>JBBGZY010000799.1:0-1400000 GCA_037952925.1 Lithobates clamitans
CGTCTCTTTTTGTCAAACATCTTCTTGTAATAGGCCTGGGATTTGGCCATGGTTTCTTGTAGAAGTTTGTTATTAGCAGAGAAGAATTCCATAGTTTCGGAAACTGCAGGGATTGTTCATTCGGGTATTGAATTGGGTAAAAAGGATAGATGAAAACCATAGTTGGCGAAGAATGGCGTTTGATTGATGGCAGAATGCAGAGAGTTGTTATAAGAAAACTCCGCAACAGGTAACAGAGAGACCCAGTCATTCTGGGAGAAGGTGGAGAAGCAACGGAGATATTGCTCCAAAGTCTGATTGGTTCTCTCCGTTTGGCCGTTCGTCTGCGGATGGTAAGCCGAAGAGAACACCAGTTCTATTTCAAGGGAACCACACAGGGACTTCCAAAACCTGGAGGTAAACTGGACACCTCGATCGGAGAAAATTTTTGAAGGAACCCCATGCAACCTTACAATTCCCTTAATGGACATCTTCGCCATCTCCATGGCTGAGGGTGTGCCATCTTGGATAATCTGTCTATTACGACAAAGATGGTAGAAAAACCTTCTGATGGGGGGAGTTCTACGATGAAATCCATCAAGATCATTTTCCACGGTCTCTCAGGAATGGGTAAGGGTTTCAATAGGCCCCAAGCTCTTGTCCGGCTGCTCTTACTTCGGGCACAAGTGTGACAGGAATCCACATAGTTTTTACAATCATTAACCAGTTGTGGCCACCAGAAAGTACGCTGTACCAGCTCAGCCATCTTCAGGGCCCCAAAATGACCTGCCAGCTTATGGTCATGGCAAAGCTCCAGTTACGGCACCCTTAGGTCCTCAGGAACCATAATCTTGCCTCTGTGCCACAGCAAACCGTCCTTCAGGTTGGTTTCAGCAGGCTGGGGTATTCCCATAGAGGCCTGTCTTATCCTAGAGATCAGATCACCTTGAAGAAGCAAAAAATTTCCAGCAGGAAGGATAGTGTCCTGAGGTACAGTCTTCTTGGAGTCATGGAACATGCGGGAAAGTGCATCTGGCTTGATATTTTTAGAGCCGGGTCTGTAAGTAATGTGATATTGAAAGCGGGAAAAGAAGAGTGCCCATCTAGCTTTTCGTGGTCTTAGTCTTTTGGCGGATCTTAGGTACTCTAAATTCTTGTGGTCGGTGTAAATTAGAATGGGATGTGCAGCACCCTCCAGTAGATAGCGCCACTTCTCCAGAGCCGTTTTGATGGCCAGAAGTTCCTGGTCCCCTACGTCATAGTTCCTTTCGGACATAGAGAGTTTGTGTGAGAAGAAAGCTATTGGAAATATGAGAGCCTTGGCGCCTTGATGTTGGGAGAGCACTGCTCCTACTGCAATTTCTGAGGCATCGACCTCCAAAACAAATGGCAGGGCAGGGTTAGGGTGTTTCAAAATGGAGGCCGAGGTAAATAGTTCTTTAAGTTTCTCAAAGGCCGATTGCGCCCTAGGAGTCCAGCAGAATCGGGTTCCCTGCTTAGTTAACTCAGTAATAGGAGCGATGATTTTAGAAAAGTCCTTGATGAATTTCTGATAAAAGTTGGAAAACCCGATGAAGCGCTGAATCCCCTTTTTGTCTGTGGGTGCAGGCCAGTTCAGGATGGCAGACACCTTTTGAGGGTCCATCCCGATGCCCTCGACTGAAATGATGAGACCCAAAAATTGAATGCTTTAAAGTTCGAACTCGCATTTGTCGAGTTTAGCATACAGTCCATGTTGCCTGAGCCAAGCAGGGACATTCCGGGGGTGCCTGTGGTGGTCAGTCAATGAAGAGGAAAAAATGAGGATATTGTCAAGGTAGACAATAACATACAGGTCCAGGTTATCACGAAAGATATCATTGACGAAGTGATGTAACGTTGTTGGTGCAATGCAGAGACCGAAGGGCA
The DNA here is from genome assembly GCA_037952925.1 of Lithobates clamitans. Classification (NCBI taxonomy): domain Eukaryota; kingdom Metazoa; phylum Chordata; class Amphibia; order Anura; family Ranidae; genus Lithobates; species Lithobates clamitans. The sequence continues at coordinate 1,888 of JBBGZY010000799.1, forward strand.
TAACGAGGTACTCGAAATGCCCAAAGCGAGTACAGAAAGCGGTCTTCCATTCGTCCCCTTCTCGGATACGGATTAAATTATATGCTCCGTGGAGATCCAGTTTTGTGAAAATCGTTGCGGCTCCCAACCTTTGGAATAGTTCAGGCACCAGAGGTAGTGGATAATGGTTTTTAATCGTTATTTTATTCAGCTCCCGATAATCAATGCATGGACGAAGGGAGTGACCCTTCTTTTCCACAAAAAATATGCCAGCACCGGCCGGGGAGGTGGATGGGCAAATGAATCCTTTTTCCAGATTTTCGTCAATATCTTTCTTTAATGTGTCTAACTCCTGCTCAGTTAATGGGAAGATCCTCCCGAAGGGTACCTCTGTTCCGGGTAAAAGTTCTATTGGGCAGTCATAAGGTCTGTGCGGGGGAAGGATCTCTGCTCCCTTTTTGCTGAAAACATCCGAGAAGTCCTGGCAGGGTTCTGGGATAGATTGGCATAGTTCTGTATCTGAATCTAAGCAGAGAAGTTGAAAGGTCTTACTGATCGTTCCCCGCAGACAATGCTGTTGACAGTACTCAGAGAGGAACTCAATTTTCCCTGTAGCCCAGTTAATACAGGGATTATGGGCTTGTAAGCAAGGCATTCCCAGGATGATAGGGAAGAGAGGAGAGGAGATGGCATCTAGGAAAAGGAGTTCTTGGTGCTGAGGGCCCATGGTAGCTAGTAAAGGGAAAGTCTCCTGTATGACAGGACCGGAACTGAGGGTGGAACCATCTGCAAGGTATACAGCAAGGCCTTGGGCTTTAGGTCGAAGTGGAATGCCGTGATCGGCTGCAAAAACCAGGTCAATGAAGCAGCTGCATGAGTCAATGATGACTGATGCTGGGATAGTCCTTCCTGGAAGCTGCAATGTGATAGAGATAGCAAGGTGAGTACTGGGTTTAGGCATGACAGTTGCACACATACGAGAAGTAGAATGGCACTTACGCGTCTTGTTGGGGCAGGCGCTTGCGTAATGCCCGGATTCCCCACAGTACAGACACAAATTGTGAGCACGTCTGCGTAACTTCTCCTCAGGGGTCGGGGAAGGACGAAGCAGGCCAAGCTGCATGGGTTCTGGAGCATCTAGGACTGGAGCAGTTGATGTAGCCAAGGGCCGACTGGGGGGACTGGGAACTTGAGGGAGCATCCAGGTGGGGCTATGACAATCAACAATCAAGATGATAGGGAGAGAACCCAAATGATCATGATTTCCGCAGTGCTGTAATCATCTGTGCCCACTCAGAGAGTTCTACAATACATCAGTACATTTATCATAAAAGCATATACATAATGCCTAAATCCAGATTGTAAATGTGGGTATCCCTGGAAACATTATACAGGTTATTAATGAAAGCCCCCTGTGGGTCACATGACTGCATCATTCCTAGCATGGCCAATCGTATTGCATACTGCACGATCCTTCTTATTGGATCTGTGTAGTAAACAGGGAGAACCACAGGGAAATGATCACGTGACATGTCTGCTGACATAGTCACATGATCTCGAGAAACGAATCACGTCTCAATCACTAAAAGCCTGAGAGTCATGTGGCAACAAAGGAAGTCACATGTTCTCCTGTGGCCAATAGAACAGTCTTGTATCTCCCACTCATCCGGACTGTAAGCAGGGAAGGTAATTCCATCCACCACAGCCCGGAAGTGTGGGTCACATGACCGCATCATTCCTAGCATGGCCAATCGTATTGCATACTGCACAATCCTTCTTATTGGATCTGTGCAGTAAACAGGAAGAACCACAGGGAAATGCTGCATTTCACTTTTACTTCTGTTTACAATATTGGTCATATTTTATGTAGCTGCTTTTCACATTGGGTTAGCGCAGTGTTATTTATATTTTCTCCTTAATACTACACCTTCTAAAAAATTTATATCCCAAACTAATTCCTTTCGCAAGTGTATAAAGTCTCATCAACTATTCGACTCAATGAGGATCAGACATTCCTCCTCTAAACAGTTCACTTTTTATTCCTCAGCTCATAAAATGTATTCACGTCTTGACCATTTCTTTATATCAGCCCCACTCCTCCCCTATGTGGTCAAGGCTGACATATCACCTATTACATGGTCGGACCATGCTCCCATTACAATAAACCTTATGCTTTCCCAGGCCTACATCATTTAGGTCACTGGCACCTAAATGATCACCTCCTACAATCTGAGGTCTCACGTACTATGTTAGCAAAAAATCTAGAAGAATATTTTCAGTGTAACATAGGGTCAGTTTCCGACTTTTCCACGCTTTGGGAGGCACACAAGGCTGTTTTTCGAAGTGCTTGCATAGCTGAAAGCTCTTGGTTAAAGAAAGATAGAAATAGACTTATACAGTCCCTTACTTCCACTTTGGTCACTGCGGAGCAGAGGCTATTGTGTGGCACCACAGTGTCGAAACTACGTAAGGTCACCTCTCTCAGAGAGTAAATCAAACTAATACAACTTGGCAGGGCAGCCAGGTCTTTGTTATGGACAAAACAAAAATTTTACGAATATTCGAATAAACCGCATAGAATGCTAGTCAACAAACTGCATCCACGCCCATTGAACTCATTTCCTGATTTCCTTCAACAGGCGGATAGATCTAGAGTACATTGCCCCGTACAATGTCAAACACCATTGGCAAATTCTATCATAAATTATACAACTGTCTGACTCCGGAGAACCATTTTAATTTCACTCAGGAGAAGTTTGAAACTTTTTTTTCCAACATAAAACTTCCAAAACTATCTTCAGAGGACCTAGCCAGTTTGAATATAGACATAACGGCTGAGGAACTCCTGCCCATAGTTAAGAAACTCCCACTACATAAATCACCCGGTCCCGATGGGCTGCCCTACTTTTACTACAAATCCTTCTTTGATATCTTGTCTCCAAACATGCTGACTCTCTATGACTCCCTGCTTAAGGGTACATCTCCTCATCCACAATTTTCCCACTCATACATTTCCCTCATCCCAAAACCAGGCAAGGATCCCTCTATCCCAGATAATTACAGGCCTATAGCCCTCTTAAATTCAGATTATAACATCTTTACCAAAATTCTTGCATCCAGACTATCTAGACTTATCCCCAAACTGATTCATAGAGATCATGTCGGCTTTGTTCCTGGCAGACATGCGGGAGACAATACCCGTCGTACGATAGATTTGATAGACCTTTTGGGCAGATCCTGCCAACAGGCATGATCTTAAGTTTAGATGCACAAAAGGCCTTTGATAGACTGAGTTGGCCTTATAAGTTTACTGTTTTAAAAGCTCTTTATTCGACAGTTACAGCTCAAGTACAGATGTCATCCTTCTTGTCGCCTTGCTCCCCCATGACAAACGGAACTCGACAGGGGTGTCCTTTATCACCATCGCTTTTTATTTTATGTCTAGAGCTCCTGGCTGGGTCCATCCAGTTGCCTTGCCCTCCTCCCAACTAAAAGCAATTCAAAGGAGTTTTCTAAAATTCATATGGAGGGACAGAGCCCATCACATAGCAAGTTCTGTGGTTTTTGCCCCAAGATCCAGGGGGGGAATGGGTGCTCCAGACATTATTAAATATTACTATGCCTCACATTTAAGGCCTATTGCCTCCTGGTCTTCTCTATTCGCACCAAATCAGTGGATCGCCATTGAAAAGGGTGTGCTATATCTGGTTCACCTGAGTTCCTTGGTTTGGGGCGGCCCCCCATCCCTGGAACCCACTCTCAAACGTCAATGCACTGCTCCAATGATTTTCACTTTAACCATTTGGCGTAAATGCTTCAAGGACTATCACCTTGCCTCGCCTTGTTCTCCTCTTGTAAATGTACTCTTTAATCCACACATACCAGATAGTATGTCCCTGGGCAGGATCTTCTCATGGCTCAATAAATGCCCCTCTTTTCCAACTTCGAGATCTAGTACATCCTATCATGCAAAGATTACATACCTTCGACACTTTACGTGAGAAATTTGATATCCCCCGCAACTCTTCCACTTTTAACTGCAGGTTAGACATTTTTTTCACTCTAAATCCCCAACCTTAACCCTTGACAATGCAACTACCTTTGAGTACACATGCGCTCAAGGACCCCATCAATTACATTTAATATCCTCCATTCACCGTATCCTCCATGAGTCAACACCCCTTACTGAGCGCACACATCATTATATGGGTAGATGGTCCAAATTTAATAGGCAGACCTATTTCAGTCCAGGTATAGGATAGGATTTGGTCCTCCGCTTCCAAGTCTTCCAAATGTGTGACCCAGAGGGAGACGTCCATTAAGATTCTCATGTTTTGATATAAAAACCCCTAACGTAATTTAAAAATACGATTCCTCAGTCTCGCCGCGCTGTTGGCATTGCGGGACTGACACAGGTTCCTTATTCCATATATTTTGGCAATGTTCAATGATCCAACCCTTTTGGCGTGAGGTGAGGCTCCTGATACAGAAAGTGATGAATAAATCCCTCCGACTCGATCCCTTGAATTATTTGTTGGGTCTCCCTTTCCCTGGCATAACCAAAAGAGCCAAAAGAAACAAAAGTGTAGCGCTATATATCACATCCACAGCCGTGTGTATTACAATAAAGACATATAAAAATGGTGAATACTACCAAAAAATGTATGACCATAAAATGGATAGTGTCAAATAATTAATCAGTGTTGATCACTTATAAGGTAAATACACAATAATACTTAATCATCAGATGTGCCAGTGATTAATAAAAACCCGTGCTGGTTCTTTAACAAGGGGACCCCCAGATCCCGGCTCTCCCCCCTGTGTGAAATGGTAAGGGTTTTGTACCCCTACCATTTCACAAAAAAAGTGTCAAAAAATGTTAAAAATGACAAGAGACAGTTTTTGACAATTCCTTTATTTAAATGCTTCTTCTTTATTCTATCTTCTATCTTCTTTCTTCTATCTTCCTTCGGTTTCTTCCTCCATCTTCTTCTTCTTCTGGTTGTTCTGGTTCTTCTGGTTCTTCCTCCGGTGTTCTCGTCTGGCATCTTCCTCCGCGGCGTCTTCTTCCCTTCTTCTCCTCGGACTGCTCCGCATCCGCCATGATGGGAGGCTCCCGCTGTGTGACACTTCTCGTCTTCTGACGGTTCTTAAAAAATGGAGGGCGGGGCCACCCGGTGACCCCGCCCTCTCTGACGCACAGGAACTTGTGGCTTTCCCCGTGATGTCAGAGGGAGGCGGGATCACCCATTACATATCAGATGACCCCGCCCCCTTCTGACGTCACAGGGAATGCCACAGGGAAGTCCCCGTCAAGTCCCCATGCGTCAGAGTGGGGCGAGGTCACCAGGTGACAGGTTCAGGATTCCCCTGTGAGGAATTCCCATGCCTTTTTATCAATGAACTTTTATGTGTATTGTCCCCATCAGCACCCCCTTACATCAAAGTGTCCCCATCCAGCACCCCTTTACATCAGTGTCCCCATCAGCACCCCATTCACATCAGAGTGCCCCCATCAGCACCCCCTTCAGATCAGAGTGTCCCCATCAGCACCCCATTCACATCAGAGTGTCCCTATTAGGGATGAGCTTTGAGTTTGAGTCGAACCCATGTTCAACTCGAATATCGCATGTTCGACCGTTCGTCGAATTTCGAATGTTATGGGCCGTTCACACCAAATTCGATTGGTGCGTCACGGCCCATAATTCACTGCTGGCTATTGATTGGCCAAGCATGCACTATGACCCGCATGCTTGGCCAGTCACAGCGCCATCTGTGCAGAGAGCCGTAATTGGCCAAAGCTAGGGTGGGTTTGGCCAATTATGGCTCAGGGGGTTTAGTACATGCCCCACACTATATAAGGCTGCCTGCATGGTAGCCTTGTGTAGTGTGTTGCGGTGGCAGCAGAGAGATAGAGAGAGAGACAGTGTCATTTGAGTTAAGTTAGATAGAGTAGGCAGGTGAGTCAGTTAGCTGCACTTACAGTGTATTGTGTATATATATATATATATATATATATATATATATATATATATATATATATATGCATCCTAGGTGTTCTGTGTGTGTGTGTGTGTGTGTATATATATATATATATATATATATATATACTGTATTCAGTTTAGCTAGATCCGTTCCTGTTATCCTCTTACTACTGACAGGCAGACGTTTTTACAGTATTTATAGCTACCTGAAGAAAATTGCTGGTGTTCTTCTGATCCCATTAGTCCTTTTAGCTACAGTATTTACAGTTAGTGTAGTGTGTCCTCTGCACAGTGTGCACCTAAAGCTACCTGAAGAAAATTGGTCGTGTTCTGATCCTATTAGTACCACAGGCAGCTGCAGTATTGACAGTTAGTGTAGTGTATCCTACGCTCAGTGTGTACCTATCAGACTTCTACGAACCTGACCGGCGAGTCCACTTGGGCAGAGGGTAGACTCCCTTACGCGTCTGACTCACGGCCTCTGGTAGAGTATACAGGAAGCACAGGAGTGCGGAGTGGTATGGGAGCCTGGTAATAGAGTCCAGATGTGGGTGGAAAGGCAGTCCTTAACAGCAAGGTGCAAGCTGGAACACAGGCTAACAGGAGCTGAGCAGAAGCAGAGCAGGGAGATTTGGGTGCAGGCTGGGTTCGGCAGCAGGCAGGCAACGAGGTACAAAGGAACAAGCAGAAGAGTAGTCAAACAGGCCAGAGGTCAGAGGCAGGCAGAGTTCAGAGGAGTCCAAGAAGCAAGCCGGGTTAGTCAGGAGATCAAAGTACAGACACAGGAAACAGGAACAAGGGCACGGAAGAACTGTTGATCAGGCAGCACCGAGCAGAGAGTGCAGCAAACCTAAATAGGCAGATTGTCGCCAAACGGCGCACGTGCACGCACAACCACGCACGCCCACGCGCGCACCCGCACACCGGCATGCACACAAGCACCCACCGGATGATGCGAACCAGCGTCCGAAGGAACGCGCGCTAACGTGCACCCACACACGCATCCGAACACCGGCGCACACACCAGGGCCAGCCGAGTCGCACACGCAGGAACGTGCGCATCAGCGCGCAGCGGTGCACCCTAACGCACGCCACGACGAGCAACACTATGTCCACCGAGGTAACCTCTCTGACAGTGCCCCCTCCTCAAGGGCAGCCTCCGGATGCCCAGTTGGGGCCAATCTGGCTGCATGGGCATTTTTGAATGTTTGTAACAGTTCCTTGGCATGAAGGTTACTCTCGGGCTCCCAGGAGTTATCCTCGGGTCCATACCCCTTCCATTTGATAAGGTATTGGGTTTGGTTGCGCCTTTTTCTACAATCCAAAATGGCTTTAATTTCAAATTCTTCCACATTGTTAATCATGACAGGTTCAGGCGGGCCGGTACTACGGCCAGAAAAGGGGTTAGAGGCAACTGGTTTCAGTAGAGACACATAGAAAACCGGGTGCACTTTAAAAGAGTCAGGCAAATCAAGTTCATATGTAACATTGTTAACCTTCCTCCTCACTGGAAAAGGATCCATGAATTTAGGCCCCAGTTTTCTAGAAGGGCAGGCCATACTCAAGTTAGCTGTGGACAACCACACTTGATTGCCAGGTTCCAAGATGAGTTCCCCACGTCTCTTTTTGTCAAACATCTTCTTGTAATAGGCCTGGGATTTGGCCATGGTTTCTTGTAGAAGTTTGTTATTAGCAGAGAAGAATTCCATAGTTTCGGAAACTGCAGGGATTGTTCATTCGGGTATTGAATTGGGTAAAAAGGATAGATGAAAACCATAGTTGGCGAAGAATGGCGTTTGATTGATGGCAGAATGCAGAGAGTTGTTATAAGAAAACTCCGCAACAGGTAACAGAGAGACCCAGTCATTCTGGGAGAAGGTGGAGAAGCAACGGAGATATTGCTCCAAAGTCTGATTGGTTCTCTCCGTTTGGCCGTTCGTCTGCGGATGGTAAGCCGAAGAGAACACCAGTTCTATTTCAAGGGAACCACACAGGGACTTCCAAAACCTGGAGGTAAACTGGACACCTCGATCGGAGAAAATTTTTGAAGGAACCCCATGCAACCTTACAATTCCCTTAATGGACATCTTCGCCATCTCCATGGCTGAGGGTGTGCCATCTTGGATAATCTGTCTATTACGACAAAGATGGTAGAAAAACCTTCTGATGGGGGGAGTTCTACGATGAAATCCATCAAGATCATTTTCCACGGTCTCTCAGGAATGGGTAAGGGTTTCAATAGGCCCCAAGCTCTTGTCCGGCTGCTCTTACTTCGGGCACAAGTGTGACAGGAATCCACATAGTTTTTACAATCATTAACCAGTTGTGGCCACCAGAAAGTACGCTGTACCAGCTCAGCCATCTTCAGGGCCCCAAAATGACCTGCCAGCTTATGGTCATGGCAAAGCTCCAGTTACGGCACCCTTAGGTCCTCAGGAACCATAATCTTGCCTCTGTGCCACAGCAAACCGTCCTTCAGGTTGGTTTCAGCAGGCTGGGGTATTCCCATAGAGGCCTGTCTTATCCTAGAGATCAGATCACCTTGAAGAAGCAAAAAATTTCCAGCAGGAAGGATAGTGTCCTGAGGTACAGTCTTCTTGGAGTCATGGAACATGCGGGAAAGTGCATCTGGCTTGATATTTTTAGAGCCGGGTCTGTAAGTAATGTGATATTGAAAGCGGGAAAAGAAGAGTGCCCATCTAGCTTTTCGTGGTCTTAGTCTTTTGGCGGATCTTAGGTACTCTAAATTCTTGTGGTCGGTGTAAATTAGAATGGGATGTGCAGCACCCTCCAGTAGATAGCGCCACTTCTCCAGAGCCGTTTTGATGGCCAGAAGTTCCTGGTCCCCTACGTCATAGTTCCTTTCGGACATAGAGAGTTTGTGTGAGAAGAAAGCTATTGGAAATATGAGAGCCTTGGCGCCTTGATGTTGGGAGAGCACTGCTCCTACTGCAATTTCTGAGGCATCGACCTCCAAAACAAATGGCAGGGCAGGGTTAGGGTGTTTCAAAATGGAGGCCGAGGTAAATAGTTCTTTAAGTTTCTCAAAGGCCGATTGCGCCCTAGGAGTCCAGCAGAATCGGGTTCCCTGCTTAGTTAACTCAGTAATAGGAGCGATGATTTTAGAAAAGTCCTTGATGAATTTCTGATAAAAGTTGGAAAACCCGATGAAGCGCTGAATCCCCTTTTTGTCTGTGGGTGCAGGCCAGTTCAGGATGGCAGACACCTTTTGAGGGTCCATCCCGATGCCCTCGACTGAAATGATGAGACCCAAAAATTGAATGCTTTAAAGTTCGAACTCGCATTTGTCGAGTTTAGCATACAGTCCATGTTGCCTGAGCCAAGCAGGGACATTCCGGGGGTGCCTGTGGTGGTCAGTCAATGAAGAGGAAAAAATGAGGATATTGTCAAGGTAGACAATAACATACAGGTCCAGGTTATCACGAAAGATATCATTGACGAAGTGATGTAACGTTGTTGGTGCAATGCAGAGACCGAAGGGCATAACGAGGTACTCGAAATGCCCAAAGCGAGTACAGAAAGCGGTCTTCCATTCGTCCCCTTCTCGGATACGGATTAAATTATATGCTCCGTGGAGATCCAGTTTTGTGAAAATCGTTGCGGCTCCCAACCTTTGGAATAGTTCAGGCACCAGAGGTAGTGGATAATGGTTTTTAATCGTTATTTTATTCAGCTCCCGATAATCAATGCATGGACGAAGGGAGTGACCCTTCTTTTCCACAAAAAATATGCCAGCACCGGCCGGGGAGGTGGATGGGCAAATGAATCCTTTTTCCAGATTTTCGTCAATATCTTTCTTTAATGTGTCTAACTCCTGCTCAGTTAATGGGAAGATCCTCCCGAAGGGTACCTCTGTTCCGGGTAAAAGTTCTATTGGGCAGTCATAAGGTCTGTGCGGGGGAAGGATCTCTGCTCCCTTTTTGCTGAAAACATCCGAGAAGTCCTGGCAGGGTTCTGGGATAGATTGGCATAGTTCTGTATCTGAATCTAAGCAGAGAAGTTGAAAGGTCTTACTGATCGTTCCCCGCAGACAATGCTGTTGACAGTACTCAGAGAGGAACTCAATTTTCCCTGTAGCCCAGTTAATACAGGGATTATGGGCTTGTAAGCAAGGCATTCCCAGGATGATAGGGAAGAGAGGAGAGGAGATGGCATCTAGGAAAAGGAGTTCTTGGTGCTGAGGGCCCATGGTAGCTAGTAAAGGGAAAGTCTCCTGTATGACAGGACCGGAACTGAGGGTGGAACCATCTGCAAGGTATACAGCAAGGCCTTGGGCTTTAGGTCGAAGTGGAATGCCGTGATCGGCTGCAAAAACCAGGTCAATGAAGCAGCTGCATGAGTCAATGATGACTGATGCTGGGATAGTCCTTCCTGGAAGCTGCAATGTGATAGAGATAGCAAGGTGAGTACTGGGTTTAGGCATGACAGTTGCACACATACGAGAAGTAGAATGGCACTTACGCGTCTTGTTGGGGCAGGCGCTTGCGTAATGCCCGGATTCCCCACAGTACAGACACAAATTGTGAGCACGTCTGCGTAACTTCTCCTCAGGGGTCGGGGAAGGACGAAGCAGGCCAAGCTGCATGGGTTCTGGAGCATCTAGGACTGGAGCAGTTGATGTAGCCAAGGGCCGACTGGGGGGACTGGGAACTTGAGGGAGCATCCAGGTGGGGCTATGACAATCAACAATCAAGATGATAGGGAGAGAACCCAAATGATCATGATTTCCGCAGTGCTGTAATCATCTGTGCCCACTCAGAGAGTTCTACAATACATCAGTACATTTATCATAAAAGCATATACATAATGCCTAAATCCAGATTGTAAATGTGGGTATCCCTGGAAACATTATACAGGTTATTAATGAAAGCCCCCTGTGGGTCACATGACTGCATCATTCCTAGCATGGCCAATCGTATTGCATACTGCACGATCCTTCTTATTGGATCTGTGTAGTAAACAGGGAGAACCACAGGGAAATGATCACGTGACATGTCTGCTGACATAGTCACATGATCTCGAGAAACGAATCACGTCTCAATCACTAAAAGCCTGAGAGTCATGTGGCAACAAAGGAAGTCACATGTTCTCCTGTGGCCAATAGAACAGTCTTGTATCTCCCACTCATCCGGACTGTAAGCAGGGAAGGTAATTCCATCCACCACAGCCCGGAAGTGTGGGTCACATGACCGCATCATTCCTAGCATGGCCAATCGTATTGCATACTGCACAATCCTTCTTATTGGATCTGTGCAGTAAACAGGAAGAACCACAGGGAAATGCTGCATTTCACTTTTACTTCTGTTTACAATATTGGTCATATTTTATGTAGCTGCTTTTCACATTGGGTTAGCGCAGTGTTATTTATATTTTCTCCTTAATACTACACCTTCTAAAAAATTTATATCCCAAACTAATTCCTTTCGCAAGTGTATAAAGTCTCATCAACTATTCGACTCAATGAGGATCAGACATTCCTCCTCTAAACAGTTCACTTTTTATTCCTCAGCTCATAAAATGTATTCACGTCTTGACCATTTCTTTATATCAGCCCCACTCCTCCCCTATGTGGTCAAGGCTGACATATCACCTATTACATGGTCGGACCATGCTCCCATTACAATAAACCTTATGCTTTCCCAGGCCTACATCATTTAGGTCACTGGCACCTAAATGATCACCTCCTACAATCTGAGGTCTCACGTACTATGTTAGCAAAAAATCTAGAAGAATATTTTCAGTGTAACATAGGGTCAGTTTCCGACTTTTCCACGCTTTGGGAGGCACACAAGGCTGTTTTTCGAAGTGCTTGCATAGCTGAAAGCTCTTGGTTAAAGAAAGATAGAAATAGACTTATACAGTCCCTTACTTCCACTTTGGTCACTGCGGAGCAGAGGCTATTGTGTGGCACCACAGTGTCGAAACTACGTAAGGTCACCTCTCTCAGAGAGTAAATCAAACTAATACAACTTGGCAGGGCAGCCAGGTCTTTGTTATGGACAAAACAAAAATTTTACGAATATTCGAATAAACCGCATAGAATGCTAGTCAACAAACTGCATCCACGCCCATTGAACTCATTTCCTGATTTCCTTCAACAGGCGGATAGATCTAGAGTACATTGCCCCGTACAATGTCAAACACCATTGGCAAATTCTATCATAAATTATACAACTGTCTGACTCCGGAGAACCATTTTAATTTCACTCAGGAGAAGTTTGAAACTTTTTTTTCCAACATAAAACTTCCAAAACTATCTTCAGAGGACCTAGCCAGTTTGAATATAGACATAACGGCTGAGGAACTCCTGCCCATAGTTAAGAAACTCCCACTACATAAATCACCCGGTCCCGATGGGCTGCCCTACTTTTACTACAAATCCTTCTTTGATATCTTGTCTCCAAACATGCTGACTCTCTATGACTCCCTGCTTAAGGGTACATCTCCTCATCCACAATTTTCCCACTCATACATTTCCCTCATCCCAAAACCAGGCAAGGATCCCTCTATCCCAGATAATTACAGGCCTATAGCCCTCTTAAATTCAGATTATAACATCTTTACCAAAATTCTTGCATCCAGACTATCTAGACTTATCCCCAAACTGATTCATAGAGATCATGTCGGCTTTGTTCCTGGCAGACATGCGGGAGACAATACCCGTCGTACGATAGATTTGATAGACCTTTTGGGCAGATCCTGCCAACAGGCATGATCTTAAGTTTAGATGCACAAAAGGCCTTTGATAGACTGAGTTGGCCTTATAAGTTTACTGTTTTAAAAGCTCTTTATTCGACAGTTACAGCTCAAGTACAGATGTCATCCTTCTTGTCGCCTTGCTCCCCCATGACAAACGGAACTCGACAGGGGTGTCCTTTATCACCATCGCTTTTTATTTTATGTCTAGAGCTCCTGGCTGGGTCCATCCAGTTGCCTTGCCCTCCTCCCAACTAAAAGCAATTCAAAGGAGTTTTCTAAAATTCATATGGAGGGACAGAGCCCATCACATAGCAAGTTCTGTGGTTTTTGCCCCAAGATCCAGGGGGGGAATGGGTGCTCCAGACATTATTAAATATTACTATGCCTCACATTTAAGGCCTATTGCCTCCTGGTCTTCTCTATTCGCACCAAATCAGTGGATCGCCATTGAAAAGGGTGTGCTATATCTGGTTCACCTGAGTTCCTTGGTTTGGGGCGGCCCCCCATCCCTGGAACCCACTCTCAAACGTCAATGCACTGCTCCAATGATTTTCACTTTAACCATTTGGCGTAAATGCTTCAAGGACTATCACCTTGCCTCGCCTTGTTCTCCTCTTGTAAATGTACTCTTTAATCCACACATACCAGATAGTATGTCCCTGGGCAGGATCTTCTCATGGCTCAATAAATGCCCCTCTTTTCCAACTTCGAGATCTAGTACATCCTATCATGCAAAGATTACATACCTTCGACACTTTACGTGAGAAATTTGATATCCCCCGCAACTCTTCCACTTTTAACTGCAGGTTAGACATTTTTTTCACTCTAAATCCCCAACCTTAACCCTTGACAATGCAACTACCTTTGAGTACACATGCGCTCAAGGACCCCATCAATTACATTTAATATCCTCCATTCACCGTATCCTCCATGAGTCAACACCCCTTACTGAGCGCACACATCATTATATGGGTAGATGGTCCAAATTTAATAGGCAGACCTATTTCAGTCCAGGTATAGGATAGGATTTGGTCCTCCGCTTCCAAGTCTTCCAAATGTGTGACCCAGAGGGAGACGTCCATTAAGATTCTCATGTTTTGATATAAAAACCCCTAACGTAATTTAAAAATACGATTCCTCAGTCTCGCCGCGCTGTTGGCATTGCGGGACTGACACAGGTTCCTTATTCCATATATTTTGGCAATGTTCAATGATCCAACCCTTTTGGCGTGAGGTGAGGCTCCTGATACAGAAAGTGATGAATAAATCCCTCCGACTCGATCCCTTGAATTATTTGTTGGGTCTCCCTTTCCCTGGCATAACCAAAAGAGCCAAAAGAAACAAAAGTGTAGCGCTATATATCACATCCACAGCCGTGTGTATTACAATAAAGACATATAAAAATGGTGAATACTACCAAAAAATGTATGACCATAAAATGGATAGTGTCAAATAATTAATCAGTGTTGATCACTTATAAGGTAAATACACAATAATACTTAATCATCAGATGTGCCAGTGATTAATAAAAACCCGTGCTGGTTCTTTAACAAGGGGACCCCCAGATCCCGGCTCTCCCCCCTGTGTGAAATGGTAAGGGTTTTGTACCCCTACCATTTCACAAAAAAAGTGTCAAAAAATGTTAAAAATGACAAGAGACAGTTTTTGACAATTCCTTTATTTAAATGCTTCTTCTTTATTCTATCTTCTATCTTCTTTCTTCTATCTTCCTTCGGTTTCTTCCTCCATCTTCTTCTTCTTCTGGTTGTTCTGGTTCTTCTGGTTCTTCCTCCGGTGTTCTCGTCTGGCATCTTCCTCCGCGGCGTCTTCTTCCCTTCTTCTCCTCGGACTGCTCCGCATCCGCCATGATGGGAGGCTCCCGCTGTGTGACACTTCTCGTCTTCTGACGGTTCTTAAAAAATGGAGGGCGGGGCCACCCGGTGACCCCGCCCTCTCTGACGCACAGGAACTTGTGGCTTTCCCCGTGATGTCAGAGGGAGGCGGGATCACCCATTACATATCAGATGACCCCGCCCCCTTCTGACGTCACAGGGAATGCCACAGGGAAGTCCCCGTCAAGTCCCCATGCGTCAGAGTGGGGCGAGGTCACCAGGTGACAGGTTCAGGATTCCCCTGTGAGGAATTCCCATGCCTTTTTATCAATGAACTTTTATGTGTATTGTCCCCATCAGCACCCCCTTACATCAAAGTGTCCCCATCCAGCACCCCTTTACATCAGTGTCCCCATCAGCACCCCATTCACATCAGAGTGCCCCCATCAGCACCCCCTTCAGATCAGAGTGTCCCCATCAGCACCCCATTCACATCAGAGTGTCCCTATTAGGGATGAGCTTTGAGTTTGAGTCGAACCCATGTTCAACTCGAATATCGCATGTTCGACCGTTCGTCGAATTTCGAATGTTATGGGCCGTTCACACCAAATTCGATTGGTGCGTCACGGCCCATAATTCACTGCTGGCTATTGATTGGCCAAGCATGCACTATGACCCGCATGCTTGGCCAGTCACAGCGCCATCTGTGCAGAGAGCCGTAATTGGCCAAAGCTAGGGTGGGTTTGGCCAATTATGGCTCAGGGGGTTTAGTACATGCCCCACACTATATAAGGCTGCCTGCATGGTAGCCTTGTGTAGTGTGTTGCGGTGGCAGCAGAGAGATAGAGAGAGAGACAGTGTCATTTGAGTTAAGTTAGATAGAGTAGGCAGGTGAGTCAGTTAGCTGCACTTACAGTGTATTGTGTATATATATATATATATATATATATATATATATATATATATATATATATATATATATATATATATATATATATATATATGCATCCTAGGTGTTCTGTGTGTGTGTGTGTGTGTGTATATATATATATATATATATATATATATACTGTATTCAGTTTAGCTAGATCCGTTCCTGTTATCCTCTTACTACTGACAGGCAGACGTTTTTACAGTATTTATAGCTACCTGAAGAAAATTGCTGGTGTTCTTCTGATCCCATTAGTCCTTTTAGCTACAGTATTTACAGTTAGTGTAGTGTGTCCTCTGCACAGTGTGCACCTAAAGCTACCTGAAGAAAATTGGTCGTGTTCTGATCCTATTAGTACCACAGGCAGCTGCAGTATTGACAGTTAGTGTAGTGTATCCTACGCTCAGTGTGTACCTATCAGACTTCTACGAACCTGACCGGCGAGTCCACTTGGGCAGAGGGTAGACTCCCTTACGCGTCTGACTCACGGCCTCTGGTAGAGTATACAGGAAGCACAGGAGTGCGGAGTGGTATGGGAGCCTGGTAATAGAGTCCAGATGTGGGTGGAAAGGCAGTCCTTAACAGCAAGGTGCAAGCTGGAACACAGGCTAACAGGAGCTGAGCAGAAGCAGAGCAGGGAGATTTGGGTGCAGGCTGGGTTCGGCAGCAGGCAGGCAACGAGGTACAAAGGAACAAGCAGAAGAGTAGTCAAACAGGCCAGAGGTCAGAGGCAGGCAGAGTTCAGAGGAGTCCAAGAAGCAAGCCGGGTTAGTCAGGAGATCAAAGTACAGACACAGGAAACAGGAACAAGGGCACGGAAGAACTGTTGATCAGGCAGCACCGAGCAGAGAGTGCAGCAAACCTAAATAGGCAGATTGTCGCCAAACGGCGCACGTGCACGCACAACCACGCACGCCCACGCGCGCACCCGCACACCGGCATGCACACAAGCACCCACCGGATGATGCGAACCAGCGTCCGAAGGAACGCGCGCTAACGTGCACCCACACACGCATCCGAACACCGGCGCACACACCAGGGCCAGCCGAGTCGCACACGCAGGAACGTGCGCATCAGCGCGCAGCGGTGCACCCTAACGCACGCCACGACGAGCAACACTATGTCCACCGAGGTAACCTCTCTGACAGTGCCCCCTCCTCAAGGGCAGCCTCCGGATGCCCAGTTGGGGCCAATCTGGCTGCATGGGCATTTTTGAATGTTTGTAACAGTTCCTTGGCATGAAGGTTACTCTCGGGCTCCCAGGAGTTATCCTCGGGTCCATACCCCTTCCATTTGATAAGGTATTGGGTTTGGTTGCGCCTTTTTCTACAATCCAAAATGGCTTTAATTTCAAATTCTTCCACATTGTTAATCATGACAGGTTCAGGCGGGCCGGTACTACGGCCAGAAAAGGGGTTAGAGGCAACTGGTTTCAGTAGAGACACATAGAAAACCGGGTGCACTTTAAAAGAGTCAGGCAAATCAAGTTCATATGTAACATTGTTAACCTTCCTCCTCACTGGAAAAGGATCCATGAATTTAGGCCCCAGTTTTCTAGAAGGGCAGGCCATACTCAAGTTAGCTGTGGACAACCACACTTGATTGCCAGGTTCCAAGATGAGTTCCCCACGTCTCTTTTTGTCAAACATCTTCTTGTAATAGGCCTGGGATTTGGCCATGGTTTCTTGTAGAAGTTTGTTATTAGCAGAGAAGAATTCCATAGTTTCGGAAACTGCAGGGATTGTTCATTCGGGTATTGAATTGGGTAAAAAGGATAGATGAAAACCATAGTTGGCGAAGAATGGCGTTTGATTGATGGCAGAATGCAGAGAGTTGTTATAAGAAAACTCCGCAACAGGTAACAGAGAGACCCAGTCATTCTGGGAGAAGGTGGAGAAGCAACGGAGATATTGCTCCAAAGTCTGATTGGTTCTCTCCGTTTGGCCGTTCGTCTGCGGATGGTAAGCCGAAGAGAACACCAGTTCTATTTCAAGGGAACCACACAGGGACTTCCAAAACCTGGAGGTAAACTGGACACCTCGATCGGAGAAAATTTTTGAAGGAACCCCATGCAACCTTACAATTCCCTTAATGGACATCTTCGCCATCTCCATGGCTGAGGGTGTGCCATCTTGGATAATCTGTCTATTACGACAAAGATGGTAGAAAAACCTTCTGATGGGGGGAGTTCTACGATGAAATCCATCAAGATCATTTTCCACGGTCTCTCAGGAATGGGTAAGGGTTTCAATAGGCCCCAAGCTCTTGTCCGGCTGCTCTTACTTCGGGCACAAGTGTGACAGGAATCCACATAGTTTTTACAATCATTAACCAGTTGTGGCCACCAGAAAGTACGCTGTACCAGCTCAGCCATCTTCAGGGCCCCAAAATGACCTGCCAGCTTATGGTCATGGCAAAGCTCCAGTTACGGCACCCTTAGGTCCTCAGGAACCATAATCTTGCCTCTGTGCCACAGCAAACCGTCCTTCAGGTTGGTTTCAGCAGGCTGGGGTATTCCCATAGAGGCCTGTCTTATCCTAGAGATCAGATCACCTTGAAGAAGCAAAAAATTTCCAGCAGGAAGGATAGTGTCCTGAGGTACAGTCTTCTTGGAGTCATGGAACATGCGGGAAAGTGCATCTGGCTTGATATTTTTAGAGCCGGGTCTGTAAGTAATGTGATATTGAAAGCGGGAAAAGAAGAGTGCCCATCTAGCTTTTCGTGGTCTTAGTCTTTTGGCGGATCTTAGGTACTCTAAATTCTTGTGGTCGGTGTAAATTAGAATGGGATGTGCAGCACCCTCCAGTAGATAGCGCCACTTCTCCAGAGCCGTTTTGATGGCCAGAAGTTCCTGGTCCCCTACGTCATAGTTCCTTTCGGACATAGAGAGTTTGTGTGAGAAGAAAGCTATTGGAAATATGAGAGCCTTGGCGCCTTGATGTTGGGAGAGCACTGCTCCTACTGCAATTTCTGAGGCATCGACCTCCAAAACAAATGGCAGGGCAGGGTTAGGGTGTTTCAAAATGGAGGCCGAGGTAAATAGTTCTTTAAGTTTCTCAAAGGCCGATTGCGCCCTAGGAGTCCAGCAGAATCGGGTTCCCTGCTTAGTTAACTCAGTAATAGGAGCGATGATTTTAGAAAAGTCCTTGATGAATTTCTGATAAAAGTTGGAAAACCCGATGAAGCGCTGAATCCCCTTTTTGTCTGTGGGTGCAGGCCAGTTCAGGATGGCAGACACCTTTTGAGGGTCCATCCCGATGCCCTCGACTGAAATGATGAGACCCAAAAATTGAATGCTTTAAAGTTCGAACTCGCATTTGTCGAGTTTAGCATACAGTCCATGTTGCCTGAGCCAAGCAGGGACATTCCGGGGGTGCCTGTGGTGGTCAGTCAATGAAGAGGAAAAAATGAGGATATTGTCAAGGTAGACAATAACATACAGGTCCAGGTTATCACGAAAGATATCATTGACGAAGTGATGTAACGTTGTTGGTGCAATGCAGAGACCGAAGGGCATAACGAGGTACTCGAAATGCCCAAAGCGAGTACAGAAAGCGGTCTTCCATTCGTCCCCTTCTCGGATACGGATTAAATTATATGCTCCGTGGAGATCCAGTTTTGTGAAAATCGTTGCGGCTCCCAACCTTTGGAATAGTTCAGGCACCAGAGGTAGTGGATAATGGTTTTTAATCGTTATTTTATTCAGCTCCCGATAATCAATGCATGGACGAAGGGAGTGACCCTTCTTTTCCACAAAAAATATGCCAGCACCGGCCGGGGAGGTGGATGGGCAAATGAATCCTTTTTCCAGATTTTCGTCAATATCTTTCTTTAATGTGTCTAACTCCTGCTCAGTTAATGGGAAGATCCTCCCGAAGGGTACCTCTGTTCCGGGTAAAAGTTCTATTGGGCAGTCATAAGGTCTGTGCGGGGGAAGGATCTCTGCTCCCTTTTTGCTGAAAACATCCGAGAAGTCCTGGCAGGGTTCTGGGATAGATTGGCATAGTTCTGTATCTGAATCTAAGCAGAGAAGTTGAAAGGTCTTACTGATCGTTCCCCGCAGACAATGCTGTTGACAGTACTCAGAGAGGAACTCAATTTTCCCTGTAGCCCAGTTAATACAGGGATTATGGGCTTGTAAGCAAGGCATTCCCAGGATGATAGGGAAGAGAGGAGAGGAGATGGCATCTAGGAAAAGGAGTTCTTGGTGCTGAGGGCCCATGGTAGCTAGTAAAGGGAAAGTCTCCTGTATGACAGGACCGGAACTGAGGGTGGAACCATCTGCAAGGTATACAGCAAGGCCTTGGGCTTTAGGTCGAAGTGGAATGCCGTGATCGGCTGCAAAAACCAGGTCAATGAAGCAGCTGCATGAGTCAATGATGACTGATGCTGGGATAGTCCTTCCTGGAAGCTGCAATGTGATAGAGATAGCAAGGTGAGTACTGGGTTTAGGCATGACAGTTGCACACATACGAGAAGTAGAATGGCACTTACGCGTCTTGTTGGGGCAGGCGCTTGCGTAATGCCCGGATTCCCCACAGTACAGACACAAATTGTGAGCACGTCTGCGTAACTTCTCCTCAGGGGTCGGGGAAGGACGAAGCAGGCCAAGCTGCATGGGTTCTGGAGCATCTAGGACTGGAGCAGTTGATGTAGCCAAGGGCCGACTGGGGGGACTGGGAACTTGAGGGAGCATCCAGGTGGGGCTATGACAATCAACAATCAAGATGATAGGGAGAGAACCCAAATGATCATGATTTCCGCAGTGCTGTAATCATCTGTGCCCACTCAGAGAGTTCTACAATACATCAGTACATTTATCATAAAAGCATATACATAATGCCTAAATCCAGATTGTAAATGTGGGTATCCCTGGAAACATTATACAGGTTATTAATGAAAGCCCCCTGTGGGTCACATGACTGCATCATTCCTAGCATGGCCAATCGTATTGCATACTGCACGATCCTTCTTATTGGATCTGTGTAGTAAACAGGGAGAACCACAGGGAAATGATCACGTGACATGTCTGCTGACATAGTCACATGATCTCGAGAAACGAATCACGTCTCAATCACTAAAAGCCTGAGAGTCATGTGGCAACAAAGGAAGTCACATGTTCTCCTGTGGCCAATAGAACAGTCTTGTATCTCCCACTCATCCGGACTGTAAGCAGGGAAGGTAATTCCATCCACCACAGCCCGGAAGTGTGGGTCACATGACCGCATCATTCCTAGCATGGCCAATCGTATTGCATACTGCACAATCCTTCTTATTGAATCTGTGCAGTAAACAGGAAGAACCACAGGGAAATGCTGCATTTCACTTTTACTTCTGTTTACAATATTGGTCATATTTTATGTAGCTGCTTTTCACATTGGGTTAGCGCAGTGTTATTTATATTTTCTCCTTAATACTACACCTTCTAAAAAATTTATATCCCAAACTAATTCCTTTCGCAAGTGTATAAAGTCTCATCAACTATTCGACTCAATGAGGATCAGACATTCCTCCTCTAAACAGTTCACTTTTTATTCCTCAGCTCATAAAATGTATTCACGTCTTGACCATTTCTTTATATCAGCCCCACTCCTCCCCTATGTGGTCAAGGCTGACATATCACCTATTACATGGTCGGACCATGCTCCCATTACAATAAACCTTATGCTTTCCCAGGCCTACATCATTTAGGTCACTGGCACCTAAATGATCACCTCCTACAATCTGAGGTCTCACGTACTATGTTAGCAAAAAATCTAGAAGAATATTTTCAGTGTAACATAGGGTCAGTTTCCGACTTTTTCACGCTTTGGGAGGCACACAAGGCTGTTTTTCGAAGTGCTTGCATAGCTGAAAGCTCTTGGTTAAAGAAAGATAGAAATAGACTTATACAGTCCCTTACTTCCACTTTGGTCACTGCGGAGCAGAGGCTATTGTGTGGCACCACAGTGTCGAAACTACGTAAGGTCACCTCTCTCAGAGAGTAAATCAAACTAATACAACTTGGCAGGGCAGCCAGGTCTTTGTTATGGACAAAACAAAAATTTTACGAATATTCGAATAAACCGCATAGAATGCTAGTCAACAAACTGCATCCACGCCCATTGAACTCATTTCCTGATTTCCTTCAACAGGCGGATAGATCTAGAGTACATTGCCCCGTACAATGTCAAACACCATTGGCAAATTCTATCATAAATTATACAACTGTCTGACTCCGGAGAACCATTTTAATTTCACTCAGGAGAAGTTTGAAACTTTTTTTTCCAACATAAAACTTCCAAAACTATCTTCAGAGGACCTAGCCAGTTTGAATATAGACATAACGGCTGAGGAACTCCTGCCCATAGTTAAGAAACTCCCACTACATAAATCACCCGGTCCCGATGGGCTGCCCTACTTTTACTACAAATCCTTCTTTGATATCTTGTCTCCAAACATGCTGACTCTCTATGACTCCCTGCTTAAGGGTACATCTCCTCATCCACAATTTTCCCACTCATACATTTCCCTCATCCCAAAACCAGGCAAGGATCCCTCTATCCCAGATAATTACAGGCCTATAGCCCTCTTAAATTCAGATTATAACATCTTTACCAAAATTCTTGCATCCAGACTATCTAGACTTATCCCCAAACTGATTCATAGAGATCATGTCGGCTTTGTTCCTGGCAGACATGCGGGAGACAATACCCGTCGTACGATAGATTTGATAGACCTTTTGGGCAGATCCTGCCAACAGGCATGATCTTAAGTTTAGATGCACAAAAGGCCTTTGATAGACTGAGTTGGCCTTATAAGTTTACTGTTTTAAAAGCTCTTTATTCGACAGTTACAGCTCAAGTACAGATGTCATCCTTCTTGTCGCCTTGCTCCCCCATGACAAACGGAACTCGACAGGGGTGTCCTTTATCACCATCGCTTTTTATTTTATGTCTAGAGCTCCTGGCTGGGTCCATCCAGTTGCCTTGCCCTCCTCCCAACTAAAAGCAATTCAAAGGAGTTTTCTAAAATTCATATGGAGGGACAGAGCCCATCACATAGCAAGTTCTGTGGTTTTTGCCCCAAGATCCAGGGGGGGAATGGGTGCTCCAGACATTATTAAATATTACTATGCCTCACATTTAAGGCCTATTGCCTCCTGGTCTTCTCTATTCGCACCAAATCAGTGGATCGCCATTGAAAAGGGTGTGCTATATCTGGTTCACCTGAGTTCCTTGGTTTGGGGCGGCCCCCCATCCCTGGAACCCACTCTCAAACGTCAATGCACTGCTCCAATGATTTTCACTTTAACCATTTGGCGTAAATGCCTCAAGGACTATCACCTTGCCTCGCCTTGTTCTCCTCTTGTAAATGTACTCTTTAATCCACACATACCAGATAGTATGTCCCTGGGCAGGATCTTCTCATGGCTCAATAAATGCCCCTCTTTTCCAACTTCGAGATCTAGTACATCCTATCATGCAAAGATTACATACCTTCGACACTTTACGTGAGAAATTTGATATCCCCCGCAACTCTTCCACTTTTAACTGCAGGTTAGACATTTTTTTCACTCTAAATCCCCAACCTTAACCCTTGACAATGCAACTACCTTTGAGTACACATGCGCTCAAGGACCCCATCAATTACATTTAATATCCTCCATTCACCGTATCCTCCATGAGTCAACACCCCTTACTGAGCGCACACATCATTATATGGGTAGATGGTCCAAATTTAATAGGCAGACCTATTTCAGTCCAGGTATAGGATAGGATTTGGTCCTCCGCTTCCAAGTCTTCCAAATGTGTGACCCAGAGGGAGACGTCCATTAAGATTCTCATGTTTTGGTATAAAAACCCCTAACGTAATTTAAAAATACGATTCCTCAGTCTCGCCGCGCTGTTGGCATTGCGGGACTGACACAGGTTCCTTATTCCATATATTTTGGCAATGTTCAATGATCCAACCCTTTTGGCGTGAGGTGAGGCTCCTGATACAGAAAGTGATGAATAAATCCCTCCGACTCGATCCCTTGAATTATTTGTTGGGTCTCCCTTTCCCTGGCATAACCAAAAGAGCCAAAAGAAACAAAAGTGTGGCGCTATATATCACATCCACAGCCGTGTGTATTACAATAAAGACATATAAAAATGTGAATACTACCAAAAAATGTATGACCATAAAATGGATAGTGTCAAATAATTAATCAGTGTTGATCACTTATAAGGTAAATACACAATAATACTTAATCATCAGATGTGCCAGTGATTAATAAAAACCTGTGCTGGTTCTTTAACAAGGGGACCCCCAGATCCCGGCTCTCCCCCCTGTGTGAAATGGTAAGGGTTTTGTACCCCTACCATTTCACAAAAAAAGTGTCAAAAAATGTTAAAAATGACAAGAGACAGTTTTTGACAATTCCTTTATTTAAATGCTTCTTCTTTATTCTATCTTCTTTCTTCTATCTTCCTTCGGTTTCTTCCTCCATCTTCTTCTTCTTCTGGTTGTTCTGGTTCTTCTGGTTCTTCCTCCGGTGTTCTCGTCTGGCATCTTCCTCCGCGGCGTCTTCTTCCCTTCTTCTCCTCGGACTGCTCCGCATCCGCCATGATGGGAGGCTCCCGCTGTGTGACACTTCTCGTCTTCTGACGGTTCTTAAAAAATGGAGGGCGGGGCCACCCGGTGACCCCGCCCTCTCTGACGCACAGGGACTTGTGGCTTTCCCCGTGATGTCAGAGGGAGGCGGGATCACCCATTACATATCAGATGACCCCGCCCCCTTCTGACGTCACAGGGAATGCCACAGGGAAGTCCCCGTCAAGTCCCCATGCGTCAGAGTGGGGCGAGGTCACCAGGTGACAGGTTCAGGATTCCCCTGTGAGGAATTCCCATGCCTTTTTATCAATGAACTTTTATGTGTATTGTCCCCATCAGCACCCCCTTACATCAAAGTGTCCCCATCCAGCACCCCTTTACATCAGTGTCCCCATCAGCACCCCATTCACATCAGAGTGCCCCCATCAGCACCCCCTTCAGATCAGAGTGTCCCCATCAGCACCCCATTCACATCAGAGTGTCCCTATTAGGGATGAGCTTTGAGTTTGAGTCGAACCCATGTTCAACTCGAATATCGCATGTTCGACCGTTCGTCGAATTTCGAATGTTATGGGCCGTTCACACCAAATTCGATTGGTGCGTCACGGCCCATAATTAACTGCTGGCTATTGATTGGCCAAGCATGCACTATGACCCGCATGCTTGGCCAGTCACAGCGCCATCTGTGCAGAGAGCCGTAATTGGCCAAAGCTAGGGTGGGTTTGGCCAATTATGGCTCAGGGGGTTTAGTACATGCCCCACACTATATAAGGCTGCCTGCGTGGTAGCCTTGTGTAGTGTGTTGCGGTGGCAGCAGAGAGATAGAGAGAGAGACAGTGTCATTTGAGTTAAGTTAGATAGCGTAGGCAGGTGAGTCAGTTAGCTGCACTTACAGTGTATTGTGTATATATATATATATATATGCATCCTAGGTGTTCTGTGTGTGTGTGTGTGTGTGTATATATATATATATATATATATATATATATATATATATATACTGTATTCAGTTTAGCTAGATCCGTTCCTGTTATCCTCTTACTACTGACAGGCAGACGTTTTTACAGTATTTACAGCTACCTGAAGAAAATTGCTGGTGTTCTTCTGATCCCATTAGTCCTTTTAGCTACAGTATTTACAGTTAGTGTAGTGTGTCCTCTGCACAGTGTGCACCTAAAGGTACCTGAAGAAAATTGGTCGTGTTCTTCTGATCCTATTAGTACCACAGGCAGCTGCAGTATTGACAGTTAGTGTAGTGTATCCTACGCTCAGTGTGTACCTATCAGACTTCTACGAACCTGACCGGCGAGTCCACTTGGGCAGAGGGTAGACTCCCTTACGCGTCTGACTCACGGCCTCTGGTAGAGTATACAGGAAGCACAGGAGTGCGGAGTGGTATGGGAGCCTGGTAATAGAGTCCAGATGTGGGTGGAAAGGCAGTCCTTAACAGCAAGGTGCAAGCTGGAACACAGGCTAACAGGAGCTGAGCAGAAGCAGAGCAGGGAGATTTGGGTGCAGGCTGGGTTCGGCAGCAGGCAGGCAACGAGGTACAAAGGAACAAGCAGAAGAGTAGTCAAACAGGCCAGAGGTCAGAGGCAGGCAGAGTTCAGAGGAGTCCAAGAAGCAAGCCGGGTTAGTCAGGAGATCAAAGTACAGACACAGGAAACAGGAACAAGGGCACGGAAGAACTGTTGATCAGGCAGCACCGAGCAGAGAGTGCAGCAAACCTAAATAGGCAGATTGTCGCCAAACGGCGCACGTGCACGCACAACCACGCACGCCCACGCGCGCACCCGCACACCGGCATGCACACAAGCACCCACCGGATGATGCGAACCAGCGTCCGAAGGAACGCGCGCTAACGTGCACCCACACACGCATCCGAACACCGGCGCACACACCAGGGCCAGCCGAGTCGCACACTCAGGAACGTGCGCATCAGCGCGCAGCGGTGCACCCTAACGCACGCCACGACGAGCAACACTATGTCCACCGAGGTAACCTCTCTGACAGTGCCCCCTCCTCAAGGGCAGCCTCCGGATGCCCAGTTGGGGCCAATCTGGCTGCATGGGCATTTTTGAATGTTTGTAACAGTTCCTTGGCATGAAGGTTACTCTCGGGCTCCCAGGAGTTATCCTCGGGTCCATACCCCTTCCATTTGATAAGGTATTGGGTTTGGTTGCGCCTTTTTCTACAATCCAAAATGGCTTTAATTTCAAATTCTTCCACATTGTTAATCATGACAGGTTCAGGCGGGCCGGTACTACGGCCAGAAAAGGGGTTAGAGGCAACTGGTTTCAGTAGAGACACATAGAAAACCGGGTGCACTTTAAAAGAGTCAGGCAAATCAAGTTCATATGTAACATTGTTAACCTTCCTCCTCACTGGAAAAGGATCCATGAATTTAGGCCCCAGTTTTCTAGAAGGGCAGGCCATACTCAAGTTAGCTGTGGACAACCACACTTGATTGCCAGGTTCCAAGATGAGTTCCCCACGTCTCTTTTTGTCAAACATCTTCTTGTAATAGGCCTGGGATTTGGCCATGGTTTCTTGTAGAAGTTTGTTATTAGCAGAGAAGAATTCCATAGTTTCGGAAACTGCAGGGATTGTTCATTCGGGTATTGAATTGGGTAAAAAGGATAGATGAAAACTATAGTTGGCAAAGAATGGCGTTTGATTGATGGCAGAATGCAGAGAGTTGTTATAAGAAAACTCTGCAACAGGTAACAGAGAGACCTAGTCATTCTGGGAGAAGGTGGAGAAGCAACGGAGATATTGCTCCAAAGTCTGATTGGTTCTCTCCGTTTGGCCGTTCGTCTGCGGATGGTAAGCCGAAGAGAACACCAGTTCTATTTCAAGGGAACCACACAGGGACTTCCAAAACCTGGAGGTAAACTGGACACCTCGATCGGAGAAAATTTTTGAAGGAACCCCATGCAACCTTACAATTCCCTTAATGGACATCTTCGCCATCTCCATGGCTGAGGGTGTGCCATCTTGGATAATCTGTCTATTACGACAAAGATGGTAGAAAAACCTTCTGATGGGGGGAGTTCTACGATGAAATCCATCAAGATCATTTTCCACGGTCTCTCAGGAATGGGTAAGGGTTTCAATAGGCCCCAAGCTCTTGTCCGGCTGCTCTTACTTCGGGCACAAGTGTGACAGGAATCCACATAGTTTTTACAATCATTAACCAGTTGTGGCCACCAGAAAGTACGCTGTACCAGCTCAGCCATCTTCAGGGCCCCAAAATGACCTGCCAGCTTATGGTCATGGCAAAGCTCCAGTTACGGCACCCTTAGGTCCTCAGGAACCATAATCTTGCCTCTGTGCCACAGCAAACCGTCCTTCAGGTTGGTTTCAGCAGGCTGGGGTATTCCCATAGAGGCCTGTCTTATCCTAGAGATCAGATCACCTTGAAGGAGCAAAAAATTTCCAGCAGGAAGGATAGTGTCCTGAGGTACAGTCTTCTTGGAGTCATGGAACATGCGGGAAAGTGCATCTGGCTTGATATTTTTAGAGCCGGGTCTGTAAGTAATGTGATATTGAAAGCGGGAAAAGAAGAGTGCCCATCTAGCTTGTCGTGGTCTTAGTCTTTTGGCGGATCTTAGGTACTCTAAATTCTTGTGGTCGGTGTAAATTAGAATGGGATGTGCAGCACCCTCCAGTAGATAGCGCCACTTCTCCAGAGCCATTTTGATGGCCAGAAGTTCCTGGTCCCCTACGTCATAGTTCCTTTCGGACATAGAGAGTTTGTGTGAGAAGAAAGCTATTGGAAATATGAGAGCCTTGGCGCCTTGATGTTGGGAGAGCACTGCTCCTACTGCAATTTCTGAGGCATCGACCTCCAAAACAAATGGCAGGGCAGGGTTAGGGTGTTTCAAAATGGAGGCCGAGGTAAATAGTTCTTTAAGTTTCTCAAAGGCCGATTGCGCCCTAGGAGTCCAGCAGAATCGGGTTCCCTGCTTAGTTAACTCAGTAATAGGAGCGATGATTTTAGAAAAGTCCTTGATGAATTTCTGATAAAAGTTAGAAAACCCGATGAAGCGCTGAATCCCCTTTTTGTCTGTGGGTGCAGGCCAGTTCAGGATGGCAGACACCTTTTGAGGGTCCATCCCGATGCCCTCGACTGAAATGATGAGACCCAAAAATTGAATGCTTTAAAGTTCGAACTCGCATTTGTCGAGTTTAGCATACAGTCCATGTTGCCTGAGCCAAGCAGGGACATTCCGGACGTGCCTGTGGTGGTCAGTCAATGAAGAGGAAAAAATGAGGATATTGTCAAGGTAGACAATAACATACAGGTCCAGGTTATCACGAAAGATATCATTGACGAAGTGATGGAACGTTGTTGGTGCAATGCAGAGACCGAAGGGCATAACGAGGTACTCGAAATGCCCAAAGCGAGTACAGAAAGCGGTCTTCCATTCGTCCCCTTCTCGGATACGGATTAAATTATATGCTCCGTGGAGATCCAGTTTTGTGAAAATCGTTGCGGCTCCCAACCTTTGGAATAGTTCAGGCACCAGAGGTAGTGGATAATGGTTTTTAATCGTTATTTTATTCAGCTCCCGATAATCAATGCATGGACGAAGGGAGTGACCCTTCTTTTCCACAAAAAATATGCCAGCACCGGCCGGGGAGGTGGATGGGCAAATGAATCCTTTTTCCAGATTTTCGTCAATATCTTTCTTTAATGTGTCTAACTCCTGCTCAGTTAATGGGAAGATCCTCCCGAAGGGTACCTCTGTTCCGGGTAAAAGTTCTATTGGGCAGTCATAAGGTCTGTGCGGGGGAAGGATCTCTGCTCCCTTTTTGCTGAAAACATCCGAGAAGTCCTGGCAGGGTTCTGGGATAGATTGGCATAGTTCTGTATCTGAATCTAAGCAGAGAAGTTGAAAGGTCTTACTGATCGTTCCCCGCAGACAATGCTGTTGACAGTACTCAGAGAGGAACTCAATTTTCCCTGTAGCCCAGTTAATACAGGGATTATGGGCTTGTAAGCAAGGCATTCCCAGGATGATAGGGAAGAGAGGAGAGGAGATGGCATCTAGGAAAAGGAGTTCTTGGTGCTGAGGGCCCATGGTAGCTAGTAAAGGGAAAGTCTCCTGTATGACAGGACCGGAACTGAGGGTGGAACCATCTGCAAGGTATACAGCAAGGCCTTGGGCTTTAGGTCGAAGTGGAATGCCGTGATCAGCTGCAAAAACCAGGTCAATGAAGCAGCTGCATGAGTCAATGATGACTGATGCTGGGATAGTCCTTCCTGGAAGCTGCAATGTGATAGAGATAGCAAGGTGAGTACTGGGTTTAGGCATGACAGTTGCACACATACGAGAAGTAGAATGGCACTTACGCGTCTTGTTGGGGCAGGCGCTTGCGTAATGCCCGGATTCCCCACAGTACAGACACAAATTGTGAGCACGTCTGCGTAACTTCTCCTCAGGGGTCGGGGAAGGACGAAGCAGGCCAAGCTGCATGGGTTCTGGAGCATCTAGGACTGGAGCAGTTGATGTAGCCAAGGGCCGACTGGGGGGACTGGGAACTTGAGGGAGCATCCAGGTGGGGCTAAAAGCACTGGTAGTCCTTTCAGTGCGTTGCTCTCTCAGGCGACGGTCAGTCTGGATGGGGAGATTAATGAGCTCATCCAGGGACTGAGGCAATCCAACCCATGCTAGCTCGTCTTTAAGTGGGTCAGATAATCCCATCCGAAACTGGTGATGCAAGGCGGCATCATTCCAGTCCATGTCAGAGCTCCAGCGTCTGAACTCAACCGCGTAATCTTCAGCCGCAATGCGGCTTCAGCAGTTGCAGTCAGCTGGGGGTCCTCGTAGAGCTGAGACATCGCCAGAAAGAAAGTATCCAAACTTCCTTAAGAATCTGACTTCTGCTCCAGGAGACGGTGGGCCCAGGTTTGAGGCTCACCAGACAACAGAGAAATGACAAAGCCGACCTTGGTTGCTTCTAGTGAAAAGGTGTGGGGCTGCAAGGCAAAGTAGAGCTCACAGGCGTTTAGGACGCACGGTATTTGCTACGGACTCTGGGGAACTTTTCAGGTATGGGTACTCTGGGCTCTGAGGGAGCATAACTACGGAGGGTGTGGAAGATAATCCGGCAGACGAAGCCCCCTGGGGACTGGTGGGCAAGGCAGAGCCTGAACTTGTTCGTCCAACCTTTAATAGCCTTCCTGTAGGCTTTTTACTGCTTTGGTAAGGCCCGCCAGATGTTTGCAGAGTTCATCCATGGGGAAGCCCCCTGCCCGCACTCGGTCATGGCTGCCTGGTACTATCAGACTTCTATGTACCTGACCGGCGAGTCCACTTGGGCAGAGGGTAGACTCCCTTACACGTCCGACTTGTGGCCCCTGGTAGAGTATACAGGAAGCACAGGAGTGCGGAGTGGTATGGGAGCCTGGTAATAGAGTCCAGATGTGGGTGGATAGGCAGTCCTTAACAACAAGGTGCAAGCTGGAACACAGGCAAACAGGAGCTGAGCAGGAGCAGAGCAGGGAGATCTGGGTGCAGGCTGGGTTCAGCAGCAGACAGGCAACGAGGTACAAAGGAACAAGCAGAAGAGTAGTCAAACAGGCCAGAGGCCAGATGCGGGCAGAGTTCAGAGGAGTCCAAGAAGCAAGCCGGGTTCATCAGGAGATCAAAGTACAGACACAGGAAACAGGAACAAGGGCACGGAAGAGCTGTTGATCAGGCAGCACCGAGCAGAGAGTGCAGCAAACCTAAATAGGCAGATTGGCGGCAAACGGTGCACGTGCACGCACGTAGGCGCGCACGCCCACGCGCGCACACCAGCACCCACCGTATGATGTGAACCAGTGCCCAAAGGAACGCGTGCACTAACGCGCACCCGTGCACGCGTCCGAACACCGGCGCGCACACCAGGGCCAGCCGCGTCGCACATGCCAGTGCCTACAGGAGCGCGCACACCAGGACGAGCAGGAACGCATGCACCAGCGTGCACTGGCACACCCCGGCGAGCAACACCATGTCCACCGAGGTAACCTCTCTGACAGCACCTAAAGCTACCTGAAGAAAATTGGTGGTGTTCTTCTGATCCTATTAGTACTGCAGGCAGCTGCAGTATTTACTGTTAGTGTACTGAGTCCTCTGCACAGTGTGCACCTAAAGCTACCTGAAGACAATTGCTGTTGTTCTGATCCTATTAATACCACAGGCAGGCAGTATTTACAGTTAATGTACTGCGTCCTCTGCACAGTGTGCACCTAAAGCTACCTGAAGAAAATTGGTGATGTTCTTCTGATCCTATTAGTACCACAGGGAGGCAGCTTCAGTATTTACAGTTAGTGTGCTGCGTCCTTTGCACAGTGTGCACCTAAAACTCCCTGAAGACAATTGCTGTTGTTCTGATCCTATTAATACCACAGGCAGGCAGCTGCAGTATTTATAGTTAGTGTATTGTGTCCTCTGTACAGTGTGTACCTAAAGCTACCTGAAGACAATTGCTGGTGTTCTCATACTAATAATACTACAGGCAGGCAGTTGATTCTGCTAGCTGCAGTATCAGTATATATTTATATATATATATATATATACTATATACTATATATATATATATATACACACACATATATATATATATATATATATATATATATATATATATATATATATATACATCCCAGCTTTGTGCAGCTACATCTCACTGCAGGCCATTAGTATGTATGGAAGGCCAACAAGGAGAGGCAGACAGTCACATGCCAATAAAAGAGGGCAAGCAGGCTCTGTGTCTAGAGGCAACAGTGCTGGTCGTGAAGACGGTGCATCCTCATCAGCACGTGGCCATGGGACTCGCTTGTCCTTTTTTTCTGTAGCTGGCCATCTTGAGCTGCAACATGCGGAAGACTTGGTAGAGTGGATGACCAAGCCGTCCTCATCCTCTCTCACCCAGACTCAGGGTATTTTGTCTGGCAAAACAGCTGCCAATGCGGTCTCCTACCTCGGCTCAATGGCATCAGTCACTCCTTCCCTAGCCCCACCATGTTCTCCTGAGGAGTCCCCCGAACTGTTTGACTACAGTGTTGGGTACATGCTCCAGGAGGATGCCCAGCATTTTGAAGGCTCCATTGATGGTACCCAGCTAGAGGAAGGCAGTAACGCGAGCCCAGAGAGAGGGGGTGCCCAAGAAGGACAGCAATCTGGCAGTCATGTTCCCACAGCTGCAGCATACTGCCAGCTTTGCTCCAGTAATGAGGAGGGAGGGGATGAAGAGGTCACTGACTGGAGGAGGAGGAGGAGGGGGAGGAAGAGGCTCCAGGGTCCAGCTTAACGGCAGCACACCGACTGAATTACACCGCAGAGCTCCGCATGTGCAGGGAGCTGCTGTCTCTGCGCGTTATTCCAAAAGTTCTTTGGTGTGGGCCTTTTTTGAGACAAGTGCATCAGATCCCACCACTGCTATTTGCAACATATGTCTCAAGCATATCTTGCGTGGCCAAAACATGACCCGCTTGGGCACCACATGCTTGACCAGACATATGTTGACCTGCCATGCAGTTCATTGGCAAGCGTACCTAAAAGACCCACACCAAAGAACAAAGCGGACCTCTCCTTGCTCCTCATCAGCTGGGATCTCCAACCCAACTATATCTTCAGTCCTCTCTGAAAACTGCACTGAGAGGAATGACGGTGTAGAATTAGGTGTGTCACAGCCAAGTACTTGCGAGCAATCTGCTATCGCTACACCAATGTCAGATTGTACCTGGCAAAAGTTCGCTCCCAGCCATTCACATGCCCAGCAGTTATGTGCTAATTTGGCTAAATTGCTAGCACTTCAACTGCTGCCTTTTCAGTAGGTAGACTCTGCCCCCTTCCGTGAGTTTGTGGAATGTGCGGTTCCTCAGTGGCAGGTTCCCAACTGCCACTTTTTCTCATGGGAGGCAATTACGGCTCCCTACCGGCATGTGGAAGGCAAAGTCTGTTCGGTCGTTCGCCGAATTGCAAATGATATGGGACGTTGCGCCAAATTCGAGTGGCGCATCAGGGCCCATAATTCACTGCGGCATCGCAGTGCATTGCTGGCTGATGATTGGCCAAGCATGCATTATGACCCGCATGCTTGGCCAATCACAGCACCGTCTGTACAGAGAGCTGTAATTGGCCAAAGCCAGGGTGGCTTTGGCCAATTATGGCTCAGGGGGTTTAGTACACACCCCACCCTATATAAGGCCGCTGCACGTCGGCCCTGTGTAGTGTGTTCCGGCGTTGAGAGACAGAGATAAAGATACAGTGTCATTTGATTTAAGTTAGATAGATTAGGCAGGACAGTCAGTCAGTTAGCTGCACTTACAGTGTATTGTGTATATATATGCATCCCAGGTGTTATATATATCTATATATGTATATATTGTATTCAGTTTAGCGAGATCCGTTCCTGTTATTACCTTCCTACTGGCAGGCAGGCAGGTGTTGTTACAGTATTTGAAGAAAATTGCTGGTGTTCTTCTGATCCTATTAGTCCTATTAGCTACAGTATTTACAGTTAGTGTACTGCGTCCTCTGCACAGTGTGCACCTAAAGCTACCTGTAGAAAATGGTGGTGTTTTTCTGATCCTATCACTACTACTACTAGGCAGCTACATTATTTTTTAGTGTAGTGCGACCTTTGCACGGTGTTCAGCTAAAGCTACAAGTTAGTGTAGTGTGACCTCTGCACAGTGTTCAGCTAAAGCTCCAAGTTAGTGTAATGCGACCTTTGCACAGTGTTCAGCTAAAGCTACAAGTTAGTGTAGTGCGACCTCTGCACAGTGTTCAGCTAAAGCTAAAAGTGAGTGTAGTGCGACCTCTGCACAGTGTTCAGCTAAAGCTACCTGTAGAAGGTTGGTGTTGTTTTCCTGATCCTATCACTACCGCAGGCAGCTACATTATTTACAAGTTAGTGGAGTGCAACCTCTGCACAGTGTTCAACTAAAGCTCCAAGTTAGTGTACTGCGACCTCTGCACAGTGTTCAGCTAAAGCTACGAGTTAGTGTAGTGCGACCTCTGCACAGTGTTCAGCTAAAGCTACAAGTGAGTGTAGTGCGACCTCTGCACAGTGTTAAGCTAAAGCTACAAGTTAGTGTAGTGCGACCTCTGCACAGTGTTCAGCTAAAGCTACAAGTTAGTGTAGTGCGACCTCTGCACAGTGTTCAGCTAAAGCTACAAGTTAGTGTAGTGCGACCGCTGCACAGTGTTCAGCTAAAGCTACGTGTAGAAGGTTGGTGTGGTTTCCTGATCCTATCACTACCGCAGGCAGCTACATTATTTACACGTTAGAGTAGTGCGACCTCTGCACAGTGTTCAGCTAAAGTTACCTGTAGAAGGTTGGTGGTGTTTTCCTGATCCTATCACTAACGCAGGCAGCTACATTATTTACACGTTAGAGTAGTGCAACCTCTGCACAGTGTTTAGCTAAAGCTACCTGTAGAAGGTTGGTGTTGTTTTCCTGATCCTATCACTACCGCAGGCAGCTATATTATTTACACGTTAGTGTAGTGCAACCTCTGCACAGTGTTCAGCTAAAGCTACAAGTTAGTGTAGTGCAACTTCTGCACAGTGTTCAGCTAAAGCTACAAGTTAGTGTAGTGCGACCTCTGCACATTGATCAGCTAATGCTACCTGTAGAAGGTTGGTGTTGTTTTCCTGATCCTATCACTACTGCAGGCAGCTATATTATTTACATGTTAGTGTAATGCGACCTCTACACAGTGTTCAGCTAAAGCTACATGTTAGTGTAGTGCGACCTCTGCACAGTGTTCAGCTAAAGCTACAAGTTAGTGTAGTGCCACCTCTGCATAGTGTTCAGCTAAAGCTACCTGTAGAAGGTTGGTGTTGTTTTCCTGATCCTATCACTACCGCAGGCAGCTACATTATTTACACGTTAGTGTAGTGCGACCTCTGCACAGTGTTCAGCTAAAGCTACCTGTAGAAGGTTGGTGTTGTTTTCCTGATCCTATCACTGCCGCAGGCAGCTACATTATCTACACATTAGAGTAGTGTGACCCCTGCACAGTGTTCATCTAAAGCTACCTGTAGAAGGTTGGTGTTGTTTTCCTGATCCTATCACTACTGCAGGCAGCTACATTATTTACATGTTAGTGTAATGCGACCTCTGCACAGTGTTCAGCTAAAGCTACATGTTAGTGTAGTGCGACCTCTGCACAGTGTTCTGGTAAAGCTACAAGTTAGTGTAGTGCCACCTCTGCATAGTGTTCAGCTAAAGCTACCTGTAGAAGGTTGGTGTTGTTTTCCTGATTCTATCACTACCGCAGTCAGCTACATTATTTACATGTTAGAGTAGTGTGACCTCTGCACAGTGTTCATCTAAAGCTACCTGTGGAAGGTTGGTGTTGTTTTCCTGATCCTATCACTACCGCAGGCAGCTACATTATTTACACGTTAGTGTAGTGCGACCTCTGCACAGTGTTCAGCTAAAGCTGTGCAACATGATAGTGTATAGCTAAATACAGAAAACCAGATATAATATTATGGTGAGTCCATGATCATATCAGCGACCAATAACGTGGACATTATGGTCATATGAATGTTCAATGAAAGTAAACAGTATGAATATTGGATGAGTGAGAGGTTTCTCAACGGTGATACGTGGTTCACAGAGGTGGTGTTCCAGTACTCAGTATCCACAGCAAAAAAAAAATGGAGCAAATACGCTTACCGGAACTGGTGGACACGTTTACCGTAAGGCTAGGTGTCATACAGGCTTGAGGATCGATCGATCCAAATGGGTGTAGAGGCGTATACAGCAGGTTCAACTGGTTCCTTAGTAGCACTGGTAAACGGCCTGGGGACAGCGGCTGTTTAAAGTCCAGTTACAGGCACTTCTCCAACAGGTGTGTATTGGAGGAATACACCTTTCAGCTCCGGAGTCAGGGAATGTCCAAGTTCATCCTGCAGAATCTGATCTGGCAGACCCTCACCTGTAGCAGCGGCCCCCAATGGGCCAAGTCGAGCGTTAGCCGACAAGCGGTAAAGATCTCCACCGGCACAGCAGCTTCCGGTGGTAGTCACAGCTCTCTAGCTATATACTATCACGTTGCACAGTTGATAGTCACATTTGTGTGGATCAATCATCCCTAAATTTTATGTTTAGCACTGCATTGTTTTTTCTTTTTATTGTTCACATTGTCGCTACTTTGTTGATGCTGGCTGCTACATGTGTCAATTGACCCTTTTTTACAGTAGCACAACCACACTGTTATTTTTTATATTCAGCTAAAGCTACCTGTAGAAGGTTGGTGTTGTTTTCCTGATCTTATCACTACCGCAAGCAGCTACATTATTTACATGTTAGTGTAGTGCGACCTCTGCACAGTGTTCAGCTAAAGCTACAAGTTAGTGTAGTGTGACCTCTGCACAGTGTTCAGCTAAAGCTACAAGTTAGTGTAGTGCGACCTCTGCACAGTGTTCAGCTAAAGCTACCTGTAGAAGGTTGGTGTTGTTTTCCTGTTCCTATCACTACCGCAGGCAGCTACATTATTTACACGTTAGTGCATTGCGACCTCTGTACAGTGTTCAACTAAAGCTACCTGTAGAAGGTTGGTGGTATTTTCCTGATCCTATCACTACTGCAGGCAGCTATATTATTTACACGTTAGTGTAGTGCAACCTCTGCACAGTGTTCAGCTAAAGCTATAAGTTAGTGTAGTGCAACCTCTGCACAGTGTTCAGCTAAAGCTACAAGTTAGTGTAGTGCGACCTCTGCACAGTGTTCAGCTAAAGCTACCTGTAGAAGGTTGGTGTTGTTTTCCTGATCTTATCACTACCGCAAGCAGCTACATTATTTACATGTTAGTGTAGTGCGACCTCTGCACAGTGTTCAGCTAAAGCTACAAGTTAGTGTAGTGTGACCTCTGCACAGTGTTCAGCTAAAGCTACAAGTTAGTGTAGTGCAACCTCTGCACAGTGTTCAGCTAAAGCTACCTGTAGAAGGTTGGTGTTGTTTTCCTGTTCCTATCACTACCGCAGGCAGCTACATTATTTACACGTTAGTGCATTGCGACCTCTGTACAGTGTTCAACTAAAGCTACCCGTAGAAGGTTGGTGGTATTTTCCTGATCCTATCACTACTGCAGGCAGCTATATTATTTACACGTTATTGTAGTGCAACCTCTGCACAGTGTTCAGCTAAAGCTATAAGTTAGTGTAGTGCAACCTCTGCACAGTGTTCAGCTAAAGCTACAAGTTAGTGTAGTGCGACCTCTGCACAGTGTTCAGCTAAAGCTACAAGTTAGTGTAGTGCGACCTCTGCACAGTGTTCAGCTAAAGCTACCTGTAGAAGGTTGGTGTTGTTTTCCTGATCCTATCACTGCCGCAGGCAGCTACATTATTTACACGCTTGGGTAGTGCGACCTCTGCACAGTGTTCATCTAAAGCTAAAAAAAACAAGAAAAAATACTGCGCTACCATTAAGTTAATATACCCCCCAAAAAGCAGCAGTTAAACAGTGAGATGTGCACCAAAATACCAAAAGAAAAAGAAATAACCACGCTAAATTGTATATAAGTAAGATATGTGAAATAATCTTATAATCATGTCCCAAAAACTTCTGTTGAAAAATTCATGTGTGTATGTGAAACATAGCGATAATCAGAAAAATATAAAAGTCCATGCATATAACTGTAAATCAAAAAGTGATGTCCAAATATAGTGGATGGGAATCCTTATATGTAATAATTAACCAGAATCAGTCCCAGAGAGAAACCCATGAATGGACACAACCAGACTTGGTGGTAAAGATGAGAGAGACACCACACTCAGAGATCCGCCACCACACAAATATTGCGCTTACCACAAGGCAAGCAAAAAACA
Organism: Lithobates clamitans; assembly: GCA_037952925.1. Taxonomy (NCBI): domain Eukaryota; kingdom Metazoa; phylum Chordata; class Amphibia; order Anura; family Ranidae; genus Lithobates; species Lithobates clamitans. The sequence goes on from JBBGZY010000799.1 coordinate 39,752, forward strand.
GCCTGTGTTCCGTCCTGGTATGGGAAATCCAGCTGGTGTGACTTGACTGCATACATCGTGGCTAAGAGGATATAGCAAGGACCCCAAACTCTCGTCTCACAGGCATGTGGATACAAAGAAACTGACCATAGTGTAATACTGACAGGATAGTTTAATAAAAGAAGGTAGAAAACTTACATAAGTAGATTAAAAAGCAGCAAATAGCCGGCCGGCATAGCGAGCACCGGTCCACACTAGGATGGCGATGACGTCAGAGCGTCAGCCTCCCAAAAGGGAGGTTCAGCTAAAGCTACAAGTTAGTGTAGTGCGACCTCTGCACAGTGTTCAGCTAAAGCTACAGGTTAGTGTAGTGCGACCTCTGCACAGTGTTCAGCTAAAGCTCCAAGTTAGTGTAGTGCGACCTCTGCACAGTGTTCAGCTAAAGCTACCTGTAGAAGGTTGGTGGTGTTTTCCTGATCCTATCTCTACTGCAGGCAGCTACATTATTTAAACGTTAGTGTAGGGCGTTCTCTGCACAGTGTTTAGCTAAATCTACAAGTTAGTGTAGTGCGACCTCTGCACAGTGTTCAGCTAAAGCTAAAGTTAGTGTAGTGCGACCTCTGCACAGTGTTCAGCTAAAGCTACAAGTTAGTGTAGTGCATCCTCTGCACAGTGTTCAGCTAAAACTACCTGTAGAAGATTGGTGGTGTTCTCCTACTAATAATACTACAGGCAGGCAGTTGATTTTGCTAGCTGCAGCACCAATATATATATATATATATATATATATATATATATATATATATATATATATATCCCAGCTTAGTGCAGCTACATCTCACTGCAGGCCATTAGTATGTCTGGAAGGCCAACAAGGAGAGGCAGCTATTCACAAGCCAATAAAAGAGGGAAAGCCAGCTCTGTGTCTAGAGGCAACAGTGCTGGTCGTGGACACGGTGCATCCTCATCAGCACGTGGCCGTGGGACACGCTTGTCCTTTTTTTCGGCAGCTGGCCGTGTTGAGCCGCAATATGCTGAAGACTTGGTCGAGTGGATGACGTCATCATCCTCCTCATCCTCTCTCACCCATGCTCAGGGTACTTTGTCTGGCAAAGCAGCTGCCAACGCAGCCTCTTCCCTCGGCTCAATGGCATCAGTGACTCCTTCCCTAGCCCCACCATGTCCTCCTGAGGAGTCCCTCGAACTGTTTGACCACAGTGTTGGGTACATGCTCTAGGAGGATGCCCAGCGTTTAGAAGGCTCTGATGATGATACTGAGCTAGATGAAGGCAGTAACGTAAGCACGGACAGAGGGGGTGCCCAAGAAGGACAACAATCTGGCAGTCATTTTCCTCCTGCTGCAGCATACTGCCAGGTTTGCTCCAGTGATGAGGAGGGAGGGGATGATGAGGTCACTGACTAAACATGGGTGCCTGATAGGAGGGAGGAGGCACATCACCGACGAGGCAGGATGCCCTCCAGGGGCCAGCCTATGGGCAGCACACTGACTGCATCACACCTCAGAGCTCTGCATGTGCAAGGCGCTGCTGTCTCTGTGCTTTATTCCAAAAGTTCTTTGGTGTGGGCCTTTTTTGAGACGAGTGCATCAGATCGCACCGCTGCTATTTGCAACATATGTCTCAAGCGTATCTCGCATGGCCAAAACATCTCCAGCTTTTGCACCACATGCTTGACTAGACATATGTTGACCTGCCATGCAGTTCGTTGGCAAGCATACCTAAAAGCCCCACACCAAAAAACAAAGAGGACCTCTCCTTACTCCTCATCAGCTGGGATCTCCAACCACACTATACCTTCAGTCCTCTCTGAGACCTGCACTGAGAGGAATGAAGGTGTAGAATTAGGTGTGTCACAGCCAAGTACTTGCGGGCAATCTGCTAACGGTACACCAACGTCAGATTGTACCAGGCAAATTTCCCTGCCCCAGCTGCTGCACTGAAAAAAGAAGTTCACTCCCAGCCATCCACATGCCCAGCGGTTGATTGCTAGCTTGGCAAAATTGCTAGCACTTCAACTGCAACCTTTTCAGTTGGTAGACTCTGCCCCCTTCCGTGAGTTTGTGGAATGTGCAGTTCCTCAGTGGCAGGTTCCCAAACGCCACTTTTTCTCATGGAAGGCGATTCCGGCTCTCTACCAGCATGTGGAAGGCAATGTCTTGGCCTCGCTGGACAGGGCGGTCAGCGGTAAGGTGCATATTACCGCTGACTCATGGTCCAGCAGGCACGGGCAGGGACGTTACCTAAGTTTCACGGCGCATTGGTTGACTCTTCTGGCAGCTGGGAAGGATGCAGGACAAGGGGCAGTAGTGTTGGAGGTTGTTCCGCCACCACGCCTCCAAAATGCCACTACTAGTGATTCTGACACACCTCTCTCCTCCACCCCCTCCTCTTCTTCTTCCTCCATGGCCTCTTCCTGTGCCTTGTCCCTGGAACCAGCGGTGCTCCGTAGGCGTTCAAGGGGCTACGCAAGTATGCAGGCCAAAATATGCCATGCGGTGCTTGAGCTGGTGTGCTTGGGGGACAGGAGCCACACTGGGGCAGAGGTTCTGTCAGCTCTGCAGGGGCAGGTTCAGAGGTGGTTGACCCCACGCCAACTTAAGGCAGGAATGGTGGTTTGCGACAATGGCACCAACCTCCTCTCCGCCCTCCAACAGGGACAAATGACCCATGTGCCCTGTTTGGCTCACGTCCTTAACTTGGTGGTGCAGCGGTTCTTGGGCAGGTACCGGGTTACAGGATGTCCTGAGGCAGGCCAGGAAAGTCTGTGTGCATTTCCGCCGGTCATATAATGCCAGTGCTCGGCTGGCAGACCTCCAAAAGGAATTTAACTTCCCCAAGAACTGCCTAATCTGTGACATGCCCACCAGGTGGAACTCAACGTTGGCCATGCTGCAGCGGCTGCACACGCAGAAGAGGGCCATCAATGAGTACCTGTGCGACTATGGCACCAGGACAGGGTCAGGGGAGCTTGTTTTTTTTCACCACGCCAGTGGGCCATGATCAGGGATGCATGCACTGTCCTGTCACCATTTGAGGAGGCCAAGAGGATGGTGAGCAGTGACAGTGCATGCATCAGTAACACTGTCCCCCTTGTCCAATTGTTGGAGCACATGCTGCGTGGAATAATGGACAGGGCACTTGAGGCAGAACAGAGGCAGGAAGAGGAGGACTTCCTTAGCTCTCAAGGCCCCCTTTATCCAGACAGTGTTCCTGCGTGCCCGCCGATCACACAGGAAGAGGAGGAGGATTGTGTCAGTATGGAGGCTGAGCCTGGCACTCAGCATCAGCAGCAGTCTTTAAGGGATCATTTACAGTCCCAAGAAACACATGAACTTGTACGTGGCTGGGAGGAGGTGACTGCAGATCATGTCGTCCTTAGTGACCCAGAGGACTCCGGACCGAATGCCTCCGAAAACCTACGCTGCATGGCCTCCCAGATCTTGCAAAGCCTGCGGAAGGATCCTCGTATTAGTGGTATCAAGGAGAAGGACCAATACTGGCTGGCAACCCTCCTTGATCCACGTTACAAGAGTAAGGTTGCGGACCTTATCTTGCCATCGCAGAGGGAGCAGAGGATGAAACATCTTCGGGTGGCCTTGCAGAAAGGTCCGTGCAACGCGTTCCCAGAGACTAGGAGGTTTCTGGACAACGTGTTGCTGAGGCTTCGGTCAGTCAAAGAAGGAGCGGTGGAGAAGGTGGCCGTCTGACTAATGCATTCAGACAATTTTTTAGTCCGCAGCCCCAAGGTATGATCGGTTCCAGCAACCATCCCCAGCGTTTTACATGGTGCAGGAATACCTAGGGGCAAGATCTGACTTGGACACCTTTCCCACCAAAAATCCTCTGGGTTTCTGGGTCTTGAGGATGGATCACTGGCCAGAGCTTGCACAGTATGCAATTGAGCTACTGGCCTGTCCTTCATCCAGCGTTCTTTCGGAACGCACATTCAGTGTTGCTGGAGGCTTTTAAACCAAACACAGGGTGCGTCCGTCCACCGACTCAGTCGATCGACTGACCTTCATAAAAATGAATCAATCTTGGATCACCACCTGCTACCAAGCACCTGATGCTGATGTAACCGAATAATTCTTTTTTAAATGTCAGATCCCTTCAAAGCCTATGCTGATACTGAGTGACTATCCTGTTATGCTGAGTAATTATCCTCTTCCTCCTCAATGATCATGCTGATAGCTTGTAAGAACATTTTTGGTTCTGGGCGCCGCCACCAGTGCCTAAGGCCCAATTTTTCAGCCGCGTGTAATTACAATTTTTGGTGCAATTCTTTGCAGCAGGGCTAGTTCCTGCACTCCAACTAGTGTATCTGTGAGGGGTTGCAGTGTTGTAGCACCAGCACCAGTGCCTAAGGCCCAATTTTTCAGCCCCTGTTTAACAGGGGCATGTAATTACAATTTTTGATGCAATTCTTTGCAGCAGGGCTAGTTCCTGCGCTCCAACTAGAGTATCTGTCAGGGGTTGCAGTGTTGTAGCACCAGCACCAGTGCCTAAGGCCCAATTTTTAAGCCCATGTTTAACAGGGGCGTGTAATTACAATTTTTGATGCAATTCTTTTCAGCAGGGCTAGTTTCTGCGCTCCAACTAGAGTATCTGTGAGGGGTTACAGTGTTGTGGCACCAACACCAGTGCCTAAGGCCCAATTTTTCAGCCCCTGTTCAACAGGGACATGTAATTAGAATTCTTGATGTAATATTTCACAGCAGGGCCCATTTCTGCGCCCACCAAGAGTAACTGTGAGGAATTACAGTGTTGTGGCACCAGCACCACCACCACCAAAGGCCCAATTTTTCTGCCCCTGTTCAACAGGGGCATGTAATTACAATTCTTGATCTAATATTTCACAGCAGGGCCCTGTGAGGGCTTACTGTGTTGTGGCCACAACAACACATAAGGCCCAAATTTCTGCTGAGTATATAGGACAGGCCCCTACTTTTAAACATCCAACTTACAAACGACTCCTACTTGCAAACAGAAGGAGACAACAGGAAGTGAGATGAAATCTACCCCTAGGAAGGGAATTTCTCTTTTGTAAGAGTTAATATGGGAAAAACTTTTCTCCTTTACACTGATGCTTTATCAACAATCCTTGTTTCACTAAAAACCCCAAATTTTCAAAAAACATTTGTCATTGGGACAAAAAGTGAGGTGAAATCTTCTGAAGAGGAGCACAGACAGCAAAACAAATGTCACAGGGGTAATAACCCTTCCCTATGTTTTCCAAAAAGCTTAAAATAGATTTTTTGGCTGGAGCTAAACACGTTAAAAATGTACCAGTTCAAAATTACAAATAGATTCTACTTAACAACAAACCTACAGTCCCTGTCTTGTTTGCACTGCCTGTATACTGCTGTTCAGAGTATATAGGGCCTGGGGGCCCCACACCTTTCTTTTTTTAATTTGGGTGCGGGGTTCCCCTTAATATCCGTACAAGACCCAAAGGGCCTGGTAATGGACTGGGGGGTACCCATGCCATTTGTCTCACTGATTTTCATCCATATTGCCGGGACAGGACATTACATTAAAGCCGCAAGCAGTTTTAAATGACTTTTATTCCTTTAAAAATGTCATTTTGTGCAGGGACTGTTCTAAGCATGGGAAACACGTGCCACTTTACAGGCATACTATAGACACCCTCCAGGTACGATATTTAAAGGAATATTCCACTTTTTTTTTTTTTTACTTTAAGCATCATTAAAATCACTGCTCCCGAAAAAACAAACGTTTTTAAAACTTTTTTTTGCATTGATACATGTCCCCTGGGGCAGGACCCGGGTCCCCAAACCCTTTTTAGGACAATATCATGCAAATTAGCCTTTAAAATGAGCACTTTTGATTTCGAATGTTCGATTCCCATAGACGTCAATTGGGTTCTAACGTTCGTGCGAAGTTTGGTTCCGTGCGAACGGAACCAAGGGGTGTTCAGCTCATCCCTACTCCTGGACAACCTATTGCTGAATCTTCGGTCAGTCACAGAAGGAGCGGTGGAGAAGGTGGCCGTCTGACCGATGCGTTCACACAATTTTTTAGTCCGCAGCCCCAAGGTATGATCGGTTCCAGCAACCATCACCAGCGTCTGATCCACATGGTGCAGGATTACTTAGGGGCAAGATCAGACTTGGACACCTTTCCCACTGAAAATCCTCTGGGTTACTGGGTCTTGAGGATGGATCACTGGCCAGAGCTTGCACAGTATGCAATTGAGCTACTGGCCTGTCCTGCATCCAGCGTTCTTTCGGAACGCACATTCAGTGCTGCTGGAGGCTTTGTAACCGATCACAGGGTGTGCCTGTCCACCGAATTGGTCAATCGGCTGACCTTCATAAAAATTAATCAGTCTTGGATCACCAACTACCAAGCACTTGATGCTGATGTAACCAATTGATTTTTTTTTGTAATGTGAGATCCCTTCAAGACTGCCTATGCTGATGCTGAGTGACTATCCTGTTATGCTGAGTCACAATCCTCTTTACACACAAAGCCTGTTTTGTGTGTAAAGTTGCCACAACACCATTATTATCTTGTATTATTTAATCTCAAGGAGATTGCTTGGTGTTGGTGTCTCTTGTTCATTTCACATTGTATTTTTCAAATATACCTGCCTCCCGACAAACAACCTGACCTTTTTGAAGGAAAACACACATAGGCAATTAGAATTGAAACAAAAATTCCTTTATTAAGGGATCCGAACCAAACAAAGAGGGAGGCAACGCTGGAGAAACAGCAGAAATTGGTGCAGCCTTTGGCCCCCAGGGCACACATCAATTATTTTACTGCAAAATTGGTGGCCTGAGGAGTCCATATATAAGGGAGTGCAGTCTGGTCCAGAAGTCCAAGAGATCCTGAACAGCAGCAGATGACATCTGTGTCCCCAGGCTGTGGTCATACAAGAGACTGCATCTTTTGTCAGACCAGACTGAACCCAGGTCATCACTCTCTGGTCTTCCTTCCACACTTTCTTCCACGCTGTGGCTTTGGTGGTGGAGTTGTGGCAGGAGGAGGAGGAGGAGGAGGATGGTCCAACCCACACAGGTGGGTTTTGGGTATGATTTCACCCCTTAGTTACGACTTTATAAAGAAGGTCCACACACATGAGGCGTTGGCCCTCCTGCATGCCCTGCAGTTTTGTGCCAGCCATGCAGGCAAAGGCCTCTTCAGGAGTGGGTAAGGCTCTGAGGGACACAGAAGCCTCCTTAATCAGCCTGAGCGCTGAACCCTGCACGTGACTTCCCTTCCTTGGTCTTTTGGTTGGAAGGCGGAGGGGAGGAACCTGCGTTTTGGTCAGGCTCCTACTGGGCCCGGCCTTCTCCTGGCTGCCACTTAGGCCCGCCTCCTCCTGGCTGACACTTACCCCCGCCTCCTCCTGTGTGCCACATTCCAGAGCCTCGTCCTGGCTGAGGTCTTCCTGTGTATGAAAAAGGGACATAGTTTTAGATTCTTCATCAATCACACACAATTTTCACCTCATGACTGTTGCTTATTGAAAGTGAACAAATATAACAGACTATCATTCTGAGCCCAGCATTTTTCATTCTTGTCAAAAATATTTTTGCTCACTACTGTCTATTGATATGTAAAACACTTTATGAAATCAGCAATTAGTGATCAATAATAACATCTAATAAACATCATTTATTTATTGACCCGAAATCTGTAGAAGAATGCTATATCTGGCTCCAGCTGGGCTCCTCCATTTCTTCCTGGCTGGAAGTCCCAGGTTGGACATCGGAAGCCTCAGCTGGGGTGGAAGGAAGAGTGGAAGGAAGGGTTGAGAGGGATTCCCTGACTCCAGTCTGGTCTGACAGAAAACAAAGTCTCTCATAGTACCACAGCCTGGGGACATAAACGTCCTCTGCTGCAGCTCTGGATCTCTGGGAATCTGTGACCTTCTTGCGCTCCCTAAGATAAGTGCTCCTCAGGCCACCAATTTTGGCTTTTAAATAGGGGACGGTTGCTGTGGGGACCACCGGCTTCACCAACTCCAGCAGTTTCTCCAGCGTTGCCTGCCTCTTTGTTTATTGTTGTATTGGGGGCGTTTTATCTGCCATAGACAGGGCAGCTCCCTGTATTTGTCTATGAACAAGACACAACACAAGACAAACCCTAATGTCATGTGAAACTCTCCTAATCTTGTTACAATATAGGCCTCAATCTAGAAGCAGTATAGGCCCAAGTTTAGATCTTACCTTCGTTATCACGATCGGCGCCTCCGATACTCCTTCCTCCGCTCACAGATCGTATGTACTACGCACGCGTGTTACTCTTTATCTACACTGCGCATGCGTGAAACTCCGCCCGCCCCTGACATTCTTTCTAGTCTATTCCCCGCCCCTTCTCGTTCGGCGCAGTGGGGGAAAAGCACATGGCGGAGACACAACAGGTGCGTGCTAATTACAGCAACGAGGAGGAGGAGGAGGAAAGCCCAGAGCGTGAAACGTCCTGATCCCGGAAGAGACGATTTAAGGCCTCAAATATGTCCTTTGGGGAGATGTTGGAGATGGTCGACATCCTGAAGAGGGCCGACTATGACGGGAAGTATGGACCTTACCACAACCCCAATGTCAGAAAGGCCAAGATCATGGCGAAAGTAGTCAAGAGTCTGCACCGGAATTTTGGGGTACGACGATCGAAAGATCAACTGAGAAAGCGGTGGTCGGACCTCAAATTAAGGGAGCATGAGCAGTACAGAAGGATCTGGAGAATGCTGCAAAAAAGTAAGTACTTGTCCTGTGTTCCTATTCTTTATTTTCATAATGTTCGTGCTGCTCCATGTGCTTTTCTTTACTGCTGTACAGTTTAAAATGTCAACTTTCATGTTAATGGGCACATTGTTCATTCGTATGAAACATTGTTCGTTCGGCATAGAAAACCCCATTGTTTTGGCCATATGCATTCGAATACCTTTTTTCTGGCCTACTTCTCTTAAAATAATTTGGGAGTCTAGATGGGTTGTTGACCAGAATGTAATGCAAACTAGATTCTGTGTAAGGAGAGGACACTCAGCAGCTGTTTACACATCTGGACGCTGGAGCACTAGTGTGGGACACCAGAACACCCTTTTTATTAGGGGGTCCCATACAGGTGCTCCAGTGTATACTATAGGGGTGACTCCTTCTGTGAAGCTTGTACAAAACAGGTAAGTATTCAAGCTTGACAAAGGAAAACAATATTTCTTCATCTTGGAACTCTGCCAAAACAGACAATTGTACCCCACTTCCAAGCAATGTTTCATATTCCTATTTCTGCCATCAAATATCTGTGTGCTAAGTATACCTATTTTTTTTACATAGGGGAGAAAAGACTTGGAGGACACCACTTATCCGAGGAGACCACAGACCCCCCCCACCTCTGGAAGAAGGGGAAATACATCAAAGCCAAGCAGAGCAGGAGGAGGAAGGAGACGTGGTGGAAATTGTCCCCACAACAGGTGAGTGTCTGCGACCACAGGCTCAGGTAAGAGATGGATGCCGGCATATTTATAATACATGTTTTTTGTTTTTTGTTTTTTTTTTGTAGGTGATCGTGATGTTGTGGATCCAGGTCATTTCACCAGTGAGAGTGCCCAGATCCTGATTGGGGAGATCATGGGGTGTAATAGGGACTTGGAAAACATCCAGAAAAACATCAATGAGGTTAAAAACAAAATGAAGAACATCATTGATGTTTTAGGGAGAGTTTAAAAGACCTCCAAATCCCTTCCTTTTTTGTGGTATTTGTAATTGAAGAATTTGTTAAATTTGTTGACATTTTATAGAAAAGCCAAATTTTGAAGATGCACACAGTGTGTCAACATGTGCTATCTGCCATCATGGGAGAACAATGTAGGAGTTTTGATGGTGCAACCCCTTCCTCAATAATAAAGTAGCTGTGAGGAAGGGGTTGCACCCCAAAACACGTCCCTTGATCCCCCGTGATGGCAGCTAGCACATGTTGACATTCTGCAATTTGTGTGCATCTTCAAAATTTGGCTTTTCCAGGGGTGACTTCACCCCATCTGAACGCAATATCAAACACAGTTTCAAAATACTCATGTCTGATATTGCCTTCAATTGCTACAAAAGTTGAACTTTGTAAGTTCCAGATTTGTGTATTTCTTGTTGGTTTGAAACATGCCTGTTTTACCTTAAATGGACATTTCTACTTTTATCAATGTGACCCAAAAAATTGTTATACAACAGACATGTTGGTTTGCATGAAATATAAAAACTAAGAAAATTGACTTTGAAGGCACACGAGTAACTTAACTATAAAAAGTAAAAATTGTTTTATTTAATTTAAATTACAAAGATAAATGGAGAAGTACTATAAGTGTTACATTGATTATATGAGAAATGCTCTGTATTCAATTTTTTTCACCCTACAAGCAATTTAAACCTCCTCTAAACATGTTGGTTTGTTTTAAAAACCTTTTATAAATGCACATGTGATTGTGCTGGTATTAAAAAGATTGCTACTCAAGAATGTGTGGATTATTGTTTCAATGCTCCTTAAATTTTGTGGTGGTAAAATTGTGGTTTTCAGTGACAATGTTGGTTATTTCCTAAGGGCAAATCCACTTTGCACTACAAGTGCAGTTTCAGTGCAGTCTCAAGTGCACTTGCAGTGCAAAGTGGGTTTTCTTTTAGTAAATAAAACCCAACAGTGATTTTTTATGTTACACAATCACGCCATTTTCAGGACTCCCCACATTTCTGTCAGGGATAGCAAAAAGAAACACAAGCAGTAAATGTCAACAAAGATTTTAGTAGTTAAAATGCTTTTTTAATTTGAAAAATGTATCATACATTGTCTGGCATATTAATGGCCCCCCTACAAAGTATTCAAGGTAGCTAAGACGGACCTCGCGGGCACTCAGGGGGGGCAAGCCAGCCTCAAGCGCCGTCAGTGTTGTTTCAGTTCCAGGAATTCTGGCCTCAGGCCCAACTGAGGCAGCATAGTTGGCAGAATTTTGCCTTAAAAAGTTGTGGAGAACAGAGCACGCCAGGATGATATGATTCAGTTTTTTACTCCGCCATGTGTATGGGTGTAAGAAATAGGCGGAACCGGCTGGCCATGATTCCAAATGTGTTCTCCACCACTCTTCTGGCTCTGGCCAGCCAGTAATTAAAAACCCTCTGGTCCGGGGTGAGGGTCCTCATAGGGAATGGCTGCATAAGATGGTCCCCCAGCGCAAACGCTTCATCCGCAACGAAGACGAATGTCCTTCCACATTGTCTTCTGGAGGTGGCAAGTCCAAGCTGCCATTCTGGAGACGCCTGTAGAACTCCATCTGGGCGATGACTCCACCATCTGACATCCGGCCATTCTTCCCCATGTCCACATACAGGAACTCGTAAGTAGCCGACACCACCGCCAACATCACAATACTATTGAACCCCTTGTAGTTGTAATAGTATGACCACGAGTTGGGTGGTGGGATGATGTGGATATGTTTCCCATCAATTAACCCTCTGCAGTTAGGAAAGTCCCACCGCTGGGCAAAGTGGGAGGCTACAGTCTGCCATTCCTGTGGCGTGGAAGGAAACTGTGGAGTCAAACAAGAAAAGGAAATTAATCATTTTGCACATAAACATGGAAAGCAGAATAGACACAAACATTCTTGGCCAACATCAGTATAAGTTATTTTACGGAGTATTTAAATACAAAAGTATAAGGTCCACCTATCAGATCCCCCCCCTCTCATGGGCCATTTGCTAAATTTTATGGGGGGGGGATATGTTTGAGACAGGTAACCCTCTCCACTTCATTGAGAGATGAATGCCTAAATAATGTGTATTACTTTGGCCAGCCCCTCCTTACTTTACACTATTGGCAGCCCACTGGACAGGTAAGAAGTATCATAATACAAAGATAAAAATACACACTGTACAAATGGAAGCACATTTTTACATTCTGCTATTACCTATCAATATAATAATAGTATACAAAAACTTGAAACAGTACCATTTGTAAGTATTCAGGCAGGCCCTTGCACTACATGCTTTGGGGAATTCATCCATAAATATGACCACTAAAGAGGTGGGTATAGTGTGTATGGGTTTGCCAAAGTCAGCAGATAGAGGATTGGTATCAGCTGAGTTAGCAGTTGTGGGGGGGGGAGGGAGGGCTCCAAAGGATTTTGGGACACAAAAAAAAAGCCTCTGGCACTCTGCCAGAATTTCAAACACGCGTCACAAATTTCTACATTTTAGGGGGTTTTTAGGGTAAAGCACTACTATGGAGCTGACAAAATACTTTGTTAAATGACTACACGAGGTGAATATAGGGCTAGGAGAGCATGCTGGGGAGGTAAGTGAAGGCAAATATGTATGAAGGACAAAAAAAACCTAAAATTCCAGCATGCATGAGGACAAAGGGGAGATTCACAGCATATTACAATCATGATAATTAGGAAATGAGGAAAGAAATACAATACATTAGCAAACATTATATACAATAAAATGTGATATTAAAGGATAAATCTTACCTTAATATAATCCTTCTGCAGGACCTGGATGATGGCAGAACAGGTCTCCGGGATAATGATCCCCAGAGCCTGGGGGGAGATGCCTGTCGAGAACTTAAGGTCCTGCAGGCTTCTCCCCATCGCCCTATACTGCAGGGTGGCGACTAGCCTCTGCTCCGGAGTGATGGCTTGCCTCATGCAGGTATCCTGCCTGCTGATATAGGGGGTCAGCAAAGCCAATAAACTGTGAAATACGGGGTCCGTCATCCTGAGAAAGTTCCTGAAATCATCAGATTATTCTCAAGGATCTCACGGAGCAAAGGCATATGACAGAACTGGTCACGCTGGAGCAACCAATTCTTGGTCCATGAACTCCTCCCCATCCTGTTCATGGACTGGACTTGTGTCAAGGTAAGGACCCCAACACCAAGCCCCCGCACAGCATGAACTCTACGAGGAATACGTATACGCAACATGGCTAGAAAACGGTCGGCTGCTCAGAACGAAGTAACAGAACACTGAAGAACAGCAAGGCCTGTGAAGAGCGACCTGAAAAACAGGTTTCTTTTCTGCAAATGTTACAGCGGTGATAACTCTTCCCTATGTTTTCCAAAAAGCTTAAAAATAGATTTTTTGGCTGGAGCTACACTTTAAAAATGTACCAGTTCAAAATACAAACAGATTCTACTTAACAACAAACCTACAGTCCCTGTCTTGTTTGCACTGCCTGTATACTGCTGTTCAGAGTATATAGGGCCTTGGGGTCCCATGTCTTTCCTTTTTTTAATTTGGGTGCGGGGTTCCCCTTAATATCCATACAAGACCCAAAGGGCCTGGTAATGGACTGGGGGGCTACCCATGCCGTTTGTCTCACTGATTTTCATCCATATTGCTGGGACCCGACATTACATTAAAGCCGCAAGCAGTTTTAAATGACTTTTATTCCTTTTAAAAATGTCATTTTGTGAAGGGACTGTTCTAAGCACGGGAAACACACGCCACTTTACAGGCATACTATAGACACCCACCAGGTACGATATATAAAGGAATATTTCACTTTTTTTCACATTAAGCATCATTAAAATCACTGCTCCCGAAAAAACGGCCGTTTTTAAAACTTTTTTTTGCATTGATACATTTCCCCTGGGGCAGGACCCGGGTCCCCAAAACATTTTTAGGACAATAACTTGCATATTAAACTTTAAAATTAGCACTTTTGATTTTGAACGTTTGAGTCCCACAGACTTTAATGGGGTTCTAAAGTTTGCGCGAACTTTCGGTCTGTTCGCAGGTTCTGGTGCGAACCGAACCGGGGGGTGTTTGGCTCATCCCTACTCTTGAGAAGAGGAGATTAAGGGAGGATATGATCAACATGTACAAATACATAAGTGATACATATAGTGAACTTGGAGTTGAGCTGTGAAAATGTGGAATAGACTTCCTCCAGAGGTGGTTCTGGCAAGCTCAGTAGATTGCTTTAAAAAAAGGCCTGGATTCTTTGCTAAATGTACATAATATAACTGGGTACTGACATTTATAGGTAAAGTTGATCCAGGGAAAATCCAATTACTTCTCAGGGGATCAGGAAGAATTTTTTGTCCCCTGCTGTATCAAATTGGATCATGCTTTGCTAGGGTTTTTTGCCTTCCTCTGGATCAACTGTGTTTGGCTTCTGTGTGCTACTTGCTGTGTGTTCTACATCTGATTCCAGTTACCAAACTTGGCTTGTTCTTGACTATCCCTATCTGCTTGTTACCCCAACCCTTGGCTATCTCCTGATTATCCTTACCTGCTTGTTGCCCTGACCTTTGACTATCTCCTGACTATCCTTTGTTGTCTCAGTCTGTTGCTTTTTCTCTACATCCCTGTAGTCTACCATGAGCGTGAGCTGGGAGGCCCTAGGAGTCGCGACCTGGAGCCAGACTGCAGCTAAATCCTTAACCACCACTAGGGGCCTCTGCTGAACACCCGCTAGCTCTTAGATTCTTTGCCCTGGGAAATCTCATGCTCTAGCTCCCAGTGTCATCCGCGTTGGTACTACAGAGTACCTGCTCTCCTGTATCACCTAGAGCTCCATGCGCAGTAGTTATCCATAGGGTCCACTTCCTTGTGGTGCACTCCAGACCCCAACGGGTACATCTGTCACCTGGACTCACGATTGGACTTGTTTTGTGTTTCTCATCACGTGTTTTTGGACTGGATGATAGAACTAATATTCATGTTTGTCCTAGGGATTTGTCACTTGTAGTTCACCAGGATCTGGCATGTTTTTGCTAATGGGGCACTAGCCCACATATATTTTTCTTGCATTATATATTTTTTTTTGCATTGTGTCATTATTCATCCTATTTGTGTTAGTATATGCATTTTTGTTTTGCTATATGCAAGCAGTCTCTGTTTCACGATTACCTTTATATATTAGGCTTTGTCTGCCCGCAACATTATAGTCATGTTGATCAGCTACGTTGCACTGCACTGCATCCCCACCATGTTCTTTTAGCATGTAGGATCCATTCATGCATTGGCCCGTTTCTGCTTTTTTAGTTCACTTTGCCACTTTAGTCATCTTTGTAGCTTCCCTCCCCCCCCCTTCGTCATGTGGGAGGTGTGATCCAGACTGATAATACATGCTTATTCTGTGATACAGCAAGGCAATGCATGTTGGGACATGATCTACAGGAAGTGATGGAAGCAAAAAGCATTTTTTTTAAAACTCATATAGACAGATGAAACTTCAAAGCTGCTATAGATGAGCTAAGTGAGATATAAGCACATTAGCTGGGGCAGAAAAAACATTAAAAGCCTTTTTTACAAAAAGTGAAATGCTGCCTGAAAAGGTGAACTTAGACTTTAACCACTTGCTTACTGGGCACTTAACCCCCCCCCCCCCTCCTGCCCAGACCAATTTTCAGCTTTCAGCGCTGTCACACTTTGAATGACAATTGTGCGGTCATACAACACTGTACCCAAATGAAATTTTTATCATTTTTTTCCCACAAATAGAGCTTTCTTTTGATGGTATTTAATCACAGTTGGGATTTTTATTTTTTTGCTAAACAAACAAAAAAAATGGAAAATTTTGAAAAAAAAAAAAAAAATCATGTTTCATAGTTTGTTATAAAATTTTGCAAACAGGTAATTTTTCTCTTTCATTGATATGCGCTGATGAGGCGGCACTGGTGGACACTGATAGGCTGCACTGATGGGCACAGATAGGCACAGTTAAGGCGGCACTGATAGGCACAGTTAAGGCGGCACTGATAGGCACAGTTAGGGCAGCACTGATGAGGACTGATAAGGCGGTACTGATGGGCACAGATAAGGTGGCACTGATGGCCACTGATGGGTGCAGATGGGTGGCACTGATGGGTGACACGGATGGGTGGCATGGATAGGTGGCACTGATGGGCACTGATAGGTACCACTGATGGGGGGCACTGATGGGTGGCACTGATGGGGGGCACTGATGGGTGGCACTGATAGGCAGTGATGGGCGGCACTGATGGGCACTTATGGGCACTGGTAGGTGACACTGATGGGCACTGATAGGTGGCACTTATGTGCAGCACTGTTGCTGCACTGATGTGGGTGCTGTTGGGTGGCACTGTGGGCGCTGATGGGTGGCACTGTGGGCACTGATGGGTGGCTCTGTGGGCACTGATGGATGGCACTGATGGATGGCACTGTGGGCACTGATGGGTGACGCTGGTGGGCACCAGTAGGCGGCACTGCTGCCTATTGCTGTGTCACTGGCAGGGGGCAGATGATCGCTGTGATCGGGACTGATGTCCCTCCCACGGCCGCCGGTGATCAGGTTTTTTTTCCTCCTCACGCTGTCAGCGCGAGGAGGAAAAATAGTCAATTACCGGCTCTGTTTACATCACATGATCAGCTGTCATTGGTTGACAGCTGATCATGTGGTAAGAGGTCGGGACTGACCCCTTACTCTGATCTGTGATCAGGCGAGTCTCATAGACTCGCTGATCACCGAGTGCGCCATGCGCACCCTGCAGGGGGCGCGGCCCGCTCATGCACGGGACGACGTCAATAGACGTAATGTATAGGCAATGTAGATCCACGCTGTTGCCGTCATTTGGCAATAGCGCAGATCTGAAGAGGTTAAAAGAGTAATTGTTAGTATAAATGTAATTCTAAAATGTTTTCTGTTTAAAATTACACTAAATGTATTATTTTGGTACAAAGCATTACAAGGCTATTTACAAATTGACTACAGGCCTCTTTTTCAATGTTGTGCTTTTTTATTTGACAAAAAATGAGCAAACTATATAAATACAAATTTAAAAGGTATAAATATTAAAGTACCATTAAACCTTTATCACTACATTATTCAGTACAATATTCAGTGTTGGTCCATCGTAGAAACTTTCTATACAATGCATCTTTCCTAAATACATCTTTAATGGCTTACATTTAAAAATTGTAAACATGCCTCACTCTAGAGCCCACTGCACTGCTTGTTCAAATTTAAAATTTTGGGAGCAAGCATTGTAGTCTTCACAGCATCACAGATCTTTTACTGTTCAAAACATTGTTACAGCAAAGCCATTGGAGGAGAAACAGAGGGCTTTGAGTGCAGGGCTGTGGAGTACACACAGCAGCATGGCTCTGGGGAGTCTACAGCGCAGTGGAGCCACCCACTGATAATAATAAGGGACAGAGAATCTGCAAGGACTGAACGTGATTAAATCAATGTCTACAAACAAAAATCATAACGAAAACATGAGTGTTTAATAATAATTAACCTGTTGGAAAAATAGAAATAAACAAACAAATTACCAGGAAATTAATATTTAAGAGGAGGTGAAACTTAGCTGATTAGGGCTGGTTTAGGTAAACTAAAGATGAATAATATAGTAACAAACTTTATTTAAAAACATTTTATACTTGTCAGGTTGCTTTAAGTCACATCACAGGCAGATTGCAGATTATCCTTTTGATCTGCTATGAATGAAAAGAAGAAGATACAATAGTGACAATTTTACTTGGAATCTCTCTATCTTATGTCTGCGCAGTGTTTATAAACACTGTGTTAGACACCTTTTTTATATTTGTAACTTCTTTTGACAACCAGCCAACATCTTTTTTGACAACCAGAACATACCACAGGATAGTGAAAGGGGGATAGTGGGGCAGACGGACAGGGCGTAATGAGCACACCCTGGGTACTTTGATTATTTTTTGGGGGGCATGTGTAGCATGTTTAGTGTCCACAACTGGTTAAACTTTTCATTTCTTAAAGTAGTTTGCAACCCATTTTCCCAGTACGTTATTGAATACTAGGACTAGCTAGTTCTCTCTCAAAGGGGTCATAGACTCCAAAGAGGCATACCCTTGAAACAGGGACGTATCCCTCTTTATAGTCTACACAGTTTAAACTACCTTTAAAAAGGTGAGACCCCATATGTTTTTATTAATACTATTCTTCCTTATGTTAGCTAAATCAGCCTCTATAATAGTTTTCTAGTACTATCCCTATATATATCTTTATATATACACACTTCTCCATTTATGTATATTTGCATATACTCCTTAGAAGCAGCGCTGTTTACCATCAAGCACAGTCTCACCATCTATTAGCCTAATTGCGCAACGCACATCTCCCAGTCATTTAGAGGCAATATCTTATCGTTTCCTCTAAGGTAGGCTAAGTTCCATATGCTTGCTTTCTATTATCTTTACCCTCTTCCCCTAACCTTCTTTCCCCCTCCCCCAAAAAACCCCCGTTTCTTTATTTTTTTCCTCTTATGCATGGAGTGATACTCTTTATTTTACCACCTTTTAAGCTTGGTATGGTTATACATAGTACTCTCATTCTATTCTTGGCAGTCGAGATTACAATCTTTTTGTCTCTCTGCTGCCTTTGTCTGCTGTGTCCTTCTACACTTCCTATGGTTTCTTTACCAGGCACGTCCCCACATGTGAACGTCTGTCACCTTGTGCATGTCGTTTGTGGAGTCCACTTGCTGGCTTCTCTATGGTACTCCCTGCTACTGATTGAGACGTACTATCAAAAGGTTTAAAAGCTAATATTAATTGTATGTATATTTTTTTGTTTGTGCATTTTTTCTCTCTCTCTTCTCCTCTACAGACTATTCAAACGAGCTCCTGAAGAAGCATACATTTGCGAAACATGTAGAGCTTTTTTAAGTTTGATGTCTTTTATTCTGATTAGAGGGATACGTCCCTGTTTCAAGCCTCTTTGGAGTCTATGACCCCTTTGAGAGAGAACTAGCTAGTCCTTTGCACTTTATTTGCTATGTTTTAACATGTTCGTGTTTTTGGTTCTGTGTACTATGTGATTAATAAAATATTTACATGTAATTTTATGATTGGTGCCTATAAAGTCAATTTTTTCCACCTCCTCTTTTGTTAACTATTCATATATCTAGGACGTGGCACTGCCCTATCCAGTAAATTTCCACAAATCCATCCTGTGTTGAAATTTGGCGTTCTCTTTTTGCTATAAATCTGTATAGTTGAAATAAGCCAGAATAGGTATACCATACATTACTGCTTGCTGCCTGTTCAACTTGTGAGAACATTTAAACTTCAGAAACAACATTTGTGAGGTAGCTTTAGTACAGTATATGACAACTATGATCTTCACCATCTACAGTATATCACAAAAGTGAGTACACCCCTCACATTTTTGTAACTATTTTATTATATCTTTTCATGTGACAACACTGAAGAAATGGCACTTTGCTACAATGTAAAATAGTGAGTGTACAGCGTGTGCAACAGTATAAATTTACTGTCCCCTCAAAATAACTCCACACAGCCATTAATGGCTAAATCGCTGACAAGAAAAGTGAGTACACCCCTAAGTGAAAATGTCCAAATTGGGCCCAAAGTGTCTATATTTTGTGTGGCCACCATTATTTTCCAGCACTGCCTTAACCCTTTTGGGCATGGAGTTCACCAGAGCTTCACAGGTTGCCACTGGAGTCCTCTTCCACTCCTCCATGACGACATCACAGAGCTGGTGGATGTTACAGACCTTGCACTCCTCCACCTTCTGTTTGAGGATGCCCCACTCAATAGGGTTTATGTCTGGAGACATGCTTGGGTAGTCCATCACCTTTATCCTCAGCTTCTTTAGCAAGGCAGTGGTCATTTTGGAGGTGTGTTTGGGGTTGTTATCATGTTGGAATACTGACCTGCAGCCCAGTCTCCAAAGGGAGTGGATCATGCTCTGCTTCAGTATGTCACAGTACATGTTGGCATTCATGGTTTCCTCAATTAACTGTAGCTCCCCAGTGCCAACAGCACTCATGCAGCCCCAGACCATGGCACTCCCACCACCATGCTTGGCTGTAGGCAAGACACACTTGTCTTTGTACTCCTCACTTGGTTGCCCCCACACACGCTTGACACCATCTGAACCAAATAAGTTTATCTTGGTCTCATCAGACCACAGGACATGGTTCCAATAATCCATCTCCTTAATCTGCTTGTCTTCAACAAACTGTTTGCCTGCTTTCTTATGCATCATCTTTAGAAGGGGCTTCCTTCTGGGACCAAAGCCATGCAGGCCAATTTGATGCAGTGTGCGGTGTATGATCTGAGCACTGACAGGCTGCCCCCCCCCCCACCCCTTCAACCTCTGCAGCAATGCCAGAAGCACTCATACATCTATTTCCCAAAGACAACCTTTGGATATGACGCTGAGCACCTGCACTCAACTCCTTTGGTCGACCATGGCGAGGCCTGTTCTGAGTGGAACCTGTCCTGTTAAACTGCTGTATGGTCTTGGTCACCATGCTGCAGCTCAGTTTCAGGGTCTTGGCAATCTTCCTATAGCCTAGGCCATCTTTATGTAGTGCAACAATTCTTTTTTTCAGATCCTCAGAGAGTTTTCCATGAGGTGCCATGTTGAACTTCCAGTGACCAGTATGAATAAGTGAGGGCAAAAACACCAAATTTATTACACCTGCTCCCTATTCACACCTGAGACCTTGAAATACTAAAGAGCCACATGACACCAGAAAGGAAAAATGGCTAATGGTCCCAATTTGGACATTTTCACTTAGAGGTGTACTCACTGCCAATGGTTTAGGCATTAACGGTTGTATGTTGAGTTATTTTGAGGGGACAGCAAATTTACTCTGTTATAAAAAAGCTGTACACTCACTACTTTACATTGTAGCAAAGGGTCATTTCTTCAGTGTTGTCACAAGAAAAGATATAATAAAATATTTACAAAAATGTGAGGGGTGTACTCACTTTTGTGAGATACTGTATATTTGCTCAAACGGACACCCCACTGTCACAGCTCTAACAAATAGCTTTATTCAAAGTTAGTTTTAAAAA
Source organism: Lithobates clamitans (assembly GCA_037952925.1). Classification (NCBI taxonomy): domain Eukaryota; kingdom Metazoa; phylum Chordata; class Amphibia; order Anura; family Ranidae; genus Lithobates; species Lithobates clamitans. Next base: position 60,542 of record JBBGZY010000799.1, read on the forward strand.
AGATTGTATAAATAATGTTGAACAAAAAGGGTTGGCTGCATCTCTCCACTGTATTATCTGACATTACCATTTTGTGAATACATACAAAAAATATTTAATATCTCGGCAGGAACAACAGTTAAGCAGACCAAAGGCGTAGCAAAGGCTATATTCAAACTACCATTTGCATTTTAATATCTCTTCCAGGGGCAGACTGGCCATTCGGGCACTCGGGCAATGGGACAATAGGAGACCCTATGAGCAGGGCCATTGTTTCAATAAAGATCATAGCTGTTGCAAAAGACTAGTCCTGCACTACCCTTTATCAATAATATGTGCAAAAATATATATATATTTAAAGTGCTATAGTGTCTCCAATAACTCAGTAGAAAACAATAATGTAAACAATAATAATAAATATTCCAGCGAAACTGTAAAAACAATAATAAAGTGCAGTAGTGCTCTAAATAAATTTCAATCTCTAAGTGCATATACAACTTCCATAGGTGTATCAACTAAAAAGTCCATAAATCAAAAATAAGCATGCTCCCAGTGAAAGCTGAAGTGCTTCCAGTAAAGTGCTCTGTGTGCATGCAGCTCTCTGTTTCCACTAACCCACACCATGGATGGTCCCCCACCAGGGTGCTTACTCACCAGAAGATATGGACCCCCTGAGCTTGTGCCGAGGTGGGTCTATCAGGCTTGAAAATACTGATAGTTTCTCTAATATTTCCCCTCAGGGTGTCAGTTTCATAAAAGAAATGAAATGACAGGAACCAACATAGCGTGATACCATTTATTAAAATCATATGAATAAAAGCTTCAAATATCCACTCACATGTAAAAGTGCCATATCCTGGCACTAGGAATGAACTGTCAACAATATTGATATGGCCGCCGCTGCTCCACGATTCCCTGGAGCCAGCGTGCTTTCCACTATCTTTTATTCCATGATCTACAGTATTTTCATGTAGGCTGTACCAAACTGGCTAATGTTCACAGTTCTCCTTCCCTCTCACTGTCCAAATGTTAGGACCGAATTTGCCTGCCGGTGGCACTGTGGTGCTCTGAGCAGAAAGCTGCAGTTTTTATGTCCACCAGCAGCCAGCAGGTTCCAGCGATCAGCTCCACCTGGCCACATCTGCTGGAAGGGTACTTATGTTTCACCTTTGCTACTGCTCCTTGCCTCAGTGTTTTGGCTGCTCCTACTTGTACCATGTTTGTCGTGCTACTGCCTGACCCTGTAGCCTTTTTCTCTTGATGTTGCCTTGCATCTAGTATCCTGCTCTAATAGGGGAATGGCGCTGTTCACAGACAATATAAATAAAAAAGTGAAATCTAAAAGATGAAAAATGAAAAAAAAAATATAGAAATATATAAAATGTGTGCGCCAAAGTCCACAACAAACTTGGTGAAAAAAATGCTACAGCCTATTCCAATGTATATATCATATGAGATGTGGGTGTGCAGGTCACCAACATTGGTAAAAAGTGAAAATAAACATGAAAAACATAAAAAACATGAGAAATTGATATAAGTGACACTAAAACATATCCACATTTAAAAATCCCACTGACATGCCAAGTGACATAAAAAATAATAAACCAAGTGACATAAAAATATTAAGCCACTGTAATTCCTCTGATATTGACTGTAAAAATCAGAAGATGTGAAATGCAATATATATATATATATATATATATATATATATATATATATATATATATATATATATATATATAACAAATGGATGTGCAACAGTCAAAAAATTTTGATAAACTAGTTCGTGGATGTGTGCAATCAAAAAACGTGTAAAAAAAATTTTATGTGCACCAAAAAATTTGTCCAATAAAAATTGTCCAATGAGTGTAAAGGAGGTCCCTGTGCACAGATGGTATATGTATCCAGGTAATCCCCAGCAGGATTTCAGTGCTGATGTGATCCGTTTTTGTTAGGCCCCCACTTGTGCCCTCACTCAAAAGAAAGCCCAACCCCTGAAGGGGTAAAGGGCATTAGTAAGTCCTGTGGCCGGAATCCTGAACGTCCGAAATCCCTCTCTGTGGGTCCGTGATCTCCTTCCCACTTAATCCGCTGTCTCCATGTGTTCATCTCCAGCGTCTGCTGGACAATTTTTATTGGACAAATTTTTTGGTGCACATAAAAAATTTTTTACACGTTTTTTGATTGCACACATCCACAAACTAGTTTATCAAAATTTTTTGACTGTTGCACATCCATTTGTTATATATATATATATATATATATATATATATATATATATATATATATATATATATATATAATATATATATATATATATATAATATATATATTTATGGTCGGAGCCCTATGTCCGGTATGGACATAGATAACACTTATAATAAAGATAAGACTTACCATCGGAAATAGACCTGGAAGTGTGGACTTACCATATGAAATGGACCTGAAAGTGTGCCTTGGTCTAATGGCCGGTATGCCAAAATAAGGGGGCATACCCTGGTTTTAAGAAATGATTATTCTGTAGAGAGAAATGAGATGAAATGAATGAAATGAAATGAATGCCTTGAAATGGGGATGGGAGGGTGGGTATCGCGCACAGGAAACCGACAAGCACCACAGGTGAGCGGGCTGCTTAAGTACCCACCGGGCTCCTCCCATAAATTCAGGCCACCATACTGGCCTTCCTACTTATGGTCGGAGCCCTATGTCCGGTATGGACATAGATAACACTTATAATAAAGATAAGACTTACCATCGGAAATAGACCTGGAAGTGTGGACTTACCATATGAAATGGACCTGAAAGTGTGCCTTGGTCTAATGGCCGGTATGCCAAAATAAGGGGGCAAAAACATTCAGGTAGGGGTATAATATATATTGGTTTTCAAGTATCCATTGAGCCAATTTGGAGAATGCCTGTGCCATCTCCACTCGAGGACTGGGTATATACCGGGCGACGCAGGCCGACTTCCATCCGCCTAGCCCCCCAATGACGCGGTTCGGAACCCCCCGGCGGGTTGCCGTGGAGGCTGCTCCGATGCGGAAGGAGTGTCCGGAGTACCGACTGGGTTTAAGGTGAAGATTTGCGGAGAAGTATCCTTATGTGTTTTGCAAAGTGACATGCGTTTAAGGGTTTAACTGGGAATGGTAGAAGAGGACTGGTGTCCGATTGTTCAGGCAGGAGTGAGAGGAGACGGTTAAATATGGTGACTGGACACCAGCTGTTATTAGTTCTGTAGAGGTGAATGTCCACTCCAGAGCCTGTTTCCTGGGTCTAAGAAACCTCGAGGTGAAGGATGAAATGGTCTTGGTGGCGAAGCAAGTGCCGTCTGCGTAATACTTGGTCTGAGGGGTGGTTATAGGTGAACCCGTAGTAAGCCAACTATATGGCTGCTTGTAGGACCGTGCTGGGCAGCAGACCGAATGGCGAAGTAGCCAGAATAGTCGACATATCCCTGAAGATGGGCCCCGTAATGGGTAAGCGCTTAGTACTGATCACTGGTTGTTGTTTCTGGATGCCCCTTAGGATGGCTCGTATCGCGTGTGATGAGAACAGTGAAGATTTTGTGGGGTCTTTCAGGGTCACGAAATGTTATATGCCGGCTAGGTGTAGCCGAATGGTATTGTAAGATAAAGCCAGCTGAGTGTGGCAGTATGAAATGAAGGTCAGTACCTGTTTGACATCTATTGGTCCTTTACGGCAGGATGTGAGAAATTTATTGAACGCCATTCAAGCTGTCTGGTAGGCTTTGAGTGTGTTATGAGAGAGTGAGCGATTGATGAGCTGCGTTGCTCCTTGTAAATGTTAAACTAGTCCAAGGTCAGTTGTGACCAGGCAGGGATAGGGGCCGACACTGGATCGGCTCCGGGAACCTGTTTGAAAAGGAGGTGTAGTTAGAACGTGGCAGTGCGTTAGCAGCTAACTTGTCTGCCTGGAATAATGCACAGTGTATGTTAAACTGATGCTGTAAGAACAATTGTACCAAACTGCGCAGGAAGGACATGACTGCTGGGGAATTGGACCTGTCTTTGTTGATGTCTGCCGTGGCCTGATTGTCGGTGGTGAAGACTACGGTTTGCCCTGTCCAATGGTGATCCCAGAGTTGTGCAGCTGCCACCATGGGATAGAGTTCGAGGAGGGAAGATGTTTTGAATAAAGCCGGGTATCAACAGTATCTGTTGAGGCCAGGGTCCTGAAAACCAATGATGGCCAAAAATTGCAGCGAAACCTGTGGTGGCTGCAGCGTCTGTCACCACCTGGGGTGACAGGGCTGAAACCATGGGTATAGTTAGGGATATGCCATTCCGGGAGGACGGAATTCGTCCCACATAGATAGGTCCGCTATTGCTGCGGAGTCTAGATTTAAGATCTGATCGGGGTCTTGTGTTTCTGGCAGGAATCTCCGCAGGCGTGACCCGAAGGTGCGGCCTTGTGGAATAATTCGTATGGCGAAATTCAGCATTGCCAGGAGAGATCGCAACTGCTTCTTGGTACACCCCTTGATGTGGGTGAATTTGTGAAGGACCGCCTTAATGCGGGTTAGTTTGTCGAGGGGGAGACTGGCTTGCATAGCGCAGGTGTCTAAGTTGGCCCCGAGAAGGTGATGTTATGTGCTGGGCCTTCTACTTTGTGCTCGGTGATGGGAGGATTGGGTTTTCCGAATATCGCTCTGAGTTTGTCGAGGTCTCCTGGGGGCTTGCTGGGAGGTTCTATTAGTGGAAGTCGTCCAGGTAATGGATGACTTTTGTCACTGAGCCTTGTGTAACAGTATCCAAGCAAGAGACTGAGCGAATGTGTCGAAGAGCCAAGGGCTGCTCTTCGAACCGAACGTCAGTTCTGTGGCCAAACAATATGCCTCCTTCCACTTGACGCCATGCCAGCACCAAAGGGATGGACGGATAGGCAGGAGCCTAAAGGCATCCGAGATGTCGGCTCTGGAAAGCCAGGCACCTGTACCTGCTTTGATGACTGCTTGTATCGGCATGTCTACGGAGGACTATTTTAGGGAGAATTCTTCGGAGGGAATCAGGGAATTGAGACTGGGGATGTGGGAAGAATGAGGCGCAGACAGGTGGTACCCCAAACGTAATTTATCTGTGAATTTGCTCTTGACAAGCCCCCAAATAGGGCTGACTCTCAAAGTGCTGAAAGGGGGCTGAGTGAAAGGCCTATAACGTACTCTTGGTCTAGTTCTGTTTGTAAGAGCCGATCTATGGTTTGTTTGTCGATGGCTGCTGAATGAATATTCCCACTTCGTACGTACTGTGAGGTAGTGAAATGAGGCCTGTGTGAAAGCCGACGGAGGGGCCGTGAAGTCTTCGCTGCCGGCCTGTGACATGATTTGATCTGATGAGAATATCCTGTTTTTGAGCTCGTATATTTTTTTTTTTTTTTTTTTTTTTTGTGAGAACGAAATGATTCGAAAATGTTTGCCTTGATGTTTGAAATGACTGAACTGCATGACAAAAAGGTCCGGCCTGGTCGTGTCGTGACTGACGCGACCGTGAACCGGGCTCTGGAGCATGTACTGAAATGAGGCAACAGAAGAAACATTGGTGCACACCGGGACGAATCGGTGCTTGTTCGATGCATCTGGATTCGAATCGGAGCGCAGCATGAAATGAAATGAGAGAAATGTTTACCTTGACCGAGGCTTGAATTGGTTGTGCCGTGTTTTGCGACTGGCAACCGACCGAGCTTTGGTATAGGTATGGATTTTTTTTTTTTTTTTTTTTTTTTTTTTTTTGAGGAAAAATGAAAAGGTGACAATTCGTGAAGGGATTGCTAAGTAACTTGAAGCAATGATTTGTATGATGCTTGCAATCTTGTGACAATGAAATGATTCGAAATGTTTGCTTTGATTGTGAAATGAATGAACTGCATGACAGAGGTGCGGCCTGGTCGTGTCACGATTTGTTCGACCGTGAACCGAGCTCTGGAGCATGTATTGAAATGGGGCAACTGAAAATATTGGTGCTCCTGGGACGAATCGGTGCTTGTTTGATACATCTGGATTCGAATAGGAGTACAGTATTAAATAAAATGAGAGAAATGATTGTTTTGACCGCGGCTCGAATTGGTTGTGCCGTGTTAGCGACTGGCAACTAACCGAGCTCTGGTAAAGGTATGAAATGCGATCGGAACCAGTGAAGCATGCCGTGACAAATCGGTGCACCTCAGATGCGACTGGTTTCGAAATGGTGATGCGTTGTGGGAGTGAAATGGTAGAAATTGCATGACAGAGATACGGGTCAATCCCTGGTGTCTGCGATTCAGCTATGATCCGGATTTCTGGAGCATGTATCAGAAATGTGGCCAATCCTGGGCACGCCGAGACGAATCGGTGCATTTTCCTTGCGACTAAATTCCTGTCGGAACGTGATACATGAAAATGAAATGATAACCATGACAGAGATACAATTGACTGATAAACGTAACTCTGGAGCATGTATAGAAATGAGGCCAATCCTGGGGCACGCCGAGACGAATTGGTGCATTTTCCATGCGACTAAATTCATGTCGGAACGTGATACATGAAAATGAAATGATAACCATGACAGAGATACAATTGACTGATAAACGTAACTCTGGAGCATGTATAGAAATGAGGCCAGTCCTGGGGCACGCCGAGACGAATCGGTGCATTGCCATGCAACTGGATTCATGTCGGAACGTGATAGGTGGAAATGAAATGATAACCATGACAGAGGTATGAATGACTGAAAACGTAACTCTGGAGCATGTATAGAAATGAGGCCAGTCCTGGGGCACGCCGAGACGAATCGGTGCATTGCCATGCGACTGGATTCATGCCGGAACGTGATAGGTGGAAATGAAATGATAACCATGACAGAGGTATGAATGACTGAAACGTAACTCTGGAGCATGTATAGAAATGAGGCCAGTCCTGGGGCACGCCGAGACGAATCGGTGCATTGCCATGCAACTGGATTCATGCCGGAACGTGATAGGTGGAAATGAAATGATAACCATGACAGAGGTATGAATGACTGAAAACGTAACTCTGGAGCATGTATAGAAATGAGGCCAGTCCTGGGGCACGCCGAGACGAATCGGTGCATTGCCATGCGACTGGATTCATGCCGGAACGTGATAGGTGGAAATGAAATGATAACCATGACAGAGGTATGAATGACTGACAAACGAACCTCTGGAGCATGTATAGAAATGAGGCCAGTCCTGGGGCACGCCGAGACGAATCGGTGCATTTAGCATGCGACTGGATTCATGTCGGAACGTGATAGGTGAAAATGAAATGATAAGCATGACAGAGGTACTAATGACAGACAATAGCGTAACTCTGGAGCATGTATAGAAATGAGGCCAAATAACTGGGGCACACCGGAACGAATCGGTGCATCTTTTTGATGCGACAGGATTCGAATCGGAGCGCAGTAGGTGACTGAAATGAAATGTTTGAAATGATTTGAAATGTCAGAAATGAGTTCTAGAATGTTTCAGAAATGAGAAATGATTGGTATCGAACTGACTTGGCCCGATAACTTGCAAATTGCGACTTGCTATGGCTGTTTACTGATGCATATATATTTTTTTTTTTTTATAACACCGACATGCTAGAAATGAAGCGACGTCTGCGTCGCGCTGCTGTCGAAATGGTAACATATCGAAAGTACAGCGATATACATTGCAATAGTGAAGTGCGAGTAACGAATTTGAAAGTACGGTTTAGTGACATGACATGAAACGAAAAATGCGATATACATTGCAGTTAATGAGAAAGCGAGTGAAACGAAAATTGAAATTACGGTTTAGTGACCCGATATGAAAACGAAAAGTCCGACGGGACCTTACCTGCGACAGCCAAGCCAGCCGCGTGGTACAAACTACGAACGAAAAACGCGGACTTCGAAAGTTTTGAGAACGATATCGAATACGGAGTTTTTGCGAGGCAAGGACTTGCGGACGCTGGTGTATCGAATAGTCGGCCTAGTGACGTGTATCGCGCACAGGAAACCGACAAGCACCACAGGTGAGCGGGCTGCTTAAGTACCCACCGGGCTCCTCCCATAAATTCAGGCCACCATACTGGCCTTCCTACATATATATATATATATATATATATATATATATATATATATATATATATTTTGCTTTTCCCATCTTCTGATTTTTACATTCAATATCAGATGAATTACAGTTGCTTAGTATTTTTTATGTCACTTGGTTTATTATTTTTTATGTCACTGGGCATGTCAGTGGGATTTTTAAATATGGATATGTTTTAGTGTCACTTATATCAATTTCTCATGTTTTTTTATGTTTTTCATGTTTATTTTCACTTTTTACCAATGTTGGCGACCTGCACACCCACATCTCATATGATATATACACTGGAATAGGCTGTAGCATTTTTTTCACCAAGTTTGTTGTGGACTTTGGTGCACACATTTTATATATTTCTATATTTTTTTTTTCATTTTTCATCTTTTAGATTTCACTTTTTTATTTATATTGTCTGTGAACAGCGCCATTCCCCTATTAGAACATACTTCAGTATGTGGATTTCACTTTGGTGTTTTTCTTTTGCTTGGGGGGCTGCAGTTCCTTGTTGGTATTGATCCTAAGCGCGGAATATTTGATTTTCATCTAGTATCCTGCTGCCTTGTTCCCAGTCCTGTTTTGTTTTCCTCCTTCTCATCTGCTTCCTGCTCTCCCATTCCTTGTATGTTTCTCATATATACATTTGTATGTACAGTATGTAGTTAGCTTGTTAGGTTGCTGGTTAGGCATTTTGTCATTTTGTATTGATTTTCATGTGTTCCTATGTTTATTGCTGTTGGTGTGTGGTTATTGTTCACTGTAAATAAATCTCACTTTAAGGCCGGATTCAAATATGTGTAGCCGCAGTTCACAGCATGGGGTCCGGTGCGTCCCTGTTCACAGGTTCAGGTGTGATTTTGACTGAATTCACACCTGAACTGGACCCAAAGATGCAAAGGACCCTTCTGCAATTCAGACTGCAGCCACCCTGGACCTGTGTGAACCGGCTCTATTGAGAGCTGGTCACACTTGCCTGTCATGCAAATTGGATGTGGGGTAACTGGCATCCAATTCACATATATGTGAACCCAGCCTAAAGATATACATACATGGTCTGATCCCAGTTCCTTGGTGTAGCTACATATATCTGATCTCTCAGCTGCTGACTGCTGACACCAAGGTAATTTGGGCAATAGATGAGCATGCTTTTTATTAGTGAAGCAGTGTACAGCCTTATAGTTATAATATATAATCTTGTTTTCAGATACCTTTACTGGGAATTAGTAAAGATCAAATAATGGTTTCTATGTTAAGATGATGTTATGTAACTTAGTTTGTGGAGACTGAGAACCCATGCTTAAAAAAAAGAAAGCAAAATACCTTGCTTTTTGAATAATTATGTTACAAAAGAAAATGTCTGCCCTAGGCAATAATAACCAGTGAAAAAAAAAAACCTTAAGCCTAGGTTCACATTGGAGCGATTTGTTATGCGATTTGAGAGATCAAATTGCATGACAAGTCGCAGCATTGTGGCGGCAATGGCACTGTTCCAAACGGTGCGACACCGATTTTGAGGTGCCACACCGATTTGTGCTACTTTTGCCAATTTCAGGTGCGACTTTAATAGACATCTGTGTATGAAGCCACACAGATGTCTATCAAGTAGCACCTGAAATTGCACTGACCTTGCTACTTTGAAATTGCGGTACTTCAAGTGAAGTAGCGCGATTTCAAAGTAGCATCAATGTGAACCAGGGCTAAAAAATGTTCACAAGCAGCACTTAGTGATTGTCTGGATGCAAGACATCAAAACGTATTCAAACATTAAATCTGTTGTCCTTCCCCTTTAAGTATATTGGTATCAACAAAAATGTAGCAAAGAATCAAATTGTGTCAAAACTAAATACATAATTTGCAAATAAATTGATAACAATAAAGTAAACCAATAAAATACATTTGTGTATAATATCCCACATCGTCCAAACCACAAAAGGGTAAAATATTGTAAGTGAATAACTCCACAATTTAGAAAAATGTCCATCCACAGTGAAAATCACATGTGCTCACTCCTGTGCTCCAACACCAAAAACAGCTTCTTACCAAAGATATCAGACCTCTGAATGAAGGTCATAAATACATGAAGACTATCCAAGGCAATTGTAAAATGAACCTCCACAAACTGGCATCACATCTCCTCAAAGAATTATGTACGAGCCATAGAAAGACAAAGAGGACAGACTCATAGTGCAATACTGTTATACAAGTTTTAATGTGAAAAGCTCCAGTGGGTACTCACATGGGGAAAACAAAATACAATGTGTATCAGCCAAACATGATAACCATAGAGCAGGATAACCATGAGCTCAAGGGAGGACACCCAAATGATTTTATCATGAATCCCCTCTTCATTGTGGCTACCATTTCAATCGCATCTTCAAAAGTTGCCAAAATTCTGCATGCGTCCTAAATGCTGTAAAAGAAAAAAAAACAGTTCCCAGAGCCTGCACTTATACCATCATTGCACAGATGTTCCTTGATGGCATGCTGCTGCTCATGCAGCCTCTGCAGCATGAATAGATTTAGCACCAACACATGGGGGTGTCAGTGATGAGGAAGTTGGCAGGCAAGTCATGATAGTAATGCATTTCTACTAGACAAACCATGGCTGGGTATGGCTGCCTAAAGTTGTCCCAAACCTTACTGGCCTGACAAAGGACCTTTTTGATGTCAGGGTACTCCATGATGAACCATTGTTTCACCGGGTTGAGGACCTGTGTCAGATAATGTACATTCTCTCTAGGCAAAAGTTGGAAAGCAGGTTAGTGCCATCGTCTCACAAAACCTCACATGGCTGAAGATAGTGTGGGATCAGCCACCTCTCAGCCTGGAACTGAAAAGAAGCCAGCGGCTTTGGTCTAATGTGCATCTTGTCCCCAGACATATCAGCTGCAACACACAATGGCAGCATTTAGCCTGGGACATGGGCTCTGAAGTGCTTTTGGGGTAATGCAAGTTCTGAGGATTCAGATGATGAGGCCAGTGAGAAGGGATATAGGTTAACATTGGAAAAAGACACATGATGGCACCAGTTCCAGTATGGTCCAGCAACACATACACATACACCTGCTAATGTAGAGCAGGAATGGCCTACTGGGCAAAATAATGGTGGCTGGGTCCTTGAATCTGTGGTGTAGCATAGGTCATAGACAGGGGATTATTCCACATTCTAGAAAGTGAGCAACCAGCAGATTGTTTTTTGTACTCGCTAAAAGACATCGAGCATGGGGGTGATTTATGAGCATTCCAGCAGCTGCAGAAGCAACACCTGCATTAAGAAGGATGCTGCTGGAAATGATTGGTGAGCGTAGGAGAATTGTGCAGGGTTTCAATTCTTGACCCCCAATACACCCTTGACAAGGTATATCCTAAGCCTCTGATATCCCCTGTGAGACATCCCTCCCTGTTACGCAAATCTTACTGTGGGAGAATGTTGTGCGGAGGGGAAAGAGGCAGAAAGTTGGAAACAATGAGGAGGAGAAGGGCAAGCTTTTGCTTCTATCATGTCCCACTGAGATGCTGCTCCCACCAAGTAATGTGGTGCTGTCATATATTTCCTCATTCTTCTGATTTCCAAATAGTTGGTACTTATACCTTGGCTGATGCATTGCAAGCAGAGGCTGCAGACCACAATTGTGCTCTCAGCTTCAGTTACATTAAAGTAAAACTAAAGTCTTGTTTGTTTTTTTAAATACCAAACATGTTATACTTATCTGCTCTGTGCAGTGGTTTTGCATAGATCAGCCCAAATCCTCCTTTTCTCGGGTCCCTTGACGGTGCTCCTGGCCCATCCCTCCTGCCGAGTGCCCCCACAGCAAGCAGCTTGCTATGGGGGCACCCGAGTCGCTGTTTGGTGTGTCCGTTCAGACACAGAGCCATGGCTCTGCTCTGCCCCTTTCTCTCTACATTTGCTCGCTGACTTTGATTGACAGCAGCTGGAGCCAATGGCGCCTGCTGTGTGTTTCAGCCAATCAGGAGGGAGAGTCCCGGACAGCAAAGTCTCTCGTGCAACATCACTGGATCGAGATGGGGCTCAGGTAAGTATTAGGGGGGCTGAGGGGACACACAGAAGGTTTTTTTGAGATAAAACCTTCTGCCTTAGAACCACTTTAAAAAAGAAAATATTTATAAATCTCCACTCTGTGCTCCCCAAAAAACCAAATATATATGTAATCAAAGATGTTGTATTTATGAACCCTAAAATACATGGAGAGTATATAAACTATATACCTTCAATAAACCTTCAATAAGTGAAATCCCACACACCTTTCTCAATTAAGATAGCAAGATCTAAACATAATAATTCCTCACTGTGTGTGGAAACCCTACATATGTGGGAGAACCAGGAGTGTTTTTTAGCCTAGGTTCACATTGATGCAATTTACAAATCATGCATTTTTAGTGCCATTTAGCACTCCAATTTCATTTCCAGTCATATGCAATTGTGTTGCAATTTATTTGGGATTTCTGGAGACTTCTGGGGATTTGCAGATAGTACAATTTGGACTTATTCCAATGAAAACCCAAGCTGATTTGTGACATAATTCCTTTTCCTGCTAGGGTGCCTTCCATTTCCTTTTTACTTCCTGATAGAGTTTAGGCAACTTAGCACAATGTTTGCTGGCAGTTACCTTGCAGCAGCAGTCCTTAAAGCTGCTGATGCATGCGTGGTACAAGAGGAAGAGTGTAGGCGAAGAATGCGGAGAAGGCGTCGCTATTGGACTCACCCAATAATATTACAGCGGCAAGGCAGAGGACAATTCTGGGTTATGTATGAAGATCTCCGTTCACATTCCAAATTTTTTTTTTACTTACACCCGTATGTCCCCAGCAAGGTGAGTACCCTAACCCCCAACCCTAACTGCAACCCTAACCCTCTAACCATAACCCTAACCCCCTATCCCTAACCTTAACCCCCTAACCCTCTAACCCCCCAACCCTAACCCTCTAACCCTAACCCTCACCATAACCCTAACACTCACCCTTACCCCCTACCCCTAAGTGTAACATAACACTACATAATATGCTCTATATTCCAGACTACTTGCTACTTTACTCTATGCTGCATGTTACATATTTAAGATCGCTTCACAATGTACACTGCTGTATGCAACATTGCTCCACCTTTTATTATAGGCTTTGTTGTATTTTATATTATCCAGACTGCTGCATTTTTTATTTTGTATTGTTTTTTGCATACAATGGAACTTCTCACTCTGCCCATTGTGCTGTATATTCCAGATTCGCTCCACTCTGTACACTGTGCTATACTTTACATTGTCCAGACTGTACCACCTTATGTATTGTGCTGTCACACACATGAGATAATTCAATTCTTTCAATGTGATATACATAATATAATTCAGATAACCAACTGCGGGCGGGGTCTGCGGGTGGGGGCTTATCAGAATCCGGGAGCCCCCTTTAATAAGGGGGCCCCCAGATCCTGGCCCCCCACCCTAAGTGAATGAGTATGGGATACATGGTACCCCTACCCATTCACCTAGGGAAAAAGTGTCAATAAAAAAAAAACACTGCACAGGTTTTTAAAGTAATTTATTAGACAGCTCCGGGGGGTCTTCTTCCGGCTTCGGGGGTCTTCTTCCGACTTCGGCGTCTTCTTCCGACTTCGGAGGTCTTTCTGGTTCTTCTCCACTGTCTCCGGCCTTTTATCCCATTGTTCGACCTGTTCTCCCCGCTCACCGGGTCTTCTGCCAGGCTCCTCCGCTATCTTCTGCTCTTTTGCCGCTCTTTTGCTAGTGGAGGAGCCCGGTCTTTTGCCTTCTGCCTTCTTCCCTCTTCTTTTCTTCTGATGTTGACACGACGGTCTCTCTGGCTGGAATGCTCTCTGAGCGCTCCGCTCTGACTTATATAGGTGGTGACTCCGCCCCCTTATGTCGTCACAGTCCCTGGGCATGCTGGGGCTGTGACGTTTTAGGGGGTGTGGTCAACATCACCCGGTGACCAACAACAACATAACACACAAAATACAATCAGAAATTGCATGTGTTAGAAACTCAATAAGGACACCCAAATGTACTCTGTTGCCGGCCCCACACACAATCTTGGCTCTTTTCAGGGCAAAGTAAAGCTTGCTATCTGCAAGCTTTATATAACATAGGTTTGTGTGCTAATGAGGCAATTGCAAACACATGGACAGTCCATTAACCACTTAAGGACCGCCTCACGCCGATGTACGTCGGCAAGGGCAGGCAAAATCACGTACATATACGTGATTTGCCTCCCGTGGGTGGGGGGTCCGATCGGACCCCCCCCGGTGCCCGAGGCGGACCTGTTATGTCCCCCGGCGATCGGAGGTGAGGGGGAGGCCATCCGTTTGTGGCCCCCCCCTCGCTAAACAGCAGCAAAGGAAATGATGTCATCTCTCCTCGGCTCGGTATTTTCCGTTCCGGCGCCGAGGGGAGAAGACAGGTATGTGAGTGAAAACACACACACACAGTAGAACATGCCAGGCACACATAACACCCCGATCCCCCCCCGATCGCCCCCCGATCCCCCCCCAATCACCCCCCCCCCCCGTCACAAACTGGCACCAGCAGTTTTTTTTTTTTTTTCTGATTACTGCATGGTGTCAGTTTGTGACAGTTACAGTGTTAGGACAGGTACTGTTACCCCCCTTTAGGTCTAGGGTACCCCCTAACCCCCCTAATAAAGTTTTAACCCCTTGATCACCCCCCGTCACCAGTGTCACTAAGCGATCATTTTTCTGATCGCTGTATTAGTGTCGCTGGTGACGCTAGTTAGGGAGGTAAATATTTAGGTTCACCGTCAGCGTTTTATAGCGTCAGGGACCCCCATATACTACCCAATAAATGTTTTAACCCCTTGATTGCCCCCTAGTTAACCCTTTCACCACTGATCACCGTATAACCGTTACGGGTGACGCTGATTAGTTCGTCTATTTTTTATAGTGTCAGGGCACCCGCCGTTTATTACTGAATAAAGGTTTAGCCCCCTGATCACCTGGCGGTGATATGCGTCGCCCCAGGCAGCGTCAGATTAGCGCCAGTAGCGCTAACACCCACGCACGCAGCATACGCCTCCCTTAGTGGTATAGTATCTGTAAGGATCAATATCTGATCCAATCAGATCTATACTAGCGTCCCCAGCAGTTTAGGGTTCCCAAAAACACAGTGTTAGCGGGATCAGCCCAGATACCTGCTAGTACCTGTGTTTTGCCCCTCCGCCCAGCCCACCCAAGTGCAGTATCGATCGATCACTGTCACTTACAAGGCACTAAACGCATAACTGCAGCGTTCGCAGAGTCAGGCCTGATCCCTGCGATCGCTAACAGTTTTTTTGGTAGCATTTTGGTGAACTGGCAAGCACCAGCCCCAGGCAGCGTCAGGTTAGCGCCAGTACCGCTAACACCCACGCACGCACCGTACACCTCCCTTAGTGGTATAGTATTTGAACGGATCAATATCTGATCCGATCAGATCTATACTAGAGTCTCCAGCAGTTTAGGGTTCCCAAAAACGCAGTGTTAGCGGGATCAGCCCAGATACCTGCTAGCACCTGCGTTTTGCCCCTCCGCCCGGCCCAGCCCAGCCCACCCAAGTGCAGTATCGATCGATCACTGTCACTTACAAAACACTAAACGCATAACTGCAGCGTTCGCAGAGTCAAGCCTGATCCCTGCGATCGCTAACAGTTTTTTTGGAAGCATTTTGGTGAACTGGCAAGCACCAGCCCCAGGCAGCGCCAGGTTAGCGCCAGTACCACAACAGCCACGCACGCAGCATACGCCTCCCTTAGTGGTATAGTATCTGAACGGATCAATATCTGATCCGATCAGATCTATACTAGCGTCCCCAGCAGTTTAGGGTTCCCAAAAACGCAGTGTTAGTGGGATCAGCCCAGATACCTGCTAGCACCTGCGTTTTGCCCCTCCGCCCGGCCCAGCCCACCCAAGTGCAGTATCGATCGATCACTGTCACTTACAAAACACTAAATGCATAACTGCAGCGTTCGCAGAGTCAGGCCTGATCCCTGCGATCGCTAACAGTTTTTTTTGTAGCGTTTTGGTGAGCTGGCAAGCACCAGTGGCCTAGTACACCCCGGTCATAGTCAAACCAGCACTGCAGTAACACTTGGTGACGTGGTGAGTCCCATAAGTGCAGCTCAAGCTGGTGAGGTGGCAAGCACAAGTAGTGTCCCGCTGCCACCAAAAAGACAAACACAGGCTCGTCGTGCCCATAGTGCCCTTCCTGCTGCATTCACCAATCCTAATTGGGAACCCACCACTTCTGCAGCGCCCGTACTCCCCCCATTCACATCCCCAACCAAATGCAGTCGGCTGCATGAGAGGCATTTTTATGTCCTCCCGAGTACCCCTACCCAACGAACCCCCCCAAAAAAGATGTCGTGTCTGCAGCAAGCTCGGATATAGGCGTGACACCCACTATTATTGTCCCTCCTGTCAATCCTGGTCTTTGCATTGGTGAATGTTTTGAACGCTACCATTCACTAGTTAAGTATTAGCGTAGGGTACAGCATTGCACAGACTAGGCGCACTTTCACAGGGTCTCCCAAGATACCATCGCATTTTGAGAGACCCGAACCTGGAACCGGTTACAGTTATAAAAGTTACAGTTACAAAAAAAGTGTAAAAAAAAAAAAAACACAAACAAAAATATAAAATAAAAAATAATAGTTGTTTTATTGTTCTCTCTCTCTCTATTCTCTCTATTGTTCTGCTCTTTTTTACTGTATTCTATTCTGCAATATTTTATTGTTATTATGTTTTATCATGTTTGTTTTTCAGGTATGCAATTTTTTATACTTTACCGTTTACTGTGCTTTATTGTTAACCATTTTTTTGTCTTCAGGTACGCCATTCACGACTTTGAGTGGTTATACCAGAATGATGCTTGCAGGTTTAGGTATCATCTTGGTATCATTCTTTTCAGCCAGCGGTTGGCTTTCATGTAAAAGCAATCCTAGCGACTAATTAGCCTCTAGACTGCTTTTACAAGCAGTGGGAGAGAATGCCCCCCCACCGTCTTCCGTGTTTTACTCTGGCTCTCCTGTCTCAACAGGGAACCTGAGAATGCAGCCGGTGATTCAGCCAGCTGACCATAGAGCTGATCAGAGACCAGAGTGGCTCCAAACATCTCTATGGCCTAAGAAACCGGAAGCTACGAGCATTTTGTGACTTAGATTTCGCCAGATGTAAATAGCGCCATTGGGAAATTGGGGAAGCATTTTATCACACCGATCTTGGAGTGGTCAGATGCTTTGAGGGCAGAGGAGAAATCTAGGGTCTAATAGACCCCAATTTTTTCAAAAAAGAGTACCTGTCACTACCTATTGCTATCATAGGGGATATTTACATTCCCTGAAATAACAATAAAAATGATTAAAAAAAAAAAAAAATGAAAGGAACAGTTTAAAAATAAGATAAAAAAGAAAAAAAATAATAAAGAAAAAAAAAAAGCACCCCTGTCCCCCCTGCTCTCGCGCTAAAGCGAACACAAGCGTCGGTCTGGCGTCAAATGTAAACAGCAATTGCACCATGCATGTGAGGTATCACCGCGATGGTCAGATCGAGGGCAGTAATTTTAGCAGTAGACCTCCTCTGTAAATCTAAAGTGGTAACCTGTAAAGGCTTTTAAAGGCTTTTAAAAATGTATTTATTTTGTTGCCACTGCACGTTTGTGTGCAATTGTAAAGCATGTCATGTTTGGTATCCATGTACTCAGCCTAAGATCATCTTTTTTATTTCATCAAACATTTGGGCAATATAGTGTGTTTTAGTGCATTAAAATGTAAAAAAGTGTGTTTTTTCCCAAAAAAATGCATTTGAAAAATTGCTGCGCAAATACTGTGTGAAAAAAAAATGAAACACCCACTATTTTAATCTGTAGGGCATTTGCTTTAAAAAAATATATAATGTTTGGGGGTTCAAAGTAATTTTCTTGCAAAAAAAAATAATTTTTTCATGTAATCAAAAAGTGTCAGAAAGGGCTTTGTCTTCAAGTGGTTAGAAGAGTGGGTGATGTGTGACATAAGCTTCTAAATGTTGTGCATAAAATGGCAGGACAGTTCAAACCCCCCCAAATGACCCCATTTTGGAAAGTAGACACCCCAAGCTATTTGCTGAGAGGCATGTCGAGTCCATGGAATATTTTATATTGTGACACAAGTTGCGGGAAAAAGACAATTTTTTTTTTTTTTTGCACAAAGTTGTCACTAAATGATATATTGCTCAAACATGCCATGGGAATATGTGAAATTACACCCCAAAATACATTCTGTTGCTTCTCCTGAGTACGGGGATACCACATGTGTGACTTTTTGGGAGCCTAGCCGCGTACGGGACCCCGAAAACCAAGCACCGCCTTCAGGCTTTCTAAGGGCGTAAATTTTTGATTTCACTCTTCACTGCCTATCACAGTCTCGGAGGCCATGGAATGCCCAGGTGGCACAAACCCCCCCCCCCCCAAATGACCCCATTTTGGAAAGTAGACACCCAAAGCTATTTGCTGAGTGGTATAGTGAGTATTTTGCAGACCTCACTTTTTGTCACAAAGTTTTGAAATTTAAAAAAAGAAAAAAAACATTTTATTTCTTGTCTTTCTTCATTTTCAAAAACAAATGAGAGCTGCAAAATACTCACCATACCTCTCAGCAAATAGCTTGGGGTGTCTACTTTCCAAAATGGGGTCATTTGGGGGGTGTTTGTGCCACCTGGGCCTTCCATGACCTCCGAAACTGTGATAGGCAGTGAAGAGTGAAATCAAAAATGTACACCCTTAGAAATCCTGAAGGCGGTGATTGGTTTTCGGGGCCCCGTACGCGGCTAGGCTCCTAAAAAGTCCCACACATGTGGTATCCCTGTACTCAGGAGAAGCAGCTAAATGTACTTTGGGGTGCAATTCCACATATGCCCATGGCCTGTGTGAGCAATATATCATTTAGTGACAACTTTTTGTAATTTTTTTTTTTGTCATTATTCAATCACTTGGGACAAAAAAAATGAATATTCAATGGGCTCAACATGCCTCTCAACAATTTCCTTGGGGTGTCTACTTTCCAAAATGGGGTCATTTGTGGGGGTTTTGTACTGCCCTGCCATTTTAGCACCTCAGGAAACGACATAGGCAGTCATAAATTAAAGGCTGTGTAAATTCCAGAAAATGTACCCTAGTTTGTAGGCGCTATAACTTTTGCGCAAACCAATAAATATACACTTATTGACATTTTTTTTACCAAAGACATGTGGCCGAATACATTATGGCCTAAATGTATGACTAAAATTGAGTTTATTGGATTTTTTTTAGAACAAAAAGTAGAAAATATCATTTTTTTTCAAAATTTTCGGTCTTTTTCCATGTATAGTGCAAAAAATAAAAATGGCTGAGGTGATCAAATACCATCAAAAGAAAGCTCTATTTGTGGGAAGAAAAGGACGCAAATTTTGTTTGGGTACAGCATTGCATGACCGTGCAATTAGCAGTTAAAGCAACGCAGTGCCAAATTGTAAAAAGTGCTCTGGTCAGGAAGGGGGTAAATCCTTCCGGGGCTGAAGTGGTTAAAATCACTGCTCTCAAAAAAACGGCCATTTTTAAAAGTTTTTTTTTGCATTGATACATGTCCCCTGGGGCAGGACCCGGGTTCCCAAACCCTTTTTAGGACAATACCATGCAAATTAGCCTTTAAAATGAGCATTTTGATTTCGAACGTTCGAGTCCCATAGACGTCAATGGGGTTCTAACGTTCGTGCGAATTTTCGGTCCGTTCGCAGGTTCTGGTGCGAACCGAACCGGGGGGTGTTCAGCTCATCCCTATTCAGCACGTTATAATTTACTCACTTATTATTTTTATTCTTATTTTTATACTCAGCACGAGATTTTAGAGTATTTAAGCGCACCTTTAACCCTATATGCACAATAATCTAGAGCTGCCACTTAGAGTGATAATGAATTATAGAGGTATTTTAAATGAAAAAATAGTGGCGCTGATATCACAATGTAATAGTGAATTAAATACTAAACAGTGTACTAACATACAATAACACCATGTGAATAGTGAGAACCATAATTAAAAATAAAGATAGCAAAAAATAATAAATGAAAGAAATTTCAATAAAATTAAAGTCCATAAAATTGATTAACTCGGTAATAATTCTTCTATGATAAATATCTTACATTTTCTTCCACCACACCGTTAATTTAAATGCCTTGCACTCTCATACTCGGCATTAGCACTTTAAACCCACCAGGGTTATTAGTACTTTCGATATCCAACCGTGCACAACAGAAGAGGATTGCTCCACATGTAAATGAGAATAAGTGCTTCCAATAGTGTAATAATGTAAAACCAATTTATTGTAAAAACAAAATCTTCAACCATTAAACTCACATCAATCCAATCAAAATCAGCATAAAAAGGCAAACTCCTGTTGGCAAACTGTAGAGGCTTATTGTGGTCATGGCGGACCAACGGTGTAACCTCTAAATCTCACCCTCACTCACTCGTTCGTCAGTATCGATACATCCAGTAAATGTCATGCATCACAGATGGTTGCTGTACAGCCACCTGTACTTATGCATATTTTTCCTGTCTGACCATGCATTCATGGTTTGGGAGCATCTGTTGACCTTCTACTCTTTGATCTCATTGTTTAATCATACACAGAAATGCAGCTTCCAGCAGAACATACTCACCAATGTATGTGTGTGGATTGTGGGGTGGTGGTGGGTGTTAAAGTTTGAATATGTGCCTTTTTGTAATATTATGTTGGAATGCTTTGTAAGAATAATGACTGTTAAGTGTGTTTCTATAATCTCGCAGATAAAAATGTGATGTGGGTTGGTGGGTGAGTAGTTGTACTAGGAAATGTGTTGCCCGTTATACACTGAAAGTAAAGCCACTTAAGACAAATTTTAGATTGTAAGCTGCTATGAGCAGAGCCCTTAAGACCCAATTGCTAACTGTTTTGCTAAATGTAGCACCATATATCCTGTAGAATATTTTTTTATGCCAGTAAATGTACATAATTGTGTTTCTGCTGGCAAAATAAAAGTACATTATTGAGCTTGTTTGTTGTTGTTTCTTTCTCTTTTCTTTCTTCTTTTTAATTAGTTTGGGGGTGGTGGTTTGGGGGAAGTGCAATATCTTACGTATACCCATAGAAATTATAAGACATAATTGCGCACCAAAAAACCTAATCTCTTCAGCACACCTGGAAGTAAATGATAAAGGTGTTTAGGTGGAGTCTTTGTATATAACAGCTATGGAGAATTGCAGGTAATGAATTCAGCTGGTGGATAGGCAGTGTTGTATGTGTCAGCCCTGGTTCACATTGGTGCAATTTGGCATGCGATTTGACATGTCAAATCGCAGGCCAAATCAGCGGAAATTGCACCCTTCTAATCAGCGTGACAATTCAAATCAAAAGTAGTTTCTGTGCTACTTTTGGCGGGGGTGAGATTTCCATTGACATCTGTGCAGAAACCCGCACAGCTCAGCTGCTGAACTCGCAAAATCTCCTCCCGCTGTCAGTATGAACCAAAGCTCAAACTGGGCCTTTGTCATTCACATGCTGCAATCCCAGGGACACTTTCTTATCAAACTCCCTTAAGTTTGCCTTCAAATATTGTTATATGTAGAAATACAGATTTGCATATCTGCAAATAAATAAATATAAAAAATTAAAATTGTGGTTGCGATCAAATATTCGCAGCTGCGATCAAAAAAGCATGTTTTCACCTTCTGACCCAGAAATTAGTTATTGTAAACACCTGGAAGTTTCTGTGCTGGTCAGGATCTCCATCTAGGTGGACATGGCGAGGTCCCTCTTTAGCAAAGAGAAGGGGCTGCTCATTTTCCGGGTAGGCGTAGTATATGTACTTGTGCTTACTCAATGTGGGGGTGGATGTGGTAGTTAGATTTGGTGTGGGTGGGGTTCATTGATTTATTTATTTGGCATCATCACACATTTGCTTCTGGCCCATGTGCACACATCACTTCCTGCATTTGTTCTGCTGATGTAAATCAGTAAGGACTATGCAAATACAAATGAGAGCTCCTTTTTATTAAAATATATACATGACTTGTTTCACACTTGGGTGACTTTTCCAGCAAATTTGGACCTCCGAGTTGCATGACAAGTTGTACCCCATGATTCTCAATGATAACCATTCTTATCTGTGCTACTTCAAGCTACAACTTCAAAGTAGTTCCTGGTGTGACTTTCATGTGACTTGAGGTACATAGGGCACAATATTACACAAATACCTTTGAATTAGACCCTATTCTCACTTGTGCATCCTGAAAGTGGGTCAAATTCATCCCTGCACTACTTTGGTTTGACTTTGATGCGACTTGAGGTCCATACACCACAAGATTACACAGGCATTGGTCGCACAAGTGCACATGGGGTCCAATTCAAAGGTGTTATCAATGAGTCTCATTATGTTCCTTGGCCGACTTTTTATGCAACTTGAAGTCCATAAGGCCCCTTTCACATTTGTGTGACCTGAAAGTCCCCCGATTTTGCAGTGCTTTTTGCCGCAAATTTGATGCGATTTTAAGCAATGCTTGTGTAATCTTGAGGTCTAGTGTGAAAGGGGCCTTATAGCCGGTTCACACTGCTGTGCTGTCTGACATCAGATGTGATTTGCCCCGCACTGCAGTGCAAATCACATATGAAGTCTGTGTGATGTGAACTCAGCCATACAGGTTGTATGGCTGAATTTTCATCGTATTTGGACCAAACTCGCACAGGAGCCTTTTTATGGTCAGCAGCAGAATTGGATCGCATGGGTGTTTACACCCATGCGATCCGATTCCTGTCTGAATTTGCAGTTCGCTCTGCAATATGCAAACTGATTTGGGGGTGTCATTAGCTTTCTACTGACACTCCCAGCAGTTCGCATATGGCAGTGTGAACTGCCTACAAGTTGTATGCGATGCACTGGATTTGCAGGGTTCCCGCATCGCTCCAGTGTGAACTGGCCCTGATCCTAGGTTCACACCTATGCATTTTTTAGTGAATTTTGCAGTTTACAGAAATGCACTTCAGTCCATTTAACATGGTTTCCTATGGTACTAGTTTACATCTAGGTAAATAATAAATAAACGTGAACTGCGCTACAAACAGGTGAAAAAATATATAGATAGATCCCTGAAGGACCCACATATGTGTCGGAAATAAACACTGAAACAACCTAAGTGATTATAAAGGAAGAAATAAAACAATAAAAAGTCCCATCAGTGAAATTAAGTCCAAATGTAAAATCCCAATGATATTCAATAAGGGTGCAATAAGGCTTAACAATTCATGACACCGTGTGAAAAATCCACCACCAGGTAAATTGCACGCTTACCAAAGGCAAGCTGTAAATCAGCTTGTAAATAAACCAGGTGCCCGGTCAGTGATACCGTCCTAGTATGACTTCACCATGTGGAGAAAGGCAAAACAGGATGGCTTCGTCCGGTAGGTAAATGGGCAGTCAGCAGGGAGGACCCAAAAAAATGAAAAGACGGCTCTCCATAGTGTAAATCAGTCGGTAATAAGATTCATTAGAATAAAGGTTAGACTTACATAAAAAATGGAATTAAAAGCAAGGATGCAAGGATAAAACACAGCAGCCAGCCGGCCTGCAAACACCCGCTCTGGACGAGGTACTCAGCGATGACGTCAGCGCGTCAACCATTCAATGTACGTTTCGTCTTAGAAAGACATTGTCTAGGGAACGAGTGACGCACTGACTCATCGATATAAATAGATATAAAGAGCCACGCCTCCTTGTGAAACATGAGTGGCAGCACCAAGTCTCCTGATCAGAAATAGGAAGTACTCAGAACGTAATATATGGACTAATATACTAAGTAGAAAAATAGAAATATATCCATAAAAATAAATAATTATGAGAGCCCATATAGAGCAATACCATCAAGGGACTAAATTAGATAATATATCAAAAAGATTCCCAATTTATATATGGCGACCATGAAAAGATAACCAGATGGATATAGGTCACACTGCTCCATCTAGTGGAAAAATAAAAATTAAACATAAAAATAAGTATATACATAGATAGAAATCTCAATCCATGTATGGCAACCATAATGAGGTAAACAGATGGAAATTAATCAAACTGCGCCATTTAATGAAAAAAGGAGAAAACAGGAAAAAACAAATATATATGTAATAAAAAAATATATATAAAATAAAAATATATATAATATATATATAAGGCCAACACTAATGGGATATACAAAAATGCTAATCCCAGTGGTTGCCACAGTGACTGACATTCAAAAGAAATATATTAATATAACCTCAATCTCCAATAAACTTCAAAGAGTAGCCAGCATTGGTCAAAAATGATCCAAGGGTATCAATGCTGGCCAGAAAGTACAAAAAAATTAATGTAATGTGAGGGGGGAAAAAGCCTATATAAAAGGAAAAAATACAAAATAAAGGTATAGCCACCAAGTACACAAAATGAGCAGAAAATAATTACGAATTATCTATAAAAGCATTAAGGTCTACCTCCACATTAAGCCCAAAAAGGTGTAGCATTTTAATTTATATATCCATGCCATCTCTAATCTTGAGATCACGTGTATTAGAGATCCACCCCTCCAATGTGGGGTGTACTTATCAATCCCTAAAAAAATTGTCTTGGCAGGATTTCGATTATGGACCTCGAGGTAATGCCTAGAGACTGGATGTTTGGGAAAACTGGTCAAAATGTTAGTCACATGCTCGTTCAACCTGACAGAGAGGGGGCGCTTGGTCCTACCAACATACTGTAGCCCACATGGGTATTGGAGAAGGTAGACAACCCATTCAGTTGAGCATGTGATGAACGGTTTGATCTTACATTCCACCAAAGTACTGGTATAAACAAATCTGTGAGTTCTTCTGTGTGTACATCCACTAAGAGAGCACACCCTACACCTTCTACATTGATAGAAGCCAGTCAGATTCTCAAAGAATCCTTTCTTAATTGGGGGAGGGTCAAGAACATTAGGGGCCACTCTACCTCTAAGGGAGGGAGCCCCCTTATAAATCACTTGTGGTTTAGCTGGAAGGACACTACCCAACATGTGATCATTTGTAAGGATATGCCAATGTCTCTTAATGAGTTTTGACACATTTCTGTGCTGAATAGAATAGGTGGTTATAAAAGGGATAGAAGGTATCCTATCTTAGTTAGATGTTTTAACCTTCAATAAATCCTTCCTATCCAGCAATGATACTTCTTCAAGAGTATTTTTACGGGAAACCTCAGGATAGCCCTTCTCAAGGAAGCGTTTAATCAGAATGTTCGCCTGGAATAGAAACTATCCGTGATCAGAGCAGTTACGCCTCAGATGTATAAGTTGACTTTTTGGCACCGATCTCAACCAGGCCTCATGATGGCGGCTATCAGTTGCTATATAAGAATTACGGTCTGTACTCTTAAAAAAGGTAGCCGTGGTGAACTGGCCGACCTTAACCTCAATTTTCAAGACTAAGAAGTTAATTTTGGTTGACATAGTTGAGAAAAATGCCTCGATCATTGGCATTTAACTCACTCATAAAGGAGTCTAAATCATCTCAGCTACCATCCCACAGGAGGAGTATGTCATCAATATATCTAGCCCACAACACCACCTGGGTGCTTCCGGTGAGCATAGATGACATCCTTCTCCCATGGGGCCATAAAGAGGTTCACCAAACTGGGGGAATATTAGCCCCCTATGGCGACCCCTCTATCCTGCCTATAAAACTGGCCCCCAAACCAGAAATAATTCCGAGTGGCCTCAAAGTGGAGCAGTTGCATAATAAAACAAATTTGCTCATAGCCCCAAATTGTGCGGTATTACCGTATAGAGTGATGTAACGTCAGCTATTACTGACCACCACCCTGAGCTAGGGGTATAGTCAGTAAGTAGGTTAATCAAGTGACATGAGTCTTTGATGTGTGAAGGCATTTTAACAACCAATGGTTGTAAGTAAAAATCCATATACCTGCCCACCCGGGATGTGATGGAATCAATGCCACTTACAATAAGGCGTCCCGGGGGGCAGGTAGAATGTTTGTGAATCTTCGGTAAATAATAAATCACCGGAGTGCGTGGGGCTTTGGGTACTAAATGTAGTTTCTCCTTATTATTTAAAATGTCCTGTTCAAAACCACTCTGGATCAATACCTCTAATTCCTTCTTATACTGAGCCTTAGGATCCGACCTAAGGGGAGTATAAGTATCTCGGTCATCCAGGATCCTATGCATCTCTGCCAGGTAATCCTTTCTGTTTAAAATAATAATGCCCCCCCTTTATCAACCAGTCTAATCACCAAGTCCTTGTTTTCACACAAGGTGTTCACATCTATGCATTTTTTGGCCGGTGCATTTTTGGAAAGAGTCGACTTTTTTCCTGCGATTTTCGGGTAATAGATTTCAATGGAACCACACCAGAAATGCAACTGTTGCATTTGTGATGTGTTTTCTAATGTGTTTTGAGGTTCTTATTTAACACTGTATATAGCTGGTTGCTAAGCAGGGGGCAGGGAAGCCATGTCCTTAGCAACCAATGAATCGTCAGCTGTCAGCGTGCTTCCCCACTGAAAGTTAAAAAAAATGCCGGCAAACAAAAATCGTAAAAAAAATCGTAAAAAAAAACGGCGTGGGGTTCCCCCCAGGTCTATACGAGGCCCTTCAGGTGTAGTATGGATTCAGAGGGGACCCCCCACATCAAATTTTTTTTCTAAATGGCGTGGGATTCCCCCCCAGGTCTATACTAGGCCCTAAAGGCCAACATTTAAAAAAAATGGCGTGGGTCCCCCCAAAATCCATACCAGACACTTATCCATCCAGATCAGGAAAGGGAGGGGACGAGAGAGCGCCCCCCTCCTCCTGAACCATACCAGGCCTCATCCCCACAACCCTTTCTCGATGGTTGAGGGCGTCTGTGGGAGGGGGGCTTATCAGAAGCCCCCTTTAACAAGGGGGCCCCCAGATCCTGCCCCCCCCATGTGAATGGGTATCAGGTAAATTGTACCCCTAACCATTCACCAAAAAAGCAGTGAAATGTGACAAAAGACATAAGCCAGTTTTTGACAATTCCCTTATTGTAAAATAGCTCTGAGCCGTCAATTCCCCCCGAACCATGTCTCCCGCCACCATATTCTCTTGGTGCTCTCTTGCCACCATCTTCTGTAGCCATTGTCTCCTGTGTCTCTACTGTCACTCCCGCCACCTTCATCTCCTGCCGCTGTCTCTCCTGCCACCGCCTACTTCTCCCGCTGCTGTGTTCTTCCTCGCCGCCATGTTCTTCCTTGCCACAGCCTTCCTCTGTTGTGTTGTCACCCACTGTCTGGAATCTCTTACACAGCCATGAGGTGTGACCATCCGATGATGTCACATCTACTCCCATCGTCTCCTTCCATCATCTCACGGAGAGCCCGCTCTTTTTTTGTTTTGTTTTTTAATAAAGGGGCAGGGCTCTCCATGTGACATCATTATTCATGTGTTAGAATGGCCCACTCAAAGTCCAGCCCTAAATCCATTCGAGAATCTGTGGCAAGACTTGAAAATTGCTGTTTACAGATGCTCTCCATCTGACAGCGCTTGAGCTATTCTGCAAAGAAGAATGGGCAAAAATGTCACTCTCTAGATGTGCAAAGCTGGTAGAGACATACCCCAAAAGACTTGCAGCTGTAATTGCAGCGAAAGGTGGTTCTACAAAGTATTAACTCAGGGGGGCTGAATACAAATGCACACCGCACTTTTCATGTATTTATTTGTAAAAAAAAATATAAAAACATTTATCATTTTCCTTCCACTTCACAATTATGTGCCACTTTGTGTTGGTCTATCACATAAAATCCCAATAAAATACATTTACGTTTTTGGTTGAAAATGACAAAATGTAAAAAAATGTCAAGGACAAGTCTTATGAGCTCCTCATTGTCAATGTCAGTGTTCCATTGCCTGGGGGCCATGATCTTGGATATTTGCAGATGGGCACATGGACATCACACAGTAAACAGGAAGTGAGAAGGGGTGAAGATGAGGCGGAAAAATCTACATAAAAAAAAGAATTTGCACATATCTGAATCGATAATGCACATCTAGACTGATTTTACATTGATGTCTATGGAGAGTAAATTCGCAATGCAATGCTGTGAACTCGCACAGGACTCTTTTGCATTGTCGCATCGCATTCACATAGGTATCACAAGGCCTAGATGTGAACGACCGTCATTGAACACAATGTATTTTGGGATGACATGCAAATCTAGGCTTTTTGTAACGCATCGTTTTCACAATCAACTCGCATAAGTGTGAACTGAAACTAAAGTAAAAAACTTCTGGTATGACAGAATAAAATTACGAAAATTTGTACGAAAATTGTATGATCTGGCTTCATACGAGAAAAATTTTCATGTTTGTCCCTTTGGAAATTTTCGTACGACAGCTGTCTACTAAAGATCAGATTATCATATAATCGCTTAGAAAGTGGTATTTTTTGTATGATATTCTGATAGTGTGTACGGGGCTTAACCACTTCCCATCCCGTGTATAGTAATATGACAGTCACAAGGTGGCTCTCTCATCCTGGGCAGCCGTCATATGACTTCCTCGGCTTCCTGGCCGTCTAGGGGGTGCGCGCGCTGCTGGCGGCGCACTCACGCCCGCCGCATCAGTTAGGAGCCGATACGTATGCCCAGCGGCTGCAATGTCCATCGGGCACCCACGATTGCTTGTCACAGAGCAGGGATCCACATCCTCTCAGGGGAGAGGAGGCAGAAATGGATCAATCCTAGTCAGAGAAGATTCTCTCCATGCACCACAAGTTAAAGATATTTGAGGTCATTGACATTCAGCTCCAGATGATAGACTGTGATCCATGGCAAACATCTTATAATCATCTGCTAAATTATTCATAAAATATTCATTAATCTACAGTATATGATTTCTACCCTTTTTTCTGATCTCCATGAAAGGAAGCTGTTTTTTTCCAATTTCTGCAGTTCGTCTAGTTTGCTATGTAAGAGAGACTGTCAGGGAATTTTAGAGGAATCCCTATGGATAAGGATTTCATTAGGCTGAAAACTTTAGGCCAGAAGGATGTGATAAATGGACATGTTCACTAGATATGTAACATATTACCATTGGAGGAACAACTGCAAAGGCATTTGTCTTTGTCGCTAGGGTTCATGTTCAATATACCGTATGTGAAAGGGGACCATATACCATCTCACCATACTCTTATATATATGCTACCTTAGTGTTGGTAACATTTAATGAACAGATAACTAAAATAATCAAGGTATCATCCCAATCTTCTCATAACTTGACTTGCTGCTAGACTGTTTAACATTTGCCCAATTATGTGTGTCATAATGGGGGAGTTTATTCCTTGTCAAAAGAAGTTTATTGAGTATACAATATTATAAAGATACATAAAGTAAGTTTACAAGGATCTATAAAGTAAGCTCATTGTTTTACAGTAGGGTTTATATAGGTAAATATCATGACATTTCAAATATTAAACATTGGGTTCACGTAAACCTAAATTAAAGATATATATCATTTTCTTAGTTACTTTTGTAGGTATTTAAATGATTTATACCTACTATACATATTGTTTACAAGTAGAGTGTATATAGGTCAAATAAATTCTGATAATGAGCTTTAATCGTAAGGTGGAGAAAAGGAAAGAGAAAGAAGAAAAAGGGTTGAAAGGTAGAGGTATGGTCCACAAGGTTGTCCCGCTCGTCAGTTTATTATTCTTTTTAGTTCTCTTTGAAGCCTTAGAACGAGTGTCTCTGTAAGTCATTTAATCTGTTACCATGGCAACAGGACAGAGTCATTGAAGTTTAACAGGAACTGTTGTTTTATCCAAGGATGCCAAAGTTTTTCAAATTTTGGAATTTGATTTTGATCGATGGCTACCATCTTAGAATGGGACATTGTATTATTCATTCTGTGAATTGTTTCTGCTAGTACCAATGTAGGAGATTTCCATGCCTTGGCCACTGTTTGTTTTGCAGCCGTTATTAGTTGGATCATAAGTTTGAATTGAGAGAGTGTTAACCATTCCGGTTTTAGATTAAGTAAAGTTAAATATGGATCTGGTTGTATTATTTTTTTAAATATTTTAGATGCAATCACGAAGACTTCCTTCCAGAAGGTTTGGATTACTGGGCACGTCCACCATATGTGTAAATATGTGCCTATTTCTGGGCATCCTCGAAAACAAAGAGCTGAGGTATTAGGTGAATATTTTGCCACTCTAGCGGGTACAAGGTACCAGCGAGTTAGGACTTTATAATTTGTCTCCAGTGCTAAGATGTTGGGTGAAGATGACTTAGATGTGAGCCATATGTTAGACCAGTCCGTGTCTTCTAAAGTTCGTCCCAGGTCCTCCTCCCACCTCTGAACGTAAGAGGGTCTATTAAGATTTGCTACTCCATATAATTGATTATAAAGTGATGAAATTGTACCTTTAGCAAATGGATATTTTGTACAGATTGATTCAAAAATGGATAATTGGGATAATGGTGTATCCCCCTTTAGGAATGGTGTATAGAAATTTTTGATTTGGAGATATCTAAATATCTCAGAGTTTGGTAGATCATATTTTTCTCTAAGCGATGGGAATGAAAGGAATGATTTAGATGCTATGAAGTCATTTAGTGTCTGAATGCCTGATGTTGTCCAAGCTTTAAAAGAATTTGGGTAGATCCATGCCGGATAAAAGCTCGGATTTCTGATAAAAGAAAGGAGAGGATTGTGTGGAGATTGTAACTGATATTTGGTTTTTAGTTTATCCCAGAGAGATAAGAAGTGTTTAGTTATGGGATTCTGAATTTTAAAGCGGTCTTTAGGATCAAGCCATAATAAATTTGATATTAATAGAGGGTCATTTTCTGAAGACTCTATAAATACCCATAATGGGATTTCCTGTTTTGCATGGTATTTGGACAGACTGGCCAAATGTGCTGCTCTGTAGTAGTTAGTAAAATTAGGGTATCCCAGGCCTCCTTTATTTTTGGGAAGATGTAGTGTGTGTATAGGTATACGTGGTTTAGAAGAGCCCCATATAAACGAAGTTGCTCTTTTTTGTACTATTCTCAAAAAATAGGAAGGAATTGGAATAGGGAGGACTCTGAATAGATAAAGCAATTTGGGTAGAATAGTCATTTTGATTGCATTAATTTTCCCTATCCAGGATAAAGGAAGTTACGA
Organism: Lithobates clamitans; assembly: GCA_037952925.1. Classification (NCBI taxonomy): domain Eukaryota; kingdom Metazoa; phylum Chordata; class Amphibia; order Anura; family Ranidae; genus Lithobates; species Lithobates clamitans. The sequence goes on from JBBGZY010000799.1 coordinate 91,823, forward strand.
CCATTGTTTTATTAGATTTGTGATCTGTCTTAATACAGGAGGATAATTGGTTGAGAATAAGTCAGAATGAGATGCTGTTAAATGAATTCCAAGATATGGGATTGATTTTTCTGCCCATGTGAATGGGAGTGCAGCCCTGGCCGGGATCAATTCCATGTTTGTGAGTGAAATATTAAGCACTAGGCATTTCTTAGGATTAATCATAAGGCCGGATAGGGCTGCAAATCCATCAAGAGCTGGTATTAAGTTAGGACCAGAGACCTGTGGTGATGATAGAAAAAGTAATATATCGTCTGCAAATATACATAATTTGTGTGTAATACCTCTTACTTCAATGCCAGTTATAGTTTGGTTTGTTCTGATGTATTGGGCCATGGGTTCGAGTATAAGGGCAAATAATAAGGGAGATAATGGGCAACCCTGTCGGGTACCTCTTTCGATATTAAAGGCTTCAGATTTGTATCCAGCATATTTTATATAGGCTTTGGGTTTATTATATAATGCTTTGATCCATGTTAAAAAGTGGGGTCCAAAACCCCATTTTTGTAATGAATATTGCATATATTGCCAGGATACTGTGTCAAATGCCCTCTTAATATCGAGAGATAGAAAACATAAAGGGATTTTCTGTTTTTTAGCAATATGTGCCAATAACACTGCCCTGTGTATATTATCGCCTGCCTGTCTATTTGGCATGAAGCCTACTTGATCTCTATGTATTAATTTTCCTATAATGCTATTGAGGCGTTTTGCTATTATTTTTGCTAATAATTTAATATCCAGGTTTAACAGAGAGATAGGCCGATAATTCACACAGGAAGTATCATCAGAAAGGGGTTTTGGGATCATACAAACAATTGCCATTAGTGTTTCTTGCCGAAAAGAATGTCCATCTAGAAGTTTGTTAAAAGTTTCAGTGAGAATGGGAGAGAGTATTTCTGAGAATGTTTTATAGTATAAAGCCGAGTAGCCGTCTGGGCCTGGTCTTTTGTTAAGTTTTAGGTCTTTTATGGCGTTAGCAACTTCATCTATAGTTATAGGCTCATCCAAACTGCTTTTTTGATTCTGAGATAACTCAGGTAAGGTTATTTTTGAGAAGAAGGATTCAGCCTCTGTAGGATTAAATTCATTGTTTGTCTTGTATAAAGTTGCGAGATGTGAGTGAAATTTATGGACTATTTTAACTGGATTACAAGTGTAAACATTTTTTGATAATTTCAAACGTATTGGTTTGAAAGATTTGTTAGTTGAATTTAATGCCCGAGCCAAATATGTACCTGGTTTGTTTGTATTCATGTAGAAATTGTGTTTGGAGCGTTTGAGGGATTTATCAACTGACTCAGTGAGAAATAGATCGTATTCCAATCTAGATTTTTCCAGATGAGATTTTGTACTCTGAGATGGATTATCTTGAAATGATATGTAGGCTGCATTAAAATTGAGTTCTAGTTTTTTTGCTAGATTTTTGCGTTCCCGTTTAAATAGTGCCATTTGTCTTTGTATTGTACCACGCAAGACAGGCTTATGAGCTTCCCACAGTGTTATTGGGGAGATGTCTGTTGTATTATTAATTGATATGTATTCCTTTAAAGCTTGTTCAATGGCCATCTGATGTAGTGGGTGTTTGAGCATTATGTCAGGTAAGTACCACGTTGGGTCATGCGCTTTTGGTATGGCTGAGGCTATAGTAGTGTATACTGCATTATGGTCAGACCACGGAATCGGAATTATATCTGATGCAATAATTTCTGGTATCATTCCTATTGTTAGAAAAATATGATCTATTCTGGTGAAGGTTTGATGAGGGTGCGAGAAATAAGTGAATTTCTTTTTCATTGGGTTACTTTCTCTCCACGAATCTACCAGATTGTATTTGGAAAGAAGTTGAGAAAAAGGTAATCTAGAGGTTATTTTGGATGGTGTAAATGGTGATTTATCTAGAAATGGGAGGAGGACCTGGTTCGAATCCCCACACATTATCACTGTTCCTATTTTGTGTGTATTAATCACTTGTAATATATGTGAGAGGAATGGTGTAGGTTGTTTGTTAGGAGCGTAGTAGGAAATCACCGTGATTGCTGTATCCATTATATAACCCATGAGTATCAGGTATCTACCTTCTGGGTCTTTAATTTCTGATGATAAGGTGAATGGTGTGGATCAGTGAAATGCAATTAGAGTTCCCCTTTGTTTGGTACAGGCAGAAGCCGTGTAAATTTGTTGATAAAAAGGAGAAATATATTTTGGAGTAGAATCTTTGGTGAAGTGTGTTTCTTGGAGGCATACTATGTGAGCCTTCTTGTTATGAAAAGTACGGAAGGCTTTGGTCCTTTTTTGAGGGACATTTATTCCCTGAACATTCAGGGAAAGTATATTCAGTGGTGCCATGGCAACAGATCAAATAGTTTTGACTTACTTTTTGTTATGCAGAGCTGACTGCACAGATCAACCTGTGTGGACTGAAGAGATGAATAGATAGAAAAGAAACCAGTGAATTCTGGAGTAAAGAGTAAACAAAAAACATATGAGATTAGATGATACATTGTATAAATTATTTTTTGCAAGTAATCACAATTTACCCGTGAAAGAGAGTAAATATCTCTCTCAGGGGAATAAGTGTCTTCGTCACACTCCCACATAATATGGTTGGGAGAATAAGGAGGGCTAATGGGGGTACACGGATCTTCCGCTTACAGGAGAGAAGTGCTATGTCAAAAGACATCAAAATGATGTTTCATTAATTGGAGTGCAGAATATAGTTTTTGTTGAAATTATTTATTCCAGGGTGGTTGTATATGGTTAGTCTTGCCCTAGGCTAAATAATTCAGTTAGAAAGCTACTGTTAATAACGTTGGTATTGATGAAGATAGTTTGAATTATTTTGGGATTTTAACCCTTTTAGAGTAAACAATTACATATTTTATTCATATGTAACTGTTTAGATATGTTAACTCATAAAATTGAGGTTGTATTGCTTCAGATTAGAATAAACAAAAACATAATTCTAGGAACTAGTTAGGTAATAATATATTTGTTTTAAGAAAAGAAAGAAAAAGCTTCCATTACTTCTGGATTATTGAACATATTTGTCCTAAAAAGTAATAATTCTATTGTTATTACCTGATAATATATAACTGAACAAGAATTTCCTTATTTCACTTATATATTCTAAGGCTATATGAATCAGAAGTAATAAGAAATATAACTGGAATGTAACATGATCCCACACAGTGTGTGACTATCAGAATGCAGTTACATTCAGTTATAAATACAGGTTTTTTATAGAGAACCATCTCTTAGTATAATAAATGAAGAGATATCAGGAATTAGGATGTCAGTCCATTGAATCTTCTTGGTCCATGGATAATGTGGCATAACGGCCTCTTTTGTGAGAATGATGATTCCCATTTTGTTCTGAAATTTTCTGAGTGCTGCCTGAAGGTGAAGATGATGTCATTCTTCTGCGTGTGGGAGAGTTGCTGCTTGTGGGTTCTGTCAGATTTAATTTTAAAAGGGTTTGTTGTAGTTCATCTGCTGATCTGCTTCTGTAAATTGTACCTTGGTAGTTAAATCTGACTGAAAAGAGGAAGCCCCATTGATACATAATGTTATGGCGTTGCAGTTCCATTAGTTGGGGTTTCATGGATCGTCTCTTAGTAATAGTAAGTTGAGATAGGTCAGCAAAAATTTGATAATTGTGTCCTTGAAAATTAAGTTCCTTTTTTTCTCTTGCAGCAATTAGTATTTGTTCTTTCGTTCTGTAATAATGAAATTTTGTGATTATATCACGTGGGGGTCCATCTTTCTTTTTGGCTGTGAGGGCTCTGTGTATTCTGTCCAGTTCTAAACGTTCAATAGGGATATCTGGCTTTAGTTCTTGTAATAGAGCAGTAATAGTAGATTGCAGGTCTGTCACAGTTTCAGGTATTCCCCTTATGCGCAAGTTTGAACGTCTGGCTCTATTTTCGTAATCTTCGAGCTTAGTTTGAAGTATTAAATTCTCTTCTTTTAATTGTTCCAATTCTGTTATATTTACTTGGGTTGTAATTTCAATTTCATCCATTTTTATTTTTAAGGCTGCGGTGCGGTTTCCCAGCTCTCTTATTTCTTTGGTTAGGCTTTTTGTTATTTGGTCTGAGGTTTGTTTTAAAGCCTTATGCAGCATCTTTTCAAATTGTAATAATATTACTGGGGATGCTGTGGAGGCTTGTAGAGAAGTTTGTGAGAGGATTTGTTCTGTATCTGACTCAAATGGCGATTCTTGCTGTGACATTTTCTGTCTGTGAGAGTGCCCTGATGCTGTATCTTGTGAGATGACTGGAGCTGCTTCAGCTGCAGTGAGTGCCTGTGAGCTCTTTGTGAGGTGATTTTTATTTCTGCCACGGTTTCCTCCCAGTACCATATTTCCTGCCCAAACTTTCACAGTTTGTTCCCTGGGGCATAAAGGTTCAAATGGATACCTTTTGAGCCTGCAGGCTCCGCTTTGTCCTTCTCTTCTCTCCTCAGCGGTGCAGAGCTCTAACAATGCATGTCTGCTCCGCTAGGCTCCGCCCATCTCCCCTCCTGGGGGAGTTTATTCAACTGCGGATCTTATCAGTTTTGGACCAAACTGGCTATGCAGACAGACATGTTTGAAACAGGTAAGATGATAAACAATATACCTACCCCTGGAAAGGGTATAGAGTCAATGGAAATACCTTACAAAAGAAGTGAACAGCTGTGTGAGGTATTTGTTTATGCTGTCTGTATGTCTAAGGTTATGGAAATATAGTACTGCTTTCCACAAGGTACGTGGTAATTTTCAAAGGTTTCGAATGCACCTGCTTTATCTCACTCATGTATTTTTCTTTTAAAGTGTATATTATCTGGGAATAGTTTACCTAACTTATGGCGTTCACTTTTGTAAATACAGCAGAAATATTATGACCTATATTTTGCTGTCACAAGACAAGCAATCAATTACTCTCTGCAGTTTGTTTTGTGTTGTTGGACTAGTTGCTTTTGTTCTGGCCTCAGTAGGAAAACATATTGATTTCCTAGCATAATATGAATACCTGTACCACCAGGACTTAACCAATGAATCTCTGTATAAAACAGAAAGCCATCACAGACATTGCCCATAACATTGTAAGGTTGCCTGAAGACATGTGTATTCAAGACTCTAGATTTTATTGACTTGGGCTAAATAAGTAATGTTTTTTGTGTTAACGCTATCAATTGATAAGTTTTATCATCTACATTTATGAATTTGTATAAATTTCACTTTCTTTGACATTTTTATTAGTGGGGCTCTTTTAGATTACATATATCAGGATATAAAGGCAAAGGAACACATTTACTGTTTATTTATAATACCACCTGGGAGGTAACACTCATCCTTGCAGCGCCTAAACCATGTATATTGTAGTTGGGTTTTGAGTGGAGGAGGTAGCATTTTTTCTTAAAATATTTTTTTCCATAACGCAAATTCATTTTTAATTTCACATTTAAACATATTGGCTCATTTTCTAAACCCAAACACAGAGATCCGATGGGAGGGATTATACTGTCTATAGTAAATAGGAGGTTAGCTGCTAAGGGGAGAAGTGAGAGGCCCGCAATCCTAATATAATGCACAAAAACAAAATAAAACTCTAAATGGGAATGTAGGGCATCCACAACTACCATGATAAGTAAAAGATATATTTTTATTTGAAACAAGTTAAAAGGTGATTACATAGACAAAGTAAAAATCAGATGCAGTTTACATGATAAATGACTATTGAAACAGTCAACATACACAAACAAACAGCATGTTGACTGTTTTAATAGTCATTTATCATGTAAACTGCATCTGATTTTGAACTTTGTGTAATCACCTTTTAACTTGTTTCAAATAAAAATATACCTTTAACTTACCATGGTAGTTGTGGATGCTCTACAGCCCACCTCTTTCAGTGCAGACCATCCTTCGGTACAGACCCCCCCTTTAATGCAAACCCCCTTCAGTACAGGCCACCCTTCAGTGAAGACCCCCCCTTCAGTGCAGACCACCCCTTCAGTACAGACCCCCCCCTCTTCAGTGCATACCACACATCATGGGAAATTCTCAGCAGTGTCCCTCCTCCTGTGAGAATGTAAACATAGTGCAGTCATGTTGATTGGTCTGCTTAAGCAAAAAGGGAAATCAAATTATAGGCTGAAACCAATGATTTGGACACTTGTGGTCCAGAGGAGGTAGATTACAAACATAGGAATTGTCTTTGCAGGGATATGTAGCTCCTCCTCTCCCTCACACAAGTATATGTGAGTCACACTTGTGTGAGGGAGAGGAGGAGCTACATATCCCTGTGGGGACAATTCCTATGTTTGTAATCTACCTCCTCTGGACCACAGGTGTCCCAATCATTGGTTTCAGCCTATAATTTGATTTCCCACTTTGTTTAAGCAGACCAAACAACATGATTGCACTATGTATATCCCTGTGATTACGATTGATCAACTTTCCTTTCAAACCTACTGTGACCACTTAGAGATAAGAAGCCTATACAAAGGCATACAAGAAAATTATAAGTGTCAGGTACTCACCAAGGCCGAGTTTCTGAGAGAGGCTCCCCTTGCAGAGTGACACAGCGGGGGTTATTGGGCACGAAGAAGCACGGGTCACCAGCAGGTAGCAGAGAAGCAGGAAGGTACTTCAGGTAGAGCGGTGATCCGTGCAGGGTGGCTCACACTGGGCTGAAACCGGCTGGGTAGAAGCTTCAAGCAGAGTCTGGAGATGAAGACTGGAGCCGGTTCAGAGAGGAGGCTGAGGGTCAAATACAGAGGCAAAGTCCAGAAACAAGCCGGGGGTCAAACATGGGAAGTCAGGCAGAAGTAAACAGGCTGAAGCTCAAACACTGGAATCAAAGGCAGAGGCAAAGTCCAGGAACAGGCCGGGGTCAAACACGGGAAGTCAGGCAGGTAGAGGAGTCCAAGAGATAAGCCAAGGGTCAAGTGCTGGAGAGGTTCAGGTGAGATCAAGGTCACAACAGGCAGGCACAGGTACACAGGTTTCAGGAACAGGTTACAGAAGCTGAAAAGACAAACCAGCAATGATACCATACACAAGGCTTACTTTTATAGACCTGCCCGGGAGACTTCCGCTGTGCACACAAGGACGCGCACGTGCCTCTGCGCTTACGGCGCATCGCGCACCCGTGTGCGCCGCCCGCAGAACTGTGTAATTGGAAGCGTGAACCCGCTGGATCACGCACCCATGTGGGCCGTAGCGCAACTCTTCTGCACAGAAAGCACCGACGCTGGCAGGTCAAGCTTCTACCATTTCTCTGACAGTGCCCCCCCAAGGGGCAGCCTCCGGATGCCCAACTGGGCTCACATTCCTGGGCGTCTTCTGTAGAAGTTCTGCACTAAGCGAGGGGCATGAACGTTATTAGAGGGTTCCCAAGAATTGTCTTCTGGGGGATACCCCTTCCATTTAACTAGATATTGGACCTGCCCCCCCCCTTTCTGCAGTCTATTATAGTTTCTACCTCAAATTCCTCTTCAACCTCAATTGGAGGGGGAGGTGGTTCTTCTCTTCCTGAAAAAGGATTTGGAGTTATTGGTTTTAGTAAAGAAGTGTGGAACATTGGGTGTATCCTATATGAACTGGGTAGAGCTAGTTCGAAAGCCACAAGATTTACTGCTCTCCTAATCTTAAAAGGGCCGATGAATTGTGGGCCTAGTTTACGTGAAGGATAGGGAAGTTTGAGATTGACAGCAGATAACCACACTTTATCTCCAATCTTGAAATTCGGGTTACTCCTCCCTCTGCTGTAGTATTTCTCATAGTTATTTTGAGCTTTTTTCATGGCTTCCTGAATCTGTAAAAAATTTGTTTGAATAAAGTTTATCCGATCCTGTACTGCAGGGGTTGATACTTCAGGCATGGCGTCTGATAGGAAAGAAGGATGGAATCCATAATTTGCCCAGAACGATGTTTGGTTGATGGCAGAGTGTATGGAATTGTTATAGGCAAATTCTGCATAGGGCAAAAGGGTAGACCAATCATCTTGGAAGTAGGAGCAAAAACACCGAAGATATTGTTCCAAAGATTGGTTGGTCCTCTCCGTCTGACCATTACTTTGTGGGTGGTACACGGACGAGAGGAAGATTTTGATTTACAGGGACTTGCACAGATCCTTCCGAAACGTAGACGTGAACTGGACTCCCCTGAACATCAGAAATGATGTTAAGAGGGACACCATGAAGTCTTACGATCTCTTTAATGAAGGTATCTGCGGTAGCTGAAGCCGAGGGAGTGCCCATCATGGGCAAAAAGTGAGCCATCTTTGAGAGACGGTCGACCACTACTAGAATGGTGGTAAATTCCTCGGAGGGGGGTAGGTCCACGATAAAGTCCATGGAGACTTCTTCCCAGGGACGTTCAGGGACAGGTAAGGATCTTAGAAGTCCCCAGGCTTTGGTGTTTGATCCCTTACTGTGTTGGCAAGTGATACATGTTTGTACATAATTCTTGCAGTCTTGCCTCCAACTCGGCCACCAAAAAGAACGACTAATCAGTTCAGATGTCTTTTGTATTCCAAAGTGCCCTGCTAGCTTGTGGTCATGAAAAGTCTGCATAATTTGGAGTCTCACTGAGGGAGGAATACCTTGTCCTGGGCCCATAACAATCCATCCCTCCTTTCTAGAGAGGATATTTCGGATCCGGTGCATTGACTGGAGGCCTCTTTGATGGTCGATTTGAGATTGGGCTGAATGAGGCAAAGGAAGTTGTGTGGGAGACAGGATGGTTCCAGGTTCTGTTGGTTCTCGTGCTTCAGGGAAGCATCCGCCTTCTTGGTGCCCGGTCGATAAGAAATGTGGAAGTTGAACCTCGAGAAAAATAAGGCCCAACGGGCTTGTCGAGATCTAAGGCATTTGGCAGTTGGAAGTTACGGTGGTCCGTGAAAATCATGATGAGTTGGGAAGCCCCCTCCAGCAAGTATCTCCATTCCTCTAAGGTGAATTTTATAGCTAGCAGTTCTCGGTCCCCAACGTCGTAATTTTTCTCCGGGGGGCTGAGTTTACGAGAGGCAAAGGCCACTGGGTAGCGCCTGGTAGAGAGGATAGAGAGGATAGTGCCTAACGTGGACTCTGAGGCATCCACTTCCAGTACATAGGACAAAACTGGATTAGGATGTTGGAGAACAGGAGCTGATATGAAAAGTCTCTTTAATTCATCAAAAGCTTCCTGGGCTTCCGGTGACCATTGGAACTTAGCTTTCTGGCGGGTAAGCTGCGTGATGGGAGAGATGATTAAGGAGAAACCTTTAAGGAACCTGCGATATAAATTGGCAAAGCCAACGAATCGCTGAACCCCCTTTTTTGTCAGAAGGAGCTGACCACTCCTGGATTGCTTTAACTTTTTGTGGATCCATTGCGACCCCTTCTGTGGAAATGATGAACCCAAGGAACTGGATAGTATCCTTCTCAAATTTGCATTTCTCTCCTTTTAGATACAGGCCATGTTTTCTGAGGATCGACAGCACCTTCTTCACGTGAGTTTGATGTAGCTCTACTGTAGTGGAAAAAATCAAGATGTCATCAAGATACACAATCACAAAATTACCTAGATACCCACGGACTATGTAATTGACCATGTGTTAAAACGTCGCTGGGGCATTGCAAAGCCCGAACGGCATCACTAAGTACTCAAAATGTCCAAATCTGGACCTGAAAACTGTCTTCCACTCATCACCGTCACGCATCCGAACCAGATTATATGCTCCCCAAAGATCTAGCTTGGTGAATATTTGGGCGGTTTCGGAGACGTTGGAAAAGTTCAGGAATGAGAGGGAGTGGATATCTATTTTTGATGGTGATTTTATTGAGCTCTCTATAGTCCACACAAGGTCTTAGTGATCCGTCTTTCTTTTCCACGAAAAAGATTCCTGCCCTGGCTGGGGATGAAGAGGGACGGATGAATCCCTTTTCAAGGTTCTCATCGATATAGGAACAAAGAGCTTCTAATTTGGTTTCAGACAGAGGAAAAATGCGGCCAAAGGCGATTTCAGAGCTAGGGAGGAGATCAATAGGACAATCATAAGATCGATGGGGTGGCAAACTGTCAGCCTTTTTCTTGTCTAAGATGTCCAGAAATTCATGATAGGCTGAAGGGACATGCTGGAGAACTTCTGGCTTGAGCTGTATGGTTGAACAGGTGGCAGTTCTGTTGTAGCTTGGCAAAAGACAATGCTGAGAGCAAAACTTGGAAGACAAGAGAATTTCTTTTTTGCTCCATTTGATCTTAGGATCATGGGCCTGCAACCATGGGGATCCTAGGATAATTGGAAACATGGGTGAGCTAATAATGTCAAAGCGAAGAAATTCTCTGTGGCCAGAGTCAGTGGAGATAAGGATGGGCTTGGTTTCTTGGGTGACCGGCCCTGAACAGGGTAGGGACCCATCTGCCAGATGTATTTGCAGGTATTATTTCTTGATTTGGAGAGGAATATGCAGACTTTGAGCGAGTCAACTGCAAGTGCCTGAATCAATGATGGCTAGTAGCTGAACTTCCTCTTCCACCACCTGAAAAGAGACTGGGAGGACAAGGTGAGACTGGCTAGCACCAACAACCTGAAAGTTCATGGCAAACTGTGAACAGGACTTACTGGGTCTTACAGGGCAGTTGCGTAAGAAGTGGCCCGCTTCTCCACAGTACAAGCAAAGGTTGGACTGACGTCGGCAAAGTTTTTCATCGGGAGTGAGTGGAGACTGAAGTAAACCTAATTGCATGGGCTCGTTGTCAGAAGAGGCAGAGGGGACCACGTTAGGAGCAGGAACAGGAGGAACCCGAGGTAACATCCAGATTGGTTTAGACGACTGGAAACACTCAGAGTGTCGTTCGCATCTGTCAAGTTTGGTGGCAAGTTGGATCAGATCTTCCAGGAAGGCCGGAGCATCTACCCAAGCGAATTCGTCTTTTAAAATTTCTGAGAGACTCTGGTGATACTGGTATTTGAGAGCGGCCTCATTACAGTTGGTGTCTCCTGCCCATTTTCAGAATTCCACAGTATAATCTTCCACGGGTCTCTTCCCCTGGGTCAGAGTGTGCAAAAAGGATTCAGCGGTGGCAGTGCGTTGCGGGTCATCATACAACTGTCCCATTGCATCAAAGAAGGTGTCCACTGAGTTGAGAAGGGGACTCTTCTGTTCAAGGAGATTGTGAGCCCAAGATTGTGGTTCATCAGACAGCAAGGAGATGACTAATCTCACTTTCACGGATTCGGAGTGAAAAGTCCTGGGTTGGAGGGCTAGGTATAACTGGCAGGCATTTTTAAATGCCCTGAACTTCTCCTGGTTCCCAGAAAACTTTTCCGGAGTGGGAACCCTGGGTTCAGGAAATGTCATTACTACTGCGGGAGCAGGGTTAGGTTGACCTTGCTGGGAAGATGTTCCACTGGCAGATGCTGATGTGGTATCCAAGAGGCCGGGGGCTGTAGTCAGGTGCTGAAGGCGGCCTTCAATCTGAAAATAGCCATCTTGAAGTCTCTGAACAGCCTGGGTAAGGGCTGAAACTTGCTGGCAAACTGCCTCAAGGAGAGAACCAGCTCTGTCGGCCTGGCTCATGGCTGGTTTGTACTGTCAGGTACTCACCAAGGCCGAGTTGCTGAAAGAGGCTCCCCTTGCAGCTGGGTGCACAATACCCTCTGGAATTGGCACAGCGGGTATTGGGCACGAAGAAGCACAGGTCACCAGCAGGTAGCAGAGAAGCAGGAAGGTACTTCAGGTAGAGCGGTGATCCATGCAGGGTGGCTCACACTGGGCTGGAACCGGCTGGGTAGAAGCTTCAAGCAGAGTCTGGAGATGAAGACTGGAGCCGGTTCAGAGAGGAGGCTGAGGGTCAAACACAGAGGCAAAGTCCAGAAACAAGCTGGGGGTCAAACACGGGAAGTCAGGCAGAAGTAAGCAGGCTGAAGAATCAAACACTGGAATCAAAGGCAGAGGCAAAGTCCAGGAACAGGCCGGGGTCAAACGCAGGAAGTCAGGCAGGTAGAGGAGTCCAAGAGATAAGCCAAGGGTCAAGCACTGGAGAGGTTCAGGCAAGGTCAAGGTCAATCCGGGTCACAACAGGCAGGCACAGGTACACAGGTTTCAGGAACAGGTTACAGGAGCTGAAAAGACAAACCAGCAATGATACTATACACAAGGCTGACTTTTATAGACCTGCCCGGGAGACTTCCGCTGTGCGCACAACGGCACGCACGTGCCCGTGCGCTTATGGTGCATCGCGCACCCGTGTGCGCCGGCCCACAGAACTGTCTGCTTGGAAGCATAAACCCGCCGGATCGAGCACCCATGTGCACCGTAGTGCACCTCTTCTGCTCAGGCGCACAGGAAAGCGCCGACGCTGGCAGGTCAAGCTTCTACCATTTCTCTGACAATAAGGCAAAATGTTTTTCTCAAGTTGTTTTAAAGGAAATGCACTTGTGGAATAGGGACCGTATTCATATTATGAATGAAAATTTGCTTCTCCCTATACTATGCGATTGATTACAACCCTACAGCTGTCTGATTGATGGACTTCCATATAACCTATATAGACCAGATGGGTGGCCACCCACTACAATTTGAAGGACACGTGATAAATTGATATGAAACATTAATGTTGGTTTGACAGGCCTATATAGTTTCTGAGTCACATTGTGACATCAAAGAGTCAGATAATAGAAGCAGGCTGGCTGGAACATGTTTTAATGTGTCTTGTAATATATGTGAATTTATACATTTGCAATAAAGGTCGATTTTTGTATGTGAATGGGAGTACTCTCACGTCTCTATTTATCTCCATCTCTCTTTATTCCACCCAGTGGCGTAGCGTGGGTTGTCAGCACCCGGGGCAAGGCAAGTAATTTGCGCCCCCCCCCCCCCCAACCTGCGGACTTTTAGCACTCCCCGAGTCCCTTCAAATACAATAGTACTGACCTACCTGATTCCTATACTGACCACTACACTACATTGTCCACTACACTGACCACTATACTATACTGACCACTATACTATACTGTCCACTATATTACACTTACAACTACACTGACCACTACACTGACCACCATACTACACTGTCCACTATACTGTCCACTACACTAACCACTACACTACACTGTCCACTATACTACACTGACCACCATACTACACTGACCACCATACTACACTGACCACCATACTACACTGACCACCATACTACACTGTCCACTATACTGTCCACTACACTAACCACTACACTACACTGTCCACTATATTACACTGACCACTATACTACACTACACTGACCACCATACTACACTGTCCACTATACTACACTGACCACCATACTACACTGACCACCATACTGTACTGTCCACTACACTAACCACTACACTGTCCACTATACTACACTATACTGACCACCATACTACACTGTCCACTATACTACATTACACTGACCACCATACTACACTGACCACTATACTACACTACACTGACCACCATACTACACTGACCACCATACTTCACTGACCATCATACTTCACTGACCACCATACTACACTGTCCACTATACTACACTGACCACCATACTACATTGACCACCATACTGTACTGTCCACTACACTAACCACTACACTGTCCACTATACTACACTATACTGACCACCATACTACACTGTCCACTATACTACACTATACTGACCATCATACTACACTGACCACCATACTACACTGACCACCATACTACACTGACCACCATACTACACTGACCACTACACTACACTGACCTCCATACTAAACTACACTATAATGACCACTATACTACACTGTCCACTACACTACACTGACCTCCATACTAAACTACACTATACTGACCACCATACTACACTGACCACCATACTACACTGACCACTATACTGACCTCCATACTAAACTGACCACTATACTAACCAGTATACTATACTACACTAAACCACATACTAGACTAACCACTATACTACACTACACTGTCCACTACACTAACCACCATACTAACCACTATACTACACTACACTGACCACCATACTACACTGTCCACCATACTACGCTGACCACCATACTACCCTGACCACCATACTACACTGACCATTATACTACACTGACCACCATACTACACTGACCACTATACTACACTGTCCACTACACTACACTGACCTCCATACTAAACTACACTATACTGACCACCATACTACACTGACCACCATACTACACTGACCACTATACTGACCTCCATACTAAACTACACTATACTGACCACTATACTAACCAGTATACTATACTACACTAACCACCATACTAGACTAACCCACTATACTACACTACAGTGTCCACTACACTAACCACCATACTAACCACTATACTACACTACACTGACCACCATACTACACTGACCACCATACTACACTGACCACCATACTACACTGACCACTATACTACACTGACCACTATACTACACTGACCACCATACTACACTGACCACCATACTACACTGACCACCATACTACACTGTCCACCATACTACACTGACCACCATACTACACTGACCACCATACTACACTGACCACTATACTACACTGACCATTATACTACACTGACCACCATACTACACTGACCACTATACTACACTGACCTCCATACTAAACTACACTATACTGACCACTATACTACACTGACCACCATACTACACTGACCACCATACTACACTGACCACCATACTACACTGACCACTATACTACACTGTCCACTACACTACACTGATCTCCATACTAAACTACACTATACTGACCAATATACTACACTGACCACCATACTACACTGACCACCATACTACACTGACCACTATACTACACTGACCACCATACTACACTGACCTCCATACTAAACTACACTATACTGATCACCATACTACACTGACCATTACACTACACTGACCACTACACTACACTGACCACTACACTACACTGACCACTACACTACACTGACCTCCATACTAAACTACACTATACTGACCACTATACTACACTGTCCACTACACTACACTGACCTCCATACTAAACTACACTATACTGAACACTATACTACACTGACCAGCATACTACACTGACCACTATACTACACTGTCCACTACACTACACTGACCTCCATACTAAACTACACTATACTGACCACCATACTACACTGACCACCATACTACACTGACCACCATACTACACTGACCACTATACTGACCTCCATACTAAACTACACTATACTGACCACTATAATAAACAGTATACTATACTACACTAACCACCATACTAGACTAACCACTATACTACACTACACTGTCCACTACACTAACCACCATACTAACCACTATACTACACTACACTGACCACCATACTACACTGTCCACTATGCTACACTGTCCACTATACTACACTGACCACCATACTACACTGACCACCATACTACACTGACCACCATACTACACTGACCACCATACTACACTGACCACCATACTACACTGACCACCATACTACACTGACCACCATACTACACTGACCTCCATACTAAACTACACTATACTGACCACTATACTACACTGACCACCATACTACACTGACCACTATACTACACTGACCACCATACTACACTGACACTAATACTACACTGACCACTATACTACACTGACCACCATACTACACTGACCACTATACTACATTGACCACTATACTACACTGACCTCCATACTAAACTACACTATACTGACCACTATACTATACTACACTAACCACTATACTGACCACCATACTACACTAACCACTATACTACACTACACTGTCCACTACACTAACCACCATACTAACCACTATACTACACTATACTGTCCACTACACTGCCCCCCATAGTGACCACTACACTGCCCCCCATAGTGACCACTACACTGACCTCCATACTATACTACACTCCACTGTCCTGCCTACAGTCCCTCTCTCTCGCGCCCCTCTCCCTGGCCAGTAACATGACTCTCACTCACCTTCTTGTCCTGGCTGCATCGATCCGGATGAGGAGGAGACAGCGGCGGCTCACGTTGTTTCTTCTCTCCCCTGCGCTCTGCTTGCTGCCATGTTCAGTATCCAGCGCCCTGTGATTGGGCGTATGGGGGGTCATGTGCGGAGGCGGGACTTCAGGAGCGATCGAGGACAGGCCAGCCCTACGTCTCACATGACCCCCATACACCCAATCACAGGGCGCCGGACACTTAACATGGCGGCCGGAGCCCGGGGACACAGAATTAGAAATTAGGAGGAGGCAGCCAGTGACACATACTGGCGCCCCCCTAAATATCGCGTCCGGGGCCACGGCACCCCCTGCACCCCCTGCACCCCCCACGCTACGCCACTGATTCCACCCCTCCTCTGTGGAGATACTATGATTCTAGGATTTAAATGGAAGTATTAGAATCCTTTAGTATATCTCTTTTATACACAGGTAGGGGCTGAGCATCATCCATTTTGATTTTGAGTAGTTTTGGTATATCATATTGTAGTTTAAGGCCTGGTTCACACCTATGCACTTTTTAGTGCATTTTCAGTTTTGCAGAAACACACTACAGTCCATTTAACATGGTTTCCTATGGTTGACATTCACATCTGTGCATTTTATGGAAAGGCTCGGGGACCAGCAGGTTGTGTTTTTGGTTCCATAGACTTCAATGGATGAAAAAAGTGTTTAAAAGGGCAAAATGCACCCAGAATATGCATCAACTGCAACCTGCATAGGTGTGAACCAGGCCTTAAAAAGGTTGTAAACCTCAGAAAAAAAGAAAAAAAAGACATTCAAGACAAGGGCATAATGAGCTAGTATGTACCACATACTAGCTCATTTGAAATACCCTAGAAGGAAGCTGTTGCAGCGGTCCACGTACATCGCTGACACGGCCAACATCTTTCTCGTAGTTACTTCCGGGTTTGCGGGCTCCAGTGCTGTGAGCGGCCAGAGCTGCGATGATGTCACTCCTGTGCATGCGCACAGGAGCTGCTGTTCACAGCATGGGTTTGGAAGGAACGGCACCAGTAGGCCGTTCCTTCAGAGCGCATGCGCCAGTGATGTCACTGGCTGCATGCAATGGAAATATCTCATATGAAAAAAATGCGCCGCGCCTAGGGGTGTAACTGAATAACTGTAAATCTAAGTACAAATCATAGATAATAAAGCGTGCAAATCAAATAGAGCCTAAAGCTCTGATCACTTACTAAGATCACCTGCTGTGTGAATCCTAAAGCTCTGATCACTTACTAAGATCACCTGCTGTGTGAATCCTATGACCAAACACACTAAAAAATATCTAGTGCAATAAATCACAAAGTGCAATGTGCATAGAAAAAAGTAATAAGATAAATATACAATACACAGTGATTAAAATATAATCATACCTAATAAGGTGTATAAAAAAAAAAAAAAAAAAAAAAAATTAAATAAAACAATATATATATTCGTAAAACACAAACAGAGTAAATCAATCACATGCGTGGGCGAATTGAAACTATAATCGCCCTAATAAAGGTGTTCAAATCACATCCGTGAAAAAATCTTCCAATCCAGTAACATAAAGTGACCAAGTTCAAATAAAAGTCAGTGTAATGGTGATGGTTCAAAGAAAAAGTTCCGGTTTTGAATCAAACGTGCCCAAAGAAAAACATGCTGTGAAGTGCCTTGGTGACCCCCAATGTGATTGCGCTCACCTTGGAGCGTGTGACACAGGTTTTAATTGTGTCAATACACGCTTTTGGAGCCACCCCTGGGCTCAGTATTAGGTACAGCTGATTCCCACACTGGATTCTTTATGGCTCCACTCACATCAGACCATATAAAAGAAAAAGGCTAATATAGTATAATACCGTAGGATACTTTTATTAAAATCACATCCAATCCCCACATGGGGTACTCACATTTATAAGGTGCTCATGTGCACCAAACATAACATAGGAAAAAACGGCTGTGCGGCGTGCTGCAGGGTGTGAGAGCTCCACAACCCAGCTCCTATGTCACATAGGCCAAGAGGCCGACAGTGACACCATTTTATGACAGTACCCCCCCCCCTCAAAGGAGCGGCCTCCGGACGCTCCAACTAGATGAAATTGTCCAAAGTTAATAGCCTCACACCGAACAACGGATGAGGGTACGTCAGGCTGGACATCAGTTACTTTAGACTGGGCAGCGGATACGTCAAACCGGACAGTGGGCACATCAGAGCAGACAGCGGGCACATCAGAGCAGATTAAAAAGATATATAAATGCAGCTCTAAACACAAATTTAAATATTAGCTGCCACAGTGCATATTAATGACATATATGTGACAACCAATCCTACAACATAATAAAATGACAACCCCATTAAAAAAGGGAGAGGGAGGGGTAAACCTCATTGGCTGAAAACAGTGTTCATAATCAAATTAATGTCCATCAACTTAAACAGCATATTCTTTCCGGTGTCAAGAAGAGAGAGCGTGTGTGGTAGGTGCACTAAAATCACATGGGTGGTCTTCATATATTGAGAATCCACAGGTAAGAATGGAAGGAGCAAATACGCTTACCACAAAAGGTGGACACGTTCGCGGTATGGCTAGGTGTCATTCAGGCTTGGGGATCCACCGATCCAGATAGATGCTTGCGGAGGAGTGTTTGTGGCAGATTCAACTGGTTCCTGTTGAGGCGAATGTGGACAGCCGTAGGGAACATCTGATGTTCAAAGTATGGATGAGGTCACCTTCCCAGCAGGTGAATGGCTGGAAAGTGTGGCTTTCACTAAGCCAGTGTGGGGACATAAAAGGAAGGGAGAAGGCTCCACATAGTGCATGAATCAATAAAAAACAGGTTTATTGTAAACCAAAAACTGAAGAGGTACAAGTATAAACAGCAAATGCAATGGATAAAAAAGTGATCACAAGTGGAATAAAACAGCGTTGTACCGGGGAACAAATGGCTTTTAGCGACCCGACATGTTTTGGACAAAGGGTCCTTCTACTGGGGCATACAGCCTAATGTCTGGTAACACGCTTGCATATATAGACATATTATTTATTTAAAATAGCTATCAGCTGTGAGCACCGCTGTGAAGCGGACTTCGCAGCCAATAGAAGACCGACAGTATGTAGTTGTCCTGCATCACTAACACGTGTGATCTGACCGACCAATCAGGGCCCCTGATGTCAAGTCACATGGCGACGTCGTCCGGGATGACGTCATCGCGCACTAACCCATGTGCTCCAAGCCTCGATTCCATACCAGGAAGAGGCTGATGTAGTAACGTGGCGTGGGACGGAATAACTCTGCCCTAAAACCAGATAACAGCGTCATTGCACATTTGGATTAGACGCTCCTGTCCCGGCAGCTTCCTGTGTCAACGGAATTGGCAAAAAAGAATGCGGATGTGCTGGCAGGGCAAAATAGACACCAAATGTTCAATTAACAAAAAATATTTTGTTAACACATAAACATGGGCACCCAGCAGGGAACTCCTCAATGATTGTCTAATGGCCAGAACACAAGGTAACAAGTGGACAAGCAAAAGCGCCCCAAAACATGTCCACGAAACCACAGGCATTATACTGTCCTTGTATTACCCAACTGGGGATAATCATGCAAGGCCTTAAAGCCTTACATAAAGTGTCCCGCAGGGATATGTATAATAGAGAACATGGGTATACATAGACATCTCAAAATGTTATATGCATTATGTATGAAGGTACCGTCATCTGGAGACATCTAAGGTCATCCATGAAAAACGTATCTAAAATTCATACAAGAAATCAATTATGTAGGAAGAGGTCATATAAAAAAAGGCATAGGAAAATGAGAAAGAGGAAATGGACTGAAGTGGTTAAACATTTAGCCCCTGGGACATCCATGTTATAAGGACATAGGTGATGGTATATAGTGTGTGTCTGACAGTTCCAACTATATTTTACCTAAATACACCTATTGAAATGTGAAGAAGGGGGCCGAAGCAACAATACATTAAGATTCATTGATGAAAGCATTTAGGTCCCATTCGACATTCAACCCGTGAGGGGAATAGCTTTTTAACTGGAAGATCCAGAACGTTTTGAGTCTAGACACCCCTCTAGTGCGTGGACCCCCCCCTCCAGTGTGGGATAAATTTGTCAATGATTTGAAACATAGTGCCCCTCGGATTCTTATCATGGTGCTGGAGGAAATGGCGAGGGACACTATGATTAGTGCGGCCTGATTTGATGGCAGTAATGTGTTCATTTACTCGGGTGCTGAACGCTCTTATAGTGCGACCCACGTACTGCCTATTACAAGGACAAGTAATGAAGGCCTCTTGAGACCCTTTAGGGAGAGAGAGCCTTGACTGATGGGGGCATGGCCAGGGGTGGTACAAGGTGGCTGAGTGGTCACTAAGGATTGGTTGTTAGGGGGGATGGGGCTGGGCCTGAGCTCAAGAAAAGTTTTGCCCCAGAGAATTCTGGGTCTTTCAAGGAACGTTTTGGAAGAGCTGCCCACCCTCCCGCCCCAAGTTTATTCGTTGGTATGTCACAGCTTGCTGCGGTTTCTTGACCTTGCCAGCATATAATGGATGTAATGGGCTATGCCCTGGATTAAAATCGGAATTAGGCGGCCTGTCCAGCACTTATGGTAAGGACAGGCCCCCCCCTTCCTCACTGGCGGAATTATGTGCTCACAGTACAACTGTGACTGGCACTAGTTGAATAAGTGTTCACATGTTATGTTTGGATTTAATAAAGCTGTGGCCTTGCCCTTTCCAACCTATTGGTTGTAAGTGTGTTTATTTAATGGATTGAGGGGGCAAGGAGGGGAGTAGAGGTTTTGTCTATACCTCTATGTTACAGTAATTGGACCTGGGCCCATTGCGCCTCAGCAGTCATGAGGTACAGTATATAGCGAGTGTGACACGTGGTAATGTGTTTCATATGGTATACGGCGGAGGTAACCGAAGACTGAAACATTTCAGATTTTCTACGTCCGCAAAGGTTGTGCATACAAACATTACATCTTTTACAAGGGTAATAACCCTTGGCTTCTAGAAAAAAAGATGCTTTATTGGGCACTTCAATGACGTTATGTGAAATGCGTTTACGTAGAGATGGAGCTCCTCTAAAAGTGACACCTGCACTACTGGTGAGCACTGAGCCTAATATTGGGTCATTTTTTAGAACCTTCCAATGACGATTCACAATGTATTTAATTTGTCTATGTTGGATGGAAAACTGTGTAAACAGCGACCATTTGAATCTGTCATCGGGGGTAGGCTTAGGCCGCCCGGTGGTAAGTGTGTCACGATCAATACAGGAGACTCTGGTGATCTCCTGATCTATACAGATACAGGTTACAGATACAGGTTACAGGTCAGGGCGCAAGGAAGAAAGATACCAAGGCAAGCATGTGAGGACTTGCGGGGTATTTATAAGGCTGCAGTAATTGACCTCATGTTACACCTGAGTGCAGAGGGTGCTGTCTGCTCCACACTGCCGGAGTACACCCTCTGGTGGACACCGGTACTACGGCCCAAGGATGCAACAGTGCCACCAGCAGGTGAGTCCTCTTACTACAGGTCCTGGATGTTAGAAGACACCTGCTGGTGGACACTGGTACTGCGATCCAAGAGACCGACAGTGACACCAACGGGTGAACCATTTCATGACAGACGCAGTGATATCAGTAATGGGTAATGAAATTACAATCTCACAAAGAATCTGTAGTTTTACAGAAAACTGTATAGCATTCTTTTTTAAAAGAAAATATGGTTTTCCTAGTTTTCTCTCACTGTGCTGTGTATATCTCAAAGATTCTTTGTATGAACTTACTGTGGACTTCTACACTGTCCATTGGTGGCTGAATGTCTCAGTTTTACAGCAATTAATATTCTACGGCAGAAAATGTGCCACCACATTATGCATTGGCACAGCTGCTTGTAATCCGATCATTGAATGCAGGAATGCAGGAAATCCATTGAACGTAGGAATGACTGACAATGTTGCAGTTAAACTGAATGAAGTTGTCACGCTAAAGAAAGTTTTTTTGGATACACCTTGCTGTTATGTTTTAATTGAAATCAGGAACTTATTTTGCCTGTGTGTTGACTAGGACGGGAGTTCCCATACACTTCCTTCCTGCTGATTGACTGCTTCAAGATGTGAGAAAACTGTGTCCAGGGTCAGGGAGAATGCTCAGGTTTATGAAGGGGAGACACAGCAATCACATATGTGCTTACAAAATTGCGTGAATTATGGCACAATGATATCCATGTTGAAGTAAATTAGCCAGATTTATGGCAAACTGACTTTTTTGCATATTCAATTCCAAATGTATAACTTGTTTTCCAGGTCAGACTATGCCTTTTATTACACTCATAATTTGGCTTGAACACAGATTACGTATAGTCTTAAAATACATTCAGACCATGTATAATTTTTTATAGTAGTCACCAAAACAAGAGTAATTTCACAGCTGTAATGAGCTAAAAGGTAAGTTGAAGGGGAAGCACTGTGAATGTAGCAACTAACTCATCAAGAAAAGTGCACACTTTAAAGGGTCTGTGTATGAAATGTTTGTTGTGCAGATATGACAGACATCCACATGATCGGGACAAAAATTGCTGTATTTTTTCTAATCTGTGTAGCTCCTACAGTATATTGTCAGTGCCACCTACTGGTCGTAATACATTTTTTTTTCCTGAAATGCCTCAATCAGGAAGAAGAAAATATTGTGGCTACAAAATGGCACTGATGATATAACTACACATATTAGAGGAAGTGTGGCATTTTTTTTCCTGAGTGTGCAGATGTGACAAGCAGGAGAGAAAGTGGGTACAGAGCTCATTTCTCTCTATTCATTAACAGTGGGTCACCTCAACACCCACCACACTGTACTTCAAGCGCTGTACTTACCTCTCATCATTTGTCTGTGACAGGGGAAGCATCTGATCATGTGAACATCTTGGGAACATCTTATCTTGAGGCGATTCCGGAGAAGAAGGAGCAAGTTTGATATGATGCAATATTTACCCTTTGATGTGGGAGCAATTGTTTTGATAAGGTGCACTGTGCATGTGGAGTTGGATGCATGAGATTGTGACTATAAAGGTTTGCACTTTAAAGTTACACATACATGTGAGCACACTTTGTTAATTTGGTGTATGTTTGAGATTTTTTGCACTATGGAATATCTTGGTTTTGGATTATAAACATCACAAGGATTGGAATGCAGGTATAATTTCTATGAACAAAGGAGGATTGAAACAAAATGATATATGACTGGTGGACACTTTATGCTTGGTAAGGGTATATAGGCAAATGGGAGTGGAGAGAAAAATGACACTAGATGTTGCATGGCATATATTCACTAGGGATGAGCCGAACACCCCCCCCCCCCCCCCGGTTCGGTTCATGGCAAAACATGCGAACAGACCAAAAATTTGTGCGAGCACGTGAACCCTATTAAAGTCTTTGGCACCCCAATAGTGAAAAATCAAAAATGCTAATTTTAAAGGCTAATATGCAAGTTATTGTCATAAAAAGTGTTTGGGGACCCTGATCCTTCCCCAGGGGACATGTATCAATGCAAAAAAAGTTTTAAAATGGCAGTTTTTTCGGGAGCAGTGATTTTAATAATACTTAACGTGAAACAATAAAAGTGTAATATTCCTTTAAATATCGTGTCTGGAGGTGTCTATAGTATGCCTGTAAGGCGGCGTAATTTTCCCGTGTTTAGAACAGTCCCTGCACAAAATGACATTCCTAAAGGAAAAAAGTAATTTAAAACTGCTTGCAGCTGTAATGTAATGTTGCACCCCCCCCAGCCCATTACTGGGCCCTTTGGGTCTGGTATGGATATAAAGGGGAACCCCACAACCAAATAAAGGCCCTATATACTCTGAACAGCAGTATACAGGCGGTTCCCGGGTTACAAACAAGAAGTTTGTTGTTGTTGTTAAGTTGAATCTGTTTGTAGTTTGGAACAGGTACATTTTTTAAGTGTAGCTCCAGCCCAAAAATCTAGTTTTAAGCTTTTTGGATAATATAGGCAGTGGAGGATTAAGGTGGTCATGGGCCCCTAGGCTACTTTTTGTGTGGCCCCCTCCTAAGCATGCTTTACCAGAAAATAAATTATTTAGTGCCATGTGTAAAAGGGTAGACCTATATTACACGCCTCAAGTGCAACTCTCAGGTCTACAGCCCAAACACATTCAGACATGAGCCTACTATAAACAGCAATGCCACAGAAAAACAGCATTCAAAATACACCTGCAAACTGGTAACAGATTTTACCTTTCTAAACCAACAGTTAGGCCAGAAATGTCTGCAGCAGCTCCTGTTTAACTGAGGCAAAATCACAACATCCTGACAGGGACCAATCGAAATGCTGTGTAATATTCCAATAAAATAAAAGCCATACAAATACCATAAACAGCAGCAGCACATAAAAGCAAGCAATAATCAACAGCAGAACAATCATACATATTCCTACCTTTAGAAGTTTTTCTTCCTTGTTTTTCTAATAGAGAAGTCCTTAATGAGGCTGGAAAAATCCAATTTGCACAGACTGACACTTTCAATTGACATCAAAGACAGGTGATTCAGTCTGTTTTGGCCTATAGTAGATCTCAGTCTATTTTTAACTAGTCCCAGTTTTGAAAAAGAGCCCTCCCCGCTGGCATTGGTTACAGGCACAGTACACAGGCCCCTTTCCCTGCACAGTACACAACCCTCTGCACAGTACACAGACCCCCTGCACATAACACAGCCCCCTTTCCCTGCACAGTACACAGACCCCCTGCACATAACACAGCCCCCTTTCCCTGCACAGTACCCAGACCCCTTTCCCTGCACAGTACACAGACATCTCACATCTGCATAGTACACAGACCCCTTTGCCTGCATATCACACAGGCCTCTTTCATTATAAAGCCCCCCTGCACTCCCAGGAGACCCCCAGTCTTCTGGGAAAGAATACTCTAAAGTTGAGAAAACATCACTGCCAGCCCTTTCTCATACACCGCTCCTCCTGTGTCATTCATTGTAAATCAAAGCTTCTAAATACCATTCTTCTTGACCCAGTCATGTGACTGCTCTCCTCTGCTGTTTCATTGACGGTTACATGACCGCTCTCCTCCTGCAATCAAAGGCTACATTCAGGAAGGAGGTGGAGCGGGAGGAGGAGAGCGACCAGACAGAGCGGCTTTAATCGAGGTATTAAGAGACTTCCATTTACATTGAGAGTGACACATGAGGAGCTGTGCATGAGAAAGGGCTGGCAGTAATGTTTTCTCAACTTTAAAGTATGCTGGCAGTGCTGTCCCAGGGCCAGGAGAGGAGGTACAGCTGGCCTGACACCCCCCCAATGGGTGGCACCCAGGGCGGACCACCCGATCCCTGCCCCCTGTTGGTAAAAAGACATTTATCAGCGTATTCGTATAACACACAGGCATGGTTTTTATTCTACATATACATAAATATATATAAATTAATAAAAATATCATGGCCAATCAGGGGTCCTTGCACATGTGGGGCCCTAGTCTGCAGCCTAGACCAGCCTGTGCATTAATCTGCCCCTGAATATAGGGCAGGGTTATCACCCCTGTAACATTTTTTTTTGCTGTCTGGGCCCCTGTTAATAAGATTTCACCTCACTTTCTGTCCCAATGACAATTGGATTTAGAAAAGTTGGGGTTATTAGGGAAACAAGGTTTGGTGATAAAGCATCAGTGGAGACACATTTTTCCCATATTAACTCTAATGCCCCGTACACACGGTCTGATTTTCCGACGGAAAATGTGTGATAGGACCTTGTTGTCAGAAATTCCAACCTTGTGTAGGCTCCATCACACATTTTCCATTGGATTTTCCGACACACAAAGTTTGTGAGCAAAATTTTCCGACAACAAAATCCGTTGTCGGAAATTCCGATCGTGTGTACACAAATCTGACGGACAAAATGCCACGCATGCTCAGAATAAATAAAGAGATGAAAGCTATTGGCCACTGCCCCGTTTATGCGTACATGTTTTACGTCACCGCGTTCAGAATGATCGGATTTTCCAACAACTTTGTGTGACCGTGTGTATGCAAGACAAGTTTGAGCCAACATCCATCGGAAAAAATACTAGGATTTTGTTGTCGGAATGTCCGAACAAAGTCCGACCGTGTGTAAGGGGCATTACAGGAGAGAATTTCCCTGCCAAGGGGTAGATTTCCCTCTCACTTCCTGTTGTCTCCCTCCGTTTGTAGGTAGGAGTCGTTTTTAAGTCTGATGTTTGAAAATAGGGGACCGCCTGTGTTTACTATACGGCCTGCCCTATACACTCTGCCGAAAACACTTAGGTGTTGGTGGTACCAGAACACTGTAAGCCCTCACGGTTAATCTTGGTGGGAGCTGGAATGGGCCCTGCTATGAAATATTATATCAAGAATTGTAATTACATGCCCCTGTTAAACAGGGGCAGAAAATTGGGCCTTAGGCAGTGGTGGTGGTGGTGGTTGCACAACACTGTAAAGCCTCACAGATACTTTTGGTGAGTGCAGAAACAGGCCCTGCTGTGAAATATTAGATCAGAAATTGTAATTATGTGCCCCTGTTAAACAGAGGCAGAAAAATTGGGCCTTAGGCGGTGGTGGTGGTGGTGGCACAACACTGTAAAGCCACAGATACTCTTGTTGAGCGCAGGAATGGGCCCTGCTGTTAAATATTAGATCAAAATTTGTAATTAAATACTGTACAGCCGTAGCGCAGTTGCTACTACTTTTCTGGTGGTGTACACATTACACAATACAGTGTAGTGCGGTGTCGCAAAACAAAATATACATAATGTCCAGAAGGCCACCAATGAGAGGCAGACGCTCACAGGCCACTAAAAGAGGGCAAGCAGGCTCTGTGTCTACAGTCAACAGTGCTGGTCATGGACATGGTGCATCCTCTGCCAGTGGCCGTGGGGCACACTTGTCCTTTTTTTTCTGCTGCTGGCCGTGTTATTGAGCCAGAACATGCAGAAGAGTTGGTGGAGTGAATAACAAAGCCGTCCTCATCCTCCTCATCCTCTGTTACCCAAGCTCAGAGTAGTTTTCTTTCCTATGCATCTGCCAAAGTGGCCTATTCCACCTGCACCTTGTCCACAGTCATTCCTTCCGTAGCCCCACCATCATGCATGGAGGAGTCCCCCAAACTATTCGAGCACAGTGTTGGGTACATGCTGCAGGAGGATGTGCAGCGATTTGAAGGCTCCGAAGTTGGTTCCCAGGTTGAGGAAGGGAGTAACGTGAGCCTAGAGAGAGGGGGTGCCCAAGAAGGACAAGAAACTGGCAGTCATGTTCCCCCAGCTGCAGCATAATGCCAAGTTTGCTCCAGTGATGAGGAGGGAGGGGATGATGAGGTCACTGACTCTACTTGGGTGCCTGATAGAATAGAGGAGGAGGAGGAGGTACAACTCCAATGAGGCAGGATGTCCTCTAGGGGGCAGCTTAAGGGCAGCCACCCTACTGTGTCACACCACACAGCTCTGCAGGTGCAGGGCGCTGATGACTCCTTGTTGATTTTGAAAAGTTCCTTGGTGTGGGCCTTTTTGGACACATGTGCAGCAGATCGCACCATTGCTGTTTGCAACCTATGTCTGAAGCAGATCAAGCATGGCCACAACAGCAGCCGCTTGGGCACCACATGCTTGACCAGACATATGACGACCTCCCATGCAGTCTTTTTCCCGTATAAATATATATATATTTGAGATGTAATATTTCTCAAATATGATTTGGGTTAAATGAGAGTTCTTTGACCAAGAGTGAAAACTTTAACACAATAACAACATTTATTGGTGAATAGTTGAAAGTCTATTTAATACACAACCATCTATCTTTAGTCTACATTAATCTGCAAACATATTTAGTTACAAGTAAAATGCAGACCTTTCCCATAATTACCCTTTGCACCAAGGTTCCAAGGTTCCATTCTGATGGTTGTTCTCCCATAAAAGTGTTTGTTTCCCTCCCATCTAGTCTGTGTATATCATTACATGCTGATGCCTCATTGATTGGCATAGCGTGGCTCTAATTGGTGAGCTTCCCTATTCCTGGTTAAGGACTGGCTACATCTCCAATCCGTATATTTTGCATAAGTTAGCCCCCTTTATTGCAAATCCTTGTGACTATTCTGAGCAGGAGCTTAGCTTGAATTTTCCCAGAAAGTTAAGTATTGATTACGGGTTGGCCTCCCTTCATTGCATATCCCAGCATTGGATCCTTTGAAGTGAGTATGTGTAAAACAATGAGGTTTGGATCCCATTGTTTGTATACACAAGCCTAGGCACCGACTTGTCTGGTCTACCAGAGATTTCTGTGAAGATAATATGTTCTGCCCTACATAGATAAAAGCTAAATTAAATATATTCATTAAATATAAATAAATGACATAAAAATTAAATATAAAATATATAAATCTAAATAATTAAATATATATTAAATATAAATTAAATATATTCATATTTCCAATATTTTACAGTTATTAATGTAGATTTCACATAAACTCATAAGGCAACAAGTCCATAGACCCACATCAAAGAAAAAGGCGGACTTCTCCTTGATCCTCATCTGGGATTTCCAACCCTACTCCAGTCCTCTCGAAAACCTGCACTGAGAAGAATGAAGGTATAGCAATAGGTGTCCCAATTACTTACAGCCAATCTGCTAGCAGTACACCACCATATGATTTTAGCAGGCAAATTTCCCTACCCCAGTTGCTAAACCGTAAAAATAAATTCAGTTCCAGCCATCCACATGCTCACAGTCTGAATGCTAGCTTGAATGCCAGCTTGGCCAAATTGCTAGCACTGCAACCACTGCCTTTTCAGCTGGTAGACTCTGCCCCCTTTCGTGAATTTGTGGAATGTGCTGTACCTCAGTTGCAGGTTCCAAAACGCCATTTCTTTTCATGGAAGGCCATTCCAGCTCTCTACCGGCATGTAGAAGGCAATGTTTTTGTCTTGTTGGACAGGACGGACAGCAGTAAGATGTATATTACTGTAGACTTATGGTCTAGCAGGCATGGGCAGGGATGTTACCTTTCCTTCACAGCACACTGGGTAATTCTGCTGGCAGCTGGGAAGGAAGCAGGACAGGGTTCAGTATTGTTGGAGCTTGTTCCACCACTACGCCTCCAAAATGCTAGCTGTGATTCTGCCACAGCTCTCTCCTCCACCCCATCCTCTTCTTCTTCCTCTATGGCCTCTTCTGCAGATTTGTTCTCTGAACCAGCAGTGCTCCGTAAGCGTTCAAGGGGCTACGCAAGCACTCAGGCAAAAAGATGCCATGCGGTGCATGAGTTACATAGTTACATAGTAGGTGAGGTTGAAAAAAGACACAAGTCCATCAAGTCCAACCTATGTGTGTGATTATACGTCAGTATTACATTATATATATATATATGTTGCGGTCGTTCAGCTGCTTATCTAATAGTTTCTTGAAACTATCGATGCCCCCCGCTGAGACCACTGCCTGTGGAAGGGAATTCCACATCCTTGCTGCTCTTACAGTAAAGAACCCTCTACTTAGTTTAAGGTTAAACCACTAGACCTGAGTAAGGGCGGTCACAGGCTTTCCGGTAAGCCTTCAATTTTACCATTAGGTGGTGGGCAGCACTACGTGGTGGATAACTGATCCCAGACTCCTTATCAGATCTCAACACATCACTAATTTATGGACTTTATGTTTATTAGTTTTTTAACACGATTTAATTTTGAGCACCTAATTGTTGAGGATTTTTCGATCATTCATTGGACATTATTTATTGTTATTCACTATTTTGATTTATTGATTGAATAACTGATTTATCGTCATTACTCACATGTGTTTTTGTTCTATGTGCCCTTATATCGGGGTTATAGTGTATAGCAGCAGGACCTTTTTCACAATTTATGTTTTTTTCTTTATAATTTTATTCACGCACCAAGCGCAATTCTTTTTCTTTTTATTAAGGTTAAACCACTGCTTAGGGGACAGGAACCACACTGGGGCAGAGATTCTGTCAGCTCTGCAGGGGCAGGCTCAAAGGGGGTTGACGCCATGCCAGCTTCAGCCAGGAATAGTTGTATGCGACAATGGCACCAACCTTCTCTCCACCCTCCGACAGGGACACTTGACCCATGTTCCATGTTTGGCGCACATCCTGAATTTGGTGGTGCAGCAGTTCTTGAGCAGGTACCCAGACTTACAAGATCTCCTGAGGCAGGCCAGAAAAGTCTGTGGTCATTTCCAATGGTCATACAATGCCAGTGCTCAGCTGGCTGACATTCAAAGGGAATGCAACCTGCCCACCAACCGCCTCATTTGTGACATTTCCACCAGGTGGAAGTCAACGTTGGCAATGCTGCATTGGCTGTACATGCAGCAGAGGGCCATCAATGAGTACCTGCGTGAGTATGGCACCATGACAGGGTCAGGGGAGCTTGGATTCTTTTTGCCACGCTAGTGGCTACTGATCAAGGATGCATGCACTGTACTGTCAGCATTTGATGAGGCCACGAGGATGGTGAGCTAGCATCAGTGATACTGTCCCTCTTGTCTACCTGTTGGAGCACACGCTCCATGGAATAATGGACAGAACACTTGAGGCAGAACAGTGTAAGGAAGAGGAGGACTTCCTTACCTCTCAAGGCCCCCTTTATCCAGATATTATTCCCACAGGCCTGCCAAACATACAGGAAGAAAAGGAGGAGGAGGAGGATTATGTCAGCATGGACATGGAGGATAAAACTCAGCAGCAGTCTTTAAGGGATGGTTTTCAGCCCCCAGAAACCCAAGGAGTTGTACGTGGCTGGAAGGAGGTTGTCATGGATCATGTGATCCTTAGTGACCCAGAGGACTCAGAATCGAATGCCTCTGTAACCTTTCGCAGGTTTTGCAGAACCAGGGAGGCCATGCAGAGTAAGGACCCTAGGATTCGTGGTATCAAAGAGAAAGAATCAATACTGGCTGGCAATCCTTCTTGATCCTTGTTACAAGGGTAAGGTTGCAGAACTCATCCTGCCTTCGCAGAGGGAGCAGAGGATGAAGCATCTTCAGAAGGGCCTTGAAGAAAGGTTTGTGCAATGCATTTCCAGACCCTGTGAGGTTACAATTTCCTGGTGCTGGACAACGTGTTGCTGAGGCTTCTGTCAGGTCAACTGAGGCCAGGTGACAGATGCACACCGTTGGGGTCAGGAGTGCACCGCAAAGGTAGTGGACCCTATGGCTGACTGCTGCGGATGGGAGTCTAGGTGGTTAAGGAAGGCAGGTCCGCTGGAACACCAACACGGATCCCACAGGGGCTAGAGCATAAGATTCCCCAGGGTGCGGAGTCCTAGAGCCAGCAGGTGTTCACCAGAGCCTCTAGTGGTGAGGATGGACTGGGCTCCAGGTCAAGACCCCCAGGGTCTTCCAGCTCACGCCCACAGTAGGCTACAGGTGGACAGAGATAGTAAGGGAGCCAGCTTCAGCCAGGAATAGTTGTATGCGACAATGGCACCAACCTTCTCTCCGCCCTCCGACAGGGTCGGGGTGACTAGCAGACAAGGATAAACATAGAAAACACCAAAGGTCAGGGTCACAAGCAGGCAGGGATAGTGGAGAACAAGCCAAGATTGGTAACTGGAACAGATGAAGAAGACACAGCAAGATGCACACGGAAGCTAAACATACAAAGGTTGCTCATCAAGGCAGGCTTGCAGTGCACACGTTAATATAGAGTTCCCTGATAGGGGCCGGGGTGGAGCCATGCTTTGAGGAGAGATTATTTAAGTAGCCAGGTGAGAGTGGCTGGCCTCAAAAGGTGAACACATGGAGGAGAGGTAAGCTGACAGACAAAGATTACTGCATAACCATGACAGCTTTGTTCAGTCAGAGGAAGAGCAGTGGAGAAGGTGGTCGGCTGACCGATGACTTTAGACAATTTTTCAGTCCTCAGCGCCAAGGTCTGATCGGTTCAAGCAACCATTGCCAGCGTCTGAATTACATGGTGCAGGAATATCTAGGGGCAAGAGCAGACTTGGAGACCTTTCCAACAGAGCATCCACTGGGTTACTGGGTCTTGAGGATGGACCACTGGCAGGAATTGCTCAATATGCAGTTGATCTACTGGCCTGTCCTGCATCCAGCGTTCTTTCTCAACACACATTCAGTGCTGCTGGAGGGTTTGTAATGGATCATAGAGTGCACCTATCCACAGACTCCCTTGATAGGCTCACATTCATAAAAATGAATCAGTCTTGGATCAACAGCAGCTATCAAGCACCTGATGTTGATGTAACTGATTGATATTTTCTATGGATGTGGGATCCCTTGAAGACTGCCTATGCTGAGTAGGGATGAGCTTTATGTTCGGGTCGAACATGAGTTCGACTCGAACATTGGCTATTCGCCCGTTCGCCGAATAGTGAACATTTTGTGGTGTTTGCTGCAAATTCAAAAGCCACGGAACACCCTTTAAAAGCCTATGGGAGAACTCAAAAGTTATCATTTTAAAGGCTTATATGCATGGTATTGTCATAAAAGGTTTGGGAACCTGGGTCCTGCCCCAGGGGACATGGATCAATGCAAAAAAAAGTTTTAAAAATGTCAATTTTTTCGATTTTAATAATGCTTAAAGTGAAACAATAATGCCCCGTACACACGGTTGGACATTGATCGGACATTCCGACAACAAAATCCTAGGATTTTTTCCGACGGATGTTGGCTCAAACTTGTTTTGCATACACACGGTCACACAAAGTTGTCGGAAAATCCGATCATTCTGAACGCGGTGACGTAAAACACGTACGTCGGGACTATAAACGGGGCAGTAGCCTATAGCTTTCATCTCTTTATTTATTCTGAGCATGCGTGGCACTTTGTGCGTCGGATTTGTGTACACACGATCAGAAATTCCGACAACGGATTTTGTTGTCGGAAAATTTTATAGCCTGCTCTCAAACTTTGTGTGTCGAAAAATCCGATGGAAAAAATTCGATGGAGCCCACACACAGTTGGAATTTCCAACAACACGCTCCGATCGCACATTTTCCGTCAGAAAATCCGACCATGTGTACGGGGCATAAAAGTGAAATATTCCTTTAAATTTTGTATCTGGGAAGTGTATATAGTATGTCTGTAAAGTGGCGCATGTTTCCCATATTTAGAACAGTGCGAGAGCAAAATTACATTTCTAAAGGAAAAAAGTCATTTAAAAGTACTCGTGGCTATAATGAATTGTCGGTCCTGGCAATACACATAAAAGTCATTGAAAAAAACGGCATGGGATTCCCCCACAGTCCATTACCCTTCTGGTCTGGTATGAATATTAGGGGAACCCCAAACCAAAATGAAAAAAAAATGCGTGGAGGTCCCCCCAAATTCCATACCAGGCCCTTCAGGTCTGCTATGGATATAAAGGGGAACCCTGAGCCAAAATTCAAAAATCCATACCAGACCCTTATCTGAGCATGCAACCTGGCAGGCCGTAGGAAAAGAGGGGGGACGAGAGAGCGCCCACCCTCCTGAACCGTACCAGGCCACATACCCTCAACATGGGGAGGGTGCTTTGGGGTAGCGGCCCCCCCAAAGCACCTTGTCCCCATGTTGATGGGGACAAGTGCCTCATACCCACAGCCCTTGCCCAGTGGTTGTGGGGGTCTGCGGGCGGGGGGCTTATCCGAATCTGGAAGCCCCCTTTAACAAGGGGACCCCCAGATCCCGGCCCCCCCTGTTTGAAATGGTAATGGGGTACAAATGTACCCCTTACATAACCGAGTGACCCCACCCCCTCTGACGCTATGGGAAAGCCATAGGGATATCCCCGTGCGTCAGAGTGGGGTGGGGTTACCCAGCGATGTCATCGTGTGGCCCAGCCCTCAGTTATAAAAGAGCTGTCACCTGAGGGGCCGGTCATTACGGCGGGTGCCTCAGATCGTAGACGGCGTGCAGCTTTTTTTCTTCTTTTTCGGTCCGTCGGAGCCAGAGAAGAAGAAGAACAATGGACTTCGTGGGACGGTTTTATTTATTTATTTTTTTCTAATAAAGGACTTGTCCCAAGCCGTGTCTTGTGTTTTTTTTTACCATTTGCAATTGCGATTCAGTTAGCTGCAGTGTATTTAATATATACAGTATATACAGATAGTCTTGTATATATATATATATATATATATATATATATATATATATTTATATATCCACTGCATACAGTTTAGCTATATCTCACTGCAGGCCGTTCCTGGTGTACTCTTTCTAATATACTTCTAGCAGGCAGGTGATTGTATAACAGTGTAAAATTGCTGTCCCCTCAAAATAACTCAACACACAGCCATTAATGTCTAAACCGCTGGCAAAAGTGAGTACACCTCTAAGTGAAAATGTCCAAATTGGGCCCAAAGTGTCAATATTTTGTGTGGCCACTATTATTTTCCAGCACTGCCTTAACCCTCTTGGGCATGGAGTTCACCAGAGCTTCACAGGTTGCCACTGAAGTCCTCTATCACTCCTCCATGACAACATCACGGAGCTTGTGGATGTTGCGCTGCTCCACCTTCCATTGGAGGATGCCCCACTGATGCTCAATAGCATTTAGGTCTGGAGACATGCTTGGCCAGTCCATCACCTTTACCCTCATCTTCTTTAGCAAGGCAATGGTCCTCTTGGAGGTGTGTTTGGGGTCGTTATCATGTTGGAATACTGCCC
The DNA here is from genome assembly GCA_037952925.1 of Lithobates clamitans. Taxonomy (NCBI): domain Eukaryota; kingdom Metazoa; phylum Chordata; class Amphibia; order Anura; family Ranidae; genus Lithobates; species Lithobates clamitans. The sequence goes on from JBBGZY010000799.1 coordinate 126,549, forward strand.
TGCGGCCCAGTCTCCAAACGAAGGGGATCATGCTCTGCTTCAGCATGTCACAGTACAAGTTGGCATTCATGGTTCGCCCAATGAACTGGAGCTGAAATGAAATGAAATGAAATGAGCTCCCCAGTGCCGGCCGCATTCATTCAGCCCCAGATCATGACACTCCCACCACCGTGCTTGGCAAGACACATTTGTCTTTGACTCTTTTGTACTCCTCACCTGGTTGCCGCCACACACGCTTGACACAATCTGAACCAAATAAGTTTATCTTGGTCTCATCAGACCACAGGACATGGTTCCAGTAATCCATGTCCTTAGTCTGCTTGTCTTCAGCAAACTGTTTGCGGGCTTTCTTGTGCATTATCTTTAGAAGAGGCTTTCTTTTGGGATGACATCCGAGCAGACAATTTGATGCAGTGTGTGGCGTGTGGTCTGAGCACTGACAGGCTGACCCCCCACCCCTTCCACATCTGCAGCAATGCTGGCAGCACTCATACGTCTATTTCCCAAAGACAACCTCTGGATATGACGCTGAGCATGTGCACTAAACTTCTTTGGTCGGCCATGATGAGGCCTGTTCTGAGTGGAACCTGTCCTGTTAAATCGCTATATGGTCTTGGCCACCGTGCTGCAGCTACGTTTCAGGGTCTTGACAATCTTCTTATAGCCTAGGCCATCTTTATGTAGAGCAACAATTCTTTTTTTAAGATCCCCAGAGAGTTCTTTGCCATGAGGTGCCATGTTTAACTTCCAGTGACCAGTATAAGAGAGTGAGAGCGATAACACCAAATGTAAAACACCTGCTCCCCATTCACACCTGAGACCTTGTAACACTAATGAGTCACATGACACCAGGGAGGGAAAATGGCTAATGGGCCCAATTTGGATATTTTCACTTAGGGGTGTACTCTTTTTTGTTGCCAGCGGTTTAGATGGTAATGGCTGTGTGTTGAGTTTTTTGAGGGGACAGCAAATTTACACTGTTATACAAGCTGTACACTCACTACTTTACATTGTAGTAAAGTATAAATTCTTCAGTGTTGTCACATGAAAAGATATAATAATATATTTACAAAAATGTGAGGGGTGTACTCACTTTTGTGAGATACTGTATATACGAAACTATCTGTATACAGTATATATATTAAATACACTGCAGCTAACTGAATCACCTGCCTGCTAGAAGTATATTAGAAAGAGTACACCAGGAATGGCCTGCAGTGAGATATAGCTAAACTGTATGCAGTGGATATATATATATATATATATATATATATATATATATACAAGACTATCTGTATATACTGTATATATTAAATACACTGCAGCTAACTGAATTGCCTGCCTGAAGTATATTAGAAACAGTACACCAGGAACGGACTGAAGTCAGATCTAGCTAAACTGGATACAGTGGATATATATATATATATATATATATATATATATATACATACATACAAGACTGCCTGTATATACAGTATATATTAAATACACTCTAGCTAACTGAATAACCTGCCTGCCTGCTTTATCTAAATGACACTCTCTCTCTGTCCACACCGGCAACGACACACTACCAGAGGCGGACGTGCAGTGTGCAGGCGGACGTGCAGTGTTATATAGTGTGGGGCGTGGACTTAGTCCCCCTGAGCCATGATTGACAAAAGGCACCCTGCCTTTGGCCAATTATTGCCCTCTTAGCTGAGGGCGCTGTGATTGGCCAAAGCATGTAGGTCATGGTGCATCCCGCAGTGCATTATGGGCCATTACGCGCTGCTCCAATTTGGCTCGAACGGCCCATAATGTTCGGTTTTCAGCGAAAGGGCGAACAGCCAATGTTTGAGACGAACTCATGTTCGACCCGAACAGAAAGCTCATCCCTAATATTCACCTATATATGTGAGCTCAATAATTGATTAATTTATGGAATAATGTGCATTTGAACTTTGAACATAATACACTATATGGTTTTCTTATTTTTTGCCTTTTGGGTTTTATATTTTACTAGGGATCATAGAATCTGGTGAGAGTATTAAAAAAAATAAACATAGGAAGAGAAGCTTACAAAGATTTGATTTTTTTTTATTAAGGACTTTTCATCAAGCTCTGGTCAAAATTATATTGTACACTTCCCTGGGCAGGGAATATATTGTACACTTCCCTGGTGTTGTTTTTTTAGCTGTTACAGGGATTGATTTTGCCACTATCTGTGCGCTGATAAATATTGAGATATTTATTTAGTGTTGACTCCATGATAAGTCCTCCACCTCTCATTATTGTCTTTTTGGTGGATATTCACATCCGTAGCTGTTTTGCTCTACTTGCAGTAACTGGCAGCTTCAGTTCCCCAGCCTCATCCTCCCATTCATTCTGCCTTTTTATATTTATATATAGTGTTGTTCAGGGTAATACGATGTCTTTCTAATGCATTAAGTTCTATTGGTTTGTGTGCCAATTAGGTCATTTGCATGGGAGAATCCCCTTGGCCATATTGTTGCTTTGTCACTCACTAGACAGATGTGACTAAAGCAAAAACTGAAGGCACTTCCAAGTGCAGTATTAAAGAGAATTTATTCATAAAAAATGGTTAAAAACACAATGTAGTAGATAAAATTAGCATATCAATCAGCATAAAAATCATGTAGAGTCCTTTGCCTCTAGGGGAGGGAGAGCTGACCCACAGCTATAACTGGAGAGGGAGAAGCGAGGAAGCAAGATAGCCGATGGACTTCCGGAACCACGCTGGAATGCATAGACCAGAGCTGATGTCAAGGGGCTGTAATGAGTTTCAGAGCATGAGCAATTTGCTCCTTCGCAGACTTACATCCATGTGTATGGAATCGGCTTTTATGCAGCCAGAGGGAGGAAAGGAGAGGAGGGGTATAAACTAAATGGGAGGTCTAATTAGTAAGCTCTACAGGTCTATGTGTCACAAAGCCAGCAATGCATCTAAATGCATATATTACAAAGCCAGCGGTCTGAATAAATTGTTAGATCTAATTGTATGTAGTACCAAAAGAGGAAAGGAATTTGTTTGCTGTTAGCTCAGGTAGCAGTGGTAATGAAAATAAAAGTGGGTATTGATATAAAATAATAATAATAATAGAAATAACCATATGTAAAACCTGAGTAGGAAGTGTGTCCACAGGTATAGTTACACATGCATATATCTAAGGACATGTTTAAACATTATGCACAATTAATAGAACAAGGCAAATTCAACAATAAAATACACCTGGATAGATAAAGTGATGGTATTAGGTTTCGAATATGTGGGGATATGCGATTATGCATTAGTCACATATATGAGACTTTGGATGAGTTGAGGACAACTCAATCAAAAAAAGGGCGGATTTTATAGGTACAACATGAGACAATATATTCTTTAAAAAAAATACAAATCTTTATTACAAGTATGCTAATTAAAATGACATATGTTAAGGATTTATATGTTGGATCCACATACATATATGAAGTTGGCAGATGATGCACCAACTTCACCACCGAAGCCACCACATTGGTGAACCAGGGAAAATATTATTATTAATTAAGAAGCATCCTTCTTAGTTAAAGATTACCATCATACACCTTACTTTTACCACCTTCCTAAGGTGCACAAAAATAATACCAACCCTCCTGCCATACCTATAGTTGCCTCTATCAGCAACACTAGTGGCTTTTAAATACTGGCATGCCACTTTTTTTTTCCGCTTAACCACTTAAAGACCGGAAGGATTTGCCCCTTTAATACCAGGCCATTTTTTGCGATATGGCACTGCATTGCTTTAACTGACAATTGGGCAGTTGTGCGACGTTGTAGCCAAACAAAATGTATGTCTTTTTGTCTTCATCAGTTTAGGCCAATATGCATTCTTCTACATATTTTCGGTAAAAAAATCACAATGAGCATGTATTGATTTGCGCAAAAGTTATAGCATCTACAAAATAGGGGGTAGATTTATGACATTTTTATTATTTATTTAGTTTTTACTAGTAATGGCGACAATCTGCAATTTTTAGTGGGGCTGCGACATTGCGGCAGACAGGGAAGGGGTTAACACTAGATAGAACTTTTTGGCCTTAATTCTAAGCGGTATGTGTGGAGAAAACCAGGCACTGCTCATTGTTCTGTCTCAAGGAGCAGATAGCTAAACCTTCTTATCCCAATAAATGAATAACTGTAGATACCATATTTCTTTGATCTCAGTTTTATTAGAACAAGCCAGGTGAAACTACAAAATAACAGAAATAGACCTCAATAAGTATAATATTGTATACAATACAGCATACATTGCATAAACAACTATATACAGTACAAGATGGGATAGTAAAAACATACTTTTTCAGTTCTCTAAGGGGTGATGGCGATAGATAGAGAAATTCATGTGTTGTTTCCTGAATATCTTCTCACAGAAAGGTGGCTGTTTCACTTCCTGTGAAGATTCTACCCACAATTCCCTGCTTGCTGACAACTTCCTTAATTACACATACATTAAATGAAATAAACAGAACTGCGGCAATACCAAAAAGGAACGCTAGATGGAGCCTGCACACCACATATGATTGTCTTAAGTAAATTACACATTTTGCATGTAAATTTAACAACACAGGTACACATAACCAGTTTAAAACATCAGCAAGACATCTGGTGGACAGAACACTCCCCACCTGACATCAAGTGATGTTACTAACAGAGTCCTCCGTAGAAAGCAACAGAATAAGTTCGGTCACTGGTCTCAAGAATACTTTAACCTCATTCTGTTGAAAGATCTTGACCTCGACCTTACAGACACAATTATCCTTGCTTGGCAGTACTTTGGTGATCAAACCTAAAGGCCACATATTCCTTAGTGTCTGGCAATCTTTCATGAGCACAACATCACCAGGTTTAAGATTAGGCTTTTCAGTGTGCCACTTTCTCCTTACTTGTAGAGTAGATATATATTGTTCTCTCCACCGGTTCCAGAAGGTATTGGCAAGGGTTTGTACTTGTCTCCATTGACGTTTGTAAAGGTCCTTCTCAAAAAACTCTCCAGCTGGAGCACCGGCAAGACTAGTCTTATGCGTGAAAAATAATGATAGAGGAGAAAAGCGGAACTTTACGTGAGGCATGTTGGCGGAGAAATAAACTGAGTAGTATATGCTGGAATATGTTATCTAAGGTACGTCCTATGCATAGTTGTGTCCACAAAGGGTAAACCAGGTATAAATGATATAAAAAATTTTTAATTACATAGGTCCTAGAACCAGATACAGTCATGAAACAACATCATAAGCAACATTTCGGCATAAAATAGACAATGTATTTGAAAGGCATAATACAGACACTGGTTGTACAATTTACAGTAGAGAATACAATGTATACTGGATGAATATATGCATCAATAGTTATTAACTCAACGCGTTTCTTGGCTTATAACCAATCATCAGGAGTCCGATGCAATTTAGGCTGCATTGAAACAATAAACATGTATTAATGTATGGGCAGATATATGAGAGAATTTTTATATCATTTATACCTGGTTTACCCTTTGTGGACACAACTATGCATAGGACGTACCTTTAGATAACATATTCCAGCATATACTACTCAGGTTATTTCTCCGCCAACATGCCTCACGTAAAGTCCCGCTTTTCTCCTCTATCGTTAATTTTTACCTAATTGGGATGGAGGCATGTTGGTGCATTTTTTATAATTCAGTGGACAGGTCACACCCTCATTTTTAGTCTTATGCGTGAGTAACATGGCTGGTGTGAGGACCACTGGATCTTCAGAGTCACTTGAAATGGATGTCAAAGGTCTGGCGTTAATGATAGCTGTAACCTCTGCCATAAATGTCACTAAACATTCGTGAGTAAGCTCCCAAACACCTCCCATGTGAGAAGAGTGGAGGGGGGTTAAAGATCCATGTGCAGTTTTGCTTTTCCAGCCTGGGTATGGTGTGTTTGAGAAGTGGTGCAAGTTCTGCTTTCCCCATTACGAACCCTATGTGGCATTGTCCTTTAATGTCTATGGTTTTCAGGTAAGCTACAGCAGCAATTGCTTTAAAAGAAGCATCCAAAAACACACAAAGTCTTTGCATCTGAACATCAGCAGATGACAGAGGAGCGTATGGTCATGGAGTTTTAAGGTTGGATAGAGCTGTTAGTGACTCCTTCCACTCTAGCCATAGGTTCTTCTTATCGGTGGGGAGAGGGTGGTCCCAATCTAGAGACTCACAGGTTAATTTTCCCAGTAGTGCTTTACCCTGGATGGTGACAGGTGCTGCAAAGCCTAAGGGATCATACAGGCTGTTTATGGTGGACAGGACACCTCTATGGGTAAAAAGTTTTTCTTCTGTGTTTACTTGGAAAGTAAATGTGTCAGATCTTAAGTCCCAAAGCAAACCAAGACTGCGTTGCATGGGAGGTGAATCTGTGCCTAGATCTAAGTCCTTTAACTCGTTAGAACGATCTTGGAAAGGAAAGGCTTCTAAAACTTCTCTACCATTGGAAGCAATGTTGTGGAGTCTTAACTTGGAACAAGCAAGCATTGCCTGAGTTCTTTTGAGGAGACTAATTGAGGCTTCATTTGTGGATAGTGATTTCAAGCAATCGTCTACATAGAAATCTTTGTCCACAAACTGTCTAACATCTGACCCATACTCTAATGCCCCGTACACACAGTCAGATTTTCCGATGGAAAATGTCCGATCAGAGCGTGTTGTCAGAAATTCCGACCATGTGTGGGCTCCATCGGACATTTTCCATCGGATTTTCCGACACACAAAGTTTGAGAGCAGGATATAAAATTTTCCGACAACAAAATCCGTTGTCGGAAATTCCGATCGTGTGTACACAAATCTGATGGACAAAGTGCCACGCATGCTTAGAATAAATAAAGAGATGAAAGCTATTGGCCACTGCCCCGTTTATAGTCCCGACGTATGTGTTTTACGTCACCGTGTTCAGAATGAACGGATTTTCCGACAACTTTGTGTGACCGTGTGTATGCAAGACAAGTTTGAGCCAACATCCGTCTGAAAAAATCCTAGAATTTTGTTGTCGGAATGTTCGAACAAAGTCCGACCGTGTGTACGGGGCATAACTCTCCCACTCTAGCAGAATGTCTGAGGCCATATATAGCAACTGCAGGGGAAGAACTGTTGCCAAATATGTGCACCCTCATGCGGTATTCTGTGACGTCTCCAGAAGGGTTGTTGTCCCTGAACCAGAGAAAACTCAGAAAGTTTCGGTTAACAAGAAAGCAATAGAACATTTGTTGTATGTCTGCCATGAATGCGACTGAATCTTTGTGAAAGCGAAGAAGTGCTCCTAATAGTCTGTTGTTAAGGTCAGCGCCAGAGAGAAGGACATCATTTAGAGAGACACCCTCATGTTTGGCACTGGAATCGAACACCACTCTAATCTGTCCTGGCTTCTTAGGGTGATAGACCCCAAATATAGGTAAGTACCAGCATTCCTCTGAGTCTTTGAGGTTTGGGGCTATCGCAGCATGACCATTCTGGAATATTTTCACCATGAAGGAAAAGAAATGTTCTTTCATCTCTGGTTTCCTTTGAAGATTGTGTCTTAGGGAAGTGAGACGTTTATAAGCTAGTTCTCTGTTGTTAGGCAAATGTCATCTTTGCGGTCTAAAGGGAAGAGGTGCAACCCAGCTATTAGTCCTGTCTTTCTCCATACTCCTTTCCATAACTTCTAAGAAGAGCCTGTCCTCCATGGACATTGCTACCTGGTTGTCTTCCTTTGTTCTCCTGAACACTGTGCTTCCTAAGTCGCTTTGGTCATTGTCATAGGTATTACTGTCACAGAGGGGACTTAGGAAGGGAAGAGGTACAGGGTTGTTGTGTGGTAGTTCATTTGTGAGGATGTGATTTTGACAGGGTTGAAAAAGAGAAGGACGACCATTCTTGAGGGTAATAGTAAGCAGGTTATTAACAGATGCAGGTTTGTGTGTACCTCCCAGGCAAACATCACCTATTATAACCCACCTGAGATCCATTTTTTGGGCAAATGGGGCATTTTTAGGACCGTTGATCAGTTTTCTTACTTTGTGGACTTGCAAGATATCCCTCCCTAGGAGTAAGATTTTTTGAGCCTGATCCTCTAGTTCTGGTATGAGATGTGCTATGTGGTTCAAGTGAGTTTGGTGAGCTGCTGCGTCTGGTGTGGGAATATCTCTGATCTGTTGTCTGGCATCTGGTTGCATTCTATTATGGTCGGTAAGGGTAGGCATGTCTCACCATCCATAGATTCAATTTGTAGGCCGTCAGCTCTTCTCCCCGCCATTTCTACTGTACCTGCACAAGTCCTAGGGGAGTAAGGGCTGCTGGGGCCTTTAAGGTTTAGAATGTCAAAAAACATAGATCTAGTTAGTGGTTTCTTACTCTGATCATGCAAGATGATGTAGAGCTTGACTGCTTTGACCCTGCGTCCTTTTGGATAAACTCTCACAAGACAGATTTTAGAGTAGGATCTGCCACCTGTACTTCCTTTGCAGACTTCAGTACACTGTGAAGTGATTTCTATGACGTCTGTACTAGAGTCTTTGGTCTCCCCGCCTTGCTCCTTGTCCCTATGAACAGGTGGAAAAGTTCTTGGAGTAGGCCATGGGTGTAGAGCTGTGTTGTGCTCTGTGCTGTCACATTCTGTACATTTGACACTGACCTTACATTTCTTGGCGAAGAGCAGCACTTGTAACAGATGTTGTTCTCTTTGAGGAAAGCTTTGCGATCTTGGATGGTCTTTGTCCTAAAGGCTCTGCATTCCAGAAAAGGATGTGACATCTTATGTAGAGGGCAGAACTTAGTAGGGTCTCTGTCTTGATCCTCTGGCTGAGACTCTGCAAATCTGTGGGAAGAAATGTTAGTTTTGTGCACTGTTACTGGAGCTCTGAGTTGTTTAGGGCCAGAAGAAATGGTCTAAGACACTGGAAAATTGAAGCTGGGGTAATCTTTCATTCCTGCTTGTCTGTCTACAAAGTCCAAAACCTCACTAAAGGGTGGGAAAGGCACATTGTGTTTTCGTTTGTAGTTACAGCCATGAGTAATCCATCTTTCATGTAACTCATAAGGAAGTTTCTGTGCTAAGGAGTCAATACCTCTAGCAGAGTCAAGATGAGAAAGGCCAGGTATGTCTCCTTCTGCTTTAGCCACTTGTAACTCCATTCACAGGTCACTGAATTCTCTGAGTCTTTGGTAACCTCTGCTAGGTATTTTTGGGAGGTCTTCTATCCTTTTAAACAGTGTACTCTCTATTGCCTCTGGTGAGCCATAACATCTATCCAGTCTGTTCCAGAGTTTGTAAGGCCTATCTCAGGGTGGTTTATATTAATGTCTCTGATCCTTTTGACATGTTCAGTAGAATCATTGCCAAGCCACTTTACGAGGAGTTCTATCTGTTCCCTGCAGGATAGATCTAGACCCTGAATGACACTCTGGAAAGCGGATCGCCACGCCCTGTAGTGTTGAGGGCAATCACTAAATTTGACAAGTCCTTGGGTAACTAACTCTCTGACTTGGCAAAGTCTACAGTAGCCTGATTGGCACTGGGGTAGGCTGCTGGTGTATTGTGGTGCGATGTAAAGGCATACCTGGTAAAAGTCTCTTCTTTAGGCGCGCTGGGTTCAAACTTACATAAGATTGGCAGTTCGTACCTGTTCATTGCATACACCTTTGGAGTGAAGACTGGTGTTTGATGCTTGTATGAAGGCTGGGTATCTTGTGGAGTAGAAGGTTTGGTTGGAACTGGAAAGTCTGGAACTCTGGCAGATCTTCCTTGCTTGTAGAACTGGGGTCCAAGGTTGTCTTGTTGCTGCTTTATTTGATGTGACTCACTGACATTATGTTTGATTTCTTGTTGTGGGATGCTGCTTGGGTCCCAGTGCTGGTAGACATAATCTGACGTGCGTTGTGAAGAATCTTGTTGGTCCTCTTCTAGACCCGGTATGCTGCTGCCTAGTCTTCAATGTCGGGGGCAGCGTCTCTTTCTACTGCCAGCTTCTCCATGTTAGCTTCTAAGATAGCTTGCTGCAATTTCAAAGATGCTTCCTGCTGGGCTAGCTCTTCTTCCAAGCGTATTCTTTTCTTCTCTCTCTCTTGTTCCATGTGTACTCTTTATTGCTCTCTCTCTTGTTCCATGCGTACTCTTTTTTGCTCCAAGCGTACTCTTTCCTTCTCTCTCTCTTGCTCCTGTCTCACCTTTTTTCATCTGCAACTCTTGGTCTGCGAATGCGGCCCTGGCTTTTGCTGCTTCGGCTTTTGAACGGGCGATAGCTGCTGCATTTGCGACAGATGACTTAGATGAGCTTGCTCGTGAACGTGTTTTGTAAGAAGATGTCCCACTGTGAGACATGGCTGCGGGGAAGAAGCTGTCTTGCTGTTTAGAGACCGTTCTAGTGTCGTTGCTGCTTGACAAAGCGCGTCTCTGTGTAGCGTGGCTGCTTGCTTTGCCTGCTGCAGGCCTGTATCTTTAAAGCTTCTGACTGTATGGATACTGCATAGCCCCGGGCTGTACAGACTTCCGAAGTCGTCTTATCTTCTCTTCAGAGGTCAGCTTAAAAATTTTACTGTTCTGTCTCAAGGAGCAGATAGGTAAACCTCCTTATCACAATAACTGTAGACAGGCCCGAACTGGGACAAAAAATAGGCCCGGGCATTTAAGACTGAGCAGCCAATTTTTCCAGGAAACGGGGGGGGGGGGGATTCGGTAGGCATTTGCGGGGTGGCTGGTGTCGGTCCTCCACACTGTAATGTACAGGGACACTGTGGCACTGTAATGATTACAGTGCCCCTGCAATTATCCCCCCCACCCTTTTCTCTGTAATCACAGTGCCCCCTTTTACTCTCTGCTCACTGTACAGATCTCCAGTTCCTCCTGCCCCCTTACATCAGAGCCTGCACAGACCCCCCTTTATGTCAAAGCCCCCTTACATCAGAGCCCCCTTACATCAGAGTCCGCACAGAGCCCCCTTACATCAGAGCCCCCTTACATCAGTGCCCCCTTACATCAGAGTCCGCACAGAGCCCCCTTTCATCAGAGTCTGCTTACATCAGAGCCCCCTTACATCAGAGTCCGCACAGAGCCCCCTTACATCAGAGCCCCCTTACATCAGAGTCTGCACAGAGCCCCCTTACATCAGAGCCCCCTTACATCAGAGTCTGCTTACATCAGAGCCCCCTTACATCAGAATCCGCACAGAGCCCCCTTACATCAGAGTCTGCACAAAGCCCCCTTACATCAGAGTCCATTTACATCAGAGCCCCCTTACATCAGAGCCCCGTACATCAGAGTCCGCTTACATCAGAGCCCCCTTACATCAGAGTCTGCACAGAACCCCCTTACATCAGAGTCCACTTACATCAGAGCCCCCTTACATCAGTGCCCCCTTACATCAGAGTCCGCTTACATCAGAGTCCGCTTACATCAGAGTCCGCTTACATCAGAGCCCCCTTACATCAGAGCCCCCTTACATCAGAGCCCCCTTACATCAGAGTCCGCTTACATCAGAGTCCGCTTACATCAGAGCCCCCTTACATCAGAGTCCGCTTACATCAGAGCCCCCTTACATCAGAGTCCGCACAGAGCCCCCTTACATCAGAGCCCCCTTACATCAGAGTCCGCACAGAGCCCCCTTACATCAGAGCCCCCTTACATCAGAGTCCGCACAGAGCCCCCTTACATCAGAGTCTGCACAAAGCCCCCTTACATCAGAGTCCATTTACATCAGAGCCCCCGTACATCAGAGTCCGCACTGACCCCCCCTTACATCAGAGCCCCGTACATCAGAGTCCGCTTACATCAGAGCCCCCTTACATCAGAGTCTGCACAGAACCCCCTTACATCAGAGTCCGCTTACATCAGAGCCCCCTTACATCAGAGCCCCCTTACATCAGAGCCCCCTTACATCAGAGTCCGCTTACATCAGAGCCCCCTTACATCAGAGTCCGCTTACATCAGAGCCCCCTTACATCAGAGTCTGCACAGAACCCCCTTACATCAGAGTCCGCTTACATCAGAGCCCCCTTACATCAGAGCCCCCTTACATCAGAGCCCCCTTACATCAGAGTCCGCTTACATCAGAGCCCCCTTACATCAGAGTCCGCTTACATCAGAGCCCCCTTACATCAGAGCCCCCTTACATCAGAGTCCACTTACATCAGAGCCCCCGTACATCAGAGTCCGCACAGAGCCCCCTTAAATTCATTTTACACAGTGGGAGGCAGGAGCGAGGGTGATCTTACTCACCCCAGGATGGAGGCTCAGGCACAGGCTGTCTGTGGCATGTATCTTCTGAGGTAAAACTTCCTTCACATGTGTGTGGGCGGGGCAGACACAGAAGTAGAGGGGCGGGAGGAGGAGAAGCAGTCCGTCCGAGCTGAGAGCACAGAGCGGAACTGTCAGCAGCGGCTCTGAGGCTGAGCTGTGTGTGAGAGACACACAGCTCAGCCAATGCAGCCGATAACCTCACTTGTAGTTCCGGCCGGAGAAGGCACAGGTATGGCCGCATAGCGATGGGGAGCGGCGGCCGCGGCCTGTGTTAGCCCTGTCCAGGCCGCCGCTTACCTCCCGCCGTGCGGCCTGGGCATCAACAGGCCAAGGAGTGGGCAGCCCACCGGGCAAATGCCCGGTCTGCCCTATGGCCAGTCCGGGCCTGACTGTAAATACCATATTTTTTTGATCTCAGTTTTATTAGAACAAGTCAGGTGAAACTACAAAATAACAGAAATAGACCTCAATAAGTATAATATTGTATACAATACAGCATACATTGCATAAACAACGATATACAGTACAAGATGGGATAGTAAAAATGTACTTTTTAAGTTCTCTAAGGGGTGATGGCGATAGATAGCGAAATACATGTGTTGTTTCCGGAATGTCTTCTCACAGAAAGGTGGCTGTTTCACTTCCTGTGAAGATTCTACCCAGAATTCCCTGCTTGCTGACAACTTCCTTAATTACACATACATTAAAAGAAATAACAGAACTGTAGCAATACCAAAAAGGAACGCTAGATGGAGCCTGCACACCACATATGATTGTCTTAAGTAAATTACACATTTTGCATGTAAATTTAACAACACAGGTACAAATAACCAGTATAAAACATCAGCAAGACATTTGGTGGACAGAACACTCATCACCTGTCCAATACAGTCCCAATAGTGAAGCATGGTGGTGGCAGCATCATGCTGTGGGGGTGTTTTGCAGCTGCAGGGACAGGACGACTGGTTGCAATCGAGGAAATGGTGAATGCAGCCAAGTACAGGAATATCCTGGTAGAAAGCCTTCTCCAGAGTGCTCAGGACCTCAGACTGGGCCGAAGGTTTACCTTCCAATAAGACAATGACCCCAAGCACATAGCTAAAATAACGAAGGAGTGGCTTCACAACAACTCTGTGACTGTACTTGAATGGCACAGCCAGAGCCCTGACTTAAACCCAATTGAGCACCTTTGGAGATACCTAAAAATGGCTATCCACCAACATTTACCATCCAACCTGACAGACCTGGAGAGGATCTGCAACGAGGAATGGCAGAGGATCCCCAAATCCAGGGGTGAAAAACAATTCTGTGTTTTTCTGTCAATATGGGGTGCTGTGTGTACATTAATGAGGAAAAAAAATTACTTAAATGATTTTAGCAAAGGGCTGCAATATAACAAAGAGTGAAAAATGTAAGGGGGTCTGATTACTTTCCGTCCCCACTGTACAAAGTTTTTGTCATATAAAGCAGTAATATTATCCATCGGTTCTGCCAAATTGATGATAAAACTGAAGGATTTCTTAATGCAACACCTGTTTACCCATGGTATAAAGAACAGAGGTTTAATTACTCTATCATGTGATGCAATATCACTTCTCTCATCATCATTAGTCTCAGAATTCTCTGGTATGTTAGCGGGTAACTGAACAACCTCCACCTCATCATCATCTGCCACTTAATCTTCCTCACTGGTCTCCTCTATGATGCCAGTGTCGGACTAAATAGGCAGATCTCTCCTATGATGGACGTGTATAGGTATCTTATGTACCTGTGTTTCCTTAAACTCATTATCCTCCATATACCAAGTAGCAGGTATAACTCTACCAAAGTAACAAACACCCATTAAATTTAATAGAACCCAAGTATAAGCCTTTTTACCACAGATGAAATAATACCCTGGTGGAGCAGAACAGGCTTTCTTGAAATTATACCCTTGTGAACACATCAGCAGTTTTAAATTGTTTTGTTTGAGTGTTGGCATTGGGTTAAATCCTGTAGTCACTTGTACCTGTCTGTGCTCCAAGCAGTATCCTTTTCATCAAACCAATATCGTATTGCAGCTCCTTTCATGCTGTTAGAGTTACCAATGTTCCTGGTGGTAGTCTGAAAACCCTTCCCTAACAGTTCAGGCGAGTATATTCGTGTAAAGTTAAAGAAGGAGTCCCGCGAAAAAAAAATAATTTAAATGTCAGCAGCTACAAATACTGCAGCTGCTGACTTTTAAAATAAGGACACTTACCTGTCTCAGTGTCCAGTGATGACGGCACCCGAGGCCGAACCATCGCTCGGCTCTCGGGTGCTGCCACCGCCATCTTCTGTAAGGGAATCAGGAAATGAAGCCTTGTGGCTTCACTTCCCGGTTCCCTACTGCGCATGCACGAGTCACGCTGTGCATTCAGAATGGTCGCTGCTGTCTCTGGGACCCATGTGTGTTCCAGCAGACAGCTCGGGGGGACGGGAAGTGGCGTAGACTCCTGTGAGAGTCTACGCCTGGAAGTGGGTGCAAATACCTGAATTAGACAGGTATCTGCACCCCCTCCCCCCTGAAAGGTGCCAAATGTGAACCTCTGCTTTAATGCATACTGCAGGTGGCTTTATAGGGACATTTGTATATAACAAAAGAGAAATGGATCTGTCAGTTAGTGAGATACTAACATCACTGAAATGTGCACTACTATGTCCTGCAAACCACTAGGAACACCCAGTAATGGCATAGTCTGGTGTTAGATAGGTGCATGTGTACATATCCAGCAATCGCTAATGTTCAACTTCTTCACAGCTTGTAGATGCATAGATACAAAGGAGTTATGAAAAGGTTCAGCAAAATGGTCATGGTACTCATTCGCTTCTCTTCTTAAACGGTGCTCAGGGCTAGATTCAAAGTATGTCATTTCTTCCAATATGGTTGTGTTTATTGAGAAGGTACCAGATATCTTACCCTGTTCTTCCTGTTGGATCCATTCATATGCCATAACTGTAATCCATACCACTGTCCCACAACAGAGAATGATGCTCCAGAAGCCTACATCAGGTTTAGGTCCTAGAAGATTCATATTGTCTTCTTGCATGGGCATGGTTCAGTGGAGGTGACCTGTAAGGTAAAGGAACAGAACAATACTTGCCCACTGAGTTCTGGACTCTATTGTCCACAGGAGCTACAGTTTTTTTACAATGCGAACCATGCACCCAGTACTTGTAGTCCTTCAGCTTTACTGCAATAGGGGACACAAGAATGATTTTAAATGGTCCTTTGCACCTGGGAGATAAAGTGTTCCGTGGTGTATGATTCTTGATATACACCCAATCTCCCGAACTTAGTCCATGAGTCTGTTCACTTGTGTCCAGAGGTTGTCCTGCTTTGGCTCTGGAAAAAGTATAAGAAAACACATTTGCCAATTTTTGCACATAGTCAGTCATGGCATCTTGACCACTTAATAATGTCACAGTCTCCAGCAGTACAGTCTGAATAGGTACTCTTTTGGGTGGTCACCCAAACAGTATATCAAAAGGTGACAGTCCATGTTTTCTTTAGGAGTGGTTCTAATAGCAGTCAATGCTATTGGGAGGGCTTCTACCCATGTACTTGTTCCATTAGCTGTCAACTTTGCCAAGTATCTCTTTAAAGATTGATTACTGCATTCCACCAAACAACTAGCCTGCGGCATATATGGGGTGGTAACTGCTGTTTCATTCCTAGAATGCTTACCACCTCTACCATGAGTTTATTATCAAAGTGTGTTCCTCTATCTGAGGAAAATATTTCCCCTATACCAAATCTATGGATCATTTCTCTAGTGAGACATTTTACTACAGTTCTGACATCATTTTTCACAGCCGGGTAAGCCTCCAGAAACTTGAACCGACCACAATGGGGCATATCTGAAAATTTAATTTGCACAATTTGAAATGGCTCTTCAGTATGTGGAATGTGCTTCATAGGGGTAGATACTGGCTTCCCAATATTATGGGTTTGGCATGTAACACATTCACAAATCTTTTTAGCAGCATGTCTGAAAACCTGGGGCCCACCAGTGCCTGTTAATAATCCGACACATCCATTCTGTTGAGACATGGCAAGGCCCATGACTCAAAGAAAACAAAGAAGGAAACAGAGTCAGAGGAGCAACCATTTTTCCCTTCACGGTCCATAGGCCATCCTCATCACAAACAGCCCCTTTAGAGTGCCAGGATGGTCTGTGAGGTGGGTTCTCCTGTAAGGCAGACAAAATCTGTAAATCAACAGGTAAATCAGTCAGAAACAACATAGGCACGGCACTGGTTGGGTATGAATAGATTGCTCCTTTAGCATATCCATCAGCTAAAGCATTGCCCCTTGATATACAATCATCAGAACGAGTATGAGCTTTGCACTTGATAACAGCAACACGCAAAGGCATTTGCACTGCTGTTAACAATCTGATCATTAAATCCTTGTGTTGTATTGGTGTTCCTGCTGCAGTTAGAAAACCTTGTTCCTCCCACAGCTGAGCAACGCTATGCAGTATTCCTACTACATAGGCAGAAACACTGTAGACATTTACAATATCTCCCTGTGCCAATTCCAAAGCAACGCACAAAGCAGTTAGCTCAGCCGCCTGTGCAGATTTGGAATTTGACAGGATTGAAGCATGCAGTAATTTTCCCTCACCATTCACCACTGCACTAGCAGCTAATGTGAGCCCATCATCCCTTCTAATTGATGATCCATTCACAAAGAGGTTTGCACAGGGGGGCAACCCTGCTATGGGAACATCCTGCAAGTCAGGTCTAGGCTTGGTCACTTTGCCAGTAGCTGCAGTACAATCATCGTCAATGCAGTCATTAGTGTCATCAACATCAGTGTCAGCTTCAGGCAAAAAGGCAAGATTTATAGTCTGACACCCTGACACGTTGGATACACAGATTTGAGGCGAACAATACAACTAGCTGCTAATGAGTCACTATTTGTATGGAGAAATGCTTAGTATATGCACTGTTAAGCATTGCTTCTAGATAGTTAGTTAGTACTCTGTTAGCATGTCCGTTAACTTCTGCACAAAATAAGTAGTAGGATTTACTATAGTCAGGTAACCCAAGATTCGGAGCTGTCAGTAAAGATGCTTTGATTTCTTTGAAAGCATTCCTCACTGCTGGGGTTAAATCGTCCTCAGTAAACGTGTAACTACCCTTAGTATGTCCCTTTAATAATTCCTGTAAAGGATCTATAATAGTGGAGTATTGAGGGAGGCAAGAACTGCCTACAATACCCCACCACTCCTAAGAATGCCCTTAACTGTTTAAGTGTTTTTGGCATTGGATGTTTAGCAATCACTGTCTTTTGTTTGTCTGTTAGATGCTTGATTCCCTGGGAAATGCAATGTCCTAAATATTGAACTTTAGTTTTAACCCACTGTACTTTAGTTGCATCTACCTTCTGTCCAATCATGGCCAGAAAATTCATCAGCAAATTCTAATCTTCTGTGCAGGCTTGCTGACAAGGGGACGCTAACAACAGATCATCCACATATTGTACCAACACTGACCCCCTTGGAGGTTGCCATTCATCCAGCTTATCCTTCAGTGCCTGAGAAAAACAACTTGGGGAGTCATGATATCCCACTGGGACCCTCCCCCAGGTTAGTTGTTTTTTATCAAATGTGAAGGCCAGCAGCCATTGATCATTGGGGTGAATAGGTAAGCTGAAAAAAGCTGATGCCAAATCAATTACAGTGAAGTGCGTGGCAGAGGGAGGTTTTGTTGACAATATAAGCAAAAGATTGCCGCTCCAATCTCTCAAATCCGTAACAAGATACCCACCCTAATAGAATTCACAGTGCTGGCTCTGCAAAAGCTTGAGGAAAGAAAAAGATCCTGGACGGCCGCACACCATAGAAGGCATCTTTATTGATATGAAGAAATAAAATCTGACTTTTTGCTATGTGTGCGATTTTTTGTGATTTTTTGTGATTTTTTGGGTTTTTTTTGTTATTTTTTGCGACTTTATACATTTTTGGTGATCCTTGCTCTTTGTGATCTACTTAGAGCCTGGGAGTTTAAATTATCGCTTTTATAGCAAAATTATCATCTTAATCATGTTATTGCACCAAGTATAGAGAGACTATGGGGTTGATTTATTAAAGACATATAGACTGTGCACTTTGGAAAGTGCAGTTGCACTCTGCAAGTGCAATTGCTCCAGAGCTTAGTAAATGCCTCAGTTTGCAAAGAATACCCAATCACATGCAAGGAAAATTTAAAAAAATGCATTTTTGCTTGCACGTGATTGGATGATGGAAGTCAGTAGAGCTTCTGCTCATTTACTAAGCTCTAGAGCAACTGCTCTTTGTAGAGTGCAACTGCACATCGCAAAGTGCACAATCAATATGGCTTTAGTAAATCAACCCCTATGTCTCCTACATACCTGTCCACACAATACCTGTTGATTTTCTAGGGTTCTTTGAAATTCAACTGAAAAAATCAGTAGCGTGACCACCTTTCCCATAGCAATCATAGATACAAAGAGATCATTGCTCTTTGTTTACTGTTCCTTGCATAGCCATCCATGTAATATTTATAGATCTCTATGAATTTTAGACCACCGTCTGAAGTTTACGTTATTTAGCATATGTAGCTAGTCCATTTTCTTTATTTTCCCACCTTTTCCATGTATATATCTTTTGTTTGTGAATCCAACATGAATGGATTTCAGATGTCGTTGAGTGGGGTTTGCGTTTCTCTTGAGTGCATGGATTTATGTGGGAACAATGATTTATACATAATCATTTTTAACGAAAATTAAGGTTTTATCTACACAGCTTTCAATGGTAATTAGATTTATATATTTCAGGATGATGTGTATATACATGCAGTTACCAAGACATTATTGATAGTGCTGGGAATAGGATTATTGGTATTTTCACATCAATTTCATGTATATGCTATTTTGCGATTTTTTATAGTTTCAGCATGTTTTGCATTTTCATTAATTTTGTTTATCATTATTTATACACAGGTTTCCTTTGAGATTATTTATCATTTACGATTTGAAAATTAATGTTGTTACTTTGAATTTTTTATTGTTTAATATTGTTTTAGTATTTATCATGGTCTTTATCCAAAGGTTATGGATGTACACAATGGGAGAAGATGAATAATGTGAAAACAGAAAATAATCATGTGTCTAGCGCATATATATATATATATATATATATATATATATATATATATATATATATACACGTATTGGTTCACTTAATACATTTTTCTAGTTTAGTGAACCTTTACAGGCATTATTGTTATATTATCTTGTCTTCAATCTTTGATTTAAAAATCAATTTCACATCCCAAGTGTCTCCTATCTCTTGGGCGTTGCTCTATAGTTTGATTATGTGGGCAGGTCTCCATTTGAGACCTTTTTTTGATTGGCTATTAAAACCTGAAGTCCCTATATATACCCATGATCAAACTTTAATCATTTAGCTATGATTAAGCGCCATGATAGGGCGTGAAATGCGTAAGCTGTTTTACCTGTTCCTCCCTGTACATGAGGTGACTGCATTTGGATTTTATTTCTTCATATCAATAAAGATGCCTTCTATGGTGTGCGGCCATCCAGGATCGTTTTCTTTCCTCAAGCTTGTGCAGAGCCAGCACCTGTGAGTTCTATTAGGGTGTGTCTTGTTACGGATTTGAGAGATTGGAGCGGCAATCTTTTGCTTATGATTTTCACCTGGACTTTGCCTCTTCTTTACTTGCCTGCTTAGCTCTCCATTCTTTCACACCCAGTCTTTGAAGTAAGAGTGCAACGGCACAATAAACTACCCTATGGATATGGCATCTGTTTTATCTGAATCTACAGCAGTCCCTTCTATGGATACAGGTTTTAGTCGGACCCTGACGGCTCCATCTGACAACCCACTAGAATCTAGTTAGTAAACCAGTTTATCGCAAAATACGGACACCAGTGACCTGACTTTAAAAAGGACTTTTAGAAAATTGGAAGGGTTAATGGCCAAAGAAATCAAAGCCTTTTCGGATGTTAACTCTCTTACTGAATATCTAACGTTGGAGTAAATTCCTCAAGGACTTCGTATTAAGAAATGCCCTACATTTGAATTTTCTGATGAGGAATCCAAATTAGAATGGACTAACACCCTTTCCACATGCTCTTTTAAATTAATGAAAATTATTATCGACTCCAAGAAAAAAGAGCTGGATCGCATACAAGGTGAAATGGTCCTAATTTAAAAAGAGCTTACAGAACAACAAAACAGACCCGGCTTTTCAGATTTCGATGGCCAACTTCATAAGGGATTGGACAAATTGGAAAGAAGTGTCATTGCTACCAAAAAAGAAAAATGCATCAGAGACCAAATCGATTATGACACGGACAAAGTTTATATATAGAAGAAACCAATATTCCATCCAGGTTGTCGGCGGAGATCCTCATCCAAAAAACAGGTGAGCTTTTCAGACGCTGAGGGAGAACCACCCTATGATACTATGGCACTGACAGGATCGGATTCATCCCCAGATACCAGTTCAGCTGCTGGTCATACACACACAGATAAAACATTGTCTTTAAACTCGGGCGGAATGGGACACAACAAGAGATCCAGAAGAAAGAAAGGAAAACGAGAAGGGGAGGTCAAAAGACACCGAAAAATCAGCGAGAGTCGCTATCAGCTGGGAGAACGGAAATAACCCAGAGTTTCAATGTGGTAAATTTATCTGAAAGACCGTTATCGGCCTCAGACATTACATTGCTTTCAAGGGGTTTAAACTTCTGCCCCTCTAACCATTTCAATTTATTGGGAACAATTCTGGATGTGAATAAACTGGCTCGGACATTAACACTACAGAAACACTATTTTTCTGAAACAGAAGATTTGGATATTTCCCGGCCAGCAGACCAGTCATTAGTCGGTGAGTCTATCTCTTCTCCTCAATCTTTCAAAGATGTGTGTGCCTTAATGGACCTCACTGACTTGGCTATTGAATCAGATATAAATATGGATGACAATGATGTCTGTTGCAGTTCAGTATCATTTAAGAAGAAATCAGATTTTTATCCTGTGAGTTCTAGAGGCAAAGAAATGGACACATATCAGACTCTGGTTGAAAGGGATTTGACTTTGTTGGCACGGAATATCTAAAAAAAATCAGTTGATAATTTTATCTGTTGATGAGAAAATGTCTATAGAAATTTTACGCAAAGATGACAGTATAGTTATCAAAAGTGCAGACAAGGGGGTTCGGTGGTTGTCATGAATGCGGCCACATACAGAGATGAGGCCATGCGACAACTATCGGACACCAATACCTATTGCAAATTAAGTAGAGACCCTACTGATTCATTTAGGGCAGAGCTCTTCACATTGTTGGATCGAGCCGTCCTAATTGGTTTATTCATACAAAAAGAGAAGAAGTTGTTTATACCTATGTTTCCTGTTATGCTAATTTTCTACCACCTCCTTAACCTACACAAAGGGTAAACCCCCTCACAGGTAGACCGATCGTGGCAGGCATAGACTCACTAAATGAGAGATTGGGTCATTGGGTGGACCAGCAGCTGCAATCATTGGTAGTGGAGCTGCCAGGTCACCTCTGTGAGACCAAACAACTTTTATCTAAACTTAATGGTTTAACATGGAATGAAAATTACAGTTGGATAACATGTGATGTTTCCAACCTGTACTCTTCAAATCCACATGCCTTGGGTCTGAAGGTGGTATCCTTCTTCTTAAAGAGATCAGGAAACTTTTGTCTAGCTTCACAGGAGTTCATTATCATGTGCCTGGAATATCTCCTTACACATAACTTTTTTATGTTCGACAGGGACGTTTACCTTCAGAAGTGCGGGGCCTCTATGGGAGCTTCTCACCATCCCTGGCCAATTTGTACATGAGATGGTGGGAGAGGTCCTGCATTTTTTGGAACTGAAAGTCCCCATCGAAAAGACACTGCATTTTATTGTCGATATATAGATGATCTCCTGTTCATTGTCACTGAGCCACACATCTGTTTAGATCAGTGGTTCTCAACTCCAGCCCTCAGGACCCACCAACAGGCCAGGTTTGCAAGATAGCTGAAATACATCCCAGGTGATATCATTTGCTGCTCAGGGATTGCAGTATTCTAGTCTGCATCACCCCCAAGGTAATACTTAAAATCTGACCTGTTGGTGGGTCCCGAGGACTGGAGTTGAGAACCACTGGTTTAGATCAATGGTTGGAGTATATGAATGATAATGGTTTGAATTTAAAATTTACAGGACAACATGAACCAAAGTCTATAGAGTTTCTAGATGTTAAGCTTACAGGAGACAATAATGAAATCATCTTGAATCTCTATAGAAAACCCACTGCGGGTGGTACTCTTCTGCGTGCAGATTCTAGCCATCTGACCCATACCATCAAAAGTATTCCAGTGGGCCAATTTTTAAGACTGAAAAGACTATGTACCAGACAAATAGATTTTGAACAGGAGGCATTACATATGTCAGCTAGATTTGAAGCTAGGGGTTACCCCAGGTCAGCTATCAATAGGGCTTTGTCCATTGCAACACCTCAGGCCAATTTGCTAATGGACAAACCCAGTAACCACAGTAGACACAATATATTAGAAAAAGCCCATTTTGTTCCAACATTTTCCACTCCGTTCAGTGCTAAATTTCATAAAATTAAGAAAATATTCACCAAATATCTGCCGGTGTTGTCTAAAGATCATATTTATTCTCAAATTTTAAATAAAGGCATACGTATGGTATCAAGGAAAGCACCTTCTTTAGGTGGACTTCTATCCCCTAGCCTTTACATTAGCAAAAAACAAACTGCTCATTGGCTACAGTTTAAGGGAACATACAGATACGGTGGTTGGTCTTGCACATATTGTCAAATTTTTGTATTTTTCCAATTTTTTTTTCGTTTTTTTTTTTTTTTGCGATTTTTGTGATATTTTGCAATTTTGCGACTTTTTGCAATTTGTGCGATCTTTTTGTGTGATTTTTTTGTTCTATTTTGCAACTTTATACATTTTTGGTGATCCGTTGCTCTCTGTGATCTACTTAGAGCCTGGAAGTTTAAATTATCGCTTTTATAGCAAATTTATTATCTTAATCATGTTATTGCACCAAGCATAGAGATACTATGTCTCCTACACACCTGTCCACACAATACCTGTTGATTTTCTAGGGTTCTTTGAAATTCAACTGAAAAAATCAGTAGCGTGACCACCTTTCCCATAGCAATCATAGATACAAAGAGATCATTGCTCTTTGTTTACTGTTCCTTGCATAGCCATCCATGTAATATTTATAGATCTCTATGAATTTTGGACCACCGTCTGAAGTTTACGTTATTTAGCAAATGTAGCTAGCCTATTAAAAAGATGTTTACGTAACTTCTCTAGGGTCCCTCTTTAATTTCCCACCTTTTCCATACACCATTTAAATGCTTCCCCATCTGATGACGATTTTCTGTCTTTTTCTTCTCTTTATTTCTTTGCCGTTTGTTGCAAATTTGAGATATATCTTTTGTTTGTGAATCCAACATGAATAGATTCCAGATGTCGTCGAGTGGGGTTTGCGTTTCTCTTGAGTGCATGGATTTAAGTGGGAACAATGATTTATACATAATCATTTTTAAAGAAAATTAAGGTTTTATCTACACAATTTTCAAATGTAATTGGGTTTATATATTTCAGGATGATGTGTATATACATGCAGTTACCAAGACAGTATTGATAGTGCTGGGAATAGGATTATTGGCATTTCCACATCAATTTCATGTATATGTTATTTAGCGATTTTGCATGTTTTGCATTTTCATTAATTTTGTTTATCATTATTTATACACAGGTTTCCTTTGAGATTATTTATCATTTACGATTTGAAAATTAATGTTGTTACTTTGTATTTTGTTAGTGTTTAATATTGTTTTAGTATTTATCATGGTCTTTATCCCAAGGTTATGGATGTACACAATGGGAGAAGTTGAATAATGCGAACATTGAAAATAATCATGTGTCTAGCGCATATATATATATATATATATATATATATATATATATATATATATATATATATATATATATATATATATATAGATCTATATATATATATATATATATATATATATATATATATATATATATATAGATCTATATATAGGTCCTGATTTTAATGGTTTTGGCACTGGGTAAATTGGTGCATTTGCCTGACTCCTACAAGGGATAAGGATCCCCTCCTGTAGTAACTCCTCTATCACTGGCCTAATACCTTCCACTGATTCAGGAGACAAAGGGTATTGTGGAAGTCTGGGCACTGGTAGTGCAGGATTCCTTTTCAGTCTCACTGTGGGAACTTTCATTAGTACGGGAATGTTTGCTCCCGTTACCCACAGTGAGGGGTTAATTTCCTGTTTAGCTCCCTCAGGGACTCCTCCCTCCAGGTCTGCTAGAATAGCAGGCATTCAAAGGAGATCTGCTGCCTCTTCCCCTACCCCATTAGGTATATCAATAATAGATTTATCTGGAGATAATGCAATTGTTTGTCCCATTTTGGACAATAGATCTCGTCCTAGCAAATTACAGTGGGAATGTGGTGACAGCACAAAAGAATGCGTAGTTGAATGCTCTCCCAGTGTAACAGATACTGGTTTGGTAACTTCAGCCGAAATTACTCTATTGCTCACCCCAACCAGAGAAACTTTCTGATTAGAGGTGGGCAATTTAGGGTCAAGAACATTTAGCAGTGACCGAGCAGCCCCCATATCAATTAAGCCCAACAGATCTATACCATTTACATTTATTTCAACCATTGGCTCATCGACTCTATTTCCATGACAGCCAAAGTGGGGCACAAAATTTCTGGTCCCTCTGTGTTGTCATCACATCCCACCTCATCCTAGCGTCGCCCTCAATCCTGAGCCAGGTGACCCTCTGTTTCACATTTGAAGCATGTGTTGTGGCACTCGTGGCTGCATCGCAGGCAACCTAGCCCTGACAGGCACAATCTGCTGATATTGGGACGGAATTCTCTGATTCCTCCGTTGTCCCTCATTTGGCTTCCAATTACCTTTTTTATTCTGTGGGGCACCATAGTTGGAAATATACATGACCCCCGAGGGTGGATATGGTAGGGCTGCCATAGGCACCCCTTGAGGTGTTACCTGTACCGTTGAGACTGGCACTCCCAGGGACTCAGGATTTTTCTCCGGTGTTACTGGTGTCTACACAGTCATTATTTTAGTTCTCGCCTTCTTTTCTATTTTCTCTTTCCGTTTTTGCAAAACATCATAAGCAATCTGAGCTATCTCCACTAACTCAGGGGCTGACTTTTTCCTCCATCCTACTGTAGAAAAAACATTTTTTGTTGCTCTAAGAAATAACAGCTGTATGCACAGGCTGTATGTAAAATAAATGGGAGGGAAACAATAAATAAATAAAAAAAAATAATAAAAAATACCTGTAAATAAAATAAAATAAAAAAATCCAGGAGCAGGATACTGTTGGAGGTAACAGCAGTGGGTAAATGTACAGTAGTCCAAAAGCAAAATTCCTGGTATGGATATATGGGGTGGAAGGGGAGAAACGGGGGGGGGAGGGAGGACAAAGTCTGGGACCTGGGTATGTAACCTCAGGGGGAAATATACTGGCACGACACAGGAGGCAGCATGCTGAAGGGCAGAAATCACCTTTGGAGAGGGACAAAAGAGAAGAAAAGCAGCGCCAACCTAAGTGCAGTATTAAAACACACACATTTTAATTTCAGTGGAAATGCACTCACTCTGAGATTAATAAAACACAGGCACATCAATAAAATAGGTCCGGGTGATGCCTGACGAAGGAGCACGCATGCTCCGAATGCGTGCACGCCCATAGCATCATCACTCTGCGACCCGGGACCCAATTTGACGGACGATCCCCGCTGTGCCTCATCGACCCTAGCCTGGGACACTGGATTCCACTGGTGCCGCCAGACAGGACTACTACAGCACATGAGGATCGCCCCCTGTGGAGCCCTGCTGCCCACTTCACGGCCCACCCGGACCTATTTTATTGATGTGCCTGTGTTTTATCAAACTCAGAGTGAGTGCATTTCCACTTAAATTAAAATGTGTGTGTTTTAATACTGCACTTAGGTTGGCGCTGCTTTTCTTCTCTTCCATCCTACTGTACGCAGTTCTATTTCTTCCCTAACATCTGGCAACATTTCCCCTACTAACACAATTACCAAGTCTGGCCATTTCATTTCACCATCATCATCAACCATCCAATCAGTATGCGTCTGAGTAGCTTCTTTAAATCTATTCCAATAGTCTAACACATCCTCTCCTTTCTTTTGAACGACATCCATTAACACTCTCATGTCCTGCCCCTTATCAAAGGTAGTGCTTATCTAATCCTTCAATACCTCATTTATTCAATCAAGTTTTGATTCATACACATCAGGATGTCCCTCTTCTTTCTTTAACGCTCCTTGCTCATAAGCACCCTTATTCTTTGCAAACACATTCCACACATCTTCATACTTCTCTGCTATTGCACAATCAATCAAAATCCACATAACTCCATAGGTAGCCTTTTGTGTCATTTGTACCCATACTACCTTTTTGTACCACTTCTTTGGACACTTTTCAAGATTTGGTAAATGTGCTACAAGTGCTCTAATCTCATGAGGTTTCCAGGGAATATAAACTTTGCTTATATGTGCTGTCTAATTTCCAGCGCCATCTGCCACTCCTGGAAGAGCAACCTCTCTCAGAGGCATTTGTTCCAGGGGTGCATCTTGTAACTGGAAGGCAAAATAATCTCTATCTCTCTTCCTTCCTTCAGGAGTAACACTAGCTCCTGCTTCTCAGAGGACTTTTTCCATTGCTTTTGCTTGGTTCCTGGTACGAACTGGTGAGGGACCCTGAGCCAATGGGCTTGTAGGTTTATCTAATCTTCTGAACTTGGCTAAGGCGTCCCGGCTTGGTGAGGTGTATTGCTATGTGTCCCCATTTTTATCAAAGAACAGCTTGCCGTCTCTATCTAGCAATTGTCCTATGCTATGTCTCCGCTCAGGCACAGTCCTAATTCTATCTGTCCTCTGAGATGTTCTCTCCTGATCATCCTCTTTATGCATAGGGGTATCATGCATGTAAGAGATCTCATACGCCCTTTTCACTGTTCCTGACTGTACTAACATCGGAGCAGAGGCTTCTGCTGAATCAGCAGCTAACTCTCTTCTTAATGCAACATAAGGGGAAGCCCATGCATTTGGCAATTCTTCTTCCTCCTCAAATTGCAAAGAAGATTTTTCAGAACCCATTTTATAAGGAGGAAGCTTCTTATGTTTTCTAGATACCTCTTCCCATGCAGCCAGACATTCAATACCTCATCTATGGTTGGGGCATCTAGAAATCCTTCAGGTGGCCACCACTTAGCAGGATCTTTTTTATATTCTTTACGGGTTATTTTGCACAATTTGACATGATGTTTAAGAGCCTCTGGCTCATCGCTCACCATTATTTTAACTATGGGGGCACTTGGGTGTAGTTTAGCAATACTTAACCCTGTGGCTTTTGCTATTTTTAAAAGGCATTTGGCATTTTCCCTAGTTGACCCATAGCTTGCCATTATGGGTAAGTCATTTTTGTTAAACAGATTTCCCCTTTCTGTTTATGTATACTTTCATTAAGTGAAGAATTTGTAATCTCGTGTTATCTTTCTTTAGAAATTTTTCATTACCTCTTTCTGAGTGGAAATAGGCTAGTCCCTGACTAGACTCCCTACTCCAAAGTAACACACAGAATGTCATATATTCACTGTGGCTATCCATTGAGGACTACTTGTCCTAGGATCACAGATGTACAAAAAATCAGACACAAATTCAACATTCAACAACTTCTGTTCACTCTTAGAAATTGTGGTACCTGCTTCATTACATCCCTTAATAAAAGCATATTTATTATATTGTCATTTCAAAGGGTAAGGAGAAATGAGTATTCTTATTATTCTGACACATTAATACATGCAATTATTTACTTTATAATTTATCCGCATATTCTAGAAATAATTTTTCTCAGTAAACATGCATAAGCACAATGCATTTTAAAAATAAAGGATACGTGCTACCTTCTGTAGCTGCATTTCTCCCCCGACACCTCACTCCCACACAAAAAAAACAATAATAATATGGGAGAAAAATCTCACCTTAGGCCGTTGTATTGTCCCTCCTGAAGTGGGCTGAGAGCCGAAGGTGGAGATGCAGACAAGAAGACACGATTCGGGGTCAACAACTGTTAAGTTTGCCTTTGAAATTAAAGACATCCACGCTTTGATAGCATTCTTGCAGGTACAAGTCTTTTACTTAAGAATAATACATACGGATACAGAGTACACTGGTCCACAGCTCAATGGGGTGTGGCACCGATACAAACATAACTTCAGCTTTTATATAGAAATCACAGAATGATTGTCTCTGTATGGCATGGTCCCAAAGCACAGGTCATCCTTAACTAATTATTTCTACATTACATATGGTCATATTGACCTCTGGGCCTCTGGGTTATGAGGCCAGGCAGAGTGATGTGCGGAATTACTACACACAGCCACCCCACGAGGGCACCTCTACATTCATACATTTTTTTACAATTCTACAAAAAAAGATTTTTTTATGCAATATGTTACCGCCTGTTAATTGCTTCAGAATGCTTTCCCTACTATGAACATTCTGCATTAAACTATACCCCCATTTACTTAATATAACTCTGCTGGTGAATTTTCCGAGAACAGCTGTCAGCTTCTGCTTTCACTTGTAGTTACCCACTATCCCCTAATAACATATACTTCCCCTGGTTGGAACAGGAAGATTAGGTGTTTGACACCATTACTGTAGCTCCTCTTACTTCATTTTTTGTAACTTTCTTTCTTAAAGTGGTTGTAAAGCCAGAAGGTTTTTTTTTATCTTAATGCATTCTATGCATTAAGATAAAAAGCCTTCTGTGTGCAGCAGCCCCCTTAGCCCCCCTAATACTTACCTGAGCCCTCTCTCTGTTCAGTGATGTCCATGAGTCCCTAGGCCACACAGGACTCTCCCTCCTGATTGGCTAAGACACAGCAGTGGGAGCCAATCAAAGTTAGTTAGCCAATCAGGAGAGAGAGGCGGGGCCAAACCACAGCTTTGTGTCTGAATGGACACAGAGCTGCAGCTCGGCTTGGGTGCCCCATAACAAGCTGCTTGCTGTGGGGGCACTCAACAGGAGGGGGGGCAGGAGCAGCGAAGAGGGGCCAGAGAAAAGAAGGATCCCTGTGCAAATCCCCTGCAATAGAGCAGGTAATTATAACATGTTTTTTATTTATTTTTTAAATAAAACTAGACTTTACGGGGGGCGTGGCCTGGATGGAGACCAAGATGGCAGCATAAGCCAAGAGCTCCTGCGATTCAGGGACTGAATCTAGCCTTTAGGGGAACCTACACCTTGCCAACATCATGAGCAGATCCACCCCGAGCTCCTCGACTTCCCGCACAACCATCGACTCAGGTACGCAGCTGAGTAGAAACATACCGGACATATTCTGGACCCAGCGCTTGGCTGCATACGCGGCCTCACAGGCCCCAACCCCAACCTCGCCCAGCATGGAACCCGACACTCCACTGGCCGGGAGATCCGCCGCAACTACAGGACGGACTCACCCCCCAAGTCTGTTTGACTTAGAAACAGTTGCTGCAGACATTAAAAATACTGTCACAGCGGCGATCGCTGACCTCAAAGCTGAAATACACGCGGTGGTACACAGGATTGACGAGGTGGAACAAACCTCTCAGACACATGCAGCTGCCATTCGACAAGTACACACTGCCTTTGACTCCCAGCTCTCCCAACTCCTGGACATCCACAGACATGTCGAAGACCTCGACAACCGCGGTCAGAGGCACAATATTAGAGTGAGGGGGGTACCTGAGGCCATAGAACCAGGGTCATTGCAACAAACCATCTGCACAATCTTTAATGAATTGATTGACCGCCCAGAAGACTCTCCCATAGAAATGGAAAGAGCCCACCGAGTCCTGCGCCCTGTACCCCGTGAAAATGAACCACCAAGGGATATATTATGTTGTGTATTCAACTTTCCACTGAAGGAGGAGATACTCTGCAAAGCCAGGGAAAGAGGCCGCATCCTCCATAATGGCACAGAAATTAAGCTATTTCAGGATCTTTCCCAAATAACACTCCAGCATAGACGAGCACTGCGCCCCCTACTGGACGTCCTACGAGCCAGAAATATTCAATACCGCTGGAAATTCCCCTTTGGGCTGTCAGCATCCGCCAGAGGCCGCTCTGCGCTCCTACGCACACCCGATGACTTGCTGGGTTTCTGCGATCAACTCGATCTTCCGCACGTTGAACTTCCAGAATGGTACGCCGCCTTTTTTCCCTCTGAACCCTGGCTCCCGGTCTCGCTACATCCATCACCAAAGGCCCAACGCCACAGATCCCGCAGATATAGAGCTGACCAACCTAATCTGGGAAACCACACTTCACGCCGTGATCAACACCAACGCAGCCCAGGATCCCCGTCTACACCCTCCAGGAGGAGGGATCGTATGGATGCCTAACTTACCTTATTCCTTGTTCACCAGATGCCGCTGCCTGATTCCTACTCTCACTGGTCTCCGCATCAGCCTCCAATCTCTCCGTGAAACTGCCTGGCAACACTACTCTATGGAGGCCTCGATCCACCTGCCGGATAATTACCATGTAAGTTAAACAGCACTGAAGCCTCACTACCCATCCTTCCTCGACATCCACACCGTCTTCTGCATTGCCTTTGATGACACTGTCAGCCTATTGCGGACTACGTTTTTTTTTTTTTTTTTGCAATCGTCCCAACCTCTGGGAAGTAACTCCTAAGAAAAAAAAAGAAAAGAATTTTTCTTTCCCCCTTTTTTTATTTTTTTTTTATTTTATCATTTTACACATATAATAACTGTGAGGGCCTTTTCTTTTTTATCCCTCTGTTTTCATGCATAGAGGTATATAAGAATTTCTGACAATGTTTAGTTCAGCTAATGTAGCCTTTGTTTTAGCCTCTAAGTAAACAGTATGCCTCTCTTTGCCAGCCTGAGACGTCACTCTGGGCCGTTCTAATACCGCAAGAGAATGTCTCCCAAATCACAGCGAGACTGCCGGGGCTGTCCTCTTACGCAATCCCCCCACCTCCTCCGGAGAGATCCACTCTCCTTGAATGGTCCACAAAAAAAAAAAAAATTTCACTTGACGTCTCAGGCTCTCAAATAGTCACATGATACGGCTGATTTCTTTCTTTTGCCCCCCCTGATTACAGCTTCTTACTGTAGATAAGTTAAGGAAATCAGCGGCGGCACTGGGCACATAAGTTTGTTGTGTTTCACTCACCTCAGTTGTAGCATAAAGTGTTCATAATAATCTGGCTTTAGATTGCACTTTAGTTATTGAGTTATTGTTTTTGCACTAGTGGTAGGTTCCCCACTACACTCACCCTACTCTAAACAAAGATATTTACTCATTCCCCGGATTGCAACCTCTCTGAGGTCATCGTCCATTCTTAAGGACCCACACAGCGGTCCCTTTGGGATTTTTTGCTGACCCTCCAGATTTTCCTTTTTCTAAGGTGGCTTGGTAACCTAATTCCACCTCTGGTTGATCTTTTCTCTGTTCCTTCTCTATTCTTCTTATTTCTTCTCTCTCCCAACTTACCTCTTTCTGACCCCTCCCCCATCTCCTTCCTTAGCTTCTTCCTTCCCTCCCCCCCCCTACCCCTCCCTACCCTTCTATTTTTTTTTTCCCTCCCGTCTTTCTCTTTCTCTCTCTCCTTCCTTCCTTGACTGGATCCGCCCCTGCCTCTCCTAGTGCTACCCCCGTACCGCTCACTCATCTACCCAATATTACAGGACCCAAGCCATGTCTTCCCTGACGTTGAAATGCCTATCTCTAAACGTGAAGGGCCTGAACTTACCAGAGAAAAGGTCACAAGTATTATCCTCTCTCACCAAACACAGAGCTCATTTCATATTTCTGCAGGAGACCCATTTTCGCTCCGACGCCATACCTAAACTGTCTAACCACATTTTTCGGACTGCGTTTCACTCCACCAATCCTGAATCTAAGACTAAGGGCGTTTCTATGCTCGTATCAAAAAACGCTAACTTCCAAGTATCTGATTCACTTATCGACCCTGACGGCAGGTATATTTTCCTTAAAGGTTCTTATGCTTCCACACCAATCACATTAGCCAATATTTACTGCCCAAATGACCATCAAGTCGCCTTCTTTAGGAAAACATGTGACCTCCTGACCTCCTTTAAATCGGGAATAGTACTCCTGGGAGGGGATTTTAACGTGCCCCTAAACCCCCTACTGGATTCCTCCACAGGAACATCTACTTTAACTTATAAAGCGTTACGTCAGATCAATCTACATCTACAATCATTGACCTTACATGACGCATGGTGCACTTTATTCCCCTCTGATAAGGATTACACCTTTTTTTCGGCCCCACATCAAAAATACTCTAGGATCGACTTCTTTTTTCTCTCCCAGACTGACCTTCCCTTACTCCAACAGTCCACTATAGAACCGATGTTTTTGTCTGACCACCACCCATTAACGGTGACCTTATCTTTCCCCAAACCCAATTTTAGAACGAAGACTTGGCGTCTGAACCCCTCCCTTCTCAAAGACCCCCTGGTGATGGACCATGTCCGCACGAGAATTCAACAATATTTTACGGAAAACTCGAATCCGGAGATTTCCCCAATCTCCCTTTGGGAAGCGCATAAATGCATGATTCGAGGTGAGCTAATCGCCCTTGCTACAAAAGCTAAGAAACAGCGCCAAGAATACATAAACTCTCTCATCAGGACGATTGGCTCCCTCGAAACCTCCCATAAATTGTCACACGCACAAGCCACCCTACAGGAACTAACACACACCCGAGCCTTGCTCTTAGAGGAGCTGGGCAAACGCTCTAGGAGACGCTACATCCTCGGCCAGAGGATTTTCTATGAATAGGGCAACAAGTGCGGCCGCCTATTGACGCGCACAGTCCAAAATTCAAAATTGGCCTCTACAATCCATCATTTACGTAACCCTGGGGGGGAGCTTCTAACCAAGAATGCTGACATTGCCAAAGAATTTGAAAAGTTTTACCATAAACTTTACAATTTACAACCTGCCAGTGCCCCACGGAACAATACTGACTCCTGCACCGCAATTATCAAAGAATTTCTCTCCAACTACAGTCCTAAACCAATATCTACCCAACAGTCCCGGGACCTGGATGGTCCTATATCAGTGTTGGAACTAGATACAGCTATGAAACAAATGAAAACAGGCAAAGCCCCTGGCCCGGACGGTTTATCCCTCCAATATTACAAAGCCTTCACTGACTCCCTAGCTTCTAAACTTCTGGACACGTTTAATGCCCTTTCAGACCCCCAAACTAAATCCGATAGAATGCTAGCTGCGCAAATAGCGGTGATTCCCAAGGAGGGCAAAGACGCTTCCTTAGTCGCAAACTACCGACCGATATCTTTATTAAATGTTGATATTAAAATTTACGCGAAAATCTTAGCAAACAGACTACTTCCACTGGTGCCCGACCTTATATCTTTAGATCAAGTCGGCTTTGTCCCTGGGCGTGAAGCTAGGGACAACGTCATCCGCACACTGAATCTACATCACTGGCTCACGACTTCCAATACACAAGGATTCTTTCTCTCACTTGATGCAGAAAAGGCGTTGGACAGAGTGGCCTGGGACTACATGCAGGAGGTGCTCACTGCCATGGGCCTGGGGACCCGCATGCTGTCATTTATTATGGCCCTTTACAAGGGCCCCTCTGCAGTGGTAAAAGTCAATGACCACCTGTCGGACGCATTTCCCATTAGTAACGGCACACGCCAGGGATGTCCACTTTCACCACTGATATACGTCTTAACCCTGGAATCCTTCCTCAACAGGCTGAGAAGCAACCCAAATATCCAGGGGATCACTGTGAAGAATAGAGAGCTTAAGGTCGCTGCTTTCGCAGACGACATTTTGCTCTCCCTGCAACTGCCCCATATCTCTCTGCCCAAAGATATTGAATACTTTGGTACCTTTATCAAACCTCAAAATTAATTATACCAAATCACAGGCCCTAAACGTCTCCCTCCCTTCTCAGACAGTGACACATTGCCAAGACTCATTCCCGTTTCGATGGGAACATGATACACTTACATACTTAGGCATTCAAATCCCCACCCACCTGTCAGATCTATACTCAAAAAATTTCCATCCGCTCCTCCTTCAGACACAAAAACACCTTAAGGACTGGAAAGGCCTAAATGTCTCCTGGTTCGGACGCTCTGCCTTAATTAAAATGATAATCCTTCCTCGCTTACTTTATCTTATGCAATCGATCCCTATCTCCTTACCAGCAAGTTTTTTTAAATCCTACCGGAAGGCATGTTCTGCTTTCCTGTGGAAGGATTCTTCACCTCGCATTAAATACTCCAGACTCACACTAGCTAAATCTAAAGGAGGAATAGGTCTACCTGACCTCCAAAAATATTACTCCGCTTGTCATCTCACAAGGATCGCTGACTGGAACATCCATGCCTCTAAAAAGGCATGGGTCTTCCTAGAGAGGTCCTTCTCGTCAGGACCCTTACACCTTCTCCCATGGTTACCTTCTCGGAACTGGCCCCATACCCTCTTAACCCACCCCCTTATACATTCTACACTTCTGACTTTTAGAAAGACCATGATAAGGGGTTCATCCACCCCTCCCCCAGGCCCCCTAACTACTCTCCGGGGGAATCCTGACTTTCCACCGGGGACCTCTGCAGATTTTTTAAGTCAGGAGTGGCCATTCGAAGACGTCCTAGCTCTTCAATTCTATTCCAATGAGAAGCCCTTATCCCTTGAAACTTTAAAGTCTAACACCAAGACGCTCTCACTTTCCTTTTGGACCTATAGACAAATCCGTCATTTCCTCACAACCCATGCCAGTCAGTCGGACTGGACACGACAACTTACGCCCTTTGAATCCTTATGCCATCGTAAACAGCCGCAAAGACACTTAATCTCTCTTCTGTATACCTTTCTTTCAGAAACCCCAACGCAGACCCCCGCCCCCTCACAGGTTTCCTGGAGTGGAGATCTTCAAAGGTCTCTTTCCATGGAGGACTGGAACATTATCTATGAGTACGCACACAAGGGCTCTTTGAACGTTGCCATCCAAGAAAATGGCTACAAGGTGATCACAAAATGGTATAGGACTCCGTCACGTATCCACAAATTTTCCCCTAATATTTCTGATACCTGCTGGAGATGCGGGTTGGGGGTGGGAACTATGCTTCATGTGTGGTGGGATTGCGTGAACATTCAACCCTTTTGGAGGGAGGTTCACGGTCTCATCTCTCATATCACTACCTACACCTTGGACTACACCCCGTCCCAATTTCTCCTACACCTCACATCACTACCCAAAAAAGATTACTACAAATCACTGCCGATGCATATGGGTAATGCCGCTAGACTTTGTATACCCAGACATTGGCGCTCCACCAACATTCCAACAGTCAGGGAATGGTTTGCATGGATTTCCTCCATAAAAGAAATGGAGGAACTAATCTTTACCTCACAAGACAGGATGCATAAATTTTCAACCACATGGGCCTGCTGGTCTCATTTTGTTACTACTGAACGATACCTTCAGTACGTATCGTAAGGATACCTGTAGAGTGCAACAACGTCTTAATCGACGTTTTGTATGGGGGGGGGGCAGGTGCGGATCCACTCACCCTTCCCCTCTCACTTCCTTTATCCTTACTCCCCACCTAATATTTATTCCCTCTTCACCCCCCTCCCCCTTTTCTTCCCCTTCCCCCACCCCCCTCTCCCCCCCCTTTTTTTTTCCTCCTCCTTCTTTTCTCTCTTCTCTTTCTCTTTGCTTTTTCTCCTTCCTTTCTTCCCTTTCTTTACTCTCTTTTCCCCCAGATCGACACTTAGTTCTCATCATGTCAGGATACATTGTAATCTAGATGGTGAACTTACTCGAGTGACTGATCCCTGCCCTTCCCGCAGTCTAACCGGGGGGGGGGGGGGGACACAATAGAAATGAAGATCCTCCACCCACATACGCTTAATGACAATTTTATGTCTCAGTAATGTTCACTTATTCTCAGTTAGGATCTTTATGTTGTATCGTGACATACATACTCTTTATATGATTCTGTTAAATGATGTGTTGTGACAATACTTTTGTCCTGTATGTCTTGTCTTACTCTTTTGAAATAAAAAATTTTTATGGAAAAAAAAAAAAACTAGACTTTACAATCACTTGAAGCCTTGTACACACAATGAGAATATCGGACAAATGATTGTCTGGTTTTTTTTGCATGCCAGTTTGAAAATGAAGAGGTTACTAAACTTACGAAGATTCTACAACAACAGAGTAAAACAGAATACAACTTCTGAAGTGATGTAATGTCTTGTATTGTATTATAACATATTGTTTTGTTTCCGAGTATGCGTGGTCTTGCTCTTTTGATTTTTTTTCCAAGCAAATACTGTACTGATTAAATGAAAATTGATCTGGTATCATATGGGAAAAATGTTCATGTTTGTCGCTTCGGCTAATTTCAGATGAACTATCGTGATCGGCTCTCAAAAGTTGTGTACTAACGCTCAGATTATCCTACGATCACTTTGAAAGTGGTATTTTTTATCTGATCATGTGTACTAGGCTTTAGACACTTCTTGCAGTGTAACTCCCGACTCACATTGAAAACTCCTCTATTTCTAATATTTCCTGCCTTTACTCTATCTTTTTTTCTCTCTTTGCTTGCCCCCATTCCTATCTTAACCTTCCCTCCCCTCTTCTTTTCTCCATTTTTTTTCTTTACCTACTTCCCCCGCCTCAATGGGTACAGTAATGCCCTGTACATATGGTCGGATTTTCCGATGGAAAATGTGCGATCGGAGCTTGTTGTCAGAAATTCCGACTGTGTGTGGGCTCCATCAGACTTTTTCCATCGGATTTTCCGACACACAAAGTTTGAGAGCAGGCTATAAAATTTTCCGACAAAAAAATCAGATCGCGTCAATTCCGTTCCTGTGTGGACAATTCCGACGCGCAAAGTGCCACGCATGCTCAGAAGAAATTCCGAGACGGAACTGCTTGGTCTGGTAAACTTAGCATTCAGAATGGATATAGCATTTTCGTCAGGCTGCAATGTTTTAAATAGTTTAATGCAACACATTCTGTTCTTCTTTATAATGCTAGAAGAATAAAGTAGTTTTGCTGCTCATATTCACACAGAGTTATCACAAACTTCTTTCTTTATTATTTAGCATGATTTCATCAATATATTTGATTTGTCACATCTGACAAAAAAGATAAATATTTTATTTTTGTTTTTGTTTTTTTCAAGCCTGATTTTTTTTGTTTTTGTTTTTACTCCCAAATAGTTTTGGGTGTGTTTTGTGTGTCAGGTTACCACAACACCACTATCATCTTGTATTATTTAATCATAAGGAGGTTGCTTGGTGTTGGTGTCTCTTGTTAATATCACATTGTATTTTTCAAATGTACCTGCCTCCTCACAAACAAACTGTCCTTTTTGAATGAAAACACACATAGGCGAGTATAATTGAAAAAAAAATTCCTTTATTAAGGGCTCAGAACCAAACAAAGAGGAAGGCAACGCTGGATAAACATTAGAAATTGGTGAAGCCTCTGACCCCCAGGGCAGACATCAATTATTTTACTGCAAAATTGGTGGCCTGAGGAGTCCATATATAAGGGAGTGCAGTCTGGTCCAGAAGTCAGAAGAAAATCACGAACAGCTGCAGATGACATCTGTGTCCCCAGGCTGTGGTCATACAAAAGCCTGCATCTTTGGCCAGACCAGACTGAACCCAGGTCATCACTCTCTGGTCTTCCTTACATGCTTCCTTCCTGGTTGTGGCTCTGGTGGTGGAATTGTGGCAGGAGAAGGAGTAGGACCTGGAGGAGGAGGAGGGGGAGGAGGACCTGGAGGAGGAGGAGGACCATGGGTGAGCTGACAAATGTGGCTTTCACATGTGAGTTGGCCCCTCAACCCCTTATTTAGAGCTTCTAAAATTACAAACTCACATAAGAGGCATTGGCCCTCCTCCATTTGCATAATTTTGCATGCAGTTAGCTCAGCAAAATCCTCTTCCACACTGTGGGGTGTTCTGAGGGCCTCAGTAGCCTTCCAAAATAGGCCTATTGCAGCCTCCTCCAGGTTACTCCTCTTCCTGCCACTTTTTCTTTGAAGGCGGAGGGGAGGGACCTGGGTATCGGGCAGCCTACTTGGCCCGGCCACCTCCTGGCTGGGACTTCCCTATGTATGAAAAAGGGACATCATTTTAGTTTTTAGAATGCTATACCTGGCTCAAGCTGGACTCCTCCACATGTTGCTGCCTGGAAGGCCCAGGTTGGGAGTCAGAAGCCTCAGCTGGAGGGGAAGGAAGCGTGGAAGGAAGAGTGGAGAGTGCTGGCCTGGGTTCAGTCTGGCCTGCCAGAAAATGCAGTCTGTCATAGTACCACAGCCTGGGGAGATAAATGTCATCTGCAGCTCCTGATTTCTGGGAATCCTGGACTTTCTTGTGCTCCCTTAGATAATTGCTCCTCATGCCACCAATTAGGATCTTCAAATAGGTGATGTCTGCCGTGGGGATCACTGGCTTCACAAATTGCAGCAAATTATCCAGCGCTGCCTTCCTCTTTGTTTGGTTCTTATATTCGGGGTGGTTAACCTGCCACAGACAGGGCAGCTCCCTGAACATATCTAAGATTGGCATAAAGTCATGATCATTGACTAGATCCATTTTCTCTGCAAGACACAACACAAGACAAACCCTAATGTCAGCCTAAAGTCTTCTAAACTTGTCCAAATACAGGCCTCAATCTAGAAGCAGTATAGGCCCAATTTGAAATCTTACCTTCGTTATCACGATCAGCGCCTCCGATACTCCTTCTTCCGCTCACAGATTGTACGTAGTACGCACCTGCATTACGCTTTATATACACTGCGCATGCGTGAAACTCCGCCTACCCCTGACGTTCTTTATAGTCTATTCCCCGCCCCTTCTTGTTCAGCGCAGTGGGGGAAGAGCACATGGCAGAGACACAACAGGTAATTACAGCAATGAGGAGGAGGAGGAGGAAAGCTCGGAGCCAGAAACGTCCCGATCCCGGAGGAGACGATTTAAGGCCTCAATTATGGCCTTTGGGGAGATGTTGGAGATGGTCGACATGCTGAAGAGGGCGACTATGATGGGAAGTATGGACCTTACCCCAACCCCAATGTCAGAAAGGCCAAGATCATGGCGAAAGTGGTCAAGAGTCTGCACCGGAATTGCGGGGTACAACGATCGAAAGATCAACTCAGGAAGCGGTGGTCGGACCTCAAATTAAGGGAGCACGAGCAGTACAGAAGGATCAGGAGAGTGCTGCAAAAAAGTAAGTAGTTGTCCTGTGTTACTATTCTTTATTTTTATTACGTTCGTGCTGCTCCAAGTGCTTTTCTTTACTGTTGTACAGTTAAAATGGCAACTTTCATGTTCATGGGCACATTGTTCGTTCGTTGGAAACATTGATAGTTCGGCATAGAAAACACCATGTTTTGGCCATATGCATTTGAATACATTTTTGCTAGCCTACTTCTCTTAAAATAATTTGGGTGTATGGGTTGGTAACTAGAATGAAATGTAAACTAGATTCTGTGTAAGGAGAGGACACTCAGCAGCTGTTTACACATCTGGATGCTGGAGCACTAGTGTGGGACACCAGAACACCCTTTTTATTGGGGGTCCACACAGGTGCTCCAGTGTATACTATAGGGGTGTCTCCATCTGTACAAAACAGGTAAGTATTCAAGCTTGACAAAGGAAAAAAATATTTATTCATCTTGCAACTCTGCCAAAACAGACAATTGTACCCCACTTCCAAGCAATGTTTCATGTTCCTATTTCTGCCATCAAATATCTGTGCGCTAAATATACCTATTTTTTTTGACATAGGGGATAAAAGACTCGGAGGACACCACTCATCCGAGGAGACAACAGACCCCCCACCTCATGAGGAAGGTGAAATCCACCAAAGCCAACAGGAGGAGGAAGGAGACTTAATCGAAATAGTCACCACATCAGGTGAGCATCTACGACCACAGGTTCAGGTAAGAGATGGATGCCGGAATATTTATAATACATGGTGTTTTTTTTCTATATTTTTAGGTGATCCTGATGTTGTGGATCCAGGTCATTTCACCAGTGAGAGTGCCCAGATCCTGATCGGGGAGATCATGGGGTGTAATAGGGACTTGGAAAACATCCAGAAAAACATCAATGTTGTTCAAAACAAAATGAAGAACATCATTGATGTTTTAGGGAGAGTTTAAACAAAGTTGAACAAAGTAACAGAACGCACTGAAGAACAGCAAGTCCTGTGAAGAGCGACCTGAAAATCAGTAACGAACGAACACGAACACAATGACAAGTCAATTGTACTCGCTGCACGCACTGAAGAACAGATACAAACCCACAAGAACAAACTGAACAGCAGAAAACGATCTGAAAACCACGAGTCTGAAAAAGCGCAAATCGTCTCTCACCAAAATTTTACTAACATTAGATTAGCAAAAGGAGCCCAAAGGGTGCCGCGCTTGGTTCTGAACTGCCCTTTTATAGTCTCGTCATACGTGGTGTACGTGACCACGTTCTTGGCGATCGGAAATTCCGACAACTTTGTGCGACCATGTGTATGCAAAACAAGTTTGAGCCAACATCCGACCATTCAACATGTCCTCTGATATTGGCACCTGTCTAAAATACATAGAATGGCAGGAACCGTATTTAAAAAATGTATGTGATTTCTCAATCACTGTACATCTTCCAAACCCTTCCAGTGGCTATTCCAACCAAAACTCTGTGGCAGGTTAATGAGAATTTAGGCAACTCCTGTAGGTGGATTATCCACCAGGAGTGAAGGCGGAAACCCTCAGTGTACCTAAACAATCTAGAGGAATGGGCTTTCCAGACCCAGTCTGATACAACAAGGTCACATACTCATCCAGGGTTCTGGATTGGTGTAAACAGCTACTAAAAGTTGGGCCTCCTTAGAACAGGCTCTGTCTCCTGTTCCCCTGAAGGCTCTTCCATGGCTGCCAAGATTATGCCTGGCTTCAGTAAGGGTTCAAAAAAACAAAAAAAATGCAGCGTTGTGTGATACTGAACCTTACAAATGCATAAATAGTGCCATAAACAATCAAAATCAATATTGCTAAAAAATATAACTATGAATATAAAAAAATATTTTTTGTGTAACAAGCTAGCTCACAGTGAAAAAATGTAGTATTATTCCTTAATATCAAGTGTCCAAAAAAAAAAGAGATTTTTTCTCCCAATTTACATCAATCCAGAGAGACAAAAGTGCAAATTGGGGTATTGAACGTATTAATGTCCAAAAGGTGACTCTAGTGATGATAATCCTGATTAGGGTGACTTCACACATGTGCTCCCCCCGTGTGAATGCGCACACCTCCAACAGTGTGACTGCACACTTAAGTTTGGTCCACATAAGCAGTTGAACCACTCCTGGGCTCTAAGTGAAACTGGCTCAGCAGGATCCCACAGGAAAATCCAGAGAAGTTGTCCTCAATTTAAAAGAAGAAAGAGGCTGGATAGTGCATTATCACTAGTTTAAAAATGTATTTAGAAAACATAACATCAGGGTACCCACATATTTTAGGTGCTTCCAGCGCACCTGTCAGAAACCATGAACCAGACCGAGACAGAAGTACAGTGAAATCACACTTGTTTATTAATAAAAATGAAAAGGTAAATAGAGTAAGTGTAGTCAAAGCAAAGCCAGAGTCCAATAACCGGGTCGGGTAGTCAGCCAAGCCAGAGTCCAGTAACCAGATCGGGTAATCAGCCAAGCCAGAGTTCGGTAACCAGATCGGGTAATTAACCAGGCCAGAAGTCAGGGATCCAAGTAGAGGAACAGCAAGCAGGATAAGGAGCCAGAAGGGATGTCAGCAAAGCCCATCTTTAAACAGGAACGCAGGAGATGGTTTCTTGTGATGTGACCAAGGCGAAGGCAACAATGAACTGAGCTGGGGATCTTTAAGTAGATGGGACTGACGAGCAGATCCACAACAGATGGTTAACTGTGGAGAGAGATAAGAGCTGCCAATTAGCCGACAGCTGAGCGGCCAGCTCAGAGAAGGAAGGGCTGAGACAGCCCTGACAGTACCCCCCTCCTCAATGACCTCTCCCCCTCGAAGGACCACCGGGGGTTGAGGATAAAATGTCTCTGGAATACCACGGAGGAGGGCAGGAGCATGTACGTCCGAGGGTGAGACCCAGCAGCGTTGCTCCGGACCGTACCCCTTCCAATGCACCAGGTACTGTATGCGCCCACGGAATGTATGGCAGTCCACAATGGATTGTACCTCATACTCCTCATGGTTCTCAACCTGTATAGGGTGAAGACGTGGCACCGAGGTGGTTTCAATAAGGAGACAAAAAACACATTTGAGATGCGCATACTAGGAGGAAGGTCCAATGCTTAAGCCACTGGGTTAATCCTGCGAAAGATACGGAAAGGCCCAATAAACCAAGGTGCAAATTTCAGTGAGGAAACACGAAGTCGGAGGTTGTGAGATGACAGCCAGACCCTGTCCCCAACCTGGTAGGAAGGCGCAGTCAGGCATCTGCGGTCAGCATGGAGTCTGTACCTATCATTAGCATGACGCAAGCCTCCTGGACTTGTGCCCGAGTGGTACGAAGATCACGGAGATGCTCCTCTAGCGCAGGAATAAACAAGTCAGACAACATGGAAGTTTGGAAACCATAATTCGCCATAAACTGAGACAATCAGGAAGCAGAATTTAAAGCACTGTTGTGAGCAAACTCAGCCCATAGTAATAGGTCTGACCAGTTGTTGTGATGGTTAGAAATATAGCAACGTAGGAAATGCTCCAAGGACTGATTTGCTCGTTCTGCGGCCCCATTAGCCTGCGGGTGATACGCAGAGGAGAAAGCAAGCAGGATAGGGAGCCAGAAGGGATGTCAGCAAAGCCAGTCTTTAAACAGGAACTCAGGAGATGGTTTCTTGTGATGTGACCAAAGCGAAGGCAGGAATGAAGTGAGCTAGAGATCTTTAAGTAGGCGGGACTGACGAGCAGATTCACAACAGCTGGTTAACTGTGGAGAAATATGAGAGCTGGCAATTAGCTGACAGCTGAGCAGCCAGCTCAGAGAAGGAAGGGCTGAGCCAGCCCTGACAGCACCAAACTATAAAAGCATTAAGCATAGGATTCCTCTCCAAAGGACTTCCAAACTTGTATGTGTCAGCAGCTTGTACAAACAAACAAACATGTATCTGAGCTCCTCCACTGCCCTGGCCTATCCCCTACATGTGACGACACAGGTCCAATCACGTGTCTTCCTCAGGGAGATCTGAGGAATCGGTAAGGGTTCACCCTATTCTAAACACTACTGTCCCAGGGCAATCTCCATGTTGCCAGTGATAGAAAATCCGGACTTTTCACAGAGGCTCTCTAACCCCAAATTTTGCCCATTTTCGTGTTAAATTAATTTAGACTGCAGAACTTCTGGGACAATGGTGGCTGGAAATCCATATCCGCTTTCCAATCCTTGCCAATATGACAGGTAATTCAACTTTAAAATGATCTCCTCTCTGTCCGGCTTTGGCAAGCTTCCATCTCTACTTCTATCTCTTCTGAAAACAGCTATGATACCATGCGACCTTTGCGACCTTTTCATTGTCTACTCCCCCAGAAAGCTATGCCCCTTTCTTCATAAAAAAAAGATTTGGCCAAAAGCATATCCCCTGAACAAAGGGGAGTTATATTTTTCATGCATACA
Organism: Lithobates clamitans; assembly: GCA_037952925.1. NCBI lineage: Eukaryota > Metazoa > Chordata > Amphibia > Anura > Ranidae > Lithobates > Lithobates clamitans. The sequence continues at coordinate 170,723 of JBBGZY010000799.1, forward strand.
TCCTCCATCTCTTTGAGATCACAGCAATCTGGTTACAAATTGCTCACTAGCTGGTAAAGGGTTCCAGAGAGGTTACATTGCATGTTTCCCAATACTGGTCTTGTCCATGGATCTGCCCTTTTTTGGCAAGATTTATGTGTACTAATTTAAGAACAGTCATGGGCCTTTCCCTTGAACAAGAAAGAGCTGCCTGTTTGTTGCACCTCAGCCTGCTCTCTAAGCAGAAATATTTCCACTCTTTGGTAGGACACCTTGTCAATGCAGTAAGAGCATGTATCCCAGTGCAGTGGAAAACCCCCTCCCTGCCCACAGTATGTCAATGGATTAGGATGGTGAATGACTTTATGCTCATGAAAAATCTTGCTGCCTCCATAAAAAGCAGATAGCTTGCTTCCACACAACATGGTTTTACCTGGACTCAATTCACTCTTTTAGAGAAATACAGGGATCTCTTTGAGTCTTAGTTTCAGCTATCTTAAAGGGTCTCTACCATGTTACTAGGAATTTGTTTTCAACAATTGGCACTAACACAAGTACTGAATAATCAGGCTCAAGCTCTCTAACTTTGGTGTTCCACGTATACAAACTGCTTTGAGCCCCTTGCTTGCAAGTACTACCTGAATAAGAACATCATGGGTACCATTTGGTCCTGCATTTGCACAATGTGTTCCACTACGCTCTGATAGGCCTTAGTCTCTTGTTCCCATGTCTCTTTAACTACATCCAGTAGTCCACTAGGGTGTCACTTATAAAGCAGCTTCAAGGATGAGAACCCCGTGAATTTCCAGGGAACTTCCCATTAGGCAAACAACAAATCACAACTATCTTTTTGAATCACTTTCCTGAGCAGCCCCTTTCAATTTTTTTTTTTAACATTCCACTAACCTATGCAGATGATACTTGGAAGACTGTAAGTGCCTTATTTCAAACATTTTGCACAGCTCCTTTAAAACCTTAGACACAAACAGTACCTTGATCAGTCAGGATTTCAGACTGGAGCCCCATTTTAGTGAATATGTGAAATAAGGTCATTCCTAAAGGGACTGTTTCTGGATATTGGGTGGCATGGTCAAGAACCATTAACAGACTTAAAAATGGGGTGTCAAGTGGTTATTTGACAGAACAGGCAGCCATAGAAGTCTTTGATTTCCTGGTCTCAGGGCTGCTAGTTTTAGCAGCCCTGAGATGACTACCAAGCACATGGATAATAACCAAATGTAACACTTAAAAGGTTAAGGTGTGCCTCATCATTAGGGATGAGCCGAACACCCCTCGGGTCAGAACATTCGAACAGGCTGAACGTTCGCGCCAAACTTTCTAACCCCGTTAAAGTCTATGGGACTCAAATGTGAGAAATCAGAAGTGCAAATTTTAAAGGCTAATATGCAAGTTATTGTCCTAAAAAGGGTTTGGGGGCCCGGGTCCTTCCCCAGGGGACATATATCAATGCAAAAAAAAGTTTTTTTGTTTTTTTTTGGGAGCAGTGATTTTAATGATTCTTAAAGTGAAAAAATAAAAGTGAAATATTCCTTCCTATAAATATTGTGCCTGGGGGGTGTCTATGGTATGCCTCTAAAGTGGCGCATGTTTCCCATGTTTAGAACAGTCCCTGCTCAAAAAGACATTTCTAAAGGTAAAAAAAGTCATATAAAACTGCTTGCAGCTTTAATGTCATGTCTGATCCCAGCAATATGGATGAAAATCATTGAGAACCCCCCCCCCCCAGCCCATTACCAGCCCCTTTGGGTCTTGTATGGATATTAAGGGGAACCCCGCACCCAAATAAAAAAAAGGAAAGGCGTGGGGGCGCCAGGCCCTTTATACTCTGAACAGCAGTATACAGGCAGTGCAAACAAGACTGGCACTGTAGGTTTGTTCTTGTACATTTTTTTACGTGTAGCTCCAGCCAAAAAAAACAATTTTTAAGCTTTTTGGAAAACATAGGGAAGGGTTATCACCCCTGTAACATTTGTTTTTCTGTCTGTGCACCTTTTCAGAAGATTTCACCTCACTTTCTGTCCCAATGACAATTGGATTTAGAAAATTTGGGGTTTTTAGTGAAACAAGGAACTCTTAAAGGAGAGAATTTCCCTTCCTAGGGGTAAATTTCCTCTCACTTCCTGTTGTCTCCTTCCGTTTGCAAGTAGGAGTCATTTGTAAGTTGGATGTTTGAAAGTAGGGCCTGCCCTATATACTCTGCAGAAATTTGGGCCTTAGGTGTTGGCGTTGCCACAACACTGTAAGCCCTCACAGTTACTCTTGGTAGGCGCAGAAACGGGCCCTGCTGTGAAACATGCTGTGAAATATTAGATCAAGAATAGTAATTACATGGCCCTGTTCAACAGGAGCTGAAAAATCGGGCACTGGTGTTGGTGCCACAACACTGCAACCCCTCACAGATACTCTAGTTGGAGTGCAGGAATGAGCCCTGCTGCAAAGTATTGCATCAAAAATTGTAATTACACGACCCTGTTAAACAGGGGCAGAAAAATTGGGCCTTAGCCACTGGTTGTGGTGCCCAGAACCAAAAATGTTCTTACAAGCTATCAGCATGAACATTGAGGAGGAAGAGGATAGTCACTCAGCATAACAGGATAGTCAGTCAGCATAGGCAGTCTTGAAGGGATCTCACATTAAAAAAAAATTATTCGGTTACATCAGTATCAGGTGCATGGTAGCTGGTGGTGATCAAAGACTGATTCATTTTTATGAAGGTCAGCCGATCGACCGATTCAGTGGACAGGAGCACCATGTGATCGGTTACAAAGACTCCAGCAGCACTGAATGTGCGTTCCGAAAGAACGCTGGATGCAGGACAGGCCAGTAGCTCAATTGCATACTGTGCAAGCTCTGGCCAGTGATCCATCCTCAAGACCCAGTAACCCAGAGGATTTTCGGTGGGAAAGGTGTCCAAGTCTGATCTTGCCCCTAGGTATTCCTGCACCATATGAATCCGACGCTGGCGATGGTTGCTGGAACTGATCATACCTTGGGGCTGCAGACTAAAAAATTGTCTACAAGTCCATGGGTTTCTTTGGACTGTAAATGATCCCTTGAAGACTGCTGCTGATGCTGAGTGCTAGGCCCCACCTCCATACTGACACAATCCTCCTCCTCCTCCTCGTCCTCTTCCTGTGTGATCGGTGGGCACGCAGGAACACTGTCTGGATAAAGGGGACCTTGAGAGGTAAGGAAGTCCTCCTCTTCCTGCCTCTGTTCTGCCTCAAGTGTCCTGTCAATTATTTCATGCAGCGTGTGCTCCAACAGTTGAACAAGAGGGACAGTGTCACTGAAGCATGCACTGTCACTGCTCACCATCCTCGTGGCCTCCTCAAATGGTGACAGGACAGTGCATGCATCCCTGATCATGGCCCACTGGCGTGGGGAAAAAAAACAAGCTCCCCTGACCCTGTCCTGGTGCCATAGTTGCATAGACACTCATTGATGACCCTCTGCTGCATGTGCAGCTGCTGCAGCATGGCCAACGTTGAGTTCCACCTGGTGGGCATATCACAGATGAGGCGGTTCTTGGGCAGGTTAAATTCCTTTTGGAGGTCAGCCAGCTGAGCACTGGCACTATATGACCGGCAGAAATGCAAACCGACTTTCCTGGCCTTCCTCAGGACATCCTGTAAGCCCGGGTACCTGCCCAAGAACTGCTGCACCACCAAGTTAAGGACGTGAGCCAAACAGGGCACATGAGTCAGTTGTCCCTGTTGGAGGGCGGAGAGGAGGTTGGTGTCATTGTCGCAAACCACCATTCCTGGCTTAAGCTGGCGTGGCATCAACCACCTCTGAACCTGCCCCTGCAGAACTGTCAGAATCTCTGCCCCAGTGTGGCTCCTGTCCCCCAAGAACACCAGCTCAAGCACCGCATGGCATCTTTTTGCCTGCGTGCTTGCGTAGCCCCCTGAATGCCTACAGAGCACTGCTGGTTCCGAGGACAAATCAGCACAGGAAGCAGAAGCATAAAGAAATGATAACATGTGGTTTAAAAATTAATGGACTTTATTAATAGCCTAATCTCAAAGGGTGACAATGATAGTATAAATAGGAGCTGTGGCACAGGAGATAACACAAGTGAAACTAGGCACAATAATATACAATGTTCAAGCGCTAAAATAGGATATTAATCACTGACGTGCTTCGACCACCGGGTCTTCTTCAGAGGATTTGGGCGCTGTAGAGAAATTTGCATTTATTCAGATTCATGTATATAACCATAAAATAAAATAAAATATAATAGGTATACATTTATCGGTATAGTTACCAATCACATCATGTTAATAGAATTCTCCTGAGCCTAAAATTCTCCAAAGTCTCCCCCACTCAGTCCCAGCAGGGGTCCCCGGCCGGCACACCACTGGAGGGAGCCAACCGCTCATGCGTGTCTTACGAGGAGTTACAAAAGTGGATAAAATCCCAAAGCCAGGGAGGGGCCGTGAGGGTGAGCGAGCAGCACCTGCAGTCGAAGCATAGAGTAACAGTGCTATCAGTGCATTTTGTTTAGCATGGATAGAAATATATGTGTCATTCCAATCATTAAATGTTGGAAGTAATAACTCTGTTTTTAAATTTTTAACTGTTATCTGTATTTCTAAGGCCAGCAGCATGTAGATATTCAAATATTCCTATGAAGGTAAAAATGAAAGTAGTAACTGTGAATAGATATAAATATCAGCATGTCAAAAACGGAGTAGTAAATGGATGGTGGTAAGTATATTGTATTGTGGGATTGAAATGGAGAGAATAGCATGATAAAATGGAAGAAAAATAAGAGTATAGAATCATGGAAAAAGAAATAAAGAAATAGGGGGAATAGAACGGGGAAGGAAAGAAAGGACCCAGACACATGAGGGATATGGGGGAGTGACGAATGGAGGGGAAAAAAAAAAGAGGGGGGCAGAAAAGAGTGTCAGGAAGGAGGAAAAAGGGACGGGTGGAGGAAGGGAAGGAAGAATGGGGAAAGGGAAGAAAGGGGCCAGAAAGAAAGAGCCCCAAAGAAGGATGTTGAAAAACTGAGGAAATGATGAAAGGTGAAAAAACAGTGATGTGTGAAAGAACTGTGATGTGTGAGAGGGTGCAAATGGGGGAATGAAAGTTTAGGTAGGAGGGGAACCCAAGAATTGGGAAAAGTGTGGAAATCGTGTGAATACAGTGAACGGGGCCAAAACTAGGCCAAAAAATGCAACAAGAAACGAGAAAAACAACCCGAACGTGAGAGAGTGAATAATGGAAAAAGGTGTGAGATGCATCAGTGATGGTGTGCTAGTGCCAACAAGCATAAAAAGTGAATATTATGTTTATGTAATCGAAAGAAGAAGAGAAGTAGGCCAGCAAAGGGGAAAAAAAATCCACAATGGTAGGATAGATATTATAAGCAGATGGGATCAAATCTAAAATGTCCAAAATAGTATGATTACTAGACATGTGCATTCGTTTTCGTTCGTTTGCATTTTCGTCCAAATTTCAGGTATTTTCGTTATCATTTTAACAAACGATAACGAAAGCGCAGATTTCGAAAAACGAAAGATCCGACATAAACAAATGCTTTATTTTTGTTTTCATTGCGACAACAGTTCGATATAGATAGGAGATTCGACATGACGCTAACAATAACAATTTGTGTCTATCGAACCTGTGGTCAAATGTGCCTAACCTTAACTCTATAGTCTATCCACCATAGTAGTCCAAGATTATTCGAAAAGATTCGACATAGAGAGAAAAGATTCGACATAGAGAGAGAAGATTCGACATAGAGAGAAAAGATTCGACATAGAGAGAAAAATTAAGTAAAATAAAAATAATGATGATGATGGTTATTGGCCAATTGTAACCAAAGAGGAGGGGCAGTAAAATAGCTAGAACCGCATATACAGCCAACTTAGTTTCACTTACGATTTGCTAGCAGAGAGAGACAGACACGCTGATTCATTTCAGAACAGTCAATCTTAGCTGGTCCGTTTGAATTCACTGTCACTTTGTCAGAGAACCTGAAATATTTCATTTGAGCATAAGCTAAGCACAGCAGCAGAACAGTAGTGAAGCAAGCTACATCTGTGTTGTGAACTTGATAGATAGACTAATGATACTAGTGTTGCTGCTAGTGTTGTGATAGCCTCAGAGGCTGCCGTGTTGTGGTGGGGGGTGATTTATAGATTGAGATTCTATATACCCTATCTCTACTCCAGTCCATTTTCTGACTTGCAGTTGCTGTAAAGTTCAGAAATGTACCGTTCTAATGTAAAAGTGAAGACTGGTAGAGGTAGTGGTCGTGGTCGCGGTCGCAGTGGACGCCTTGCTAAAAAAAGTGGCAAAAAGTGGCAAGGTCTCTGCTACTAGTGCCTCTGACACTTCTGCCGCCACCAACATGCTGTCCACAGCAGTGGGTGTCACCGCCAGTGCCACCAGCAAAGCTAGTTCCACAACCCCCAGTTCTTCTAATATTACTTTTCCTGCCAGACCACCAACATCTGCTGCCACTTCCACTGCCAGTGCAGCGCCTCCTTCCACTTCTACAGGTGTCATGGCTGCATATTTTTATGGAATAGGCAAGAAACCTAGTAAAGTGGAGTTGCCTTTACAGTCACCACCACCAATCACACTACCAGTGCCACTGCCCAGCTCCCCAAAGAAGCAATTGAGGGAGACAGCAGCAGAGACAGAGTGTGAGACTTTTTCTTCATTGGCCCAAGAAGATAATTTAGAATGTGATGCTCCTCTTTCCCCAAACACTGCGGATGTTTTATACAATCTTAGCCCACAGAACTTACAGCTTGACCTGGAGAAAGTGCAAGAGGGATATTCTGTGAGGAGTAGGACAGGTAGCAGTCCACTTTTTTTATCTGCTGCTAACTCCCCTTCTCCCTCGGTTATTATGGAAGAATCCTGTGATGATATCACTGACCTCCCAGTCCCCAGCACCCCTGCCATTAGCAGCACTAGTTCTAGTTCACCAAGTGTAACTGTAGTGGAAACAGCTTCCACCACTGGTGTGCTACCTGCTGCAGCTATATCAGCCCTAAATAGATATCAACAGGGTCAAGGGGCTGCATCCCGCCGCAGCAACGTTTGGAAATACTTTCAAACATTGGAAGGAGGGTTCTTTGCCAAGTGTAAATTGTGTGGGAAGCAAGTAAGAAGGGGTAAAAAGTTAGGTCATTTAACCAATGCTGGTATGAACCTACACCCTCAAAATTACCACCACTCTACTTTACTGCGTGCAGAGGCAGAAAAAGAAGATGGTAGCGCAGGAAGCAGCATAACGGACTCTGACTGTACTGGTGATACCTCCTCAAGCACACCACTTACTCAGAGCACAGGAGGCAATAGAGAGGGTTCAATTAATACAACCCGTCCATGTGCAGTAGTTCCACTGCAGACCCAATCAGGCTCCTCATCCTCCCAAGGACATCATCAGCCTACCCTCAATAGTTTTGTTGACTTTAATTCCAAGGGCATGTCAAAACAGCAGGCCAACAAGATCACCTGCCTCATTGGCCAATTCATTGCTGTTGGAGGAGTCTCTTTTCGCATGATTGAAGGGGAGCCGCTTAAACAGCTCATGCATGCCCTTGCTCCATGATACGTTGTTTCTGCACGAACAACTTTCAGCAGAAAGATTATTCCAGCACTGTACCACTCGTGCGTTGGATTATTGAAGGAAAAAATGGCCAAAGTCGAAGGTCAGACAATTCATTTGAGAACTGATTTGTGGACAGCTCCCAGCGGTCAACACGCTTTCCTGTCTTGGACTGCACACTGGTGGCAGGCCACTGTGCCTGTTGGTGGTGGCACTGGTGTAAGAGTTCAAACTCCATCAGGAAGCAGGTCTGCAGCGCAAGACCAGCAGGGTTATCAAGCTTTCCTGCTCCACACAGAAGTCCGTGATGACCACCACAGCTCTGCCAACATATTGCAGGCAATTAGATCAATGATGGCCAATTGGTTTGGAGAGCAGGCAGTCACCAATGTCTCTGTTGGGTTCATTGTGACAGACAGAGTTTCAAACATGGTTAAAGCTCTCCAAGATGGATCTTTTGTCGGTGTGCGCTGTTCTGCACACATACTGCATTTAGTGGTCAAGGGTGCAATCCCAGTGGAGAAAAACAACAAGATTGCTCAAATCTTGGACCTTTGTAGAAAGATTGCAGGGCATTTCCACTGCAGTGTAGGGGCTAGTCAACTGTTGAGGGAGGAGCAAGAACAATCAGGGCTCCCCATACATCGCCTGAAACAAGATGTCAGCACCCGGTGGAACTATACCCTGGAAATGCTGGAAAGCATTTTGGAGCAAAAGACAGCCATCCACAATCTATCATCCCGCCACAGCATCAGGAATGATTCCACACTGGGACGTGATGACTGGTATATAATTGGGCAGCTCCTTTATGTCTTAAAACCCTTTTCGGAATGTGATGGAAAACTTGAGTCAGAGCAATGCCAGCCTAGGACAGGTCATACCCTTGTTTACCTATCTCATAGATAAGATGGGATCGTTCCTAGAAAACAGTGAGCCTGTTTGTGGCAGCCCACTTCAAGCCGATGTAGCGTCTTTCATCAGAAAGCTACAAGCTAACCTAAAAGATCGGCTAAATGACCGTGTCCGCAAAAGCCCTGAACTCATGCTGGCTTCCCTGTGTGATCCCACTATCAAAGGTAAACTAGCACTCAGAGACAACAGCCTCTCCTACTGGAAACAAAAATTGATTGAAAGGGTCCGGAATTTGCAGCAACAGAGATGTACGATGGATGAGGCCGGTTTGGAAGATTCACCTGCCATGTCTGCTATTCCAAGGCCTGGCACCATCACTCAAAAACAACAGAGTGGAGCATGTGCATGTTGGGTAGAGTCACTTGACAATCTGGTGGATGCAGGTCAAGCAGCAGGTAATCGAGAGGAGAGCAGTGCCTATGAAATGGTCAAGGCCTACCTATATGAAGCACCTTTGCTTCCTACAGAGGACCATTTAACCTATTGGGATGGTAAGAAAAGTGTGTGGCCTGGTCTTTGCCTGGTTGCCCAACAACTACTATCCTGTCCTCCAACCACTGTGCAAAGTGAGAGAGTTTTCTCTATTACTGGGAATATCCTTATTCCATACCGTTCACAACTAATACCCCATTTGATGGAACAAATAACTTTCCTCAAATTTAACCACCCCAAGCTGGGTTACCCTACCCTTAACTTGTGAGACCTTAATCATTGTTACCACGGAATAGCCATATTGGGGGGATGGGAGAGCACGCATGACTGCTGCCCGAGCCACAGTCGACTAAGGACTATGATACTCAAAAAACCTTAATTATATAAAAAATTGACTTTGCATCAGAGTCCAGAAGTGTAAATGAAAAACTGTGAAAGGAACCAGTCCATCAGTATCTAACACATCACACAAAAAAAAAAATAACATATAAGAAATAAAAAATAAAGGAATAAGTAGGGGTATTATTACAAAACACCAAAAAACGTGAAGCCCCTCATAAAAACAAGAAAGGGCAGTTGGTAAAACCCGGACGGGGGGAAGTCCCCAAGTGTAAAATACTTGAAGGGGAATCGTAGACTGTGGGACTTCATTATGTAAGTGTAGAATCCCATAAAGATGTGTATCTTCCGTGTAGAAGTCCCTGAGCATCCCTGGGCATGATGCCCTGGTTTAGGGGAGTCCGTCTTGCTTCATGCACATGCAATAGGTTTAATTCCTGTGTTCCTTTATGGAGCGGTCTCTATAATATCCAAAAGGATTAAAGAGGTGGTAATAGAAAAATATTGGGAATGGCGATAACCATCTTGATTACATAACCCTGTTTCCAGCCGAATAGGTGGTATATTGAGGTTCCGTTAGAAAGACTTAACCTCTAAAGATGACGTGAGGGTATGTAAGGTTTTTTCCCGTCATGATCTTGCCATGAGGGAAAAATAAAGAAAAAAGGATAAACAGCAACTTTGAACATCAGGTGGGCATATTATCTTTAGCTCGCTTGGTTTTGTTCGCCTTCCATAGTGGAGATAGGGGACTGGTTGGTGATGATCTTTTGGAGGAACTTGCCTGCATGTTAGAAGTGTCCATGTCTCCAGACTCCATTCTAGAGCCCAGGTTCTGGAAGTCTGCTCTAATATCAGTGGTGATCTTGCTGGCTGTAACAGCAAGTCCTCGGTCAAGCATTTCAGAAAATTTAATGAATAGCTTCCCTACGTTTAAGGGAATGTCCTGTGTCTGTCCCGAGGCCTGCTCCTGGTTACATAATGCAGCGTTAGTGTTCCCTGGGCCTGGAATGTTGTTCATGGGAGATAGCATATAGTTTTCAAACGTGCGTTCAAGCAGTGAAACTGTTGATGCAGGTGAGGGGGTTGCAATGTTGTGGCTACCCAGATTCATTTGGGGGGTGAAGGATAAAGTGGCTGGGTTAATCACTTGCCTGTGCTCCGAGTGTCCCCCTGCATGTGTGTCTCGTGGCTGGGACGCAGCCGCCATCTTGGACGCGGCCTGCTTTCCTTCGGTCGTAAATTGTGGCCCCAGGTTGTGGCGGACCGAGCTGCTGGACATCCCGGTGTGCTAGAGCTGTTCCCGGGGTATCCCTGTCCAGATTGGGCTTCCTTCGGGGCCGGTTCCTGCGCTAGTGCGACTCGTTGGCTGGGGCAGAGCGGAGCTCCTGGCTTACGCGGCCATGTTGGGAGACCCGCGCATGCGCACGCCAGCAGCTTTCTTATCTCATCCTCCCCTACAGCTGCTAAGAGCTAATTCTCATGGGGGAGGAGAGGCACCTGCTTTCCTCTGCACCCCGACTGCCTGCGCTTACGTGCTATGGAACTGCAAAACAAAAAGAGAAGACAAACGTGTTCCACAATTAAACTACAATTGTAATCTGAAAATGACATCAACACATGAAACACATGTAGAATGAACCCGTAGAATGAACCCGTAGAATGAAACAATGCAAATGGAATTTTTGGATTAGGCACATTTTTTCATGTAGCACAAGGTTTGCACATTTATTTAATAACCAAATTTATTGTAAGAAAAACATATGCTTTTTTGGTGCACAATAAATAATAAAAGACAGGATTGAGATTGTGCCGAGTAAATGTCCATTGTGTCCACTCCAGTCCACCTTTCTATTACCCGCTTGAGTGAACTGTGTATAGTGTAAAATTTCCTTTCTTGTTTCTTTTGCAAAGCATTAACCCACTTGCGGATGTGGAACCCCCCATAGTAACTAAACATATGGCAGGTCCACAAGCTGGTTAAGTCCAGCCACCGTAACACTATATATATATATATATTGGTTTTTCACAGGAGGGAGGATAAATTGAAAATTATTTATTCCTTTTTTTTAAAAAAATTTCACTTAACTTTACTGACATCACATGTGATAGCAATAATATATGTTTATGTGTGTGTGTAAAATCAGTGCATTTTTGGAGCTTTTATCATTGTATAAATGACAATGGTCCCGAAATGGCATCAAAAATGTCCGATGTGTCCGCCATAATGTCTCAGTCACAATAAAAATCGCTGATCGCCGCCATTACTAGTAAAAAAAATTGTTAATAAAAATGCCATAAAACTATCCCTATTTTGTAGACGCTATAACTTTTGCACAAACCAATCAATAAACGCTTATTGCAATTTTTGTTAACAAAAATATGTAGAAGAATACATATCGGCCTAAACTGAGGAAAAAATTTGTTTTTTATATATTTGTTGGGGATACGTATATAGCAAAAAGTAAATAAAAACCGCAGAGGTGATCAAATACCACCAAAAGAAAGCTCTATTTGTGGGAAAAAAAGGACGTCAATTTTATTTGGGAGCAACGTCACACCACTGCGCAATTGTCAGTTAAAGCGTCGCAGTGCCGAATTGCACAAAGTGGCACGGTCATTTGGCAGCCATACCTCTGGGGCTGAAGTGGTTAAAATGTAAAAAAAAAAATAATAATCAGACACGTTACTTACCATTTTATGTCGCTGAATTTTTTGCGACAGGCAGTCGGGTCACACCGATGGCGATAGGTCTCCTCGATCATCCTGGAGATCTCCTCCCACTTCTCCCGCTTCCACTCCGCAGTGGTTTCCCTGGAGCGGGGGCCACACAGCTGCATCCAGCAGGGAAGCGTTTCCCTTACAAGGACCTGGGACTCAATGTGAGTCCACATAAGGTTACGCTTCCTGCTGGTTGCAGCTTGTGTCCCCCTCCTGCGCCCATTTGTGGATGCTGCCTCCATAGAAGGCCCAGGAACGTCCTCCTCCATGCTTTCATGGGTTGCTGCTGGTGCTGCCATTGCCATATTATCTCTATTCTAAGCCAGACACATCGTAGAATTTTGCAGCCGCACTTCTGATTGAGAAACGAATGTAAAGTTTGGTTGGCTGACTGTTGCTGGGGCAGAGTAGACCAATGAGCATGAACGATGAAGATTCGACACAGAAACAAAAACATGTAAACGTAAATCTTTGGCTTATGGTGTCTGTCGAAAGTTAGAAGATTAGACGGAGCAGCTAAACAAACTGTACGATGCTGCCAGGGTTGCCAACCACCAGTAAATTTACTGACAGTTTGTAAAAATCTGTGATTTTTTTTACAACTGCCAGTAAATATCAGGGGCTGATAATTTCATGCTGTGTTGACTTTTTGAGTGTAAATCAAACAAAATACCTTGTTATAGGTATTGTCAGTGTTTCCATATCATGTTTATACTGTTTAAATATTCACTGTGTTAGTTTACAATAGTAATTCTGTAATGTATCAGGTTGTCAGTAAAAAATGTGCTCCGCCAGTAAATTTTCCATGTTTTGTCAGTAAAAAATGCTGAGGGAGGTTGGCAACCCTGGATGCTGCTATCGTACATTTCCTGTCAAATGCATCCAGGAAAATTCGACCGGAATGTACGATTGCGACGTCGTACAGTTTAGCTGCTCCATCAAATCTACTTTGAACATTCGACAGACACCATAAGCCTTTAATGACAGATTTGACCTTAATTAATTTTGATTTTCGGACGAATGCAAGTTTTTAACGAAAAATGAAATAAAGAAAAACGAATTTCGGGAGTAACTAAATAAATTTATTTTTCAGACGAAAACGAAATTCCGAAACAAAATATTTCAGTGTGCACATGTCTAATGATTACCAAGGATGTGTAATAAAATGACGTGGAGGGGACCATTGGGTCCGACTCGTCAAGGTATAAGGGTACTTATAATTATCTGTCTCCAGACTGTTAGTCTGTTTAGCCATCCTGATGGAACAGTAGGGATCGGCTGAGGAACCCCCCAGTGTTTCATCATTGAATGTGGAAGGCTGGCCGCTGGTTGGTTGCCTAATCGAGCTACAGGTACATGCGAACCACCCCCACCTCCCCTCCTCCAGCAGGGACTGTGCCGCAATGGCGACACTCCATGTGTGGCTCCCCCAGCATTCAGGAAGACAGATGTCCCGGCACAGCCGTCACTTCCGCCGCAATAGCATAACGCCACAACGTCACGCACATGGCGTCATGTGTGCAGGCAGTGTCACAGCGTTTGGATGTGATCCGGAACGCCGCTGGCAGGAAACAATACACCCCAGGTGGACCTGCCACCTGGTGGGTGTGTTTGGGAAGAACAGGGCCCTATGCTCCCCCCACCAGGAAGAGATGCAGTGACAGAGCCTCCACTCCCCAATGGATCAGCGGGTCAGGAAATCCGCGCTCGGGCCCAGCAGGGGGAAGAGGAGGAGAGAAGGCTCAGAGCAAACAGTGTGTCAAAAACATATGAGATATTATGCATCGGGCTCAATTCAAATGGTGCCCCATGCCCAATTATCAACAAATTACAATAACTCATAAATCATATTATATATATACGAAAATGATTGAAAGCTGTGGGCTGTTGAGGTGCAAATAAGGTATCCACAGACTGCCTCCACTAGATTTCATGAATGTAAAGTTATGTAAGTCCAGATCATCTGAGTTGTCTGTTTAACAGAATAAGAGTACTCGCCAGTGTACATTGTCAAACGTTTAAATGCGCCAAAAAGGGGGCAGATTTCTTTTCTAGTACTATAGTAAGTTAGTGGAACAGGGAGGAAACGGATAATTCTATTTAATCCCCCCTGTTCGAAAGTAATATCATATCACTGTATTGGGATAACCCAATCATTACCGATAAACTGGCTCATCATGTAAACAATGTAACAAAATACTTACACAATAAAAACAATACGGACGGGGTGTTTAACCACGCAGTATATACTATAGAACAGGAAGGGCACATAATGAGAGAAGATTTAGATGCTGCACACCCCGAGTAACATTGAAAAAAAGGGAAATTCCCCCATGTGGGGTTTTCTAGGCAGCTGAAGCGTAAAAAGATGATAACATGTGGTTTAAAAATTAATGGACTTTATTAATAGCGTAATCTCAAAGGGTGACAATGATAGTATAAATAGGAGCTGTGGTACAGGAGATAACACAAGTGAAACTAGGCACAATAATATACAATGTTCAAGTGCTAAAATAGGATATTAATGCTGACACGTTTCAACCCCACCTAGTCTTCTTCAGAGGATTCAGGCGCTGTAGAGGAATTTGCATTTATTCAGATTCATGGATATAACTATAAAATGAAATGAAATAAAATATAATAGGTATACATTTATCGGTATAGTTACCAATCATATCGTGTTAATCGAATTCTCCTGAGCCTAAAATTCTCCAAAGTCTCCCCCACTCAGTCCCAGCAGGGGTCCCCGGCCGGCACATCAACAGAGGGAGCCAACCGCTCATGCGTGTCTAGTATAGAGTATAGAATCATGGAAAAAGAAATAAAGAAATAGGGGGGATAGAACGGCAAAGGAAAGAAAGGACCCAGACACATGAGGGATATGGGGGAGGGACGGAAAGGAGGGGTAAAAAAAGGAGGGGGTAGGAAAGAGTGGCAGGAAGGAGGAAAAAGGGATGGGTGGAGGGAGGGAAGGAAGAATGGGGAAAGGGAAGAAAGGGGCCAGAAAGAAAGAGCCCCAAAGAAGGATGTTGAAAAACTGAGGAAATGTTGAAAGGTGAAAAAACAGTGATGTGTGAAAAAAACAGTGATGTGTGAGAGGGTGCAAATGGGGGAATGAAAGTGTAGGTAGGAGGGGAACCCAAGAATTGGGAAAAGTGTGAAAATCGTGTGAATACAGTGAACGGGGCCAAAACGAGGCCCAAAAATGCAACAAGAAACGAGAAAAACAACCCAAAACATGAGAGAGTGAATAATGGAAAAAGGTGTGAGATGCATCATGCAGTGATATATTATTATATTGACTGGGGGTACGATATATTATCGTATAATGTAGTAAAATGATCTATAGTGGTGTAGACAATTAATTAGTAGTTATTATAGTGATGTAAATACTCTTCCGCAGCAACCCAATTCTTCAAGAGAGATGCACTTTATTGACTTCCAACACAGAACAAGGTCCAAAGTCCACAGATGACAAAAATCCGACAGAGTAAATATAATTTAGAGTCCCATTTTTCCTAGATTTGCACCTTCATAGTCACACACAGACAGGACTGACTGCCAGCTTGAATAGTCCCCCCTGAAATACTAGTACACTAGGAGGGAGTTTCTGCTAGGTCAACCCAAAATACTCTTTGATCTAATTGTTACCCCCTCAATTCTAATTACTATCAATAAATACTTCTTCTATGGTCCTTTAAACAATGTACCCTTTGAAATGTTCAATTAGGTTAACAGGCCATACCTCACACACCTAGGTAGACTTGCATAAGATTAACACATCAAAGGGTCTTCAGCTATCCCCTTTATATGTTAAAATTCAGTTGGCTTGGACAACTCAACTGAATTTCTGGTCAACATGGCACTCCAATACAACATTATACATAAATCAGCCAACATATTACAACTAGGGATGAGCCGAACACCCCCCTGTTCAGTTCGCACCAGAACATGCGAACAGGAAAAAAGTTTGTTCGAACACGCGAACACCATTAAAGTCTATGGTACACGAACATGAATAATCAAAAGTGCTAAATTTAAAGGCTTATATGCAAGTTATTGTCATAAAAAGTGTTTGGGGACCTGGGTCCTGCCCCAGGGGACATGGATCAATGCAAAAAAAAGTTTTAAAAACGGCCATTTTTTCAGAAGCAGTGATTTTAATAATGCTTAAAGTCAAACAATAAAAGTGTAATATCCCTTTAAATTTCGTAGCTGGGGGGTGTCTATAGTATGCCTGTAAAGGGGCGCATGTTTCCCGTGTTTAGAACAGTCTGACAGCAAAATGACATTTCAAAGGAAAAAAGCCATTTAAAACTACTCGCGGCTATTGCATTGCCGGTCTGACAATACACATAGAAGTTCATTGATAAAAACGGCATGGGAATTCCCCACAAGGGAACCCCAAACCAAAATTTAAAAAAAAGATGACGTGGGGGTCCCCCTAAATTCCATACCAGGCCCTTCAGGTCTGGTACGGATTTTAAGGGGAACCCCGCGCAAAAAAAAAAAAAGGCGTGGGGTCCCCCCAAATATCCATACCAGACCCTTATCTGAGCACACAACCTGGCAGGCCGCAGGAAAAGAGGGGGGCACGAGAGAGCGCCCCCCCTCCTGATCCGTATCAGGCCACATGCCTCAACATTGGGAGGGTGCTTTGGGGTAGCCCCCCAAAACACCTTGTCCCCATGTTGATGAGGACAAGGGCCTCATCCCCACAACCCTGGCCGGTGGTTGTGGGGGTCTGCAGGCGGGGGGCTTATCGGAATCTGGAAGCCCCCTTTAACAAGGGGACCCCCAGATCCCGCCCCTCCCCCCTGTGTGAAATGGTAAGGGGGTACAAAAGTACCCACTATTTCACTAAAAAACTGTCAAAAATGTTAAAAATGACAAGAGACAGTTTTTGACAATTCCTTTATTTAAATGCTTCTTCTTTCTTCTCTCTTCTATCTTCCTTCATCTTCTTCTTCTTCTTCTGGTTCTTCTGGCTCTTCTGGTTCTTCCTCCGGCGTTCTCGTCCAGCATCTCCTCCGAGGCATCTTCTATCTTCTTCTCCTCGGGCCGTTCCGCACCCATGGCATGGGGGGAGGCTCCCGCTCTTCTCGTCATCTTCTTCTCTTCTTCATCTTCTTCTTCATCTTCCTCTTTTCTTCTTCTCTTCTTCATTTTCTTCTCCGGGCTGCTCCGCATCCATGCTGGCATGGAGGGAGGCTCCCGCTGTGTGACGGCGTCTCCTCGTCTGACGGTTCTTAAATAACGGGGGCGGGGCCACCCGGTGACCCCGCCCCCTCTGACGCACGGTGACTTGACGGGACTTCCCTGTGACGTCACGGGGAATGCCACAGGGAAGTCCTGTCATGTCCCGTGCGTCAGAGGGGGGCGGGGTCACTGGGTGACCCCGCCCCCCGTTATTTAAGAACATCAGACGAGGAGATGCTGCCACACAACGGGAGCCTCCCTCCATGCCAGCATGGATGCGGAGCGGCCCGGAGAAGAAAATGAAGAAGAGAAGAAGAGAAGAA
Organism: Lithobates clamitans; assembly: GCA_037952925.1. Lineage (NCBI taxonomy): Eukaryota > Metazoa > Chordata > Amphibia > Anura > Ranidae > Lithobates > Lithobates clamitans. The sequence goes on from JBBGZY010000799.1 coordinate 188,231, forward strand.
GAAAAGAAGGAGATGAAGAAGAAGATGAAGAAGAGAAGAATATGAAGAGAAGAGTGGGAGCCTCCCCCCATGCCATGGGTGCGGAGCGGCCCGAGGAGAAGAAGATAGAAGATGCCACGGAGGAGATGCTGGATGAGAATGCCGGAGGAAGAACCAGAAGAGCCAGAAGGACCAGAAGAAGAAGAAGAAGAAGATGAAGGAAGATAGAAGAAAGAAGAAGGAAGAAGCATTTAAATAAAGGAATTGTCAAAAACTGTCTCTTGTCATTTTTAACATTTTTGACAGTTTTTTAGTGAAATGGTAGGGCCCTTACCATTTCACACAGGGGGGGCCGGGATCTGGGGGTCCCCTTGTTAAAGGGGGCTTCCAGATTTCGATAAGCCCCCTGCCCGCAGATCCCCACAACCACCGGCTAGGGTTGTGGGGATGAGGCCCTTGTCCTCATCAACATGGAGACAAGGTGTGTTGGGGGGCTACCCCAAAGCACCCTCCCAATGTTGAGGGCATGTGGCCTCGTACAGTTCAGGAGGGGGGGTGCTCTATTGTCCCCCCCTCTTCTCCTGCGGCCTGCCAGGTTGCGTGCTCGGATAAGGGTCTGGTATGGATTTTTGGGGGGACCCCATGCCGTTTTGGGGTTTTTTTTGGTGCGGGGTTTCCCTTAAAATCCATATCAGACCTAAAGGGTCTGGTATGGAATTAAGGGGGACCCCCACGTCATTTTTTTAAAACATTTTGGCAGGGGTTCCCCTTAATATCCATACCAGACCTGAAGGGCCTGGTATGGAATTTAGGGGGACCCCCACATCATTTTTTTTTAATTTTGGTTTGGGGTTCCCCTGTGGGGAATTCCCATGCTTTTTTTATCAATGAACTTTTATGTGTATTGTCGGACCAGCAATGCAATAGCCACGAGTAGTTTTAGATGGCTTTTTTCCTTCGAAATGTCATTTTGCTGTCAGACTGTTCTAAACACGGGAAACATGCGCCCCTTTACAGGCATACTATAGACACCCCCCAGCTACGAAATTTAAAGGGATATTACACTTTTATTGTTTGACTTTAAGCATTATTAAAATCACTGCTCCTGAAAAAACGGCCGTTTTTAAAACTTTTTTTTGCATTGATCCATGTCCCCTGGGGCAGGACCCAGGCCCCCAAACACTTTTTATGACAATAACTTGCATATACGCCTTTAAAATTAGCACTTTTGATTTCTCCCATAGACTTTTAAAGGGTGTTCCGCGGCATTCAAATTTGCCGCGAACACCCCAAATTGTTCGCTGTTCCGCGAACTTGCGAATAGCCAATGTTCGAGACGAACATAAGTTCGACTCAAACTCGAAGCTCATCCCTAATTACAACACATCAGTGATCGTGTGCTAGCGCCAACAAGCATTAAAAGTGAATATTATGTTTGTGTAATCGAAAGAAGAAGAGAAATAGGCCAGCAAAGGGGAAAAAAAATCACAATGTTGGAGTTCCACAATGGTAGAATAGATTTTATAAGCAGATGGGATCAAATCTAAAAATCTAAAATGTCCAAAATAGTATGATTACCAAGGATGTGTAATAAAATGATGTGGAGACCTGCGGTGCGGGATGTGCCCCGTTGGGTCCGACTCGTCAAAGTATAAGGGTACTTATAATTACCTGTCTCCAGACTGTTAGTCAGTTTAGCCATCTTGATGGAACAGTAGGGATCGGCTGAGGAACCCCCCAGTGTTTCATCATTGAATGTGGAAGGCTGGCTGCTGGTTGGTTGCCTAATCGAGCTACAGGTACATGCGAGCCACCCCCACCTCCCCTCCTCCAGCAAGGACTGATTATCCCAATGCAGTAATATTACTTCCGAACAGGGGGCATTAAATAGAATTATCTGTTTCCTCCCTGTTCCACTAACTTACTATAGTACTAGAAAAGAAACCTGCCCCTTTTTGGCGCATTTAAACATTTGACAATGTACATTGGTGGGCACTCTTATTCTGTTAAACAGACAACTCAGATGATCTGGACTATTTACATTCATGAAATCTAGTGGAGGTTCTGTGGATACCTTAATTGCACCTCAACATCCCACAGCTTTCAATTATTTTCGTATATATAATGTGATTTATGAGTTATTGTAATTTGTTGATAATTGGGCATGGGCACCATTTGAATTGAGCCAGATGCATAATATCTCATATGTTTTTGACACACTGTTTGCTCTGCGTCTTCTCTCCCCCTCTTCCCCCTGCTGGGCCCGGGCACCCAGAATCCTCTGAAGAAGACCAGGTGGGGTCAAAACGCATCAGGTTTAATATCCTATTTTAGCGCTTTAACATTTTATATTATTGTGCCTAGTTTCACTTGTGTTATCTCCTGTACCCAAGCTCATATTTATACTATCATTGTCATCCTTTGAGATTATGCTATTAATAAAGTCCATTAATTTTGAAACCACATGTTATCATCTTTTTACACTTCACTGCTTCCTAGAAAACCCCACATGGGGGACATTTCCCTTTTTTTCGATATTACTCAGGGTGTGCAGCATCTAAATCTTCTCTCATTATGTGTCCTCCCCATTCTAAAATCACCACAGGAAGAGGCCATGGAGGAGGAAGAAGAGGAGGGGGTGGAGGAGAGAGGTGTGGCAGAATCACCACTAGTAGAATTTTGGAGGCGTGGTGGCGGAGCAACCTCCAACACTACTGCACCCTGTCCTGCATCCTTCCCAGCTGCCAGAAGAATCACCCAGTGCGCGGTGAAGAATAGGTAACATCCCTGTCCATGCCTGCTGGACCATGAGGCATGGACATTGCCTTCCACATGCTGGTAGAGAGCCAGAATCGCCTTCCATGAAAAAAAGTTGCATTTAGGAACCTGCCACTGAGGTACCGCACATTCCACAAACTCACGGAAGGGGGCAGAATCTACCAAATCAAAAGGCAGCAGTTGAAGTGCTAGCAATTTAGCCAAGCTAGCATTCAAATGCTGGGCATGTGGATGGCTGGGAGCGAACTTCTTTCACCAGTGGAGCAACTGGGGTAGGGAAATCTGCCTGCTAGAATCGGACATTGGTGTACCGATAGCAGATTTCCCGCAGGTACTTGGCAGTTGCACACCTAATTCTACACCTTCATTCCTCTCAGTGCAGGTTTCTGAGAGGACTGAAGGTATAGTGGGGTTGGAGATCCCAGCTGATGAGGAGGAGCAAGGAGAAGTCCACCTTGTTCTTTGGTGTGGGTCTTTTAGGTAGTGTTGCCAACAGGCTGCATGGGAGCTTGACATATGTCTGATTAAGCATGTGGTGCCCAAGTGCTTGTTGTCTAGTCCACGCTTGATACGCTTCAGTCATATGTTGCAAATAGCAACGGTGTGATCTGCTGCACACGTCTCAAAAAAGTCCCACACCGAAGAACTTTTGGAATAACGCGGGGAGTCACCAGTGCCCTGCACTTGCGGAGCTCTGCAGTGTGATGCAGTTGGTTGGCTGCCCTTAAGCTGGCCCCTGGAAGGCATCCTGCCTTATTGGAAATGTGCCTCCTCCTCCTCTGCCTCCTACTCCTCTCTCCTATCAAGCACCAACGTAGAGTCAGTGAGCTCATCATCCCCTCCCTCCTCGTCACTGGAGCAAACCTGGCAGTATGCTGCAGCTGGGGGAACATGACTGCCAGTTTGTTGTCCTTCTTGGGCAACCCCTCTCTCTGGGCTCACGTTTCTACCTTCCTCAAGCTGGGTACCATCATCGCTGCGCATCCTCCTGCAACATGTACCCAACACTGTGGTTGAACAGTTCAGGGGACTCCTCCGGTGAGGCTAGGGAAGGAGTAACTGATGATGACCTCAAGTCCAAGGAATAGGCCGCTTTGGCACCTGCATTGGCAGCCAAGATAGCCTGGGTGACAGAGGATGAGGAGGATGAGGACGATGAGGACCAGCAATTGGCTGCAGTTAGCTTTAGTTGCACACTGTGCACGGGATACAGTAGACTGACTGAAAATACTGCAGCTGCCTGCCTGAGGTATTATTAGAAAGAGAACACCAGCAATTGGCTGCAGTTAGCTTTAGTTGCACACCGTGTGCAGGATACAGTACACTTACTGAAAATACTGCAGCTGCCTGCCTGTAAGTATATTAGTAAGAGGACACTAGCAATTGTCTGCAGTTAGCTTTAGTTGCACACTGTGCGCAGGATACAGTACACTGACTGAAAATACTGCAGCTGCCTGCCTGAGGTATTATTAGAAAGAGAACACCAGCAATTGTCTGCAGTTAGCTTTAGTTGCATACTGTACACAGGATACAGTACACTGACTGGAAATACTGCAGCTGCCTGCCTGAGGTATTATTTAAAAAAGAGAACACCAGCAATTGGCTGCAGTTAGCTTTAGTTGCACACTGTGCACGGGATACAGTAGACTGACTGAAAATACTGCAGCTGCCTGCCTGAGGTATTACTAGAAAGAGAACACCAGCAATTGTCTGCAGTTAGCTTTAGTTGCACACTGCACAGGATACACTACACTAACTGAAAATACTGCAGCTGCCTGTAATTATATTAGGAAGAGAACACCAGCAATTGTCTGCAGTTAGCTTTAGTTGCACACTGTGTGCAGGATACAGTAAACTGACTGAAAATACTGCAGCTGCCTGCTTGTAAGTATATTAGGAAGAGAACACCAGCAGTTGGCTGCAGTTAGCTTTAGTTGCACACTGTGCGCAAGATACAGTACACTGACTGAAACTACTGCAGCTGCCTGCCTGTAAATATATTAGGAAGAGAACACCAGCAGTTGGCTGCAGTTAGCTTTAGTTGCACACTGTGCGCAGGATACAGTACACTGACTGAAAATACTGCAGCTGCCTGCCTGAGGTATTATTAGAAAGAGAACACCAGCAATTGTCTGCAGTTAGCTTTAGTTGCATACTGTACACAGGATACAGTACACTGACTGAAAATACTGCAGCTGCCTGCCTGAGGTATTATTTAAAAAAGAGAACACCAGCAATTGGCTGCAGTTAGCTTTAGTTGCACACTGTGCACGGGATACAGTAGACTGACTGAAAATACTGCAGCTGCCTGCCTGAGGTATTATTAGAAAGAGAACACCAGCAATTGTCTGCAGTTAGCTTTCGTTGCACACTGCACAGGATACACTACACTAACTGAAAATACTGCAGCTGCCTGTAATTATATTAGGAAGAGAACACCAGCAATTGTCTGCAGTTAGCTTTAGTTGCACACTGTGTGCAGGATACAGTACACTGACTGAAAATACTGCAGCTGCCTGCTTGTAAGTATATTAGGAAGAGAACACCAGCAGTTGGCTGCAGTTAGCTTTAGTTGCACACTGTGCGCAGGATACAGTACACTGACTGAAAATACTGCAGCTGCCTGCCTGTAAGTATATTAGGAAGAGAATAACAGGAACAGATCTAGCTAAACTGAATACAGTGTATATAAATATATATATATATATATATATATATATATATATATATATATATATATATATATATATATATACAACACCTGGGATGCATATATATATACACAATACACTGACTGCAGCCAACTGATCTCACCTGCCTAGTCTATCTAACTCAAATGAATTGACACTGTCTCTCTCTCTCTATCTCTCTCTCAACATGCCAAAACACACTACATAAGGCCGACTTCCAGGCGGTCTTATATAGTGCGGGGCATGTACTAAATCCCCTGAGCCATAATTGGCCAAAGCCACCCTGCCTGTGGCCAATTATGGCTCTCCGTTCTTACCACGCTGTGATTGGCCAAAGCATGTGGGTCATAGTGCATGCTTGGCCAATCATCAGCCAACAATGCACTGCGATGCTGCAGTGAATTATTTGCCGGGACGCGCCACTCGAATTTGGCGCGAACGTACCATAATGTTCGCAATTCGACAAACGGGTAAACGGCTGATGTTCGAGTCGAATTTACATTCGACTCGAACTCGAAGCTCATCCCTACTCATCATGTTCTTTGGTGTGTTTTTGTACTTTCTGTGTATTGTGATTCACGGCAAAATGGGGAAACTACACATCTACCCGTTTGCCCAGTATGTCACAAGAGAGGGGCACTCCCAAAACATATGTAAGTAGGATCCTGGTTGAAGTCTACAACAGGGAAAGGGGGTCCCGATCTGAGAAAATTCTTTGAAGCCTGGAGGGAGTATAGTACACCAGGTGAAGGAACTTAACTTGAATCAATTTTGGAGAAACAACAACCTTAGGGCCTTGCTCCAAACAGTCTTCCCAGTCCTCCCTGTCTAGAGAAGAGATATGTATAAACAGGAAGCAATCCATGCAAACAAATAGGTGCAATGAATGGATGCAAGCTGAACACTATAGGTAATCACAAAGTCTATAAACAATCAATAAAGCAATGTTAGTGCAGCGCAATAATATGAGGAAAAAAGTCAATTTCAAAATATAGGGACTCAGATGTCCAAAATGAAGAATGGCAAGTTCCCGCGTGATGGAAAAGGAAATAAATTCTCCAGTGGTAAGTCGGTCACAATATCCTCTACCACAGACAAACAGATGCACTTACCAGATCAGGTGGACCTCTTATTATAGGAGGTCAGAAACGCACATATCCACTGAGAGGTGAAGGCACACTCCAATGCAACTGTGGGGGTCCCCAATCCAACACCATGAAACACTGATCCAGCAGTGAGATGCAGCGGTATTGGTTCCCAAAGCGGCAATAATAATGTGGAGACACAATGGTCCAAAAAAAAGAAAAAAACGCTCTAAGTGTACTCCATAGGTTTATTCAAGTAAGTAAAAACCATAAAATATGGCGCTAACAAGTGCACTCAATAAAAATATAAATGAAAAGTTTCAATGGATAAAAAGGCATGTTCTCATGCAAACAGCTGAGAGATGGCAGCGGGTGATGTGCATAGTAAAAGCTCCTTCCATGTACGTGGCGTTACATCCAATAGGACTTCGTCACCGAGGGTGGAGTCACCCAGAAGCCTTAAATAGAGCGCTGGTGTCTGCAAGGTATGTAACAAAAGCAGGAAGTGGACACTGCACCTAAAAAAGGCAACATTACCCAGCAGGGACACCAGCTAGGGGAAATAATTACAAACCACGCTCCTATTAAAGTGAAAGTGCAAAATCACTCTATATGAAAACAACATGTTATGAAAAAAAATCATGAAAATTGTGAGATAATGTCTGCCAACTGAATGCTAAATCATCATAGTGAAAAAATTAAAAACGAAAAGTAATCAAAATAATGGAAATGTGAAAAATTAAAGGAAAAGTCCGCAAACAATATCCAAATACCAATGTGTACGAAAAATATAAATTAATCAAAAAATGTTCAAATAATGAAAAACAGAGCTTCTGGGTAGAATGAGCTTCTGGGTAAATCTTCCTTGGGTACAGCGAAGTATCAAATAGCAGTATTCAGTCACCATCACCAGCCACACAGCCTACTCACCACATGGAAGTGACTCCCATAACAGGAGTCAAACACGCTATGGGGACAACCAACAGGGATTCTCCCGGTCACGGCTAGGTGCAGATGCTGGAACTCAGGTGCTGGAACTCAGGTGTCTTGATTAGCGCTAAGGCGCTAGCGCTAAGTGCCTCTTCTTCTGAAAGATGCACCTCAGGTGGGGGGACCGGGTTCACGCCCCTGGTTACCACCACCCGGGGTGGAACAAGGAGGAGCAGTGGGAGGCAGTGGGAAACAACGTAGAGGAACAAGGGGGGGAAGGAAGAATAAAAAGAAAGAGAGAGTAGTTGGCCAAGGTATTTTCAACTTAAATAATGAGTCCTTTACCCTTAATGAACTCAAAGTACTTGAGCTGGGTCTCAAATACGCCCCGGATAAAGGATTAAATACATTTGAGGTGTTCATTGATACTGAGAAATTTGTACGTAAACTGAAGATCAAAAAACATTTTGCAGAGAAACGAGTTCTTAATACCCAACCTATGGAATCAGAATACCAGCATAGCGGATTGAGGAATCAGTCTGTTTTCAACCCCAAAAAGTCATCTAACCATTTTCTTGAAACGTTCAAAAGTATGGTTGAGAAAGATATTAGACTCATTAAAACCAAAAGAGGGAAAAAGAAGGGTAACATACAAAAAGGTATAGAGGCGTTAGAAAAAAAGAAAAATATTGCCATCCGGCAAGCGGATAAAGGGGGGGGGGAATAGTGGTTTTAAACAGAGATGATTATATGAAAGAACTTAATAGGCTGGTAAGTGATACCGTAACTTACAAGAAAATTAAAGGTGATCCCACAAAAAAACTCAAAATGTCAGTGAAGGATAGAATACGCAAAGCTAAAGAGATAGGAACCCTCAATAAGAAAGAAGCTAGATATTTAGTCCCTGATGCGCCTAGAATCCCTATAATTTATCAATTGCCCAAAATACACAAAAATCCCCAATGCCCACCTGGCAGACCTATTATTAGTGGCATAGACTCCATTTTTTCTAGATTGGGAGAATATGTTGATTATTTTTTACAAGCCATTGTTCAATCGTACCCTTCATATTTGCGAGACAGTAAGCATCTTATGAACCTGCTTAAGGATATACCGGTTCAAGATGACACAATCATTGTTACGATTGATGTCGAATCGCTATATAAAAATCTGGTCCAGAAGGATGTTTTGAGAACCACAAGGAGGGCCCTTGATTCTAAGTCCAATCTTAAGGTTGAACAGAAAGATTTCTTGATCGAGATCTTGGAGTTGGCCATGTCCAACAACTATTTTTGGCATGAGGGGTCTTGTTACAGGCAGATCAAGGGTGTGGCTATGGGGGCCAAGTATGCTCCCAGTGTGGCCAATATACTCTTGAGCCTCTGGGAGGACCACAGCATATTTCTAACCCACGCCCCCGAGATCTGCCTGTAGAAAAGGTACATAGATGACATTGTGATTCTGTGGAACGGTATAGTGGAGGCCCTAGAGTCCTTCCTCAGTAATATCAATCACAATTGCTATGGCCTTAGTTTTACAGGTAATTGGAGCAAAAGTGAGATTAGCTTTCTTGACCTAATCTTATATAAGAACAATGGTATAATCCAGACAAAAACCCATTTCAAGGGTACTGATAGAAACAGCTATATACCCACGGCCAGCTGTCACCACCCCAACTGGCTGAAAGGGATCCCTAAGGGTCAACTACTAAGGATTAGACTTAATTGTGACTCTACGTCAGATTACATGTCTCAATCTAACTTACTAGTTGATAGATTCAAAGAAAAAGGGTATCGCGAAAAAGACCTTAGGGCTACTCAATTACTAATCTTACAGATGGATAGGGACCAACTTTTGAAAGATAACATCAAAGAGAAATGCGAACTGGATTATGTTCCTTTCCTAACTAGCTTCAATATGGACTACAAAAGTGTTGAAAAAATCTTTTTAAAACATTGGCCAGTTCTGCTGGGGGACAGGACCCTGTCCAGCTTCCTACCAGAACGTCCTAGGTTTATTTATCGGCGTGCACCGAATCTCTGTAACGAACTAGCCCTGAATGTTTTAAATCCTCCCAAGAGGGCTCCCACTTTCTTGGATGTAAAAGGGTTTTTCTACTGTAGGAAGTGCAAAGCCTGTAAACTGACTAGAAATAATGTAAGGAAAGTGGAACATTTCACATCTTTTAGTACAGGTAAAGAATATAAAATAGACAAGTTTATCACCTGCAAGTGCACCTTTGTCATGTACCTTATTGTTTGCCTATGTGGGTTACAGTACGTTGGGCGTAATAAAAGAAATCTCTGCACACGTATTAATGAACACCTCACAAATATTAAAAACGGTTTTCCCAAGCACAGCCTCTCTAGCCAGTTCAGAATCCACCACCAACAGGATCCCAGCTTGGCCAGATTTTTTGGTATTGACAAGCTGGATGCTGATTGGAGGGGAGGAAATATGGTTCAGAGAATATCAAAAAACGAAACGGAATGGATCTACCGATTGGACACACTTACCCCGGCAGGTATCAATGTCGATATTGATTTAAACTGCTATCTGTCTAACTATTATTTGGTTTCCTGTCCTTCCAGATTGTGAAGGGGCTGTCCGTTTCGGTTTCATCTCTTTGTATTTTTTTTTTATAAATTCTTTTTTATTATAAATTGTTTTATTATGAATTCTATTACCCAATTTTTAATTTTAATTCTAAACTCATTTTTGATTTATTTTAATTTCAATCAATAACATTTGACTTGATTGTGCAATTTTGCATCTTTCCACAAGATGGCAGTTTGGATGTCGTTGTAAATTCATAACATTCTTTTTGTTGTATTTTGCTTTTTGGCCACAAGATGGCAGTCAATTAAACTTTTAATTCTGGTCTAATTCTCTGTTAGATGAGATGTCACCGGATTGGATGCCTTTAATGGTGATGTGTATTTGAGGAGGCGGTGTGCCCGTTCGTACGATTCCTGATGACGTCAGAACGCACTGACGAAACCGGTCGGATGTAAACGAACGCGACACGCCATTTCCGCTCGTATCTGGTTTTCCTGCTTTTTTGTTTGTTTGTTTGCCCGCATGAACCCTTATGTGGGTAATGTGGTTTTAAGCCGTTTTTAGCCTATTAAATATTTTGGCTTACTTCACCATGGGAGCTTTTTATTCATTTTTCCACATTCTTAAACATCTACGGTCTCAGTGACCCACCTTGGGAAGTCCGGTCGCATGCATCCAAGTAGCCTTAGCGCTAATCAAGACACCTGAGTTCCAGCACCTGAGTTCCAGCATCTGCACCTAGCCGTGACCGGGAGAAGCCCTGTTGGTTGTCCCCATAGCGTGTTTGACTCCTCTTATGGGAGTCACTTCCATCTGGTGAGTAGGCTGTGTGGCTGGTGATGGTGACTGAATACTGCTATTTGATGCTTCGCTGTACCTAAGGAAGATTTGCCCAGAAGCTCATTCTACCCAGAAGCTCTGTTTTTCATAATTTGAACATTTTTTGATTGATTTATATTTTTCGTACACATTGGTATTTGGATATTATTTGCGGACTTTTCCTTTAATTTTTCACATTTCCATTATTTTGATTAATTTTCGTTTTTAATTTTTTCACTATGATGATTTAGCATTCAGTTGGCAGACATTATCTCACAATTTTCATGATTTTTTTTTCATAACATGTTGTTTTCATATAGAGTGATTTTGCACTTGCACTTTAATAGGAGCGCGGTTTGTAATTAATTGTAATTAGCTAATTATTTTTCCTGTTTTCATCATTATAATGTGCTGCTCCCCAATCAATTTATTTCATCTAATTTTCCACATGCACGAGTAGGTATTTGTTACCAATTTTCACAGGGACACCAGCTAATAGGAAAAATTTCATAAAAACATAAAAAATCAATCCCCACTGACCCCAAGGAACCAAATAGATCATTAGGCAGTGAAGCAGATTAAAAAATTCATATTATGTACCCGCGGCCATCTCTATACAATAACTATATCAAAATCCAGTGTACACATAAGAGAAGGGAAAAAGAAAAGAATGAGTGAAATTTGTCTGATATAAAGCAGTTGAGATCAAACTCAACATTTAACCCCCTAGGGACCGCAACCCGGGTTTCATGGATCCACAGGGATTCCCGCTGACTCAACTGCCTTATATAATTACCCCCTCTTCAGTGTTTGGTAACTTTTTCCAAACCCCAGAATTGTAAGATTCTCAGATACCTGTTATGGAAAATCCTGAAATGTTTAGACACGTTATGTGTTTTCACACCTCTTTTAATATTATTTACATGTTCTGCTATGCGGACCCCCATAGGTCTAGAAGTTCTCCCCACATACTGGAGTCCACATTGCAGCATATATACCACCCCCACGGTATCACACATGATTAGGTTTTTTATCTGGTAAGTTCTATTGGTGGCAGGGGCAATAAATTCCTTCCTTTTTTTGAGGTTGTGTTTACATTGCTTACATGCTGGGCATTTCCCACATGCATAAAACCCGGACATAAAACTAAAAATTCTGTTTTCTTTTATCACAGGAGGATCCACCACACTTGGGCCTAACATATCCCTCAAGGTTGGTGGTCTCCTGTAGATAAATCTAGGATGAGCTGGTAAGACTGAGCCCAAAATATTATCTTTTTTCAAAATGTCCCAATGTCTCAAAATGATCTTTTCAAACTTTTTGTGTTGAATGTTAAAATCTAGGATGATTCCATACTCAAAATTGTCTCTTATTTTATTACTTCTGTCTGTATCAGCCACCAAAGTGGTTCGATCCATGTTGCCAACATTCACAATTTCCTCAGCCATATGTTCCCTGGTATACCCTTTTTGAAAAAACCTTTCAGTTAATACATTAGCTTGTGAGTGGTAATCAGAATCAAGAGTACAGTTACGCCGAAGGTGAATAAACTGTCCTCTTGGAATGTTGTATAGCCAAGAGTGATGGTGACAGCTATCTAGGGGTATGTACCCGTTTCTGTCAGTCGGCTTGAAAAAATTCCCTGTCTTGAAAGAGCATCCCTGTTTGAAAATTTCTAAATCAAGAAAGGCTATGATTGAGGCATCAGCATTCCTTGATAGACGGATGTTCTTAGTGTTAGCATTGAGCTTGGACATAAAAAGTTGGAGACTAATGAGATCCCCCTCCCATATCATAAACAGATCATCAATATATCTTTATGCTACCAAAGACAAAATCCTCCTCCCAAAAAAATATTCGCTACACTTGGCGCAAATCGAGCGCCCATAGCAACTCCGAGCATTTGCAAAAATAATTTTCCGTCGTACCAGAAATAGTTTCTGGCAAGGCAGAATTCTAAAGATTTCAGAAGGAAATCCTTAAGCTGGGGAGTAGGGATGAGCTTCGAGTTCGAGTCAAACTCATGTTCGACTCGAACATTGGCTGTTCGCAAGTTCGCCGAACAGCGAACAATTTGGGGTGTTCGCGGCAAATTCGAATGCCGCGGAACACCCTTTAAAAGTCTATGGGAGAAATCAAAAGTGCTAATTTTAAAGGCTAATATGCAAGTTATTGTCATAAAAAGTGTTTGGGGACCTGGGTCCTGCCCCAGGGGACATGGATCAATGCAAAAAAATTGTTTAAAAACGGCCGTTTTTTCAGGAGCAGTGATTTTAATAATGCTTAAAGTCAAACAATAAAAGTGTAATATCCCTTTAAATTTTGTACCTGGGGGGTGTCTATAGTATGCCTGTAAAGGGGCGCATGTTTCCTGTGTTTAGAACAGTCTGACAGCAAAATGACATTTTGAAGGAAAAAACTCATTTAAAACTACCGCGGCTATTGCATTGCCGACAATACACATAGAAGTTCATTGATAAAAACGGCATGGGAATTCCCCAAAGGGGAACCCCGAACCAAAATTTAAAAAAAAAAATGACGTAGGAGTCTCCCTAAATTCCATACCAGGCCCTTCAGGTCTGATATGGATATTAAGGGGAACCCCGGCCAAAATTTTTTAAAAAAAATGACATGGGGTTCCCCCTAAATTCCATACCAGAGCCTTCAGGTCTGGTATGGATTTTAAGGGGAACCCCGCGCCAAAAAAAAAAAAAAAAAACGGCGTGGGGTCCCCCCAAAAATCCATACCAGACCCTTATCCGAGCACACAACCTGGCAGGCGGCAGGAAAAGAGGGGGGGACGAGAGTGCGGCCCCCCCCTCCTGAACCGTACCAGGCCACATGCCTTCAACATTGGGAGGGTGCTTTGGGGTAGCCCCCCAAAACACCTTGTCCCCATGTTGATGAGGACAAGGGCCTCATCCCCACAACCCTGGCCGGTGGTTGTGGGGGTCTGCGGGCGGGGGGCTTATCGGAATCTGGAAGCCCCCTTTAACAAGGGGACCCCCAGATCCCGCCCCCCCCCTGTGTGAAATGGTAAGGGGGTACAAAAGTACCCCTACCATTTCACTAAAAAACTGTCAAAAATGTTAAAAATGACAAGAGACAGTTTTTGACAATTCCTTTATTTAAATACTTCTTCTTTCTTCTATCTTCCTTCATCTTCTGGTTCTTCTGGTTCTTCTGGTTCTTCCTCCGGCGTTCTCGTCCAGCATCTCCTCTGCGGCGTCTTCTATCTTCTTCTCCTCAGGCCGCTCCGCACCCATGGCATGGGGGGAGGCTCCTGCTCTTCTCTTCATCTTCTTCATCTTCTTCTCTTCTTCTCTTCTTGTCTTCTTCATTTTCTTCTCCGGGCCGCTCTGCACCCATGCTAGCATGGAGGGAGGCTCCCGCTGTATGACGGCGCTCCTCGTCTGACAGTTCTTAAATAACGGGGGCGGGGCCACCCGGTGACCCCGCCCCCCTCTGACGCACGGTGACATGACGGGACTTCCCTGTGATGTCACGGGGAATGCCACAGGGAAGTCCCGTCCTGTCCCGTGCGTCAGAGGGGGGCGGGGTCACCGGGTGGCCCCGCCCCCCGTTATTTAAGAACTGTCAGACGAGGAGCGCCGCCACACAGTGGGAGCCTCCCTCCATGCCAGCATGGGTGCGGAGCGGCCCGGAGAAGAAAATGAAGAAGAGAAGAAGAGAAGAAATGAAGAAGAGAAGAAGATGAAGTAGATGAAGAGAAGAGTGGGAGCCTCCCCCCATGCCATGGGTGCGGAGCGGCCCGAGGAGAAGAAGATAGAAGATGCCGCGGAGGAGATGCTGGATGAGAACGCCGGAGGAAGAACCAGAAGAGCCAGAAGAACCAGAAGAAGATGAAGGAAGAAAGAAGAAGCATTTAAATAAAGGAATTGTCAAAAACTGTCTCTTGTCATTTTTAACATTTTTGACAGTTTTTTAGTGTAATGGTAAGGGTACTTTGGTACCCCCTTACCATTTCACACAGGGGGGGGCCGGGATTTGGGGGTCCCCTTGTTAAAGGGGGCTTCCAGATTCCGATAAGCCCCCCGCCCGCAGACCCCCACAACCACCGGCCAGGGTTGTGGGGATGAGGCCCTTGTCCTCATCAACATGAGGACAAGGTGTTTTGGGGGGCTACCCCAAAGCACCCTCCCAATGTTGAGGGCATGTGGCCTGGTACGGTTCAGGAGGGGGGGGCCGCACTCTCGTCCCCCTTTCTTTTCCTGCGGCCTGCCAGGTTGCGTGCTCGGATAAGGGTCTGGTATGGATTTTTGGGGGGACCCCACGCCGTTTTTTTTTGTTTTTTTTTGGCACGGGGTTCCCCTTAAAATCCATACCAGACCTGAAGGGTCTGGTATGGAATTTAGGGGGAACCCCACGTCATTTTTTTTTTTTAATTTTGGCCCGGGTTCCCCTTAATATCCATACCAGACCTGAAGGGCCTGGTATGGAATTTAGGGGGACTCCCACGTCATTTTTTTTTTTTAATTTTGGTTCGGGGTTCCCCTTTGGGGAATTCCCATGCCGTTTTTATCAATGAACTTCTATGTGTATTGTCGGCAATGCAATAGCCGCGGGTAATTTTAAATGGCTTTTTTCCTTCAAAATGTCATTTTGCTGTCAGACTGTTCTAAACACAGGAAACATGCGCCCATTTACAGGCATACTATAGACACCCCCCAGGTACGAAATTTAAAGGGATATTACACTTTTATTGTTTGACTTTAAGCATTATTAAAATCACTGCTCCTGAAAAAATGGCAGTTTTTAAAAAAATTTTTTGCATTGATCCATGTCCCCTGGGGCAGGACCCAGGTCCCCAAACACTTTTTATGACAATAACTTGCATATTAGCCTTTAAAATTAGCACTTTTGATTATTCATGTTCGTGTCCCATAGACTTTAACGGTGTTCGCGTGTTCGAATGAACTTTTTTCCTGTTCCTGTTTCCTGTTCTGGTGCGAACCGAACAGGGGGGTGTTCGGCTCATCCCTACTGGGGAGGTGAGTCAGATCTGTCCAGAGCCCACTGTACATAATTTAAAGCATCTTGGTGGCCTATTATGGTGTATAGGGAGCTGACATCAGCTGTCACCAACAGGCTGTTCTCCTTACAGGGGATACATTCCACAATCTGAATAATGTGTTTAGTATCTTTCAAATACGCTGTAGTGGTAGATACTAGGGGTTTCAAAAAATAATCTATGTACTGACCCAATCGTGCTGATGTGGAGTCAATACCATTCATGATGGGCCTGCCTGGGGGGGGACTGAGGATCCTTATGTATCTTAGGTAAAAAATACACTATTGGTCTTCTACAGGCACTAGGTTCCAAGTACAGTGCTTCTTTTTTATTAAGAACTCCCTGTGCTTTACCTAAGGAAATCAATGATTGTAATTCATTTTTAAACCGAAGGACAGGATCATTATCCAAAACTAGATATGTATTCTTATCTGATAATAAACAGTCCATTTCCCCTTTATAGTAAGATTTGCTCATGATAACCAATCCAACCCCCTTGTCAGAGGGGGGAATGACCACATCTTTATTCTTTTCCAGTGTGCTAAATTCCTTTTTTAAGATATGACGGATCCCCTACTTTTTTATTTAATTTCCTCCAAATCGCTAATAACCATATTTTTGAAGACTTCTATATGTTTATGGTTATTCTTAGGGGGATTGAAAACTGACTTGTCGACTAGATTTTAGTGAGTACCAGAAGTGACTTCAGAACCTGTGAGAGCAGATCTTTCACCGGGTTTGGAGAGAAAGTATCTCTTAATATTCAAAGTCCTCACAAACTTCTGTAAACTGATGTAAGTCTGGAATTTACTGAAATACGTGCAGGTGCGAACTTGAGACCCTTATCGAGGACCCTTATTTCATCCTCAGATAAGTCAATACCACTAATGTTGTAAATGTCAATTCCTAATGGGACTTTTGCCTTTTTTGTTTTTCGTCCAGCTCCCTTCTCCCTCTCTTTGCCTTTGTTTGCCCCCTTGTCTGTTTCCCATTGGTGTGTGGCCCCACAATCCTTGCCAATGGGGCTGGGGGTTCCCTAAAAAAAAACGCTCCCTTGATGTGTATCATCTTTAAAAAGAGGGTAACCCTATTATACATGGGTATTGGAGCTCTATCATACTGATGGTCACTGTCTCCATAATATGAATCATGTTCATTATATGAATAGTGGCCCTTATTGGACATATTACTGGGGTTCCTACCTCTGGAGGAACGTGGGGGACCCTAGTTGTCTCCTCTATGTCCTTGATCCTGAGAGGGTGGATAATAATGATAGCTCCCCCTATCTTTACCACCCCTGGAGGGATGACCTCTCCCTCTATTATTGGAGTTTGTATGGCTTCTAGGGACAGTTCCCTGAAAATTAGATAGTTGGGAGTGAGATAGTTGGGAATATATTAACGGGGTACCTGTAAGTGGTTGGTTGGACATAGGTTAAGTGGGAATAGTAAGTGTAGAATCTGGGACCTGAAGTCTAGATTGGCACTTGAAAACTTCTCCCTTAGAAAAATCGCCAGAATCTCTGATGTATTTAATTATTTTCTTCTCTTGTACCTCCTTATCCCATTTAACCATTTTGTTTTTTAATTCTCCAGATAGTTTAGAAAAATATGGGGAATTTTGTAAGGGTTCTATTGTGTTTTTTAAATCTGTAATTTGTTTATCTAACAATGTCATTTTTTTCCGTTTCCTAACTAGCAGGAAATCAATTAGTTCCTGCCCTCTATTGTTGAAAAACTACCATTCTTGTATAGACTCATCATCAGTAAGCCCATCGTTAGGAGGGAGATCCCACCTGAGTCTTCTGAGTACTAATTTGCATTTTGTGTATTGTTCAAAGGATGCA
This sequence comes from Lithobates clamitans, assembly GCA_037952925.1. Taxonomy (NCBI): domain Eukaryota; kingdom Metazoa; phylum Chordata; class Amphibia; order Anura; family Ranidae; genus Lithobates; species Lithobates clamitans. Next base: position 205,949 of record JBBGZY010000799.1, read on the forward strand.
ATGTCCCACCATGCTTTAATCTTTTTTTTCAAATAGGTATCCCAATTTTCTAAAGCTGGTAGATAAATCATCTGACGTATTAACAGACTGGGTGTTAGAAAAGACTTCATTGAGTCTAACCTCTCTTTGTTCTAAAAAGGAAAAAACTTCCATGAATGCTGCGGAAAGAAATGTGATAAAACAGATGTGTATAAACAGGAAGCAATCAGTGCAAACAAATAGGTGAAATGAATGGATGCAAGCTGAACACTATAGGTAATCACAAAGCCTATAAAAAATCAATGAGACAATGTTAGTGCAGCGCAATAATATGAGGAAAAAAGTCAATTTCAAAATATAGGGACTCAGATGTCCAACATGAAGAATGGCAAGTTCCCTCGTGATGGAAAAGGAAATAAATTCTCCACTGGTAAGTCGGTGACAATATCCTCCACCACAGACAAACAGATGCGCTTACTGGATCAGGTGGACCTCTTATTATACGAGGTCAGAAACGCATATATCCAATGAGAGATGAAGGCGCATTCCAATGCAGCTGTGGGGGTCCCCAATCCAACACCATGAAACACTGATCCAGCAGTGAGATGCAGCGGTATTGGTTCCCAAAGAGGCAATAATAATGTGGAGACACAACGGTCCCAAAAAAAGAAAAAAAACAGTCTGGGTACAATCTGGTCCAGAAGTCCAAGAGATCATGAACAGCAGCAGATGACATGTATGTTCCCAGGCTGTGGTCATACAAGAGCCTGCATCTTTTGTCAGACCAGACTGAACCCAGGTCATCACTCTCTGGTCTTCCTTACACACTTCCTTCCCGGCTGTGGCTCTGGTGTTGGAGGTGTGGCAGGAGGAGTAGTAGGACCTGGAGGAGGAGGAGCAGGACTTGGAGGAGGAGGAGGACCATGGGTGAGCTCACAAATGTGGCTTTCACATGTGAGTTGGCCCCTCAACCCCTTATGTAGAGCTTCTAAAATGACAAACTCACATAAGAGGCATTGGCCCTCCTCCATTTGCAGCATTTTGCAGGCTGTTAGGTCAGCAAAGTCCTCTTCCACACTGTGGGGTGTTCTGAGGGCCTCAGTAGCCTTCCAAAATAGGCCAATTGCAGCCTCCTCCAGGTTACTCCTCTTCCTGCCACTTTTTCTTTGAAGGCAGAGGGGAGGGACCTGGATATCGGGCAGGCTACTTTGCCCGGCCACCTCCTGGCTGAGACTTCCCTGTGTATGAAAAAGGAACATCGTTTTAGTTTTTGGTTCATCAATCACAATCAGAAATTAGTACTCCAAACTAACATCTATTTAACATCATTAATTGGACAACCAGAAATATTTAGAAGAATGCTATACCTGGCTCAAGCTGGGCTCCTCCACATGTTGCTGCCTAGAAGGCCCAGGTTGGGAGTCAGAAGCCTCAGCTGAGGTGGAAGGAAGTGTGGAAGGAAGAGTGGAGAGTGCTGGCCTGGGTTCAGTCTGACTTCCCAGAAAATGCAGTCTGTCATAGTACCACAGCCTGGGGACATAAATGTCATCTGCAGCTCCTGATCTCTGGGAATTCTGGACCTTCTTGCACTCCCTAAGATAAGTGCTCCTCATGCCACCAATTAGGGCCTTCAAATAGGTGATGTCTGCCGTGGGGATCACCGGCTTCACAAATTGCAGCAAATTATCCAGCGCTGCCTTCCTCTTTGTTTGGTTCTTACAATCAGGGTGGTTTACCTGCCACAGACAGGGCAGCTCCCTGAACATATCAATGAATATGCTGAGAAACTCCTGATCCTGCAAGATATCCATTCTCTCTGCAATTCACAACACAAGACAAACCCTAATGTCAGGCTAAAGTCTCCTAAATCTTGTCCCAATACAGACCTCAATCTAGAAGCAGTATAGGCCCAATTTTAAATCTTACCTTCGTTATCACGATCGGCGCCTCCAATACTCCTTCCTCCGCTCACAGATCGTACGTACTACGCACACGTGTTACGCTTTATATACACTGCGCATGCGTGAAACTCCGCTTGCCCCTGACGTTCTTTCTAGTCTATTCCCCGCCCCTTCTCTTTTGGCGCAGTGGGGGAAGAGCACATGGTGGAGACAGAGCAGGTGTGTGCTAATTACAGCAATGAGGAGGAGGAGGAGAAAAGCCCGGAGCCAGAAACGTCACGATCCCGGAGGAGATGATTTAAGGCATCAAATATGTCCTTTGGGGAGATGCTGGAGATGGTCGACATCCTGAAAAGGGCCGACTATGACGGGAAGTATGGACCTTACCCCAACCCCAATGTCAGAAAGGCCAAGATAATGGCGAAAGTTGTGAAGAGTCTGCACCGTAATTTTAGGGTACGGCGATCCAAGGATCAACTCCAAGGAAGCGGTGGTCAGACCTCAAATTAAGGGAGCACGATCAGTATAGAAGAATCAAGAGAGTACTCCAAAAAAGTAAGTAGTTGTCCTGTGTTCCTATTCTTTATTTTTATTACGTTCGTGCTGCTCCATGTGCTTTTCTTAACTGTTGTATAGTTTAAAATGGCAAATTTCATGTTCATGGGCACATTATTCTTTCAACTCCATGTAGAAAACACCATGTTTTGTCCAGATGCAGTTCAAAACATTTTTTCAGGCATACTTCTGTTAAATAAATGTTGGTGTCTAGATGGGTTGGAAACTAGAATGAAATGCAAACTAGATTCTGTGTAAGGAGAGTACACTCAGCAGCTGTTTACACATCTGGACGCTGTAGCACTAGTGTGGGACACCAGAACACCCTTTTATTAGGGGGCCCACACAGGTGCTCCAGTGGATACTATAGAGGTGTCTCCATCTGTGAAGCTTGTACAAAACAGGTAAGTATTCAAGCTTCACAAAGTGACAAAAATATTTCTTCATCTTGGAACTCTGCCAAAATAGACAATTGTACCCCACTTCTAAGCAATGTTTAATATTAATATTTCTGTCATCAAATACCTGTGTGCTAAGTATACCTATTTTTTTAACATAGGGGAGAAAAGACTCGGAGGACACCACTCATCCGAGGAGACAACAGACCCCCCACCTCATGAAGAAGTGGAAATCCCTCAAAGCCAACAGGAGGATAAGGAAGGAATATGGTGGAAATTGTCACCATAACAGGTGAGTGTCTGCGACCACAGGCTCAGGTAAGAGATGGATTCCGGCATATTTATAATACATGCTGTGTTTTTGTTTCTATATTTTTAGGTGATCGTGATGTTGTGGATCCAGGTCATTTCATCAGTGAAAGTGCCCAGATCGTGATCGGGGAGATCATGGGGTGTAATAGGGACATGGAAAACATCAAGCAAAACATCAATGATGTTCAAAACAAAATGAAGAACATCATTGATGTTTTAGGGAGAGTTTAAAACACCTCCAAATCCCTTACTTTGTTGTGCTTTTTTTTACTGATAACATTTTTCACATTTTTTGACATATTCCAGAAAAGCCAAATTTTGAAGGTGCACACAGTGTGTCAACATGTGCTATCTGCCATCACGGGAGATCAATGTATGCGTTTTGGGGGTGCAACCCCTTCCTCAATAATAAAGTAGCTGAGAAGAAGGGGTTGCACCCCCAAAACTTGTCCCTTGGTCCCCCGTGATGGCAGCTAGCACATGTTGACATTTGGCAATTTGTGTGCATCTTCAAAATTTGGCTTTTCCAGGGGTGACTTCACCCCATCTGAACGCAATATCAAACACAGTTTATAAATACTCATGTCTGATATTGCCTTCAATTTATAACAAAGTTGAACTTTGTAACTTCCAGATTTGTTTATTTCTTGTTGGTTTTAAACATGCCTGTTTTACCTTAAATGGACATTTCTACTTTTATTAATGTGACCCAAAAAATTGTTATACAACAAACATGTTGGTTTGTTTTAAAAAACCTTTTATAAATACACATGTGATTGTGCTGGTATTAAAAAGATTGATAATGGGGCGTGGCTTGGCTGTTCACTTGAGAGGATGTGTCTCACACTAGCTCCTGCATCCTGCTTTAAAGAATCCTGTTGTGAGCCCTATACAATGCAGACATAGACCGGATACTTCGCTCCCGGTGTGGAGCCACTTCCAAAGCGACACCCGGTCACCACATTAGCAAGGCAAATATGCCTAAAAAGGAAGGGAGCCTTCTCGCCGATGGACTTTGCTAGACTGCACAGTTAAAACAGCAAAAAACGGACCCCCTGTGAAGTCTCCACATACAACACAACATGTGCCTGAGAAAATGGCCCCGCAGACCTCCAAGAACACAGTGAGTAATCCGTCCTCCCCTCTCCCTGCCCAAGACACTACTGTTCCCACAGATATGGAAAATAGAGAGCCCTCATTACAGGACATTCTAACAGCAGTACATGTTTATGGATCCTCAATTACTGATTTATCAACTGAAGTTAAAAGCATGAAGGAGGGCTTGCTGCACATTAGACAAGATATGCAAAAAATTAGGGATAGGCCCACTGCCTTGGAGGGACGAGTGAGCTCTATTGAGGATGATATACCCCCCATCTCAAGAAATGCACATAACCTCTACTAAAGCTGATGAATCAGTAGCTAGAATCGAGGACATGGAGAATAGATTAAGAAGGTCAAACATCCGTATAGTCGGAATGCCTGAGAAATCCGAGGGGAAACACCCTGTTGAATTTATTGAAGCATGGCTAGCTGACACCTTTGGAAAGAATAATCTCACTCAATTTTTCTCAGTAGAAAGGGCTCACAGGGTGCCTACCCGGCCACCGCCACCAGGGGGCAACCACAGACCATTCATACTAAAACTTCTCTATTATAAAGATAGAGACATTATACTACGCCTAGCCAGGCAAAAGACCGATATGGACATACAAGGTTCCAAAGTCTCAATCTATCCAGATTTTTCAGCTGCTGTCCAAAAACAGAGGGCAAAATTCTCAGAAGTAAAAAAGAGAATGCGTGCGATCCCACTAGTCTACTCCATGTTGTACCCGGCTAAACTACGCATGGTTGCAGATGAAGCAGTGCATTTTTTTGAATCTCCAAATATGGCTGCCAACTGGCTCGACCTTCATGAAAGACACCTGCGAGGAGCTGACCAAGGGGATGCATCTGATTGAAAATTGTTAAGTATCCGGCAACACATGAATCCTTTTGCTCACATCACCAGTTAAGGAGCTCTTAGAAAGGCACAATTGTTTTACATTGTCACCTCTCAGCACCTATTATTGAACCTTTGTGCTTTGACTCTAAAGACACGGGGTCCGGGCCCTCATTATTACCCCTCTACTAGCCCTGCGGGGCACTCACCAACATTTAATGGTTGGTCTATCCGAGTTTAGGTTTGCTAAACCTACCGTTGTCATGGACAGACTGTTTTTTATTTTTTTCATGTTTTTTTCTGTTTCTCAGCCCTGGTTGGGTGGGCTCTAACTTTGCAGGTACCTATATTATGCAATTCTGCGATACGACTCTGTCGTCTGGACTGCATTGCCTGAGATTGCAGATGATCAATACTGTTTGCAACCTATTTACTCAGGTAACATTTGTGAATGGGCTCAATGGTTCATTTTTCAGGATCTAGACACCTCTTGGCGTATCAGCCCCTCTATACATCCCCCCCGTCCTAATGAGTAAGCAATCCTATCCTGGAATATTGGGGTCTTACGTGACCCTACGAAGAGGACTGCCTTATTCACTTTTATTTCACAGCAAGACCCCACCATTATATGCTTGCAAGAATCCCATTTTACCAGAGACTCCACCCACTTACTACATATGTCTAAATACCCTGTGCAATATCATTCTGTACATACCAACTACTCCAGAGAAGTCAATATTCTTTTTGCCAGATCTGCTGCATTTGCTAAACAGGATGTGTTAGTGGACTCTGAGGGAAGATTTATTTTTCTTATGGGCTTGTGGGAATCTCAAGCTTGTGTTATTGCTAATATATATGTGCCCCCACCCTTTACGTTAACGGTATTACAATGTCTGGCTAGATTTTTAGCTAAACACCCTCAAATACCGGTATATGTTCTCGGTGACTTTAATAGTGCAATGGATTATTCCCTTGACATACATAGAAAATATTGTCCTCATGGCCCCAGGGTATATACTCCTTTAGCCAAGTTTATGAGTGAGATAGGTCTGGTGGACCTGTGGAGGTGTAAATTTCCCCTGCGGGCCCAGTACTCCTGTCATACACTGACGCATTCTTCATTGTCTCGTATAGATTTTGCATTGGGGAATGACCTAACATATTGATATGACCCGACAGTAACATATCTGGCTAGAGGGTTGTCTGACCACTCCCCGGTGCAGCTTAGCCTGAACTTTCATGAAACGCACCTACCTGTACACTGGAAGCTGAATCCCTTTTGGCTGCAGCTATTCACTGATACAGATAACATACAGATGCATATCAAATATTTTCTTGAAACTAATAAACCTTTGGCTGCTCCGGAGGTGGTATGGGACACTCTTAAAGCATTTGTCCGGGGTATGTGTTTAAAAGAAATTAACACCATAAAAACAAGAGCAGACAATGGGCAAGAGATGCCAATCAGGCGGTGGAGAGAGCAGAGGAATTGTTTCTGCGATCCCCTACACCTGAACATGAATGGCAATGGACAGACGCACAGAAATTACATTGCACTATACATTAACAGCAGGCTGACAACAAGAGGTTTTTCACCTCCAAAACATACTTTGAGGAGGGGGAAAAAACTGGACACATGTTGGCCATGATAGCCAGGTCACAACAACCACCTCAAGTGATTCACAGCATCACAACATCACTATCACAGACTGTCACAGATACACCTTCCATATTGAAGGAGTTCTCCTCCTTCTATCAAGATTTATACTCCTCAAAGGTATCATACCCTGTAGATGATCTGACACAATTCCTGGATTCTATCACTTTACCCCAGCTTCAGGATGCAGATAGGCAGCTCTTAAATGCCCTTCTAACTATTGAGGAACTGCATCTCGCACTAGCTTCATTCCCAAATTCAAAGGCCCCAGGTAATGATGGATTACCCATAGAACTATACAAAAAATTTGCAGGAGTACTCCTACCAGATTTACTTCATACATTAACAGAGGTGTTTAGCACAGATTCCTTGCCGAGTTCCATGTATGAAGCGGTGGTGGTAGTTATTTTAAAACCTGGGAAAGAACCAGATAAACCGGAGTCATACAGACCTATATCATTGCTAAATACAGATCTAAAAATCCCTACTAAGGTCATTGCCATGAGACTCTCAAAGGTGGTATCTAAATTAGTCCACCAGTCCGGCTTCATACCAAATAGATCTACGGCAAACAATCTCTGGCGCCTTTACCTCAATATGCAAATACCCACTGATAATCAAGGACAGAAAGCTATCCTCTCGCTAGATGCCGCTAAGGCATTTGATAGCGTTGAATGGGAATACCTGTGGAAAATATTCAAAAAATTTAATCTGGGGGATAGTATAGTTTCTTGGTTCAAATTATTATACAAGGCCCCTAAAGCTTGCATTAGGATAAAAAATACCTTGTCTCCCTTCTTTGATCTTTACAGGGGAACCAGACAAGGATGTCCCTTATCTCCATTACTCTTTGCACTAGCCATAGAACCTCTGACAGCGGCCATTAGAGGTAATTCAGACATAGTAGGATTTAAACGGGGTGAAATAGAGGACAAATTGGCACTCTATGCCGATGACGCACTTTTATTTCTGGGTGACACCTCTACCTCCTTGATAAAACTTATGGAACTAATAAACACTTTTGGAACCTTCTTCGGGTTTACAATAAATTGGGACAAATCCACACTACTACCCTTATGCCGCGTACACACGAGCGGACTTTACGGCGGACTTTGCCCGGCGGACTTTTCGTCGGACTTTGTTTGCTCCTTGCGCCGGACTTAAAAACGAACGGACTTGGCCACACACGGTCACTGCAAAAGTCCGCTGGTTTTGAACGCGGTGACGTATAGCACGTACGACGGGACTAGAAAAAGGAAGTCCAAGCCCCACTCCGGCACCCTTTGGGCTCCTTCTGCTAATCTCGTGTTAGTAGAAGTTTGGTTAGAGACGATTCGCGCTTTTCACACTTCAGCTTATTTCGTTCGTTTTCTGCGGTTCAGTTTGTGCTTGTGAGGTTTGTATCTGCTTTTCAGTGCGTGTTGGTCAGTTCGTAACCTGCCTTGCAGGCCGTTCTGCTCCGCTCGTTCCTGATTTTCAGGTCGTTCTTCATAGGCCTTGCTGTTCTTCAGTGCGTTTGTTATAAGTTTGTTTGTTTGAGCAGCCGACCGTTTTGAAGCCATGTCGAGTGGACGTTCTCGTTCTCGAGTTCATGCTTTGTGGGGACTTGGTGTTGGGGTTAATACTTTGACCCGAGTCCAGTCCATGAACAGGGCGAGGAGGAGTTCATGGACCAAGAATTGGTTGCGCCAGCGTGACCAGTTCTGTCATATGCCTTTGCTCCGTGAGCTCCGTGAGAACAATCCTGATGATTTCAGGAATTTTCTCAGGATGACGGACCCCATCTTTGAGCGTCTGCTGGCTATGCTGACCCCCTATATCAGCAGGCAGGATACCTGCATGAGGCAAGCCATCAGTGCGGAGCAGAGGCTAGTTGCCACGTTACGTTATTTGGCGACAGGGAGAAGTCTTCAGGACTTAAAGTTCTCGACAGGCATCTCCCCCCAGGCTCTGGGGATCATAATCCCAGAGACCTGTTCTGCTATTATTCAGGTCCTGCAGAAGGAATATATGAAGGTAAGTTTTATCCTTTAACATTACATGATATGTATTAACTGTTTTTGGATGTATTGTAGAACTGTCCTCTTTACCTAATTGCCATGCTTTCAATCTGCTGTGAATGTCCCCTTTCTCTTTGTGAATGCCTATTTTAATAATTTATTGCCCTATACATGCCTAATTTATTTCATTAACCTCCCCACCATGCAATGCTGGGTGCATTTTTATCTCTAGACTATAGTCCATTGAACAATGTATATTGTCTGCTCCATTGTCTTGTTTGTCCCTCCCCCACCCCACTAATGTTTCATCCAGTCAGGTGTGTTTGTTAACCTAATTAGAACCCCTCCCCCACCCCACTAATGTTTCATCCAGTCAGGTGTGTTTGTTAACCTAATTAGAACCCCTCCCCCACCCCACTAATGTTTCATCCAGTCAGGTGTGTTTGTTAACCTAATTAGAACCCCTCCCCCACCCCACTAATGTTTCATCCAGTCAGGTGTGTTTGTTAACCTAATTAGAACCCCTCCCCCACCCCACTAATGTTTCAGCCAGTCAGGTGTGTTTGTTAACCTAATTAGAACCCCTCCCCCACATTCAAATGTATCAATGGGCCATCATAGGGGGTGATTAATCTTAATAAGTGTGCCTTATGTTTTTCAACATTTCAATTACAAACACACATATTCATAATATTTGACTGCTGTTGTTTACTAATGTTTTGGTGTAATCTGAACGAAAATTTTTGTTATTAAAGTCCTTATCTTTTTTTTTTGCACTCCACAGTTTCCTACAAGTCCACAGGAATGGCAGACTGTGGCCTCCCAGTTCGCTGACCGTTGGGACTTTCCCAACTGTGTCGGGGCGATTGACGGGAAACATGTCCGGATTGTGCCACCACCGCATTCGGGGTCTTATTTCTTTAACTACAAGGGGTTCCATAGTGTAGTTTTGATGGCGGTGGTCTCGGCACATTTGGAGTTTATGTTTGTGGATGTGGGGAAGAACGGCCGGATGTCTGATGGAGGAGTCTTTGCACAGACCGAGCTGTGCCATTGTCTCCAGACCGGTGGCCTGGAATTGCCACCTGATGACGATAATGTGGATGGACTCCCCTCAGTTTTTATTGCTGATGAAGCATTTGCTCTCTGTGAGAACTTGATGAGGCCGTTCCCCCAAAGGACACTCACCCCTGAGAGGAGGGTATTTAATTATCGGCTGGCCAGAGCAAGAAGGGTTGTGGAGAATGCCTTTGGTATTCTGGCCAGCCGGTTCCGTATCTTCCTTACGGCTATTAATTTGGCGGACTATAAAATCAACCATGTCATCCTTGCTTGCTGCATCTTGCATAACTTTTTAAGGAGACATTCAGCTACATATCTATCCTCTGTTGGGCCTGAGCCCAGACTGGAAGAGTCTACTAGCACTTTAACAGGCCTAGAAATTGGGCGTATTGGCTTGGCCCCCCGAACCGCACGTCAAGTGCGTGACCGTTATGTCAATTATTTTAATGGTCGGGGGGCCATTGCTATTCAGCAACAGCTGTAAGTTTAGATCATAAATAAAAACAAAAATTGTTTTATCTAAATATCTTGTTTTTCTTGTTGTTTACCTTTAAGTTATGTCTGTCTCCTAGTGCACTTGTAGTAGTGTCAAGTGCGTTTCGCTTTAGTTAATCAGGCCCACAAAAACAACCCCTAAATTTTGACTTCAAGAAACAGCCACACACATTGTATAGGGTAAAAAATTTTACTTGGTGCACATTGAAAGGTGCATTTTTTACCATATGTTTTTTTTTTTTTTTTTTTATAATTTTATTTCAAAAATATTTTACGTTGTGTAAAAAAATACTATTTTCTTAAATTATTAAAGCCATTTTTTCTCTAAAATATAGACCTTTATCTAACAAGATTTACATACACAACAGTGTTTTTAGAAACAAAAATTAGAATATAAATGAACTTACAAAGTTCAACAATATTTCGAGAACGGTGCATGTAATGTCACCCTTGGAAATTGTTCATTTATAAGATGCTCAAAATTGAGCTTTAAGAAAGGGTCAAGTCAACATGTGCTATCTCCTATCATGGGAGAGCAATGTACGTGTTTTGTGTGTGCAAACCCATTTTTGGTTCCTCTCACCACCAAAGAATTTTCAGGATGAAGGGTTTGCAAACACAAAACAAGTACATTGCTAACCCATGATGGAAGATAGCACATGATGACACACCGTGTGCATCACACACTTTAAATTTGGGTATACCCCCAAAAACTTCAAAAACTTTGTGTTAACAAAATAACTTCACAAGGAAATGAAGAACATGATTGATGTTTTTAGGCCAAACGTGATTATATTCGGCCCAAAACATCAATCATGTTCTTCATTTCCTGTTGCATGGAGTCCAGGCGAAGTTTCATGCTGTGAATTTGTTCACGCATTTGATCTATGTGGCCATTCCACAGCATAATCTGGCCAATTAATCTTTGCGCACTGTCTGTGGTGAAGTGCTCTGCCGCTTGGCCTTCCACAACCAGAAACTCACCTAAAACGAGTGAATAAAAACAAGGTTTACAATATGCACGCCAAAATACAGTAAAACTGAAGCTGGGGTGTCAGTCACTCACTTGGTGGGCTTGAAACCTCGCACACTTCCTCCACCTCTCCTTCCTCAAGGTCGTCGGGTGGGCGTGGTCTTGGGCTGGGGCTTGGGGTAGGTTCGGCCTCAGGCTGGTGACTTGGGGGGGTCCTGAGATCCTTGGACTGTTGTCTGAGTCTTTTCTCCCCTATGAGATTAGAAAAAAAGGTATATAGTTAAAAAACACTGATCTTTTATGTTTTAATAAATAAAGTAGAACGTTGTTTAATATTTTTTGGAAATTTTCACAGATGCTGACACCTCAATGATCTCCTATGTGTATTACCCCTCAAAAATTTCGTTATGGTCACATAGTACACTAGAAAATGCATTTCCTTCGCAAAATGCGTGGGAAAGCAGAATAGCTACATGGCTAAAATGACCGCCATCAAAACTGCCCCATCATATTCCTATATTATAAATCAGTACATGGTGTGTCTGTCCCCTTCCCCCGGGCTCTGTAATCAGAGCTGAGATGCTCCAGCCACCTCCCCCCTGTGTATAACAGAAGCTTGGGTAACCATGGCAACAAAACAAACACAGTACACTCTGATTAATGTCTAAAATGTCACGAAATGACCTCTAAACAAAAAGGTTTTTCTCCAAAATTAAAAAAAATATCAAACAGAAAGGATATAGCCAGATAGATGAATATTTAGTGAACATTGTAAAGTTTGTTTGGTGTCTCTAGGTGAAAGTATGAAGGACCGGAAACTTTTGGGAGCGGAAGAAGAATTTGAGGATTTCAAGCATGCTCCCATTGAATTCAATGTTGAAAAAAGTTAATAAAAAATTAATATTTAAGAAAGTATAAATGTTATTAACAAATTTTAAAATGACCACACATGAGCTAAAAGAGACGAACATTTTAATAGTTGAATGGTTTTAATAGCTGAAAGTATGCAGAAGTTACGCAGAGCCAAAAAACGTACGGAAGAAAAGTCTAAAAATTTAGACACAAATAAAATCGAAGAACAATAGTGGGACTGCTAAATCATTCCCAACAACTATAGTGCTCGTGAGTCCAGATGTGGAAACAGCTGCTGTGTCCTGTCCCTACATTACACTGAATCATTTTGGATGAAGCATTATATTTTCAAACACATCTACACCACATCAACTCATTGTGGGAATTCGCAAAATTATCAAGCCATAAATGTATATCCAACCCTGTCCCATCGTATTTGGCGAAAAAATAACGTCACTTTCTAAAGTATACGATCTATTCCAAAGAACGGTATTTACGAACGATGCAGAAAAACCGGCAAAAATAAGGATCAGCATGCAAGTTCTGTATCTCAATAGTAAAACACAAGTACTTACTTTTTTTCAGCAGCTTCTTTATTCGCAAATATTGCTCTGGCTCACGACTTTTTATGTCAGACCACCGCTTCCGCAATTGTTCTTTCGAACGTTTTGTCCCAAATTTCTCTTCCAGAGCGGTGACCACTGAGGACATTATTTTGTCCTTTCTCAGATTGGGTCGTGTGTACGGTCCTTTTTTGCCATCGTAGTCGTCCCTTCTTAATATGGACACCATCTCCACCATCTCTCAAAAAGCCATGTTGGTGGCCTTATATCTCCTCCGGGATGTGGATGTTTGGGGCTCCGGGCTTTCCTCCGCGCTACTCTCACTTAATCGCTCCGCCATCTTTTGCTATCTACTCCCACTGCGCAACGAAGAGTGAAGGGGCGGGGCCAAATCGTACTTACGAACGTCAGGGGCGGGCGACGCAGGCGGAGCATGACACATGCGCAGTGTATATAAAGCTAGTACGATGGCCTATGTATGTCCGTGCGGAAGTAGCGAGCGGAACAAACGAAGGTAAGATTAAAGTGTGTGTGTGTGTGTGTGTTTGTGTGTGTCCCCGTGTGTGTCCCCTAGATTACAACACAAACTAATCCTGAGATTTGGGACTGACATTTAAGTTTTGATCTTGTGTCTTGTCTTGCAGAAATAATGAATCCCTTTAAAGAGGAAGAGTTTTTGACACATTTCATTGATCTCTATGAGCAGAAGAAAAACCTCTGGGAGGTCAAACACCACCAATATTATAATCGTGATGTTAGGAAGGCAACACTGGGCACACTTTTAGAGTTTGTGAAGACTCGACTCCCCCAGGCAGACCTCAAGTTTGTGGACAGGAAAATAGGTATCTTGCGTAATATGTATAAGCGGGAACACAGAAAAATCCAGGAGTCGCTGAGATCCGGGGCAGCAGCTGACCAAGTTTATGTACCCAAGTTGTGGTATTACCACAAACTGCGATTCCTGGATGAGCAGACCGAAGCCAGGCAATCCCTTTCCACCCTTCCCTCCAGCCTTCCCTCCACCCTTCCCTCCAGCCTTCCCTCCAGCCTTCCATCCACCTCCACCCCAGCTGAGGAGTCCCAGGATGAACTGGGCCTTTTCACCATAGATGAAGTGGATGCGCCCAGCTTCAGCCAGGTATACTTTTTTGGAACATTTTGGGATTGTGTAAATGTTATTAATGATGTTAAGGTGTTAATTTTGAAAGTGCTTCATCAAAAATCACTTCTGCACAAAGAGTAATATGTAGACATATCACTAGACAGTAGTGGCCAAATATATACGTAACTTCAGATCTTGTTGATCATCTGAAATAATGGTGTGGTCAAATAGATAGCCTTTACTATTTTGTGTAATTATCTTTGAAAGTTAAGGAGCTGAAAATTGTGTGTGATTGCATAACAGAAAATTACAACTATGTCCCTTTTTTTTACACAGGATGACCTCAGCCAGGAGGAGGCCTTGCCCAGTGGGAGAGAGGAGGAGGCCTTGCCCAGTGGGAGAGAGGAGGAGGCTGTGGCTGGGCCAAGTAGAAGCCGCACAGAGTGTCAGGTGCCTCCCCTCCGCATTCTCCACCAAAGGCCCAGGAGGATGACTGCAACAGAGCAGGAATCCCTAGAGCTCATACGGGAAGCAAGCCGGATCCTGAGTAAACCTCCCAATGTAGAGGAGGCGTATGGCACCTATCTAGCCGGCAGATTACAGGAGTTGGAAAAGGGCCAACGCCTCCTCTGTGAGGGTCTATTTTTCCAGGCTTACCAGAAGGGCTTGAGAGGGGAGCTTACTGCTAACACATATATAGCAGATGAAGCCACTCCTCCTCCTCCTCCTCCTCCTGCCCCAAGTACACCACCAGAGGCACAACCTCCGAGGAAGGCTGCAGGGAAGCGTGGAGGGAAGGCTGCAGAGAAGCGTGGAGGGAAGGCTACACGGAAGAGTCGAAAGTGATTGCCTGGTTTCTGTCTGTTCTGACTGTGCTCCCTGTGCTCCCTATAGTCGCAAGATACCTATTTTCTTGTCCTGAAACTTGATGTGTGTCCTGGGGGACGAAAGGCTTCCCAGATTCTAAAAGTGTGTCCAGTGTTGCCTTCCTAATTTTTGTGTTTATTAAAAAAAAAATTTTGTGTTTACCTTACATTCTTGCCTATGTGTTTGGATTAAAAGACGCCATTTTGTTTGGGAGTAGGCAGGTACAGGTCGAAAAGACTATGGGGTTGATTTTACAAAAGCAAATAGTCTGTGCACTTTGCAGAGGGCAGTTGCCCTCTGCAAGTGCAATTGCTCCAGAGCATCAGAAATTAGTTAAAAGCTTGACTTTGCAAAGAGTACCCAATCCTGTGCAAGTAAAACCAAAAAAAAAAACCTTTTTGCTTGCACATGATTGGATGATGGAAGTCAGCAGAGCTGCTTCACATTTAATAAAGCTTGGGAGCAACTGCTCTTGCAGAGGGCAAATGCAATTTCTAAAATGCACAGCCTTTTTACCTTTAGGAAAGCAACCCCTATGTGTGTTTTTGTCAAATAAAAAGAATGTATTTTGATTTTACATGATTTTAGGAATCAATCAGCAGAGCTTCCCCGAATTTAAGCTCTTGCCCTCAGTTTTTATGCGACTGCACTTCCAACAAGTGCACTTGGTGTGCAATTTCTCAAGTGAACGTTTCACTTGATATTCTTAAATGATTTAAGCCTTTTGTCAAAAACAAGCTCGGGGGAAGCTCTGCTGATTTTTTCTGAAAAACATGTAAAAAAAAAATTAATTGTTTTGGTTTGGGCTTCCTTGCATGTGCCCCTCGGATCCACAGCGAACACACTTCAAAATGCTCTTTATGTGGAATTATATGTATAATTAGCAATTGGAGTGAAAAATGATTTTGCATTTGTTAAAAACACCCCCCTATGTCTAATGAACAAGGGACAACAACCTCATTAAGATTCTTTAAAACAACACAAAATATGAATGTTAATTGTGGTAACTTGAAAATACACACCAAAAATGTGGTTAGCATTTAACACACATTGTAAAATAGCTAAAGTGTTGAAATAAAAAAAAACAAAAAAAAAAAATTATATTTTACAATTAAAAATTTATGGAGATCTGGCTGTTACAAAATATTATATTAGTCATGGCAGGAGGATAAATCACGAAGAAAGAAGTTTGTGAGAACTCTGTGTGAATATAAAGCAGAAAAACAACTTCATTCCTCTCGCATTATCAATCCTAAAAAAAGGCTGTATTAAAAGACGACAGAAGAGGAATGTGCTAGCTTCAAGACGAAGGCTAGTTTTACCAGACCGAGCGCTTCCGTCTTGTAATTGCTTCAGAGCATGCGTCAGTTTGAGTTCGTCGGACTAGCACACAGACGATCGGTTTGTCCGCTAGAAAGAAGAGTCCGTCGGATAAATTTTAAACAAGTTTCAAATCTAATTCCGTCCAACTTTTTAGAAAACAAAGTCCGCTGGAGCCCACACACATCGAATTGTCCGACGAAATCCAGTCCGCCGGGCAAAGTCCGCCGTAAAGTCCGCTCGTGTGTACGCCGCATTAGACCCACTAACGGGGCCCCTACCGCAGATTGCTGAACAGATCAAAATAGTTGATAAGTTCAAATATCTAGGTATAATTATAAACCCTAACTTAGACCAGTATATTAAGCTTAATATAGACCCACTACTTAAACGATTTCAGGAAAAAAACACCAGCTGGATTAAATTGCCACTCTCCGTAGTCGGCAGATGCAATTTGATAAAGATGATCTGGAATCCGCAGATGCTCTATGCACTTCACAATGCCCCTATCTGGATCCCTATTCATATATTTAGGAGATGTAACACCATTTACCGTGTTTTAATATGGAGGAAACAGGTTCCAAGAATAAAATTAGAGACTTTACAAGAGGCAATGGATTGGGGGGGACTGGCGGTGCCAAACCCATTTCTTTACTTTATAGCAGCTCAGCTGCAACATTTAACAGGCTGGCTCTGCCCTGAATCCTCTGACCCCATTCGAAATATTGTGTGCACTCAGGTGTCGGGTGATGAACTTGTGAAATGCATAGAGGCAGGTGACCTGGGAGCACTGACTCAATACCCCACACTACTGCTTATAGATAAGGTATGGAACAAAACAAAACAACATTTGCAGTACACGGGTTACACAAATTGATCACGTATCTGGAATAACAGAAATTACCCAGAATTAAACAAATTGGAAAACTTCTCCAACTGGTTATCAAGAGAAGTGAAATATATCCCACAACTATATTGTGGGGGTATATTACGCGATTTCCAATCACTTTGCGCAGAATTTAACTTACCAAATACCTAATTTTTCCAATACCTGCAACTTAGGCATGCTATAGCGACACAGGCTACAACATCCACTTGGGAATTATCCAGGTCCCCAGTGATTACACAACTAATCTTATCATCATCACGGAAGGGACAAATTTCCTCTCTATACAGCTCTCTTCTCTGTCATGTGTCTAAAGCGAAGACATTGAACTGTAGAGCTGGGTTAGGACCGGACATAGAGTGTATCTCGGATGAGGAATGGACTACCATATTAGATAATGTACTTAAAGTGGGGTTCCACCCAAAAAAACAAACATATCTAAATAATTCTAAAAAAAAAAACAAAAAAACATTTGGATATTTTTTTTTTTTTACTTACCTCTAAATGCCTGTTGCTAGGTGGTCCCTCGTAGTCTGCCCCTTCGTCTGCCTGGGCTGGTGACATCACTTCCCCCTGGCACAGGAAGGGCTCGGCTCTTCTCCCTCCCTCCTGTCAATCATCTGGGACCCATTGCAGGTCCCAGGTGATTAAGCGGCCAATCACGGCGCTCGCGCATGCGCAGTGGGTGCCAGGCTGTGAAGCCACAGCCCGGCGCCCACAGTTGAAATGCCGGCGCCGACGAGTGGAGGGGGGGGACGAGCGGGGCTTCGATCCCCCGCACCGCTGGACCCAGGGACAGGTGAGTGTCCAATTAAAAGTCAGCAGCTGCAGTATTTGTAGCTGCTGACTTTTAATTTTTTTTTTTTTTAATGGCCCCCCTGGGTGGAACTCCTCTTTAAAGTATCACTGTCCTCCTTTCAAAAACGTACTCAATTATTTTTTATTCATTGCACCTATCGCACACCTGAGAGGCTACACAAATGGCACAAAAGAGATGACCTGCTATGTCCTCGATGCCTTGTAGATAATGGTACACTTATCTATATGCTATGGAAATGCCCGAAACTGCATAGGTATTGGGCAGCAGTGATTAACACCATTAATAGCATATGGAATCTTAGCCTCACTACAAACCCTAAACTTTGTCTGCTGGGTTGGTTAGATGAGGAACAATACACACCCCATACATATACGGCCATTCTTAGAACTTTATTTCTGGCTGGGAAACTTATTGCTAGCAAATAGCTATCTACAACGGCCCCCACACACACAGAATGGATTACGTCCGTTAATGATTCTCTTATTAGAGAACAACTTACTTACAAACATCGAGGAAGTTCGCAAAAATTTGAAACTATTTGGGATCCCTGGTTAGATACCCCAGGACTGGCGCCACTACGCCTGGTTCAAGATAGAATCCTAGGAGGTAGAACAACATCAACAACCACAACAAATTAGCTTATAGTGTTGAGAGGAAGTCCATGATAGGGAAAATATTGCAAGAATATTAGGACCTGCAAAAGTTTAAATGTTTAGGTTATGTTTTACCCAATGGGTACTGTTCGCTATAAAGTATATTTACTGCTCCCCGCTGGTTAGGGGCTAGTGGTACCCCACTCTACTCCACGCCCCCCCTTTTTGGGACCGGAAGAGGAGAGGGATAGCATTCTATTAATAGGACACATATGTTAATTAATAAGACTGAAGAAATACAATCACAAATGCCTTATTATACAAACGTATCTTTTATTTCTGATATGAAGTTACAATGCATATTATATGAGTAACATAATGTACAGGCCCGTATGGTCAGATAATTTTGTTTACTATGTGTCCTAACAAAATTGTGGAAAGCTTTTTGTATATTTTTGTTCTTGTTTTTTCTTTTCAATAAAAATTATCTGATTAAAAAAAAAAAAGATTGATAATCAAGAATGTGTGGATTCTTCTTTCAATGCTCCAAAACTTTGGGTGTGCTAAAGTTGGTGTTTTCTTTGACAATGGGGGTGATTTACTAAGGGAAAAACCACTTTGCACTACAAGTGCAGTTTCAGTGCAATCTCAAGTGCACTTGTAGTGCAAAGTGTCTTTGCCTTTAGTAAATAACTCCCAACAGTGCTTTATAATGTTACACAATCATGCCATTTTTAGGACTCCCCAAATTTATGTCAGGGTCAGCTAAAAGAAACACAAGCAGTAAATGTCAGCAAATATTTTAGTAGTTAAAATTTGTTTTTTATTTAAAAAATGTCTCAGACATTGTCTGGCATATTGATGGCCCCCCTACCCGCAAAGTATTCTATGTATCTTAGACGGACCTCGCAAGCACTCAGGGGGGGCAAGCCAGAACGGCCAGCTTCAAGCGCCGTCAGGGTTTTTTCATTTACATGAATTCCGGATTCAGGCCCAACTGAGCCAGCATAGTTCACAGAATTTCTCCTTAAAAAGTTGTGGAGAACACAGCAAGCCAGGATGATATGATTGAGTTTATACTCCGCCATGTGTATGGGTGTAAGAAATAGGCGGAACCGGCTGGCCATTATTCCAAACGTGTTCTCCACCACTCTTCTGGCTCTGGCCAGCCGATAATTAAAAACCCTCTGGTCCGGGGTGAGGGTCCTCATAGGGAATGGCCGCATAAGATGGTCCCCCAGCGCAAACGCTTCATCTGCAAGGAAGACGAATGGGAGTCCTTCCACTTTGTCTTCTGGAGGTGGCAAGTCCAAGCTGCCATTCTGGAGACGCCTGTAGAACTCTGTCTGGGCGATGACTCCACCATCTGACATCCGGCCATTCTTCCCCATGTCCACATACAGGAACTCGTAAGTAGCCGACACCACCGCCAATATCACAATACTATTAAACCCCTTGTAGTTGTAATAGTATGACCCCGAGTTGGGTGGTGGGACGATGTGGACATGTTTCCCATCAATTGCCCCTCCGCAGTTAGGAAAGTCCCACCGCTGGGCAAAGTGGGAGGCCACAGTCTGCCATTCCTGTGGGTTGGAAGGAAACTGTGGAGTCAAACAAGAATAAAACATTATTAATTTTGCACATAAACATGGAAAGCAGATTAGACACAAACATTCTTGGCCAACATCAGTATAACATTTATTTTAGGGACTATTTAAAGACAAAGGTATAAGGTCCACCTATCAGATCCCCCCCCCCCCTCCATGGGCCATTTGTAAAAATTTATGGGGGGGAGATGTTTTGGACAGGTAACCCTCTCCACTTAATAAGAGATGAATGCCTAAAAAATGTGTATTACTTTGGCCAGCCCCTCCTTACTTAGGCTCGGTTCACACTGGGGCGACTTGTCAGGCGACCTAGTCGCCTGACAAGTCGCCTCCCGTTCTGTGCTATGGAACCGTTCTAATCGGAGCGACGCAAGTCGCTCCAACTTGGAAAAAGGTTCCTGTATTACTTTGGGGGCGACTTGGGGCGACTTGCATAGACTTCTATGCAGAAGTCGTCTCGCAAGTCGCCCCGGCAGTCGTTTGCAGGTCGCCTCACTGAGGCGACCTGCAAGTCGTGCCGCCCGTGTGTGAACCGGGCTTTACACTATTGGCAGCCCACTGGACAGGTAAAAAGTGTCATAATACAAAGAGATAAACACACACTGTACACATTTTAGCACATTTTTACATTCTGCTATTACCTATCAATATAATAACAGGATACAAAAACTTAAAACAGTACCATTTAAAAGTATTCAGGCAGGACCTTGCACTACATGCTTTGGCGAATTCATCCATAAATCTTACCACAAAAGAGGTGGGTATAGTGTGTATGGGTTTGGCAAAGTCAGCAGATAGGATTGTTATCAGCTGAGTTAGCAGTTGGGGGGAGGGAGGGTTCCAAATGATTTTGTGAACCCAAAAAAACCTCTGGCACTCTGCCTGAATTTAAAGCACACATCACAAGTTTACACAATTTAGGGGGTGTTTAGGGTAAAGCACTACTACGGAGCTGACAAAATACATTAAGTGACTACATGAGGTGAATATAGGCCCAGGAGAGCATGCTGGGGAGGTAAGTGAAGGCAAATATGCATGAAGGCCAAAAAGAAATTACATAAAAATCAAGCATGCATGAGGACAAAGGGGACATTCTCAACATATTACAATCATGGTAATTAGGGATTGAGGAAAAAATACAATATATTATCAAACATTAAATACAATAAAATGTGATGTTAAAGAATAAATCTTACCTTAATATACTCCTTCTGCAGGACCTGGATGATAACAGAACAGGTCTCTGGGATAATGATCCCCAGAGCCTGGGGGGAGATGCCTGTCGAGAACTTGAGGTCCTGCAGGCTTCTCCCCGTCACCAAGTACCGCAGGGTGGGGACTAGCCTCTGCTCCAGAGTGATGGCTTGCCTCATGCAGGTATCCTGCCTTCTGATATAGGGGGTCAGCAAAGCCAACAAATGGTGAAATATGGGGTCCGTCATCCAGAGAAAGTTTCTGAAAACATTAGGATTATTCTCACGGATCTCACGGAGCAAAGGCATGTGACAGAATTGGTCACGCTGGAGCAACCAATTCTTGGTCCATGAACTCCTTCCCACCCTGTTCATGGACTGGGCTTGTGTCAAGGTCAGGACCCCAACACCAAGCCCCCGCACAGCACGAGGAGTACGTATACGCAATATGGCTAGAAAACGGTCGGCTGCTCAGAACGAAGTAACAGAACGCACTGAAGAACAGCAAAGGCCTGTGAAGAGCGAACTGAAAATCAGTAACGAACGAACAAGAACACAATGACAAGTCAAGGGTAACTCGCTGCACGCACTGAAGACCAGATACAAACCCACAAGCACAAACTGAACAGCAAAAATATGATCTGAAAACCACGAGTCTGAAAAAGAGTGAATCGTCTCTCACCAAACTTTTGCTAACACGAGATTAGCAAAAGGAGCCCAAAGAGTGCTGCGCTTGGTTCTGAACTGCCCTTTTATAGTCTCATCGTATGTGGTGTACGTGACCGCGTTCTTGGTGATCGTAAATTCCAACAACTTTGTGCGACCGTGTGTAGACAAAACAAGTTTGAGCCAACATCCGATGGAAAAAATCGATGGATTTTGTTGTTAGAATATCCGATCAATGTCCGATCGTGTGTACAGGGCATTAGAGTGTTTTTTTCTTTTTTTGGGACCTTTGTGTCTCCACATTATTATTGCCGTTTTAGGAACCAATACCGCTGCATCTCACTGCTGGATCGGTGTTTCATGGTGTTGGATTGGGGACCCCCGCAGCTGCATTGGAGTGTGCCTTCATCTCTCAGTGGATATATGCGTTTCTGACCTCCTATAATAAGAGGTCCACCTGATCCGGTAAGCGCATCTGTTTGTCTGTGGTGAAGGATATTGTCACCGACTTACCACTGGAGAATTTATTTCCTTTTCCATCATGAGGGACCTTGCCATTCTTCATTTTGGACATCTGAGTCCCTATATTTTGAAATTGACTTTGAAATTGATATATTTTGAAATGGACTTTTTTCCTCATATTATTGCGCTGCACTAACATTGTTTTATAGAGAAGAGATATCCCTCTTCCAGTACTCCTCACAGTTTCCACAGTTTCTCTGTCTTAGGTGAATGAACACAGAGGAGCATAATGCCAATCTTTAATGAGGTAATTCCCACTGGGTTGGACAGCATTGCACAGGCCACAGAATAGTATGTTGCTTTACTATTTTTGGTGATTTTCATAGCTTAGATATGTAGCAAACCCATTTGGTTAGTTTGTGATGCTCCTTACATGATATAATGTACAGGAAGTAAGGGGAGGGGAAGACTTTAAACAGGCCATGTGGTCAGACAAAGGAGAGAGTTGATCTGAGGACTGGATTGGAGAAGCAGCAACCAGTCTGTAAGATCTTGGATCTTAAGCGATAACTCCATCATAAAGAAAGGTCCAAGTTAAATAGCTTTTTAGTGTACGTATTGCATACATATTATACATGCTTATTTGCTGGGAAGAAGGTGAACTTGTGCATGGTGTGCATGTTATACTTTGCATGCTATGAATTGTGTTTTCTGCAGTTGTATGTGCGGGTTTTCTTTTTAGTAAAAGTATTAATGCACTACAGAGGTCTAAGCTTCCTTGGCTTTTACCAGAAGAACCTTTAATAGACACAAAGCAATTGGGGGCCCCTCCGGGATTTGTGCCAAAGCTCAAATAAAGCAGACCTGTTTCCTATGGTGTGTTCTGTTACTTATACTGAGGAAAAATGATGTGTACACTGTTTAAGAAGAGTTATGCCTCGTACACACGGTCGGATTTTCCGATGGAAAATGTCCGATCGGAGCGTGTTGTCGGAAATTCCGACCGTGTGTGGGCTCCATCGGATATTTTCCATCGGATTTTCCGACACACAAAGTTGGAGAGCAGGAGATAAAATTTTCCGACAACAAAATCCATTGTCGGAAATTCCGGACAAAGTGCCACGCATGCTCAGAATAAATAAAGAGATGAAAGCTATTGGCCACTGCCCCGTTTATAGTCCCGACGTACGTGTTTTACGTCACCGCGTTCAGAACGATCGGATTTTCCGACAACTTTGTGTGACCGTGTGTATGCAAGACAAGTTTGAGCCAACACCTGTCGGAAAAAATCCTAGGATTTTATTGTCGGAATGTCCGATCAATGTCCGACCGTGTGTACGGGGCATAAAGCTGCAGAGGTTTTTGGTGTCCAAGAGGAGAAGGCATGAATCCTGCCTACCTGGGCCAGAGACGATCAATGGATTTTTTTTGCAAAGGAGCTTACTAGGTATGCTTCTCCTTTAAACAGAATCTCAGATTTTTTCTCAAGTTTTAGTCTTAAAATTTTTGGGTTTAGTAGGGGAGGGATGCAGGCAGTTGCTGTGCTTGGTTTGCACTTCCTGCATGCTCTATGTACTGAATCTGAAAAGAGGAAAAAGGCAGCAGTAGAAAGAGACTTGTTGAAGGAGCAGCTTGAAGTGGCGACCAAGTGTTTGGAAGACACTGCAAGCAAGTTAGAGGATTTAGAAAGTAGGGCACTTTCTATTTGAAAATTTGAATGAGCGGTGTGCAGCCCTTATAAACAAGTAATGTGCCCTAACAAAGGACACAGGCCTTAAGCTTGTAAGCAAAAGTAGTACATGTGCCACTATTACTTCCCATAAGCTCAAATAGAAATGACCAAGTTGAGTCAGATAAAAGGAAGACAAGTGGCTGTGAGTGGTAGATTCAGTCACATTAGGTGTTTTTGTTGTCATGGACTGGGGCATATTGCTAGATAGTGTCATGCTGTGAAGACTGGACAACAGCAGGCCAGTGTTCCCAGGACAAAACAGAGGGAGATGCAGGTTTATTCTTTCTTCTGGAAATCTATGCCTGTCTATAAACGTGTTACAAGGCAACAGTGGGCACTCTACAATAATTTTGCAGTCAGAGATAGAGAAATGTGAGCAGTGAGCTGAGTTTTTGGCACTGTTGGAAGGAACATATAATATTCTTTGTCTTTTACTCTTTTAATGTAATGAAAAATTGAGGGGTGGAGCAGGCAGAGAAGAATACCATGTCAGATTTGATGAGGCAGATCAAAACAGGATATGAGAGCCTGAGGAAGATGTGGATACTGTACTGTAGCTAAGTGTCAGGGCTGGGCTCAGCCCTTCCTTCTCTAAGATGGCCGCTCAGCTGTCGGCTAGTTGCCAGCTCCTTTCTCTCCACAGTGACTCAGCTGTTGATGATCTACTCATCAGTCCTGACTACATAAAGCCATCCAGCTCACTTCATCTCTGCCTTTGCCTTTGGTCACATCTCAGAGACTTCTCCTGCTTTCGTGTTGAAGACTTGATCGGCTGACGTCCCTTCTGGCTCCTGATCCTGCTTGCTGTACTATTACGTTGAACTCTGACTCTCTGACATTGGCATGTATTAACTACGTTTACCCTGTTTACCTTTTTATTATTATTAAACAAGTGTGATTAACTGTACTTCTGTCTCGGTCTGATTCATGGTTACTGACAGTAAGTCTGTGGAAATTACTATTTTTGGACCTAACATTTTGTATATTCCCTTTCCCAAATCCCCCTCTTTCCCCCTCCCCCTTCCCCATTTTCATAACATGTCCCCTTCTGTTTTCTCTCCTTTTTTCTTCCCCCCTTTTTTAGCCTCTCCTCGCTCCCTCCTTTGCCTGGCCCCCTAACCTCTTCCTCTTTTCCCTCCCTCCCCTTAATCCAAAAAGCCCCCTCCTCCCCTCCCTTTCCCCTTTCTTCTCCTTTTTTCATATACATTTTTTACCTGATCCTATAAAAAGGATTTTCTTTGACACTGCTTTTTTCCACAGTGAAGGTAGATTGTGTCAGCATGGAGCTGGAGCCTGGCACTCAGCATCAGCAGCAGTCTTCAAGGGATCATTTACAGTCCGAAGAAACCCATGGACTTGTACGTGACTGGGAGGAGGTGGCTGCGGATCATGTCGTCCTTAATGACCCAGAGGACTTTGGACCGAATGCCTCAGCAAACCTATGTTGCATGGCATCCCTGATCCTGCAAAGCCTGCGGAAGAATCCTTGTATTCGTGGTATCAAGGGGAGGGATGATTACTGGCTAGCAACCCTCCTTGATCCACGTTACAAGGGTAAGATTACGGACCTTATCTTGCCATCGCAGAGGGAGCAGAGGATGAAACATCTTCGGGAGGCCTTGCAGAAAGGTTTATGCAATGCTTTACCAGAGCCTGGGAGGTTACAGTTTTATGGTCCTCCTGGACAACGTGTCTTCGGCTGAGGCTTCGGTCAGTCACAGAAGGAGCAGTGGAGAAGGTGGCCGTCTGACCGATGCTTTCAGACAATTTTTTAGTCCGCATCCCCAAGGTCTGATCGGTTCCAGCAACCATCGCCAGCACCTGAATCACATGGTGCAGGATTACCTGGGGCCAAAATCAGACTTGGACTCCTTTCCCACCGAAAATCCTCTGGGTTACTGGGTCTTGAGGAGGGATCACTGGACAGAGCTTGCACAGTATGCAATTGAGCTACTGGCCTGTCCTGCATCCAGCATTCTTTCAGAATGCACATTCAGTGCTTCTGGATGCATTGTAACCGATCACAGGGTGCGCCTGTCCACCAAATCAGTCGATAAGCTGACCTTCATAAAAATGAATTGGTCTTGGATCACCAGCTACCAAGCACCTGATGCTGATGTAACCGATTGATTTTTTTTTAATGTGAGATCCCTTCAAGACTGCCTATGCTGATGCTGAGTGACTATCCTGTTATGCTGAGTGACAATCCTCTTCCTCCTCAATTTTCATGCTGATAGCTTGTAAGAAAATTTTTGGTTCTGGGCACCACCACCAGTGGCCAAGGCCCAATTTTTCTGCCCCTGTTTAACAGGGGCGTGTAATTACAATTTTTTATACAATACTTTACAGCAGGGCTCATTCCTGCGTTCCAACTATAGTATCTGTGAGGGGCTGCGGTGTTGTGACACCAGCACCAGTGCCCAAGGCCCAATTTTTCAGCCCCTGTTTAACAGGGGCGTATAGTTACAATTTTTGATGCAATACTTTGCAGCAGGGCTCATTCCTGTGCTCCAACTATAGCATCTGTGAGGGGTTGCAGTGTTGTGGCACCAGTGCCTAAGGCCCAATTTTTCTTCCCCTGTTCAACAGGGACATGTAATTACAATTCTTGATCTAATATTTCACAGCAGGGCCCATTCCTGCGCCCACCAAGAGTAACTATTAGAGCTTACAGTGTTGTGGCACCAGCACCACCATCACCACCACCAAATGCCCAATTTTTCTACCACTGTTCAACAATGGCATGTAATTACAATTCTTGATCTAATATTTCACAGCACGGCCCGTTCCTGCGCCCACCAAGAGTAACTGTGAGGGATTACAACACCTAAGGACCCAATTTCTGCAGAGTATATAGGGCAAACCCCTACTTTCAAACATCCAACTTACAAATGACTCCTACTTGCAAATGAAAGGAGACAACAGGAAGTGAGATGAAATCTACCCCTAGGAAGGGAAATTATTTTCTGTAAGAGTTAATATGGGAAAAAAGTGTCTCCTCTTTACTGATGCTTTATCACCAATCCCTTTTTCACTAAATACCCCAAATTTTCAAAAAACATTTGACATTGGGACAGAAAGTGAGGTGAAATCTTCTGAAGGGGTGCACAGACAGCAAAACAAATGTTACAGGAGTGATAACCCTTCCCTATGTTTTCCAAAAAGCTTAAAAATAGATTTTTTGGCTGGAGCTACACTTTAAAAATGTACCAGTTCAAAATTACAAACAGATTCTACTTAACAATAAACCTACAGTCCCTGTCTTGTTTGCACCGCCTATATACTGCTGTTCAGAGGCCCCACACCTTTCCTTTTTTTAATTTGGGTGCGGGGTTCCCCTTAATATCCATACAAGACCCAAAGGGCCTGGCAATGGACTGGGGGGTACCCATGCCGTTTGTCTCACTGATTTTCATCCATATTGCCGGGACCCGACATTACATTAAAGCCGCAAGCAGTTTTAAATGACTTTTATTACTTTAAAAATGTCATTTTGTGCAGGGACTGTTCTAAGCATGGGAAACACTTTACAGGCATATGATATTTAAAGGAATATTTCACTTTTATTTTTTCACTTTAAGCATCATTAAAACCACTGCTCCCGAAAAAACAGCTGTTTTTAAAACTTCTTTTTGTATTGACACATGTCCCCTGGGGCAGGACCCGGGTCCCCAAACCTTTTTTAGGACAATAACTTGCATACTAGCCTTTAAAATTTTCACTTTTGATTTTGAACGTTCGAGTCCCATAGACTTTAATGGGGTTCTAAAGTTCACGCAAACTTTCGGTCCGTTCGCAGGTTCGGAACCAGGGGGGGGTGTTCGGCTCATCCCCAAAAGGGAAGGGGGCAAATCCAGCCTTGGTATCTACTCTACCAGTAATGCCGCAAACAGATGATCAGAATTTCTGACAACCAAACCGTGGATTTATTTCCGACGGATGCTGGCTCAAACTTGTCTTGCATACACACGGTAGCACAAATGTTGTCAGAAATTCCGAACGTCAAGAACGCGGTGACGTACAACACGTACGATGAGCCAAGAAAAATGAACTTCAATAGCCAGTGTGGCTCTTCTGCTTGATTCCGAGCATGCGTGGACTTTTGTGCGTCGGAATTGTGTACACACGCTCGGAATTTACAACAACAGATTTTGTGTGACTGACTTAAAGCCACATGTAGTGCAAGAGCAATAGCATCCTCAGTGCTTCTATTATATGCAAATTGGTCAAATTATTATACTATATGCAAATTGGCCTGGTAAGCCTGTTTTGATACATTTTAACAGCAGCCCTTCAAAGCACTTCATTATTACCAGGAAGAGGGCAATCACCCTGTAGTCCTTCAAGCTATCTATATTTTTTTGGTATGAAAGTACTAATAGTAGATTTTAAGGAGGTTGGTACCACCGCCAGTGATAATGATCGATAAACTAGTTTAGTAAAGACCCCTGCAAGTTGGTCTGTACAGGCCTTAACAACCCTCCCTGGAACCCCATCTGGGCCTGCCAATTTCCTAATATTAACAGACCTAAATGCCTGATACACTTCATGTTCCTGTACCACAGGTGCAACATCACGCGAATTTGAAAGATGTGTTTGTTGGGGTACTACACTCTCAAAGCATGAGAAAAAGCAGTTTAATTCCTCAGCAAGGTGGAAATTAAACTTTGCACCCTGGTGAGTGTTCTCTCTTTGATTTAGCATATGCTGTATCCCTTTCCACCTTCCTGTGCTTATTTTCCTCTAAAATATTCTTACATTTTACTTTTATAAACTAATTTGGCTTCTTTTATGCCCCTCCTTAAATTTGCTCTAGCAACACTATACTTAACCTTATCCCCACTCCTAAGGGCACTATCATGTTGTCTCAAGAGACAACATACACTCTTGGTCATCCAGGGCTTCTGATTAGGAAAAACGTTGATGTGCTTCCTTTCCATAACATTGTCTACACCAGTGTTTCTCAACTCCAGTCCTCAAGGCGCACCAACAGGTCATGTTTTTAGGATCTCCATTATTTCGCACAGCTGATTTGATCAGTTTCACTGCCTTAGCAATTACCACAGCCGTTTCATCTGAGGGGAAATCCTGAAAACATGACCTGTTGGGGCGCCTTGAGGACTGGAGTTGAGAAACACTGGTCTACACAAGTACTAATGTAACTCAGTACTGTTTCATTGTGCGTATATAGATCATGTTGTTCAAAAATCTTC
Source organism: Lithobates clamitans (assembly GCA_037952925.1). Taxonomy (NCBI): domain Eukaryota; kingdom Metazoa; phylum Chordata; class Amphibia; order Anura; family Ranidae; genus Lithobates; species Lithobates clamitans. The sequence continues at coordinate 235,099 of JBBGZY010000799.1, forward strand.
CAATTGGTCCTCTCAAAGCAGTCCTGTAATTGCTCGAGAGAGCCATCTGGCCAAATCCTTATCTCCTTGCTTTCTGGAACAGTTTGCTGCCTAATTGGAATGTACAATGGAATAATACATATCCAGTGTATTTGCACCCCTGGTTGCACACCTCACAAATTGATGGAATCCTTGGACAGTTGTCCTCATATTTGTGTAGTTGAAGTCAACAGCAATCACAAGTACCCCATCAGGATGTGCACACTGGAGTTTACCTATCACTTTTGCCAGTGTATCTGAAATTGCAGCAGCATTCGCATCCGACAGTACGTATACCACAAGGATGAATATTGCCAACAATTCCCTTTGACAAGTAGAAGGGTCTACACTTCACAACCAAAAATTCTAAGTCTGGAGAAAAGTGATTGCCCACAATCCTGCTGTATGAGCACCAGGCATTCAAAACATAAATACAAAGCCCCCTGCCCCTATTCTTTACCAAGTCTAACGTTCTATCCTGTTGGTTAAAAGTCCATCCAGGTAATTTCATAGCACTATCTGGAATAGAATTGTGAAGCCATGTCTCCCTAAAAGTAGACACACAGCAATTTTGAATCATGTTGTATGTGAGAATCTGCAATTGCAGTTAATTTAACTTTGGAGCAAGGGATCTGGCATTTATTAGGAGGAGGCTAGGCCAATGAGGCCTGTGTGCTTGCTTTCTCAATCTTGCCAATGCTCCTGCTCGACAGCCCCGTTTCTGTCTTCTCTTGTGTTGTTTCCTATGCCGCTTACCCAGCATAACAATAGGTAGCAGCCTCTCAGTATGCTGGCCTGAGTTCATAGGGATCTAAAATCCTCTAGAAAAGCCAGCTTTAGCAAGGGTATTTTGGATGTTCATACTGGAGTTTACCTATCGCTTTTGCCAGTGTATCTGAAATTGCAGCAGCATTCGCATCCAACGGTACGTATACCACAAGGATGAATACTGCCGTGAATTCCCTTGATAAGTAGAAGTGTCTACAATTCACAACCAAAAATTCTAAGTCTGGAGAACAATGATTGCCCATAATCCTGCTGTCTGAGCACCAGGCATTCAAAACATAAATACAAAGCCCCCTGCTCCTACTCTTTACCAAGTCTAATGTTCTATCTTGTTGGTGAAAAGTCCATCCAGGTAATTTCATAGCAGTATCTGGAATAGAATTGTGAAGCCATGTCTCCCTAAAAATCAACACACAGCTATTTTGAATCATGTTGCAAGTGCAAATATGCAATTTCAGTTCATTTAACTTTGGAACAAGGGATCTGGCATTTGTTAGGAGGAGGCTAGGTCAAGGAGGCCTGTGTGCTTTCTCAATCTTGCCAATGTCCCTGCTCGACAGCCCCGTTTCTGTTTTCTCTTGTGTTGTTTCCTATGCCACTTACCCAGCATAACAATTTGTAGCAGGCTCTCAGTATGCTGGCCTGAGTCAGCCAGCTTTAGCAAGGGTATTTTGATGTAACCTGATATCCAGCAGCTCTGCGCTGCTGTAGGTTATTCTAGCTTCACATTTTACATACATCGCTGAGATTTAACTCAGTATTGATACATATACAAGTACATAGAAAAACACCCCTTCCATTTTTGAAATCACAAAAAAAAACTCAAAGGATCAGTTGTCATTAGGGGGATCTGTGTAGCACAGTCAAATGTATACAGGGTAAACTGCTCAGCAGCCAGCTGAGTGAAGATGACAGCTCATCCCAGCTCAGCAACCCAAATCCCAGGGAGACACACCTCACTGGAGCCCCCCCCAGCAGCAGGACAACATAACCTTCCTCTCACCAGCCACCCGCTCTCGTGGCTCCACTGGTGACTCACGGTGATTACTCTCAATGACAGCTCCCACTGATCTTGCCATGCTTGCTGCTACACCCTCCTCCACACTCTTTCAGCTTCCAAAAATTATTTCGCCTTCTCCTCCTTCACTACCTCTTCAGCTCTCCTCTCCCAAAACGAGTGTGCAGCTTGTCGGCTTGTAGCTTGACACACATTCACTCCTCTCTCCTCAACTCTCAATCTGGGTGTGTTAGCCACCCTCTTCCGCAGCCGCTGCATCCTTGCGCGCCACCCCACAGCAAATCAGATCAGATCAGATAAAACAAGGTATGGGAAAGTTTTGTTTTCCATTTATATAGTAAAAAAATAAAAACAGTAGTTGTTAAATACCACCAAAAGAAATCTTTATCCATATCAAAAAATATATCAAATTAATTTTAGTACAGTGTTGCATGGCCAAGTATTTGTCAATCAAAGTATCAGTGCTGAAAACTGAAAAATTGTTAGGTAATGGAGTGGGTGAAACATGCCAGCACAAAGGTTAGTAGTTTACCAGATTATGGACATATTTATTTATAAATGGTCAAATATTACTGCTTTCTTTGCCCAGATTTTACCATTTTATTTTCATCTTACTCCAATATTAGCTATTGTTGGTATCCCTATGCAATTAATTACTTGAACTTTTTTGAAAATTGGAAACAAAATTCTGATTGCTAACATCAGGTTAGCAGCAGCTATGTGAGCTATTTGCCTAACTTGGCTTGACAGTTGGTTTCCCTGAACTGCTGAGGTCCATTCTTTTTTACAAATATTTTACTTTTATGAGGCACTGGAAAATTGATTTGTTTAGTGTATTCTGAGGAAAGTTAATTGCAAAGTGGCCCTCTTACCTGCCATTCCTCTTGTCTTCTGAGGAGCACAGCATTTGTTATTTTTTTTATTTTAACAAGGTAGTGGAAAATAGATTTCAGGACATTTTCCAAGAAAAGTTCATTGTAAAGTATTATGCCTTTTTATTTGTCTTCTAGTAAACACATCCTACATCAATAATATTATTTTATTAAATATTTTGTTGATATGTTGCAGCTTCCCAGTTTATTTATTCTATTTTCCTTTTTTTTTTCTTGCTTGTTCCCACAAAAATAACCTTATGAGGGTCTGAGATTACCTGCTGATCTGAGAGCAAGAGGGGCATGTGTCTCTGATTTGATAAAATGATTACTTTACTTTAATCACTCTCTCTCGGGATATTTGAAGATTGGAAACTGTTTCCTTATTAGAAAAAAAATAAAAAATAAATAAACATTTTTGTTAACTTGTAATTAGGTAAAACTGGATTTTGATCACATTAATTCTAGATATAAAAAACATATTTTTCTATGTCTCTCATTCTCTCTGTGCTTTCTAATTGGTCCGGCGGCGGAGGCAGGAGGAGGGGGGTGAACTTCCGAGAGACGGCACCGTTGCCCCGTCTCCTGGTAGTAGGGAACGGTACCTGTTCCCCCCTCCCCCCTAAAAGGTGCCAAATGTGGCACTGAGGGGGGTAGACGGATAAGTGAAAGTTCCACTTTTGAGTGGAACTCTGCTTTAAGTAGAAGGTCATCAAAGGTTTTTCTATTTTCTTTGTGGTCTATTAAATCAAATGTAAGATTGCAAACATCTGTAATAACTTTTAATGTATGATTTTAATGCATATTATTCAATAGGTATGATTTTTATATAATATGAACATGTTATGTTGCTAGTTGAAGATAGCACCCCCAAAGTTCCCTGTACAAGATTTTTTTCTATACTTCTATACTTCTATACTATTCCCTTGCAAAGTCTGATTGCCTTTAGTAAATAAATCCAATTTTGTCCATCATGTTCCTGCCCCTTTGTGTTGAAACTGAATTAAAATGTATATATATTTTTTTTACATTCAGGTACAGTGTATTTTGTGTGCTAAATAAAGACAGGTAGTGTATGTACGCCACCTACAAGGCCCCATGACCCCATAATGTGTGTGGTGAGGAGGGGTGACGATAAGAAATGAGCCAAATCGACTTAGGTCCAGTTCAATCAGGGTTCATCAACCCTCTAACTAAAATCAATTTGAAGCAAATGCCTTCAGTAGTCACCTAATTAGTAAATAGAGTCCACCTGTGTGTATTTTAATCTCAGTATAAATATAGCTGCTCTGTGAAGCCCTCCAAGGTTTGTTAGAGAAACTTAGTGAAAAAACAACATCATGAAGGCCAAGGAACACATCAGACAGGTCAGGGATAAAGTTGTTCAGAAGTCTAAAACAGTTATAGAAAAAATCCCAATCTTTGAACATCTCACGAAGCACTGTTTAATCCATTATCCGAAAATGCAAAGAGTGTGGTACAACTGCAAACCTCCCAAGACATGGCCGTCCACATAAACTCACAAGTCGGGCAAGGAAAGCATTAATCAGAGAAGCAGTCAATAGGCCCATGGTAACTCTAGAGGTGCTGCAGAGATCCACAGCTCAGGTGGGAGAATCTGTCCACAGGACAACTATTAGTTGTGCTCTCCACAAATCTGGCCTTTATGGAAAAGTGGTAAGAAGAAAGCCATTGTTGAAACAAAGCCATAAGAAGTCCCGTTTGAAGTTTGCAAAAAAAGCCATGTGGGGGACACAGCAACCATGTGGAAGAAGGTGCTCTGGTCAGATGAGACCAAAATTGAACTTTTTGGCCTAAAAGCAACACGCTGTGTGTGACAGAAAATTAACAGTGCACATGACCCTGAACACACCATCCCCACCGTAAAACATGGTGGTGGTGACAGCATCATGTTGTGGGGGTGGTTTTCTTCAGCAGGGACAGGAAAGCTGGTCAGAGTTGATGGGAAGATGGATGGAGCGAAATGCAAGGCAATCTTAGAAGAAAACCTGCTAGAGTCTGAAAAAGACAAGACTGGGGTGGAGTTTCACCTTCCAGCATGACAATGACCCTAACATACAGTAGCCAGTGCTTCAATTAGACATGTGCAGTTCGTTTCGTTCCGAACTGAAATTCGGACGAATTTTACATTTTCGGAAATTTGGATGTATCCGGATGTATCCGAATTTTCGAATAACAATAGTACCGAATTTAAATTAATCTGAAATAACCAAAAAAAAAAACAGTCGAAATTCAAATTTGAATTCATTTGAATAGTTTTTTAATCAATTTTGAATAGTTTTCAAATTTGAATAGTTTTCAAATTTGAATTTGAAAAGTTTTAAAATTTGAAAATAAAGGAACAGAATAGAAAAAAATAGAACAGAATAGAATAAAAAATGAATAGAATAAAATAGAAAGAATATAACCATCTTCTGAAATTGAATTTTCAAACAGAATAAATTTGAATTTGAATACATAAGAAAAGTATAGAATAGAAAGTAATAGAATAGAAAAAAAGAAAAGAATAGAATGGACTATAATGGAATAGAAAAGAATAGAATTAAAAAAACAATATAATAGAATAGAAAGAATATAACCATTTCCCAAAATTCAAATAGAATCAATTCGAATTTGAAAACAATAGAAAATAATAAATTAGAATAGAATAGAAAATAACAGAATAGTATAGAAAAAACAACAGAATAGAATAGAAAAGAATAGGAACGAATAGAACGATCTTCTGAGATTCAAATTTTGAATAGAAAAGAATAGAATAGAATAGAATAAACAAATAGAAAAATAATAGAATTAAATGAATAATAGAATAAAATATAAAGAATATAACCATTTTCCAAAATTCAAATATAATCAATTCAAATTTGAAATTGAAACAAAACGAAACAATTTTTTTTCGTTCTGCACATGTTTAACTACAATGGAATGGTTTAGATCAAAGCATAATCATGTGTTAGAATGGCCCAGTCAAAGTCCAGACCTAAATCCAATTGAGAATCTGTGGCAAGGCTTAAAAATTGCTGTTCAGAGACGCTCTCCATCCAATCTGACAGAGCTTGAGCTATTTTGCAAAGAAGAATAGACAAAAATTTCACTTTCTAGATGTGCAAAGCTGGTAGAGACATATCCAAAAAAGACTTGCAGCTGTAATTGCAACGAAAGGTGGTTCTACAAAGCATTTACTAAGGGGGGCTGAATACAAGTGGACGCCACACTTTTCACATATTTATTTGTATAAAAATCTTAAAATCCATTTATCATGTTCCTACCACTTCACAATTATGTGCCACTTTGTGTTGGTCTATCACATAAAATTCCCAAAAAATACATTTACGTTTTTGGTTGTAACATGACAAAATGTGGAAAATTTCAAGGAGTATGAATACTTTTTCTTCTGTAGTGCTGGCCAACACTGTACTCCCAATGTTCTACTCTGTCAAGGGATTCTTTTTCCCTAGATGCAATATTTTACATTTAGACACATTGAACTGTAGTTTTCACTGCTTTGACCAAACTTTCAGCAATGCCAAAGTTGCCACCCCCCTATCCCTGCTACTGCCCCCCCATCCATGTGCCCGGCCCCTTTCAGGACGCCAGACGCATGGATTGCAGGGCGGGAGGGGGTTATTTTTTTAAGCACCTGATTAGAGCCAGAGGCTCTAATAGGCTTCAAAAAAGGGAGGACTTGGGTCACAGATAGTGCGCCCTGATCCCACCCAATTGTGGGACAATAACGAATGAATATTCGCTATTTTCACACTGTATTGCCTCACCACCAATCTGGAGGTAGGTCAGTGAGACCTGTTATCTGATTGGGCAAAGCGCCAGGCATCCCTATTGGATTCTCATTGCTTTGGCCGAAATAGGACAGAGGAAGTGAGAGGAGAGGAGACGCCGGAGTAGATGACAAGGTATGGCACAGTAGCATCGTTTGAGGGCACAGTGGCAGCTTTTGATGGGCACAGTGGCAGCATTTGAGGGCACAGTGGCAGCGTTTGATGGGCACAGTTGCAGTGTTTGATGGGCACAGTGGCAGCATCTGAAAGCACAGTGGCAGCGTATGATGGGCACAGTGGCAGCGTCTAATGGGCACAGTGGCAGCATTTGATGGGCACAGTGGCTGCAATTGATGATTTTTTTTTCAAAATTCTTTGCACCCCCAAAAAAATTTTGAGCACCAGCCGCCACTGGAGGGGCCATAGATATTTCTTTGCTGCCCAACATGGGCTTTCAATAGGGATAACAAGTAATGCATTCAACTTCCAATTACTTTTATTAATGGGTATAATAGATTAGATTTATAACATTTTGGAGTGGCTACAGATCAGAGTGTAATGATGTCATGCCTGAGTCTACATGCCTTATAGGGACACATTTCTGAGGAAACTTTAGTGAGCTGAAGAAAAGGGGTGTCTTCCCAGAAATGCATCCCTATGTGATATCTAGACTTAGGTGGGACACTTTCAGAGTGGGCGTGGCTTCTTCTGACCGCAATCGGCATTGGTTCCCCATGAGGCTTCCCAGCCTTTTTCCATTACAATGGATGGACTCCCCTCCTTTCCCTGAACAGGGCTGCATGGGACTATGAGGACCTGCTATGCAACAGTACAAGACCACATTTGTGAGTGCACTAGCTTTGAGTATTTTTATTTGATAAATACTAATTTTTTTAATACTACACTTAGAGTCCTTCCCTGTGTGTTTTTTTTATATAAATGTAAATAAATTTAAAGATCCACAAATACTGTATATGACTAGTATTCTAGATTGTAAGTTGCATGCAAAATATTTAGATAAAAGATATTAAATAGTTGTACAAAACATGCTGCATTCTTCGTTGCAACTCTATACCAATATATATGCAAATATATAAATGAACAATCAGCGCATTGCTAATCCTAGTATAAATATAACATTCAATGTGAAAGAAAATACAATCCTTGAAATGTTAAACATCAACAGTGTTTTCCACCACACTATACATACTTAGACTATAAAAAATATGTAATATGACTGGAAAAGCACAAAAATACCGTATATACTCGAGTATAAGTCGTTCCGAGTATAAGTCGAGGCCCTAATTTACCACAAAATAATGGGAAAAACTTATTGACCCGAGTATAAGACGAGGGTGAGAAATGCACAGCTACTGTAAGTGGAAAAGAGGGTCAACAATGCCCATTTGCAGCATCACTGTGCCCATTTGCATGCCTCACTGTGCCCATTTGCAGCCATAGGTCCCCTGAACTTCAAACTCGGTAGTTAAGGGTTCCTAGATGTCCCCTAGCTGCAGCAAAAATTTGGGGTCTCTGAACCCAAAGGGTCCCGAATTGACATTGCTGCAGATGGACACAGTTGACCGAATTTGGGGCCCTGTATGTCGGGGCCACTTAGTGCTAAGAACCCCAAATTTGGTGTGGAAACCCAGTGGAACTATCAGCATAAAATCCCTAAAGCTGGGGTTTCTAGCACCAAGTGGCCCCGAGATACAGGGCCCCAAAAATCAGTTCAGAAAATGTCAAGCACTTTTCGGCAGCAGAGAATGACATTTTCCGAATCGGTTTGGGGCCACTTAGAGCTAGGAACTTCAGCTTTGGATATGTTATGGTACCAGTTCCAGTGGGTTTGCACACCAAATTTGGGGTTCCTAGCACTAAGTGGCCCTGAGATATGGGGCCCTAAAATCGATTCAGAAAATGTCAAGCACTTTTCTGCAGCAGAGAATGACATTTTCCGAACCGATTTTGTGGCCCCGTATCTCAGGGCCACTTAGTGCTAGGAACTTCAGCTTTGGATATGTTATGGTACCAGTTACTGTGGGTTTGCACACCAAATTTGAGGTTCCTAGCACCAAGTGGCCCTGAGATACAGGGCCCCAAATTCGGTTCGGAAAATGACATTTTTTGCTGCAGAAAAGTGCTTGACTCCAGTGTAAGTCGAGGGGGGCACTTTCAGCACAAAAAAATGTGCTGAAAAATCTGACTTATACTCGAGTATATACGGTAAATAAAAGTTCAAACTTCAGATGATCAATAGTCCATCACCATTGTGTTACATATGTAAAGATTTCTATAAACTTCCCAAAATTTTTTGCTGTGTCTCCAGCCACCCAGTGCAATATATCTGCTCACCTCCAAATGTGGACCTCCAATATGGTATCAAGGTCATAAAAACTTAAATCATTAACACCAAGGGGATGTTTCCTCCAGCATGCTTCTGTTTTCTACTCCTCCTCCAGCAGCTCCAGACTCACAGGTAAGTATATATGCAAACAACACAAAATAAAAATAATAGTGCTCTCTGTATAAAAGGATATTTTCATGTGGTTGCCAAAACAGCACTCACAATGACAGCCTTAAATGCATATATGGTAGATGTATAAATCTCCATCCATGGCCTGCGCTATTCCCACTGTGCATGTGACTAATCAGTGCAATTAATCTGCTCACCTCCCACTGTGGACCACAATATAATCAAAGTCAAACTGGCATATGTCATTCCATCCAAGGCATGTGTTATTCCATCCATAGCATGACTATAGGATTCGTCAACTTTTGGTCCTCGAACTTATAATAAAAGACACAACACTGCGTGACGTGGGTTTAAACAGCCACAGCAGCCCTTTTATTAACAAATTAATAAATAACAGAAACAAAACAATTTTAACAATACCAATTAAAAAATACAACCAGGAGAGGGTCTTTGGGTGTCCTTAAGGCACATTTTATGACTATTATCGACCATGTCCGCAGCCGCGACCCATCTGTCGTGAAGACTTTGCGACTTCCACATTTTGACTTTCCCCCAGGGGACCTAGTTTCTGGGAGAACCAGCAACAACCAACCAACCAGGTGGGAGCACCATACCCTAGATGGGCCCCCAATTCTTTAACAACCTGGTTAATCCCTGAGGCTCCAAAGACCCCCTGACCCACCATGCAAGCCTGACATAAATTTTAAAAAGTTCAGACTCCCACCTCCCTATAAGTCTCACCACGTGCTGACTCAAACCCCAGCGAGCTGCCCCTGTAGCTGCCCCTACTCGAAAGGAATGAGTCAAAAGCTGACACTACGGGGGGCCATCCACAAGGACCAGATCAAAAACTCATCCCACACCCGCAGATCAGCCTTGTGCTCGCCCGAAAGTCTAATGTAGTGATGCAGCAATTTCACCCTTGAAGTAGCAGCATTAAGGTGAGGTAAAAAAATGCACCCCATAGATATGATGCGGCAGGCGAAGTTAAGCTTACCCAACAAAACCTGCAACAGTTTCAGCCTAACTTTCTTCGCCTGCAGGGCCGCACCAACCATCAACAGCAGGTCCTCCAAATTTTCAACCAGCAAGCGAAACTCCATCGCTTGCGTGTCAATGATGATACCCAAGAATTGAATCTCTGTGGAAGGACCTTCCATTTTTTCAGGCGCAAGAGGGATCTCGAACTGCCGCGTGATACATTTCAAAGTATGCAACAAGAGCGTGCAAACTGTGGACTCCGGTGGTCCAATACAAAGAAAATTATCAAGCACGCTTTGAGCACACCTGTGATTCCTCCAGTACCACCCATTCAACAAAAATACTAAAAGTCTCAAGATAGGAACAAGAAATGGAGCAGCCCATGGGAAGACAACGATCAATAAAAAACTGCCCACCCCAAAAACAACCCAGCAACTGTTGGCTCCCCGGATGCACTGGCAACAGACAAAAAGCAGACTCGATATCCGTCTTTGCCAACAATGCCTCCCAGCCATATGGCTGAACCCAACTGACCACCGTATCAAAAGAGGCATATGACACTGAAGTTAAGTCAGGCTCAGTCGGATCATTCATTGAAGCTCTCTTTAGATAAGACAAATTATATATCAGCTGAAGTTTGTTGGGTTCATTTTTAGGGACCACCCCCAAAGGTGCCACATGCAACCAAGGAATGGGCGGTTGATTAAAAAGGCCGGCCATCCTGCCCATTTAAACCTCTTTAGCCAATTTTGCAGATACCACCTGCGGAAACAGAAACGTAGACTTTAAATTCTTGGGCATTGCAGTACAAGACATAGGTAAAGAACACGGAATACGAAAGCCATTGGCAAAGCCATCAGCAAGGAAAACAGCAATTGCCCTCCTGGGATAATTACTTAAGTATGGCAGCATCGCAATGAGGTTTACTGGGGTGCTCCCTTTTTGAAGTGGACTCACCGGATTGCTGCTTTTCCTTCTTAAAGCATCTGGCTTTATGAATGGCCTCGTTACCCACGGCTACATCCTTCCTCCCCTGCTCGCCATGCTGCAATGTGGTGCTGACCACCACCAGCAGTGCAAAATGAGGTATGGTGGAAACATCACAGCCTAAGCCTAAGCCACTGGCTGCAGCAGAGAGCCATGCCACAGTTGGCCCCAAAGTGGGCCCAGCAGTCCTGGGAAAAGCATGATGGTCCAACAAATCTCGAAAACCCGCAAAAAATTCTGCCAAGCCCAACGTACCCCCAGGGTTCCTTACCTACATTAATGCCACCAGGGGACCCATGCCGATCCCCTGCATCAACCCCCACATTCTGAGCTAAAAAGGTAGGTAAAGAACGGGACTTTCCAGGCTACCTTCGCACCGGATGGCAATCAGCCGCACTTCCGGATCCCAGCTGGCTCTGTAGCACAGGGGGTGCGGCCGCTGACAGCCCGTCACCATAATCACTTGAAACCTCACCGGGTTCGTTGGATGACACTCGTCGAGGTGCTGTTGCAGGTGCTTCACTTGCCAGAGACTCTCATCCAGGGTGCTCTGATGCATCTTGGTCCACCTCAGGAAATGGAAGGAAGCTGTGGGGTCCCAGCGCACCCCCAGCTGTAGAAAGGGGCCTCATTTAAGGGGGTGGAGCCACTCCCCTTTGCAGTCGTCACTCCAATTGCAGACCTGGAAGGCTGCATTGCTGCAGAAGTAGCATATGGCACCAGACCTCTTATGCTGCTTCAAGCCGGTCTCTTCCCCGCTGAGCCTCTCTTCCAGCCACAGGAGAGGAGGCCAACTGCTCTGGGTCCCTGATGACTTGTTAAGGATGGGAAACATGTGGCCTCTGCTCCCAGCAACCTCTGGATCTTGTAACCATCCTGCCAGCACCAGAAGGGTGCTCCTGCTGCCCCTGCTAGGCTCATCAGCAGGTGAGCCAGCCGCCAGCTCAGTGAAGAGGGGGAGAAGGGAGGGTGAGTGCATGGTGTCCCCTCCTTCTGCGGGTCCCAATGATGAGGATTCCTCCCTGGCCCCTTGCTGGTGCCATGGGCAGGAGACACTGAAGGGTCCCCAAGAGAGGGGCTCCCATACGGCCACCAGACCTGGGGGGGTGTCTGAAGGGCTCGGGCACTCAGGGGGACAAATCCTCCTAGCACGCTTTGACGATGGGGTGATCCAGCAAGAGATGGATCAACCCCTGACCCCCCCTATCATGCCCATGCTGTTGCTGAAGCCATTGCGGACCCCTCACCGCTGCTGCGGCACTAACCTGGTCCCACAAGGCCTCCAGGTTGCTCATTTTATTCTTCTCTCTCCACAGGAAAACAGCAGCAAACTCTTCACATCAGCTGAACTTTCCAGAATGATTACCCATCAGCCCTTGCACAGAAATACCCTTGCAGCTCCACCCTGATCATCTGACCCCTATACCACCAATCAGGTAAGCTACGCCCCTGCCACACTAACTACAGAGTTATTTAACCCTTCTTAGATCTCTACCTCCTTTAGTCATGCCGACCCTCTGTCTATTCTCTCTTCTCCGGGTCACACTGTATTTTCTCCTCTCCATTTAAACACTCCCCTCCTTCAGCTGCTCGACATTCACAGGTAAGGTAACATGTGAACACAAAAATGGGACTAATAGGGGTTGATTTACCAAAAGCAAATACACTGCGCACTTTGCAAAGTGCAGTTGCATTCTGCAAGAGTAGTTGCTCTACAGCTTTGTAAATGAGCAGATGCTATGCTGACTTCCATCATCCAATTATGTGCAAGCAAAAATGCAGTTGTTTTTTATTTTCCTTGCACCTGATTGGGTACTCTCTGCTAAGTGAAGCTTTACCTCATTTACTAAGCTCTGGAGCAACTGCACTTGCAGAGTGCACAGTCTATTTGCCTTTAGTAAATCAACCCCACAGTGTCCTCTGTATAAAACCACACTTCATTAAAACCACTAATAAAAACACTCACATTCCAAGAGCACCCCCAGTGTTATAGTAAGCACTTCACAATGTATACAGGAACTAGCCAATAATTCTTATGCCCCGTACACACGGTCGGATTTTCCGATGGAAAATGTCCGATCGGAGCGTGTTGTCGGAAATTCCGACCATGTGTGGGCTCCATCGAACATTTTCCATCGGATTTTCCGACACACAAAGTTGGAGAGCAGGAGATACAATTTTCCGACAACAAAATCAGATCGCGTCAATTCCGACCGTGTGTGGCCTGTTCCGATGCACAAAGTGCCACGCATGCTCAGAAGAAATTCCGACACGGAACAGCTCGGTCTGGTAAACTTAGCGTTCGCAATGGATACAGCACTTTCGTCACGCTGCAATGTTAAAAATGGTTTAATACAGCGCACTCTCTTCTTCTTTATAATGTGACAAGAATTAAGTAGTTTTGCTGCTCATATACACACACATTTCTCACAAACTTATTTTGTTACTATTTATCGTGATTCAGTCAATATATTTTGATTTCTCACATCTGACCACATTATTTTGGTGTTTATTTATTTATTTTTTTTTGGGTTTAATGTAGATGATTTTTTTTTGTGTTTGTATTTTTTGGAAGGGTTTTTTTTTTAGGATTTTTATTTGTACTCCCTAAAATTTTTGAGTGTGTTTTTTGTGTCAAGTTACCACAACACCATTGATATGTTGTTATATTTAATCTGTAGGAGATTGTTTGATGTTGTTGTCCCTTGTTAATTTCACATTTTATGTTAGAAATGTACCTGAATCCTCACCAACAAACTGTCTTTTTTGGATGAAAACACACACAGGAGTGTAGAATTTCACAACAAAAAACTTTTATTAAGGGCTCACAACTAAACAAAGAGGGAGGCAATGCTGGAGAAACTGCAGAAATTGGCAAAGCCTTGGGCCCCCAGGGCAGACATCAATTATTTTAAAGCAAAATTGGTGGCCTGAGGAGTCCTTATCTAAGGGAGTGCAGTCTGGTCCAGAAGTCCCATAGATCCGGAAAGCAGCAGATGACATCTGTGTCCCCAGGCTGTGGTCATACAAGAGACTGCAGCTTCTGTCAGACCAGACTGAACCCAGGGCAATCACTCTCAGGTCTTCTTTCCACGCTCCCTTCCACACGGTGGCTGTGGTGGTGGAGTTGTGGCAGCAAGAGGAGGAGGATGGTCCAACTCAACCACGTCGGTCTTGGGTGTTAGTTCCCCACTCATCCCCTTTCTTAGGACTTTATAAAGTAGGTCCTCACATAGCTTGCGTTGACCCTCCTGCATGCCCTGCAGTTTGGTGGCAGCCATGCAGGCAAAGGCCTCTTCAGGAGTGGGTAAGGCTCGTAGGGACGCCGAAAGCCTCCTGAATAAGCCTGAACGCTGAATCCTGCATGGGAGTCGTCTTCCTGGCTCTTTTATATGGAAGGCGGAGGGGAGGACCCTGAGATTTAGTCAGGCTTCGACTTGTCCCAGGCTTCTCTTGGCTGACACTTAGTCCCGCCTCCTCCTGGCTGCAACTAATCCCCGACTCCTCCTGGCTGCCACATTCCACAGCCTCCTCCTTGCTGAGGTCCTCCTGTGTATGAAAAAGGGACATAGTTTTAGTATTTTCTTCATCAATCACACACAATTGTCACCTCCTGACTGTTGCAAATTGAATGTTAACAAATATAACAGACTATCATTCTGAGCCCAGCATTTTTGTTTCTTTTTTACCAATTTTGGGTGCCCACTACTGTCTATTAATAAGTAAAACACTTTTTTTCAATCAGCAATTAGTGATTAATAATAACATCTATAGTAAAAATCATTTCTTTATTGACCAGAAATCTGTAGAAGAATGCTATACCTGACTCCAGCTGGGCTCCTCCACTTCTTCCTGGCTGGAAGGCCCAGGTAGGACATTGGAAGCCTCAGCTGGGGTGGAAGGAAGAGTGGAAGGAAGAATAGAGAGGGATTCCCTGACTTCAGTATGGTCTGACAGAAATCGCAGTCTCTCATAGTACCACAGCCTGGGGACATAAACATCATCTGCTGCAGCTCTGGACCTCTGGGAATCTGTGACCTTCTTGCGCTCCCTAAGATAAGTGCTCCTCAGGCCACCAATTTTGGTTTTTAAATAAGGGATGGTTGCTGTGGGGACCACCGGCTTCACCAACTCCAGCAGTTTCTCCAGCGCTACCTGCCTCTTTTGTTTATTATTGTAATGGGGATGTCTCACCTGCCACAGACAGGGCAGCTCCCTGTATTTGTCAATGAACAGGGGGAGGAAATTGTGGTTATTGAACCCATCCATTTTCTCTGCAAGACACAACACAAGACAAACCCTAAGGTCAGGCCAAACTCCCCTAATCTTGTTAAAATATAGGATTCCATTTCGAAGCAGTATAGGCGCAAGTTTAGATCTTACCTTCGTTATCACGATCGGCGCCTCCGATGCTCCTTCCTCCACTCACAGATCGTACGTAATACGCACGCGCGTTACGCTTTATACACACTGCGCATGCGTGTAACTCCGCCCGCCCGACGTTCTTTCTAGTCTATTCCCCGCCCCTTTTCGATCAGCGCAGTGGGGGAAGAGCACCTGGCGGAGACACAGCAGGATCGTGATAATTGTAGCAACGAGGAGGAGGAGGAAGAAAGGCCAGATCTGGAAACGTCCCAATCCAGAAGGAGTAGATTTAAGGCCTCAAATATGTCCTTTGGGGAGATGTTGGAGATGGTGGACATCCTGAAGAGGGCCGACTATGATGGGAAGTATGGACCTTACCCCAACCCCAATGTCAGAAAGGCCAAGATCATTGCGAAAGTAGTCAAGAGTCTGCACCGGAAATTCGGGGTACGTCGATCGAAAGATCAGCTCAGGAAGCGGTGGTCGGACCTCAAATTAAGAGAACATGAGCAATGCAGAAAGATCCGGAGAGTGCTGCAAAAAAGTAAGTAGTTGTGCTGTGTTCCTATTCTTTTTGTGTTTATTACGTTCGTGCTGCTCCATGTGCTTTTATTACAAGTGTACATTTTAAAATGGCAACTTTCTCGTTCATGGGCACATTATTCGTTTGTATCAAACATTTTTCTTTCGGCCTATAAAACATCATTGTTTAGGCCATATGCATTTGGCCACCATTTTTACACCCTATACTTGTCTGAAACGAATTTGGTTGTGTAGATGGCTTTGTTACTAGAATGAAATGCAAACTAGATTCTGTTTAAGGAGAGGACACTGAGCAGCTGTTTTCACATCTGGACACTGGAGCACTAGTGTGGGACAAAAGAACACCATTTTTATTAGGGGGCCACACAGGTGCTCCAGTGTATACTATAGGGGGGGCTACATCTGTGAAGCTTGTACCAAACAGGTAAAGTATTGAAGCTTGACAAAGGACACTGAAAATACTACATTTTTGAACTCTGCTAAAATTGACAATTGTACCCCACTTCCAAGCAATGTTTCCTATTTATAGTTCTGCCATCAAATATCTGTGTGCTAATTATACCATTTTGTTTTACATAGGGGAGAAAAGACTCGGAGGACACCCCTCATCCGAGGAGACCAGAGCCCACCCCCCTCTGGAAGAAGGGGAAATCCCCCCAACACAAGCTGAGCAGGAGGAAGAAGACGTGGTGGAACTAGTCACCACAACAGGTGAGTGTCTGCGACGACAGGCTCAGGTAAGAGATGTATGGCGGCATATTTTTGATACCTATCTTTTTTGTGGGTTCCTCTCTTTTTAGGTGATCGTGAGGTTGTGGATCCAGATCCTTTCACATCTGAAAGTGCCCAGATCCTGATCGGGGAGATCATGGGGTGTAATTTACAATTGGAAAACCTCAAGAAAAACATCAATGATGTTATTCAAAAAAATAAAAACATCATTGATGTTTTGGGGCATGTTTAAAGCCCCTTCAAATCCCTTTGTTTTTTGGTGTGCTACAATGTGAAAAATGTTTTTGTGATTTTTCCAAAAGCCAAATTTGGAGGATACACACAGTGTGTCAACATGTGCTATCTGCCATCACGGGAGATCAATGGAGGCGTTTTGGGGGTGCAAACCCTTCCTCAATAATAAAATAGCTGAGAGGAATGGGGTTTCTCCCCCAAAACACGTCCCTTGATCCCCCGTGATGGCAGCTAGCACATGTTGACATTCGTAAATTGGTGTGCATCTTCCAAATTTGGCTTTTCCTGGGGTGACTTCACCCCATCTGAACGCAATATCAAACACAGTTCCTAAATACTCATGTGTGATATTGCCTTCAAATTCTAACGTGAACATCAAATGTGAACGTTGTGAACGTTGTAAGTTCAAGATTTGTGTCTTTCTTGTTGGTTTTACACAGGCCTGTTTTATCTTAAATGGACATTTCTATTTGTGATAATGCCACCCCAAAAATTGTTATACAACAAACATGTAGTAAAGCAATAAATCTTAAATCATGAATAAAAGTGCCAAGTCTCTGATTTCTTTTCCTTATTGCAGCAGCGCTAAGCGTCCGATGTCATAAAACACATTAAATAAGACAAATGTTGGAGAAGTAAGGAAAGTTCAAAATAAAGCTGTAGTCTATGGGTATGCAGAAATCCTTCCACCAAGAGCGATCACCGCATGAGGGGGTCACCCCCCCCGTGAGATTGCACTCACCATAATTCCAGTAACCACAAGCCTTTCAGTAGTTATCTTTAAAACTCTCCGTCTCCTTAATTCAACCACCAGATGGCGCAAAACACTCTCGGTTAGTATAACATAGGGAGAGAATAAAATACCATATAGCGTAATATTGCTTAAGGATTTTTATTTAATATGCAAGAAAAAACTCCCCCCTTCATAAAATATGCGTACCAGATGTACTATACATTTGAGCATTTGAAAAAAGTGCACTGTGCCTGTATTTTTGTCCCCCGGGAGGTGTTCCGGAATGCGCGCTGTGTACAGCTAGTTGTTCGCTTCCTAGTTACCTTCCGGTGCGTGGAGCGCACACGTCACTTCCGGTAGATTACGTCACTGACGCGTTTCGTCACTTCCGGACGTCGTCTGAGGCCCTCAGACGACGTCCAGAAGTGACGAAACGCGTCAGAGACGTAATCTCCCGAAAGTGACTTGTCACGTTTATTCATGATTTAAGAGTTATTGCTTTACTACATGTTTAATATTTAAAGTAGCTGCTTTAGTCTACTAGTTGAAATAGTAGGACCCCGAGTTGGGTGGTGGGACGATGTGGACATGTTTCCCATCAATTGCCCCTCCGCAGTTAGGAAAGTCCCACCGCTGGGCAAAGTGGGAGGCCACAGTCTGCCATTCCTGTGGCGTGGAAGGAAACTGTTGAGGAAAAAATAAAAAAATTAGTATTTTTGCACATAAACATGGCAAGCAGAAGCAGATTAGACACAAACATTCTTGGCCAACCTCCAGACAGCATTTAGTAAGGGGAATTTAACAACGCCAAAGTATAAGGTACACCTATCATATTCCCCCTCCCCCCCCTCATGGGCCATTTCTAACATTATAGGGGGGGATCTTGGACAGGTAACCCTCTTCACTTCATTGAGAGATGAATGCCTAAATACAGGGTATTACTTTGAACAGCCCCTCCTTAGTTACACTATTGACAGCCCACTGGACAGGTAAGAAGTGTCATAATACAAAGATATAAATACACACTGTACACATTTGAGGACATTTGGACATTCTGCTATTACCTGTCAAGATAATAATAGGATACAAAAACTTTAAACAGTACCATTTGAAAGTATACAGGCAGGCCCTTGCACTAAATGCTTTGGGGAATTCATCCATACATCTGACCACAAAAGAGATGGGTATAGTGTGTATGTGTTTGGCAAAGTCAGCAGATAGATGATTGAGGATAGATAGAGAATTGGGATCAGCTGACTTAGCAGTTGGGGGACGGAGGGTTACTAAAAATGATTTGGGGACACCACAAAAAATTAGCCTCTGCCACTCTGCCAGAATTTAAAGCTAAAATAACATTTCTAAACATTTTAGGGGGTGTTTGGGGGTAAAGCACTACTATGGAGCTGATAAAATACATTGTTTAGTGACTACATGCAGTGAATATAGGGCCCGTAGAGCATGCTGGGGCGGTTAGTGAAGGACAATCTGTATGAAGGACCTAAAAAATTAATTACATAAAAATCCAGCATGCATGAGGACAAAGGGGACATTCACAGCATATTCCAATCATGGTAATTAGGGAATGAGGAAAGAAATACAATATATTAGCAAACATTAAATACAATAAAATGTGATATTAAAGGATAAAAATCTTACCTTCATATACTCCTTCTGCAGGACCTGTATGATGGCAGAACAGGTCTCTGGGATGATGATACCCAGAGCCTGGGGGGAGATGCCTGTCGAGAACTTCAAGTCCTGCAGACTTCTCCCTGTCGCCAAATACCGCAGGGTAGCGACGAACCTCTGCTCCGGAGTGATGGCTTGCCTCATGCAGGTATCCTGCCTGCTAATATAAGGGGTCAGCGAAGCCAACAGACGGTGAAACACGGGGTCCGTCATCCTGAGAAAGTTCCTGAAATCATCAGGATTATTCTCACGGATCTCACGGAGCAAAGGCATATGAGAGAACTGGTCACGCTGAAGCAACCAATTCTTGGTCCATGAACTCCTCCCCACCCTGTTCATGGACTGGACTTGTGTCAAGGTCAGGACCCCAACACCAAGCCCCCGCACAGCACGAACTCTACGAGGAGTACGCATACGCAACATGGCTAGAAAACGGTCGGCTGCTCAGAACGAAGTAACAGAACGCACTGAAGAACAGCAAGGCCTGTGAAGAGCGACCTGAAAAACAGTAACGAACGAACAAGAATACAATGACTAAGTCACGCAGAACTTGCTTGCACGCACTGAAGAGCAGATACAAACCCACAAGCACAAACTGAACGGCAGAAAACGATCTGAAAACCACGAGTCTGAAAAAGCGCGAATCGTCTCTCACCAAACTTTTACTAACACGAGATTGGCAAAATGAGCCCAAAGGGTGCCGCGCTTGGTTCTGAACTGGCCTTTTCTAGTCTCGTCGTACGTGCTTGACGTCACCGCGTTCTTGGCGATCGGAAATTCCGACAACTTTGTGCCACCATGTGTACGCAAAACAAGTTTGAGCCAACATCCGTCGGAAAAAATCCTAGGATTTTGTTGTCGGAATGTCCGAGCAATGTCCGACCGTGTGTACGGGGCATTACACATAAAAGCTTTGAGAAATATCTTAAAATAAAACCTTGTTGAAAAAATATTCTTTATTTTCCAAAAACTTGTGTCAAAACAAATTAAATAACAAATTAAATATTCAAAAGACTCACTGTGTTTTTTAGTAAATACCTTGAGGTATCTGCTTTCAAAAATGGGGTTATTTTGTGGGCCTTTTCCTATTGTCCTGGTACTTCAGGGCCTCCAACAATGTAAAAGGCAGTCAGGAAATCAGATGCCTAATTTATGCTAATTTATGCCAATTAAAAGCCTCTATACAGCTGTGCAGCAAAAGCATTTAGACAGGTGGTAACCTCATACTCAAGAGCAGTAACAGAATGAATTGTGGGGTTCATTTCTAAATATGGGAATGTGAGATAATATCGCGCAAACTATTATCGAATAAATATCAAACAAAATAAAAAGTGAATGAAGCTGCTACATAAGAATGTGACAAATATTCAAATAAGAAGGTAGGTAAAATGTAGTGCTAAAACTTTTTATACAGTGAAAGTGCACACAAAAACGATGAACATTCTAATAAACATTCAATAAAAAATAAATGGAAGAGTCCAACATGAGTGAGAACAAAAATGAGTCCAATAGCACAAATCAGATCCTGAAAAGGACTTATATTGAGTTTTCCTTTTCAGGATCTGATTTTTGCTATTGGACTCATTTCTGTTTTCACTCATTTCACTATGTTGGACTCTTCCATTTATTTTTATTGAATGTTTATTAGAATGTTCATCGTTTTTGTGTGCACGTTCACTGTATAACAAGTTTTAGCGGTACATTTTACCTACCTTATTTCTAAATATGCCTATGCTGTATGCTATGTTTATCTTCTTTATTTTCCAAATAATTGTGGCAAAAAAGTAGGTTTTCAAAATACTCCAAATACCTTGGGATGTCCACTTTCCAAAATGTGGTAATTTTTGGTGTGTTTGTAATGTGCTGGTATTTTATTTTAAATGGGTTAGCCTCTCAGAACATCAGGGTTCATAAGTCGCAAATATACAGTATAAATCAGTGATGGTGAACCTTGGCACCCCAGATCTTTTGGAACTACATTTCTAATGATTCTCTTCTAGTGCATGAGCATTATGGGAAATGTAGTTCTAAAACATCTGCGGTGCCAAGGTTTGCCATCACTGGTATATACCATACTTTGTAAGACCCTATGGGGTCGATTTACTAAAGGCAAATATGCTGTTCTATTTGGCAGGGAATTTTCCCTAAGCTTATTGAATGCCGTAAAAAAATCCACTTTGCAAGGTACAGTATACCCAATGCAAGTAAGATTTAAACATTTTTTTTTTTTTTGCTTCCACGTGATTGAATGATGGAAGTCAGCAGAGCTTCACCTTTTTCACTAAGCTAGGAGGAAATTTCCCTTGCAATGTGAACAGCCTATTTGCCTTAGTTAATAAGTTCCTATAACTTTCACACAGACTAAGTAATCCTCATTGTTTTGCTCTTTGTAAAGAAAATGTAGCAGAATACATTTTGGTTTTAATGTATATATATATATATTTTTTATTTAGTCTTTTTCCTGTATTTAGTAATAAAACCAAGTGGCTATGAAATATTACAAAAATAAAGTTATATCTGTTAAATAAATGTATATAACATGTATTTGGGAACATTGTTTCTTGACCAAGTAAATTGTCAGGCATACTATCACAGCACTAAAAACAAAAAAATGGTCTGGAAAGAGATGACATAACATATAACATGATAGTAATGAGGTGGTTAAATAAATCCCTTCAGTCCATAATGAAAGCTGCTGCAAGACTCATCCACCTTAACAACCATTCAGTGTCCTCCACCCCTTTCTGCCAATCCCTCCACTGGCTTACACTCACCCAACGAATAAAATTCAAAGTACTAACAATAATTTACAAAGCCATCCATAACTCTGCCCCCAGCTACTTAACTAACCTAGTCCCAAAAGACCAACCAAGCCGCTCTCTTCGGTCATCCCAAGACCTCCTGCTCTCGAGCTCCCTTGTCACCTCCTCCCATGCTCGCCTCCAGGATTTCTCCAGAGCTTCTCCCATCCTTTGGAACTCCCTATCCCAATCTGTCTGACTGTCCCCTAATCTATCCATCTTTAGGCAATCCCTGAAAACCCTTCTCTTCAAAGAAGCCTATCCTGCTTCTAACTAACACTGTTTTACTTCCTCCATCAGCTCATCCCCCCACAGCTATTACCTTTTGTATTAATTGACCCTTCCTTTTCAGATTGTAAGCTCTAACGAGCAGGGCCCTCTGATTCCTCTTGTACCAAATTGTAATGTAACTGTAATGTTTGCCCTCGTTGTTGTAAAGCACTGCTCAAACTGTTGGCGCTATATACAACCTGTATAATAATAATAAATAATAAACTTAGGGGATACTTTAAAAATGCACATGATGGCACACCTGCAGGATGTACTCCAGCAACAGTGACTAAAATAATATTTACAGCTGAATGAAAGTTCCAATCCCCAGCCTGCTTCTGTTTGCAAACAAAGTGGCCAGGGGATCCCAGATGATGTTGAATGTGGTAAATTACCTCAGCCAGCACCCATGGATGGATTGTTGCTGTCTGGCAGCCAGCTGAGAAACTAGAGTGCAGTGACAGAAGAACATTATGGAGAAGGTCAACATGTTTGTATTAGCAGATTGTCATGCATCACTCCTAGTGATTGATGATGAATCTACATTTCTGGGTGGTTGTGACTAAGGTTGGATTAGCCTTTTTTTTTTATAAAATACTTTTACTTAACTTTGGCCCCTTTCATATGGACAGACCAATCGGTTTCGCCTGTCAGCTTTCAAGTGGATCCGATTAGAAAATCCATTGCCCTCTATGGAACAGTGGATGTCAACGGGCATCCCCCAACCTCCGATCTGATCCTGTCCACTAAAAACAGACAGATGGGGATCTGTTCCCCATCCATCTGGCAGATCAGATCAGATGATGACAGTCAGATGGAAACAGACAGGTGGTCCGTTTCCATTCAACAGCCCATAGAGGACAGCAGGCTGTGTCCATGTCCACTCTGCATTAGCAGAGTAGACATGGGCCTGTTATCCACCTACTCAGCGGGGATCAGCAGAGAGATCCCCAGCTGAGCAGGTGGATCTACTGGAAGTCTCTGCCAGTGTCAAAGGGGCCTTTTACTTCCAACGTGTTTGTGTGTTTATTGACTTTGTTGAGATTCTGAGAAGTCCTCCCCACAGACCCCCACACATAGCAGGCCAGGGAAGTGAGGATAAGGCCCTTGTCCCTATCAACATACTCCCCTGGCAATGTACTTTCCAAGTGTTGAGGACATGGGGCCTGATATGGTTCAGGAGGAAAACTATACACTTACTGCCACTCCCTTTCATGGCCAGACAGGCTTCATGCCTGGCTAAAGTTCTGGTATGGATTTTGAGGACCCCATGTCAATTGATTATCAATCATGATGAACTACACCCCACCGACTCATACATTACAAGCCATGTCATTGATCTTCTTTAGCCATACTCTCGTTAATGACAGATCCCCAGACAGATGAATGTCGACAAACTGGCTGGTGATGCTGGCTTACATCATTGACAAATTATGGAACTGCAACATGCTCGAGTTCAGGTATAATTCATGGTTCATGGAACCTGAAACTCAACCCTAGTTTTAAGTGTTTGCCTAAATAAGTTATTAAACCTAGTGATATAACTGTCTCTTGGCAAAGCAATATTTTTTTCCCCTGAAATCTTCACTTTGCAAGTTTGGGAGCTTGATTTGATTTCTGTGACAGGATAGCCTGCTATAGTGAAAATAATTTTAAAATCACCTGAAATAGCAGACATACTCAAAGGTAAATGAATCAGCTATTCTCTGTGCTCTTCAAGGTAATAATCCAAAGAAGTTTGGCCTTTAGTGACATTAACTTCAAACAGTTTTTTTCTACTTGAACCCACTGTTAATTTATTTTAAAGTAAATGTTCCCATACATTAAAGTGGTAAGCTTTGTCCAGCAAATTAGATAAATTGCATACATTGATATTGTAATAGGTTGTTAAAAATCACAATTTTATTTTGCTAACAGCTCTTTTAGCTATAATATGTGTTGGGTTTAGTTTAAATTTCACCTTGCTAGCACTTTATGATTAACATTTACATTTATGCATATGTTTTTGAATGATCCCTTGTTATCTGAAATTGAATTTTAAATTCCAAATGTCCAATTAAATCCCAACAATGTCGAATAGAATATAAACTGGGAACTCCATCTTATTTCACATATGCTGCTGAATGCCTGTCAGGAAATGATAAATGTGCTCCATTAGTAGCATATGCAGTTTAAAAGCTGTGACCTTGCAGTAAGCAATGCATGTAAAATTTAACAAAAATGTAATTACATATTCACTTGTTTATTAGAAAGGGGGTGGTATTATTTTCCACTGGACATATAGCATTTCACAAGAATAAATATATAGGAATTATTCTGTGAATAATTGTTAAGTGTGTACTGGAATTTATTGTTGATTAATACATTTAAGCTAAATGTGATAGTGGCATTTTTAAAAGGTAAAAACTATTCTGATATATTGTATTAAGATTTGTTCTCAAGAGCATTCAACAATGATAAAAGGTCCTACAGTATGTTAAAAAATGGTTGATCTTGTGACATGTATTATTATACAGGATTTATTATTATACAGGATCTATATAGCGCTGATAGTTTACGCAGCGCTTTACAACATTAGGGCAGACAGTACAAGTACAATACAATTTAATACAGGAGGAATCAGAGGGCCCTGCTCGTTAGAGCTTAAAATCTAGGAGGGAGGGTCAAGTTATACAAAAGGGTATTAGCTGTGGGGGATGAGCTAATGGAGAAAATTGTGCAGTTGTTAGATGGAGGCAGGGTAGGCTTCTCTGAAGAGGAAAGTTTTCAGGGATCGCCTAAAAGTGGATACATTTGGAGACAGTCTGACAGATTGGGGTAGGGAATTCCAGAGGATAGGCAAGGCTCAGGAGAAGTCCTGGAGGCTGATATGGGAGGAGGTGATGAGGGAGCTAGAGAGCAGGAGGTCTTGGGAGGAACAGAGATAGTGATTAGGTTGGTATTTTGAGACTAGGTTAGTGATGTAGCTGGGGGCAGAGTTGTGGATGGCTTTGTAACTTATTGTTAGTATTTTGAATTAAATTCGTTGGGCGAGTGGTAGCCAATGGAGGGATTGGCAGAGAGGGGTAGCAGACACTGAGCGGTTTGTAAGGTGGATGAGTCTGGCAGCAGCATTCATGATGAACTGAAGGAGGGATAGTCTATTTAAAGGTAAGCCAATGAGGAGTGAGTTGCAGTAGTCAAGGCGAGAGATAACCAGGGAGTGAATCAGGAGCTTTGTGGTTTCACTGGTTAGAAAGGGACGTAGTTTAGAGATGTTGCGGAGGTTGAGGCGGCAAGCTTGGAAGGATCTCAGTTTTCATGTTTGCCCTTTGCACCTACACACAGCACACACACACAACCAGCAATCCAGATATAAAGGTGTAATTTCTGACAAAAAGGTGTCTAGGAACAATTAGAATTCTTTTCAAGTTTTTGTTTAGATTTATCAGAATAGGAGACAAAGGAAAATCTTACAATGTGATACCCTTCCCAGTGCCAATTACCAAAGGTAATAAATCTTGTGGACATGAAGAGAAATAAAACATGACAGATACTTTGCCCCTTTCCCACTCTATACAAAGCTAGAAAAGTTTTTACTGGAATTCCACTTTAGAGAGAATGTCAGTTTTGTAAATATTTCTTTCTCCATTAGTTATAATGGCCAGGACTAAAGCTATAAAACATATTTTAGACAAATATGAATTATTGCAAATGAATATTGTTCATTCTTCTTTTAAACCAGAAGGTAGAGCTTTAGGTTCCTTTGTCGGATTCCCAGGTTCTCACTTTACTGTAAGGTCTAACTAGAAACACGCTAGAGAATATAGTAAATACAGCCAAGGACTGCAAAAGCTGCAGGTGAAAAAAATATGGATTCCAATGCGCAATGTCAGAGTCCTACCTGTCACACATATACAGTTTCCCTCTATGTGAAACAAGTAGAGAAACCTCAAAAGAATGACATGTGTGACATAGACCAAATACCTATGATTATAACAATTAGGTGAATTAGAATGGTTTATATGAGTTAGCGGTGGCAAACCTATTCTTTCACCCGGAACAAAGACTCAGTTCGATGCCCCCCCAAAAGAGAAGTTCTCCATCCTCACATCCCTAGCTCTTCACATAAATAAGCCATAGGATGGTAATAATAATGTACTGTATATATTAGAGGTTTCAAAAGGTTGGTAATAGTGACTCACTGGACATGTAGAAATTTTTTGGGTTCCCCCAGAAAAGTAGTAATGTTGTGCATGTAGCATGCCATGGTAAACAGTGGGTGTGGCCAAATTGCTTTAACAGTGGGAGGTGCTTAAAGGGGCACAGTTAAATAAATAAAAAGTATTTTTGTACCCATATATTAAATATCACTGTAAAACTATGAACTCAGCTTACCTTAAAAATGGACAGTGTCAGTCAGTAGGGCAGTGAATGGTGTCAGGAGAGCAGAGAATGGTTTTAGGAGGGTAGGCCAGTGGACAGTGAAGGGAAGGAAGGGGAGGAGGTTGGTGTCAGTAGGGCAGTGGATGGTGTTAGTCAGCAGGGCAGTGGACTTTGTCAGCAGGAGGTGTGTCAGCAGGGAAGTGGATGGTGTCAGTCAGAAGAGCAGTAGACGGTGTCAGCAGAGCAGTGGATGGTGACAGCAGAGCAGTGAACAGTGTCAGCGGGGCAGTGGACGGTGTCAGCGGGGCAGAGGACAGTGTCAACTGGGCAGAGGATGGTGTCAGCAAGGCAGAGGACAATGTCAGCAGTGCAGTGTACGTTGTCAGTAGTGGTTTTTTTTGTTTTTTTTTAATTTACAATAGGTTTTTATTGAGTTTTAAGTATAAAGATAGTAACAAAAAAAAACAGTCCAGTTGCAACAAAAACAGAGGTTCCGCCTAGCTTAAGTGAGTCTAGTTCATCCTGAACAAGCAACATATATGATTATGTTTGTTAATATATGTAATGATACATTTGCTTAAATTTTTATATTTAACGCACGAAGCAGGCAGAGGGGTACTGGGAGGTAGGAAGGGCAGGATGGGGGGGGGGGTTAGGGTAAGGAAGGGAATGAGAACTAGGGAATGGGGAAGTAAGGGGCAAAATAAGGGGGGGGGGGAGAATCACCAGCACATCAAGTGAGGAATTCTCATAAAAGGAAAGAAAATATGGTTTAAAACAGTCTATAACACAACAATTCAGTATTTCACGTGTGTACTTTTCATTTTGGATGTGCCAACCATTGAGACCACTGTACCGAGAATTTATTTATTTGCATATTTTTCCTAGCTATTATCTTTTCCAATTCACATTGTGTGTTGAGATCTGCAATTGTATTAGCTATGGAGCGTGTTTCTGCAGTTTTCCATAACCTAGTGATATTTAGTTTCGCTGCTAGCAGGAAGGTGTGTTATGACAGTTCTTGTGTTTGGAGGAAATTTTTCCAGCCCCACATGGAGCAGTGCTAATGCAGGGGAAGGGGCAGAAGGTAGGCCAGAGATAGTAGAGAATAATATGAATATTTACCTCCAGAATGAGGTAAGGGATTTGCAGTACCATAGTGTGTGGGCTATGGAGCCTATACTGCCGCAATTCCTCCAATAGCATGGTGGGCTTCCTGGGTAAATTTTCGATAATTGGTAGGGTGTTAGATACCACCTGTGTAGGGTTTTTTGGTATGTCTCCCAATGGTTGGAACAATGAGAGGTGGTGGAAGTGTACTTAAAGGCGCGTTGCCACATATCAGAGGTTATGTGGGCCGCCAGTTCCTCGGCCCATTTAGTTAAAGTGGGGATTTGCGAATAGGGGCGGTTGTTGTTTAGTAAGTTGTAGAAACAAGTTATTCCTTTCTTGGGGTATGGGGAACAAGTGTAGAATTGGTATATTGGTTCCGGTAGCGTGGTTGTATATGGGAGTTTTGAGGAATTGAGAAAGTGGGAGATTTTTAAACAGGTGAAAAGTTCTGAGTGCGGGAGGGTAAATTCTTGTCGGAGGTTCTCAAATGTTTTTAACGACTTGTGCTTAGCAAGGTCAGTGATGTTAGTGATGCCTTGTTCATGCCATACTGAGAGATTAAGGTCATTAAGATGCTTGGCTAGGACTCTAAGGGGTATAGGTATCGAGCGGGTAGGGGAGCTAGGGGTTTGTTTGGATAGGATTTTTTCCCATGTTGTTATTGAGGCTGACACCGATTGGGATGTATCACGGTTGGGAGGAGGGCATCCTGCTGTTGTTAAGAGGAGGGAGTCTAAGTGGTATTTATTTTGGGGGGATAGAGTTTCCATGATTGACCAGATTTTTTCGGGTATTGGGTGCCACCAGTAGTATATTTGGTCTAAGACAGAGGCATGGTAGTAACTTGGGGAGACCAACCCCTCCCTTTTTGTACGGTCTAAAGACGTAGTTGGCACATCTAGTAGGACCCTCTCCCCATATGAATTTAGAGATTAATCTTTGGATGGAATTTAAAAAGGATTGAGAGAGGCGTATTATTAGTGTGCGAAATAGATATAAGAGTTTTGGTAGTATTATCATCTTCAAGGTGGAGATCTTACCAATTTTTGAGAGGCCTGTTGAATGTAGAGAGCGAAGTAATTGAGGGAGTTTTTGGAGAAAGGTCTGGTAATTTAGTGTAAATAATTGTTTTGGAGAATGTGCTATTTGTATCCCCAGGTAGGGAATAGAGTTATTTACCCAGGTGAATGGAGTAGTTTTCCGAAGGTGGGATTCTAATTGTGTGGGGAGGCACAGGGGCATTATTACAGATTTTGATATGTTGAGTTTATAGAAGGAAACTTTGCTAAATTGAAGGATAATTTCTTGTATTTTCGGGAGGGATTGCTTTGGGTTGGTAAGCATTAGTATCACATCATCTGCAAATAAGCTAATTTTATGGTCTGTGCTATCACTTATGATTCCAGAAATTTGTTCATCGGTTCTGATTTTAGCCGCTAGGGGTTCCATTAGTAGGGCAAAAATAAGTGGGGAGAGGGGGCATCCCTGCCGTGTGCCATTTGTTATAATGAATTGGGTGGATAGGGCTCCTCCTGTGAGTACTGTCGCTGAGGGATTAGAGTAGAGAGAAAGTATTGCATTTTGGAACCATCCCTTGATTCCAAATTTGTCTAAGACCCCTTTGAGAAAGCCCCAATGTATTCTGTCAAACGCCTTCTCTGCGTCCAGGGATAGGAGCAGAGAAGGCGTTTGTGTTTGTATAGCATGGTGTATGAGATTCAATACCCTTCCCGTGGCATCTGGTGCCTGGCGGCCTGGGATAAACCCGACTTGGTCAGGGTGCACTAGAGATGGGAGGTATGTTATTAATCTTTTGGCAAGGACTTTGGCTAATAGTTTTATGTCGGTGTTCAACAAAGAAATTGGTCTGTAGTTTGTAGTTAAAGAAGGATCTTTATCTGGTTTCGGTATGGTCACAATGGTTGAGTGTAGCAAATCTGTTGGTAGAGAGCCAGAGGAACAGACAGAGTTGAAGAGATTCGCTAATTGGGGTGCTAGGATGTCATTAAATTGTTTGTAATATTCGTTTGAAAACCCATCCTCTCCAGGTGACTTATGTAAGGGTAATTCTTTGATGGCTTTGGATATTTCCTCTATGGTAAAGAGTCTGGACAAAGACTCAAGTTGGGAGGGAGAGATAGCGTGTAGGGTTATAGAATTTAAGAATCCTTGGATAGAGGGACAGAAGGTTGGTGTGTGAAAGGGTGTTTTTTTAAGTTATATAGTGAGGAATAATACTCGCTAAAGGCATTTGCAATATCTTGAGGGTCTGTTGGAAGTTGTCTAGAGGTGGGATGGAAGAGAGAAGAAATTTTGGTTTTCAAACGTTGCTCTTTAACTATTCTTGCCAACAGAGCTCCTGGCTTGTTTCCAAGTGCGTAATGATTGGCCTTAGTATATTTAAGGTTATTTTCATATTTGTAGAGTAGTGATCTAAGTGACTGTCTCAACTCAAGGAGTTCACTGGATAATTTGTGAGAAGGATGGGTTATGTTTTGCTGTTCTAATTTTTCAATTTGTAGCATGATCTCATCAATCTGCCTACCCCTCTGGGTCTTCAGTCTCTTATTTAACTTAATGAGAATTCCACGCATATAGGCCTTGTACGCTGACCAAAGCGTACAAGAATTAGTATCAGGGAGAGCATTCAGTTCAAAGAACGAATGATGTTCCTGAATGAGTTCCTGACAAATTTCTTTGTTGGCTAGCAAAGTGGAGTTGAGCCTCCATCTTCGTGGGGGTCCTCTTCGATGGTCATCCAAGATTATAGATATTGGGGCATGGTCCGACCAGGAAATTGTGTCTATCTCAGAGCTCTTGACATTTTGTAGGGACCATCTGTCAACCACGAACATATCTATGCGTGAATATGTCATCTGCGAAGGGGAGAAGTAAGTGAAATCTTTTTCGGATCCATGTTGGCTTCGCCACACGTCAAAGATGTCTGTCGTTCGAAGGAAGGGATTTAATGCATTTCGCTGTCGTTTTTTGTATGCAGAAGTGTCCATGGTGGGATCTCCAACTATGTTGAAGTCTCCTCCTAGGATAAGGCTTCCTTTCCGTATTTTTTCAATTTTTTTATATAGTCGTTTGAGGAAGCTGAGTTGTTTCATATTTGGACCATATACATTGACCAGGGTATAGGTGGATTGTCCTATATCACAAATCAAAACTATATAGCGACCTTGAGGGTCCACATAGGATTGATGAAGTTTGAATTGAAGGCTGTCTTTAATCGCTGTTAGGACTCCATTTTCTTTTTTGGACCTGAGGCAAGAAAAAGTTGGCTATATCCTCTGAACTTGATTGTTGGAGTTCTGGTTGAGGCAAAGTGCGTCTCCTGCACAAATATTATGTCAGCTTGCTGTTTTGTAATTTCCTTTTGCAGTGTCATTCTTTTCTGTGGGCTATTTAAGCCCCTGACATTCAGTGAGACAAGCTTGATGGGCATTTTGTGCTTCAGGTAGGTATTAAGGCCTAAGACCTTGGTGCGCTAATAAATATCTAGGAAACGAGTGGGCAGAGTCAGTGAGAGTTTCTCC
The DNA here is from genome assembly GCA_037952925.1 of Lithobates clamitans. Classification (NCBI taxonomy): domain Eukaryota; kingdom Metazoa; phylum Chordata; class Amphibia; order Anura; family Ranidae; genus Lithobates; species Lithobates clamitans. The sequence goes on from JBBGZY010000799.1 coordinate 266,418, forward strand.
GGTATTTGCGACTACAACTGTGATCCCAAGGTGTATTAAGAGATTATGTAATTCGTTAGTAAACTCAATGTGGGGCTGGTGAGCCAAGGGTAAAAAAAGAAATACAGGAAGTAAAAAATGTGAGCTCTTTATCAAATGAGCTCAATGTGCAGCAACTACTGCTGGTGGTAACTGGGGGGAGAACAGTGATTCTCCATGGTAACCGTAACAGACGGGTCCGCGAGAATGTAACTACTCCCCAGCCAGATAGTGAGGTGGTAAGTGAAAGGCAGACCGTTTTCATTAGGCATCCTGAAGGGACCATTCTGTGTCCATTTGGGAGGCTGATGGGTCCATAGAGGGAGTGGAATCCTCCGGATGAGATGCCAGTCTCTTAGGAGTTTGAGACCACCAGCCAGTGATTTTATGGTGTATGTTTTGCTTTGGTAAGTTATTATCAATTCAGCGGGGAAACCCCACTTGTAGGGTATGTGGTGGTTCTCTAGTGGTTTTGTGATAGTGGCCAATTGTCGCCGAGTATCCATTGTTGTTTTCAAGAGATCTGCGTACAATTTGCTTGTGGCGAATGTTTCTGGAAAGGTGGGTATACGTTTAGCAGCATACATCACTTTCTCTTTTGCAGTAAAAAAGTGAATACGGGCGAGAACGTCTCTGGGTTTTGATTCATGTAGGTGAGGTGGTTTTGGAAGCCTATGCACCCGATCAATTTCCAAGTCTTGGTCAGTCAAATCACGTACTATGGATCTCATTAGCTTCTGCAGGTATTGGACCAGGTCAGATTGCTGAATTGACTCTGGTATATTGCGGAATTTTATATTGTTCTGGCGGGTCGGTCTTCCTAATCTGCCAGTTTAAGTTTAATTTGGTGTAATTAGTCCTCTTGTTCTGTATATACATAAATCAACTCATTGTGTGCAGTGTAGAGATCTGCCATTTAGTTTCAACATGTAATAAACATTGATCTTGTGCTTGTAGTACAGTAGCTAAGGAGGATACTGATGCTGACAGATCTGTATACAGAATATGCTTCAGTGAAATGAGCATGTTTTTCATTATATTCTCAGAGATTGGTTGGTCTGTGGCAGGGAATGCATCTATGGCGGGGGTCTGCTGGGGATCAGCCACTGGTAGGTTAAAGGAGAAGCTTTTGTGCTGACTAAGATCTGTGTTGTCCCTGCGGGGCTTTGATTTGGCCGGACTGGCTGTGGAGGGAGAAGCAGGGGGAGAGGACTCACTGTTAGCCGCTGAAGAGGAGGAGCAGACCTGCTGTGATGTGGATGTGAAGGTGAAGCCAGCATGTGGTGAGAGGAGCCGCGCTGTGTGCTTGAGGAGGCCGCCGGTGCCATCTTGTCCTCAGCTTGTGTCTGTTATGGGGAAGAAGTTCGTTAGCTTCTGTGGCCCCTTCAGGTTCTTCCTGCGCTTTGACATTGCGCCCAGAGATAGCGGGCGGTCTCCGGTTCTGTGCAGTGTGCTTTTCGCCCTTTTTTTAGGCAAGGAGTCGCTCGTTGCTGGGTAGATTTGTGGAATTTGTGGAAGAATTCAGGCTTTCATCTGCTCCACTGGCAAGCCACGCCCCCCTTTTTACTGGAAAGAATGCTTGTATTTTCCTCCTGCCACTGCTGAATGTAGAAAGGGAGAGCAAATGCTGCCCCCACTGCCCCTCCTTTCCAGGTGTCAGTAGGGCAGTGCAATGAAGAATGGCAGCTTTTAAAGTGCCATTTGGGAGTGCAGACCACTGCTGAAAAATTAAAAATAGTGAATCTGCTAAAAAATAAAATAAAAAAAGTCTTGTAGCTCCCTGTTCTCCATTAAACTATGAAACCCAATCCACAAATTAAATCCCCTTGACATGGGGGGGGGCAACTTTGTAAAAAAGAAAAAAAGAAAGAAAAAGAAGAAGAGGAGAAAACAAAAAAGTGTGTTGTTTGTAAAGCTTTCATTGCTGACAGACAGCAGGCACCGCAAACAATAGGGGTTGGGGTAGGGGGGGGGACACCCATGCAGATAAGGGATAGAAGAGAGCCCTGTCATTGGATGGTGATGAGTGGAGGGACATGTTGGGGACAGAGGAGCACTCCTCCTGCCAATCACCTCCGATCCCTTTCCCAGCAGGCCGCTCCACATCTCCTCCATAGATTTCATGATCCACGGCTGCCAGAATGAGTCTGTGGCATGTGAGAGAATGATGATCGCTGTGTCATCCCATCTTCTCTACCTGCTGATCTCTTCAGGGTTTGCAGCTGTAGCAAGAGATCGGGTGCCGGGGGAAGCAGCAGGGAGAGAAGATAGGATGAGACTAATGGTGCCCTTTAATGCAGTGGCGGGGCAGATGCCCCCCTAGTTTTGGCCTTGTTAGTTAGTTCACACTGAATATAATCTCTCTTTCTTATTCTACTTTAATAAATAACAGAAATTTAGTTTTGATATCCTGGTTAGCACATGTATTATACATACAGTCTTTGTTTAGTTGGTACTGTGATTTTTCTTCAATATACGGTACCTCTTCAAAACACCCTGGAGGCTTGAAAGTTAACCTGTGAGGTTAGAAACTTGGGACCTCCATATCTCTCTGAATGTCCACTCTCGGAAACTAGCTCACTAGATCAATCCTATTTCTTTCTGGCCGAAACGTCCTTCCTCCTTGAGAGTACCCAATGTTTTCCATGTTTCATGAAAAAAGAAAGACACATATAAAAAGAGACAAGAAAGGCTGCACACCCCAAAATTGGATTAAAGAAAAATTATTTTCCCCATGGGGCTTTAAAACAGCAATGCACATAATGAAAGGAAGTTCTTAATGGATGTATAAAAAGTTTTATCCAATATCATGGTTTGAAGTACAGTATAGAGAATCATCTGGTACAGTAACACACATCTTATTCCCCAGTGCAGTAACAAACACATATTAATACACATAGTTAGGTTACATAATGTTACATAAATAGCAAGCCCCGACGCGTTTTGACCTATATATGGTCTCTTCAGGGGGACAGTTGGATCTAAAAAAGAATTACATAAATTAAATTCAATTAGATAAATATATATATTATTGTGCATCACTTGGATTAAACCAAGATAATGAGTCTTTACCGCTAAGTGGTGGAATGGGTGTTCTCTAGTCCAGGATATGTGCTGAGGGCCAATGGAAACACCGGAGGGGTCGGGGGGCCACCCTCACTCTCCCAGGAGAGCCAGCCTCAGGGGGCTTACATGGAGCCACACTTAGCGCGCCCTCCAGGAGGGGGGGGGGAGATGAGGGTGAGGAGCCCACACCTGCAACAGAAACCCAAGAATAGCCATGTATTAGTTAAAGGAAGTTTAATAATTAACTTGGTAATGTACTGAGTGTTTCCAATTTGTCTATGTGGAGACTGGCATTGGATAGGATTTTTACTATGTAAATATATTGAGATGTTAATTCCATCCCATAAATGTAATCGACAAAATTTAATGATCGTGTGATCCAACAATGCAGTGGTATGGTAGGTCTATTATAATGGATAGGTAAATAAGAAGGATGAAATGGGTGAAAAAGAGGGGGAAAGGTGTGTGTGTAGAAAAAAAAAAAAAAAAGAAAAAAGAAAAAACAACAACAACGATGGCCTAAATGGAGAGGAGTGCATTATGTGGTGGAGGATAGTGTGAATGAGGTGGTGCATGATGTGGTAACATGACATGGTGCTTGCTTGGTGCCTACTGTGTGAAAACAAAAATGAAAAGTAAACTAAAAAGTAAAAAAAGTCTAAAATAGGTGAAAAGCCAATCAAAATGTGAAAATGTGTATGTGGGGTGGTGGAAAGTGCTGTGTGGAATAAAGGTGAAATAACAAGAAGTTTACCTTATCAGTTGTATAAATCGTGTAGGCTGGAGGTAATGCTGGACTTGTTGAAAAGTTCAATGTGATAAGCTTGGTGGAGATCATGCAAAAATAGGGGCTCTAGTGTAGAAAGAACCTGGCAGCAGTAGCATTCATCCTGGCCTGCAGGAGATCATGATCTGATTGTCAGGCCTCCAGTCTCCCTTTATATCCAAATTCAGGCAAATGGTATAATCATGTGCAGGTGCAAACCCCCCACCCACACCGCCCACAAGAAAAACAAAACAAAACAAAAAAACTGAAGGATTGGCGCTGGAACCGCTGATGGAGCGGCCCCAGTGTGGCTCCCTCGGCGTCCCAGAAGGCCAACAGGCCCCGACCACTGTTGTCATCTCCGCCGCAATGCGCGTGACGTCATGACGTTGTGCGCAAGCCGGGCCCTTACAGGCATGCGCACTCCGCCAAACGTACGGAGATGAACACGGAACGCCGCCGGCAGGATAGAGCTCACCTTAACTGCAGCGATGAGCAAAAAAAGGGGGCACGCAAGGGAATTCGCATGCCCCCCCCCTTTTTTTTTTTTCCTGCCGGGAAGCTGCGAGGGGTCAGACTCATCCCAAGAAGGGAGAGGGGGCACCACCAACACCCGCCAGTCCAAAAAACGGCCCTCAAAACAAAAACAAAATACTAGGGATGGTGTCAGTAGGACATGAATGATTGATTTTATGGGATCACCAACATAGCACACAGCAAATGTTGATGGCCTGGTATGTTTTTTGTTTATTTTTACATTTTTTACATTTTTTTTTTTACATGGGCTGTGTGTTGGTTCCAGTTCCCCACGTTCCTGCATCGAATGTCAGTATGAGATAGGTAGAATATAAATAGAGTTTGTCAGCAATTGCCATGTAAGGCGTTTGGCGGAGTGCGCATGCCTGTAAGGGCCCGGCTTGCGCACAACGTCATGACGTCATGCGCATTGCGGCGGAGATGACGACAGTGGTCGGGGCCTGTTGGCCTTCCGGGACGCCGAGGGAGCCACACTGGGGCTGCTCCATCAGCGGTTCCAGCGCTAATCCTTCCGGGTTTTTTTTTTTTTTTCTTGTGGGCGGTGTGGGTGGGGGGTTTGCACCTGCACATGATTATACCATTTGCCTGAATTTGGATATAAAGGGAGACTGGAGGCCTGACAATCAGATCATGATCTCCTGCAGGCCAGGATGAATGCTACTGCTGCCAGGTTCTTTCTACACTAGAGCCCCTATTTTTGCATGATCGCCACCAAGCTTATCACATTGAACTTTTCAACAAGTCCAGCATTACCTCCAGCCTACACGATTTATACAACTGATAAGGTAAACTTCTTGTTATTTCACCTTTATTCCACACAGCACTTTCCACCACCCCACATACACATTTTCACATTTTGATTGGCTTTTCACCTATTTTAGACTTTTTTTACTTTTTAGTTTACTTTTCATTTTTGTTTTCACACAGTAGGCACCAAGCAAGCACCATGTCATGTTACCACATCATGCACCACCTCATTCACACTATCCTCCACCACATAATGCACTCCTCTCCATTTAGGCCATCGTTGTTGTTTTTTCTTTTTTTTTTTTTTTTTTTACACACACACCTTTCCCCCTCTTTTTCACCCATTTCATCCTTCTTATTTACCTATCCATTATAATAGACCTACCATACCACTGCATTGTTGGATCACACGATCATTAAATTTTGTCGATTACATTTATGGGATGGAATTAACATCTCAATATATTTACATAGTAAAAATCCTATCCAACACCAGTCTCCACATAGACAAATTGGAAACACTCAGTACATTACCAAGTTAATTATTAAACTTCCTTTAACTAATACATGGCTATTCTTGGGTTTCTGTTGCAGGTGTGGGCTCCTCCCCCTCATCTCCCCCCCCCTCCTTGAGGGCGCGCTAAGTGTGGCTCCATGTAAGCCCCCTGAGGCTGGCTCTCCTGGGAGAGTGAGGGTGGCCCCCCGACCCCTCCGGTGTTTCCATTGGCCCTCAGCACATATCCTGGACTAGAGAACACCCATTCCACCACTTAGCGGTAAAGACTCATTATCTTGGTTTAATGAAGAGACCATATATAGGTCGAAACGCGTCGGGGCTTGCTATTTATGTAACATTATGTAACCTAACTATGTGTATTAATAGGTGTTTGTTACTGCACTGGGGAATAAGATGTGTTTTACTGTACCAGATGATTCTCTATACTGTACTTCAAACCATGATATTGGATAAAACTTTTTATACATCCATTAAGAACTTCCTTTCATTATGTGCATTGCTGTTTTAAAGCCCCATGGGGGAAATAATTTTTCTTGTTTTCCATGTTTCTTTGCTGAAACCAGTAAACCCAGTAAACCCAGATACTATTGTCTCCTCTAAACCTCTAATTATTGTCAATGGTCAGAAGGAGTTTGAAGTAGAGACCATTTAGACTTCAGGAGGATTTATAACTCACTTAACTACCATAGTACCTCAATTACCTTAATTGCTTAATTTGTTGGAAGATTTTTGGCCCAGAAGAATGCAGTTAGGTGCCAAGTTCCTCTGTTCATGCTTATCAGCTGGTATAGAGTTTCAGTCACCTTCATCCATCTCCTTTGGGCCTGCAAACCCTTCCTTTGTGTGAGATGTTAGGGGTTCTGGCAACAGACCCACTGCAGCCCTTTCTCTTATTGCCTCTCTCTCCCCAGGTTCTGCAGCTCTCCCTTTTTCAACCAAAGTTGGCATAATCCTCTCTCCCATTAGCTGGCAGAGGCTCCTCCCTTAAGTGGCACCCCTATGCCAAGCAGAGGGTAAGCTCCATCTGCCTAGACTCCTCTCTCCCCATTTGCTGATGGCACTAAGGCACTTTATTTAAATGTCACAAGCCCAGAGTCTTGGACTTGTGATAGGTTTCAGCTTTCCTGGCTCCTGTATCTGTGTTTTGCCTTGTCTTGTATTGCTACTGTTGCTTGACCCATTGCCTGATCCTTACCTGGACACAGATTATTCTACTGTTAGTCCCCTTAGTTGACCATGATAGGGATTACTCTATTGCATGCCACTAGTTATTGCTGCCTGTCTTAACAACTGCATGCTTTGTGTCCAGTCAGTCATTAGTCCTGTTAGCTCCCAAATTATGTACCTCCCTTAACACTTTTCTACATCTTGAAGCCATTTGACTTGGTATCTGAACTCTCTAACTGAGGATTTTTTGAGAAACATCTTGGTCTTGTGAATAAATAATTGTTCTGTACTGGGGGCATTTAAGGATTGGTAAGCATACTAGCTATAAGGGAAAGATGGATGCAATAGGTGAAACTGCACATAAGTCTTGCTATTTTCAAAGAACGGGACACAAATTGGTATTCCTAACACAAATGTACCCAAAAGGACAAATATATACACCCACACACAGTACAGTGGAAATAAAAAAATCTACACACCCCTGTTAAAATGTCAGGTTTCTGTGATGTAAAAAAAATGAGACAAAGATAAATAATTTCAGAACTTTTTTCACATTTAATGTGACCTATAAATGGTACAACTCAATTGAAACACAAACTCAACTCTTTTAGGGGGGAGTAAAAATAAAAAAATAAAATAATGTAGTTGCATAAGTGTGCACACCCTCTTATAACTGGGGATGTAGCTGTGTTCAGAATTAAGCAATCATATTCAGATGCATGTTAAATGGGAGTCAGTACACACCTGCCATCATTTAAAGTGCCTCTGATTAACCCCAAATAATGTTCAGCTGTACTTGTAGGTCTTTCCTGACATTTTCTTAGTCAAATCCTACAGCAAAAGCCATGGTACACAGAGAGCTTCCAAAGTATCAGAGGGATCTCATTGTTAAAATGTGAAGGAGAAAGGTACAAAAGAATTTCTAAGGCATTAGATATACCATGGAACACAGTGAAGACAGTCATCAATGGCACAACAGTGACATTACCAAGAACTGGACGTCCCTCCAAAATTGGTGAAAAGTCGAGAAGAAAATTGGTCAGGGAGGCTGCCAAGAGGCTTATAGCAACATTAAAGGATCTACAGGAATATCTGGCAAGTACTGGCTGTGTGGTACGTGACAACAATCTCCCATATTTTTCATATGTCTGAGCTATGGGGTAAAGTGGCAAGACAGAAGCCTTTTCTTACGAATGAAAACAGCCAAGCCTTGCTAAACTTTGCAAAATCACATCTGAAGTCTCCCAAAAGCATGTGGGAAAATGTGTTATGGTCTGATGAAATCAAGGTTGAACTTTTTGGCCATAATTCCAAAAGATATGTTTGGCGCAAAAACAACACTGCACATCACCAAAAGAACACCATACACACAGAGAAGCATGGTGGTGGCAGCATCATGCTTTTGGGCTGTTTTTCTTCAGCTGGAACAGGGGCCTTAGTCAAGGTAGAGGGGATTATGAACAGTTCCAAACACCAGTCAATATTGGTACAAAACTCTCATGCCCCGTACACACGATCGGACATTGATCAGGCATTTCGACAACAAAATCCATGGATTTTTTCCGACGGATGTTGGCTCAAACTTGTTTTGCGTACACACAGTCGCACAAAGTTGTCGGAATTTCCGATCGCCAAGAATGTGGTGACGTACACCACGTAAGACGAGACTAGAAAAGGCCAGTTCAGAACCAAGCATGGCACCCTTTGGGCTCCTTTTGCTAATCTCGTGTTAGTAAAAGTTTGGTGAGAGACGATTTGCGCTTTTTTCAGACTCATGGTTTTCAGATCATTTTCTGCTGTTCAGTTTGTGCTTGTGGGTTTGTATCTGCTCTTCAGTGCGTGCAGCAAGTGACGCATGACTCTTGTTATTCTGTTCTTGTTCGTTCGTTACTGTTTTTCAGGTCACTCTTCACAGGCCTTGCTGTTCTTCAGTGCATTCTGTTACTTCGTTCTGAGCAGCCAACCATTTTCTAGCCACGTTGCATGTACATACTCCTCGTAGAGTTCGTGCTGTGCAGGGGCTTGGTGTTGGGGTCCTTACCTTGACACAAGTCCAGTCCATGAACAGGGTGGGGAGGAGTTCATGGACCAAGAATTGGTTGCTTCAGCGTGACCAGTTCTGTCACATGCCTTTCTTCCGTGAGATCCGTGAGAATAATCCTGATGATTTCAGGAACTTTCTCCGGATGACGGAGCCCGTATTTCAACATTTGTTGGCTTTGCTAACCCCTTATATTAGCAGGCAGGATACCTGCATGAGGCAAGCCATTACTCTGGAGCAGAGGCTAGTTGCCACCCTTTGGTACTTGGCGACGGGGAGAAGTCTGCAGGACCTCAAGTTACCGACAGGCATCTCCCCCCAGGCTCTGGGGATCATTATCCCAGAGACCTGTTCTGCTATCATACAGGTCCTGCAGAAGGAGTATATTAGGGTAAGATTTTTATTCTTTAATATCACATTTTATTGTATTTAATGTTTGATAATATATTGTATTTCTTTCCTCATTCCCTAATTACCATGATTGTAATATGCTGTGAATGTCCCCTTTGTCCTCATGCATGCTGGATTTTTCTTTCTTTTTTTTTTGGTCCTTCATACATATTTGCCTTCGATAACCTCCCCAGCATGCTCTCCTGGCCCTATATTCACCTCATGTATTCACTTAACAATGTATTTTATCAGCTCCATAGTAGTGCTTTACCCCAAACACCCCCTAAAATGTTTTTAAATGTGATTTGTGCTTTAAATTCAGGCAGAGTGCCAGAGGCTTTTTTTGAGGGGTCCCCAAATCATTTGGAACCCTCCCTCCCCCCAACTGCTAAGTCAGCTGATACCAATTCTCTATCTATCCTCAATCATCTATCTGCTGACTTTGCCAAACCCATACACACTATACCCATCTCTTTTGTGGTCAGATTTATGGATGAATTCCCCAAAGCATGTAGTGCAAGGGCCTGCCTGTATACTTTCAAATTGTACTAAAAGTTTTTATATACTATTATTATCTTGATAGGTAATAGCAGAATGTCCAAATGTGCTCAAATGTGTACAATGTGTATTTATATCTTTGTATTATGACACTTCTTACCTGTCCAGTGGGCTGCCAATTGTGTAAGTAGGGGCTGGCCAAAGTAATACCCATTATTTAAGCATTCATCTCTCAATGAAGTGGAGAGGGTCACCTGTCAAAGTCCCCCCCCCCCCATAATGTTAGAAATGGCCCTTAAAAGGGTCGGGGGAGGGGGAATCTGATAGGTGAACCTTATACTTTGGTCTTTAAAAACACCCTCAAATAAATGTTATCTTGATGTTGGCCAACAATGTTTGTGTCTAATCTGCTTTCCCTGTTTATGTGCAAAATGACTATTTTATTTTTCTTGTTTGACTCCACAGTTTCCTTCCACGCCACAGGAATGGCAGACTATGGCCTCCCACTTTGCCCAGCGGTGGGACTTTCCTAACTGCAGAGGGGCAATTGATGGGAAACACGTCCACATCGTCCCACCACCCAACTCGGGGTCGTACTATTACAACTACAAGGGGTTCAATAGTATTGTGATGTTGGCGGTGGTGTCGGCTAATTATGAGTTACTGTATGTGGACGTGGGGAAGAATGGCCGGATGTCCGATGGTGGAGTCATCGCCCAGACGGAGTTCTACAGGCATCTCCAGAATGGCAGCTTGGACTTGCCACCTCCAGAAGACAATGTGGAAGGACTCCCATTCGTCTTCGTTATGGATGAAGCATTTGCGCTGGGGGACCATCCTATGTGGCCATTCCCAATGTGGAGAACACGTTTGGAATCATGGCCAGCCGGTTCCGCCTATTTCTTACACCCATACACATGGCGGAGTACAAACTGAATCATATCATCCTAGCGTGCTTTGTTCTACACAACTTTTTATGGCAACATTCTGCCAACTATAAATATAACATAGATTGATGCACTCTGATAAAAAATCCAATCAATGTGAAACAAAAATTTGTGCTAAAACACCAATGTGATCATAAAATTGCTACCAAGTCGCTAAAAAATGTGGAATTGCAAAAAAGTGCAGAAACTGTATCATTCTAGTATCACAAAGAGAAAAAGCATTGTGCAATATTGTAACAATGAATGTCCACAGGCAAAACTGCACAGTGATACACTCACGTGTGCCTGACTTGTTTTAGGCACACAGGTAAAGCAGATAGGCAGATCTCAGCTGGCTCGTACGGACGCTACTGCTGCTTGATACAATGTATTCGGCAGACTACGTCCTATTTAGTCAATTTCTAGGGGATTCTGATCACTGTATAATTGATAGCAGCTTGGTATCTTAAATTTTTCAATCTAACATAGTTTTTATTATTTGCATGTGCGTTCACATATATTTGATTTACACTTAACTGATTTTACATGTTACGATAGAACATTATTGCACTTGGTGTTTTTTGTTTATTCTGCCAACTATGCTGGCTCTGTTGGGCCTGAGGCTGGAATTCAAAATGAACCAACCCTGACGGCGCTTGAAAGTGGCCGTCCTGGCTTGCCCCCCCCGAGAGCCTAAGATACCTTGAATACTTTGCGGGTAGGGGGGCTATCAATATGCCAGACAATGTCTGAAACCTTTTTCAAATAAATAAAAAAATTTACCTACTAAAATCTTTGGTGACATTTACTGCTTGTGTTTCTTTTAGCTGACCCTGACAGAAATGTGGTGAGTCCTGAAAATGGCATGATTGTGTAACATTACAAAGCATTGTTGGGTGTTACTTACTAAAGGCAAAGACACTTTGCACTACAAGTGCACTTGAAACTGCCCTTAGGAAATAACCCCTATTGTTACTGAAAACACCAATTAGAGCACAACAAAAGTGTTAGAGCGTTGAAACAATAATCCACACATTCTTGATTAACAATCTTTTTAATACCAGCACAATCACATGTGCATTTAGAAAAGGTTTTTAAAACAAAAAAAATGTTTGTTGTATAACAATTTTTGGGGACACATTAGAAAAAGTAGAAAAGTCCATTTAAGATAAAACAGGCATGTTTAAAACCAACAAGAAAGACACAAATCTTGAACTTACAAAGTTCACATTTGGTAGAACTTGAAGGCAATATCAGACATGAGTATTTACAAACTGTGTTTGATATTGCTTTCAGATGGGGTGATGTCACCTCTAGAAAAGCCAAATTTTGAAGATGCATACCAATTGCCGAATGTCAACATGTGCTAGCTGCCATCATGGGGGATCAAGGGACGTGTTTTTGCGGTGCAATCCCTTCCTCACAGCTACTTTATTTTTGAGGAAGAGGTTGCACCCCCAAAACGCGTCCATTGATCTCCCGTGATGGAAGATAGCACATGTTGACACACTGTATGCCTCTTCAAAATTTGGCTTTTCACAAATATGTCAAAAAATGCTAAAAATGTTTAGCTCACAAAAAGTGCAAAAAAAAAGAAGGGATTTTGAGGAGTTTTAAACTCTCCCTAAAACATCAATGATGTTCTTCATTTTTTGTTGAACATCATTGATGTTTTTAAGGATGTTTTCCAAGTCCCTATTACACCCCATGATCCCCCGATCAGGATCTGTGCACTTTCCGAGGTGAAATGCCCTGGATCCACAACATCACAATCACCTAAAAAGATAGAAACAAAAACACACCATGTATTATAAATATGCCAGCATCCATCTCTTACCTGAGCCTGTGGTTGCAGACACTCGCCTGTTGTGATGCCAATTTCCACCACGTCTTCCTCCTCCTGTTCTGCTTGGCTTGGGTGGATTTCCCCTTGTTCCAGAGGTGGGGGGTCTGTGGTCTCCTCGGATGAGGGGTGTCCTCCGAGTCTTTTATCCCCTATGTAAAAAAAAATAAGTATACTTAGCACACAGATATTTGATGGCAGAAATAGGAATATGAAACATTGCTTAGAAGTGGGGTACAATTGTCTATTTTGGCAGAGTTCCAAGATGTAGAATTTTTAGTGTCCTTTGTCAAACTTGAATACTTACCTGTTTTGTACAAGCTTCACAGATGGAGACACCCCTATAGTATACACTGGAGCACCTGTGTGGGCCCCCTAATAAAAAAGGTGTTCATGTGTCCCACACTAGTTCCCCAGCGTCCAGATGTGTAAACAGCTACTGAGTGTCCTCTCCTTACACAGAATCTAGTTTGCATTTCAATCTAGTTACAAACCCATCTACCCAACCAAATTATTTGCAGACAAGTAGGCCATAAAAAATGTGGGCAAATGCATATGGCCAAAACAATGGTGTTTTCTAGGCCGAACAAACAATGTTTTATACGAATGAATAATGTGCCCATGAACAGGAAAGTTGCCATTTTAAACTGGATAACAGTTAAGAAAAGCACATGGAGCAGCACGAACGTAATAAACATAAAGAATAGGAACACAGCACATTTACTTACTTTTTTGCAGCACTCTCCGGATCTTTCTGTACTGCTAATGCTCTCTTAATTTGAGGTCCGACCACCGCTTCCTGAGCTGATATTTCGATCGTCGTACCCTGAAATTCCGGTGCAGACTCTTGACCACTTTCGCCATGATCTTGGCCTTTCTGACATTGGGGTTGGGGTAAGGTCCATACTTCCGGTCATAGTCGGCACTCTTTAGGATGTCCACCATCTCAAACATCTCTCCAAAGGACATATTTGATGCCTTAAATCGTCTCCTTCTGGATCAGGACGTTTCTGGCTCCGGGCTTTCCTCCCCCTCCTCCTCATTGCTGTAATTAGCACGCACCTGCTGTATCTCCGCCATGTGCTCTTCCCTCACTGCGCCGAATGAGAAGGGGCAGGGAATAGAATAGAAAGAATGTCAGGGGTGGGCGGAGTTTCACACATGCGCAGTGTGTATAAAGCATAACACGCGCGTAGTACGTACGATCTGTGAGTGGAGGAAGGAGTATCGTAGGCGCGGATCGTGATAACGAAGGTAAGATCTAAACTTGGACCTATACTGCTTCTACATTAAGGCCTATATTGTAACAAGATCAGGAGAGTTTTGCCTGACATTAGGGTTTGTCTTGTGTTGTGTCTTGCAGAGAAAATGGATGGCTTCAATGACCACAACTTCCTCCCCCTGTTCATAGACAAATACAGGGAGCTGCCCTGTCTGTGGCAGGTGAAACATCCACATTATAATCATAAACAAAAGAGGCAGACAGCGCTGGAGAAACTGCTGGAGTTGGTGAAGCCTGTGGTCCCCACAGCAACCATCCCTTATTTAAAAGCCAAAATTAGTGGCCTGAGGAGCACATATCTTAGGGAGTGCAAGAAGGTCACGGATTCCCAGAGATCCGGAGCAGGAGCAGATGACATTTATGTCCCCAGGCTGTGGTACTATGAGAGACTGCAATTTCTGTCAGACCAGACTGGAGTCAGGGAATCCCTCTCAACCCTTCTTTCCACTCTTCCTTCCACCCCAGCTGAGGCTTCCAATGTCAAACCTGGGACTTCCAGCCGGGAAGAAGTGGAGGAGCCCAGCTTGAGCCAGGTATAGCATTGTTCTACAGATTTCTGGTCAATAAAGAAAAGATCTTTACTAGATGTTATTATTGATCACTAATTGCTGATTTAATAAAGTGTTTTACATATCAATAGACAGTAGTGGGCAAAAATAATTGGGACAAGAATGAAAAATGCTGGGCTTAGAATGATTGTCTTTTATATTTGTTAACATTCAATTTGCAACAGTCAGGAGATGAAAATTGTGTGTGATTGATGAAGTAAAAACCAAAACTATGTCCCTTTTTCATACACAGGAAGACCTCAGCCAGGACGAGGCTCTGGAATGTGGCATCCAGGAGGAGGCTGTGAAATGTGGCAGCCAGGAGGAGGCGGGGGTTAGTGGCAGCCAGGAGGAGGGGGGGCTAAGTGGCAGCCAGGATAAGCCTGGGACCAGTAGGAGCCTGACCGAATCACAGGTTCTTCCCCTCCGCCTTCCAAACAAAAGACCCAGGAAGGGGAGTCACGTGCAGGATTCAGCACTCAGGCTGATTCAGGAGGCTTCTGCGTCCCTCAGAGCCACCCCCACTCCTGAAGAGGCCTTTGCCTGCATGGCTACCACCAAACTGCAGGGCATGCAGGAGGGCCAATGCCAGCTGTGTGAGGACCTTCTTTATAAAGTCTTAACTAAGGGGGTGAGGGGCGAAATCACACCCAATACCCACGTGATTGAGTTGGAACATCCTCCTCCTCCTCCTGCCACAACTACACCACCACAGCCACAGCATGGAAGGAAGCGTGGAAGAAAGACCAGAGAGTGATGACCTGGGTTCAGTCTGGTCTGGCAAAAGATGCAGTCTCTTGTATGACCACAGCCTGGGGACATACATGTCATCTGCTGCTTTCATGATCTCTGGGACTTCTGGAACAGACTGCACTCAATTAGATATGGACTCCTCAGGTCACCAATTTGCAGTAAAATAATTGATGTCTGCCCTGGGGGTCAAAGGCTTCACCAATTTCTGCTGTTTCTCCAGCGTTGCCTCACTCTTTGTTTGGTTATGAGCCCTTAATAAAGGTTTTTTGGTTTCAAGTAGACTCGCCTATGTGTGTTTTCCTTCAAAAAAGGACAGTTTGTTTGTGAGGATTCAGGTACATTTCAAAAATACAATGTGAAATTAACAAGAGACACCAATACCAAGCAACCTCCTTGAGATTAAATAATACAAGATAATAATGTTGGTGTTGTGGTAACTTGACACACAAAACACACACAAAAATATTCTGGATGTTAAATAACTAAAAAAAAAAAAACAAGATCAGCCTTGAAAAAAATACAAACCAAAAAAAAAATCACATCAGGGTTTAAAAAAAAAAAAAAAAGAAACAAAAAAAAATGATATAGATTTTTGGTCAGATGTGACAAATCATAATATATTGAGGGAATCACGATAAAAAAGAAAGAAAGAAGTTTGTGAGAACTCTGTGTGAATATCAGCAGCAAAACTACTTCGTTTTTCTTGCATTATAAAGAAGAAGAGAGTGCACTGTATTAAACAATTTTAAAGATTGCAGCGTGACGAAAGTGCTCTATCCATTCCGAACACTAATTATACCAGAACGAACTGTTCCATTTCGGAATTTCTTCTGAGCATGCGTGGCACTTTGTGCGTCGGAATTGTCCACACACGGTCGGAATTGACGCGATCAGATTTTGTTTGCGGAAAATTTTATAGCCTGCTCTCAAACTTTGTGTGTTGGAAAATCCGATGGAAAAAGTTCAATGGAGCCCACACGGTCGGAATTTCCAACAACACACTCCAATCGCACATTTTCCGTCGGAAAATCTGACCGTGTGTACGGGGCATTATTCTTCTGCTAGATGCTAGAAAGCTGAACATGAAGAACATAATCTTTCAGCATGACAACAACCCAACGCATACATCCAAATCAACAAAGGAATGGCTTCACCAGAAGAAGATTAAAGTTTTGGAATGGCCCAGCCAGAGTCCAGACCTGAATCCGATTGAAAATCTGTTGGGTGATCTGAAGAAGGCTGTGCATAGAAGATGCCCTCGCAATCTGACAGATTTTGAGTGGTTTTTCAAAGAAGAGTGGTCAAATATTGTTGTGCCATGCTGATACCCAAAAAGACTGAGTGTTTTAATAAAATCAAAAGGTGCTTCAACAAAGTATTAGTTTAAGGGCTCTTTCACACGGGGCGGATCAGTCGATCCCCGCTGAGCAGAAAGATGACACTGTGCAGCGGCGGACCTGTCAGAGCGCCGCTCTCCCCTATGAGAGATCGGGTGATGACGGACCGTAGTGTCCGTCCTCATCTGATCCGAAAACGGATGGAAAAGTAGGGTTTTCCTCCGTTACACTTTTCGGATCGGAGCGGGTCGGATGTCAGCGGACATGTCACCGCTCACAGCCGAAGCTCCATAGGGATACATGTATGTCCATTTTTCATCCAAAAACGGAAGGATGAAAAACGGACATACGGACTCCCCGTGTGAAAAAGCCCTAAGGGTGTACAATCAAATTATTTTAGTTTTTTAGTTTTACTTCCCTCCACCTAAAATATTTCAGTCTGTTGTTCAACTGAGTTGTACAGTTTATAGGTCACATTAAAGGTGGAAAAAGTTCTGGAAATATTTATCTTTGTCCCATTTTTTTACATCACCGGAACGTGACATTTTAATAGGGGTGTGTAGACTTTTTACATCCACTATTTATATATATCTATAAATCTATATATATCTATATAGATATATAGATATATAAATAGATAGATAGCAAAGTGACCATTTAGTGTACACATGAAATTAAGCATTAACTACTTTGTTATACGGCAGCGGGTTGGCTCCCCTGCCTGAATCGCCGTAGCTGTAAGGCGGCCGCTTTAAGGGCTCTAGGGAGCACAATGTCCGCAGGTGAGCGGCGATCGCACCAGAGAGAGACAGAACAGGGATCTGTCAATGTAAACAGACAGATCCCCATTCTGTCAAGGAAGTAGCGAGAGATCTGCTGTTCCTAGTGATCAGGAACAGAGATCTCTCTCTACTTCCTGTCAGTACACTGCCCCTACTGTTAGAAACATCCCTAGGACACACTTAACCCCTTGATCGCCCCCTAGTGTTAACCACTTCCCTGACAGTGACCTTTATACAGTAAGCAGTGGCTATTTTTTAGTCACAGTCAAATTAAAAATCACTGATAACCGACATTACTAGTAAAAAAAAAATGAATAAAAAAAATTCCATAAATATATCCCCTATTTTGTAGACCCTATAACTTTTGCGCAAACCAATCAATATACACTTATTGCGATTTTGTTACCAAAAATATGTAAAAGAATACATATTGGCCTAAACCGATGAAGAAATTAGTTTTTTTACATTTTTTGGGATATTTGTTCTAGCAAAAAGTAAAAAATATTGTTGTTTTTTTTAAATTGTCACTGTTTTTTTGTTTATAGGGCAAAAAAGTAACACCACAGAGGTGATCAAATACCACCAAATACCACCAAAAAAAAGCTCTATTTGTGGGAAAAAAAGGACGTCAGTTTTGTTTGGGTACAGCGTTGAACAACCATGCAATTGTTGTCATTAAGGGGGCAAATCTTCCAGTCCTTAAGTGGTTAAAAAAAGTCTCACATAGAAATACAAATATAAAGCAGGGATAGCACACTTTTTATTCTATAAACAAAAAATGTGCTATCCCTTTAAGTGAAAATCAATAGACAATCCAGCGCATACAAACAAAGTATAACACATCGGCAACTGTAAAGGTCTCAATCATCCTGCTAAATGCAGATCCCTTTGGATAGAGGCCCTTCGGCATAAATGCGACATTCTCTTCAACCAAGAGATGCATTTTCACAACCATGCTCCTCCTAAATGCACTCACCCTAAGTTTCCCTATATATATACAGCCAATGCAGATACAAAAAAGAAGGGAGTGTTGGTGGCAATAAGAGACTCAGTAGCCTTCAAGCTCCACAAAGTACTGGCGGATCCTCAATGTCAATATAAAACCCTTGTTTGCGACATCAATTCCACTACGTACGCTGTGGCCAATATCTATGCCTCTAATACCCGACAAATCAGCTTTTTCCACAAGGTTATGAAAAAAATCCGCACACTACAGCAGGGAATGCTAATGCTATGTGGGGACTTCAACATGACTCCTAACCCATCTCTCGACTCTACTTCAAAATCTGAAAGACCTTTACCATCACTACAGTCTGTGTTGAAAACATACAAATTATATGATGCTTGGAGGTGTCTCAATGCAAAACTATTGGCCACCAGTCTAGTGGACATTTTACCTTCCCTTATCGATACAGACCAGTCTGGTTTCACCAAGGGGTGCCAGACAGCTGACGCTACCCGAAACTTGCTAAATGTGATTCACTTGGCCAACAAATATAAAATGCCTTCTCTGCTCCTGGCGCTGGATGCAGAGAAGGCGTTTGATAGTATACATTGGAAGTTTCTAGCACAAGTGTTGACTAAGTTTGGATTTGCAGGCTCCATCAACTCAGCCATAATGGTGGTATACACCAACAATCTGCCAAGTTTAAATTTCAGGAGCGCTATCAACTCCCTTTGAAATTTCCAATGGGATACGACAGGGTTGTCCCCTCTCCCCACTAATTTTTCTTTATCATCAAAAAGTTTTATTTGAAAGTTTTATGCCGTTTACAAATCAAAGCAATGGACAAGTTACAAATCATTACAAAAACATATTGCTGATCTTTACCAAAGTGTAAATTACCACTGTTTCCAGAGCCAATTTAGTCCTAGGTTTGTCTAGTCTATGACTTATATATATATATATATATATATATATATATATATATATATATATTATGGAGTATCGTATAGTACTTATTATTTCACATCAGTTTCTGCTTTTATAGTCAGCTTTGATTTTGAGAGTATAGAAATGGATAGAATAGATAGGAAAATAGAAGAGAGTATAGGGATGGTATGAGGTATACAGGGATAACTTGTTATGAATTATGTTGCTACTTCTTTTTATTTTATCTGTGTATTCTGGTGGAGAGTGGTCGTTATAGCTTACATACTTCTTGTGTTTCTTTACTCTTCTTTACTTTTTTATTTTGCGATTCTTCACTGTTTCATCAACTCTTCATATGTTTTAGAGAGTTTAAAAGCAAACCACGGAGACCAGTTCTTTTGGAATTTGTCTGCTTTATCTGTGGATTGGGCCAGGGTGTCTTCCATGTAGCTAATTTCAGCTACTTTTTTTAACCAATTTTGTCTAGATGGGGGGTTTCTATTTTTCCAGTTGAGTGGTATTAAGGATTTAGCAGCATTGAGTAAGTGTTTTGTCAGTGATTTTTTGTATCGTTTAAGAGGAAAATTTGATATGTGAAGTAGACAACAAGGTGCATTAAGTTCAAGACTCGTCTCCGTGATTAGCTTCACAAGCTCCTTGACTTTATTCCAGAATGGGCTAATTATGGAACATTCCCACCAAATATGTAGTAGAGTCCCTTTCTCTTCCTCACGTCTCCAGCACCTGTCCGAGGTGTGAGGAAACCTCCCCATTGATTTTTAATTTGTTGATGGAATCCCTGGCCACATATTTATGCTCGCACCCCCACATAACTGGTCTAAAGGTGGGTATTAGATTTTACATTATCAGCTTATTCGCTGATGACATCATATTGATGCTCACAAATGTTGAATCTTCCCTGGCTTCGGTAAACCTGGCATTGAATGAATTCAATTGTATTTCTTATTACAAAGTGAATTAGACAAAATCTTATATCTTAAATTTGGGTTTCCCGAACGAGACCAAACAAAAACTAGAACATCAATTTCAGTACACGTGTAAAGATGATGGCATTAAATACTTGGGCATCATTTTAACCCCTAAACTCAAAGATCTTATAATAGCTAACTATACTCCCTTCCTAAATACACTTGGCTCCAAACTGGACAAACTTGCTCAAGCTGAGCTATCATGGACAGGCCATTTAGCGGCCTTCAAGATGAAACTATTACCACAACTACTATATCTATTTAGGACTTTACCAATCCCAATACCCAATTCTTACTTTAATACCCTACAATTCATACTGAATAAATACCTTTGGCAAGGCAAGAAGGCTAGGTGTGCATTTGGCAAGTTAATCAAACATAGAAAGGCAGGTGGGGTAGGACATGTACACCTACAAGATTATTATTTCATGACAATATTAGCACAATTGCAACACTGAATACTTCCAAGCTCCAACGCCCTATGGGTTGAACTGGAACAATCTCAAATTCCCGGGGAGAATTTATATGATTTTTTGCTAACGGCACCTCACAATACTTCCTTTGATAACAAATTAGCACCACCTATCCTAGCAACACTCCGCTCCTGGGTACATCTTTGCAAATACCAACAGTGGAGCAGTAATCTAACGCTTTTACAGCTTCCCATGTCTGCACTTTCCTATCTTATCCAAGATATCAATCTCAATATATGGAAGGAAAAGGCAATCACTCAATTAGAAGATACATTAACAGGTCCAACACTTAAAAAATTCAGAACCCTACAATTAGAATACAATCTACCTTCCAAGGAACAGTGTAAGTACACGCAGATTGCCCATTTACTGAATAAGAATAAACAACTCCAGACAGCACTACCTGTGAAACTGACCCAATATTATAAACATTCCCCAACCCTACATAAAGGTATATCAATTATCTACTCATGCTTACAGGAAAAAGACATCTGCATTAAATCTCAACAAATAATAGCTTGGGAACAGGAAATAGGGAAAGAATACCCTGCAAAACGCTGGAGGAAAACATTAACTGTCATTTATACCTCCACTAAGAGTGCCAACCTTTGGGAATTACATCAGAAAATATTACCGTGATGGTATTTAACCACTTCAGCCCCAGAAGGATTTACCCCCTTCCTGACCAGAGCACTTTTTACAATTTGGCACTGCGTCGCTTTAACTGCTAATTGCGTGGTCAATGCTGTACCCAAACGAAATTTGCGTCCTTTTCTTCCCACAAATAGAGCTTTCTTTTGATGGTATTTGATCACCTCTGCGGTTTTTATTTTTTGCGCTATAAATGGAAAAAGACCGAAAATTTTGAAAAAAAATGATATTTTCTAGTTTTTGTTATAAAAAAAAATCCAATAAACTCAATTTTAGTCATACATTTAGGCCAAAATGTATTCGGCCACATGTCTTTGGTAAAAAAAATGTCAATAAGCGTATATTTATTGGTTTGCACAAAAGTTATAGCGTCTACAAACTAGGGTACATTTTTTGGAATTTACACAGCTTTTAGTTTATGACTGCCTATGTCATTTCTTGAGGTGCTAAAATGGCAGAGCAGTACAACCCCCCCCCCCAAATGACCCAATTTTGGAAAGTAGACACCCCAAGGAAATTGCTGAGAGGCATGTCGAGCCCATTGAATATTTATTTTTTTTGTCCCAAGTGATTAAATAATGACAAAAAAAAAAATTACAAAAAGTTGTCACTAAATGATATATTGCTCACACAGGCCATGGGCATATGTGAAATTGCACCCCAAAATACATTCAGCTGCTTCTCCGGAGTATGGGGCTACCACATGTGTGGGACTTTTTGGGAGCCTAGCCGCGTACGGGGCCCCGAAAAACAATCACTGCTTTCAGGATTTGTAAGGGCGTACATTTTTGATTTCACTCTTCACTACCTATCACAGTTTTGAAGGCCATAAAATGCCCAGGTGGCACAAAACCCCCCCAAATGACCCCATTTTGGAAAGTAGACACCCCAAGCTATTTGCTGAGAGGCATGTTGAGTCCATGGAATATTTTATATTTTGACACAAGTTGCGGGAAAGTGACATTTTTTTTGCACAAAGTTGTCACTAAATGATATATTGCTCACACAGGCCATGGGCATATGTGGAATTGCACCCCAAAATACATTTAGCTGCTTCTCCGGAGTATGGGGATACCATGTGGGAATTTTTCGGAGCTTAGCCATGTACGGGGCCCCGAAAACCAAGCACCGCCTTCAGGATTTCTAAGGGCGTAAATTTTTGATTTCACTCCTCACTACCTATCACAGTTTTGAAGGCCATAAAATGCCCAGATGGCACAAACCTGCCCCCAAATGACCCCATTTTGGAAAGTAGACACCCCAAGCTATTTGCTGAGAGGCATGTTGAGTCCATGGAATATTTTATATTTTGACACAAGTTGTGGGAAAGTGACATTTTTTTTTTTTGCACAAAGTTGTCACTAAATGATATATTGCTCAAACATGCCATGGGCATATGTGGAATTACACCCCAAAATACATTCTTCTGCTTCTCCTGAGTATGGGGATACCACATGTTTAGGACTTTTTGGGAGCCTAGCCGTGTACGGGGCCCCGAAACCAAGCACCGCCTTAAGGATTTCTAAGGGCGTAAATTTTTGATTTCACTCCTCACTACCTATCACAGTTTTGAAGGCCATAAAATGCCAAGATGGCACAAACCCCCCCCCCAAATGACCCCATTTTGGAAAGTAGACACCCCAAGCTATTTGCTGAGAGGCATGTTGAGTCCATGGAATATTTTATATTTTGCCACAAGTTGCAGGAAAAGAACAAACTTTTTTTTTTGCACAAAGTTGTCACTAAATGATATATTGTTTACACAGGCCATGGGCATATGTGGAATTGCACCCCAAAATACATTCTGCTGATTCTCCTGAGTACGGGGATACCACATGTGTGGGACTTTTTGGGAGCCTAGCCGCGTACGGGGCCCCGAAAACCAAGCACCGCCTTCAGGATTTCTAAGGGCGTACATTTTTGATTTCACTCCTCACTACCTATCACAGTTTTGAAGGCCATAAAATGCCCAGGTGGCACAAAACCCCCCCAAATGACCCCATTTTGGAAAGTAGACACCCCAAGCTATTTGCTGAGAGGCATGTTGAGTTCATGAAATATTTTATATTTTGACACAAGTTGCGGGAAAGTGACATTTTTTTTTTTTGCACAAAGTTGTCACTAAATGATATATTGCTCACACAGGCCATGGGCATATGTGGAATTGCACCCCAAAATACATTTAGCTGCTTCTCCGGAGTATGGGGATACCATGTGGGAATTTTTCGGAGCTTAGCCGCGTACAGGGCCCCGAAAACCAAGCACCACCTTCAGGATTTCTAAGGGCGTAAATTTTTGATTTCACTCCCCATTACCTATCACAGTTTTGAAGGCCATAAAATGCCCAGATGGCACAAACCCCCCCAAATGACCCCATTTTGGAAAGTAGACACCCCAAGCTATTTGCTGAGAGGCATGTTGAGTCCATGGAATATTTTATATTTTGACACAAGTTGCGGGAAAGTGATAATTTTTTTTTGCACAAAGTTGCCACTAAATGATATATTGCTCAAACATGCCATGGGCATATGTGTAATTACACCCCAAAATACATTCTGATGCTTCTCCTGAGTACGGAGATACCACATGTGTGGGACTTTTTGGGAGCCTAGCCGCGTACGGGGCCCCGAAACCAAGCACCGCCTTCAGGATTTCTAAGGGCGTAAAGTTTTGATTTCACTCCTCTACCTATCACAGTTTTGAAGGCCATAAAATGCCAAGATAGCACAACCCCCCCAAATGACCCCATTTTGGAAAGTAGACACCCCAAGCTATTTGCTGAGAGGCATGGTGAGTGTTTTGCAGCTCTCATTTGTTTTGAAAATGAAGAAAGACAAGAAAAAAATTTTTTTTTTCTTTTTTCAATTTTCAAAACTTTGTGACAAAAATTGAGGTCTGCAAAATACTCACTATACCTCTCAGCAAATAGCTTGGGGTGTCTACTTTCCAAAATAGGGTCATTTGGGGGGGGGGTTGTGCCACCTGGGCATTCCATGGCCTCCAAAACTGTGATAGGCAGTGAAGAGTGAAATCAAAAGTTTACGCCCTCAGAAAGCCTGAAGACGGTGCTTAGTTTTCGGGGTCCCGTACGCGGCTAGGCTCCCAAAAAGGCTCACACATGTGGTATCCTCGTACTCAGGAGAAGCAACAGAATGTATTTTGGGGTGTAATTTCACATATTCCCATGGCATGTTTGAGCAATATACCATTTAGTGACAACTTTGTTAAAAAAAAAAAATTGTCTTTTTCCCGCAACTTGTGTCACAATATAAAATATTCCATGGACTCGACATGCCTCTCAGCAAATAGCTTGGGGTGTCTACTTTCCAAAATGGGGTCATTTGGGGGGGTTTGAACTGTCCTGGCATTTTATGCACAACATTTAGAAGGTTATGTCACACTTCACCCACTCTTCTAACCACTTGAAGACAAAGCCCTTTCTGACACTTTTTGTTTACATGAAAAAATAATTTTTTTTTTGCAAGAAAATTACTTTGAACCCCCAAACATTATATATTTTTTTAAAGCAAATGCCCTACAGCTTAAAATGGTGGGTGTTTCATTTTTTTCACACAGTATTTGCGCAGCGATTTTTCAAACGCTTTTTTTGGGAAAAAACACACTTTTTTAAATTTTAATGCACTAAAACACACTATATTGCCCAAATGTTTGATGAGATAAAAAAGATGATCTGAGGCCGAGTACATGGATACCAAACATGACATGCTTTAAAATTGCGCACAAACGTGCAGTGGCGACAAACTAAATACATTTTTAAAAGCCTTTAAAAGCCTTTACAGGTTACCACTTTAGATTTACAGAGGAGATCTACTGCTAAAATTACTGACCCCGATCTGACCTTCGCGGTGATACCTCACATGCATGGTGCAATTGCTGTTTACATTTGACGCCAGACTAACGCTTGCGTTTGCCTTTGCGCGAGAGCAGGGGGGAACAGGGGTGCTTTTTTTTTTTTTTCTTTATTATTTTTTTGCTTTTTTGTCTTATTTTTCAACTGTTCCTTTCATTTTTTATTTTTTTTTTAATCATTTTTATTGTTATCTCAGGGAATGTAAATATCCCCTATGATAGCAATAGGTAGTGACAGGTACTCTTTTTTGAAAAAACTGGGGTCTATTAGACCCTAGATCTCTCCTCTGCCCTCAAAGCATCTGACCACACCAAGATCGGTGTGATAAAATGCTTTCCCAATTTCCCAATGGCGCTGTTTACATCCGGCGAAATTTAAGTCATGAAATGCTTGTAGCTTCCGGTTTCTTAGGCCATAGAGATGTTTGGAGCCACTCTGGACTCTGATCAGTTCTATGGTCAGCTGGCTGAATCACCGGCTGCATTCTCAGGTTCCCTGTTGGGACACGAGAGCCAGAGAAAAACATGGAAGACGGTGGGGGGGGATTCCCTCCCACTGCTTGTAAAAGCAGTCTAGAGGCTAATTAGCCACTAGGATTGCTTTTACATGAAAGCTGACCGCTGGCTGAAAAGAATGATACCAAGATGATACCTAAACCTGCAGGCATCATTCTGGTATAACCACTTAAAATCCAGCAACATACCAGTACTTTGCTGGTCCTTGTTGGGCATATATTGTAATTTTTTTTTTCATGCAGCCTGTGGGCTGAACGAAAAAAAGAGATTGATTGGTGGGTATGCCCACCATTAGAATACCTCCCTTCATCCACCCACTTCTAATGATGGGCATACATGATATATGATGATGATATATATATGCCGAAGCATGGGGGCATCCTCCCGCAAAAGTTAGGAGCAAATAGCTCCTCCGCCCTCTGCTGCCCCCACGCTTCGGCATATATGCTGAAGTATGTAATTGTGGTGGTGAAATCACCTCTGACAGCGCTGGAGTCACGGCTTTATATATCGTGGCAGTAAACGCTGTTGCTGTCAAGATAAATGAATCTGCGCTGCAACTGAATGGTGTACCCGCTAAGCAAATGATGGTTAACAATAAAACAAAGTAACATTACAGTATAACAGTAAAACTTACCATACCTGCAAAGCAAATACAAAAAAAAAATAGTAAAAAATAAAACATTTAACGCAACCTGTGCCTAAAATATATATATGCCGAAGCATGGGGGCATCCTCCCGCAAAAGGCAGGAGCAAATCGCTCCTCCACCCACTGCTGCCCCCACGCTTCGGCATATATGCTGAGGTATGTTACTGTGGTGGTGAAATCAACTCCGACAGCGCTGGAGTCACGGCATTAAATATCGTGGGAGCAAACGCTGTTGCTGTCAAGATAAATAAATCCGCGCTGCAACTGAATAGTGTACCTGCTAAGCAAATGATGGTTAACAATAAAACAAAGTAACATTACAGTATAACAGTAAGACTTACTATACCTGCAAAGCAAATACAAAAAAACATAGTAAAAAATAAAACATTTAACGTAACCTGTGCCTAAAATATATATATGCCGAAGCATGGGGGCATCCTCCCGCAAAAGGCAGGAGCAAATCGCTCCTCCACCTACTGCTGCCCCTACGCTTCGGCATATATGCTGAAGTATGTAACTGTGGTGGTGGAATCACCTCCGACAGTGCTGGAGTCATGGCTTTATGTATCGTGGGAGCAAACGCTGTTCCTGTCAAGATAAATAAATCCGCTCTGCAGCTGAATGGCGTACCTGAAAACAAAAAAATGGTTACCAATAAAACACAGTAAAGTATAAAAAAATTGCATATCTGAAAAGCAAACATGGTAAAACATAATAACAATAAAACATTGCAGAATAGAATACAGTAAAAAAGAGCAGAACAATAATGAGAGAATAGAGAGAGAAAACAATAAAACGACAACTATTTTTTTTTTTTTATTTTTTTTTTTTGTGTTTTTATTTTTTTATTTTTTTTTTATTTATTTTTTTTTTTTACACTTTTTTTAGTAACTTTAACTTTTGTAACTGGTACCAGATTTGGGTCTCTCAAAATGCTATGGCATCTTGGGAGACCCTGTGAAAGTGTGTCCTAGTCTGTGCAGTGCTGTACCCTACGCTAATACTCAACTAGTGTATGGTAGCGTTCAAAACATTCACCAATGCATAGATCAGGATTGTCAGGACAGGAGGGACAATAATACCGGGTGTCACGCCTATATCCGCGCTTGCTGCAGACACGACATCTTTTTGGGGGGGCTCGTTGGGTAGGGGTACTCGGGAGGACATAAGGAAAACAAAGTAAGAAAAAAAAATTGATAATGTAGTAATTGGAAAATTAACAACGTGGTGAAGAGTGTGGAATGTTGGCGTGAGACAGGAGGGGGAAAGGGAAGGGGGAGGGGAAAGGGGGGAGGGAAGGAAAGGGGGGAGAAAAGGGAAGGGGGGTTGAGAGGGGGAGAGAGGGGGGAAGGGGGGGAAGGGGGGGGGAGGGAAGGGGGTTGGGGGGACAGGGAAAAGAAGGGAAGAGGAGGAGGGGGGGAAATGGGGAAGGAAGGGAAGGGAGGAAGGACAAGGGAGGGCATGGGCAGGGAAAGAGGGGGAGGAGGAAAAAGAGGGGGGAAGGGGGGAGAGGGGGAGGGGGGAAGGGGGAGGAAGGGGGGAGAGGGGGAGGGGGGAAGGGGGAGGGGGGAAGGGGGAGGGGGGAGCAAACAGTTACATAATAGTTTTGTGTAATATTTCATGCTTAGATTAACTTTACTGTATCCTGCCACAAGATGAGGTACAAGAAGCCACAGTGAAATACAGTAAATATATCCCCCCCTTTTTCCTCCCCCTTTTTCCCTGCCCATGCCCTACCTTGTCCTTCCTCCCTTCCCTTCCTTCCCCATTTTCCCCCCTTTCCCCCCTCCCTCCTCCTCTTCCCTTCTTTTTCCTGTCCCTCTCCCCCTTCCCTCCCCCCTCTTCCCCCCCCTTTCTCCCCCTCTCAACCCCCCTTCCCTTTTCTCCCCCTTTCCTTCCTTCCCCCCCCCTTTCCCCTGCCTCTTTCCTTTCCCCCTCCTGTCTCACGCCAACATTCCGCACTCTTCACCACGTTGTTAATTTTCCAATTACTACATTATCATTTTTTTCTTTCTTACTTTATTTTATTATTTCTTACCAAATTAGAGTCCGTTTACAGATCCCTCGTGTCCGCCGTGGGGGGAATTGTGTTGGGTTCCGCTGTTCCACTGTTTCTGTTTGAGTGGGTAAGCTTGTCCTCAGTTTTACCTTGTATGTACTGTGTTGTGATTACTTTTGTGATTAATTATGTTTGCTGCATTGTTTATGTAACCACATATGTATGTATTCAGCTAAGTTATTTTAATCACTTTATAGATTTCTTTCTCCTGAAGAAGCGGTTCCAGCCACGAAACCTGTCGAGATAAAAAACTCCACACATATCCCCTGTAAAAACTCTGCTGGTTACCCTCGCTGTATTCAGTGTGGTATTTGTTTTTATGGTTGTATGTAATTATTTTGTGTTGTAATTTGATACTTTCAATTATTAAAATTTATATACTTTTTTAGAAGTTTGTAACTGCAATATCATTATCGAGTACCGCAATAGTCCCAATTTTCAATCAATGGGGGTACATATGTGAATAGGCATTAGCAGCAACTGCCGCCACATTTCTGCCCTTACATCTCTTTCCACTGAACATTTAATCAAGTATATTTTGTTTAATGAAGTATATTTCACTGCATTACTGCATGTTTATTATTATACAGGATTTATATAGCGCCAACAGTTTGCGCATCGCTTTACAACATGAGCGCAGACAGTACACTTACAATACAAATCAATACAGGAGGGATTATAGGGCCCTGCTCATTAGAATCTAGAAGGGAGGGTCAAGTGGAAACAAAAGGTAATAACTATGGGGAGTGAGCTGATGGAGAAAATGAAAAAACAGTTGTTAGGTGTGGGTAGGATAGGCTTCTCTGAAGAGAAGGGTTTTCAGGGATCATATAAAAGCTAATAGAGTAGGAGATAAGCGGACGGATTGAGGTAGGGAATTCCATAGGATTGGAGAGGCTTTGGAAAAGTCCTGGAGGCGAGCATGGGAGGAGGTGACGAGGGAGCTAGAGAGCAGAAGGTCTTGAGAGGAACGAAGAGAACGAGTAGGTTGGTATTTAGAGACTAGGCTAGTGATGTAGCTGGGGGCTAAATTGTGGATGGCTTTGTACGTAGTTGTTAGTATTTTGAATTTAATTCTTTGGTCGAGCAGAAGCCAGTGGAGTGATTGACAGAGAGGGGTAGCAGAGACAGAGCGACTGGTAAGGTGGATGAGTCTGGCAGCAGCATTCATGATGGATTGAAGAGGTGATAGACTATGTAGAGGTAAGCCATTGAGAAGGGAGTTGCAGTAGTTAAGGCGAGAGATGACCAGCGAGTGAATTAAGAGCTTTGTTGTGTCATTGGTTAGAAAGGGGCGTATTTTGGAGATGTTGTGGAGGTTGAGGCGGCAGGATTTGGACAGTGATTGGATGTGGTCCTTAAAGGAGAGTTCAGAGTCCAGGACTACACCTAGAACCTTGGCATGTTGGGATGGGCTTATAGTTGTGCCATCGATTTTGACAGAGAGATCAGGGGAAGGGGCATATGGGGGATGAAAAATTTTAAGTTTGGTTTTGTAAAGATTGAGTTTGAGGAAGTGGTGTGACATCCAGACTGATATATCTGAAAGTAAATTAGTGATACGTGAGGAGACAGAGGGAGTGAGCTGAGGGGTAGAGAAATAGATTTGGATGTCGTCAGTGTAGAGGTGGTATTGGAAGCCATGGGAGGCTATCAGCTGACCCAGGGAGGACGTGTAGATTGAAAATAGGAGAAGTCCAAGAACAGAACCTTTGGGGACCCCAACCGAGAAAAGAAGAGGAGAGGAGGAAGTAGAGTTGTAAGAAACACTAAAGGTGCAGTTGGATAAGTAGTAAGAGAACCAGCAAAGAGTACAGTCATGGAGACCAAAGGCGTGGAGTTTTTTGAGGAGGAGGGCGTGGTCAACAGTTTCAAAGGCAGCAGAGAGGTCCAGGAGTAGGAGTACAGAATAGTGTCGATTGGTTTTGGCTGTTAGTTTAAAGCAGTATATTTCAGTGCATTACTGCACGTTTAACGCAGTATAGTTCAGTGCGTTACTGCATGTTTAACAAGGTATATTTCAGTATGTTACTGCACATTTAACCCAGTATAGTTCAGTAACGAAGTATATTTCAATGTGTTACTGCATGTTTAACCTTGTATATTTCAGTGTGTTACTGCATGTTTAACACTGTATATTTCAGTGCCTTAATGCATGTTTAACAAGGTATATTTCAGTATGTTATTGCACATTTAACCCAGTATAGTTCAGTGCGTTAGTGCACACTTAACAAAGTATATTTCAGTGCATTACTGCACATTTAACGCTGTATATTTCAGTGCATGTTTTTTTGTTTTTTTTTAAGTTTTTATTGAGATTTGTACAGCCGGAGATAATAGCAGTAACAGCATTTGTATGAACATCAAAACAGAAGATTATTCATAAATTAAATTGTTTGTAAATGAAAATCATGTAATCTAGGGACTAGAACAAATATTTCTGGTCAGACTAGCTATCAAGAAAATAACATTTTACAACGAGGCAATGTCTAATGACAATAAGAGAGTAACTGGATGGATTTTGTATTGTAACAACAATTTTCCTAGGATTACAAGATGGTGTAACAGAAAAAAATAGGAGAGGGAGGGGAGGCAAGATTGAGGGGGAGGGGGGATAGGCGATGGGAGCAAGTTCTTGTTGCATAGGTAAAAGGGGGGGGCGCCAAAGTTGTCCAATC
This sequence comes from Lithobates clamitans, assembly GCA_037952925.1. Classification (NCBI taxonomy): domain Eukaryota; kingdom Metazoa; phylum Chordata; class Amphibia; order Anura; family Ranidae; genus Lithobates; species Lithobates clamitans. Next base: position 297,395 of record JBBGZY010000799.1, read on the forward strand.
GTAGTTGTGAGCAGATGTTGTCTTTATTCTGATGCTAGAGAGAAGAATTTTAGAAGTAGAAGAAAACAATAGGAAACAATTAGGAGGAGGCCTTGGTAGAGTGGTCTTAGGAGATAGGCCATGGAACCGTTAGGAATCGCTGATGGTATGTTGTCCATCAGAGGAGATTGACTCCCCTGGGCTTGCGGGGGGGTTCCATAGTATGAGAAAGAATATTGGCCAATGTTGGCTAAATCTTCTGGAGAAAGTGCTGAGAGCATGAAGGGTTGCCACCTGGAGTAGAAGAGGGCTTTAGATCTTTTCTTTTTGAAGTCAGTGTTGAATCAGCCCTTGAATAGGAGGAGTAGGAGCTCTCTTTTAATTTGGGTGATATTGGGGCAAAGAGATGAAGTCCAGTTCTTCAAAATGGTTCTCCGAGCTATGAGTAGACATATCAAAGACCAGTCTTTGTGGGAAGGGTGATTCTGTGGGTTTCCCGTGGTGATGCAACTTGGGTGTTGGGACCATGGCAACAGTTGGGGGTTCCAGTGCCCAAAGATAAGAAGTAGGGGGTCCTTTGGTAGCTTTAGAAGAGTTATTTCAAAGATGTAGGATAGGACCTGATCAAAGAAGGTGGATATATAGGAGCATGCCCAAAAACGGTGAGTCAGGGAAGGTCTCGGTTGTTGGCAGAGGGGGCATTTGGCACTGTGTTGATCTGCTTTAGAGGAGAGGAAGGGTATATGAGCTTGGTGGACGATTTTTAGTTGAGTTTCTCTCCATATTTCGTTGGGGATTAAGCGTTGTACTTTGTTGAGCCCTTGAAGTATTTTGTCTACCAGGTCCGCTTCTGGGAAGTCTTTTCCCCAGTTGGCTACAGATGAGGATGCCGGTGGGGGGTGGTCTTTTGAAGAAGAGGTTTATAAATATCCGAGATTTTATAGGATCCTTCTAGGAGTAGTTGGTCTGTGAAGTTTGGTGTGAAGCATTTGTGCTCTTCTTTGCATGCGTCCTTTAAGATGCTGATGCATTGCTGAACATGGAAAGCATGGGCTTGAGGGAGTGAAAAAGTTTCGGCAATGCATGAGAAGGACATAGGTCATCCCATTTCCATGAAAATTTTGTGAGGCCCTTTTCTTGCCAGATAGTGAATGGTTTATGTAACAGTCCAGGGGGGAAGCTAGGGTTCGTCTGAGAGTAGGCCTGCTGTCACCAGTTTAGCTGCAGGGGCCACATACATGGTGTTAATGAGGTGACAGAAAGGGCCCGTGAAGCCCATTTTCGTCATAGCCATGAAGATCCATTCGAAGCTGACATTATTGAAGGCTTTCTCCGCATCTAATGTAATGATGGTGAAGTCGCCATCCGGATTATTTTTAGCATGTTCCAGTGCCAACATGACTTTATGGATGTTTAGGGTGGCTGTTCTGCCTTTCACAAAACCAGATTGGGCTGGGTGTATCAGGGAGGGGATGATGGCAGCAAGCCTAGTAGCAATTATTTTGGATAAGATTTTGACGTCTAGATTTAATAGGGAGATGGGTCTATAGGAGCCTGGGTCTTGGGGGTCTTTGCCTTTTTTTGAGAGTAGTTTGATAATGGCCTGGTTGCCTGTTGGTAAATATGGTCCTCCGGACCATATACCATTGTAGACCTTGTGTAGAGCGGGTTCTGTGATAGTTTGTAAGGTTTTGTAAAATTCACTAGTGAATCTGTCTGGACCCAGAGCTTTGGAGGGAGTTAAGTTGCGTATGGTGCTAGAGATTTCGGGTAGTGAGATAGGAGCATTTAGGGCTTCTAGTTGCGAGGAGGTGACTTTTGGAATATCGACGTTTTTTAGGACGGAGAGTGCCGTTTGTTTGTGTATGGAATCTGGAGTGTAAAGTGCTTGATAGTATTTAAGCATTATTCTATATATTGTTTGCGGAGTGGTGTGTGTCGCTGTTAGTATCTCGAAGGAAAGTAATATGGGTCGGGCGGAAGGGTCCCTTGCAGAGCCTGGCTAATAATTTGCCTGCTTTATTGCCGAACTTGTGGAGGGTGGCGTCTAAGTGTGCTCTTTTTGTTAATTCAAGTGTGTCTGCCCAGGTGTCGAACACCCTCTTGGCTGCCTGCCATTCAGTTCTAGTGTCAGGGGAGTCCATGGTAGATAGGGATCTTTGTGCCTGATGTAGTCGTGCACTGGCTAATTTGTATTGTGATAAGGTATTTCTTTTGAAGGAGGCAGCATATGAGATGATCCGACCTCTGAGGAATGCTTTGCCGGCATCCCAGAAGAGGTTCGGATCATCCAAGTGGGGGACATTGGCCATGGATTATTCTGTCCACGATTTTTCCATGAATTTTTGGAAATCAGTGTTGTTGTGGAGGTATGAAGGGAAACGCCAAATCTTGGGATGGGGAGGTAGATCGAGATTGTCCAGTTGCACTGAAATTTGAGCATGGTCGGATACTGCAATGTCAAGGATGTCTGCACCCGATAACATAGGGATAAGGTTGTCAGAGCCAAAGAAATAGTCTATTCTGGTGAACAAAAAATGTGGCGCTAAGTGGTGTCTGTTACTGTACAAAAACCTAACCAGAATGTGTCTCTGGGGGTCAGCAGCACAGTAAAAATTTAATAGAACACCCGAATCAACAAGTGTAAAGATAGAAGATAGTTGGAACAGGGGTTCCCAAGGCTGTAATGGCTGCCGAACAAGTCCAACAATGAAGGTGGTCCAAGGGTGGTTATCAGCACTCCATCATGGGGAAACAAGAAAAAAAGGAGCTCTACATGGCACAGATCAACCAGGATAGGTTTATTAAAAGGTAAAATACCATATAAAAAGTGATCACAAAAATGCATAAAATGGCAATGTGGGAAGCAGGGGGTGCTGTCCCGATGCATTTCGACTAACCAGAATGTGTCTCTGGGGGTCAGCAGCACAGTAAAAATGTAATAAAACACCCAAATCAACAAGTGTAAAGAATATTGTATGAACAATAGGCTAAAAAGTGCAGTTCTGAACATACACATATAAAAATACAAGCAAGTGAGTGTATTCAACACGTGTATAGTAATGGGCATCAATGGATACCAAGATAAATAAATAAAGTCCTGGTAGCCACCAGGCCAACAGAAGATTCAGATGTGGATACAATATTGTGTATAAAAAAATATATGTGCCAAAAAATAATAATAATAATAATAAATATCTATACCCAAAATAACACTAATAAACCTGTAGAGTGTATACATAAGTGTGTACGTAGGTATTAATAATATGACATATAAAAAAAGTGTTATCTCCAAATTGAATCCAACATGATCTGTATACAACGTGAGTCGAAAGGTTACTGAAGCCAAATTGATAAGAAATTGACACCCCTGACTGGGAGAGGTTAAGTTCACAAGGACAAACGCTTGTGTGAACGACTTCCATGCCTTCTATATACATATGAGATGAATTCGATCAGTGCGTGCGATGTTGGAGTAGACACTTGGACAAAACTGAACAGAACTTGCAAAGTTCTGGAAGCTGGAATACCCTTACCAGAACAGGTGGACTCACAAGCTGGAGGCGGTGAGTCAAACAGGCTTGTACTAGAATTCGGTAGATGGGGTGGTTAACCCGGAGGAAGTAGGTGTGGAGCCCTATCCAAAGGAGAGTCTGTAGAAATCCCTGGCCATTACTCACCAATAGGGATGAGCTTCGTGTTCGAGTCGAACCCATGTTCGACTCGAACATCGGCTGTTTGGTCGTTCGCCGAATTGCGAACGATATGGGCCGTTCACGCCAAATTCATGTGGCGCGTCACGGCCCATAATTCACTGCGGCATCACAGTGCATTGCTTGCTGATGATTGGCCAAGCATGCACTATGACCCGCATGCTTGGCCATTCACAGCGTCGCCTTAACAGAGAGCCGTAATTGGCCAAAGCCAAGGAGGCTTTGGCCAATTATGGCTCAGGGGATTTAGTACACGCCCCACACTATATAAGGCCGCCTGCACGGCGGCCCTGTGCAGTGTGTTCCGGTGTGCTGAGAAATAGAGAGAGAGAGACAGTGTCATTTCATTTGAGTTAGCTAGATTAGGCAGGACAGTCAGTCAGTTAGCTGCACTTAAAGTGTATTGTGTATATATATGCATCCCAGGTGTTGCATATATATATTTATACACTGTATTCAGTTTAGCTAGATCCGTTCCTGTTATCTTCTAGACTATTTACATTTAGTGCAGTGCGTCCTGCTCACAGTGTTCAGCTAGATCCGTTCCTGTTATCTTCCTACTGACAAGCAGGCTTGTCTTGTTACAGTATTTTGAAGAAAATTACTGGTGTTCTTTTGATCCTATTAGTACCACAGTCAGGCAGCTAGACTATTTACATTTAGTGCAGTGCGTCCTGCTCACAGTGTTCAGCTAGATCCGTTCCTGTTATCTTCTTACTGACAGGCAGGCTTGTCTTGTTACAGTATTTTGAAGAAAATTACTGGTGTTCTTTTGATCCTATTAGTACCACAGTCAGGCAGCTAGACTATTTACAGTTAGTGCAGTGCATCCTGCTCACAGTGTTCTGCTAAACCTACAAGTTAGTGGGGTGCATCCACCTCACAGTGTTCAGCTAGATCCGTTCCTGTTATCTTCTTACTGACAGGCAGGCTTGTCTTGTTACAGTATTTACAGCTACCTGAAGAAAATTACTGGTGTTCTTTTGATCCTATTAGTACCACAGTCAGGCAGCTAGACTATTTACATTTAGTGCAGTGCATCCTGCTCACAGTGTTCAGCTAGATCTGTTCCTGTTATCTTCCTACTGACAGGCAGGCTTGTCTTGTTACAGTATATAAAGCTACCTGAAGAAAATTACTGGTGTTCTTTTGATCCTATTAGTTCCACAGTCAGGCAGCTAGACTATTTACATTTAGTGCAGTGCGTCCTGCTCACAGTGTTCAGCTAGATCCGTTCCTGTTATCTTCTAGACTCTTTACATTTAGTGCAGTGCGTCCTGCTCACAGTGTTCAGCTAGATCCGTTCCTGTTATCTTCTAGACTATTTACATTTAGTGCAGTGTGTCCTGCTCACAGTGTTCAGCTAGATCCGTTCCTGTTATTTTCCTACTGACAGGCAGGCTTGTCTTGTTACAGTATATAAAGCTACCTGAAGAAAATTGCTGGTGTTCTTTTGATCCTATTAGTACCACAGTCAGGCAGCTAGACTATTTACAGTTAGTGCAGTGCGTCCTGCTCACAGTGTTCTGCTAAACCTCCAAGTTAGTGGGGTGCGTCCTGCTCACAGTGTTCAGCTAAACCTACAAGTTAGTGGGGTGCGTCCACCTCACAGTGTTCAGCTAAAGCTACCTGTAGAAGGTTGGTGGTGTTCTCATACTACAGGCAGGCAGTTGATTTTGCTAGCTGCAGTATCAGTACATATATATATATATATATATATATATATATATATATCCCAGCTTAGTGCAGCTACAGGCCATTAGTATGTCTGGAAGTCCAAGAAGGAGAGGCAGACAGTCACAAGCCAATAAGAGAGGGCAAGCAGGCTCTGTGTCTAGTGCTGGTCGTGGAGACGGTGCATCCTCATCAGCACGTGGCCATGGGACACGCTTGGCCTTTTTTTCGGTAGCTGGCCATGTTGAGCCGCAACATGCGGAAGACTTGGTCGAGTGGATGACCAAGCCCTCTTCATCCTCCTCATCCTCTCTCACCCATGCCCAGGGTACTTTGTCTGGCAAAGCAGTGGCCTCTTCCCTCGGCTCAATGTCATCAGTGACTCCTTCCCTAGCCCCACCATGTCCTCCTGAGGAGTCCCTCGAACTGTTTGACCACAGTGTTGGGTACATGCTCCAGGAGGATGCACAGCGTTTGGAAGGCTCTGATGATGATACTGAGCTCGATGAAGGCAGTAACATGAGCACGGACAGAGGGGGTGCCCAAGAAGGACAGCAATCTGGCAGTCATGCTCCCCCTGCTGCAGCATACTGCCAGGTTTGCTCCAGTGATGAGGAGGGAGGGGATGATGAGGTCACTGACTGATAGGAGAGAGGAGGAGGAGGAGGCGGCACATCACCAACGAGGCAGGATGCCCTCCAGGGGCCAGCCTAAGGGCAGCACATTGACTGCATCACACCCCAAAGCTCCACATGTGCAGGGCGCTGCAGTCTCTGCGCGTTATTCAAAAAGTTCTTTGGTGTGGGCCTTTTTTGAGACGAGTGCATCAGATCGCACCACTGCTTTGCAACATATGTCTCAAGCGTATCTCACGTGGCCAAAACATCTCCCGCTTGGGTACCACATGCTTGACCAGACATATGTTGACCTGCCATGCAGTTCATTGGCAAGCGTATCTAAAAGACCCACACCAAAGAACAAAGAGGACCTCTCCTTGCTCCTCATCAGCTGAGATTTCCAACCCCACTAGACCTTCAGTCCTCTCTGAGACCTGCACTGAGAGGAATGAAGGTGTAGAATTAGGTGTGTCACAGCCAAGTACTTGTGGGCAATCTGCTTTTGGTACACTGACGTCAGATTGTACCAGGCAAATTTCCCATTGTGGAATGTGCGGTTCCTCAGTGGCAGGTACCCAAACGCCACTTTTTCTCACGGAAGGCGATTCCAGCTCTCTACCGGCATGTGGAAGGCAATGTCCATACCTCGCTGGACAGGGCGGTCAGTGGTAAGGTGCATATTACCGCTGACTCATGGTCCAGCAGGCATGGACAGGGACGTTACCTAAGTTTCACGGCGCATTGGGTGACTCTGCTGGCAGCTGGGAAGGATGCAGGACAAGGTGCAGTAGTGTTGTAGGTTGTTCCGCCACCACGCCTCCAAAATGCTAATGATTATGACACACCTCTCTCCTCCACCCCCTCCTCTTCTTCTTCCTCCATGGCCTCTTCCTCGGAACCAGCGGTGCTCCGTAGTCATTCAAGGGGCTACGCAAGTACGCAGGCCAAAAGATGCCATGCGGTACTTGAGCTGGTGTGCTTGGGGGACAGGAGCCACACTGGGGCAGTGGTTCTGTCAGCTCTGCAGGGGCAGGTTCAGAGGTGGTTGACACCATGCCAACTTAAGGCAGGAATGGTGGTTTGCGACAATGGCACCAACCTCCTCTCTGCCCTCCGACAGGGACAAATGACCCATGTGCCCTGTTTGGCTCACGTCCTTAACTTGGTGGTGCAGCAGTTCTTGGGCAGGTACCCGGGCTTACAGGATGTCCTGAGGCAGGCCAGGTAAGTCTGTGTGCATTTCCGCCGGTCATATAATGCCAGTGCTCGGCTGACGGACCTCCAAAAGGAGTTTAACCTGCCCAAGAACCGCCTAATCTGTGACATGCCCACCAGGTGGAACTCAACGTTGGCCATGCTGCAGTGGCTGCACACGCAGCAGAGGGCCATCAATGAGTACCTGTGTGACTATGGCACCAGGACAGGGTCAGGGGAGCTTGTTTTTTTTTCCCCACGCCAGTGGGCCATGATCAGGGATGCATGCACTGTCCTGTCACCATTTGAGGAGGCCACGAGGATGGTGAGCAGCGACAGTGCATGCATCAGTGACACTGTCCCCCTTGTCCACCTGTTGGAGCACACGCTGCGTGGAATAATGGACAGGGCACTTGCTGCAGAACAGAGGCAGGAAGAGGAGGACTTCCTTAGCTCTCAAGGCCCCCTTTATCCAGACAGTGTTCCTGCGTGCCCGCCGATCACACAGGAAGAGGACGAGGAGGAGGAGGAGGAGGAAGATTGTGTCAGTATGGAGGTGGAGCCTGGCACTCAGCATCAGCAGCAGTCTTTAAGGGATCAGTCCCAAGAAACACATGGACTTGTACGTGGCTGGGAGGAGGTGGCTGCGGACTATGTCGTCCTTAGTGACCCAGAGGACTCCGGACCGAATGCCTCAGCAAACCTACGCTGCATGGCCTCCCTGATCCTGCAAAGCCTGCGTAAGGATCCTCGTATTCGTGGTATCAAGGAGAAGGACCAATACTGGCTGGCAACCCTCCTTGATCCACGTTACAAGGGTAAGGTTGCGGACCTTATCTTGCCATCGCAGAGGGAGCAGAGGATGAAACATCTTCGGGAGGACTTGCAGAAAGGTCTGTGCAACGCGTTCCCAGAGACTGGGAGGTTACAAACTCCTGTTTCTGGACAACGTGTTGCTGAGGCTTCGGTCAGTCAAAGAAGGAGCGGTGGAGAAGGTGGCCGTCTGACCGAGGCGTTCAGACAATTTTTTGGTCCGCAGCCCCAAGGTATGATTGGTTCCAGCAACCATCGCCAGCGTCTGTTTTACATGGTGCAGGAATACCTAGGGGCAAGATCAGACTTGGACACCTTTCCCACCGAAAATTCTCTGGGTTACTGGGTCTTGAGGATGGATCACTGGCCAGAGCTTGCACAGTATGCAATTGAGCTACTGGCCTGTCCTGCATCCAGCGTTCTTTCGGAACACACATTCAGTGCTGCTGGAGGCGTGGTAACCGATCACAGGGTGCGTCTGTCCACTGACTCGGTCGATCGACTGACCTTCATAAAAATGAATCAGTCTTGGATCACCACCAGCTACCAAGCACCTGATGCTGATGTAACCGAATAATTTTTTTTGAAATCTCAGATCCCTTCAAAGACTGCCTATGCTGATGCTGAGTGACTATCCCTGAGTAATTATCCTCTTCCTCCTCAATCATCACGCTGATAGCTTGTAAGAACATTTTTGGTTCTGGGCGCCACCACCAGTGCCTAAGGCACAATTTTTTAGCCCCTGTTTAACAGGGGCGTGTAATTACAATTTTTGATGTAATACTTTGCAGCAGGGCTCGTTCCTGCATTCCAACTAGAGTGTCTGTGAGGGGTTGCAGTGTTGTGGCACTAGCACCAGTGCCTAAGGCCCATTTTTTCTGCCCCTGTTTAACAGGGGCATGTAATTACAATTTTTGATGCAATACTTTGCAGCAGGACTCGTTCCTGCGTTCCAACTAGAGTGTCTGTGAGGGGTTGCAGTGTTGTGGCACCAGCACCAGTGCCTAAGGCCTAATTTTTCAGCTCCTGTTCAACAGGGGCATGTAATTACAATTCTTGATCTAATATTTCACAGCAGGGCCCTGTGAGGGCTTACAGTGTTGTGGCCACAGCAACACCTAAGGCCCAAATTTCTGCTGAGTATATAGGGCAGGACCCTACTTTCAAACATCTAACTTACAATGACTCCTACTTGCAAACGGAAGGAGACAACAGGAAGTGAGATGAAATCTACCCCTACGAAGGGAAATTCTCTCCTGTAAGAGTTAATATGGGAAAAACATTTCTCCTTTCCACTGATGCTTTCCAATCCTTGTTCCACAAAAAACCCGAATTTTCAAAAAACATTTTTCATTGGGACAAAAAGTGAGGTGAAATCTTCTGAAGAGGAGGAAAGACAACAAAACAAATGTCACAGGGGTGATAACCCTTCCCTATGTTTTCCAAAAAGCTTAAAAAAGATTTTTTGGCTGGAGCTAAACACGTTAAAAATGTACCCGTTCAAAATTACAAAGAGATTCTACTTAACAACAAACCTACAGTCCCTGTCTTGTTTGCACCGCCTGTATACTGCTGTTCAGAGTATATAGGGCCTGGTGGCCCCACACCTTTCCTTATTTTAATTTGGGTGCGGGGTTCCCCTTAATATCCATACAAGACCCAAAGGGCCTGGTAATGGACTGGGGGGTGCCCATGCCGTTTGTCTCACTGATTTTCATCCATATTACCAGGACCCGACATTACATTAAACCCGCAAGCAGTTTTAAATTAGATTTTTTCCTTTAAAAATGACATTTGGTGCAGGGACTGTTCTAAACACGGGAAACACACGTCACTTTACAGGCATACTATAGACACCCCCCAGGTGCGATATTTAAAGGAATATTTCACTTTTTTTTTTTTTACTTTAAGCATCATTAAAATCACTGCTCCCGAAAAAACGTCAGTTTTTAAAAGTTTTTTTTGCATTGATACATGTCCCCTGGGGTAGGACCCGGGTCCCCAAACCCTTTTTAGGACAATACCATGCAAATTAGCCTTTAAAATGAGCACTTTTGATTTTGAACGTTCGAGGCCCATAGACGTCAATGGGGTTCTAACGTTCGTATGAACTTTCGGTCCGTTCGCAGGTTCTGGTGCGAACCGAACCGGGGGTGTTCGGCTCATCCCTACTCACCAACCGTCAGGAATGGATGTTCTCTGACCTCCCTAGTTGCACAGCTGTAGTGGGGTTACCAACCTTGGTCTTCAGTCCTCTTATAAAAGGTGACATTTTTCAAAAGAAAAGAAGGAAGAATGCCTCAACATGGTGTAAATCCGCATAGAAAATTTATAGAAAAACTATTAGGAATAAAAGGGTTCATAATCAGGATTGATCAATAATCATCTTGAGGCTTGCACCTCAGTTGCGCTTCAAGGCCTACTACCTAGTTACTTCCGGTTTTCGTATGGTAGGCTGCGGTTTGTTGACAGTGGCCCATACATTGACCGTCACGATACTGTCACGTGACCCCTTTATGGATTTACCTGATAGGTCTGACTGATAACCAATGGCTGTTTACGCTGACTGCACGTGATCGCCCACATCCGTTGGATGGATAAGTATTGTTCTTATTGGATGGCGATATCGAGGTCTGGTTTGCTGTCTACCTAGCCATCCCTTATTGGTCTATCCTCACCACATGGTGACGACATTGACGCCAGTCCCGTGAACCAGGAAGTTAGATTCCACATGGCGCAAACAGGTGTTTTAATGTTGGCATCTTATTTTTTTATATAAATAAGCATATCAGTGGCAAACAGGCATATACCCCAGTTGAAGACCTTGAGGACGAAACGCGTCTGGTTGGATATGCTTGCTGAGCCACTAATTTATACAAGCGCTTTTTATTCTGTCAGTTTTTTATTCTGCCCCTATTTGTTTGGGAGTCAGATGAACTTTTAAAAATACATTTTCATATATACAACATATTGTATATTTTTCAAATGAACATGAGAGGAGCCATTTTGGCTTTAAAGTTGAATCAGAGTTTATAGCCCATGAATAGGCATTGTTGCAAAAGTTGCTTTATGTCTTGAGACTGTGTAAAAAAAAACAGTATCCCAGGTTATATATATTTTGTCTTTGACACTTATAGATAAGGGGAGTTGGTACAAACTTACACAGCCTGCAAAACTAAATAGTATTTTCAGAATAAACCACATAACAAAAAGGGCTTATACACAAATGATATATTTTAAATAATAATGTTTCTTTTATACATCTTTACAATGTATCTTTATTAGGTAACATTATATAAACCTGTTTACTACATCTATATTATTATAAGGTTGCAAATATGGTATCTTATTTAGGAAACCATCCATGAATACCGGTTAGGCTTATCGTAAGAATCCTGAGGTCACTTTCATGGCATTTACAACCCCAGTTAATTGTGTGGGGTATATTTTCTCATACACATATATTTTAAGAAGCGCCAGGACGGCTGGGGATATTGACACTTGATTGTCAACCATTAGACAATTAGTGGTGTTTTGCTAAGCCAAGGTCAGAAGGTTATGTCAATCACATTAACAGTAATTTCTGATCCAACACCTCCCCTAAGAGGCTGAAATTGGTAATTATTCAAAATGGCGTTGGTCTTGGTTGTCAAGGTAACATAGGTAACTCCATCGTCATATGACATCATCCATTACATAGTAATGAGACCCACAACCACTTTTGGGGTGAGATAAAAAGGAGAGACAGATAGCAAAGAGGAGAGCTATGGGAAGAGAGCTATGGGAAGATCTGGAGGAGCTCCGAGGATGACTGAACAGGTCTGTCTCTAAGGTGGAAAGAAGTCTCTTTTGGGACTTTGCTTCTCAAACTGACAGAATTCTTAAAGACCTGGTAAAGTATTAATCTTTCCAATGTATACCTTTTTAGGTAATTGAAGTTTGGTTGAGCATATTCTTGACTAATCCAATCCATTGTTAGTGCTGCTTTGGAGTGAAATGAATTCTAACTGCAGTAGTAATTTGTTTTGCTTCTAAACCAAGGGAGATACATATATATCGTTATATCTCATAATACTGACTTCAAAGTTTTAGAATTGGATTGGTTATAGTATGTGTTAAACCATTGATTCATTCTAAATCTAAAATATAAGCTTTGATCAAATTATCAAGCTGTGCACAATATAACAATTTTTGTTTGCGCATTGAAGAGTGTAATAAGAAGGTCTGTTGGTTTTGAGAAGAGATCACATCATAGTATTAAGGTAAACAATATTTGTTTACACAAGTCCGTGAAGTCACGTAAGGCTATTCACAAGTTACCAGGTTTAAAATGTACAAATATCATTTAAGTATTGAAATGTGGTATTTTGTTATAAGAAATTGAATAAGAGAACTGTGAATATTATCTGAACCATCATTTATCTTTGATATGTAGAAGTATGTCCATTTATTTGTTTTATCACGAAATATACCTGATATTATTTTGCACTGTATTTTTAGTTAATAAATATATATTTTTAAGCAACATCATTTGTATCACTTGTCTTCAAAATAGCACGGATAAATGAACTTGAATTTCTTGTTGGTATTGGTAGAAAATTGTAAATCTCCCAAATCAAAGATTTGCATATTTTCATGATTACAATACTATTTTATTATTTCAGTATAAACATTCTGACAACACCATGTGGAGGCATTCTTCCTTCTTTTCTTTTGAGAAATATCACCTTTTATAAGAGGACTGAAGAACAAGGTTGGTAACCCCACTACAGCTGTGCAACTAGGGAGGGTCTAAGTCAGAGAACTTTCTACGAACTCTCCTTTGTATATGGCTCCACACCTACTTCCTCCGGGTTAACCACCCCATCTACCGAATTCTGGTACAAGCCTGTTTGACTCACCGCCTCCGGCTTGTGAGTCCACCTGTTCCGGTAAGGGTATTCCAGCTTCCTCGTTTCAATTCTGCAAGCTCTGATCAGTTTTGTCCAAGTGTCTACTCCAACATCGCACACACTGATTAAATTCATCTCATATGTATATAGAAGGCATTGAAGTCGTTCACATGAGTGTTTGACACACGTCCATGTGAACTTAACCTCTCCCCGTCAGGGGTATCAATTTCTTATCAATTTGGCTTCAGTAACCTTTCGACTCACATTGTATACAAATCATGTTGGATTCTTATTGGAGATAACACTTATTTTATATGTCATATTATTAATACCTACTTACACACTTATGTATACACTGTACAGGTTTATTTGTGTTATTTTGGGTATAGATATTTATTATTATTATTATTATTTTTATTTTTATTTTTTGCCACATATTTTTTTAAACACAATATTGTATCCACATCTGAATCTTTTGTTGGCCCGGTGGCTACCAGGAGGTTATTTATTTATCTTGGTATCCAGTGATACCCATTACTATAAACGTGTTGAATACACTCACTTACTTGTATTTTTATATGTGTATGTTCAGAACTGCACTTTTTAGCCTATTGTTCATACAATATTCTTTACACTTGTTGATTTGGGTGTTTTATTACATTTTTACTGTGCTGCTGACCCCCAGAGACACATTCTGGTTAGTCGAAATGTGTCGGGACAGCACCCCCTGCTTCCCACATTGCCATTTTATGCATTTTTGTGATCACTTTTTATATGGTATTTTACCTTTCAATAAATCTATCCTGGTTGATCTGTGCCATGTAGAGCTCCTTTTTTTCTTGTTTCCCCATGATGGAGTGCTGATAACCACCCTTGGACCACCTTCATTGTTGGACTTGTTCGGCAGCCATTACAGCCTTGGGAACCCCTGTTCCAACTATCTTCTAACCTCATACAGATTGGAGTTTGTGGCCTACAGTAGACCATCCAGTTTGGCATCATTACCGGGGATCTAGTATCCCAAAGCCTGAAAGACGCACTGCCATACAGTAAGTGCATCCAACAGATCCAGTAAGAGTATTCATTCTTTCACCTGATGTCTTTTCCTGTTCATTGGTGCATTTTTCATCTTGGTTGAAGATCGAGGAGAAGTCCCCTATTATTGGACACTTTATTTTGTGTACATTCCTTTTCCTTTTTATGTTATATATTGTTTTGGGATTTATACATCCTTCATATTCACATTATCACACTCATCCTGTCTTTGTGATTAAGACAGCCTTGACGCTTATGTGTTTTTATTTATCACTTATGCATTTATTTTCACTCTAGCTCTACACTTTTTGTTTGGACTTGATGGACTTTTGTCTTTTTTCAACCTCACCAACTATATAACTATGAAACCCTCCTGAGGGGGACCTCCGTTCCAATGTGAGTGAAGCAAAGAAATTAAATCTATGGCTCTCCTAATTTGATCTGGGCCCTGCCTCCCATGGATGAAACCTACCTGATCCTTATGCATATATTTAGCAATATCACTAGATTTTCTTGGGAGAATTTTTGCCATAATCTTGAGATCATTGTTAATGAGGGAAATTTGGCAGTAATTACCAACCTCGCTCATATTTTTCCCCGGCTTGGGCATGACTGAAATATAAGCTGAGTTTAGATCTCTGTCTAAGTGTGCTCCATCTCTGAGGGAGTTAAAGAACTGGGCCATATAAGAGGCTAGAAAGGAGCCAAATTTCTTGTAACAAACCCAGAAACCATCGGGTCCTGGGGACGAGCCCAACTTAAGAGATTTAATCATTTCTAAAACCTCCTCTGAAGTAATCGGTTTATATAGAAGATCCCTATGGTTATGGGTAATTTTGGGGATGGGGAACTCCCTTAGAAAGGTCTCCAATTTATGGAGGGAGAGGGGAGAATTAGTATTGTAAAGATTTGAGTAGACGGCTTGAAATGTTGCCATAATCCGAGATGGATTCTGGGTCAGGTCACCTGATGAGGTGCAAATTTTCAGGAAGGCTAGGGTGCGGGTTTTGGGTCCCGCACCCTAGCCTAGTTTGGTTGCCAATTTAGACCCTATCTTGTCCTTTTGAGAGTAGAATCTAGCTCCTGTCCATCTAAGCTGTTTCTCTGCTGCTGTTGTTAAAGCAAGGTTAAGAAGTACTCATGCTGACTCGAGCTGGGCAAAGGTGTCTGGGTCAGGGTTGCATTTATATTGTTTACTCAGTAAGAGGTAATCCTCTGTCCACTTCTGGATGTCAGTTCTATGTTCATGTTTCAATTTGGAAGTGATCTGAATGAGTTTACCTCTCATTACTGCTTTGTGAGCTGCCCATAGGGTTGCTGGAGTAACTGAGTCATTTTTTACAAAGTATTCTATCAGGGCATTCTCTAGAATTGTACATTGAACTGGGTTACTTAATAGAACTTAGTTAAGTCGCCATTTGAAAGGGCCCTTCACCCCTAAGGGCCGTTTGATAGATAACGTCATGATGGAGTGATCTGATAGAGGTGTGTTACTGATTTTGGATGTTAAGGCAATAGGGATAGAGGTAGATTGTAAGATGATGTGGTCAATCCTGGCATAGGTGTTGTACGGAGCGGAAAAGTGAGGGTGGTCCACATCATGGTGGTTTAGTTCCCTCCATATATCTATATTATATACATTAGAATCTCCTCCAAAAATCACTGTACCCTCAAAATAAGGTTGTAGTGATTGTGTCAGAGATTCAAAAAATCTAGCCTGGACCTTGTTTGGAGCATAGTAGGAGACGAAAGTGTAGGTCTCTCCATCAATGGTACCCACAACCAACAGGTGGCAACCCCCTTGAGCACCTTCGAAGGGGAGAAATGTAGATGTTTGGAGAAGCATATCACAACTCCTTTCGTTTTATTCTCAGCCTTAGCTAGGAAAAAGTTAGGGTAATTCTGATGAATAAAGGTGGGGTTGTACAATATGGGGTGAGACTCCTGCAGAAGTAGAACATCAGATTTTAGGGAATGACAAAATTGGAAAACTTTCTGTTTCTTATGAGCACTTGTGCATTGTGGGAAATAAGCTTAAAGAATGGGTTGGGAGAATTTGAGTCAGCCATGGATCAGAGGGTAGGACATCTCAGAAAAAAAGTGATTGCTCACCCATTTTGAACAAATTTCCTGACATCGAGGTACATCGACCGATATTCTTGTATTCTGACCCTGGGAGTAGGTGAGAGTGAACTTCCTGGGAGATCTGAAAAGAGAAAGAAGCTGAAAGAGAAAGAGGGTGTAGAAAATAGAGAGGTGAGTGAGACAATGAAGGCAGACAAAAATTGAGCAACTTAAACCATAAACCCCCAAATCCACCTGGGTTGGGAAGGGACCAGCCACTCCCCAGCCCATGACCTGAGATGGTCGATGACCCTTGGAGAAGAGAACATCAATCCGTCTCTGAGAGGAAGACATATTCCTGTCAGAGGCAGATGGAGGTGCATTGTGGCTGCTACGGTCATCCTGCCATAGAGAATACTGAGAAGAAAGTAAAGTAAAATTATCAACCGACCAGGCGCATGTGCAGTAGCTTCCAAGATGGCTGCGTAAGCCAGGAGTTCCACACTGCCTCAGCCATCCAGCGACCCTAAAGCCGGATTGGGACCAGCACGACCCCAACCAACAGTGGGATCCAATCGGGGAACCCCCAGGAGCATTTACATGCCGGGCAGCACAGCCAGAAGGGACCTCGGGCCTGCAATTTTCAGCCGATTACAAACAGGCTGATTCCAAGATGGCGGCCATTACTCAGCCACAAGACCAGCTCTCAGGAGGACAGCAAGAACACAGGCAAGTTCTGACTCCTGACACACTTGCCTACACCCCTTGGCTTTCACCAGCATCCTCCACATAGCCTCCTCTTCTCCTGCTTCCACTGAGTCGCTAATTGAGCGATTGCTGGACACATACAGGCTCTCTCCCATGGGAGAAACCCCTGACCGCATGGACAAGGTCACCACCCCAGGAGGCCCTGAGATGGACACCCCCCTGAACGCTGGAGACCTGTACTTTAAACTGTTTGAGCTGCTTGAGAGGGGTCTCACTCATACTGCCAACAAAATCACCAATGACATCCGTTCTGACTTACAAAACCTAGGAGCCAGAATGGAGGTGATTGAGCACAAGCTTGACATAACAGTGTCCAGGGCTAACCAAAACACTGACCATATACAAATCATTCAGGAGCAGTTAGACACGGCCCTTGCCAGGATCGACGATCTTGAAAACCGTTCATGGAGGGACAACTTTAGGATTAGGGGTTTACCAGAGTCCATCACGGACATCCCCAAGACAGTTCAGGAGCTCATCAAAACCCTCATCCCGTCCATAGCTCAACATAATCTCGAGCTAGACAGAGCCCACAGATCAGGGATGTAGTGGTCAAGCCGTACTATTACGGGGTGAAAGAGGACATAATGAAAACCTCACGCAAGCAAACACACATCTCCTTTCAGGGCAATGACATTCAGATTTTTGCGGACATCTCTCCCATGACCATCCAACATCACAGATCCCTCAAACCACTACTACTGATTCTCTCACAAAAAGAAATCAAGTACTGGTGGGGCTTCCCTTTCGCCTTAAAATGAGCTTTTAAAGGCAAAACCCATTCCTCCACCAGTTTTCCAGAGGGTGAACGAGTACTTCTTCAATTGAATCTTATCTCCCAAGACTCCAAGATGGATACCACAAATCTACAATCAAGTTCTGCCAAACGACCCACGCCCACGAGCCCAATCTCCCCTTCATGGAAAACCGTAAAAAACAGGAGAGTGAGGGAACCCATGCCTACTTGAACATAACTATGGGATTTTCTCAGGGCACCTTACTATAGCTCGGCATTGCCTAGCTACTTATACCGGAACCTGCCTTAATTTGGTTACATCCCAGAGTCAACTCTGGCTCCCCACTCCAATCCTTTATACAAATTCCTTCTTCAGCCCAGAACTGTCAGCCCGAATCCTTTTTTTTTTTTCTTTTTGCATCTCCCGTTTGTCCTTTACAAACTGAGGAACTTTGGAAAGAACGTTTACTACCCACACTCAACAGAAACACCCTTATTCTTCAGTGTTGCCTGAGAATGTCACCCTATTATGAACACTGACAGACTTCCTTAAAGATCCACGTCAGGGTGTAGGCACTGATCACACTCCAGAGGAAGGGTGGGAAGATGTTAAACTTGCTTGATTCTCCACGAATTGCTTGGAGGATCTCTCCCTTCAAGTCTCCTCAATGTTACTTAATTTTCAGTTCATGAGGACTCGGGACATACCTAGTTCTACAGTTTCCTTTATTACCCAATATGGCCCACCGGCCTAGTTCTATGCTTAATCGCTGGTTACGATCCTTAATCCAGTTAACGTTATAATTTTTACATTTACTATTTGTTATTTTTTCATGTGATAACTTACTTTCTTTTCAGGGTTGCCTTCGGCTGAGGCAGCCTCCTCCCATCACTCGATTATGGAATTTTCATGCACGAGGGATGGGATCCAGACCCTACTTGAGGGCTATGTTTGTTCACCAGATGATAGTAGAGAGAGTCATTTTACTCTCCCCTATCACCTCAGGCCCATTATGGGCTCTCTCTCTCTATGCCTCCTTCTACTCCCTTTCTTTCTCATTAACCTCTCTCACTCTTGCCAGTGCATGATCGCCACCATCGGTGTCGGCTCCTCCAGGTTCCAGGCTCCGATTCCAACATCCTCCAGATCCTCCCTCAACTCATCTGATGAAGGTAAGTGCTGTCTGCATTGATGTCAACCTTTGCTCTGCTTGCCATGTCTCATAGTCCCACAACTAACCCTGCTCTCAGAGTAGTCTCTCACAATGTTCAGGGCCTAAACTTAGTGGTCAAGAGAATGAAAGTGCTCCAAACTTACCACTCACAAAAAGTGACACACTTCCCTAGATGGTACATCCCTTCTTTCCTCCTTGCTAAATTCCCGCAATTCTATTTGGCAAATGCCGAGGACAAGTCCAAGGTTGTAGCTATTCTATTCGCAAAAAAATGCAAATTTTCAGTGCAGCAGGAGTATAAAGACCCAGATGGCAGATTCATCCTAATTAAATGATTCATCGAAGAACTCTTTTCATCCGTCTCCTATTACGCCCCCAACAAGGGCCAGGTTAAATTTTTCCGCTCAATGTTCCAAGCACTAGGGTCAAAGATAGAAGGGACTGTTATCTTTGGAGGAGACTCCAACACAGCCTTCGATCAATCAATGGATAAGTCGAAACCCCCAGCCTCACAACTAACTCGCCCCACCAGGAATAGCTTGAGCATTGCTAGACTTGTTTAAAAACAAGGCCTAGCAGACATATGGCGGGAACTTAATCCGACAATGCTTGACTATACATACTACTCACACCCCCATCAAGTATACTCCAGGATAGACCACATATTCATCTCCACTAAACATATCCCCTTTGTCAGTAAAGCCCACATCTATGACTCAGCCCTTTCAGACCACTCCATGGTTCTCATTACCTTTCGAGACCCCCCCACTAGACCAAATAGAACACACTGGAATCTCAATGAATCACTACTTAATGACCCCATTAAAGTCATTGAAATTGATAAAGCTTTAAAAGAATATTTTCTCCTTAACGATGTGGATGGCATCTCGGCCGAGACTCTATGGGCAGCACATAAAGTTACGATCCGAGGCAAGATCATTCAGATAGCTACTCAACTCAAAAAGGAAAGATCCTCGGACATTATTAAATTGGAACGGGAATTTGTGAATTTAAGCAATTGCCACAAGCAAGACCCCTCTACGGTCTCCTTAGCGCAACTTGATTCTGCCCACTTATCTTTAAACTTGGCGCTCACGGTCAGGCTGAGAGAGCCATCCGCTGGAACAGTGTAAAGTTCTATCAACACAAAGACAAGATGAGCACTATGCTAGCCACCAAACTAACCCCCAAGTTTCGATCCCACACATCCCCGAAAATTAGATTAAAAGACGGCTCAACAACTCTAAACCCCCAACATATTTCACAAACATTTGAATCTTTCTACTCCAAATTGTACCAGGGAGAGACCAACACTGACGAGTACAAAATACACTCCTTTTAGAAGATCTACCCATCCACACATTGAAAGATGATCATAGAGAAATCATGGATGCTCCTATTTTGGCAGACGAGGTGCTAGAGGTGATCAAGAAACTGAAAAGGGGCTCAGCCCCTGGTCCCGACGGTTTTTCAGTTCCATACTATAAAACCTTCACAGAAACCCTAGCCCCACGTCTAGCCAAATTCTTCAATTCTAAAAGAAAAGGAGACCCGGTAGAACCCTACCTTAATGCGGCATTTATCTCAGTCATTCCCAAACCCGATAGAGATTTAGAACTGGTGGAGAACTATAGGCCCGCCCATTTCATTGATTAACAATGACCTAAAAATATTGACCAAAACTTTAGCAAACAGAATAGGATCTTTCATTAACTGCTATGTTCACAAAGACCAAGTGGGATTTATCCCAGGCCGACCAGGCCCAGATCAAGTGAGATGAGCGATAGACATAATCTCAGTCCTTCAATCGGGGTGGGACGGGGATCTCCCTCAGGAGGGACTTTTACTATCGTTAGACCTTCAGAAGGCCTTCGATTCGATCTCTTGGCCATATTTGTTTGCAGTCCTTAGGCGCTGGGGCTTTGGAGAGAGCTTTCTGGGAATTCTGAGATCCCTGTACCACAACCCTGAGGCAAGGATTAGATTGCAGGTCTACTACTCGACCCCTTTCAAAATTTCTAAGGGTACCAGACAAGGTTGCCCTCTCTCGCCCCTGATATTCGCCTTGGCAATAGAGACTCTAGCAATAGCAGTCAGAACTAATCCGAATATCGGGGGTGTCCAGTGTGGCCAAACTTACCACAAATGTGCACTATTTGCAGATGATAATTTATTATTTATCACCTCACCAATCAC
Source organism: Lithobates clamitans (assembly GCA_037952925.1). NCBI lineage: Eukaryota > Metazoa > Chordata > Amphibia > Anura > Ranidae > Lithobates > Lithobates clamitans. Next base: position 318,251 of record JBBGZY010000799.1, read on the forward strand.
CTCGTTGCCTAACTTATGTAAATTAATAGATTCATTTGTGGCAGTCTCAGGTCTGCAGGTGAACCTGGCCAAATCCCAAGCTCTAAACGTCTCCCTACCCCAATCAATTGCTGAACATCTAAAGCCTGCTTTCAAATTTAAATGGAGTGATTCCTCCATCCGTTATCTATTAATAAATCTCACCCCCAAGATTCAACTACTATATCAGGCGAATTTCCCCCCTATGTTTCACAAACTTGAATCTGACCTCAAAACCTGGTCCTCATTCCAATTATCCTGGCTTGGTAGAATCAATTCCACCAAGATGACCCTACTTCCCAGGCTCCTTTACCTCTTCAGATCACTTCCCATAGCGATTAAAAGAGATCACCTCAAAACATTCCAAAAGAAAATCATCAAATTCATTTGGGGGAAAAAGGGTCATAGGATTGCCCAGTGAGTCCTATTCAGCCCCAAAACACAAGGGGGCCTTGGTCTTCCCAACCTCCTATGGTATTATAAATCAGCTAGATTAGCGCAGCTAGATTAGCGCAGCTATCCATGGTGTACATCAAACATGAGAAACCAGATTGGATTCAAATGGAAAGACAAGCAGTCCCAGAAAATACCTTAGACTATCTCCTGTGGTGCCCCCGAAAAGCTAGACCTCCCATGTCTCCCACTCTCTTCCATTCACTAGCATTATGTCACGAACTACGCCACATACCCTCCCTAACCTCTGAGATTTGCCCCTTAGCACACATATTTTGCAACCCAAACTTCCCTCCAGGCATGAATATCACATCTTTCCAATGGTGGTTGGACAAAGGGATGTACTGTATTGGACACTACTTCTCGAGGACAGGCCCGCTGACCCTGAAAGACTGCATAAATAAACTTGATCTGCCAGTATCAGAGAGATTTTTGTTCCTTCAAATCTCTCACTTCCTCTCTTCCATCTGGAAGAACAAATCCCTACCCCTTGAATTCACAAACTATGAACAATTGTGTGGACAGGCAGCAGAACAGAGGGGGAGGATTTCAAAAATATATGCAGCACTTTCCAAACCCTCTTCCAGGTTTCCATATATGGATGCTTGGGAGAGTGATCTACAAGAGGCCTGGGACCTGGAGGAATGGAACCGAGCAATAGCAAGAGCTACCAAAGGTATAATGAATGTCTCCCTTGTTGAAGCAAACTTAAAAGTAATTACCAGATAGTACCTGGTCCCCACCAGATTGGCCACTGTGTTTCCCTCTACCTCTCCACTATGCTTTAGGGAATGTCACACGCTTGGGTCCATGATCCACGTATGGTGGGAATGTCCGCATATCAGAGGATTTTGGAACAGAGTGTTCAACCACATCAGGAAAGTTACGGGAAACTCGGTTCAAAAGTCAGCACAAGTGGCCCTACTGAATTTCCCTGTACCGCGAACCTCCAAATATACCCAAAAGTAAATTCTCTACATCCTTCTGGGAGCAAAAATAACAATTGCAAAAGCATGGAAAAAACCCAAGGTCTCCTTCCGCGCAGCGAAAAATAAATTATCGTGGATCATGACCCAAGAAAAAATGGTTAGCTCCATTTTGAACACCACCAAATCATTCCAAGCAACATGGGAATTCTGGGCCAGATATGTAGGAATCCCTCTCATCCCCGGCACCTAAATTACAAGAAACGAGAGCTAGCACTGGACTCTGACTTCTCTCTCCCACTTTCTCTTCCTTTCTCCTATTCCCCCTTCCTCTTTCTTCTTCCTTTCTTCAATATGACCTGTTTGATGACAAACACCGAGTTTGAATTTAATTGTTATCTACCGGTCACTGACTTCTGAATAGCAGACAGTGAAGGAGTACCATAGGCTGAGCACCTAGAATAACACTGTTGCCATGGAATTGTTCCCTCTCTTACTATACTTTAAACTGTTTGATCACCTAGCACTCCAGGACACCACTGTCCTGTCCAAATTGCTTAGATGTGCAACTCCACAGATAGCTTCAACCCCTTCTTTCCTTGGATGCCGTCTCATGACACAGGATGCACCCAATTGGGGTGTCATGAGTGCAAGTCCAACATGTTGCCTTGTTAGCAGTCGGGTTGCTCCGCACAGCTATCTCAGTTTGTTCACATTTACTAGCCTGTAACAACTCCAAGCAATTACTCAAAAGTATGTTTTTTGTATAATTTGACAACTAAAATTGTACAGAAGATAATTTTGTTTTACATTATGTATTGCGGATGTCATCTTATGCCATGCAATTTATTTTATAAACTTTTTATAAACCCAAAAAAAATTAAAAATTATCAACCGACCAGAGCTCCGTTTCCTAGAGTAATATGGAAAGATCTGGGCCCATACAATGGTCCCCCCCAAACCCCCTACACTGGGAGGATCAGAGTGACAAGGGACCCACTGCACATGCCCCTGTATAACATTCTAGTACAATTAGAAAACTGGTGAAAATTAACAGCACCCATTGTTCCCTCCCAAGAAGGAGAGAGCCCTGGGATCTACCAAATAATGTGTTTTGGTCATACAGAGACAGTAGTAAGCAAAATTCTAACTGATATGGGGTAATAAACCTCCCCACATATATAAAGTACCTTATAACTAAGCATTTGAAGGAAAAGTATAACTTTGGGTTTACGCCCTACTCCCTTACCCACCCCCAGATGATGTCCCTTAAAAGATTATAAAATCATCTAGGGTGGAGAAGAAGCAACAGGCAACGAAGGAGAGAGGACCTCAAAGAGATACAGTCAAGGAAGAGTAAAACAGGAAGACAATGTCGTCAACTTGAGCGATAACATCACGGTGGTTGAGATTCCTTTGACTTCTTGGACTGCTGTTTCTGCCAGACAGGGGTAAGAGGACTGTAAGGAGATAGTTGACAACCCTCTGCCGGTTGACTGAAGGTGGATTTCCTGTGCAATCAGGCCCAGGTGTAGTAGTAGAAGTTCTCCTTCCGGGAAAGAAGAAAATCCATAGCCTTTGTTGCAATAGGAGAAAATCAGGCAAAATGGAAAGGACCATCTGTAGGAAATTTCTTTTTGTTCCAAGACTTGAAGGAGAAGCTTCAGAGATTGCTGTTTATGTACAGTATAAGGGAAAAGATCCACAAGATCTGTATTGGATAACCTTGGAAGACAACCTTGTCCGAGGCTCAGGACAATTTCATCACTTCCTCCTTAACAGCGTAAAAGTGGGGCTTGACTATGATGTCCCTTGGGAGCCCATCTGTACAAGGTGGTTGCAAAGCTCTATGAGCCCTGTCCAATTCCAGGCAGTGATCCAGGATGTCTGGAATCAAGTCCTTGAAAAAGGGCCGAATTGCTGAATGCACCTCTTTCACTGATTCATGGAGACCTCTTATCCCGAAGTTGTAGTGCCTGGATTTATTTTCCAGGTCATCAATTTTGGATAGTGCAGTCTCTAATTGGTTTTGGATATCCTGAATTCTGGCAGAGTTTTTGTTATTTGTGGCGACAGATTGATCAGCATTCTTTTCCATTACTTCAATCCTAGTGCCCAGTTGCTGCAGGTCAGCATGGATAGAGGAAGTTATCTGAGCTGCAGTTTGAGCTAGGCCCCTGGACAACATTTTAGAGAAGACATCATGGAAGAAAAATCAGTGGGAGTGAGTGGGCAGTTGTATTTCCCACTAGCACATGGATCTAGGCTGGCCAGGGGATCATTCATAGGTGTCAGGAAAAGGCCATCTAGTGTCCTGCCAATCAGAGATTCAGTGGATGCAGGGGAAGGTGCAGTCTGGTGGCCATCACTCACTGTGTTATGTGATGGAGGCAGAGCTGAGGGACCATCAGTGTCCTGGTCAGCGATCGACTCCTCTGTCTCTGCATTCCTGTCTTGTGTGGCTGCCATCTTGGATTGAATGAGGGGCATCAAAGCTAATTTCAGCTGACTGGAGTGTTCCTCAATCTATCTCTGGTGGAGTGGGCCCAGAACGAGTGCTCTGAACACTGCAGCGGGGGGTTAATAGACCAGAGTGGAGCTTCAGGGCATCCTGGCCATCTTGGATGCTACCGCGCATGCTCCCACCGCTCTATGTTATCATATTTGTTTATGCACACATGGAAGTTTTTTGACGTTTATCAGCAGAGGAGGTTATGGGTTGACAAAAAATATCTAACACTGAAAAATGCTCAAAGAGGCGCGTTTATCAGCATCAGCGTTTTTGACATTGCAGAGCTGAAAGTGTTCTTGGTGTAAATTGACAAAAACGCCAAAAAACGCTGACGCTATTAAAAAACGCTGATAAACACGCATTTTTTGCAGCAGCGTCTTCCTGCTAGCAGTCCAATGTCCAGAAAGACGTTTCAGAACGTCCTGTGTGCATGGAGCCTAAAGCTTGATTGATTTACAGTATTGCCCCTTCATTTTCCAGTCTTAATGCTGCTTTGCATAGGATTACTGGAAGCTAGTGTAATATCATTAATTTTAAAAGATATACTGTATAACCAGATTAAATGGCAGTCTTTTATGTCTGTCACAATTCTGCTTTAACTGCACAATCTTTATATGCTTTCTTTGTAAATATATAGCAGTGTGACTGATTCATAATGGCGCTTTATCTTAAATTGATTAAACCTGATGTGTTTGATGGCTTTGAGCCACTTCCTCAAGTCTTGTCATTTGTGTGCAATTCAAGATTTTTGAAAGGGCTAACATCTTCATAACAAAATAAACAGTATTGCATTTGCACAATTTAAAGCTTACCATTAGTGTTAAAAAACATTAACCACTTCAGCTCCGGACCATTTGGCTCGCAAAAGACCAAAGCACTTTTTGCGATTCGGCACTGCGTCGCTTTAACTGACAATTGCGCGACCGTGTGACGTGGCTCCCAAACAAAATTGGCATCCTTTTTTCCCCACAAATAGAGCTTTCTTTTGGTGGTATTTGATCACCTCTGTGTTTTTTATTTTTTGCGCTATAAACACACAAATAGCAACAATTTTGAAAAAAACACATTATTTTTTACTTTTTGCTATAATAAATATCCCCCCAAAAAATATATATTAAATTTTTTTTTTTTCCTCAGTTTAGGCCGATACATATTCTTCTACATATTTTTGGTAAAAAAATCGCAATAAGCATTTTTTGATTGTGCAAAAGTTATAGTGTCTAAAAAATAGGGGATAGTTTTATGGCATTTTTATTATTATTTTTTTTTTACTAGTAATGGTGGCGATCAGTGATTTTTATCATGACTGCGACATTATGTCAGACAGATCGAACACTTTTTGCTCCATTTTGGGACCATTCACATTTATACAGCAATCAGTGTGATTAAAAATGCATTGATTACTGTGTAAATGTGACTGGCAGTGAAGAGGTAAACCACTAGGGGGCACTGTAGGGGTTAAGTGTGTCCTAGGTAGTGATTCTAACTGTGGGGGGGCTGAGCTATGTGTGACCCGACACTGATCACTGCTCCCGATTACAGGGAGCTGTGATCAGTGTCAGTGTCACTAGGCAGAATGGGGAAATGCTTGTTTACATCAGCATTTCCCCGTTCTTCCTCTCCGTGAGACGATCGCGGGTGTACCCATGGACATCGAGTCCACGGGACCCGCGATAGCACTCACCAAGCTCGCGGCGGGTGAGAGCGCCTGCAGGCCGCTTCTTAAAGGGCAACATACAGGTACATTAATATGCCTGTATAAGCCCTGAAAACATATATCGGCGTGAGCCGGTCAGCAAGCTGTTAACATTAAACATTTTACAGAAAATAGATAAATCATTAACCATCCCTGTTTTTATTTGTTGTAAAAGTCACATTAATATTACAAGTATGCATTATTTAAACTAGTAAGGTACACATAATTATGATATAGATATTATTTTAACTGACAAACAGAAAATAAATACAATATGTATCATGGAGTATTGTGCCTTAAAATTCAGTTCAAATTAAGACGTGTTCAAGAAGGCTAGTGTAGTGAGCAGCACTCCATGATCTGCACTGTATGTTGCTCTGACTGGGATTTTAACCGGTCAGCCATAACACCTGAGTACCTGGTGATAGCTATCCAACCTATAGGTTTCCAGCAGTCTTTTCCAGGCTTTTTTACATCCAAGACAGCAATATACAGCATCCAAATCTCCAGATTAATGAACATACCGTAATTAAAACCATATCATAAATCACACATAAAGAGCAAATTGTGTAGTCGGTAACATAAAAGTGATTTGTGAATAAAGTCCAATCTTAAAAAAAAAAAAAGTCTAAAAATAATAAAAAATATAAAGAGTCTTAAGTAAAATTAAAAATTAACAAAAAACAGTAAGTGTACAGTATCTATTCTACTATTTTATAATCCACCGCTGTGAAAACACAATTCTAGAGACAGTGTATCCTCTGTTTTCCAAAACAAAACACTACTGTGTAGAAATACAACAATCCAGCATAATTGAGTTTTCAATAACTTGTCCTTTTCCACATATATCTTGTCACATATTACTCTCAATTGCCAATATTCTCCATATCAAGAAGGGATGAAAGAAAACTTCAAACCCTGTGATACCATTTAAACATTTATTAAATAGTTAAAACAAATAAACTGAACTTACATTTTAATCGTAAAAAAACCCAGCATGAATCAATGTCCATACTCCACCAAATCACATTCAGCCAATATCTTCTTTTTCCTCATTCCCGATTACCCCATTCAGACATGTGTGCACGCAAATCTGACCTGGCTGACAGGCAACTGCTACAGGACTTAATACAGAATACAGCTAACAGCCCTAGGAGGTAAAGCAGTTAGACCACACATGCTGCACACCCTCCTTCATAATCTTTCACTGCCTCACCTTCATTAACCCTGTGCCACCAATAACTAAAAAGGCAGCTAATCTCCTAAGCACACACATAGCACTAGTAATCCAAGTTAGACAGCGATCTACCCTACAGCAGTGGACAAAAGCTCCTGCCACAAGATAACCACTGTTATATTATACACAGTACAATCCCACAAATTTATTACAGGTACTTATATAGCACCGTCAATTTATGCAGTACTTTTTATATATATTCTTCACATCAGTCCCAACCCTAAGGGAGCTTACAATTTAAGGTGACTAACTCACATTTATACATACATATAATAGGGCCAATTTCCTACCAATGTGTCTTTGGAGTGTATGAGGAAATCCACACAGGCACAGGGAGAACATTCAAACTCCAGGCAGGTGCTGTAGTTGGGATTCAAACCAACAACCCAAGTAAATCAATATATGTTATGAGTGTTTTTCATTGGACTGATTCAAACTGCCCATATATGCAATGAATAAAGTCAAATACAACCTAATGTCCAAATAATTAGAATGTCGCATCATACATAGTACAGTCCCACAAAGAAATGTAACATATATTATTTTACAAACATAAATTATGTTTCTAAAAATTAATACATATTATCAGTGCTTTCCATGAGACCAATTCATCCTGCATATAAAGACAAAGATAAAAATTGAATACCACTTAATATTGAAAATATATTCTAAAATGTTTATGATTCATGACAATCCTCCCAAAATGACTCATTCATTTATCACTAATAAATCAGTTAAGGTTAGTATAAAAAAATGTAACCTCCCAGGAGCCAAAGTTGGCATATTAAATATACATCTTATTTCTGTTCTGGAAATAGTGCATATATAATTACCTCCTCCATAATTAAACTATTATTTCACTGCATGAAAATTGTAAACCAGATGGATGCCTATTTACTGTATATGTTCTCCAATCCATGCAGCCAGTAGTTCTACCTATGTATTGGTGTCTAGGAATGAGCTTTGTGTTCGAGTGGAACCCATGTTCGACTCAAACATCGTCTGTTCGACTGTTTGCCGAATTGCGAGCGATATGGGCCGTTTGCGGCAAATTTGTGTGGCGCATCACGGCCCATAATTCACTGCGGCATCGCTGTACATTGCTGGCTGATGATTGGCCAAGCATGCACTATGATCCGCATGCTTGCCAATCAAAGCGACATCTGTAGAGAGAGCTGTAATTCGCCAAAGCCAGGGTGGCTTCGGCCAATTATGGCTCAGGGGGTTTAGTACACACCCCACACCATATACGGCTGCCTGCATGGCAGCCCTGTGTAGTGTGTGTTCCGGTGTTGAGAGACAGAGAGACAGTGTCATTTGATTTAAGTTAGATAGATTAGGCAGGACAGTCAGTGAGTTAGCTGCACTTACAGTGTATTGTGTATATATATGCATCCCAGGTGTTGTATATATATAAATATATATAAATATATATATATATATATATATATATATATATATATATATATATATATACACTGTATTCAGTTTAGCTAGATCCGTTCCTGTTATTATCTTCCTACTGACAGGCAGGCTTGTGTTGTTACAGTATTTACAGCTACCTGAAGAAAATTGCTGGTGTTCTTCTGATCCTATTAGTACCACAGTCAGGCAGCTAGACTATTTACAGTTAGTGTAGTGCGTCCTCTAAAAGCTACAAGTTAGTTTAGTGTGACCTCTGCACAGTGTTCAGCTAAAGCTACAAGTTAGTGTAGTGCGTCCTCCTCACAGTGTTCAGCTAAAGCTACAAGTTAGTATAGTTTGTCCTCCTCACAGTGATCAGCTAAAGCTACAAGTTAGTGTAGTGTGTCCTCCTCACAGTGTTCAGCTAAAGCTACAAGTTAGTGTAGTGCGGCCTCTTCACAGTGTTCAGCTAAATCTACAAGTTAGTGTAGTGCGTCCTCCTCACAGTGTTCAGCTAAAGCTACAAGTTAGTGTAGTGTGTCCTCCTCACAGTGTTCAGCTAAAGCTACAAGTTAGTGTAGTGCAACCTCTGCACAGTGTTCAGCTAAAGCTACAAGTTAGTGTAGCGCATCCTCCTCAAAGTGTTCAGCTAAAGCTACAAGTTAGTGTAGTGCGTCCTCCTCACAGTGTTCAGCTAAAGCTACAAGTTAGTTTAGTGCTTCCTCTGAACAGTGTTCATCCAAAACTACAAGTTAGTGTAGTGCACAGTGTTCAGCTAAAGCTACAAGTTAGTGTAGTGCATCCTCCTCACAGTGTTCAGCTAAAGCTACAAGTTAGTGTAGTGCGTCCTCCTCATAATGTTCAGCTAAAGCTACAAGTTAGTGTAGTGTGTCCTCCTCACAGTGTTTAGCTAAAGCTACAAGTTAGTGTAGTGCGCCCTCTGCACAGTGTTCAGCTGAAGCTACAAGTTAGTGTAGTGCGTCCTCCTCACAGTGTTCAGCTATAAGTTAGTGTAGTGCTTCCTCTGAACAGTGTTCAGCTAAAGCTACAAGTTAGTGTAGTGCGTCCTCTGAACAGTGTTCAATCTAAAGCTACAAGTTAGTGTAGTGCACAGTGTTCAGCTAAAGCTACAAGTTAGTGTAGTGCGTCCTCCTCACAGTGTTCAGCTAAAGCTACAAGTTAGTGTAGTGCATCCTCCTCACAGTGTTCAGCTAAAGCTACAAGTTAATGTAATGCGTCCTCCTTACAGTGTTCAGCTAAAGCTACAAGTTAGTGTAGTGCGACCTCTGCACAGTGTTCAGCTGAAGCTACAAGTTAGTGTAGTGCGTCCTCTGAAGTGTTCAGCTAAAGCTACAAGTTAGTGTAGTGCACAGTGTTCAGCTAAAGCTACAAGTTAGTGTAGTGTGTCCTCCTCTTAGTGTTCAGCTAAAGCTACAAGTTAGTGTAGTGCGACCTCTGCACAGTGTTCAGCTAAAGCTATAAGTTAGTGTAGTGCTTCCTCTGAACAGTGTTCAGCTAAAGCTACAAGTTAGTGTAGTGCATCCTCTGAACAGTGTTCAATCTAAAGCTACAAGTTAGTGTAGTGCACAGTGTTCAGCTAAAGCTACAAGTTAGTGTAGTGCGACCTCTGCACAGTGTTCAGCTAAAGCTACAAGTTAGTGTAATGCGTCCTCCTCACAGTGTTCAGCTAAAGCTACAAGTTAGTGTAGTGCGTTCTCCTCATAGTATTCAGCTAATGCTACAAGTTAATGTAGTGTGACCTCTGCACAGTGTTCAGCTAAAGCTACAAGTTAGTGTAGTGCAGGCAGCTACATCTGCACAGTTACTCTGCACAGTGTTCAGCTAAAGCTACAAGTTAGTGTAGTGCGTCCTCCTCATAGTGTTCAGCTAAAGCTACAAGTTAGTGTAGTGCGACCTCTGCACAGTGTTCCGCTAAAGCTACAAGTTAGTGTAGTGCATCCTCTGAACAGTGTTCAGCTAAAGCTACAAGTTAGTGTAGTGTGACCTCTGGACAGTGTTCAGCTAAAGCTACCTGTAGAAGGTTGGTGGTGTTTTCCTGATCCTATTACTACCGCAGGCAGCTACATTATTTTAACGTTAGTGTAGTGCGTCCTCTGCACAGTGTTCAGCTAAAGTTATCTTTAGAAGGTTGGTGGTGTTTTCCTGATCCTATCACCAGAGGTGGGGGACTTGAGTCACATGACTTGACTTAAGTCAGACTTGAGTCACCTGTTTGAGGACTTTCGACTTGCTTGGCAAAATTAAATAAATGTCTCGACTTGACTTTGACTTCTCACTAATGACTTGTGACTTGACTTTGACTTGGGCTATTTGACTTGCAATGACTTGACACCACCCCCCTGAAAATATTACCCACACACTCCGCCCACCACCGCCTCTGAGCCAATCAGCATTTGCCAAATGCCATTGGAGCTGCTCAGGGTAGCGGTAAGAGTTATGTCAGTCCCTGCATAAAGCGCACCTGTTGAACGTGTGTTCAGCCATGGTGGGGTGATAATGCGACCCCATCGCTCACAACTGAGCGAGAAAGTATTTTCCAATTTAATTTTTTGCAAATGCAATGCATTTTAAGTGGCTATTCTCATCACCATTCAAGTGTTCAGATGTTGGCATTGTGTCAATTTCAAACTTTGAGCTTAGTTATTTTCCCCCTCAGCAAGGAATACATTTTTTCAGGCTTGTTGGCCATTTAATTGTTGAGTGTTCTGCTCCTTGTCTGCTGTTTGGGCATTCAAAGTGTTTCTTTAATATGCCAAGAAAAAAGCACTAAGCAGTTTTGTTAATGTTGAAAATAAAACAAAACCTTTCCTGAAAACTGACTTTTAACTCATTTAAAGGTGGAAATGGGGTAGATCAGTATTTTGACTTTGTGACTTGACCAAAATAAATGACTTGACTTGCTTGACTTCTAGAAGGGACTCGACTTGACTTGCTTGCTTTTCGCCACAGTAACTTGGGACTTTCTTGTGACTTGAAGGTTAAGACTTGAGACTTGCTTGTGACTTGCACATATGTGACTTACTCCCATGTGTGCTTATCACTACCACAGGCAGCTACATTATTTACACGTTAGTCTAGTGCGACCTCTGCATAGTGTTCAGCTAAAGCTACAAGTTAGTGTAGTGCGTCCTCTGCAGTGTTCAGCTAAAGCTACAAGTTAGTGCAGTGCGACCTCTGCACAGTGTTCATCTAAAGCTACAAGTTAGTGTAGTGTGTCCTCTGAAGTGTTCAGCTAAAGCTACAAGTTAGTGTAGTGCACAGTGTTCAGCTAAAGCTACAAGTTAGTGTAGTGCGTCCTCCTCACAGTGTTCAGCTAAAGCTACAAGTTAGTGTAGTGCGTCCTCCTGACAGTGTTCAGCTAAAGCTACAAGTTGGTGTAGTGTGTCCCCCTCACAGTGTTCAGCTAAAGCTACAAGTTAGTGTAGTGCGACCTCTGCACAGTGTTTAGCTAAAGCTACAAGTCAGTGTAGTGCGTCCTCCTTATAGTGTTCAGCTAAAGCTACAAGTTAGTTTAGTGTGACCTCTGCACAGTGTTCAGCTAAAGCTAAAAGTTAGTGTAGTGCAGGCAGCTACATCTGCACGGTTACTCTGCACAGTGTTCAGCTAAAGCTACAAGTTAGTGTAGTGCATCCTCCTCACAGTGTTCAGCTAAAGCTACAAGTTAGTGTAGTGCGTCCTCCTCACAGTGTTCAGCTAAAGCTACAAGTTAGTGTAGTGCGTCCTCTTCACAGTGTTCAGCTAAAGCTACAATTTAGTGTAGTGCGACCTCTGCACAGTGTTCAGCTAAAGCTACAAGTTAGTGTAGTGCGTCCTCTGAAGTGTTCAGCTAAAGCTACAAGTTAGTGTAGTGCACAGTGTTCAGCTAAAGCTACAAGTTAGACCTCTGCACGGTATTCAGCTAAAGCTACAAGTTAGTGTAGTGCGTCCTCTGAACTATGTTCAGCTAAAGCTACAAGTTAGTGTAGTGCATCCTCTGAACAGTGTTCAATCTAAAGCTACAAGTGAGTGCAGTGCACAGTGTACAGCTAAAGCTACAAGTTAGTGTAGTGCGTCCTCTGAACAGTGTTCAGCTAAAGCTACAAGTTAGTGTAGTGCGTCCTCTGAACAGTGTTCATCTAAAGCTAAAAGTTAGTGTAGTGCACAGTGTTCAGCTAAAGCTACAAGTCAGTGTAGTGCGTCCTCCTCACAGTGTTCAGCTAAAGCTACAAGTTAGTGTAGTGCATCCTCCTCACAGTGTTCAGCTAAGGCTACAATTTGGTGTAGTGTGTGCTCCTCACAGTGTTCAGCAAAAGCTACAAGTTAGTGTAGTGCGACCTCTGCACAGTGTTCAGCTAAAGCTACAAGTTAGTGTAGTGCGTCCTCCTTATAGTGTTCAGCTAAAGCTACAAGTTAGTGTAGTGCGACCTTTTCACAGTGTTCAGCTAAAGCTACAAGTTAGTGTAGTTCAGGCAGCTACATCTGCACAGTTACTCTGCAGCGTGTTCAGCTAAAGCTACAAGTTAGTGTAGTGCGTCCTCTGAACAGTGTTCAGCTAAAGCTACAAGTTAGTGTAGTGCGTCATCTGAACAGTGTTCAGCTAAAGCTATAAGTTAATGCAGTGCTTCCTCTGAACAGTGTTCATCTAAAGCTACAAGTTAGTGTAGTGCATAGTGTTCAGCTAAAGCTACAAATTAATGTAGTGCGTCCTCCTCACAGTGTTCTGCTAAAGCTACAAGTTAGTGTAGTGCACATTGTTCAGCTAAAGCTACAAGTTAGTGTAGTACGTCCTCCTCACAGTGTTCAGCTAAAGCTACAAGTTAGTGTAGTGCGTCCTCCTCACAATGTTCAGCTAAAGCTACAAGTTAGTGTAATGCATCCTCCTCATAGTGTTCAGCTAAAGCTACAAGTTAGTGTAGTGCGTCCTCCTCACAGTGCTCAGCTAAAGCTAAAAATTAGTGTAGTGCATCCTCCTCATATTGTTCAGCTAAAGCTACAAGTTAGTGTAGTGCGACCTCTGCACAGTGTTCAGCTAAAGCTACAAGTTAGTGTAGTGCATCCTCTGAGCAGTGTTCAGATAAAGCTACAAGTTAGTGTAGTGCGACCTCTGCACAGTGTTCAGCTAAAGCTACCTGTAGAAGGTTGGTGGTGTTTTCCTGATCCTATCACTACCACAGGCAGCTACATTATTTTTATGTTAGTCTAGTGCGACCTCTGCACAGTGTTCAGGTAAAGCTACCTGTAGAAGGTTGGTGGTGTTTTCCTGATCCTATCACTACCGAAGGCAGCTACATTATTTTAACGTTGGTGTAGTGCATCCTCTTCACAGTGTTCAGCTAAAGCTACAAGTTCGTGTAGTGCATCCTCTGAACAGTGTTCAATCTAAAGTTACAAGTTTGTGTAGTGCACAGAGTACAGCTAAAGCTACAAGTTAGTGTAGTGCGTTCTCTGAACAGTGTTCAGCTAAACCTACAAGTTAGTGTAGTGCGTCCTCTGAACAGTGTTCATCTAAAGCTACAAGTTAGTGTAGTGCACAGTGTTCAGATAAAGCTACAAGTCAGTGTAGTGCGTCCTCCTCACAGTGTTCAGCTAAAGCTACAAGTTAGTGTAGTGCGTCCTCCTCACAGTGTTCAGCTAAAGCTACAAGTTGGTGTAGTGTGTCCTCCTCACAGTGTTCAGCTAAAGCTACAAGTTAGTGTAGTGCGACCTCATCACAGTGTTCAGCTAAAGCTACAAGTTAGTGTAGTGCGTCCTCCTTATAGTGTTCAGCTAAAGCTACAAGTTAGTGTAGTGCGACCTTTTCACAGTGTTCAGCTAAAGCTACAAGTTAGTGTAGTGCAGGCAGCTACCTCTGCACAGTTACTCTGCAGCGTGTTCAGCTAAAGCTACAAGTTAGTGTAGTGCGTCCTCTGAACAGTGTTCAGCTAAAGCTAAAAGTTAGTGTAGTGCGTCCTCTGAACAGTGTTCAGCTAAAGCTATAAGTTAATGCAGTGCTTCCTCTGAACAGTGTTCATCTAAAGCTACAAGTTAGTGTAGTGCACAGTGTTCAGCCAAAGCTACAAATTAATGTAGTGCGTCCTCCTCACAGTGTTCTGCTAAAGCTACAAGTTAGTGTAGTGCGACTTCTGCACAGTGTTCAGCTAAAGCTACAAGTTAGTGTAGTGCACATTGTTCAGCTAAAGCTACAAGTTAGTGTAGTACGTCCTCCTCACAGTGTTCAGCTAAAGCTACAAGTTAGTGTAGTGCGTCCTCCTCACAATGTTCAGCTAAAGCTACAAGTTAGTGGACTTGATGGACTTGTGTCTTTTTTCAACCTCACCTACTATGTAACTATGTGTAATGCATCCTCCTCACAGTGTTCAGCTAAAGCTACAAGTTAGTGTAGTGCGACCTCTGCACAGTGTTCAGCTAAAGCTACAAGTTAGTGTAGTGCGTCCTCCTCACAGTGTTCAGCTAAAGCTAAAAATTAGAGTAGTGCATCCTCCTCATAGTGTTCAGCTAAAGCTACAAGTTGGTGTAGTGTGACCTCTGCACAGTGTTTAGCTAAAGCTACAAGTTAGTGTAGTGCAAGCAGCTACATCTGCACAGTTACTCTGCACAGTGTTCAGCTAAAGCTACAAGTTAGTGTAGTGCGTCCTCCTCACAGTGTTCAGCTAAAGCTACAAGTTAGTGTAGTGCGACCTCTGCACAGTGTTCAGCTAAAGCTACAAGTTAGTGTAGTGCATCCTCTGAGCAGTGTTCAGATAAAGCTTCAAGTTAGTGTAGTGCGACCTCTGCACAGTGTTCAGCTAAAGCTACCTGTAGAAGGTTGGTGGTGTTTTCCTGATCCTATCACTACCACAGGCAGCTACATTATTTTTATGTTAGTCTAGTGCGACCTCTGCACAGTGTTCAGCTAAAGCTACCTGTAGAAGGTTGGTGGTGTTTTCCTGATCCTATCACTACCGAAGGCAGCTACATTATTTTAACGTTGGTGTAGTGCGTCCTCTTCACAGTGTTCAGCTAAAGCCACAAGTTCGTGTAGTGCATCCTCTGAACAGTGTTCAATCTAAAGCTACAAGTTTGTGTAGTGCACAGTGTACAGCTAAAGCTACAAGTTAGTGTAGTGCGTTCTCTGAACAGTGTTCAGCTAAAGCTACAAGTTAGTGTAGTGCACAGTATTCAGATAAAGCTACAAGTCAGTGTAGTGCGTCCTCCTCACAGTGTTCAGCTAAAGCTACAAGTTAGTGTAGTGCGTCCTCCTCACAGTGTTCAGCTAAAGCTACAAGTTGGTGTAGTGTGTCCTCCTCACAGTGTTTAGCTAAAGCTACAAGTTAGTGTAGTGCGACCTCATCATAGTGTTCAGCTAAAGCTACAAGTTAGTGTAGTGCGTCCTCCTTATAGTGTTCAGCTAAAGCTACAAGTTAGTGTAGTGCGACCTCTGCACAGTGTTCAGCTAAAGCTACAAGTTAGTGTAGTGCAGGCAGCTACATCTGCACAGTTACTCTGCAGCGTGTTCAGCTAAAGCTACAAGTTAGTGTAGTGCGTCCTCTGAACAGTGTTCAGCTAAAGCTACAAGTTAGTGTAGTGCGTCCTCTGAACAATGTTCAGCTAAAGCTACAAGTTAGTGTAGTGCGTCCTCTGAACAATGTTCAGCTAAAGCTACAAGTTAATGCAGTGCATCCTCTGAACAGTGTTCATCTAAAGCTACAAGTTAGTGTAGTGCACAGTGTTGAGCTAAAGCTACAAATTAGTGTAGTGCGTCCTCCTCACAGTGTTCTGCTAAAGCTATAAGTTAGTTTAGTGCGACCTCTGCACAGTGTTCAGCTAAAGCTACAAGTTAGTGTAGTGCATCCTCTGAACAGGGTTCAATCTAAAGCTACAAGTTAGTGTAGTGCACAGTGTACAGCTAAAGCTACAAGTTAGTGTAGTGCGTCCTCTGAACAGTGTTCAGCTAAGCCTACAAGTTAGTGTAGTGCGTCATCTGAACAGTGTTTATCTAAAGCTACAAGTTAGTGTAGTACACAGTGTTCAGCTAAAGCTACAAGTCAGTGTAGTGCGTCCTCCTCACAGTGTTCAGCTAAAGCTACAAGTTAGTGTAGTGCGTCCTCCTCACAGTGTTCAGCTAAGGCTACAAGTTGGTGTAGTGTGTCCTCCTCACAGTGTTTAGCTAAAGCTACAAGTTAGTGTAGTTTGTCCTCCTTATAGTGTTCAGCTAAAGCTACAAGTTAGTGTAGTGCGACCTCTGCACAGTGTTCAGCTAAAGCTACAAGTTAGTGTAGTGCAGGCAGTTACATCTGCGCAGTTACTCTGCAGCGTGTTCAGCTAAAGCTACAAGTTAGTGTAGTGCATCCTCTGAACAGTGTTCAGCTAAAGCTACAAGTTAGTGTAGTGCGTCCTCTGAACAGTGTTCAGCTAAAACTACAAGTTAGTGTAGTGCGTCCTCTGAACAGTGTTCAGCTAAAGCTACAAGTTAATGCACTGCGTCCTCTGAACAGTGTTCATCTAAAGCTACAGGTTAGTGTAGTGCACAGTGTTCAGAAAAAGCTACAAATTAGTGTAGTGCGTCCTCCTCACAGTGTTCTGCTAAAGCTATAAGTTAGTGTAGTGCGACCTCTGCACAGTGTTCAGCTAAAGCTACAAGTTAGTGTAGTGCACAGTGTTCAGCTAAAGCTACAAGTTAGTATAGTACGTCCTCCTCACAGTGTTCAGCTAAAGCTACAAGTTAGTGTAGTGCGTCCTCCTCACAGTGTTCAGCTAAAGCTACAAGTTAGTGTAGTGCATCCTCCTCACAGTGTTCAGCTAAAGCTACAAGTTAATGTAGTGCGACCTCTGCGCAGTGTTCAGCTAAAGCTACAAGTTAGTGTAGTGCGTCCTCCTCACAGTGTTCAGCTAAAGCTACAAATTAGTGTAGTGAATCCTCCTCATAGTGTTCAGCTAAAGCTACAAGTTAGTGTCGTGCGACCTCTGCACAGTGTTTAGCTAAAGCTACAAGTTAGTGTAGCGCAAGCAGCTACATCTGCACAGTTACTCTGCACAGTGTTCAGCTAAAGCTACAAGTTAGTGTAGTGCGTCCTCCTTATAGTGTTCAGCTAAAGCTACAAGTTAGTGTAGTGCGACCTCTGCACAGTGTTCAGTAGGGATGAGCTTCGTGTTCGAGTCGAACCTATGTTCAACTCGAACATCGGCTGTTCGGTCGTTCGCCGAATTGCGAACGATATGGGCCGTTCGCGCCAAATTCGTGTGGCGCATCACGGCCCATAATTCACTGTGGCATCGCAGTGCATTGCTTGCTGATGATTGGCCAAGCATGCACTATGACCCGCATGCTTGGCCAATTACAGCGCCGCCTGATCAGAGAGCCGTAATTGGCCAAAGCCAAGGAGGCTTTGGCCAATTATGGCTCAGGGGATTTAGTACACGCCCCACACTATATAAGGCCGCCTGTACGGCGGCCCTGTGCAGTGTGTTTCGGTGTGCTTAGAGAGAGAGAGAGACAGTGTCATTTTATTTGAGTTAGCTAGATTAGACAGGACAGTCAGTCAGTTAGCTGCACTTAAAGTGTATTGTATATATATGCATCCCACGTGTTGCATATATATATATACACTGTATTCAGTTTAGCTAGATCCGTTCCTGTTATCTTCTAGACTATTTACATTTAGTGCAGTGCGTCCTGCTCACAGTGTTCAGCTAGATCTGTTCGTGTTATCTTCCTACTGACAGGCAGGCTTGTCTTGTTACAGTATATAAAGCTACCTGAAGAAAATTACTGGTGTTCTTTTGATCCTATTAGTACCACGGTCAGGCAGCTAGACTATTTACATTTAGTGCACTGCGTCCTGCTCACAGTGTTCAGCTAGATCCGTTCCTGTTATCTTCCTACTGAAAGGCAGGCTTGTCTTGTTACAGTATATAAAGCTACCTGAAAAAAATTACTGGTGTTCTTTTGATCCTATTAGTACCACGGTCAGGCAGCTAGACTATTTACATTTAGTGCAGTGCGTCCTGCTCACAGTGTTCAGCTAGATCCGTTCCTGTTATCTTCCTACTGAAAGGCAGGCTTGTCTTGTTACAGTATATAAAGCTACCTGAAGAAAATGACTGGTGTTCTTTTGATCCTATTAGTACCACGGTCAGGCAGCTAGACTATTTACATTTAGTGCAGTGCGTCCTGCTCACAGTGTTCAGCTAGATCCGTTCCTGTTATCTTCCTACTTACAGGCAGGCTTGTCTTGTTACAGTATATAAAGCTACCTGAAGAAAATTACTGGTGTTCTTTTGATCCTATTAGTACCACGGTCAGGCAGCTAGACTATTTACATTTAGTGCAGTGCGTCCTGCTCACAGTGTTCAGCTAGATCCGTTCCTGTTATCTTCCTACTGACAGGCAGGCTTGTCTTGTTACAGTATTTACAGCTACCTAAAGAAAATTACTGGTGTTCTTTTGATCCTATTAGTACCACAGTCAGGCAGCTAGACTATTTACATTTAGTGCAGTGCGTCCTGCTCACAGTGTTCAGCTAGATCCGTTCCTGTTATCTTCCTACTGACAGGCAGGCTTGTCTTGTTACAGTATATAAAGCTACCTGAAGAAAATTACTGGTGTTCTTTTGATCCTATTAGTACCACGGTCAGGCAGCTAGACTATTTACATTTAGTGCAGTGCGTCCTGCTCACAGTGTTCAGCTACATCTGTTCCTGTTATCTTCCTACTGACAGGCAGGCTTGTCTTGTTACAGTATATAAAGCTACCTGAAGAAAATTACTGGTGTTCTTTTGATCCTATTAGTACCACAGTCAGGCAGCTAGACTATTTACATTTAGTGCAGTGCGTCCTGCTCACAGTGTTCAGCTAGATCCGTTCCTGTTATCTTCCTACTGACAGGCAGGCTTGTCTTGTTACAGTATTTACAGCTACCTAAAGAAAATTACTGGTGTTCTTTTGATCCTATTAGTACCACGGTCAGACAGCTAGACTATTTACATTTAGTACAGTGCGTCCTGCTCACAGTGTTCAGCTAGATCCGTTCCTGTTATCTTCCTACTGACAGGCAGGCTTGTCTTGTTACAGTATATAAAGCTACCTGAAGAAAATTACTGGTGTTCTTTTGATCCTATTAGTACCACGGTCAGGCAGCAAGACTATTTACATTTAGTGCACTGCGTCCTGCTCACAGTGTTCAGCTAGATCCGTTCCTGTTATCTTCCTACTGACAGGCAGGCTTGTCTTGTTACAGTATTTACAGCTACCTAAAGAAAATTACTGGTGTTCTTTTGATCCTATTAGTACCACGGTCAGGCAGCTAGACTATTTACATTTAGTGCAGTGCGTCCTGCTCACAGTGTTCAGCTAGATCCGTTCCTGTTATCTTCCTACTGACAGGCAGGCTTGTCTTGTTACAGTATATAAAGCTACCTGAAGAATTTTACTGGTGTTCTTTTGATCCTATTAGTACCACGGTCAGGCAGCTAGACTATTTACATTTAGTGCAGTGCGTCCTGCTCACAGTGTTCAGCTAGATCCGTTCCTGTTATCTTCCTACTGACAGGCAGGCTTGTCTTGTTACAGTATATAAAGCTACCTGAAGAAAATTACTGGTGTTCTTTTGATCCTATTAGTACCACGGTCAGGCAGCTAGACTATTTACATTTAGTGCAGTGCGTCCTGCTCACAGTGTTCAGCTAGATCCGTTCCTGTTATCTTCCTACTGACAGGCAGGCTTGTCTTGTTACAGTATTTACAGCTACCTAAAGAAAATTACTGGTGTTCTTTTGATCCTATTAGTACCACGGTCAGGCAGCTAGACTATTTACATTTAGTACAGTGCGTCCTGCTCACAGTGTTCAGCTAGATCTGTTCCTGTTATCTTCCTACTGACAGGCAGGCTTGTCTTGTTAAAGTATATAAAGCTACCTGAAGAAAATTACTGGTGTTCTTTTGATCCTATTAGTACCACGGTCAGGCAGCTAGACTATTTACATTTAGTACAGTGCGTCCTGCTCACAGTGTTCAGCTAGATCCGTTCCTGTTATCTTCCTACTGACAGGCAGGCTTGCCTTGTTACAGTATATAAAGCTACCTGAAAAAAATTACTGGTGTTCTTTTGATCCTATTAGTACCACGGACAGGCAGCTAGACTATTTACATTTAGTGCAGTGCGTCCTGCTCACAGTGTTCAGCTAGATCCGTTCCTGTTATCTTCCTACTGACAGGCAGGCTTGTCTTGTTACAGTATTTACAGCTACCTAAAGAAAATTACTGGTGTTCTTTTGATCCTATTAGTACCACGGTCAGGCAGCTAGACTATTTACATTTAGTGCACTGCGTCCTGCTCACAGTGTTCAGCTAGATCCGTTCCTGTTATCTTCCTACTGAAAGGCAGGCTTGTCTTGTTACAGTATATAAAGCTACCTGAAGAAAATTACTGGTGTTCTTTTGATCCTATTAGTACCACGGTCAGGCAGCTAGACTATTTACATTTAGTGCAGTGCGTCCTGCTCACAGTGTTCAGCTAGATCCGTTCCTGTTATCTTCCTACTTAAAGGCAGGCTTGTCTTGTTACAGTATATAAAGCTACCTGAAAAAAATTACTGGTGTTCTTTTGATCCTATTAGTACCACGGTCAGGCAGCTAGACTATTTACATTTAGTGCAGTGCGTCCTGCTCACAGTGTTCAGCTAGATCCGTTCCTGTTATCTTCCTACTGACAGGCAGGCTTGTCTTGTTACAGTATTTACAGCTACCTAAAGAAAATTACTGGTGTTCTTTTGATCCTATTAGTACCACGGTCAGACAGCTAGACTATTTACATTTAGTACAGTGCGTCCTGCTCACAGTGTTCAGCTAGATCCGTTCCTGTTATCTTCCTACTGACAGGCAGGCTTGTCTTGTTACAGTATATAAAGCTACCTGAAGAAAATTACTGGTGTTCTTTTGATCCTATTAGTACCACGGTCAGGCAGCTAGACTATTTACATTTAGTGCACTGCGTCCTGCTCACAGTGTTCAGCTAGATCCGTTCCTGTTATCTTCCTACTGACAGGCAGGCTTGTCTTGTTACAGTATTTACAGCTACCTAAAGAAAATTACTGGTGTTCTTTTGATCCTATTAGTACCACGGTCAGGCAGCTAGACTATTTACATTTAGTGCAGTGCGTCCTGCTCACAGTGTTCAGCTAGATCCGTTCCTGTTATCTTCCTACTGACAGGCAGGCTTGTCTTGTTACAGTATATAAAGCTACCTGAAGAATTTTACTGGTGTTCTTTTGATCCTATTAGTACCACGGTCAGGCAGCTAGACTATTTACATTTAGTGCAGTGCGTCCTGCTCACAGTGTTCAGCTAGATCCGTTCCTGTTATTTTCCTACTGACAGGCAGGCTTGTCTTGTTACAGTATATAAAGCTACCTGAAGAAAATTACTGGTGTTCTTTTGATCCTATTAGTACCACGGTCAGGCAGCTAGACTATTTACATTTAGTGCAGTGCGTCCTGCTCACAGTGTTCAGCTAGATCCGTTCCTGTTATCTTCCTACTGACAGGCAGGCTTGTCTTGTTACAGTATTTACAGCTACCTAAAGAAAATTACTGGTGTTCTTTTGATCCTATTAGTACCACGGTCAGGCAGCTAGACTATTTACATTTAGTACAGTGCGTCCTGCTCACAGTGTTCAGCTAGATCTGTTCCTGTTATCTTCCTACTGACAGGCAGGCTTGTCTTGTTAAAGTATATAAAGCTACCTGAAGAAAATTACTGGTGTTCTTTTGATCATATTAGTACCACGGTCAGGCAGCTAGACTATTTACATTTAGTACAGTGCGTCCTGCTCACAGTGTTCAGCTAGATCCGTTCCTGTTATCTTCCTACTGACAGGCAGGCTTGTCTTGTTACAGTATATAAAGCTACCTGAAGAAAATTACTGGTGTTCTTTTGATCCTATTAGTACCACGGACAGGCAGCTAGACTATTTACATTTAGTGCAGTGCGTCCTGCTCACAGTGTTCAGCTAGATCCGTTCCTGTTATCTTCCTACTGACAGGCAGGCTTGTCTTGTTACAGTATTTACAGCTACCTAAAGAAAATTACTGGTGTTCTTTTGATCCTATTAGTACCACGGTCAGGCAGCTAGACTATTTACATTTAGTGCACTGCGTCCTGCTCACAGTGTTCAGCTAGATCCGTTCCTGTTATCTTCCTACTGAAAGGCAGGCTTGTCTTGTTACAGTATATAAAGCTACCTGAAGAAAATTACTGGTGTTCTTTTGATCCTATTAGTACCACGGTCAGGCAGCTAGACTATTTACATTTAGTGCAGTGCGTCCTGCTCACAGTGTTCAGCTAGATCCGTTCCTGTTATCTTCCTACTTAAAGGCAGGCTTGTCTTGTTACAGTATATAAAGCTACCTGAAAAAAATTACTGGTGTTCTTTTGATCCTATTAGTACCACGGTCAGGCAGCTAGACTATTTACGTTTAGTGCAGTGCGTCCTGCTCACAGTGTTCAGCTAGATCCGTTCCTGTTATCTTCCTATTGACAGGCAGGCTTGTCTTGTTACAGTATTTACAGCTACCTAAAGAAAATTACTGGTGTTCTTTTGATCCTATTAGTACCACAGTCAGGCAGCTAGACTATTTACATTTAGTGCAGTGCGTCCTGCTCACAGTGTTCAGCTAGATCCGTTCCTGTTATCTTCCTACTGACAGGCAGGCTTGTCTTGTTACAGTATTTACAGCTACCTAAAGAAAATTACTGGTGTTCTTTTGATCCTATTAGTACCACGGTCAGGCAGCTAGACTATTTACATTTAGTACAGTGCGTCCTGCTCACAGTGTTCTGCTAGATCCGTTCCTGTTATCTTCCTACGGACAGGCAGGCTTGTCTTGTTACAGTATATAAAGCTACCTGAAGAAAATTACTGGTGTTCTTTTGATCCTATTAGTACCACGGTCAGGCAGCTAGACTATTTACATTTAGTGCAGTGCGTCCTGCTCACAGTGTTCAGCTAGATCCGTTCCTGTTACCTTCCTACTGACAGGCAGGCTTGTCTTGTTAAAGTATTTACAGCTACCTAAAGAAAATTACTGGTGTTCTTTTGATCCTATTAGTACCACAGTAAGGCAGCTAGACTATTTACATTTAGTGCAGTGCGTCCTGCTCACAGTGTTCAGCTAGATCCGTTCCTGTTATCTTCCTACTGACAGGCAGGCTTGTCTTGTTACAGTATTTACAGCTACCTAAAGATAATTACTGGTGTTCTTTTGATCCTATTAGTACCACGGTCAGGCAGCTAGACTATTTACATTTAGTGCAGTGCGTCCTGCTCACAGTGTTCAGCTAGATCCGTTCCTGTTATCTTCCTACTGACAGGCAGGCTTGTCTTGTTACAGTATATAAAGCTACCTGAAGAAAATTACTGGTGTTCTTTTGATCCTATTAGTACCACGGTCAGGCAGCTAGACTATTTACATTTAGTGCAGTGCGTCCTGCTCACAGTGTTCAGCTAGATCCGTTCCTGTTATCTTCCTACTGACAGGCAGGCTTGTCTTGTTACAGTATATAAAGCTACCTCAAGAAAATTACTGGTGTTCTTTTGATCCTATTAGTACCACGGTCAGGCAGCTAGACTATTTACATTTAGTGCAGTGCGTCCTGCTCACAGTGTTCAGCTAGATCCGTTCCTGTTATCTTCCTACTGACAGGCAGGCTTGTCTTGTTACAGTATTTACAGCTACCTAAAGAAAATTACTGGTGTTCTTTTGATCCTATTAGTACCACGGTCAGGCAGCTAGACTATTTACATTTAGTACAGTGCGTCCTGCTCACAGTGTTCTGCTAGATCCGTTCCTGTTATCTTCCTACTGACAGGCAGGCTTGTCTTGTTACAGTATATAAAACTACCTGAAGAAAATTACTGGTGTTCTTTTGATCCTATTAGTACCACGGTCAGGCAGCTAGACTATTTACAGTTAGTGCAGTGCGTCCTGCTCACAGTGTTCAGCTAAACCTACAAGTTAGTGGGGTGCGTCCACCTCAGTGTTCAGCTAAAGCTACCTGTAGAAGGTTGGTGGTGTTCTCATACTACAGGCAGGCAGTTGATTTTGCTAGCTGCAGTATATATATATATATATATATATATATATATATATATATATATATATATATCCCAGCTTAGTGCAGCTGCAGGCCATTAGTATGTCTGGAAGGCCAAGAAGGAGAGGCAGACAGTCACAAGCCAATAAGAGAAGGCAAGCAGGCTCTGTGTCTAGTGCTGGTCATGGAGACGGTGCATCCTCATCAGCACGTGGCCATGGGACACGCTTGGCCTTTTTTTCGGCAGCTGGCCGTGTTGAGCCGCAACATGCGGAAGACTTGGTCGAGTGGATGACCAAGCCGTCCTCATCCTCCTCATCCTCTCTCACCCATGCCCAGGGTGCTTTGTCTGGCAAAGCAGCGGCCTCTTCCCTCGGCTCAATGTCATCAGTGACTCCTTCCCTAGCTCCACCATGTCCTCCTGAGGAGTCCCTCGAACTGTTTGACCACAGTGTTGGGTACATGCTCCAGGAGGATGCCCAGTGTTTGGAAGGCTCTGATGATGATACTGAGCTCGATGAAGGGAGTAACATGAGCACGGACAGAGGGGGTGCCCAAGAAGGACAGCAATCTGGCATTCATGCTCCCCCTGCTGCAGCATACTGCCAGGTTTGCTCCAGTGATGAGGAGGGAGGGGATGATGAGGTCACTGACTCAATGTGGGTGCCTGATAGGAGGGAGGAGGAGGAGGAGGAGGAGGCGGCACATCACCAACGAGGCAGGATGCCCTCCAGGGGCCAGCCTAAGGGCAGCACATTGACTTTATCACATGTGCAGGGCGCTGCAGTCTCTGCGCGTTATTCAAAAGTTCTTTGGTGTGGGCCTTTTTTGAGACGAGTGCATCAGATCGCACCGCTGCTATTTGCAACATATGTCTCAAGCGTATCTCACGTGGCCAAAACATCTCCCGCTTGGGTACCACATGCTTGACCAGACATATGTTGACCTGCCATGCAGTTCGTTGGCAAGCGCATCTAAAAGACCCACACCAAAGAACAAAGAGGACCTCTCCTTGCTCCTCATCAGCTGAGATTTCCAACCCCACTAGACCTTCAGTCCTCTCTGAGACCTGCACTGAGAGGAATGAAGGTGTAGAATTAGGTGTGTCACAGCCAAGTACTTGTGGGCAATCTGCTTTTGGTACACCGACGTCAGATTGTACCAGGCAAATTTCCCTGCCCCAGCTGCTGCACCGCCAAAAGAAGTTTGCTCCCAGCCATCCACATGCCCAGCGGTTGAATGCTAGCTTGGCAAAATTGCTAGCACTTCAACTGCTGCCTTTTCAGTTGGTAGACTCTGCCCCCTTCTGTGAGTTTGTGGAATGTGCGGTTCCTCAGTGGCAGGTACCCAAATGCCACTTTTTCTCACGGAAGGCGATTCCGGCTCTCTACCGGCATGTGGAAGGCTAATGATTGCTAATGATTGTGACACACCTCTCTCCTCCACCCCCTCCTCTTTTTCTTCCTCCATGGCCCCTTCCTCGGAACCAGCGGTGCTCCGTAGTCGTTCAAGGGGCTACGCAAGTATGAAGGCCAAAAGATGCCATGCGGTGCTTGAGCTGGGGTGCTTGGGGGACAGGAGCCACACTGGGGCAGAGGTTTTGTCAGCTCTGCAGGGGCAGGTTCAGAGGTGGTTGACGCCACGCCAACTTAAGGCAGGAATGGTGGTTTGCGACAATGGCACCAACCTCCTCTCTGCCCTCCGACAGGGACAAATGACCCATGTGCCCTGTTTGGCTCATGTCCTTAACTTGGTGGTGCAGCGGTTCTTGGGCAGGTACCCGGGCTTACAGGATGTCCTGAGGCAGGCCAGGAAAGTCTGTGTGCATTTCCGCCGGTCATATAATGCCAGTGCTCGGCTGACGGACCTCCAAAAGGAGTTTAACCTGCCCAAGAACCGCCTAATCTGTGACATGCCCACCAGGTGGAACTCAACGTTGGCCATGCTGCAGCGGCTGCACACGCAGCAGAGGGCCATCAATGAGTACCTGTGCGACTATGGCACCAGGACAGGGTCAGGGGAGCTTGGTTTTTTTTCTCCACGCCAGTGGGCCATGATCAGGGATGCATGCACTGTCCTGTCACCATTTGAGGAGGCCACGAGGATGGTGAGCAGTGACAGTGCATGCATCAGTGACACTGTCCCCCTTGTCCACCTGTTGGAGCACACGCTGCGTGGAATAATGGACAGGGCACTTGAGGCAGAACAGAGGCAGGAAGAGGAGGACTTCCTTAGCTCTCAAGGCCCCCTTTATCCAGACAGTGTTCCTGCGTGCCCGCCGATCACACAGGAAGAGGACGAGGAGGAGGAGGAGGAGGAGGAAGATTGTGTCAGTATGGAGTTGGAGCCTGGCACTCAGCATCAGCAGCAGTCTTTAAGGGATCAGTCCCAAGAAACACATGGACTTGTACGTGGCTGGGAGGAGGTGGCTGCGGACAATGTCGTCCTTAGTGACCCAGAGGACTCCGGACCGAATGCCTCAGCAAACCTACGCTGCATGGCCTCCCTGATCCTGCAAAGCCTGCGTAAGGATCCTCGTATTCGTGGTATCAAGGAGAAGGACCAATACTGGCTGGCAACCCTCCTTGATCCACGTTACAAGGGTAAGGTTGCGGACCTTATCTTGCCATCGCAGAGGGAGCAGAGGATGAAACATCTTCGGGAGGCCTTGCAGAAAGGTCTGTGCAACGCGTTCCCAGAGACTGGGAGGTTACAAACTCCTGTTTCTGGACAACGTGTTGCTGAGGCTTCGGTCAGTCAAAGAAGGAGCGGTGGAGAAGGTGGCCGTCTGACCGATGCGTTCGGACAATTTTTTGGTCCGCAGCCCCAAGGTATGATCGGTTCCAGCAACCATCACCAGCGTCTGTTTTACATGGTGCAGGAATACCTAGGGGCAAGATCAGACTTGGACACCTTTCCCCCGAAAATCCTCTGGGTTACTGGGTCTTGAGGATGGATCACTGGCCAGAGCTTGCACAGTATGCAATTGAGCTACTGGCCTGTCCTGCATCCAGCGTTCTTTCGGAACGCACATTCAGTGCTGCTGGAGGCGTGGTAACCGATCACAGGGTGCGTCTGTCCACCGACTCGGTCGATCGACTGACCTTCATAAAAATGAATCAGTCTTGGATCACCACCAGCTACCAAGCACCTGATGCTGATGTAACCGAATAATTTTTTTTGAAATCTCAGATCCCTTCAAAGACTGCCCATGCTGATGCTGAGTGACTATCCCTGAGTAATTATCCTCTTCCTCCTCAATCATCACGCTGATAGCTTGTAAGAACATTTTTGGTTCTGGGCGCCACCACCAGTGCCTAAGGCACAATTTTTCAGCCCCTGTTTAACAGGGGCGTGTAATTACAATTTTTGATGTAATACTTTGCAGCAGGGCTCGCCCCTGCATTCCAACTAGAGTGTCTGTGAGGGGTTGCAGTGTTGTGGCACCAGCACCAGTGCCCAAGGCCCAATTTTTCTGCTCTTGTCTAACAGGGGCGTGTAATTACAATTTTTGATGCAATACTTTGCAGCAGGGCTCGTTCCTGCATTCCAACTAAAGTGTCTGTGAGGGGTTGCAGTGTTGTGGCACCAGCACCAGTGCCCAAGGCCCAATTTTTCAGCTCCTGTCTAACAGGGGCGTGTAATTACAATTTTTGATGCAATACTTTGCAGCAGGGCTCGTTCCTGCGTTCCAACTAGAGTGTCTGTAAGGGGTTGCAGTGTAGTGGCACCAGCACCAGTGCCTAAGGCCTAATTTTTCAGCTCCTGTTCAACAGGGGCATGTAATTACAATTCTTGATCTAATATTTCACAGCAGGGCCCTGTGAGGGCTTACAGTGTTGTGGCCACAGCAACACCTAAGGCCCAAATTTCTGCTGAGTATATAGGGCAGGACCCTACTTTCAAACATCTAACTTACAAACGACTCCTACTTGCAAACGGAAGGAGACAACAGGAAGTGAGATGAAATCTACCCCTAGGAAGTGAAATTCTCTCCTGTAAGAGTTAATATGGGAAAAAATATTCTCCTTTCCACTGATGCTTTCCAATCCTTGTTCCACAAAAAACCCGAATTTTCAAAAAACATTTTTCATTGGGACAAAAAGTGAGGTGAAATATTCTGAAAAGGAGGAAAGACAGCAAAACAAATGTCGCAGGGGTGATAACCCTTCCCTATGTTTTCCAAAAAGCTTAAAAAAGATTTTTTGGCTGGAGCTAAACACGTTAAAACTGTACCCGTTCAAAATTACAAACAGATTCTACTTAACAACAAACCTACAGTCCCTGTCTTGTTTGCACCACCTGTATACTGCTGTTCAGAGTATATAGGGCCTGGGGGCCCCACACCTTTCTTTATTTTAATTTGGGTGCGGGGTTCCCCTTAATATCCACACAAGACCCAAAGGGCCTGGTAATGGACTGGTGGGTACCCATGCCGTTTGTCTCACTGATTTTCATCCATATTGCCATGACCCGACATTACATTAAACCCGCAAGCAGTTTTAAATGAGATTTTTTCCTTTAAAAATGACATTTTGTGCAGGGACTGTTCTAAACACGGGAAACACGCGTCACTTTACAGGCATACTATAGACACCCCCCAGGTACGATATTTAAAGGAATATTTCACTTTTTTTTTTTTACTTTAAGCATCATTAAAATCACTGCTCCCGAAAAAACGGCCGTTTTTAAAAGTTTTTTTTGCATTGATACATGTCCCCTGGGATAGGACCCGGGTCCCCAAACCCTTTTTAGGACAATACCATGCAAATTAGCCTTTAAAATTAGCACTTTTGATTTTGAACGTTCGAGTCCCATAGACGTCAATGGGATTCTAACGTTCGTGCGAACTTTCGGTCCGTTTGCAGGTTCTGGTGCGAACCGAACCGGGGGGTGTTCGGCTCATCCCTAGTGTTCAGCTAAAGCTACAAGTTAGTGTAGTGCATCCTCTGAACAGTGTTCAGCTAAAGCTACAAGTTAGTGTAGTGCGTCCTCTGAACAGTGTTCAGCTAAAGCTACAAGTTAGTGTAGTGCGTCCTCTGAACAGTGTTCAGCTAAAGCTACAAGTTAATGCAGTGCGTCCTCTGAACAGTGTTCATCTAAAGCTACAAGTTAGTGTAGTGCACAGTGTTCAGCTAAAGCTACAAATTAGTGTAGTGCGTCCTCCTCACAGTGTTCTGCTAAAGCTACAAGTTAGTGTAGTGCGACCTCTGCACAGTGTTCAGCTAAAGCTACAAGTTAGTGTAGTGCACAGTGTTCAGCTAAAGCTACAAGTTAGTGTAGTACGTCCTCCTCACAGTGTTCAGCTAAAGCTACAAGTTAGTGTAGTGCGTCCTCCTCACAGTGTTCAGCTAAAGCTACAAGTTAGTGTAGTGCATCCTTCTCACAGTGTTCAGCTAAAGCTACAAGTTAGTGTAGTGCGACCTCTGCGCAGAGTTCAGCTAAAGCTACAAGTTAGTGTAGTGCGTCCTCCTCACAGTGTTCAGCTAAAGCTACAAATTAGTGTAGTGAATCCTCCTCATAGTGTTCAGCTAAAGCTACAAGTTAGTGTAGTGCGACCTCTGCACAGTGTTTAGCTAAAGCTACAAGTTAGTGTAGTGCAAGCAGCTACATCTGCACAGTTACTCTGCAGAGTGTTCAGCTAAAGCTACAATTTAGTGTAGTGCGTCCTCCTCACAGTGTTCAGCTAAAGCTACAAGTTAGTGTAGTGCGACCTCTGCACAGTGTTCAGGTAAAGCTACAAGTTAGTGTGGTGTGTCCTCCTCACAGTGTTCAGCTAAAGCTACAAGTTAGTGTAGTGTGACCTCTGCACAGTGTTCAGCTAAAGCTACCTGTAGAAGGTTGGTGGTGTTTTCCTGATCCTATCGCTAGGGCAGGCAGCTACATTTTTTAACATTAGTGTAGTGCGTACTCTGCACAGTGTTCAGCTAAAGCTATCTTTAGAAGGTTGGTGGTGTTTTCCTGATCCTGTCACTACCACAGGCAGCTACATTATTTTTATGTTAGTCTAGTGCGACATCTGCACAGTGTTCAGCTAAAGCTACCTGTAGAAGGTTGGTGGTGTTTTCCTGATCCTATCACTACCACAGGCAGCTACATTATTTTAACGTTGGTGTAGTGCGTCCTCTGCACAGTGTTCAGCTAAAGCTACAGGTTAGTGTAGTGCGGCCTCTGCACAGTGTTCAGCTAAAGCTACCTGTAGAAGGTTGGTGGTGTTTTCCTGATCCTATCACTACCACAGGCAGCTACATTATTTTAACGTTGGTGTAGTGCGTCCTCTGCACAGTGTTTAGCTAAAGCTACAAGTTAGTGTAGTGCGACCTCGGCACAGTGTTCAGCTAAAGCTACCTGTAGAAGGTTGGTGGTGTTTTTATGATCCTATCACTACCGCAGGCAGCTACATTATTTTAACATTAGTGTAGTGCGTCCTCTGCACAGTGTTCAGCTAAAGCTACAAGTTAGTGTAGTGCGTCCTCCTCACAGTGTTCAGCTAAAGCTAAAAGTTGGTGTAGTGTGTCCTCCTCACAGTGTTCAGCTAAAGCTACAAGTTAGTGTAGTGCGACCTCTGCACAGTGTTCAGATAAAGCTACAAGTTGGTGTAGTGCATCCTCCTTATAGTGTTCAGCTAAAACTATAAGTTAGTGTAGTGTGACCTCTGCACAGTGTTCAGCTAAAGCTACAAGTTAGTGTAGTGCAGGCAGCTACATCTGCACAGTTACTCTGCAGCGTGTTCAGCTAAAGCTACAAGTTAGTGTAGTGCGTCCTCTAAACAGTGTTCAGCTAAAGCTACAAGTTAGTGTAGTGCCTCCTCTCAACAGTGTTCAGCTAAAGCTACAAGTTAGTGTAGTGCACAGTGTTCAGCTAAAGCTACAAATTAGTGTAGTGCGTCATCCTCACAGTGTTCTGCTAAAGCTACAAGTTAGTGTAGTGCGACCTCTGCACAGTGTTCAGCTAAAGCTACAAGTTAGTGTAGTGCACAGTGTTCAGCTAAAGCTACAAGTTAGTGTAGTGCATCCTCCTCATAGTGTTCAGCTAAAGCTACAAGTTAGTGTAGTGCGACCTCTGCACAGTGTTTAGCTAAAGCTACAAGTTAGTGTAGTGCAAGCAGCTACATCTGCACAGTTACTCTGCACAGTGTTCAGCTAAAGCTACTAGTTAGTGTAGTGTGTCCTCCTCACAGTGTTCAGCTAAAGCTACAAGTTAGTGTAGTGCGACCTCTGCACAGTGTTCAGCTAAAGCTACAAGTTAGTGTATTGCGTCCTCTGCACAGTGTTCAACTAAAGCTATCTGTAGAAGGTTGGTGGTGTTTTTATGATCCTATCACTACCACAGGCAGCTACATTATTTTAACATTAGTGTAGTGCGTCCTCTGCACAGTGTTCAGCTAAAGCTATCTTTAGAAGGTTGGTGGTGTTTTCATGATCCTATCACTACTGCAGGCAGCTACATTATTTACACGTTAGTCTAGTGCGACCTCTGCACAGTGTTCAGCTAAAGCTACCTGTAGAAGGTTGGTGGTGTTTTCTGATCCTATCACTACCGCAGGCAGCTACATTATTTTAACGTTGGTGTAGTGTGTCCTCTGCACAGTGTTCAGCTAAAGCTACAAGTTAGTGTAGTGCGTCCTCCTCACAGTGTTCAGCTAAAGCTACAAGTTAGTGTAGTGCGTCCTCTGAACAGTGTTCATCTAAAGCTACAAGTTAGTGTAGTGCACAGTGTTCAGCTAAAGCTACAAGTCAGTGTAGTGCGTCCCCCTCACAGTGTTCAGCTAAAACTACAAGTTAGTGTAGTGCGTCCTCCTCACAGTGTTCAGCTAAAGCTACAAGTTGGTGTAGTGTGTCCTCCTCACAGTGTTCAGCTAAAGCTACAAGTTAGTGTGGTGCGACCTCTGCACAGTGTTCAGCTAAAGCTACAAGTTAGTGTAGTGCGTCCTCCTTATAGTGTTCAGCTAAAGCTTCAAGTTAGTGTAGTGCAACCTCTGCACAGTGTTCACCTAAAGCTACAAGTTAGTGTAGTGCAGGCAGCTACTTCTGCACAGTTACTCTGCAGCGTGTTCAGCTAAAGCTACAAGTTAGTGTAGTGCGTCCTCTGAACAGTGTTCAGCTAAAGCTACAGGTTAGTGTAGTGCGTCCTCTGAACAGTGTTCAGCTAAAGCTACAAGTTAGTGTAGTGCGTCCTCTGAACAGTGATCAGCTAAAGCTACAAGTTAATGCAGTGCTTCCTCTGAACAGTGTTCATCTAAATCTACAAGTTAGTGTAGTGCACAGTGTTCAGCTAAAGCTACAAATTAGTGTAGTGCGTCCTCCTCACAGTATTCTGCTAAAGCTACAGGTTAGTTGAGTGCGACCTCTGCACAGTGTTCAGCTAAAGCTACAAGTTAGGGTAGTGCATCCTCTGAACAGTGTTCAATCTAAAGCTACAAGTTTGTGTAGTGCACAGTGTACAGCTAAAGCTACAAGTTAGTGTAGTGCGTTCTCTGAACAGTGTTCAGCTAAACCTACAAGTTAGTGTAGTGCGTCCTCTGAACAGTGTTCATCTAAAGCTACAAGTTAGTGTAGTGCACAGTGTTCAGCTAAAGCTACAAGTCAGTGTAGTGCGTCCTCCTCACAGTGTTCAGCTAAAGCTACAAGTTAGTGTAGTACGTCCTCCTCACAGTGTTCAGCTAATGCTACAAGTTGGTGTAGTGCGTCCTCCTCACAGTATTCTGCTAAAGCTACAGGTTAGTTGAGTGCGACCTCTGCACAGTGTTCAGCTAAAGCTACAAGTTAGGGTAGTGCATCCTCTGAACAGTGTTCAATCTAAAGCTACAAGTTTGTGTAGTGCACAGTGTACAGCTAAAGCTACAAGTTAGTGTAGTGCGTTCTCTGAACAGTGTTCAGCTAAACCTACAAGTTAGTGTAGTGCGTCCTCTGAACAGTGTTCATCTAAAGCTACAAGTTAGTGTAGTGCACAGTGTTCAGCTAAAGCTACAAGTCAGTGTAGTGCGTCCTCCTCACAGTGTTCAGCTAAAGCTACAAGTTAGTGTAGTACGTCCTCCTCACAGTGTTCAGCTAAAGCTACAAGTTAGTGTAGTGCGTCCTCCTTATAGTGTTCAGCTAAAGCTACAAGTTAGTGTAGTGCATTCTCTGAACAGTGTTCAGCTAAACCTACAAGTTAGTGTAGTGCGTCCTCTGAACAGTGTTCATCTAAAGCTACAAGTTAGTGTAGTGCAGAGTGTTCAGCTAAAGCTACAAGTCAGTGTAGTGCGTCCTCCTCACAGTGTTCAGCTAAAGCTACATGTTAGTGTAGTACGTCCTCCTCACAGTGTTCAGCTAATGCTACGAGTTGGTGTAGTGTGTCCTCCTCACAGTGTTCAGCTAAAGCTACAAGTTAGTGTAGTGCGACCTCTGCACAGTGTTCAGCTAAAGCTACAAGTTAGTGTAGTGCGTCCTCCTTATAGTGTTCAGCTAAAGCTACAAGTTAGTGTAGTGCGATCTCTGCACAGTGTTCAGCTAAAGCTACAAGTTAGTGTAGTGCGTCCTCTGAACAGTGTTCAGCTAAAGCTACAAGTTAGTGTAGTGCGTCCTCTGAACAGTGTTCAGCTAAAGCTACAAGTTAATGCAGTGCGTCCTCTGAACAGTGTTTATCTAAAGCTACAAGTTAGTGTAGTGCACAGTGTTCAGCTAAAGCTACAAATTAGTGTAGTGCGTCCTCCTCACAGTAGAAAATTAGGCAGAACAAAAAACTGCGCTTTAGAATGCATGTATAGGGTCAGAAATTAAGGTTGCTGCCTCCCTTACACAAGGTACCTGGTGGGGTACTATGTAGAAGTATGAAAATAAAGGATTGGGTATATTGGCGCTACCTAAAAAGATATCAAATATTAATCAATATATTTAAATACTGGGATAGACTATAATTTCCCCCCCCCTACTTGTAGTTGTAATTCTAAGAGGTATGCAGTATATACAGGCCCACCTTATTTACAATATGGGTAGTACCACAACCACTAAGTAGGTTCGTTTCCAATACTCATATGCTCAAAAGGTAACAAATGTCGCACAGCTTACTGGATCCTACTGCATCTGGAAAAGAGGCCAGAAACTGGATTCCATATAGTGTATTTGCTAAGAACCATATACCAATACGGTGATGTGTGTATATATAATACTATCCTAATCTGATACATTACATATAATCATCATAGATTACAATTGCATAGACCAAAAACTGCTCAATAGCCCAGGAAACAACAGCACTTAGATTTTCAACAAATATTGTATCAGTCCCATATAATGATGTTAAATGACTCATGCAGATTCCCACAGGTGACTTGGTGCTGCAATAATTTGTCAGGTGACTCTCGTGCTCCCCCTTTGGTTGCTTACTCACCAGCTCCCAGAACCCCAACAGGGGTATAACGCTTATGGTGTGATACGCTGGGTTACTTCCATCTGATAAATCCTTATGTTATAATCAGCTCCCCAAGCCCCCCAGCGGGGTAATCCACCTGTGTTGGGAGATGGATCGCCTTGCTGCCAGGTGTTATGCTGGATGTCTCCTGTGCTTTTGAATCCTTGAAGATATTGCTTCCACTCATATATTTAGGAAAAAAAGAGAGCTTCCATAGCGTAATAACGTATGGCCACTTTATTTAAAAAACGCATCTAAACCAGCGACGCTGATTTCATAAAAGGAAAATTTCCAAAATTAAAAATGACAAAAAAATATATTAAATAAAAACAAATAAAAATTAATAATAAAAAGTCCCAATCAAACAAAATTGGAAGAAAAAGTAAATGAATCTACCAAGTCCAGGCACTGATTATGTATTTCTGTCCAGATGGGTTAGGGCAGCAATGATTGCCAGACAGAGTACAAATTGCAATTAAATGTATAAGAAAGGTCCCTCCAAACAGGCATATGGAGCACAATGAAGGTGTAAGGCTACCAGCTGCTAAGCAGCGTCCTCCTCTCTCCTATGCCGTGGAGCAGACTGACAGAGCGTGATGCCGTTGTGCGCGCTTCGTCACATGACGTCCTCAGCAACGTTCCTCCTCACAGTGTTCTGGTAAAGCTACAAGTTAGTGTAGTGCAACCTCTGCACAGTGTTCAGCTAAAGCTACAAGTTAGTGTAGTGCACAGTGTTCAGCTAAGGCTACAAGTTAGTGTAGTACGTCCTCCTCACAGTGTTCAGCTAAAGCTACAAGTTAGTGTCGTGCATCCTCCTCACAGTGTTCAGCTAAAGCTACAAATTAGTGTAGTGCGTCATCCTCACAGAGTTCTGCTAAAGCTACAAGTTAGTGTAGTGCGACCTCTGCACAGTGTTCAGCTAAAGCTACAAGTTAGTGTAGTGCATCCTCCTCACAGTGTTCAGCTAAAGCTATAAGTTAGTGTAGTGCATCCTCCTCATAGTGTTCAGCTAAAGCTACACGTTAGTGTAGTGCGACCTCTGCACAGTGTTTAGCTAAAGCTACAGGTTAGTGTAGTGCAAGCAGCTACATCTGCACAGTTAGTCTGCACAGTGTTCAGCTAAAGCTACAAGTTTGTGTAGTGCGTCCTCCTCACAGTGTTCCGCTAAAGCTACAAGTTAGTTTAGTGCAACCTCTGCACAGTGTTCAGCTAAAGCTACAAGTTAGTGTATTGCGTCCTCTGAACAGTGTTCAGTTAAAGCTACAAGTTAGTATAGTGCAACCTCTGCACAGTGTTCAGCTAAAGCTACCTGTAGAAGGTTGGTGGTGTTTTCCTGATCCTATTATTAGGGCAGGCAGCTACATTTTTTTAACGTTAGTGTAATGCGTACTCTGCACAGTGTTCAGCTAAAGCTATCTTTAGAATGTTGGTGGTGTTTTCCTGATCCTATCACTACCACAGGCAGCTACATTATTTTTATGTTAGTCTAGTGCGACCTCTGCACAGTGTTCAGCTAAAGCTACCTGTAGAAGGTTGGTGGTGTTTTCCTGATCCTATCACTACCGCAGGCAGCTACATTATTTTAACGTTGGTGTAGTGCGTCCTCCTCACAGTGTTCAGCTAAAGCTACAAGTTAGTGTAGTACGTCCTCCTCACAGTGTTCAGCTAATGCTACAAGTTGGTGTAGTGTGTCCTCCTAACAGTGTTCAGCTAAAGCTACAAGTTAGAGTAGTGCGACCTCTGCACAGTGTTCAGCTAAAGCTACAAGTTAGTGTAGTGCGTCCTCCCTATAGTATTCAGCTAAAGCTACAAGTTAGTGTAGTGCGATCTCTGCACAGTGTTCAGCTAAAGCTACAAGTTAGTGTAGTGCAGGCAGCTACATCTACACAGTTACTCTGCAGCGTGTTCAGCTAAAGCTACACGTTAGTGTAGTGCGTCCTCTGAACAGTGTTCAGCTAAAGCTACAAGTTAGTGTAGTGCGTCCTCTGAACAGTGTTCAGCTAAAGCTACAAGTTAATGCAGTGCGTCCTCTGAACAGTGTTCATCTAAAGCTACAAGTTAGTGTAGTGCACAGTGTTCAGCTAAAGCTACAAATTAGTGTAGTGCGTCCTCCTCACAGTGTTCTGGTAAAGCTACAAGTTAGTGTAATGCGACCTCTGCACAGTGTTCAGCTAAAGCTACAAGTTAGTGTAGTGCACAGTGTTCAGCTAAAGCTACAAGTTAGTGTAATACGTCCTCCTCACAGTGTTCAGCTAAAGCTACAAGTTAGTGTAGTGCATCCTCCTCATAGTGTTCAGCTAAAGCTACAAGTTAGTGTAGTGCGACCTCTGCACAGTGTTTAGCTAAAGCTACAAGTTAGTGTAGTGCAAGCAGCTACATCTGCACAGTTACTCTGCACAGTGTTCAGCTAAAGCTACAAGTTAGTGTAGTGCGTCCTCCTCACAGTGTTCAGCTAAAGCTACAAGTTAGTGTAGTGCGACCTCTGCACAGTGTTCAGCTAAAGCTACAAGTTAGTGTATTGCGTCCTCTGCACAGTGTTCAACTAAAGCTATCTGTAGAAGGTTGGTGGTGTTTTTATGATCCTATCACTACCACAGGCAGCTACATTATTTTAACATTAGTGTAGTGCGTCCTCTGCACAGTGTTCAGCTAAAGCTATCTTTAGAAGGTTGGTGGTGTTTTCATGATCCTATCACTACTGCAGGCAGCTACATTATTTACACGTTAGTCTAGTGCGACCTCTGCACAGTGTTCAGCTAAAGCTACCTGTAGAAGGTTGGTGGTGTTTTCTGATCCTATCACTACCGCAGGCAGTTACATTATTTTAACGTTGGTGTAGTGTGTCCTCTGCACAGTGTTCAGCTAAAGCTACAAGTTAGTGTAGTGCGTCCTCCTCACAGTGTTCAGCTAAAGCTACAAGTTAGTGTAGTGCGTCCTCTGAACAGTGTTCATCTAAAGCTACAAGTTAGTGTAGTGCACAGTGTTCAGCTAAAGCTACAAGTCAGTGTAGTGCGTCCCCCTCACAGTGTTCAGCTAAAACTACAAGTTAGTGTAGTGCGTCCTCCTCACAGTGTTCAGCTAAAGCTACAAGTTGGTGTAGTGTGTCCTCCTCACAGTGTTCAGCTAAAGCTACAAGTTAGTGTAGTGCGACCTCTGCACAGTGTTCAGCTAAAGCTACAAGTTAGTGTAGTGCGTCCTCCTTATAGTGTTCAGCTAAAGCTTCAAGTTAGTGTAGTGCAACCTCTGCACAGTGTTCACCTAAAGCTACAAGTTAGTGTAGTGCAGGCAGCTACTTCTGCACAGTTACTCTGCAGCGTGTTCAGCTAAAGCTACAAGTTAGTGTAGTGCGTCCTCTGAACAGTGTTCAGCTAAAGCTACAAGTTAGTGTAGTGCGTCCTCTGAACAGTGTTCAGCTAAAGCTACAAGTTAGTGTAGTGCGTCCTCTGAACAGTGTTCAGCTAAAGCTACAAGTTAATGCAGTGCTTCCTCTGAACAGTGTTCATCTAAATCTACAAGTTAGTGTAGTGCACAGTGTTCAGCTAAAGCTACAAATTAGTGTAGTGTGTCCTCCTCACAGTATTCTGCTAAAGCTACAGGTTAGTTGAGTGCGACCTCTGCACAGTGTTCAGCTAAAGCTACAAGTTAGGGTAGTGCATCCTCTGAACAGTGTTCAATCTAAAGCTACAAGTTTGTGTAGTGCACAGTGTACAGCTAAAGCTACAAGTTAGTGTAGTGCGTTCTCTGAACAGTGTTCAGCTAAACCTACAAGTTAGTGTAGTGCGTCCTCTGAACAGTGTTCATCTAAAGCTACAAGTTAGTGTAGTGCACAGTGTTCAGCTAAAGCTACAAGTCAGTGTAGTGCGTCCTCCTCACAGTGTTCAGCTAAAGCTACAAGTTAGTGTAGTACGTCCTCCTCACAGTGTTCAGCTAATGCTACAAGTTGGTGTAGTGTGTCCTCCTCACAGTGTTCAGCTAAAGCTACAAGTTAGTGTAGTGCGACCTCTGCACAGTGTTCAGCTAAAGCTACAAGTTAGTGTAGTGCGTCCTCCTTATAGTGTTCAGCTAAAGCTACAAGTTAGTGTAGTGCATTCTCTGAACAGTGTTCAGCTAAACCTACAAGTTAGTGTAGTGCGTCCTCTGAACAGTGTTCATCTAAAGCTACAAGTTAGTGTAGTGCAGAGTGTTCAGCTAAAGCTACAAGTCAGTGTAGTGCGTCCTCCTCACAGTGTTCAGCTAAAGCTACATGTTAGTGTAGTACGTCCTCCTCACAGTGTTCAGCTAATGCTACAAGTTGGTGTAGTGTGTCCTCCTCACAGTGTTCAGCTAAAGCTACAAGTTAGTGTAGTGCGACCTCTGCACAGTGTTCAGCTAAAGCTACAACTTAGTGTAGTGCGTCCTCCTTATAGTGTTCAGCTAAAGCTACAACTTAGTGTAGTGCGATCTCTGCACAGTGTTCAGCTAAAGCTACAAGTTAGTGTAGTGCGTCCTCTGAACAGTGTTCAGCTAAAGCTACAAGTTAGTGTAGTGCGTCCTCTGAACAGTGTTCAGCTAAAGCTACAAGTTAATGCAGTGCGTCCTCTGAACAGTGTTCATCTAAAGCTACAAGTTAGTGTAGTGCACAGTGTTCAGCTAAAGCTACAAATTAGTGTAGTGCGTCCTCCTCACAGTAGAAAATTAGGCAGAACAAAAAACTGCGCTTTAGAATGCATGTATAGAGTCAGAAATTAAGGTTGCTGCCTCCCTTACACAAGGTACCTGGTGGGGTACTATGTAGAAGTATGAAAATAAAGGATTGGGTATATTGGCGCTACCTAAAAAGATATCAAATATTAATCAATATATTTAAATACTGGGATAGCCTATAATTTCCCCCCCCCCTACTTGTAGTTGTAATTCTAAGAGGTATGCAGTATATACAGGCCCACCTTATTTACAATATGGGTAGTACCACAACCACTAAGTAGGTTCGTTTCCAATACTCATATGCTCAAAAGGTAACAAATGTCGCACAGCTTACTGGATCCTACTGCATCTGGAAAAGAGGCCAGAAACTGGATTCCATATAGTGTATTTGCTAAGAACCATATACCAATACGGTGATGTGTGTATATATAATACTATCCTAATCTGATACATTACATATAATCATCATAGATTACAATTGCATAGACCAAAAACTGCTCAATAGCCCAGGAAACAACAGCACTTAGATTTTCAACAAATATTGTATCAGTCCCATATAATGATGTTAAATGACTCATGCAGATTCCCACAGGTGACTTGGTGCTGCAATAATTTGTCAGGTGACTCTCGTGCTCCCCCTTTGGTTGCTTACTCACCAGCTCCCAGAACCCCAACAGGGGTATAACGCTTATGGTGTGATACGCTGGGTTACTTCCATCTGATAAATCCTTATGTTATAATCAGCTCCCCAAGCCCCCCAGCGGGGTAATCCACCTGTGTTGGGAGATGGATCGCCTTGCTGCCAGGTGTTATGCTGGATGTCTCCTGTGCTTTTGAATCCTTGAAGATATTGCTTCCACTCATATATTTAGGAAAAAAAGAGAGCTTCCATAGCGTAATAACGTATGGCCACTTTATTTAAAAAACGCATCTAAACCAGCGATGCTGATTTCATAAAAGGAAAATTTCCAAAATTAAAAATGACAAAAAAATATATTAAATAAAAACAAATAAAAATTAATAATAAAAAGTCCCAATCAAACAAAATTGGAAGAAAAAGTAAATGAATCTACCAAGTCCAGGCACTGATTATGTATTTCTGTCCAGATGGGTTAGGGCAGCAATGATTGCCAGACAGAGTACAAATTGCAATTAAATGTATAAGAAAGGTCCCTCCAAACAGGCATATGGAGCACAATGAAGGTGTAAGGCTACCAGCTGCTAAGCAGCGTCCTCCTCTCTCCTATGCCGTGGAGCAGACTGACAGAGCGTGATGCCGTTGTGCGCGCTTCGTCACATGACGTCCTCAGCAACGTTCCTCCTCACAGTGTTCTGGTAAAGCTACAAGTTAGTGTAGTGCAACCTCTGCACAGTGTTCAGCTAAAGCTACAAGTTAGTGTAGTGCACAGTGTTCAGCTAAGGCTACAAGTTAGTGTAGTACGTCCTCCTCACAGTGTTCAGCTAAAGCTACAAGTTAGTGTCGTGCATCCTCCTCACAGTGTTCAGCTAAAGCTACAAATTAGTGTAGTGCGTCATCCTCACAGAGTTCTGCTAAAGCTACAAGTTAGTGTAGTGCGACCTCTGCACAGTGTTCAGCTAAAGCTACAAGTTAGTGTAGTGCATCCTCCTCACAGTGTTCAGCTAAAGCTACAAATTAGTGTAGTGCATCCTCCTCATAGTGTTCAGCTAAAGCTACACGTTAGTGTAGTGCGACCTCTGCACAGTGTTTAGCTAAAGCTACAGGTTAGTGTAGTGCAAGCAGCTACATCTGCACAGTTAGTCTGCACAGTGTTCAGCTAAAGCTACAAGTTTGTGTAGTGCGTCCTCCTCACAGTGTTCCGCTAAAGCTACAAGTTAGTTTAGTGCAACCTCTGCACAGTGTTCAGCTAAAGCTACAAGTTAGTGTATTGTGTCCTCTGAACAGTGTTCAGTTAAAGCTACAAGTTAGTATAGTGCAACCTCTGCACAGTGTTCAGCTAAAGCTACCTGTAGAAGGTTGGTGGTGTTTTCCTGATCCTATTACTAGGGCAGGCAGCTACATTTTTTTAACGTTAGTGTAATGCGTACTCTGCACAGTGTTCAGCTAAAGCTATCTTTAGAATGTTGGTGGTGTTTTCCTGATCCTATCACTACCACAGGCAGCTACATTATTTTTATGTTAGTCTAGTGCGACCTCTGCACAGTGTTCAGCTAAAGCTACCTGTAGAAGGTTGGTGGTGTTTTCCTGATCCTATCACTACCGCAGGCAGCTACATTATTTTAACGTTGCTGTAGTGCGTCCTCCTCACAGTGTTCAGCTAAAGCTACAAGTTAGTGTAGTACGTCCTCCTCACAGTGTTCAGCTAATGCTACAAGTTGGTGTAGTGTGTCCTCCTCACAGTGTTCAGCTAAAGCTACAAGTTAGTGTAGTGCGACCTCTGCACAGTGTTCAGCTAAAGCTACAAGTTAGTGTAGTGCGTCCTCCCTATAGTATTCAGCTAAAGCTACAAGTTAGTGTAGTGCGATCTCTGCACAGTGTTCAGCTAAAGCTACAAGTTAGTGTAGTGCAGGCAGCTACATCTACACAGTTACTCTGCAGCGTGTTCAGCTAAAGCTACAAGTTAGTGTAGTGCGTCCTCTGAACAGTGTTCAGCTAAAGCTACAAGTTAGTGTAGTGCGTCCTCTGAACAGTGTTCAGCTAAAGCTACAAGTTAATGCAGTGCGTCCTCTGAACAGTGTTCATCTAAAGCTACAAGTTAGTGTAGTGCACA
Organism: Lithobates clamitans; assembly: GCA_037952925.1. Taxonomy (NCBI): domain Eukaryota; kingdom Metazoa; phylum Chordata; class Amphibia; order Anura; family Ranidae; genus Lithobates; species Lithobates clamitans. The sequence continues at coordinate 360,391 of JBBGZY010000799.1, forward strand.
GTGTTCAGCTAAAGCTACAAATTAGTGTAGTGCGTCCTCCTCACAGTGTTCTGGTAAAGCTACAAGTTAGTGTAGTGCGACCTCTGCACAGTGTTCAGCTAAAGCTACAAGTTAGTGTAGTGCACAGTGTTCAGCTAAAGCTACAAGTTAGTGTAATACGTCCTCCTCACAGTGTTCAGCTAAAGCTACAAGTTAGTGTAGTGCATCCTCCTCATAGTGTTCAGCTAAAGCTACAAGTTAGTGTAGTGCGACCTCTGCACAGTGTTTAGCTAAAGCTACAAGTTAGTGTAGTGCAAGCAGCTACATCTGCACAGTTACTCTGCACAGTGTTCAGCTAAAGCTACAAGTTAGTGTAGTGCGTCCTCCTCACAGTGTTCAGCTAAAGCTACAAGTTAGTGTAGTGCTTCCTCTGAACAGTGTTCATCTAAAGCTACAAGTTAGTGTAGTGCACAGTGTTCAGCTAAAGCTACAAGTCAGTGTAGTGCGTCCCCCTCACAGTGTTCAGCTAAAACTACAAGTTAGTGTAGTGCGTCCTCCTCACAGTGTTCAGCTAAAGCTACAAGTTGGTGTAGTGTGTCCTCCTCACAGTGTTCAGCTAAAGCTACAAGTTAGTGTAGTGCGACCTCTGCACAGTGTTCAGCTAAAGCTACAAGTTAGTGTAGTGCGTCCACCTTATAGTGTTCAGCTAAAGCTTCAAGTTAGTGTAGTGCAACCTCTGCACAGTGTTCACCTAAAGCTACAAGTTAGTGTAGTGCAGGCAGCTACTTCTGCACAGTTACTCTGCAGCGTGTTCAGCTAAAGCTACAAGTTAGTGTAGTGCGTCCTCTGAACAGTGTTCAGCTAAAGCTACAAGTTAGTGTAGTGCGTCCTCTGAACAGTGTTCAGCTAAAGCTACAAGTTAGTGTAGTGCGTCCTCTGAACAGTGTTCAGCTAAAGCTACAAGTTAATGCAGTGCTTCCTCTGAACAGTGTTCATCTAAATCTACAAGTTAGTGTAGTGCACAGTGTTCAGCTAAAGCTACAAATTAGTGTAGTGCGTCCTCCTCACAGTATTCTGCTAAAGCTACAGGTTAGTTGAGTGCGACCTCTGCACAGTGTTCAGCTAAAGCTACAAGTTAGGGTAGTGCATCCTCTGAACAGTGTTCAATCTAAAGCTACAAGTTTGTGTAGTGCACAGTGTACAGCTAAAGCTACAAGTTAGTGTAGTGCGTTCTCTGAACAGTGTTCAGCTAAACCTACAAGTTAGTGTAGTGCGTCCTCTGAACAGTGTTCATCTAAAGCTACAAGTTAGTGTAGTGCACAGTGTTCAGCTAAAGCTACAAGTCAGTGTAGTGCGTCCTCCTCACAGTGTTCAGCTAAAGCTACAAGTTAGTGTAGTACGTCCTCCTCACAGTGTTCAGCTAATGCTACAAGTTGGTGTAGTGTGTCCTCCTCACAGTGTTCAGCTAAAGCTACAAGTTAGTGTAGTGCGACCTCTGCACAGTGTTCAGCTAAAGCTACAAGTTAGTGTAGTGCGTCCTCCTTATAGTGTTCAGCTAAAGCTACAAGTTAGTGTAGTGCATTCTCTGAACAGTGTTCAGCTAAACCTACAAGTTAGTGTAGTGCGTCCTCTGAACAGTGTTCATCTAAAGCTACAAGTTAGTGTAGTGCAGAGTGTTCAGCTAAAGCTACAAGTCAGTGTAGTGCGTCCTCCTCACAGTGTTCAGCTAAAGCTACATGTTAGTGTAGTACGTCCTCCTCACAGTGTTCAGCTAATGCTACAAGTTGGTGTAGTGTGTCCTCCTCACAGTGTTCAGCTAAAGCTACAAGTTAGTGTAGTGCGACCTCTGCACAGTGTTCAGCTAAAGCTACAAGTTAGTGTAGTGCGTCCTCCTTATAGTGTTCAGCTAAAGCTACAAGTTAGTGTAGTGCGATCTCTGCACAGTGTTCAGCTAAAGCTACAAGTTAGTGTAGTGCGTCCTCTGATCAGTGTTCAGCTAAAGCTACAAGTTAGTGTAGTGCGTCCTCTGAACAGTGTTCAGCTAAAGCTACAAGTTAATGCAGTGCGTCCTCTGAACAGTGTTCATCTAAAGCTACAAGTTAGTGTAGTGCACAGTGTTCAGCTAAAGCTACAAATTAGTGTAGTGCGTCCTCCTCACAGTAGAAAATTAGGCAGAACAAAAAACTGCGCTTTAGAATGCATGTATAGGGTCAGAAATTAAGGTTGCTGCCTCCCTTACACAAGGTACCTGGTGGGGTACTATGTAGAAGTATGAAAATAAAGGATTGGGTATATTGGCACTACCTAAAAAGATATCAAATATTAATCAATATATTTAAATACTGGGATAGCCTATAATTTCCCCCCCCCCCCTACTTGTAGTTGTAATTCTAAGAGGTATGCAGTATATACAGGCCCACCTTATTTACAATATGGGTAGTACCACAACCACTAAGTAGGTTCGTTTCCAATACTCATATGCTCAAAAGGTAACAAATGTCGCACAGCTTACTGGATCCTACTGCATCTGGAAAAGAGGCCAGAAACTGGATTCCATATAGTGTATTTGCTAAGAACCATATACCAATACGGTGATGTGTGTATATATAATACTATCCTAATCTGATACATTACATATAATCATGATAGATTACAATTGCATAGACCAAAAACTGCTCAATAGCCCAGGAAACAACAGCACTTAGATTTTCAACAAATATTGTATCAGTCCCATATAATGATGTTAAATGACTCATGCAGATTCCCACAGGTGACTTGGTGCTGCAATAATTTGTCAGGTGACTCTCGTGCTCCCCCTTTGGTTGCTTACTCACCAGCTCCCAGAACCCCAACAGGGGTATAACGCTTATGGTGTGATACGCTGGGTTACTTCCATCTGATAAATCCTTATGTTATAATCAGCTCCCCAAGCCCCCCAGCGGGGTAATCCACCTGTGTTGGGAGATGGATCGCCTTGCTGCCAGGTGTTATGCTGGATGTCTCCTGTGCTTTTGAATCCTTGAAGATATTGCTTCCACTCATATATTTAGGAAAAAAAGAGAGCTTCCATAGCGTAATAACGTATGGCCACTTTATTTAAAGAACGCATCTAAACCAGCGACGCTGATTTCATAAAAGGAAAATTTCCAAAATTAAAAATGACAAAAAAATATATTAAATAAAAACAAATAAAGATTAATAATAAAAAGTCCCAATCAAACAAAATTGGAAGAAAAAGTAAATGAATCTACCAAGTCCAGGCACTGATTATGTATTTCTGTCCAGATGGGTTAGGGCAGCAATGATTGCCAGACAGAGTACAAATTGCAATTAAATGTATAAGAAAGGTCCCTCCAAACAGGCATATGGAGCACAATGAAGGTGTAAGGCTACCAGCTGCTAAGCAGCGTCCTCCTCTCTCCTATGCCGTGGAGCAGACTGACAGAGCGTGATGCCGTTGTGCGCGCTTCGTCACATGACGTCCTCAGCAACGTTCCTCCTCACAGTGTTCTGGTAAAGCTACAAGTTAGTGTAGTGCAACCTCTGCACAGTGTTCAGCTAAAGCTACAAGTTAGTGTAGTGCACAGTGTTCAGCTAAGGCTACAAGTTAGTGTAGTACGTCCTCCTCACAGTGTTCAGCTAAAGCTACAAGTTAGTGTCGTGCATCCTCCTCACAGTGTTCAGCTAAAGCTACAAATTAGTGTAGTGCGTCATCCTCACAGAGTTCTGCTAAAGCTACAAGTTAGTGTAGTGCGACCTCTGCACAGTGTTCAGCTAAAGCTACAAGTTAGTGTAGTGCATCCTCCTCACAGTGTTCAGCTAAAGCTACAAATTAGTGTAGTGCATCCTCCTCATAGTGTTCAGCTAAAGCTACACGTTAGTGTAGTGCGACCTCTGCACAGTGTTTAGCTAAAGCTACAGGTTAGTGTAGTGCAAGCAGCTACATCTGCACAGTTAGTCTGCACAGTGTTCAGCTAAAGCTACAAGTTTGTGTAGTGCGTCCTCCTCACAGTGTTCCGCTAAAGCTACAAGTTAGTTTAGTGCAACCTCTGCACAGTGTTCAGCTAAAGCTACAAGTTAGTGTATTGCGTCCTCTGAACAGTGTTCAGTTAAAGCTACAAGTTAGTATAGTGCAACCTCTGCACAGTGTTCAGCTAAAGCTACCTGTAGAAGGTTGGTGGTGTTTTCCTGATCCTATTACTAGGGCAGGCAGCTACATTTTTTTAACGTTAGTGTAATGCGTACTCTGCACAGTGTTCAGCTAAAGCTATCTTTAGAATGTTGGTGGTGTTTTCCTGATCCTATCACTACCACAGGCAGCTACATTAATTTTATGTTAGTCTAGTGCGACCTCTGCACAGTGTTCAGCTAAAGCTACCTGTAGAAGGTTGGTGGTGTTTTCCTGATCCTATCACTACCGCAGGCAGCTACATTATTTTAACGTTGGTGTAGTGCGTCCTCCTCACAGTGTTCAGCTAAAGCTACAAGTTAGTGTAGTACGTCCTCCTCACAGTGTTCAGCTAATGCTACAAGTTGGTGTAGTGTGTCCTCCTCACAGTGTTCAGCTAAAGCTACAAGTTAGTGTAGTGCGACCTCTGCACAGTGTTCAGCTAAAGCTACAAGTTAGTGTAGTGCGTCCTCCCTATAGTATTCAGCTAAAGCTACAAGTTAGTGTAGTGCGATCTCTGCACAGTGTTCAGCTAAAGCTACAAGTTAGTGTAGTGCAGGCAGCTACATCTACACAGTTACTCTGCAGCGTGTTCAGCTAAAGCTACAAGTTAGTGTAGTGCGTCCTCTGAACAGTGTTCAGCTAAAGCTACAAGTTAGTGTAGTGCGTCCTCTGAACAGTGTTCAGCTAAAGCTACAAGTTAATGCAGTGCGTCCTCTGAACAGTGTTCATCTAAAGCTACAAGTTAGTGTAGTGCACAGTGTTCAGCTAAAGCTACAAATTAGTGTAGTGCGTCCTCCTCACAGTGTTCTGGTAAAGCTACAAGTTAGTGTAGTGCGACCTCTGCACAGTGTTCAGCTAAAGCTACAAGTTAGTGTAGTGCACAGTGTTCAGCTAAAGCTACAAGTTAGTGTAATACGTCCTCCTCACAGTGTTCAGCTAAAGCTACAAGTTAGTGTAGTGCATCCTCCTCATAGTGTTCAGCTAAAGCTACAAGTTAGTGTAGTGCGACCTCTGCACAGTGTTTAGCTAAAGCTACAAGTTAGTGTAGTGCAAGCAGCTACATCTGCACAATTACTCTGCACAGTGTTCAGCTAAAGCTACAAGTTAGTGTAGTGCGTCCTCCTCACAGTGTTCAGCTAAAGCTACAAGTTAGTGTAGTGCGACCTCTGCACAGTGTTCAGCTAAAGCTACAAGTTAGTGTATTGCGTCCTCTGCACAGTGTTCAACTAAAGCTATCTGTAGAAGGTTGGTGGTGTTTTTATGATCCTATCACTACCACAGGCAGCTACATTATTTTAACATTAGTGTAGTGTGTCCTCTGCACAGTGTTCAGCTAAAGCTATCTTTAGAAGGTTGGTGGTGTTTTCATGATCCTATCACTACTGCAGGCAGCTACATTATTTACACGTTAGTCTAGTGCGACCTCTGCACAGTGTTCAGCTAAAGCTACCTGTAGAAGGTTGGTGGTGTTTTCTGATCCTATCACTACCGCAGGCAGCTACATTATTTTAACGTTGGTGTAGTGTGTCCTCTGCACAGTGTTCAGCTAAAGCTACAAGTTAGTGTAGTGCGTCCTCCTCACAGTGTTCAGCTAAAGCTACAAGTTAGTGTAGTGCGTCCTCTGAACAGTGTTCATCTAAAGCTACAAGTTAGTGTAGTGCACAGTGTTCAGCTAAAGCTACAAGTCAGTGTAGTGCGTCCCCCTCACAGTGTTCAGCTAAAACTACAAGTTAGTGTAGTGCGTCCTCCTTACAGTGTTCAGCTAAAGCTACAAGTTGGTGTAGTGTGTCCTCCTCACAGTGTTCAGCTAAAGCTACAAGTTAGTGTAGTGCGACCTCTGCACAGTGTTCAGCTAAAGCTACAAGTTAGTGTAGTGCGTCCTCCTTATAGTGTTCAGCTAAAGCTTCAAGTTAGTGTAGTGCAACCTCTGCACAGTGTTCACCTAAAGCTACAAGTTAGTGTAGTGCAGGCAGCTACTTCTGCACAGTTACTCTGCAGCGTGTTCAGCTAAAGCTACAAGTTAGTGTAGTGCGTCCTCTGAACAGTGTTCAGCTAAAGCTACAAGTTAGTGTAGTGCGTCCTCTGAACAGTGTTCAGCTAAAGCTACAAGTTAGTGTAGTGCGTCCTCTGAACAGTGTTCAGCTAAAGCTACAAGTTAATGCAGTGCTTCCTCTGAACAGTGTTCATCTAAATCTACAAGTTAGTGTAGTGCACAGTGTTCAGCTAAAGCTACAAATTAGTGTAGTGCGTCCTCCTCACAGTATTCTGCTAAAGCTACAGGTTAGTTGAGTGCGACCTCTGCACAGTGTTCAGCTAAAGCTACAAGTTAGTGTAGTGCACAGTGTTCAGCTAAAGCTACAAGTCAGTGTAGTGCGTCCCCCTCACAGTGTTCAGCTAAAACTACAAGTTAGTGTAGTGCGTCCTCCTCACAGTGTTCAGCTAAAGCTACAAGTTGGTGTAGTGTGTCCTCCTCACAGTGTTCAGCTAAAGCTACAAGTTAGTGTAGTGCGACCTCTGCACAGTGTTCAGCTAAAGCTACAAGTTAGTGTAGTGCGTCCTCCTTATAGTGTTCAGCTAAAGCTTCAACTTAGTGTAGTGCAACCTCTGCACAGTGTTCACCTAAAGCTACAAGTTAGTGTAGTGCAGGCAGCTACATCTGCACAGTTACTCTGCAGCGTGTTCAGCTAAAGCTACAAGTTAGTGTAGTGCGTCCTCTGAACAGTGTTCAGCTAAAGCTACAAGTTAGTGTAGTGCGTCCTCTGAACAGTGTTCAGCTAAAGCTACAAGTTAGTGTAGTGCGTCCTCTGAACAGTGTTCAGCTAAAGCTACAAGTTAATGCAGTGCGTCCTCTGAACAGTGTTCATCTAAAGCTACAAGTTAGTGTAGTGCACAGTGTTCAGCTAAAGCTACAAATTAGTGTAGTGCGTCCTCCTCACAGTAGAAAATTAGACAGAACAAAAAACTGCGCTTTAGAATGCATGTATAGGGTCAGAAATTAAGGTTGCTGCCTCCCTTACACAAGGTACCTGGTGGGGTACTATGTAGAAGTATGAAAATAAAGGATTGGGTATATTGGCGCTACCTAAAAAGATATCAAATATTAATCAATATATTTAAATACTGGGATAGCCTATAATTTGCCCCCCCCCCTACTTGTAGTTGTAATTCTAAGAGGTATGCAGTATATACAGGCCCACCTTATTTACAATATGGGTAGTACCACAACCACTAAGTAGGTTCGTTTCCAATACTCATATGCTCAAAAGGTAACAAATGTCGCACAGCTTACTGGATCCTACTGCATCTGGAAAAGAGGCCAGAAACTGGATTCCATATAGTGTATTTGCTAAGAACCATATACCAATACGGTGATGTGTGTATATATAATACTATCCTAATCTGATACATTACATATAATCATGATAGATTACAATTGCATAGACCAAAAACTGCTCAATAGCCCAGGAAACAACAGCACTTAGATTTTCAACAAATATTGTATCAGTCCCATATAATGATGTTAAATGACTCATGCAGATTCCCACAGGTGACTTGGTGCTGCAATAATTTGTCAGGTGACTCTCGTGCTCCCCCTTTGGTTGCTTACTCACCAGCTCCCAGAACCCCAACAGGGGTATAACGCTTATGGTGTGATACGCTGGGTTACTTCCATCTGATAAATCCTTATGTTATAATCAGCTCCCCAAGCCCCCCAGCGGGGTAATCCACCTGTGTTGGGAGATGGATCGCCTTGCTGCCAGGTGTTATGCTGGATGTCTCCTGTGCTTTTGAATCCTTGAAGATATTGCTTCCACTCATATATTTAGGAAAAAAAGAGAGCTTCCATAGCGTAATAACGTATGGCCACTTTATTTAAAAAACGCATCTAAACCAGCGATGCTGATTTCATAAAAGGAAAATTTCCAAAATTAAAAATGACAAAAAAATATATTAAATAAAAACAAATAAAAATTAATAATAAAAAGTCCCAATCAAACAAAATTGGAAGAAAAAGTAAATGAATCTACCAAGTCCAGGCACTGATTATGTATTTCTGTCCAGATGGGTTAGGGCAGCAATGATTGCCAGACAGAGTACAAATTGCAATTAAATGTATAAGAAAGGTCCCTCCAAACAGGCATATGGAGCACAATGAAGGTGTAAGGCTACCAGCTGCTAAGCAGCGTCCTCCTCTCTCCTATGCCGTGGAGCAGACTGACAGAGCGTGATGCCGTTGTGCGCGCTTCGTCACATGACGTCCTCAGCAACGTTCCTCCTCACAGTGTTCTGGTAAAGCTACAAGTTAGTGTAGTGCAACCTCTGCACAGTGTTCAGCTAAAGCTACAAGTTAGTGTAGTGCACAGTGTTCAGCTAAGGCTACAAGTTAGTGTAGTACGTCATCCTCACAGTGTTCAGCTAAAGCTACAAGTTAGTGTCGTGCATCCTCCTCACAGTGTTCAGCTAAAGCTACAAATTAGTGTAGTGCGTCATCCTCACAGAGTTCTGCTAAAGCTACAAGTTAGTGTAGTGCGACCTCTGCACAGTGTTCAGCTAAAGCTACAAGTTAGTGTAGTGCATCCTCCTCACAGTGTTCAGCTAAAGCTACAAATTAGTGTAGTGCATCCTCCTCATAGTGTTCAGCTAAAGCTACACGTTAGTGTAGTGCGACCTCTGCACAGTGTTTAGCTAAAGCTACAGGTTAGTGTAGTGCAAGCAGCTACATCTGCACAGTTAGTCTGCACAGTGTTCAGCTAAAGCTACAAGTTTGTGTAGTGCGTCCTCCTCACAGTGTTCCGCTAAAGCTACAAGTTAGTTTAGTGCAACCTCTGCACAGTGTTCAGCTAAAGCTACAAGTTAGTGTATTGCGTCCTCTGAACAGTGTTCAGTTAAAGCTACAAGTTAGTATAGTGCAACCTCTGCACAGTGTTCAGCTAAAGCTACCTGTAGAAGGTTGGTGGTGTTTTCCTGATCCTATTACTAGGGCAGGCAGCTACATTTTTTTAACGTTAGTGTAATGCGTACTCTGCACAGTGTTCAGCTAAAGCTATCTTTAGAATGTTGGTGGTGTTTTCCTGATCCTATCACTACCACAGGCAGCTACATTATTTTTATGTTAGTCTAGTGCGACCTCTGCACAGTGTTCAGCTAAAGCTACCTGTAGAAGGTTGGTGGTGTTTTCCTGATCCTATCACTACCGCAGGCAGCTACATTATTTTAACGTTGGTGTAGTGCGTCCTCCTCACAGTGTTCAGCTAAAGCTACAAGTTAGTGTAGTACGTCCTCCTCACAGTGTTCAGCTAATGCTACAAGTTGGTGTAGTGTGTCCTCCTCACAGTGTTCAGCTAAAGCTACAAGTTAGTGTAGTGCGACCTCTGCACAGTGTTCAGCTAAAGCTACAAGTTAGTGTAGTGCGTCCTCCCTATAGTATTCAGCTAAAGCTACAAGTTAGTGTAGTGCGATCTCTGCACAGTGTTCAGCTAAAGCTACAAGTTAGTGTAGTGCAGGCAGCTACATCTACACAGTTACTCTGCAGCGTGTTCAGCTAAAGCTACAAGTTAGTGTAGTGCGTCCTCTGAACAGTGTTCAGCTAAAGCTACAAGTTAGTGTAGTGCGTCCTCTGAACAGTGTTCAGCTAAAGCTACAAGTTAATGCAGTGCGTCCTCTGAACAGTGTTCATCTAAAGCTACAAGTTAGTGTAGTGCACAGTGTTCAGCTAAAGCTACAAATTAGTGTAGTGCGTCCTCCTCACAGTGTTCTGGTAAAGCTACAAGTTAGTGTAGTGCGACCTCTGCACAGTGTTCAGCTAAAGCTACAAGTTAGTGTAGTGCACAGTGTTCAGCTAAAGCTACAAGTTAGTGTAATACGTCCTCCTCACAGTGTTCAGCTAAAGCTACAAGTTAGTGTAGTGCATCCTCCTCATAGTGTTCAGCTAAAGCTACAAGTTAGTGTAGTGCGACCTCTGCACAGTGTTTAGCTAAAGCTACAAGTTAGTGTAGTGCAAGCAGCTACATCTGCACAGTTACTCTGCACAGTGTTCAGCTAAAGCTACAAGTTAGTGTAGTGCGTCCTCCTCACAGTGTTCAGCTAAAGCTACAAGTTAGTGTAGTGCGTCCTCTGAACAGTGTTCATCTAAAGCTACAAGTTAGTGTAGTGCACAGTGTTCAGCTAAAGCTACAAGTCAGTGTAGTGCGTCCCCCTCACAGTGTTCAGCTAAAACTACAAGTTAGTGTAGTGCGTCCTCCTCACAGTGTTCAGCTAAAGCTACAAGTTGGTGTAGTGTGTCCTCCTCACAGTGTTCAGCTAAAGCTACAAGTTAGTGTAGTGCGACCTCTGCACAGTGTTCAGCTAAAGCTACAAGTTAGTGTAGTGCGTCCTCCCTATAGTGTTCAGCTAAAGCTACAAGTTAGTGTAGTGCGATCTCTGCACAGTGTTCAGCTAAAGCTACAAGTTAGTGTAGTGCAGGCAGCTACATCTACACAGTTACTCTGCAGCGTGTTCAGCTAAAGCTACAAGTTAGTGTAGTGCGTCCTCTGAACAGTGTTCAGCTAAAGCTACAAGTTAGTGTAGTGCGTCCTCTGAACAGTGTTCAGCTAAAGCTACAAGTTAATGCAGTGCGTCCTCTGAACAGTGTTCATCTAAAGCTACAAGTTAGTGTAGTGCACAGTGTTCAGCTAAAGCTACAAATTAGTGTAGTGCGTCCTCCTCACAGTGTTCTGGTAAAGCTACAAGTTAGTGTAGTGCGACCTGTGCACAGTGTTCAGCTAAAGCTAGAAGTTAGTGTAGTGCACAGTGTTCAGCTAAGGCTACAAGTTAGTGTAGTACGTCCTCCTCACAATGTTCAGCTAAAGCTACAAGTTAGTGTATTGCGTCCTCCTCACAGTGTTCAGCTAAAGCTACAAGTTAGTGTAGTGCATCCTCCTCACAGTGTTCAGCTAAAGCTACAAGTTAGTGTAGTGCGACCTCTGCACAGTGTTCAGCTAAAGCTACAAGTTAGTGTAGTGCGTCCTCCTCACAGTGTTCAGCTAAAGCTACAAGTTAGTGTAGTGCGTCCTCATCACAGTGTTCAGCTAAAGCTACAAGTTGGTGTAGTGCGACCTCTGCACAGTGTTCAGCTAAAGCTACAAGTTAGTGTAGTGCGTCCTCCTTATAGTGTTCAGCTAAAGCTACAAGTTAGTGTAGTGCGGCCTCTGCACAGTGTTCAGCTAAAGCTACAAGTTAGTGTAGTGCAGGTAGCTACATCTGCACAGTTACTCTGCAGCGTGTTCAGTTAAAGCTACAAGTTAGTGTAGTGCGTCCTCTGAACAGTGTTCAGCTAAAGCTACAAGTTAGTGTAGTGCATCCTCTGAACAGTGTTCAGCTAAAGCTACAAGTTAGTGTAGTGCGTCCTCTGAACAGTGTTCAGCTAAAGCTACAAGTTAATGCAGTGCGTCCTCTGAACAGTGTTCATCTAAAGCTACAAGTTAGTGTAGTGCACAGTGTTCAGCTAAAGCTACAAATCAGTGTAGTGTGTCCTTCTCAGTGTTCTGCTAAAGCTAAAAGTTAGTGTAGTGCGACCTCTGCACAGTGTTCAGCTAAAGCTACAAGTTAGTGTAGTGCACAGTGTTCAGATAAAGCTACAAGTTAGTGTAGTACGTCCTCCTCACAGTGTTCAGCTAAAGCTACAAGTTAGTGTAGTGCGTCCTCCTCACAGTGTTCAGCTAAAGCTACAAGTTAGTGTCGTGCATCCTCCTCACAGTGTTCAGCTAAAGCTACAAGTTAGTGTAATGCGTCCTCTGAACAGTGTTCAGCTAAAGCTACAAGTTAGTGTAGTGTGACCTCTGCACAGTGTTCAGCTAAAGCTACCTGTAGAAGGTTGGTGGTGTTTTGCTGATCCTATCATTAGGGAAGACAGCTACATTTTTTTAACGTTAGTGTAGTGCGTACTCTGCACAGTGTTCAGCTAAAGCTATCTTTAGAAGGTTGGTGGTATTTTTCTGATCCTATCACTACCGCAGGCAGCTACATTATTTTAACGTTATTGTAGTGCGTCCTCTGCACAGTGTTCAGCTAAAGCTATCTTTAGAAGGTTGGGGGTGTTTTCCTGATCCTATCACTTCCACAGGCAGCTACATTATTTACACGTTAGTCTAGTGTGACCTCTGCACAGTGTTCAGCTAAAGCTACCTGTAGAAGGTTGGTGGTGTTTTCCTTATACTATCACTACCGCAGGCAGCTACATTATTTTAACGTTGGTGTAGTGCATTCTCTGCACAGTGTTTAGCTAAAGCTACAAGTTAGTGTAGTGCGACCTCTGCACAGTGTTCAGCTAAAGCTACCTGTAGAAGGTTGGTGGTGTTTTTATGATCCTATCATTACGGCAGGCAGCTACATTATTTTAACATTAGTGTAGTGCGTCCTCTGCACAGTGTTCAGCTAAAGCTACAAGTTAGTGTAGTGCGTCCTCCTCACAGTGTTCAGCTAAAGCTACAAGTTGGTGTAGTGTGTCCTCCTCACAGTGTTCAGCTAAAGCTACAAGTTAGTGTAGTGCGACCTCTGCACAGTGTTCAGCTAAAGCTACAAGTTTGTGTAGTGCGTCCTCCTTATAGTGTTCAGCTAAAGCTATAAGTTAGTGTAGTGTGACCTCTGCACAGTGTTCAGCTAAAGCTACAAGTTAGTGTAGTGCAGGCAGCTACATCTGCACAGTTACTCTGCAGCGTGTTCAGCTAAAGTTACAAGTTAGTGTAGTGCGTCCTCTGAACAGTGTTCAGCTAAAGCTACAAGTTAGTGTAGTGCGTCCTCTGAACAGTGTTCAGCTAAAGCTACAAGTTAATGCAGTGCATCCTCTGAACAGTGTTCATCTAAAGCTACAAGTTAGTGTAGTGCACAGTGTTCAGCTAAAGCTACAAATTAGTGTAGTGCGTCATTCTCACAGAGTTCTGCTAAAGCTACAAATTAGTGTAGTGCGACCTCTGCACAGTGTTCAGCTAAAGCTACAAGTTAGTGTAGTGCATCCTCCTCACAGTGTTCAGCTAAAGCTACAAATTAGTGCAGTGCATCCTCCTCATAGTGTTCAGCTAAAGCTACACGTTAGTGTAGTGCGACCTCTGCACAGTGTTTAGCTAAAGCTACAGGTTAGTGTAGTGCAAGCAGCTACATCTGCACAGTTACTCTGCACAGTGTTCAGCTAAAGCTACAAGTTAGTGTAGTGCGTCCTCCTCACAGTGTTCAGCTAAAGCTACAAGTTAGTGTAGTGCGTTCTCCTCACAGTGTTCAGTTAAAGCTACAAGTTAGTGTAGTGTGTCCTCCTCATAGTGTTCAGCTAAAGCTACAAGTTAGTGTAGTGCGTCCTCTGCAGAGTGTTCAGCTAAAGCTATCTTTAGAAGGTTGGTGTGTTTTCCTGATCCTATCACCACCACAGGCAGCTACATTATTTACATGTTAGTCTAGTGCGACCTCTGCACAGTGTTCAGTTAAAGCTACCTGTAGAAGGTTGGTGGTGTTTTCCTGATCCTATCACTACCGCAGGCAGCTACAATATTTTTACATTGGTGTAGTGCGTCCTCTGCACAGTGTTCAGTTAAAGCTACAAGTTAGTGTAGTGCGACCTCTGAACAGTGTTCAGCTAAAGCTACCTGTGGAAGGTTGGTGGTGTTTTCCTGATCCTATCACTACCGCAGGCAGCTACATTATTTTAACGTTAGTGTAGTGCGTCCTCTGCACAGCGTTCAGCTAAAGCTATCTTTAGATGGTTGGTGGTGTTTTCCTGATCCTATCACTACAACAGGCAGCTACATTATTTACACGTTAGTCTAGTGCGACCTCTGCACAGTGTTCATCTAAAGCTACCTGTAGAAGGTTGGTAGTGTTTTCCTGATCCCATCACTACCGAAGGCAGCTACATTATTTTAACGTTGGTGTAGTGCGTCCTCAGCACAGTGTTCAGCTAAAGCTACAAGTAGTGTAGTGCGACCTCTGCACAGTGTTCAGCTAAAGCTACCCATAGAAGTTTTGTGGTGTTTTCATGATCCTATCACTACCGCAGGCAGCTACATTAGTTTAACATTAGCGTAGTGCGTGCTCTGCACAGTGTTCAGCTAAAGCTATCTTTAGAAGGTTGGTGCTGTTTTCCTGATCCTATCACTACTGCAGGCAGCTACATTATTTACACATTAGTCTAGTGCGACCTCTTCACAGTGTTCAGCTAAAGCTACCTGTAGAAGGTTGGTGGTGTTTTCTGATCCTATCACTACCGCAGGCAGCTACATTATTTTAACGTTGGTGTAGTGCGTCCTCTGCACAGTGTTCAGCTAAAGTTACAAGTTAGTGTAGTGTGACCTCTGCACAGTGTTTATCTAAAAATACCTGTAGAAGATTGGTGGTGTTCTCATACTACAGGCAGGCAGTTGATTTTGCTAGCTGCAGTATCAGTATATATATATATATCCCAGTTTAGTGCAGCTACATCTCACTGCAGGCCATTAGTATGTCTGGAAGGCCAACAAGAAGAGGCAGACAGTCACAAGCCAATAAAAGAGGGCAAGCAGGCTCTGTGTCTAGAGGCAACAGTGCTGGTCATGGAGACGGTGCATCCTCATCAGCACGTGGCCGTGAGACACGCTTGGCCTTTTTTTCGGCAGCTGGCCACGTTGAGCCGCAACATGCAGAAGACTTGGTGGAGTGCATGACGAAGCCATCCTCATCCTCCTTATCCTCTCTCACCCATTCTCAGGGTACTTTGTCTGGCAAAGCAGCTGCCAACGCGGCCTCTTCCCTTGGCTCAATGGCATCAGTGACTCCTTCCTTAGCCCCACCATGTCCTCCTGAGGAGTCCCTTGAACTGTTTGACCACAGTGTTGGGTACATGCTCCAGGAGGATGCCCAGCGTTTAGAAGGCTCTGATGATGATACTGTGCTAGATGAAGGCAGTAACATGAGCACGGACAGAGGGGGTGCCCAAGAAGGACAGCAATCTGGCAGTCATGCTCCCCCTGCTGCAGCATACTGCCAGGTTTGTTCCAGTGATGAGGAGGGAGGGGATGATGAGGTCACTGACTCAACGTGGGTGCCTGATAAGAGGCAGGAGGAGGAGGAGGAGGAGGCACATCACCAACGAGACAGGATGCCCTCCAGGGGCCCTCCAAAGGGCAGCACACTGACTGCATCAAACCGCAAAGCTCCGCATGTGCAGTGAGCTGCTGTCTCTGCGCATTATTCCAAAAGTTCTTTGGTGCGGGCCTTTTTTGAGACGAGTGCATCAGATCGCACCGCTGCTATTTGCAACATATGTCTCAAGCGTATCTCGCGTGGCCAAAACATCTCCCGCTTGGGAACCACATCCTTGACCAGACATATGTTGACCTGCCATGCAGTTTGTTGGCAAGCATATCTAAAAGACCCACACCAAAGAACAAAAAGGACCTCTCCTTTCTCTTCATCAGCTGACATCTCCAACCCCACTATACCTTCAGTCCTCTCTGAGACCTGCACTGAGAGGAATGAAGGTGTAGAATTAGGTGTGTGACAGCCAAGTACTTGTGGGCAATGTGCTTTCGGTACACCGACGTCAGATTGTACCAGGCAAATTTCCCTGCCCCAGCTGCTGCACCACCGAAAGAAGTTTGCTCCCAGCCATCCACATGCCCAGCGGTTTAATGCTAGCTTGGCAAAATTGCTAGCACTTCAACTGCTGCCTTTTCAGTTGGTAGACTCTGCCCCCTTCCGTGAGTTTGTGGAATGTGCGGTTCCTCAGTGGCAGGTACCCAAACGCCCCTTTTTCTCACAAAAGGCGATTCCGACTCTCTACCGGCATGTGGAAGGCAATGTCCATGCCTCGCTGGATAGGGCGGTAAGGTGCATATTACCGCTGACTCATGGTCCAGCAGGCATGGACAGGGACATTACCTAAGTTTCACGGCGCATTGGGTGACTCTTCTGGCAGCTGGGAAGGATGCAGGACAAGGTGCAGTAGTGTTGGAGGTTGTTCCACCACCATGCCTCCAAAATGCCACTACTAATGATTGTGACACACCTCTCTCCTCCACCCCTTCTCTTCTTCTTCCTCCATGCCTCTTCCTGTGCTTTGTCCTCGGAACCAGTGGTGCTCCGTAGGCGTTCAAGGGGCTACACAAGTATGCAGGCCAAAAGATGCCATGTGGTGCTTGAGCTGGTGTGCTTGGGGGACAGGAGCCACACTGGGGCAAAGGTTCTGTCAGCTCTGCAGGGGCAGGTTCAGAGGTGGTTGATGCCACGCCAACTTAAGGCAGGAACGGTGGTTTATGACAATGGCACCAACCTCCTCTCCACCCTCCAAAAGGGACAAATGACCCATGTGCCCTGTTTGGCTCAGGTCCTTAACTTGGTGGTGCAGTGGTTCTTGGGCAGGTACCCAGGCTTACAGGGGCTTACAGGGCTTACAGACCTCCAAAAGGAATTTAACCTGCCCAAGAACCGCCTAATTTGTCACATGCCCACCAGGTGGAACTCATAGTTGGCCATGCTGCAGCGGCTGCACACGCAGCAGAGGGCCATCAATGAGTACCTGTGCGACTATGGCACCAGGACAGGGTCAGGGGAGCTTGTTTTTTTTTCCCACACCAGTTGGCCAAGATAAGGGTTACATGCACTGTCCTGTCACCATTTTAAGAGGCCACAAGGATGGTCAGCAGTGACAGTGCATTCATCAGTGACACTGTCCCCCTTGTCCACCTGTTGGAGCACACGCTGCGAGGAATAATGGACAGGGCACTTGAGGCAGAACAGAGGCAGGAAGAGGAGGACTTCTTTAGCTCTCAAGGCCCCCTTTATCCAGACAGTGTTCCTGCGTGCCCGCCGATCACACAGGAAGAGGAGGAGGATTGTGTCAGTATGGAGGTGGAGCCTGGCACTCAGCATCAGCAGCAGTCTTTAAGAGATCATTTACAGTCCCAAGAAACACATGGACTTGTACGTGGCTGGGAGGAGGTGGCTGTGGATCATGTCGTCCTTAGTGACCCAGAGGACTCTGGACCAAGTGCCTCAGCAAACCTACGCTGCATGGCCTCCCTGATCCTGCAAAGCCTGCAGAAGGATCCTCGTATTCGTGGTATCAAGGAGAAGGAACAATACTGGCTGGCAACCCTCCTCGAACCACGTTACAAGGGTAAGGTTGCGGACCTTATCTTGTCGTCGCAGAGTAAGCAGAGGATGAAACATCTTCGGGAGGCCTTGCAGAAAGGTCTGTGCAGCGCGTTCCCAGAGACTGGGAGGTTACAAACTTCTGTTTCTGGACAACGTGTTGCTGAGGCTTCGGTCAGTCGAAGAAGGAGCGGTGGAGAAGGTGGTCGTCTGACCGATGCGTTCAGACAATTTTTTAGTCCGCAGCCCCAAGATATGATCGGTTCCAGCAACCATCGCCAGCGTCTGTTTTACATGATGCAGGAATACCTAGGGGCAAGATCTGACTTGGACACCTTTCCCACTGAAAATCCTCTGCGTTACTGGGTCTTGAGGATGGATCACTGGCCAGAGCTTGCACAGTATGCAATAGACATGTGCATTTGTTTTCGTCCGAATGCATTTTCGTCCGAATTTCAGGTATTTTCGTTATCGTTTTAACAAATGATAACGAAAGTGCAGAATCCGAATAACGAAAGATCAGACATAAACAAATGCTTTATTTTCATTTTTGTTACTACAACAGTTCGATATAGATAGGAGATTCGACATGATGATGACAATAACAATCTGTGTCCATCAAACCTGTGGTCGAATGTGCCTAACCTTAACTCTATTTGTCCAAGATTATTCTACATAGAGAGAAAAGATTTGACATAGAGAGAAAAGATTCGACGTAGAGGAGAAAAGATTCGACGTAGGGGAGAAAAGATAAATAAAAATAATGATGATGATGAATGTTATTGGCTGATTGTAACCAAAGAGGAGGATCAGTAAACTAGCTAGAACTAAGTACACAAGTACTTTGGCTTATGGTGTCTGTTGAAAGTTCTAAGAAGATTCGACGGAGCAGGTAAACTATACAGCGTCGTACAGTTTAGCTGCTCCGTCAAATCTTCTTTGAACATTCGACAGACACCATAAGCCTTCAATGACAGATTTGACCTTAATTTGGATTTTTGGATGAATACAATTTTTAACGAAAAATGAAGTAAATAAAAACGAATTTCGGGAGTAACTAAATACATTTATTTTTCGGACGAAAACGAAATTCCGAAACGAAATATTTCAGTGTGCACATGTCTAGTATGCAATTGAGCTACTGGCCTGTCCTGCATCCAGCGTGCTTTCGGAACGCACATTCAGTGCTGCTGGAGGCTTTGTAACCAATCACAGGATGCGTCCGTCCACCGACTCGGTCGATCGACTGACCTTCATAAAAATGAATCAGTCTTGGATCACCACCAGCTACCAAGCACCTGATGCTGATGTAACCAAATACATTTTTTTGAAATGTCAGATCCCTTCAAAGACTGCCTATGCTGAGTGACTATCCTGTTATACTGAGTAATTATCCTCTTCCTCCTCAATGATCATGATGTTAGCTTGTAAGAACATTTTTGGTTGTGGGCGCTGCCAGTCCCGCCACTAGTGCCTAAGGCCCAATTTTTCAGCCCCTGTTTAACAGGGGCGTGTAATTACAATTTGTGATGCAATTCTTTGCAGCAGGGCTAGTTCCTGCGCTCCATCTAGAGCATCTGTGAGGGGTTCCAGTGTTGTGGCAACACCACCACCACCACCAAAGGCCCAATTTTTCTTCCCCTGTTTAACAGGGGCATGTAATTACAATTCTTGATCTAATATTTCACAGCAGGGCCTGTTTCTGTGCCCACCAAGAGTAACTGTGAGGACTTACAGTGTTGTGGCACCAGCACCAGCACCATCACCAAAGGCCCAATTTTTCTGCCTCTGTTCAACAGGAGCATGTAATTACAATTCTTGATCTAATATTTCACAGCAGGGCCTGTTTCTGTGCCCACCAAGAGTAACTGTGAGGACTTACAGTGTTGTGGCACCAGCACCAGCACCATCACCAAAGATCCAATTTTTCTGCCCCTGCTCAACAGGGGCATGTAATTACAATTCTTGATCTAATATTTCACAGCAGGGCCCGTTTCTGCGCCCACCAAGAGTATCTGTGAGGACTTACAGTGTTGTGGCACCAGCACCACCACCACCACCAAAGGCCCAATTTTTCTGCCCCTGTTCAACAGGGGCATGTAATTACAATTCTTATACTAATATTTCACAGCAGGGCCCTGTGAGGGCTTACAGTGTTGTGGCCACAACAACACCTAAGGCCCAAATTTCTGCTAAGTATATAGGGTAGGCCTCTACTTTCAAACATCCAACTTACAAATGACTCCTACTTGCAAACGGAAGGAGACAACAGGAAGTGAGATGAAATCTACCCCTAGGAAGGGAAATTCTCTCCTGAGTTAACATGGGAAAGACTTTTCTCTTTTCCACTTATGCTTTATCACCAATCCTTGTTTCACAAAAAACCCCAAATCTTCAAAAAACATTTGTCATTGGGACAAAAAGTGAGGTGAAATCTTCTGAAGAGGAGCACAGACAGCAAAACAAATGTCACATGGGGTGATAACCCTTCCCTATGTTTTCCAAAAAGCTTAAAATAGATTTTTTTGGCTGGAGCTAAACATGTTAAAAATGTACCAGTTCAAAATTACAAACAGATTCTACTTAGCAACAAACCTACAGTCCCTGTCTTGTTTGCACCGACTGTATACTGCTGTTCAGAGTATATAGGGCCTGGGGGCTCCACACCTTTCCTTTTTTAATTTGGGTGCAGGGTTCCCCTTAATATCCATACAAGACCCAAAGGGCCTGGTAATGGACTTGGGGGTACTTATGCAGCTTGTCTCACTGATTTTCATCCATATTGCCAGGACCCGACATTACATTAAAGCCGCAAGCAGTTTTAAATGACTTTTTTTCCTTTAAAAACTACATTTTGTGCAGGGTCTGTTCTAAGCACGGGAAACACGTGCCACTTTACAGGCATACTACTTACTTTTTTTACTTTAAGCATCATTAAAGCATCATTAAGCATCATTAAAATCACTGCTCCCAAAAAAACGTCCGTTTTTAAAACTTTTTTTTGCATTGATACATGTTCCCTGAGTCAGGACCCGGGTCCCCAAACCCTTTTAAGGACAATACCATGCAAATTAGCCTTTAACCACTTCAGCCCCGGACCATTTGGCTGCCTAAAGACCAGAGGACTTTTTCCAATTTGGCACTGCGTCGCTTTAACTGCTAATTGCGCGGTCATGCAATGCTGTACCCAAACGAAATTTGTGTCCTTTTCTTCCCACAAATAGAGCTTTCTTTTGATGGTATTTGATCACCTTTGCGTTTTTTATTTTTTGTGCTATAAACAGAAAAAGACCGAAAATTTTGAAAAAAAATGATATTTTCTACTTTTTGTTATAAAAAAATCCAATAAACTCAATTTTAGTCATACATTTAGGCCAAAATGTATTCGGCCACATGTCTTTGGTAAAAAAAATGTCAATAAGTGTATATTTATTGGTTTGCGCAAAAGTTATAGCATCTACAAGCTAGGGTCCATTTTCTGGAATTTACACAGCTTTTAGTTTATGACTGCCTATGTCATTTCTTGAGGTGCTAAAATAGCAGGGCAGTACAAAACCCCCCCTAAATGACCCCATTCTGGAAAGTAGACACCCCAAGTAGGGGCCCAAGTATGACTGATTCCAGTCATACTTGGGCCCCTACCCTGACCCCCAATCCAGCAATACATGCTTAACTAGCCCCTGTTTACTAGCACCATCAATAGCCATTAGGTTGTCCTGGGGGAGTCTTCACAGTGATACTGGAAATACCCTATTGAAAATGGAAAAGTCTGTACTTGTACCTTCCGGAAGGAAACATCGGCAAACACTCTGTTAAGGGCAGACAGTCACCATCCCCCCTGGCTTAAAAATGGTATTCCCGTTGGCCAATTTTTAAGAATTAAGAGGAACTGTACCCATAGGAATGACCCTAAAAAAGAAAACATGGACCTATACAGGAGGTTCCGAGAACGAGGGTACTCACATGGGCAAATCCGAAAGGCAAGGGTTAAAGCGGCCTGTAGAAGCAGGGAAAGTTTGCTGACTTTGAAAATTACACCAAAGGAGAGAAAGAATACTGACCCCGGCCCTGTAAGACTAATTACACCATATGGGGCACAGTGGGAGTCCGTACGAAGTATCCTCAAAAAACATTGGGGAATACTTGAGAATGGTCCAGGTATTAAGGAGATTGTAGGACCATTACCCACTTTGGTGGCCAAAAGAGCCAGGAATTTGGGCGATACACTAATACGATCGGAATACGTGAGGGAATCAAACTCGAACTGGCTGTCAAACTATCCCAGAAGCAAGGGCATGTACCCATGTAATGGATGTCAGGTATGTCCCTATGTGGACAGGACCGCGGTATTCCATGATGTATCGGGGCAGCAGTCCTTTGAAATACGGGACCTAATCAATTGCCAGACCACTAGGGTGATCTATATGCTCACCTGTCCCTGTCCGAAGATCTACATTGGTAAAACAAAGAGGTCCATCAGGACTCGGATAGGTGAGCACCCACGAGAGATCAAAGGTGAAAAAGAAAGGGACCCTACCAAAAGCAGAGAAAAACCAATTGCAAAACATTTTGCTCTATATCATGAAGGCAAACCAGATGGTCTAAAAGTAAAGGGCATATATGCACTCAAACTGTCCCCGAGGAGGGGGGACTTTAATCGCATCCTCCTACAGAAGGAGAAGAGGTGGATTTATCGGCTGGGGTCCCTTGCTCCACGGGGACTCAACACTGAATTAAATTTACAGGCCTTCCTGGAACCATAGTAACATGGTAACATGGAGGTTAGGCAGTCCCTTTGTGAGTGGGGTAGGTGAAGATAGGGCGAGCAACACATTCCATCTATGGACTAATATACATATCTCCAAATTTAATTTAGAGCCATAGGCCCCAAGGCGGTGAGTGACTCACTAAGTATGCAATAATTTTCAACAAAATGGGCAGGGAATGTATTGCTACCAGATATATGTTAATTGACAGTTCCTGAGTTACACTTTATTATCTGAAACTCATTAATTATATAGTATATTATATATTTTATATAATTTTCATCACAGCCCAGAAGTTCCTTTCACCTTTAATAAGCATACACCATAACCAGTACCCTGGCCGCCTATGCGTGTAAGAATAGGCCCAAATGACCCGTTTGCGCCCCCCCATACTATATGATCCACTAAGACTACAGGTTGAAGATTGCAGTTTGACCTATATGATTCAATTTATACGGTTCAGACTGGAATAATACTGTGTATCTATGCCTGTGTTGCACTTTTGCATTTTTGCTTCTTTGCACTTTTGCATATTTACATGTCTTTTGTTATGGCACTGCCGACATCCTCTATGTAAGTCCTGTCTTCTATGTGGTTCTCCGTGAGTGTGTCTTTTTAAACAAGAGTATGGATATAATTTGAAACACCTCCAGTAATAGTCCAATGAGCTTATCTGCAGATAAATGAGCACAAACGGTACTAAATAGAATAATATGAAAGTGATTGTAACCAGCATTAGCCTATACCGATTCTGAGCAGGCTCTGTCAAAGAATGAAATGAAGAACTCTGAACTCAGTAAACAATACTTCCTTAAAAAGGCATGAATAGAATAGATGGTGGGTGAAGGGATCCTATTCATGCGCTCTATATATGTAGGTGAATTATCCCAATCAGGAGGCGGAGGCACTGCCCGGCTCATAGGCTTGATGACAACTAAGGGTGGAGCTATAACGATGAGGATACCTTTAAAAGGATGACAGCTCCTAACCACGCCTAGTCCAGATGAAGCTATGCTGATTGGTCAAGCGAAACGCGTTGACGTCACAGCGGTCATGTGACGCCGGCCGGACGACACGCCTACCACTCCCCCATTGGATCCTGTCACGGAGCAGGAGACGAGCGCCGGAAGCAGAGTGGATGAGCACCCTTACCGGTCCCTCTGCTTTACTGCCCATTGAAACCACGGTGGGTGAATTCCACCAACCCCGCGCTGCCAACGAACGCACAGCTATAAGCCAAGATAGCACCACCATACAAGTGTGGTGAAGGGGATCAGGACATCAACAAGTGATCCGTGCATGCTGACCGATCGGGTGCTAATGTAGACTCTGCTTCCTTCTAACCCCCCTCAGTCTCCACTTGTTACCTTACTTATAGACACTCGTCCAACTGTACCTGCGGGTGCAGCATCAGCCCATATCAGCGCTAAGGGCATATCATGCCCAATGACACATGTTTACATCATTGTATGAAATTATGGACTGATTGATGTTCCAGCGGGGAGATTGGACTGCCTAGTGTGCTTGAATTAATCAGCTGGTGAACTAAAAGGCAACTTCAGCTATTAGCTGCTGCACGCTATATCTTGTGAGGGCCTTTGAGGAGAGCCTCTGGAGTTTGTGATAGGATACAGTCCACTGATTCCAGTCATATTTGGGCCCCTACCCTGACCCCCAATCCAGCAATACATGCTTAACTAGCCCCTGTTCACTAGCACCATCAATAGCCATTAGGTTGTCCTGGGGGAGTCTTCACAGTGATACTGGAAATACCCTAGGTTGATGCAACACACGATATGCATCCCCATGTCTCCCACCCTTTTGGGGTAATCATGGTAGAAACATTGGGGTATGGTCATCCAGCCTCACTGTGAAAGGCATAAAGCCGGCGTCCGGACAGTCTGTGTGGTGGTTGTGTCATATATGTGTCACTTGTTTGTTGTCTTGTTATGTGTTCTGGTTTATGTGTTTTTTTTTCCTGTTGTTTGAGGATAATTCACTGACCACAGTGCCCACCAGGACAGTGTTCCCTCGCTGCACCTGGTGATGCACATCTTATGCATGAGCCACAAGCTCTGCATATGGATGCTATTGATGCATGTTGAAGCAGTTTTAAACTAATAAATATAATTGTTTTTTATATATATACATATCCTGGTGTTGATTTATTGTTGCTTCAAGAAGCCACTATTTGACCCCTGTAGCAATATAAGGGTTGACCTTTTCTATTGTATGCTGCGGTTTGTTTGGCTATAGCAACATCACTAGACTTCAGTGAATGGTTATAGGGTACAATACTATTTTAAAGTCCCTTTCACCAGATTGTATATAAAGTGGAACCTGGTTATATTTTCTCCTTTTTGGTTATACCCCAAGGAAATTGCTGAGAGGCATGTTGAGCCCATTGAATATTATTTTTTTTTTGTCCCAAGTGATTGAATAATGACAAAAAAAAAAATTACAAAAAGTTGTCACTAAATGATATATTGCTCACACAGGCCATGGGCATATGTGGAATTGCACCCCAAAATACATTCAGCTGCTTCTCCTAGTACAGGGATACCACATGTGTGGGACTTTTTGGGAGTTTAGCCGCGTATGGGGCCCCGAAAACCAATCACTGCCTTCAGGATTTCTAAGGGCGTAAATTTTTGATTTCACTCCTCACTACCTATCACAGTTTTTAAGGCCATAAAATGCCCAGATGGCACAAACCCCCGCCAAATGACCCATTTTGGAAAGTAGACACCCCAAGCTATTTGCTGAGAGGCATGTTGAGTCCATGGAATATTTTATATTTTGACACAAGTTGCGGGAAAGTGACAATTTTTGGGGTTTTTTTGCACAAAGTTGTCACTAAATGATATATTGCTCACACAGGCCATGGGTATATGTGGAATTGCACCCCAAAATACATTTAGCTGCTTCTCCTGAGTATGATGATACCACATGTGTGGGACTTTTTGGGAGCCTAGCCGTGTACGGGGCCCCTAAAACCAATCACCGCCTTCAGGATTTCTAAGGGTGTAAATTTTTGATTTCACTCTTCACTGCCTATCACAGTTTCGGAGGCCATGGAATGCCCAGATGGCACAACCCCCCCCCAAATGACCCCATTTTGGAAAGTAGACACCCCAAGCTATTTGCTGAGAGGCATGGTGAGTATTTTGCAGCTCTCATTTGTTTTTGAAAATGAAGGTGGAGAAGAAAAAACTTTTTTTTTTCTTTTTTCAATTTTTAAAACTTTGTGACAAAAAGTGAGGTCTGCAAAATACTCACTATACCTCTCAGCAAATAGCTTGGGGTGTCTACTTTCCAAAATGGGGTCATTTGGGGGGGTTTGTGCCACCTGGTCATTCCATGGCCTCTGAAACTGTGATAGGCAGTGAAGAGTGAAATCAAAAATTTACGCACTTAGAAAGCCTGAAGGCAGTGCTTGGTTTTCGGGCTCCCAAAAAGTCTCATACATGTAGTATCCCCGTACTCAGGAGAAGCAACAGAATTTATTTTGGGGTGTAATTTCACATATTCCCATGGCATGTTTGAGCAATATATCATTTAGTGACAACTTTGTGCAACAAAAAAAAAATTGTCTCTTTCCCGCAACTTATGTCACAATATAAAATATTCCATGGACTCGACATGACTCTCAGCAAATAGCTTGGGGTGTCTACTTTCCAAAATGGGGTCATTTGGGGGGGTTTTGAACTGTCCTGGCATTTTATGCACAACATTGAGAAGCTTATGTCATACATCACCCACTCTTCTAACCACTTGAAGACAAAGCCCTTTCTGACACTTCTTGTTTACATGAAAAAAATAATTTTTTTGCAAGAAAATTACTTTGAACCCCCAAACATTATATATTTTTTTAAAGCAAATGCCCTACAGATTAAAATGGTGGGTGTTTCATTTTTTTTTCACACAGTATTTGCGCAGCGATTTTTCAAACGCATTTTTTTGGGAAAAAATACACTTTTTTAAATTTTAATGCACTAAAACACACTATATTGCCCAA
This sequence comes from Lithobates clamitans, assembly GCA_037952925.1. Taxonomy (NCBI): domain Eukaryota; kingdom Metazoa; phylum Chordata; class Amphibia; order Anura; family Ranidae; genus Lithobates; species Lithobates clamitans. Next base: position 386,417 of record JBBGZY010000799.1, read on the forward strand.
ATGTTTGATGAAATAAAAAAGATGATCTTAGGCCGAGTACATGGATACCAAACATGACATGCTTTACAATTGCGCACAAACGTGCAGTGGCAACAAAATAAATACATTTTTAAAAGCCTTTAAAAGCCTTTACAGGTTACCACTTTAGATTTACAGAGGAGGTCTACTGCTAAAATTACTCCCCTCGATCTGTCCTTCGCGGTGATACCTCACATGCATGGTGCAATTGCTGTTTACACTTGACGACGGACCGCCGCTTGCGTTCACCTTAGCGCGAGAGCAGGGGGCGACAGGGGTGCTTTTTTTTTTTCTTTATTATTTTTTTGCTTTTTTTATCTTATTTTTAAACTGTTCCTTTCATTTTTTTTTCTTTAATCATTTTTATTGTTATCTCAGGGAATGTAAATATCCCCTATGATAGCAATAGGTAGTGACAGGTACTGTTTTTTGAAAAAATTGGGGTCTTAGAGGATGTGACACAGCAGGAACACATTTTCACATATGGTGGCAATGCCCCGTAGTTGAAGAATTCTGGAAGAATATATTTCTTATGGCTTCTAAAGCCCTGGAAATCACGATTCCTCCAGATCCTGCAACGGCACTCCTAAACCTTAAACCCACAATACTCACCCATACTCAATTCCAATTGTTTATCCAACTTAGCACTGCAGCTAAACAAACGATTGCCAAGGCGTGGAAGTCCCAAAATCTAATTCTTGCTGAAGCTAAACACAGAATGAACAAAGCACTTTTATACGCCAAGATGACAGCTATTGAAGAAAATAAAATAAATAAATTTCGCAAAATTTGGCAACCATGGGTTAAAACCTACCTCCCTACAGATTTTGACCAATCTCTGTTGTTACCAAGATATATATCATATTATTACTGAAATGTATATTATATTTGTATACCTAATGAGATCTGGATCATCATCCCGGGAAACTTTTTTTTTTTTTTTCTCTTCTTTCCTTCTTTCCATCTTTATCTCTCCTCCCTCTCCTTTTCTTTTATTATTTCCTAAAATATTCCTGTGGATACTTAGTCTAATAACTTGATTTATTTCTGTAATCTTACATCTAGAATCCCAACTAGTGTATAGTAAATATGGTTGTAAGATATCTCTAAAATTACTTTATTTTATTAACTTATTTATTTATCTTTTTTATCATACTGCAAAGATCTTCTGACGATTGATATGTATCCATGTATTGTATCATTTTATTTCTTCTTCTGTGAAAACTCAATAAACATATTTAACAAGAAAAATTGGGGTCTATTAGACCCTAGATCTCTCCTCTGCCCTCAAAGCATCTGACCACACCAAGATCGGTGTGATAAAATGCTTTCCCAATTTCCCAATGGCGCTGTTTACATCCGGCGAAATCTAAGTCATGAAATGCTCGTAGCTTCCGGTTTCTTAGGCCATAGAGATGTTTGGAGCGACTCTGGTCTCTGATCAGCTCTATGGTCAGCTGGCTGAATCACCAGCTGCATTCTCAGGTTCCCTGTTGTGACAGGAGAGCCAGAGAAAAACACGGAAGACGGTGGGGGGGGCATTCCCTATTCCCTCCCACTGCTTGTAAAAGCAGTCTAGAGGCTAATTAGCCACTAGGATTGCTTTTACATGAAAGCTGACCACTGGCTGAAAAGAATGATACTAAGATGATACCTAAACCTGCAGGCATCATTCTGGTATAACCACTCAAAGTCGTGAATGGCGTACCTGAAGACAAAAAAATGGTTAACAATAAAACACAGTAAACGGTAAAGTATGAAAAATTGCATACCTGAAAAGCAAACATCATAAAACATAATAACAATAAAACATTGCAGAATAGAATACAGTAAAAAAAAGTGCAGAACAATAGAGAGAGAATAGAGAGAGAGAGAACAATGAAACGACAACTATTTTTTTTTATTCTATATATATATATTTATTTATTTTTTTAAACTTTTTTTGTAACTAACTTTTATAACTGAAACCGGTTCCAGGTTCGGGTCTCTCAAAATGCAATGGCATCTTGGGAGACCCTGTGAAAGTGTGCCTAGTCTGTGCAATGCTGTACCTTACGCTAATACTCAACTAGTGAATGGTAGTGTTCAAAACATTTACCAATTCAAAGACCAGGATTGTCATGACAGGAGGGACAATAATAGCAGGTGTCACGCCTATATCTGCGCTTGCTACAGACACAACATCTTTTTTGGGGGGTTCCTTGGGTAGGGGTACTCGGGAGGACATAAAGAAAATGCCTCTCATGCAGCCGACTGCATTTGGTTGGGGATGTGAATGGGGGAAGTACGGGCGCTGCAGAAGTGGTGGGTTCCCAATTAGGATTGGCGAATGCAGCAGGAAGGGCATTATGGCCACAACAGGCCTGTTTGTCTTCTTCTTGGTGGCAGCGGGACACTACTTGTGCTTGCCACCTCACCAGCTTGAACTGCACTTATGGGACTCGCCACGTCACCAAGTGTTACTGCAGTGCTGGTTTGACTATGACCGGGGTTTATTAGGCCACTGGTGCTTGCCAGTTCACCAAAACGCTACCAAAAAAACTGTTAACGATCACAGGGATCAGGCCTGACTCTGCGAACGCTGCAGTTATGCGTTTAGTGTTTTTTAAGTGACAGTGATCGATCGATACTGCACTTGGGTGGGGTGGGCTGGGCTGGGCCGGGCGGAGGGGCAAAACGCAGGTGCTAGCAGGTATCTGAGCTGATCCCGCTAACACTGCGTTTTTGGGAACCCTAAACTTCTGGGGACGCTAGTATAGATCTGATGTGAGTACCCGGGTGTGGGGAGCGTTTTCTTTTATTAAAGTATTTTGACTATATTACACTATATAGTTTCCTTTTATTCATATGTATGGAGCCACATTGTTCCCAGCTGGAGGAGTGCAACAGATACTGTGACTGAGCCCGGGGTAGGCTCCAAAGCGTATTTGACTCAGGGTAACAGCTGGGTCACACACTCTTAGGTGAGCACATTAGCTTAAGGGGGCCACGGAGGTGCACCAGAGCATGATTTGCAGCACTCAGGATGTCTTTGGCATGATGTTTGATTGATGTCACAGCTGGACACTATTTGCACGCACTGATTTAATATCACTGTTGGACATTATCCGCACGCACTATTCAGAGTGCTAAAAGGGACTTTTCTCACTTGGTTTATTTGTTTTTTAATATATGCATTCAGATAGGCTGAATGCCTTATATTGAGCACCAAACACTTTCTTTTATTTATTAAGGCACTATTTACGGTGTAACAAGCACTGGTTTTCTTACACACTCGATTGTCTATTTAATAGTAATTTTCTCAATTTCATGTATGTATTTAATATTATTGCACCAATACGCACAGAGTTGGTTAACATTATACTTTTATTATTATAATTTTTTATTTTTTTGGGGTTACCCAAGCGCAGTGCATGGTTTACAAATTTATTCTTTGCACGATATATGAAGCGTGATCAGTGCATGCAGCTGGAGGTAGTATAAGTAGGGCACAGGACCATTGTGGCTCACGTAATTTTTCCAGCTTAACTTTATATTGCAGATACTCAAATGAAGTGTTTCTGCATAAACAATTCCAATAAAATATATAAAGTGCTTCGTGCAAAAAAAGTTTGCATAAACAGTTCCAATGAATATATAAAGTGATCCGTGCAAAAAACTTCAGTGCAAAAATAAATGTTTATAGAGTGGTGTCACCATCCAAAGAGTACACATAAATAATGTTCAAAATTCTTTCAGTGAAGAGCTTCCACCATCCGTCATCATAGTTTGACCCAGCCTCTCACCTCAAGAGAAGACCCCTACAGCTCTAGTCGCACTTTTGTCACTGTTTAGGTGTCAGCAGCTGCAGGCTCCTTCTCGTTGAAACACTCAGCGACCATAAGCTTCTCAATATATACAGGGAATTCCAATGGATACTCTATATCTCCTTCCCTCCACGTTCCTCCATAGTAAGCTTACATGCAATAAAAATTAATCTCCATGTGCAGAATCTCAATAAAAGTATTTTAATAAAAGTAGCAATTTACATTTAAAATAACACTGTTCAGCTTCATAAATAGGTACTTCCCGTCTCACCTGCATCCGAAAGTGACGTCACCCAGCTCCCTCTGATGTGTTGCATCACTGATCATGTGACTTCATCAAGGGTTTGGAGTCGGGTAGACGTAGCCTGAATTATATACAGTTTAAGCTGTCAAGGCAACCACAGCAGTCATAAAAAGCTTCAAAAGGACTTTAAAATCAGTATCTAATCAATCAAACTTTGATGTAGTAGAGCATAGTTTATATATGTAGAGCCCCAACCTACGAAATTATTAAAATAATCAACGTAAGGACAACGTGATCTGTACCATAAAAGGTATATGTGTGTAGTGACATCTAGTGGTGGAATCCTGTATCACATCCTACATTTATTACTGATGTAAGTAAATGACTACTGCCATACAGTGGTGAAATATATGATAAATTAAGCAGCATCTAGTGGTGAATATTTGTAAAGACCCCTTTAATCGATAGATGAATAGTACCATCTACTGGTGAACCATCAAACAACATCTAATAATAAAATCTTATATCATATTTTCCAATAGTAACATAATAAAATCATAGCGGCATCTGGTGGTAAATGACATCTTTCAAGTCCATAGCGCCATCCATTGATAAAACATCTAGTGATGTGATAATAGCAACATCTAATGATAAATGTTACATTGTCTTGTGGTGGAATTAAATAAATAAAATAATAATTGGATGAAAAACAAGATCAAATTCTATGTTGTGTCCTAGGGGAAACATGTGACTCTAATTCCTGTATCCACCTTGATTCAGCTTGACTCAATTTAAGGATTTTATTGTCTCCTCTCCAATGAGATTTGTATTTTTCTATAGCACATACTGATAGTGAAGAAGGATCTTTATTGTGATATTGAGCATAATGCCTGGACAGGCTATGCTTAGGGAAGCCATTTTTTATGTTTTACCTGTTCCCTTAGCCTTTTCCAAAGGAGTCTCTTTGTTCTTCCTACATATGGGATGTGGCATGGACAGTCCAAGAGGTACACTACCCCATTCAGTTTTGCATGATATGAAGTCTTCAATTTTATACTCCTTCCTTGTTACCACAGATATGAAGCTTTCCTTTTTCTTCTTGCTCTCTTGCTCTCTTTCATATGTCTACAAGTCTACAAGTGTAGCAATTCTGACAATTCTGCCCTCAAAAAAAGAAATATCTTTTTAGATGGAGCGTCTATCACATTTTTAGCAATCTTGTCTCTCAGAGTCGGTGCTCTTTGATAGGTAAATTTAGGTGCATTCTATAAGATTGTGTCAAGATGTCGATCTGCCCTTAGTATGTCCCAATATTTTTTGAAAATACTTTCTATTTGTTTGTGTTGGAGATGATAGTCCATGACAAATGGGATACTTATTTTTTTCTTCTACGTTCTTTATTGAATCCTGTATTAGTTTCTCTTTTTTCATTTCAGTCACTTCATGTATCTTTTGTTCGATAAATTCTCATTGATAGCCTTTTTGTATTAATCTGCCTCCTATTAACATGGCTTGTTCTTTAAATTCTTTGCCTTGAGTACAATTCCTTCACAATCGAATAATTTGACCTTTTGGTATATTAGTAAGCCAAGGTGCATAGTGGCAACTGTCCATAGGTAAATAGCTATTTCTGTCAACCAATTTAAAGTAGGTCTGTGTAATCAATGTTCCTCCTTCATTTCTTATCTCTAAATCCAAGAAATTGATTTTCTCATTGCTAATTTGCCAGGATAATTTGATGTTCTTGTTGTTAATATTTAAATTATGAACAAAGTCAATCAGGCTCTCTCTATTACCAGCCCATATGATGATCAAGTCATCAATGAATCTTCTATAAAGCAGTAACTGCTGCGGTTTATTCTCATACACAGCATCCCCCTCCCATTCTGCCATATTGAGATTCGCCATGCATACTTAGCACCCATCAACGTTCCTTGTATTGGTTTAAAATATTCCTTGTTGTATCAGAAGTACCGTAATTGTGTTCAAGGCTGTACTTCAGACAGTTCAACAAAAACGTCTCTGAACGCATTTCAAATTGCTAAGTTCGTTGTCAGCGCTGGGTTCAGCCCTTCCTTCTCAGAGCAGTCTGCTCAGCTGTCGGTTAATTGCCAGCTCTACATTTTTCCACAGTGACTCACCTGTTGATGATATCCTATTCTTCAGTCCTGATGGTTACTTGAGCTGTTCAGTTCAGATCATCTCTGCCTTCACCTTGGTCAATACATCCAGAGACTCTCTCCTGTGTACCTGTTGAAGACTCCCTTGGCTGACATCCCTTCTGATTCCTGATCCTGCTTTCTGTTCCACTACGCTGAATCTCCAGTTTCCTAATTTCCTGGCCTGTCCTGAAGTAAGCTGATCCCTGGATCCCTTAGGTCCTGGCTTGTCTGATTATCTGTTCTGGTTACCAAACTCTGGCTATGATTTGACAACGTTGCTCTGTTTACCTTTTACTATTATTATTATTATTATTATTATTATTATTATTAATAAACAAGTGTGGTTTTTACTACATTTCTGTCTTGGTCTGATTCATGGTTTCTGACATTCTGTTATGGCCCATTTCGTGGCCTGTATCGCTTCTTGATGGTTGATGATGGTGTATGAGGATGCAACATCCACTGTTGCCAAGTACACAGGAGTGTCCCTCAAATTAATTTTATCCAACATCTGTATCAGATGTTTTATGTCCCTCAGGTAGGATTTCGTTTTCTGTACTATAGGTTGCAAGATCCAATCAATATATTCACCAATTCTTGCACCTACAGAATTAATCCCATTGATGAAGGGTCTCCCTGGTGAGTTAACCCTATCCTTGTGGATCTTTGGGAGTGTGTATATAATAGGTATTTTGCATGTATCTAGTCTAAGGTATCTCTCCTCCTTCTTGTTTAGAACACCTTTCTTTAAACCTTTCTCAAGTACCTTTCTGAGTTCCTTTTTATATCTTAGGGTTGGGTTACTTAACAATTTCTGATAGGTATTCTCATCTTGTAGTTGTCGATTTAATTCATTTCTATTGGCCTTCTTTTGATTAAACCACTATTGCACCACCCTTATCTGCAGCTCTAATGAGAAGATCTTTTCTCTGCTCCAATTTAATTCCACTTTTTATATCTGTAACGAAACGTCCCACACTCCGCTTGAGTGCTTTCATCATATACTGCTTCCTCCCAGTCTGAATATAGATATCAGATATTCCAACCATTAATAACAACAAACAAAACAATACTTATTTGGTTGCTGAACATGGACTGAATTGATTTACTTGAGATTACACACAAATATATACAGCAGGCTGATAATACAAACTGTAACCAGAAACCTAATTAACATGAGTTGGTTATCTAATCATTTACCCAGACTAGGTGACTCAGAAATATGACCTTTCAGGGTAGACTTGCCGTCTCCTCACTCCCAACTTACACATGTGTGTAGAAACACATCCTCCAATAGTTTGCTAGGAGACAAAGGTGTGTTAATGAGCACAATAAACTATTGGGTGAACGACCCGGACTTTCCAGATCTCATTAATCAGCATTCCTTTCACATACATCTGTCCCCTGAGTCCCAATCTGGCAAAGACCAACATGGCCTCCTTAATAATGTCCTCTTCCTAAATGCTTGTAGCTCCCTTGTAGCTCCCTCAAATGCCAGGGCCCATAGTCAGTAGACAAGAGGCTACAAATCAGTCATCTCCAAAAGCCTCTGTCTTGGGTGAGTATGTCAAAATATCTGCCGGATCATAGATTCTTTTGATTTTCAGATCATTTAAATTTCTCAATACCATCTTCCGAAATACTTCCACATGTCCATCATTTCCACTCGGGGGATTGAAAAGTGACTTATTTCAGAGAGAACTATACATAATATCATTAGTGTCCATCTTTTTCTTCACTATATTTTCTCCAGGTTTATTCATCATATATTTTTTAATGTTTAGACTCCGAGTAAATTTTTGTATGTCAACATATGTATTGAATTTCTTCAAGTTCTTTTTTGGGGCAAACTTAAGACCTTTATCCAGCACCTTTATCTCCTGTTGTGTTAATTCGAGTCCACTAAAGTTTACAATCCCTTCCCCCACTCTTCTCTTTTTTTTATTTATTGATATTGGCTCGACATCCTCTCCTCGATTTTCTTTTCTTCCAGGTCTGGGATCTGGGGTACTTCTTGGGGTCCTCCTTGTTCGATCCTCCCAATATCAACCTCTTGGGGGTTCCTGGTATTTGTCTCCTTGCTTTGTTTCCCTCCCCATTTTGTGATCCGGAGTTTGTCTGGGTGTTATCCTGGGTCCACCTTCCTGATGATAGCACCTCAGAGATTCTCGGTGTCTCACCTCTAAAAAAAGTTGCAGGGTTCCATTATTATTTTGTTCAAATCTTCTATCACGATAGTGTCTTAAGGCTCTTCCTCCTTCAACATCTCTCCTCAACGATTCATACTTGTTATATACAGGCACGTTATAGTAACCACCATAAGTAGGTCGCTCTCTTCTGCCATCATAATGGTGATTTCTGTCATACATTCTTTTATTCCTACGTGCTGGAGATGGTGATCTTCTCCCATGGTATGATTTTTGATGCGGTCTTGTTTGGTTATAGCCATTGCTTTGCCCATTGTTTTGCCAATTATTTTTCCAATGGAGTTTCTTCCAATTGTTTTTCGCTTTTCTTGTATTGTTTCCTTTTTATTAAAAAGTCCAACAATTCTAGACCTTTACTATTAAAGAAATGGAGCCATTCATGAGTTGATTCTTTATCCAATAGTCCATCATTAATGAGTACATCCCATCTCAATCTCCTAGGTATTATGTTTCCTTAATATATTTCTCATTGGTGGCAATATTCCACCATGCATCATCTTTTTCTCCATTAGTTGTTACATTTTCCTAAAGCTGTTCTCAATAGCTCCTACTAGATTGATCTCTTGTTTCTCAAAGATCTTATCTAAGTCAATGGTTCTATTTTCTAGAAAACCAAAGATCTCAATTGCTGCTGCACTAGTGGTATTGGATAAATAAATCTATAAAAGTGTAAATAAACTAATGCACAAACCATTGTGGTGTGTATTCAATGAGTAGCTGCCAACATGAAATAAGTGTTCCCACACAGTGATAATATATAAAGCAAATGACGTGGTGCTTCCTCAATACAAGAAAAAGTGCATAAACGTCAATAAATGAATGATCAACTCTATATTGCAGATACTCAAATGAAGTGACTGTTTCTGCATGTGACTGTTCCTGGCTACGACTACCCGACCCCAAACCCTTGATGAAGTCACGCAATCAGTGACACAATGCGTCAGTAGGAGCCGGGTGATGTCACTACCGGATGCAGCCGACACCGGAAGCACCTGATATTTGTGAAACTGAACAGTGTTATTTTAAATGTAAGTTGCCGCTTTAATTAAATACTTTTATTAAGATTCTGCACATGGAGATTCATTTTTATTGCATGTGAGCTTACTACGGAGGAGCGTGGAGGGGAGGAGATATAAAGTATCCATTGGAATTCCCTGTATATATTGAGAAGCTTGTCGTTGAGTGTTTTAAGGAGAAGGAGCCTGTGGCTGCTGACACCTAAAGAGTGCTAACAAAAGTGTGACTAGACCTGTAGGGATCTTCTCTTGGGGTGATAGGCTGGGTCACACTATAATCATGGATGGTGGAAGCTCTTCAATTTAAAAGGATTTTGAACATCATGTTCATAAAGTGGTGGCACCGTCCAAAGTGTACACATGACACTTTGGATGGTGACACCACTTTTTGATCATTTATTTTTACACTGAAATTTTTTGCACGGATCACTTTATATATTCATTGGAACCATTTATGCATGGTGGTATATTGCCACCCATGAGAAATATATTAAGGATACCTTAATACCTAGGAGACTGAGATGGGATGTATCCATTAATGATATATTATTGGATAAAGAAGCAACTGATGAATGGTTTCATTTCTTTAATGATAAAGGTCTAGAATTGTTGGACTTTTTAACCACTTAAGGACCGCTCCATAGCTGAATGATGGCTACAGCATGGCTCGATAACTCTGGGAGGGCGTACATTGACGTTCTTCCATAATCGCGGTCCAGAGAAACCGGCGCATCAGGGACCGCAGCGAATGGCTGCTGACAGTGGCCGTTTACCACGTGATCGCTCCATCAAATGATGGAGTGATCACTTGTAAACAGACCGGCGTCATATCCGGTTCCTTTCTCCTCTCTTTGTACCAATCGTTACAGTGTGAGTGGAGAGGGGAAAGATCAGGTGCAGCAGCGCTGTGGGCTGGATCTGTAGTGCCCACAGCGCTGATATGTGACAATTCCAGCCTCATCCATCCATGCTCAGTCATCCATCCCTAATCAGCAATACTCATCCATGCTCATCCATCCATCCTCATCAATACTCATACATCCATCCATACTCTGCAATACTCATCCATTCATCCATACTCAGCAATACTAATCCATCCATCCATACTCAGCAATACTCATCCATCCATCCATGCTCAGCAATCCCATCCACCCCCATCCATACCCAGCCAAACCCAGTCATACTCAGCCATACCCAGGCATACTCAGCCATACTCAGCCATATCCAGCCATACCCAGCCTTAGTCAGCCATAACCAGTCATACTCAGCCATACCCAGTCATACCCAGCAATAACCAGCCATACTCAGCCATACACATCCGTACCCAGCCATAATCAGCCATACCCAGCTGTACTCAGCCGTACCCAGCCATACCTGGCCGTACTCAGCCATACCCATTCATGCTCAGTCATACCATCAATACTCAGCCATCCCCATCCACGGCTCATCCATCCCCATTCATGCTCATCTATGCCACATCAGTTCTCATCCGTGCCACATCCATGCCATTAGAGTGCCTCATAAAAGTGTAAAAGGTAATCAAATTAGATTTGAAACTTATGCCCCTACAACACCTGACGGTGATCCCTGCATATTGGGCCTCTGGATATGGCCAGGCTGTGAAAAAGTCTCCCACATGTGGTATCACCGTACTTGGGAGGAATAGGAGAATCTATTTTGGGGTGTAATTTTCGGTATGTACATGCTATGTGTTCAAAATACTGTATAAATGGACAACTTTGTGTAAAAAAAAAATGCGTTTTCATTTTCTTTACAAATTTTCCAAAAATTTGTAGAAAAAAATGACATGTTCAAAAGACTGATTATGTCTCACTGATTCTACGTTGGGCTGTTTTCTTTCCAAAATGGGTTCATTTTTGGGACGTTTCTATTGTCCTGGTGCTCCAGGGCCTTCAAAAGTGTAATGCCCCGTACACACGGTCGGATTTTCCGATGGAAAATGTCCGATCGGAGCGTGTTGTCGGAAATTCCGACCGTGTGTGGGCTCCATCGGACATTTTCCATCGGATTTTTCGACACACAAAGTTGGACAGCAGGAGATAAAATTTTCCGACAACAAAATCCGATCGCGTCAATTCCGACCGTGTGTGGCCTGTTCCGACGCACAAAGTGCCACGCATGCTCAGAAGAAATTCCGACACGGGACAGCTCGTTCTGGTAAACTTAGCGTTCGCAATGGATACAGCACTTTCGTCACGCTGCAATGTAAAAAATGGTTTAATACAGCGCACTCTCTTCTTCTTAATAATGTGACAAGAATTAAGTAGTTTTGCTGATCATATTCACACACACTTCTCACAAAGTTTTATTTGTGTTTTTTTAGTGGGATTCCCTCAATATATTGTTATTAGTTGTCACATCTGACAGTTTTATATTTTTTATGTTTTTTTTTGTTTTGTTTTTAAGCCTTTTTTTTTCTTTAATGTTTGGATTTTTTCCAAGGCTGATCTTTGTTCAATGTTATTTTTATTTTTACTCCAGAATATTTTTGTGTGTGTTTTGTTTGGCAAGTTACCCCAACACCATTGATATCTTTTATTATTTAATCTCCATGAGATTTTTTGTTGTTGGTGTCCCTTGTTCATTTCACATTGTATATTAGAAATGTACCTGAATCCTCACAAACAAACCATCATTTTTGAAGAAGTAAAACACATAGGAGAGTATAATTCAAAACAAAAATCCTTTATTAAGGGCTCAGAACCAAGCAAAGAGGAAGGCAACACTGGATCAACAGGAGAAATTAGTGAAGCCTGGGACCCCCACGGCAGACATCAATTCTTAAACCTCAAAATTGGTGGCCTGAGGAGTCCATATATAAGGGAGGGCAGTCTGGTCCGGGATTTACAGAGACTTGGATAGCAGCAGATGACATCAGTGTCCCCAGGCTGTGGTACCACAAGAGGCTGCATCTTTTGGCCGACCAGACTGGATCCAGGGTCCTCACTGTCTGGTCTTCCTTTCACACTTCCTTCCGGGCTGTGGCTGTGCAGTTGGAGATGTGGCAGGAGGAGGAGTAGCACCTGGAGGAGGAGTAGGACCTGCAGGAGGAGGAGGAGGACCATCCCAAAGCTGTGTGTGAGGTGTAAGTTGGCCCCTCACACCTTTTGCCAGAGCCTCTGATATGAGGGCCTCACACATGGCTTTTTGGCCCTCCTCCATCCTCTGCATTTTATAGGCTATGAATGCCGCAAGGTTCTCCTGCCTGGTGTGTGGTGCTCCCAGGACCTCTGTAGCCCTACAAAAAAAAACTGATAGCAGCCTCCTCTAGGGTACTCCTCCTCCTGCCACTTTCTGTTTCCAGGGGGGGTGGAGGGACCTGCAGATCAGCCACCTCCTGGCTGAGACTTCCCTGTGTATGAAAAAGGGACATGGTTTTAGTTTTTGCATCATCAATCACAATCATAAATTAGTACTCCCAACTAACATCTAGTTAACATCATTGATTGGACAAGCAGAAATATTTAGAGGAATGCTATACCTGGCTCAATCTGGGCTCCTCCACATGTGCCCTGGAAAGGCCCAGGTTGGGCGTCAGAAGCCTCAGCCGGGGGGGAAGGAAGCGTGGAAGGAAGACTGGAGAGGGATGGCCTGGGTTCAGTCTGGCCTGCCAGAAAGTGCAGCCTGTCGTAGTACAACATCCTGGGGACATAGATGTCACCTGCTGCTCCGGATTTCTGTGAATCCAGGACTTTAGTGCGCTCCCTCAGATATGTGCTCCTCAGGCCACCAATGAAAATCTTTAAATAAGTGATGTCTGCCGTGGGGATCACCTGCTTCACAATTTCACACAATTGCTCCAGTGCTGCCTTCCTCTTTGCTTGGTTCTTGTAATGGGGGTGTTTAATCTCCCACAGACAGGGCAGCTCCCTTAGCATCTCTATGAAGACTAAAATGAAGTCCTGATCTTCCAGTACCATATCCATGTTCACTGCAAGACACAACACAAGACAAAGCCTAATGTCACACCAAACTCTCCTAATCTTGTTACAATATAGGTCTCAATCTATAGAAGCAGTATAGGCCCAAGTTTGTCTCTTACCTTCGTTCTTACGATCGCTGCGTTCAATGCTCCTTCCTCCGCTCACAGATCAAACGTAATACGCACGCGTGTTACGCTTTATATACACTGCGCATGCGTGTAACTCCGCCCGCCCCTGACGTTCTTTCTAGTGTATTCCCCACCCCTTTTCGTTCGGCGCAGTGGGGGAAGAGCATGATGGCAGACATACAGCAGGTGCGGGCTAATTGTAGCAACGAGGAGGAGGAGGAGGAGGAAAGGGCGGATCCAGGCACGTCCCGATCCAGAAGGAGACGTTTTAAGGCCACAAATATGTCGTTTGGGGAGATGTTGGAGATGGTAGACATCATGAGGAAGTCCGACTATGACGGAAAATATGGGCCTTACCCCCACCCCAACATCCGAAAGGCCAAAATCATTGGTAAAGTGGTCCGGAGTCTAGAGCGGAATTTCGGGGTACGAAGGTCTAAAGATCAGCTCAGGAAGCGGTGGTCGGACCTGAAGTTGAGAGAGCCAGAGCAGTACCGAAAGATCCAGAGAGTGCTGCAAAAAAGTAAGTAGTTGTGCTGTGTTCCTATTCTTTCTGTCTTTATTACGTTCGTTCTGCTCCATATGCTTTGATTAGTTGTAACGTTTCCAAAGGTCAACTTTAATGTTCATGGGCACATTATTCGTTCGTATCAAACATTTTTCTTTCGGCCTCTAGAACACCATTGTTTAGGCCATATGCATTTTCACACATTTTTGGGGGCCTACTTGGATGCCAAATATTTGTTTGTGTAGATGGGTTTGTTACTAGAATGAAATGCAAACTAGATTGTGTGTAAGGAGAGGACACTGAGCAGCTGTTTTCACATCTGGACACTGGAGCACTAGTGTGGGACACAAGAACACCATTTTTATTAGGGGGCCACACAGGTGCTCCAGTGTATACTATAGGGGGGTCTCCATCTGTGAAGCTTGTACCAAACAAGTAAAGTATTGCAGCTTGACAAAGGGCAATAAAAAATATACATCTTGGAACTCGCCTAAAATAGACAATTGTACCCCACTTCCAAGCAATGTTTCCTATTTCTCGTTCTGCCATCAAATATCTGTGTGCTAAGTATACCATTTTTGTTTTACATAGGGGAGAAAAGACTCGGACACCCCTCATCCCAGGAGACCAGAGACCCCCCCTCTCTGGAAGAAGGGGAAATACCAACCCAAGAAGCTGAGCAGGAGGAAGAAGAAGACGTGGTGGAGATTGGCACCACAACAGGTGAGTGTCTGCGACCACAGACTCAGGTAAAAGAGATGGCTGGTGGCAGATTTTTGAGACCTTTTTTTTTGTTCTTTATCTCTTTTTAGGTGATCGTGATGTGAGGGATCCAGAACGATTTACATCTGAAAGTGCCCAGATACTGCTAGGGGAGATCATGGGGTGTAATCTCCAATTGCAAAACATCCAGCAACAAATCAGTGATGTTATTAAAAAAAATAATAACATCATTGATGTTTTGGGGCGAATTTAAACCCCACAAAATCACCTGTTTTATGGTACCAAACTTTTTTCAATGTTTAGAAAAGCCAAATTTGGAGGATGCACACAGTGTGCCAACATGTGCTATCTGCCATCACGGGAGATCAATGGACGCGTTTTGGGGGGGCAACCCCTTCCTCAATTATAAAGTAGCGTTGAGGAAGGGCTTGCTCCCCCAAAACACGTCCCTTGATCCCCCCTGATGGCAGATAGCACATGTGGACATTTGTAAATTGGTGTGCATCTTCCAAATTTGGCTTTTCCAGGGGAGATTTCCCCCCATCTGAACGCTATATCAAACCCAGTTCCTAAATACTGATGTCTGATATAGCCTTCAGGTTTTACCTAATGTGAACTTTGTAAGTTCAAGTTTTTTGGCTTTCTTGTTGGTTTTACACAGGCCTGTTTTATCTGAAATGGATATTTTGATTTTTCATAATGCTACTGCAAACATTGTTATACAACAAACATGTTGGTTTGTTTTAAAAACCTTTGGTAAATGCGCATGTGATTGTGCAGGTATAAAAAAGTGCCTTACTCAAGAATGTGTGGATTATTGTCTCAACACTACAACACTTTTGGGGTGATGTAATTGTTGTTTTATGCACAAATGGGGGTTATTTCCTAAGGGCAAATCCTCTTTGCACTACAAGTGCAGGTTCAGTGCAGTTACAATTGCACTTGTAGTGAAATGTGTTTTTGCATTTAGGAAGTACCAGCCAACACTGTTTTTTATAAGGTTACCCAATCACGACATTTTCTGCACTCAACACATTTCTGTCAGGGTCAGCTAAAACAAACACAAGCAGTAAATGTCCACCAAGAATTTCTTTTGGTTGTTTTTTATTTGAAAAAGGTGTCACATATTGTCTGGCATATTGATAGCCCCCCTACCCGCAAAGAACTCCAGGTATCGTAACCGGACATCACGGGCATTCAGGGAGGGCAAGCCAGGACGGCCGCTTTCAAGTGCCGTCATTGTTGATGTATTTGGGATTCCGGCCTCAGGCCCAACTGAGCCAGCATAGTTGGATGAATGTTTTCTTATGGAGAACACAGCAGGCAAGTATTATATGGTTCAGTTTATACTCCGCCATATGGATGGGTGTCATAAATAATCGGAACCGGCTGGCCAGGATTCCAAATGTGTTCTCCACCACTCTTTGGGCTCTGGCCAGCCGGTAATTAAAAACCCTCTGTTCCGGGGTGAGGGTCCTCATCGGGAATGGCCGCATCAGGTGGTCCCCTAGCGCAAATGCTTCATCAGTAACGAACACAAATGGGAGACCTTCAACATTGTCCTCTGGAGGTGGCAAGTCCAAGCTGCCATTCTGGAGACGCCTGTAGAACTCCGTCTGGGCGATTACTCCACCATCGGACATCCGGCCATTCTTCCCCACGTCCACATACAAGAAGTCGTAATTAGCCGACACCACCGCCAACATCACTATACTATTAAACCCCTTGTAATTATAATAGTACGACCCCGAGTTGGGTGGTGGGACGATGTGGACGTGTTTCCCATCAATTGCCCCTCTGCAGTTAGGAAAGTCCCACCACTGGGCAAAGTGGGAGGCCACAGTCTGCCATTCCTGTGGCGTTGAAGGAAACTGTTGAGGAAAAAACAATAAACATTACTATTTTTTCACAGAAACCTGGCAAGCAGATTAGACACAAACATTATGGGTCAACCTCCAGATAGCATTTATTAAGGGGAATTTAACAACAACAAAGTATAAGGTACACCTATCATATTCCCCCTCCCCCCCTCTCATGGGCCATTTCTAACATTATAGGGGGGAGGAACTCTTGGACAGGTAACCCTCTTCACTTCATTGAGAGATGAATGCCTAAATAATGGGTATGACTTGGAACAGCCCCTCCTTAGTTACATTATTGGCAGCCCACTGGACAGGTAAGAAGTGTCATAATACAAAGATATAAATACACATTGTACACATTTGAGCACATTTGGACATTCTGCTATTACCTATCAAGATCATAATAGGATACAAGAACTTTAAACAGTACCATTGGAAAGTATACAGGCAGGCCCTTGCACTACATGCTTTGGGGAATTCATCCATAAATCTGAGCACTAAAGAGGTGGGTATAGTGTGTATGGGTTTGGCAAAGTCAGCAGATAGATGATTGAGGATAGAGAATTGGGATCAGCTGACTTAGCAGTTGGGGGAGGGAGGGTTACAAAAAATTTGGGGACACCACAAAAAAAAGCCTCTGGCCCTCTGCCTGAATTTAAATCAAAAATAACATTCCCAAACATTTTAGGGGGTGTTTGGGGTAAAGCACTACTATGGAGCTGATAAAATACATTGTTAAGTGACTACATGAGGTGAATATAGGGCAGGAGACACCATGCTGGGGAGGTTATTGAAGGGCAAATATGTATGAAGGACATAAAATAATAATTACATAAAAATCCAGCATGCATGAGGACAAAGGGGACATTCACAGCATATTACAATCATGGTAATTAGGGAATGAGGAAAGAAATACAATATATTATCAAACATTCAATACAATAAAATGTGATATAAAAGGATAAAAATCTTACCTTCATATACTCCTTCTGTAGGACCTGGATGATGGCAGAACAGGTCTCTGGGATAATGATCCCCAGAGCTTGGGGGGAGATGCCTGCCGAGAACTTGAGGTCCTGCAGGCTTCTCCCTGTGGCCAAATACCGCAAGGTAGCGACCAACCTCTGCTCCGGAGTGATGGCTTGCCTCATGCAGGTATCCTGCCTGCTGATATAGGGGGTCAGCGAAGCCAACAAACGGTGAAACACGGGGTCCGTCATCCTGAGAAAGTTCCTGAAATCATCAGGATTATTCTCACGGATCTCACAGAGCAAAGGCATATGACAGAACTGGTCACGCTGAAGCAACCAATTCTTGGTCCATGAACTCCTCCCCACCCTGTTCATGGACTGGACTTGTGTCAAGGTCAGGACCCCAACACCAAGCCCCCGCACAGCACGAACTCTACGAGGAGTACGCATACGAAACATGGCTAGAAAACGGTCGGCTGCTCAGAACGAAGTAACAGAACGCACTGAAGAACAGCAAGGCCTGTGAAGAGCGACCTGAAAAACAGCAACGAGCGGACAAGATCGCACAGAAAACTCCAATACGAACTGACTGCACGCACTGAAGAGCAGATACAAACCCACAAGCACAAACTGAACGGCAGAAAACGATCTGAAAGCCACGAGTCTGAAAAAGCGCGAATCGTCTCTCACCAAACTTTTACTAACACGAGATTAGCAAAAGGAGCCCAAAGGGTGCCTCGCTTGGTTCTGAACCGGCCTTTTCTAGTCTCGTCGTACGTGCTTGACGTCACCGCGTTCTTGGCGATCGGAAATTCCGACAACTTTGTGCGACCGTGTGTAGGCAAAACAAGTTTGAGCCAACATCCGTCGGAAAAAATCCGAGGATTTTGTTGTCGGAATGTCCGAACAAAGTCCGACCGTGTGTACGGGGCATAAGAGAAAAGATTTTATATGTGTAAGTTATGCTCCAAGAATGCCTGATGGTGCTCCCTGCATGTTGTATGTGGCGGCCATGCTGTATAAAAGTCTCAGACATGTGGTATCGCCACACTCAGGAGGAGTAGTAGAATGTGTTTTGGGGTGTAATTTGTGCTATGCATATGCTGTGTGTGATACATAACCTGCTAATTTAACAAGTTTGTGAAAAGAAAAAAAAATCTTCATTTTGTCAGAATTGGCCTGGGTGCTCCAGAACGCCTGAAGGTGCTCCCCTGCATGTTGGGCCTCTGTATGTGGCCACGCTGTGTAAAAGTCTCACACATGTGGTATCACCGTACTCGGGAGTAATAGCAGAATATGTTTTGGGGTGTAATTTGTGGTATGCATATGCGGTGTGTGAGAAATAACCTGCTAATATGACAATTTTGTGAAAAAAAAAAAAAGAAAAAAAAAATCTTGATTTTGCAAAGAATTGTGGGAAAAAATTACAACTTCAAAAAACTCGCCATGCCTCTTACTAAATACCTTGGAATGTCTACTTTCCAAAAAGGGGTCATTTGTGGGTATTTGTACTTTCCTGGCTTGTTAGGGTCTCAAGAAATGAGATAGGCCATTAGTACATCCAGTGTGATCAATTTTCAGAGATTGGCACCATAGCTTGTGGACTCTATAACTTTCACAAAGACCAAAAAATATACACAGATTTGGGTTATTTTTACCAAAAATATGTAGCAGTATAAATTTTGGCCAAAATGTATGAAGAAAAATTACTAATTAGCAAAATTTTATAACAGAAACGAAGAAAAATTCATTTTTTTTTTCAGAATTTAAGGTCTTTTTTCTTTTATAGTGCAAAAAATAAAAAAACCAGCAGTGATTAAATACCACCAAAAGAAAGCTCTATTTGTGTGAAAAAAAGGACAAAAATGTCATATAGGTACAGTGTTGCATGAGTAATTGTCATTCAAAATGTGAAAGCACCGAAAACTGAAAATTGGTCTTGTTAGGAAGGGGGTTTAAGTGCCCAGTGGTCAAGTGGTTAATAAAAAGGAAGCAACAGAAGATAAGGAAATTAGAAGCACAGATCTCAGAACACAAGGTTGGCCTAGAGCCATGGAAAGAACTCCCTGGGTTTATCTAAATAACTGAATAGAGACATGGAACAAAAAAGTAAAGAAACAGAAAAAAAAGAGAGAATAGAAAAAAGAGAAAATACCAAAGGGATATTAAAGATTATGAAGATGACCTTGTCTTCAATAGGGATCTGCGAACAGTTCGGCCCGAGCATAAGTTCTGGCCGAACTTTCGTTGTTCAGACGTTCGGCGGATAGCCGAACAAACAGGTTGTTCGATCGTTTGTTATCCCCCCGAACCGACTACAATGCATTGCGGCGCTGAACAGTTTATTGCAAGCCCTGATTGGCTGAAGCAGTGAAAGCTTCAGCCAATCAGGGCACAGAGCACTGTCAGAGTCATGATTGGACACTGTCATCATGACTTTATCCAATCATGGCTCATTCCTGCCACACAGTATATAAGTATTCATTCAATGGCAGCCATTTTCAGTGTGATTTTGACGTGGAGAGAGATAGAACAGGGCTCTGTTCAGTGCTATCAATTAGTTAGTGTGCTATACTGTGCTATTTTGCTTCAATTGTCAGTGTAGAATATTAGTTTAGCTTTGCATAGTGTGCAGCTAGAGTAGGGACAGCACAGATAGTTTCTCTGTAGTGTAGTGAGACCGTGCCATTCATACATACATTAGTGTGGAGTAGGTAGTGAGGAAAAAAGAGAAAGTCTGAGAGCTGCTCCCTAACATGAGACACCTCCATCCCTATATTGCATAAAGAAACAAAGAATTTTGCCCGTGGGACTTTAAATGAAGTGTCCATGGTGATCACATATGAATAAAAAGAGTATAATAGTAACAAAATTTATTGGAATATATAACATCCAGTATAGATCATACACATAGGTGACAGTTACATAGAAACAACAACATGATAAAAAGGTCCAAAAAACATGACCATCATGACATAACATCAAAGTATAAAGAGTACAGATATACATGATACATCTCTAACCCGACGCGTTTCGCGAGCTCTCCTCGCTTCATCAGGGGCTGATGTGTATATCTGATGTCTGTAATAACAAGTAAAGAGTATATTGAAGTATAATATGTAATTGAACAATAACATGAAGTCAGAGCTAGTAATCCGATACCTACTTGTCAGGTACTTGACCCCAAAGAGGGCGGCCCCAGGCAGGGGGCGGCGGGAATGCATCTCCCCCGGGAGCTGAGGGGGAGGAGACCACGACGCAGAGGTCCAGGATAAGGCACAGGGCAGGCATGGTAAATGCATGAAGAAAAGAAAGGAAAGATGGACCCGACTGGCACCCATAATAGTTGAAGAGCGTACCCACTGTAATAAAGTATAAACAAAAATATGTATATATCTAAGATAGTGGCAATAGCCATATCCAAAAATGTATGCAATAATATGCTTGAGTATGGTGGGTGCTGGGTGAACAGCAGGGCATAAAAAAGAAGAAAGAAGAAAGTAAAAACAGAACAAAAAACAGGAAAAAAGTAAAAATGATGTCAGCCCACGTGTAACCCATGAATCTAGCAGGGCAAACTCTCTATAAAAAAATGTATAGATGTAAATATATTAATTAATTAAGGTCTACTTAATCACCTGAAAGTCCTACGTAGCATGTATATAGTACTAAGGTACATGAATATGTGTATTTAAAGAATTTAAATGGTTAATGTCCCATTGTAATGAAAGTATAGCATAGTAGGCTAGGGTACAAGAGATACAGGAGTGTCCTGCAGAACATGGGGAAGTGTAATGTGAAGGGGAAGGAAGTGAGAAAGAAAGAGTGGGGGGGGGAATAATAGAAGAAAAGGAAAAGGGGGAAAGAAAACAGAAATAAGAAAAGAGAGGAGAAAAGAAGAATGAGGGAAGTTAGCAAAGAAAAGGGACAAGAGAAAATGCAAAAGTGAAGTGGAAAGGGATACAAACAAACAGTGAAGTGAAAAGAGTATTAAATATTATATTAGGTGAGCAGAAATAAAGAAGTAGCAAGTGATGTATTCAAGGTGTACCTATGAATAATGGGTGCATTGGTGAAGTAACATGTATAGATATGGGTATAATAGTGATGCCTACCAGTATGGTCTCTCACCAGTGCACGAAAGGAGCCAAGCAAAGAGAAGACTGACCATGCCAGAACCCCCGCCTAAATACCCGGACGTCCGCCGTTGCCTCTGCCCCCAACGTCATACAAACGTCGGTGGGGAGGAAGCCGCTCCCACCGCGCCCGGCAGCGTGCGGCGGAACACAGCAGAGGCATCCGCCCACCATCCGGATGTTAACAGTGCTACGGAAGTGGGGACATCGCAAATGCGGAAGTCTCTCACAGAAGCACACGGCATGACGCCGATGCACTGGTGGCTCCGCCCCTTCTGGGATGGAGAGGCGGAGACAGCAGGGGAAAGTAAACCCCATTTGTGCATCGCAGCTCCCGGGGGAAACCAACCGCCACCCCCAAGCCCGGAGCCACACACATGGAGCCAGGTCCGCAAGCAGAGAAGGGGGGTCACCTATGAATAAACATGTCATATTGTAAATGGGTAGTCAAGTATATATGTATATTTATTAATGTATTCATAAACTGGATCTAGGAGCAGCAACAGACTGAGGGCATATGGTGTCTTCCACCTGGGTTCAATAGAAAAAAGAGAAAGTCTGAGAGCTGCTCCCTAACATGAGACACCTCCATCCCTATATTGCATAAAGAAACAAAGAATTTTGCCCGTGGGACTTTAAATGAAGTGTCCATGGTGATCACATATGAATAAAAAGAGTATAATAGTAACAAAATTTATTGGAATATATAACATCCAGTATAGATCATACACATAGGTGACAGTTACATAGAAACAACAACATGATAAAAAGGTCCAAAAAACATGACCATCATGACATAACATCAAAGTATAAAGAGTACAGATATACATGATACATCTCTAACCCGACGCGTTTCGCGAACTCTCCTCGCTTCATCAGGGGCTGATGTGTATATCTGATGTCTGTAATAACAAGTAAAGAGTATATTGAAGTATAATATGTAATTGAACAATAACATGAAGTCAGAGCTAGTAATCCGATACCTACTTGTCAGGTACTTGACCCCAAAGAGGGCGGCCCCAGGCAGGGGGCGGCGGGAATGCATCCCTCATTCTTCTTTTCTCCTCTCTTTTCTTATTTCTGTTTTCTTTCCCCCTTTTCCTTTTCTTCTATTATTCCCCCCCCCACTCTTTCTTTCTCACTTCCTTCCCCTTCACATTACACTTCCCCATGTTCTGCAGGACACTCCTGTATCTCTTGTACCCTAGCCTACTATGCTATACTTTCATTACAATGGGACATTAACCATTGAAATTCTTTAAATACACATATTCATGTACCTTAGTACTATATACATGCTACGTAGGACTTTCAGGTGATTAAGTAGACCTTAATTAATTAATATATTTACATCTATACATTTTATTATAGAGAGTTTGCCCTGCTAGATTCATGGGTTACACGTGGGCTGACATCATTTTTACTTTTTTCCTGTTTTTTGTTCTGTTTTTACTTTCTTCTTTCTTCTTTTTTATGCCCTGCTGTTCACCCAGCACCCACCATACTCAAGCATATTATTGCATACATTTTTGGATATGGCTATTGCCACTATCTTAGATATATACATATTTTTGTTTATACTTTATTACAGTGGGTACGCTCTTCAACTATTATGGGTGCCAGTCGGGTCCATCTTTCCTTTCTTTTCTTCATGCATTTACAATGCCTGCCCTGTGCCTTATCCTGGACCTCCGCGTCATGGTCTCCTCCCCCTCAGCTCCCGGGGGAGATGCATTCCCGTCGCCCCCTGCCTGGGGCCGCCCTCTTTGGGGTCAAGTACCTGACAAGTAGGTATCGGATTACTAGCTCTGACTTCATGTTATTGTTCAATTACATATTATACTTCAATATACTCTTTACTTGTTATTACAGACATCAGATATACACATCAGCCCCTGATGAAGCGAGGAGAGCTCGCGAAACGCGTCGGGTTAGAGATGTATCATGTATATCTGTACTCTTTATACTTTGATGTTATGTCATGATGGTCATGTTTTTTGGACCTTTTTATCATGTTGTTGTTTCTATGTAACTGTCACCTATGTGTATGATCTATACTGGATGTTATATATTCCAATAAATTTTGTTACTATTATACTCTTTTTATTCATATGTGATCACCATGGACACTTCATTTAAAGTCCCACGGGCAAAATTCTTTGTTTCTTTAGGTAGTGAGGAGGACCATCATTTAGCTTTGCATAGTGTGCAGCTAGAGTAGGGACAGCTCGTATAGTTTAGTTGTAGTGTAGTGAGACCGTGTCAGTAATCTTGACATTAGTGTATAGCTAGAGTAGGGACAGTTCAGATAGCGTAAGTGTAATGACAGTTGAACACCGTCTATTTGATTGCGTTACTGCCAGTTTAACGCCATTTACTTCTGTGTGCGTTACTGCCAGTTTAACGCCATTTACTTCTGTGTTCTGGGGGGTGTCTATAGTATGCCCGTAAAGTGGTACAGTTTTCCCGTGTTTAGAACAGTACCACAGCAAAATGACATTTCTAAAGGAAAAAAGGCATTTAAAACTGATGGCTACTGAATTGTCGGTTCTCAGCAATATAGATAAAACTTGTAACAAGCCCCTTGCTCGCTCAGTTCCACTCTCCCGACACTCCTCTGCTGCTATAGAATCAGATTGCAGATCGCACCATCTGATTGCTCGGTCATCCAATGCTCCGGGATTAGAACTTCAGCTATGTGCCGTTCTAACCCAGTTGTGATAGCTCAGAACAAACACCAGGCAGGCTGTATGTAAGTTCAACCAGGAATCTCTCTTTATTGACAGGAATACGGTCTTATTTCTACAATAAAAGAGGAGGTGCAGACCTCCTGCTCATATTACTCTAACAATACAGCTGTAACCTAATTAACCTAATTAACATGAGCTAATTAACTAATCCCTTTAGACAGCCTAGATGACTCAGACATGACCTTTAGGCCAGACTGGCCGTCTTGTAGTTCAGAAAACACAATCAACATAGACTCTTCTTCCCACAATAGCAGAGTTAATTAACACAAGCAACAATGGGGATCTAATGACTCTTAGATCCCATTCTAGAGACTTATTTACAATACACATTCTAGCAGGCAACAGACAGACAGGTGCTGGAATTTACATCAGCATCTTCTAACAGTATCTGTCCCAGCATCATGAATCAGCCACTATTTCTAATATGGCAAATCCAGGGTCCCCGGAGTATGTGTGTCCTGGGGGACCAGGACCTGAATCCACAGTAATACCACCTCAAGGGTCCCCAGGCATACAGCTCACAAAGAGCACCGTTCCCCCAAATGTAAGGGCCCACGATCGATCTGCAAGAGGCTAGCATACAGTCCCCTCCAAAAGTCTCTCTCCCGGCTAGGTCTGTCACATTTCTCCCCTTTCGGCAGGAGACTAACACAGGAGGAGACCCCAGATGGGTTGACTTCGAAGTTAGTCAGTAGTTCCAGTCCTCTAATGCCTGTACCCACACAGTACCCCAAACAAATTGTTCCAAACAAAGCATTACTCACCCAGCCAACCTCTGCCTCTCTCAGAGAACATATCTGCTGCTGGGGAGAGGCCTGGACTGGCCCTTCTCCCTGGAGTCCTTTCTGCAGCTGGAGAGAAGACAGGGTGTCTGGGCTCACTCCGTCATGCTGTTGGGGATCTGGGCCGACTGCCCAGCATCCCTGGGGTATACAGGTGGAGACTGAAGTCCCATCCACCTTCACAGGACATCCATCCTTTGTTAGTTGAGGACAGAGTCCAGCAGTACTCGGCCCTGTTGCCAGCCCTTCTGCTGGAAACCCCACACCATCTGCTCCGGCTAACTGTTGGGGAGGGACGACGAACACCTCCTCTCCCTTCTCCCCCTGTATCCTGATCTGCTGCTTGGAAGTGACCACCTCCTTCTCACCCTGAGCCTCCGGAACCACTGCAGGTGTAGGGCAGAGATCTTGGACCCTCTGTCCGGTTGCCAGCGCTTCAGCTGGGGAAGTTCCTTGTAACTTCGCAGATACTTCTGTTGGTGCTGGGCAGAGCACAGTGAAGTTTGGCCCTAATAACAGCTCTTCTTTTGCTGGAGGCTCACCAGGTTGTTCTTCCTCAGCAGAAAAGTCTATCAAATCCCCTGTCTCTGCAACTGGTGTCTGGGGATAAAGGTTCACCATCTCCTCTCCATGGACCCCAGAAGATGCTATCAGTGCTGGGCAGAGCACAGTAAAGTTTGGCCCTAATAACAGCTCTTCTTCTACTGGAGGCTCACCAGGTTCTTCTTCCTAAGCAGAAAAGTCTATCAAATCCCCTGTCTCTGCAACTGGTGTCTGGGAAAAAAGGTTCACCATCTCCTCTCCGTGGAACCCCGAAGATGCTATCAGTGCTGGGCAGAGGTTAGCAGAGCTCTGCCCCGTTGTCAGCACTTCAGCTTTGGGGATAGCGATCTCCAGATTTTCCACTGCTGATTCTCCTGCTCATATTACTCTAACAATACAGCTGTACCTAATTAACCTAATTAACACGAGCTAATTAACTAATCCCTTTAGACAGCCTAGATGACTAAAACATGACCTTTAGGCCAGACTGGCCGTCTTGTAGTTCAGAAAACACAATCAACATAGACTCTTCTTCCCACAATAGCAGAGTTAATTAACACAAACAACAATGGGGATCTAATGACTCTTAGATCCCATACTAGAGACTTATTTACAATACACATTCTAGCAGGCAACAGACAGACAGGTTCTGGAATTTACATCATCATCTTCTAACAGTATCTGTCCCAGCATTATGAATCAGCCACTATTTCTAATATGGCAAATCCAGGGTCCCCAGAGTCTGTGTGTCCTGGGGGACCAGGACCCAAATCCACAGTAATACCACCTCAAGGGTCATACAGCTCACAAAGAGCACCGTTCCCCCAAATGTAAGGGCCCACGATCGATCGGCAAGAGCCTAGCATACATTCCCCTCCAAAAGTCTCTCTCCCGGCTAGGTCTGTCACAAAACTCATTGAAAAAAATGGCATGGGCCCCCCCAGTCCATTACCAGGTCCTTTGGATCTGGTATGAATATTAAGGGAAACCCTAAACCAGAAATTTAAAAAGAAAATTGCGTAGGGGCCCCCCCAAAATCTATACCAGGCCCTTCAGGTCTGGTTTGGAAATTAAGGGAAACCCTGCACCAATTTTTTTTTTTTAAATGGTGTGGGGTCCCCCCCAAAATCTATACCAGACCCCTCAGGTCTGGTATGGATTTTAAGGGGAACCCTGCACCAAAATAAAAAAAATGGTGTAGGGGTCCCTCCAAAATCCATATCAGACCCTTATCCGAGCATGCAACCTGGCAGGCCACAGGAAAAGAGGGGGGGATGAGAGAGAGCGCCCCCCCTCCTTAACCCCACCAGGCCACATGCCCTCAACATGTGGAGGGTGCTTTGGAGTAGTCCCCAAAGCACCTTGTCCACATGTTGATGGGGACAAGGGCCTCCTCCCCACAACCCTTGCCCAGTGGTTGTGGGGGTATGTGGGTGGGGGGCTTATCGGAATCTGGAAGCACCCTTTAACAAGAGGAACCCCAGATCCTGCCCCCCATGTGAATTGGTAACAAGGTACATTGTACCCCTACCATTTCACAAAAGAAAGTGTCAAATATAGTAAAAAAGACAGGAGACGCTTAGGGACAAGTCCTTTATTAAAAGATAAAAAATAAAAATGGCCCGTGATGTCCAACTTCTATCACACCGCCCGACGAGCCAAAAAAAGAAAAAAATGCAACAGCTCCACCTCCATGGGAGGCTCCCGCCAAGTGATACTTCTTCTTGGTGACAGTTCTTATGTAGCTGAGGGTGGGGCCACTCTGTGACGTAAACGGGTGACCCGCCTTCCTCTGATGTCACTTAACACCTCTTTACATTGATTAAAGTGCATCTATGTACAGATTTCAACTTCTTCTTTACATTTGCTTATAAGCACTGGCCCCTCCCTCCCAATAATGTCTGGGAGGACAACAAGGAGAGGCAGACATTCCCTTGGCACTGTAAGGGGCCAGCAACAAATGTGTCCACAGGCAAAGGTGAACATGGTGGTCAGTCCTCAGGCAGGGCATCATTTCCTCTGTTTAGTGAGTTTGCCCGTGCTATCCAGCCACAACATGCAGAGGAGGTGGTGGACTGGCTTACTAAAACTTCCTCATCCTCTGTCACGCAAGCAGAGACAAGTGTGCAGTCCCCTGCAGTTGCCAGAGTGGATAAATCTTGTCCACATATATTCCTGCCATAGCCCCAACATTAGCCATTGAGGAGTCAGTTGAGTTATTTGACAACAGCATCATCCACTTGCTCCTTGATGATGCCCAGCCATTACTGGATTCAGATGTTGGTTATGAGGTTGAGGATGACAGGAACATGAGCATAGAGAGAGGAAGAAACACTGGTAGACAAATTGGCATTCATGTTCCCCAAGCTGCAGCGACGAAAATATGATAAAATCATATCAAATCATATTTTATAGATACATTATCAGCACCTGCCCCTGATGAATGTGAGATACACGAAACGCGTCGGGCATTATTTTGGGATGCAGATACAAAGCCCCCTTTTTCAACCACCCATTTTGGCAATTCTTGGGCAATTTTGGGATGTTTCTCTACACCCCGATGATTTTTTCTTATAATTTCTTTTTTTCCTTTGGATTTCACAATGTATTGTGGCCTCACTGTCTCATTTGCAAGTGTTGTTTACATTTATATATATATATATATATATATATATATATACTCTTGTACCATTATGAACTAATTAGAATGTATTCATTGATCAATCAGACCACTGTGGGGCACTTGGCTACTATACCTGGATGTACCCTAGTTGCCTGTATTGCATGCATACTTTCATTAGTATGTGTGAACAAACATGAAATTTACATTTATTACAATGTTTTTCACCCATGTGGTTTCTGTTTGACATGTTTCATGATTTTTATGTCAATAAATGTGTACTTTATGGATTTTATCTCCACTGTGTCTATGGCCTCAATTAAAGTCCCAATCTTTTCCATTAACCTCAAAGCCTGTGAAAGGACCCAAGAATACGTGGCATAAAGGAGAAGGATGATTACTGGTTGGCAACCCTCCTTGACCACCGTTATACGGGGAAGGTCTCAGAACTCATCCCTTCCCCACAGAGAGTGCAGAAGATAAAATCTCTTGAGGACACGTTAAAGAGGATTTTGTTGAATGTTTTTCCTAGCTCCAGTAGGTTACAGTGTCTGGAAAAACATTGTTTTGAGTCTTCTGTTGGTCAAGAGAGGAGCGTTGGAGAAGGTGTCCACCTAAGTGAGGCTTTTGGGAATTTTTTTGTCCTCGTCGCCCAGGGCTGTCAGCTTCCACATCTAATCAGCAGCATCTGCATCACATGGTGGATGATTACCTTGAGGGCCAAAACAGGGATGGAGAGCTTTCCAGCTGATGATCCACTGACTTACTGGGTCATGAGAATAGACCACTGGCAATAACTTGCCCAGTATGCTATTGAGTTGTTGGGCTGCCCTGCATCTAGCATGCTTTCAAAATGGGCATTCAGTGCTGCAGGAGGTTTCATTACTGATCAAAGAACGCATTTGTCCACAGACTCCGTGGACCGTTTGACTTTTATAAAAATGAATCAGCCTGGATTACCAGCTATGAAGCCCCTGATGCCGATTTCACTGATTAAGTCTTTTTGGGATGTGGAATCTCTGCAGGACTTCAAGGCTGCCTAGCTTTGAGGGTGTTCAATCGTTTCATCTGGAAAAATGTTTTTGGTATAGGTTTCATGGGCACAATTAACACCCAAAAACCAATTTTTCTGCACCTGTTTGATAGGTGCATATCATTGCAATTTTTTACAGCAAGGCCATTTCTTGCTTGCATCAAGAGTACCTCTATAGCAGGGGTCTCAAACTGGCGGCCCTACAGCTGTTGCGAAGCTACAAGTCCCATGAGGCATTGCAAGGCTGACAGTTACAAGCATGACTCCCTCAGGCAGAGGCATGATGGGACTTGTAGTTTTACAACAGCTGGAGGGCCACAAGTTTGAGACCCCTGCTCTATAGGGTTACGGTGGGAAGGCGCCCCGACACCCAAAGAGTAATTTTTATGCACCTATTTCTTCTATCCAAAGTCAAAGTGACACTAGAATTTATCCAAAAAATCTCTAATCTTGTTCCGAGTGCACTGCATTGTGGTATCATCATACACACTGGCTCCCTAGCTGTTGCTGAGCAAAATAACGGCAGCTTGCAGGGCAAACGTCATTTTTTTGGCTTTATAAATGCAATTATTGCTGCAGCAGATTCTGGACATGGTACAGATTGGCCACTTTACAGGTAGACTAAGGGGACCCCCCAGGCACTATATTGGAATGAATTTTTCATTTTTATGCTTTCACTTTAAAAATAAAAAAAATGACTGTTCATTTAAAAATTACGTTTTTCACAAACTTTCTTTTTATTGATACATGTCCCCCAGGGCAGGCCCCGGACCCCTATAACCATTGTATGGCCAATTACTTGCATATAAGCCTTTAAATGGGCATTTATGTTTTTCGAGTGCCGTTGACTTTAATTGGGTTCGTTATTCCGGTCCAAACTTTTGCAGTGTTTGAAAGTTCTGGTGTGAACCAAACAGGGGTCTGTTCGGCCCATCCTTAGTCTTCAAATGGCAAAATAAGTTAGATGAGGTTACCACAAACTTTACTAACAGCTCTCTGGAAAAAGAGGTGAAGATTCAACAGATGCATACTGAAAGGAAAAACGTCTCAATGAGATATGTAAAGAGTATAATGCTTATAATACCCCAAATCAGAGGTGGAACAACAATTGGAAGAAACCCCATTGGAAAAATAAATGTCAAAACAATGGCCAAAGCAATGGCTATAACCAAACAAGACCACATCAAGAATTATACTGATGAAGAAGATCACCATCTCCAGCATGGAGGAATTATAGAACGTATGACAGAGATCACCATTATGATGACAGAAAAGAGCGACCTACTTATGGTGGTTACTAACACGTGCCTGTATATAACAAGTATGAATCGTTGAGGAGGGATGATGAAGGAGGAAGAACCTCGAGACACTATCATGATAGAAGATTTGAACAAAATAATGATAGAACCCCACAACATTTTTTAGAGGTGAGACACCGAGAATCGCTATCATCAGAAAGGTGGACCCTGGAGAACACCCAAATGAACTCCGGATCACAAAATGGGAAGGGAAACAAAGCAAGAAGGAGACAAATACCAGTAACACCCAAGAGGTTGAGATGGGGAGGATCGAACAAGGAGGACCCCAAGAAGGACTCCAGATCCCAGACCTGGGAGAAAAGAAAATCAAGGAGAGGATGTTGAGCCAGAATCAAGAAACAAAAGAGAAAGAGAATAGTAGGGAAAGGGATTGCAAACATTAGTGGAGTCCAATTAACACAATAGGAGATAAAGGTGCTGGATAAAGGTCTTACGTTTGCCCCAAAAAAGAACTTGAACAAATTCAATACATATGTTGACATACAGAACATTACTCGGAGTCTAAAGACAAAAAATATATGATGAATAAACCTGGAGAAAATATAGTGAAGAAAAAGATGGAAACTAATGATATTATGTATAGTTCTCTCTGAAATAAGTCACTTTTCAATCCCCGAGTGGAAATGATGGACATGTGGAAGTATTTTGGAAGATGGTATTGAGAGATCTAAATGATCTGAAAATCAAAAGAATCTATGATCCGGCAATATAAAAAAAGTGGAATTAAATTATTGGAACAGAGAAATTATCTTGTTATTAGACCTGCGGATAAGGGTGCTGCAATAGTGGTTAAATCAAAGGAAGCCTATAGAAATGAATTAAATTGACAACTACAAGATGAGAATACCTATCAGAAATTTTTAAGCAACCCAACCCTAAGATATTAAAAGGAACTCAGGAAGGTACTTGAGAAAGGTTTAAAGAAAGATGTTCTAAACAAGAAGGAGGAGAGATACCTTAGACCAGATACATGCAAAATACCTATTATATACACACTCCCGAAGATCCACAAGCATAGGGTTAACCCACCAGGGACACCTATCATTAGGGATGAGCTTCGAGTTCAAGTCGAACTCATGTTCGACTCGAACATGGGCTGTTTGCAAGTTCGCTGAAGAGCGAACAATTTGGGGTGTTCGCGGCAAATTCGAATGCCGCGGAAAACCCTTTAAAAGTCTATGGGAGAAATCAAAAGTGCTAATTTTAAAGGCTTATATGCATGGTATTGTCATAAAAAGTGTTTGGGGACCTGGGTCCTGTCCCAAGGGACATGGATCAATGCAAAAAAAGTTTTAAAAACGACCGTTTTTTGGGAGCAGTGATTTTATTAATGCTTAAAGTGAAACAACAAAAGTGTAATATCCCTTAAAATTTTGGACCTGGGGGGTGTCTATAGTATGCCTGTAAATGGGCGTATGTTTCCCGTGTTTAGAAAAGTCTGACAGCAAAATGACATTTCAAAGGAAAAAAAAGTCATTTAAAACTACTCGCGGCTATTAATGCATTGCCGGTCCGACAATACACATAGAAGTTCATTGATAAAAACGGCATGGGAATTCCCCATAGGGGAACCCCGAACCAAAATTTAAAAAAAAAATGACGTGGGGGTCCCCCTAAATTCCATACCAGGCCCTTCAGGTCTGGTATGGATATTAAGGGGAACCCCGGCCAAAATGTAAAAAAAAATGACGTGGGGGTCCCCCTAAATTCCATACCAGGCCCTTCAGGTCTGGTATGGATATTAAGGGGAACCCCGGCCAAAATGTAAAAAAAAATGACGTGGGGGTCCCCCTAAATTCCATACCAGGCCCTTCAGGTCTGGTATGGATATTAAGGGGAACCCCGGCCAAAATGTTAAAAAAAATGACATGGGGTCCCCCTAAATTCCATACCAGGCCCTTCTGGTCTGGTATAGATATTAAGGGGAACCCCATGCCAAAATTAAAAAAAAAAAGCGTGGGGTCCCCCCAAAAATCCATACCAGACCCTTATCCAAGCACGCAACCTGGCAGGCCGCAGGAAAAGAGGGGGGATGAGAGAGCGCCCCCCTCCTTATCTGTTCCAGGCCACATGCCCTCAACATTGGGAGGGTTCTTTGGGGTGGCCCCCAAAACACCTTGTCCCCATGTTGATGAGGACAAGGGCCTCATCCCCACAACCC
This sequence comes from Lithobates clamitans, assembly GCA_037952925.1. NCBI lineage: Eukaryota > Metazoa > Chordata > Amphibia > Anura > Ranidae > Lithobates > Lithobates clamitans. The sequence goes on from JBBGZY010000799.1 coordinate 419,350, forward strand.
TGGCCGGTGGTTGTGGGGGTCTGCGGGCGGGGGGCTTATCGGAATCTGGAAGCCCCCTTTAACAAGGGGACCCCCAGATCCCGGCCCTCCCCCCTGTGTGAAATGGTAAGGGGGTACCTACCATTTCGCTAAAAAACTGTCAAAAATGTTAAAAATGACAAGAGACAGTTTTTGACAATTCCTTTATTTAAATGCTTTTTCTTTCTTCTTTCTTCTATCTTCTATCTTCATTCATCTTCTTCTTCTTCTGTTTTTTCTGGTACTTCTGGTTCTTCCTCCGGTGTTCTAGGCCAGAATCTCCTCCGCGGCGTCTTCTTCCCTTTTTCTCCTCGGGCCGCTCCGCATCCATGGCATGAAGGGAGGCTCCCGTTCTTCTCTTCATCTTCTTCTCTTCATCTTCTTCTCTTCATCTTCTTCTCTTCATCTTCTTTTCGGGCCGCTCCGCATTCATGCTGGCATGGAGGGAGGCTCCCGCTGTGTGACGCTTCTCCTCTTCTTACGGTTCTTAAATAATGGGGGGGCAGGGCCACCCGGTGACCCCCCCTCTGACACACAGGGACATGACGGGACTTCCCTGTGGCATTCCCCGTGACGCCACAGGGAAGTCCCGTCAAGTCACCGTGCGTCAGAGGGGGCGGGGTCACCGGGTGGCCCCGCCCCCGTTATTTAAGAGGAAAAGCGCCACACAGCGGGAGCCTCCCTCCGTGGCAGCATGGATGCAGAGCGGCCCGAAAAGAAGATGAATACTAGAAGATGAAGAGAAGAAGATGAAGAGAAGAAGATGAAGAGAAGAGCAGGAGCCTCCCTCCATGCCATGGATGCGGAGCAGCCCAAGGAGAAGAAGGGAAGAAGACGCCGTGGAGGAGATGCTGGACGAGAACACCGGAGGAAGATCAAGAAGAACCAGAAGAAGAAGAAGCTGAAGGAAGATAGAAGAAAGAAGAAGCATTTAAATAAAGGAATTGTCAAAAACTGCCTCTTGTCATTTTTAACATTTTTGACACTTTTTTAGTGAAATGGTAGGGGTACTTTTGTTTTTAAAACTTTTTTTTTGCATTGATCCATGTCCCCTGGGACAGGACCCAGGTCCCCAAACACTTTTATGGCAATATCTTGCATATAAGCCTTTAAAATGAGCACTTTTGATTATTCATGTTCGTGTCCCATAGACTTTAACGGTGTTCGCGTGTTTGAACAAATTTTTAGCCTGTTCGCATGTTCTGGTGCGAACCGAACAGGGGGGTGTTCAGCTCATCCCTATCTATCATCAATAGGATTAATTCTGTAGGTGCAAGAATTGGTGAATACATTGATTCATTCTTGCAATCCATAGTACGGAAAACGAAATCCTACCTTAGGGACACAAAACATCTGATACAGATGTTGGATGAAATTAATTCCTTGTTGTACCAGAAGTAATTGTGTTCAAGGCTGTACTTCAGACAGTTCAACAAAAAACGTCTCTGGACCAGAGACGTTTTTTGTTGAACTGTCTGAAGTACAGCCTTGAACACAATTACTTCTAGTACAACAAGGAATATTTTAAACAGATACAATCAATAGTGATGGGTGCTAAGTATGCACCGAGCGTGTTGAAAATCTCTATATGGCAGAATGGGAGGAGGATGCTGTGTATGAGAATAAACCGCAGCAGTTGCTGCTTTATAGAAGATTCATTGATGACTTGATCATCATATGGGCTGGTCATAGCGAGAGCCTGTTTGACTTTGGTCATAATTTAAATATTAACAACAAGAACATCAAATTATCCTGGCAAATTAGCAATGAGAAAATCAATTTCTTGGATTTAGAGATAAGAAATGAAGGAGGAACATTGATTACACAGACCTACTTTAAAACAGTCGACAGAAATAGCTATTTACCTATGGACAGTTGCCACTATGCACCTTGGCTTACTAATATACCAAAAGGTCAAATTATTTGATTGAGAAGGAATTGTACTCAAGACAAAGCATTTAAGGAACAAGCCATGTTAATAGGAGACATAGTAATACAAAAAGGCTATCAAAGAGAATTCATCAAACAAAAGATACATGAAGTGACTGAAATGAAAAGAGAGAAACTAATACAGGATTCAATAAATAATGTTGAAGAAAAAAAGTTTAGTTTTTGTGAAGGCAAGGGGTATTACCCTTGTAAGAATTGCTACACTTGTAGACATATGAAAGAGAGCAAGAAGAAAAAGGAAAGCTTCATATCTGTAATGAGGAAGGAGTACAAAATTGAAGATTTTATATCATGCAAAACTGAACAGGGTAGTGTACCTCTTGGAATGTCTATGCCACATCCAATTTGTGGGAAGAACAAAGAGACCCCTTTGGAAAAGGCTAAGGGAACATACACAAAACATAAAAAATGGCTTCCCTGAGCATAGCCTGTCCAGACATTATGCTCAATATCACAATAAAGATCCCTCTTCATTATTATTAAGTGTTATAGAAAAATATAAACCTCATAGGAGAGGAAACAATAAAATAATTAAATTGAGTCAAGCTGAATACATGAATTACAGTCTATGTTTCCCCTAGGACACAACAGAATATGATCTTAATGGCTTTTTATCCAATTATTAATTAATTTATTTAATTCCACCACTAGATGATATAACATTTATCATTAGATGTTGCTATTATCACATCACTAGATGCTTTATCAGTGGATGGCACTATAGACTTAAAAGATATCATTCACCACCAGATACCACTATGAATTTATTATGTTACTAATGGAAGATATGATATAAGATTTTACCATTACATGTTGTTTGATGGTTCACCAGTAGATGGTGCTATTCATCTATCGATTAAAGGTGTCTTAACAAATACTCACCACTAGATGCTGCTTAATTTATCATATATTTCACCACTGGATGGCAGTAGTCATTTACTTACATCAGTAATAAATGTAGGGTGCTATACAGGATTCCACCACTAGATGTCACTACACACATATACCTTTTATGGTACAGATCACGTTGATTGTTTTAATAATTTCGTAGGTTGGGGCTCTACATATATAAGCTATGCTCTACTACATCAAAGTTTGATTGATTAGATGCTGATTTTAATGTCCTCTTGAAGCTTTAAATGACCGCTGTGGTTGCCATGACAACTTAAACTGTATATAATTCCGGCTACGTCTACCCGACTTCAAACCCTTGATGAAGACACGTGATCAGTAATGCAACGCGTCAGGAGGAGCTGGGTGACGTCACTTCCAGTCGCTGCCTAGACCGAAAGTACCTGATATTTGTGAAGCTGAACAGTGTTATTTTAAATGTAAGTTGCTACTTTTATTAAAATACTTTTATTGAGATTCTGCACATGGAGATTCACTTTTATTGCCTGAGAGCTTACTATGGAGGAGCGTGGAGTGGAGGAGATTTAAATTATCCATTAGAATTCCCTGTATATATTGAGAAGCTTATGGTTGCTTAGTGTTTCAAGGAGAAGGAGCCTGCAGCTGCTGACACCTGAAGAGTGATAACAGAAGTGCGACTAGACCTGTAGGGGTCTTCTCTTGGTGAGGTGAGAAAAATTCCACTTTGCTACAATGTAAAGTAGTGAGTGTACAGCTTGTATATCCCTTTCACACTGGCGCCGCAGACACATTGGTGCTAAAGCGCCGTTCATTGTAGCGGCACTTTAACGATGTTTAAGCACCGCTTTTCAGCCGCTAGCCCCCCTTCAGGTCTGGTATGGATATTAAGGGGAACCCCGGCCAAAATTTTTTTTTTTAAATGGCGTGGTGTCCCCCTCAAAATCTATACCAGACCCTTCAGGTCTGATATGGATTTTAAGGGGAACCCTGCGCCAGAATTTAAAAAAAATGGCATGGGGTCTCCCCAAAAATCCATACCAGACCCTTATCCGAGCACGCAACCTGGCAGGCCACAGGAAAAGAGGGGGGATGAGAGAGCGCCCCCCCTCCTGAACCGTACCAGGCCACATGCCCTCAACATTGGGAGGGTGCTTTGGGGTAGCCTCATTCCCACAACCCTTGCCCGGTGGTTGTGGGGGTCTGCTGGCGGGGGGCTTATCGGAATCTGAAAGCCCCCTTTATCAAGATCCCGGCCCTCCCCCTGTGTGAAATGGTAAGGGGGTACCCCTACCATTTCACAAAAAAAGTGTCAAAAATGTTAAAAATGACAAGAGACAGTTTTTGACAATTCCTTTATTTAAATGCTTCTTCTTTCTTCTATCTTCTTTCTTTTATCTTCCTTCTTCTATCTTCTATCTTCCTTAGGTTTCCTCCATCTTCTTCTTCTGGTTCTTCTGGTTCTTCCTCCGGTGTTCTTTTCTGGCATCTTCCTCCGCGGCGCCAGCGTCTTCTTCCCTTCTTCTCAGCCAGCTATGCATCCACCATGATGAGAGGCTCCAGCTGTGTGATGCTTATTCTCTTCTGACAGTTCTTAAATGTGGAGGGCGGGGCCACCCGGTGACCCCCGCCCCCTCTGACATACAGTGACTTGATGGGGACTTCCCTGTGGCATTCCCCGTGATGTCAGAGGGGGCAGACAGGGAAGTCACCGTGCGTAAGAGGGGGCGGGGTCACCGGGTGTCCCCACCCTCTGTTATTTAAGAACCGTCAGAAGAGGAGAAGCGTCACACAGCAGGAGCCTCCCATCATTGTGGATGCGAAGCAGCCCAAGAAGAAGGGAAAAGACGCCGGCGCCGTGGAGGAAGATGCTGGACGAGAACACCGGAGGAAGAACCAGAAGAACCAGAATAAGAAGATGGGGGAAGAAACCGAAGGAAGATTAAAGGTAGAAGATAGAAGAAAGAAGAAAGAAGATAGAAGAAAGAAGAAGCATTTAAATAAAGGAATTGTCAAAAACTGTCTCTTGTAATTTTTAACATGTTTGACACTTTTTTGTGAAATGGTAGGGGTACTTTTGTACCCCCTTACCATTTCACACAGGGGGGAGGGCCGGGATCTGGGGGTCCCCTTGTTAAAGGGGGCTTCCAGATTCCGATAAGCCCCCCGCCCACAGACCCCCACAACCACCGGGCAAGGGTTGTGGGGATGAGGCCCTTGTCCCCATCAACATGGGGACATGGTGTTTTGGGGGTCTATCCCAAAGCACCCTTCCAATGTTGAGGGCATGTGGCCTGGTATGATTCAGGAGGGGGGGCGCTCTCTCATCCCCCCTCTTTTCCTGCGGCCTGCCAGGTTGCGTGCTTGGATAATGGTCTGGTATGGATTTTTGGGGGGACCCCACACCATTTTTTTTTTAATTTTGGCACAGGGTTCCCCTTAAAATCCATACCAGACCTGAAGGGTCTGGTATAGATTTTGAGGGGGACCCCACGCCATCCTTTTTTAAATTTTGATTCAGGGTTCCCCTGTGGGGAATTCCCATGCCGTTTTTTTTATCAATGAACTTTTATGTGTATTGTCGGACCGGCAATTCATTACCAGCCGCAAGTAGTTTTAAATGAATTTTTTTCCTTTGAAATGTCATTTTGCTGTCAGACTGTTCTAAACATGGGAAACATGCGCCCCTTTACAGGCATACTATAGACACCCCCCAGGTATGAAATTTAAAGGAATATTACACTTTTATTGTTTCACTTTAAGCATTATTAAAATCACTGCTCCTGACAAAACTGCTGTTTTTAAAACTTTTTTTTGCATTGATCCATGTCCCCTGGGACAGGACCCAGGTCCCCAAACACTTTTATGGCAATATCTTGCATATAAGCCTTCTAAAATTAGCACTTTTGATTATCCATGTTCGTATCCCATAGACTTTAATGGTGTTTGCGTGTTTAAACAAATTTTTTGCCTGTTTGCATGTTCTGGTGCGAACTGAACAGGGGGGTGTTCAGCTCATCCCTACTCCTGACCAGACCATTTTTGAGCTTTCAGTGCTCTCACTTTGAATAACAATTACTCAGTCATGTAATACTGTACCCAAATGAGCTTTCTTTTGGTGGTATTTGATCACCTCTGGGTTTTTTATTTTTTGCGCTATAAATGAAAAAAGACCAAAAATTTGGAAAAGAAATGCATTTTTCTTTGTTTCTGTGATAACATTTTGCAAATTACTAATTTTTCTTCATAAATTTTGGCCACAATTTATACTGCTACATATCTTTGGTAAAAATAACCCAAATTAGTGGATATTATTTGGTCTTTGTGAAAGTTAGAGAGTGTACAAGCTGTGGTGCAAATCATAAAAAAATTATCACACCTGGACTAGTGGCCTATTTCATTTCTTGTGACCCAAAGCCAGGAAAGTACAAATACCCTACAAATTACCCTTTTTTGAAAGCAGACATTCCAAGGTATTTAGTAAGATGCATGGTGAGATTTTTGATGTTGTGATTTTTTCCCACAATTCTTTGCAAAATTAAGATTTTTTTCCACAAAATTGTCATTGTAACAGGTTATTTCTCTCACATGGCATGTGTATACCACAAATGACACCCCAAAATACATTCTGCTACTCCTCCTGAGTATTATGATACCACATGTGTGAGACTTCACAGCCTAGCCACATAGAGAGGCCAAACATGCAGGCAGCACCTTCAGGTGTTCTAGGAGCATAAATTACACATCCAACTTGTTGACTACCTATTACATATTTGAAGGCCCTGGAACACCAGGACAATGACACATGACACTGATGTGGCACTGATGACAGATGGCACTGATAGGTGGCACTGATGGCATGTGACTCTGATGTGGCACTGATGTGGCACTGATGACAGATGGCACTAATACATGGCACTGATGACAGATGGCACCAATATGTGGCACTGATGACACGTGACACTGATATGGCACTGATGACAGATGGCACTAATACATGGCACTGTTGACACAGACAGAATACGTGGCACTGTTGACAGATGCTCTAATACGTGGTACTGATGACAGATGGCACTAATACGTGGCACTGATGACACGTGACACTGATGTGGCACTGATGACAGATGGCACTAATATATGGCACTGATGACACGTGACACTGATCTGGCACTGATGACAGATGGCGCTGATATGTGGCACTGATGACACGTAACACTGATAACAGATGGCACGTGACACTGACAGGTGGCACTGATGACAGATGGCACTGATACGTGGCACTGATGACATGTGACACTTATAACAGATGGCACATGACACTGACAGGTGGCACTGGGGACAGGTGGCACTGGGGACAGATGGCACTGACAGGTGGCACTGGGGACAGATGTCACTGATAGATGGCACTGGGGACAGGTGGCACTGTGGGCAAGTGTGTGTTTGTGTTCACACACTCACGGCTCATGCTGCAGCTGCAGGTCACTCTCCCTCCTGACACGCGGTCTCTGTGTGAGGAGGGAGAGACGGTCATATGAGATCATCTCACATTGGACACTCTGATCGAGTGCTAAATGGCCGCTGTGATTGGCCATTTAGCACGATCTGTGATTAGCGGTGTCCAAGGGACATGGCCAACACAGATTTCCCCCAAAGTGCGCCCGTGGAGGCATGCAGGGGGATGTAAACAGGAGGACATCCGGGGACGCCCTCACTGCAATTGAGCGCTGCACTGTAGCCGTCTTTCGGCTATAGCGCGGGTGCCAGGTGGTTAAACACATTTTTGGGCAGGGTTTGGATGTTGACATTAGTTTGATTGTGTGGATGTATTGTGCTTCACCCCCCCACAAGGGGTAAAATGTCATATTTTTTTGGACTTGGGGCTCCGGGCTACCCTGCACCATGCTACATTAATTCTCCATATATGCTACCTTGGCATCAACTGAAACTTTTATCACTTTCCAAATGCAAAACGACTAATATGTTTGAATTTCTAAAAAGTGTAAATCCCATATTCTTTGCCTACATGATACCCACTTAGTGTACTATAACATTTTAACCTTGAAAAGGTGCTGGGTTGCCAAGGCCTTCCATTCCACATATTCAAGCTATGCTTGATGTGTCTCTACAGTATATTGATAGACAAACAACTCCCATTCAAATATATTGAAATCTCCTTTGACTGTCGGGGTCAATATATATTGGTTTACTGCAAAATGTTTAATGTACCTCTGCTGTTGATGGTCATTTACATTTCTCCCTCTGCCTCTTCTAGTCTGTTTAAGGAAATATGTACTAAGATATCACTTTTTCCTAAATATATGACCCTACTTCTTGGGGACATTAATGCGATTCTGGAGCCGACTCTGAACAGGTTTTGGCTCCTCCAGTCTGAGCCCAGGTTTTTTGTTAATTTGTGTAATGGCTATGGCTATATTGACATTTGGTGGTGGAAGTTTCCCACTTGAGGAGAGTACTCCTGCTAGTCCAAAATGTATAGAGCTCTGTCTCATTTGGATTAATAAATTGAATAAATTAAGGACAACTACTGTATGCCTGGAACCAGTCCATTCCTCCTTAAAGGCACAAGAGCACACTAGCAGCCCAGCAAAACAAAATGGTAGCTGGAATTGGTGTCCCCCATCAATTCCACTAAGCTAAACAAAAATGGTTACTGATTCAATTTATTACTAGATTTTAGAGTAAAGTGCATTATGTGACCCAAAATGTATTGCTATTACATAGAACACTTGCACTTTAAAGCTCCAGCTAGACTAAGGGTATGTGATTTGAAACATAGTGATGTTAAGCAGGGCACTATTAAAGCAGATTTTTGGACTTGGAATGTTATCCTACTACTTAAAAAAAAAATAAAAATAAAAAAGAGCTTTAATTACAAGAACTTTCATGGATGAAATGGCCATGTATTTCAACAGAAACGTATAGTTCTTGGAAAGCTTCCTCCAGTTTATCTGCCCTATATGGAAAAAATATTGGTTCAAGTGAACCCTTTGCTAGTATTCCCTGTGTTTACTCCCCCTATATGACCTTAATGATTAACACACTTAGCCAAAATAGGCTCATGTATGGGTACTTTTTAACATCATCAGGAATACTACCATTATTTTTGTTTACATTATGTACTGTACACTGGGATAGCTTTAATATACATGTCTTATTTTAATGCATATATTAAATGAAACACAGCAGGACTGTTTGATAGAGAAATACTACTTTTATATTATCTGCTGACTTTTACTTGTCATTTTTTTTCTCACAAATTAAATCAATTATTTTTTTAACAGTCCAAACAAATAGGCAATGTTTACACAAAATTCCTTCTAAGTTCTTCAGCTCCATCTTACAGCTCATTAAAAACAGCTCAATTTATCTGCTGTGTGTTAGTCCTTAACTTTGGCACCACACAAAACAAGAAAGCCAATTTTACTTTTCCCTGTGGTGTTAATTGGTAACACATGCTGCCTTGCTTCTTCATTAATTATGTCAAATGTGTATGAAATGTTCATATTCATAGTGGAGAATTAACAAGGTTTCAAAATGGGACTGACAACAAGCCAACATCCTTCTTACTTATAAAGCAACGAATGAAAGTGTACAAAAGCAGTTTTATAATTATTCCATGCTGGTTTAACTCCTGGTATCTGAATATCATTGTCAGTTTTATTGCTATTATCTCAATGTAAATGCAATATACTATTGAACATACTTGGTGGTAAACTGTCACAAATACCATCTTTCATGAAATAGCCATCATAGTGGATCTTGATATGTCTTTGTTTTCAAAATGTTTCACTGATCTTTCTATTTCTGAAAACAGTGGAGCCTATTTTCTATGTTACAAGAAATGCATATGTGTTCATTCATCTAGGCATATAATTTTAGCTACTACTATGTAAAATATAAACTGTGCACAGACAGCAAATTCTGGTATAACAGTGACACCTAGCTTTTTTATATAATTTACTATCAGTACAAAACTGCTGATTCATGAGGATAATGTATGTAAAGCAAGCTATTCATGAAATAGGCTTGTTTTAATTTCTCTTTGATAATACACATAAACCCTAATGGCTGTCAAGTAGTTGACTAAAGCAACGTAGATCATAACCAATTGTTATTGGTTTTAATATAATATTTTTGTCATTTTTTTTTAAATTTTCTGTTGCATCTCAGTGTTAATGATCTGCTGCAGCTTCTTTTTAGTCACTTTTTATGTATGTACTCCAGAGGTGGCTGCCTGACATTTCAGGTTGAACTTCCTGATGTTAAAAAAGTGGGCGACGTCTGCTTAAAATGTGTTGGAATAGCCACTTGTAGTTCCTATTAGTAGTCCATGCAACTGGGTGACAAAACTAATAGCACAACTGGGAGACAGGGACAGATCTTTGTCATCCTATAACAGAAAGTGCCTGAACAAGGACCTCATAAAACAGAAGCTTTAATCACTTCAATTCAGGGCATTTTCACCCCCTTCCTGACCAGGCCATCTTTCAGCTTTCAGCACTGTAACATTTTGAATGACAATTGCGCGGTCATGCAACACTGTACCCAAATGAACTTTTTATAATGTTTTCCCCCACAAACAGAGCTTTCTTTTGAGAGCATTTGATCACCTCTGCCGTTTTTATTTTTTGTGCTATAAACAAAACAATAAGCGTCAATTTTGAAAAAAACATAACATTTTTTACTTTTTGCTATAATAAATATCCCAAATTTAAAAAAATATATTTTTTTTCATTAGTTAAGGCCAATATGTATTCCTCGACATATTTTTGGTAAAAAAAAATATGCAATAAGCGTATATTGATTGGTTTGTGCAAAAGTTATAACGCCTACACAATAGGAGATAGATTTATGACATTTTTATTATGAATTTATATTTAGTGGGAATGCTTCAGCAGTCCCACTATTGTTATTCGTTTTTATTTATTTTTAATTAGTGGGACTGCTTTAGCAGTCCCACTATTGTTATTCGTTTTTATTTATTAGTGGGACTGCTTTAGCAATTTTGATGGGGCAATTCTGATGGGGCAGTTTTGATGGTGGCAATATGATGGGGCAGTTTTGATGGGGAAATTCTGATGGGGCAGTTTTGATGGTGGCAATATGATGGGGCAGTTTTGATGGGGGCAGTTTTGATGGTGGCAATATGATGGGGCAGTTTTGATGGGACAATTCTGATGGGGCAGTTTTTATGGTGGCAATATGATGGAGCAGTTTTGATGGGGCAATTCTGATGGGGCAGTTTTGATGGTGGCAATATGATGGGGCAGTTTTGAAGGGACAATTCTGATGGGGCAGTTTTGATGGTGGCAATATAATGGGGCAGTTTTGATGGTGGCAATATAATGGGGCAGTTTTGATGGGGCAATTCTGATGGGGCAGTTTTGATGGTGGCAATAAGATGGGGCAATTCTGATGGGGCAGTTTTGATGGTGGCAATATGATGGGGCAGTTTTGATGGAGCAATTCTGATGGGGCTGTTTTGATGGGGCAATTCTGATAGGGCAGTTTTAAAGGGGCAATTCTGATGGGGCAGTTTTGATGGTGACAATTAGATGGGGCAGTTTTGATGTGACAATTCTGATGGGGCAGTTTTGATGGTGGCAATATGATGGGGCAGTTTTGATGAGGACAATTTTGATGGAGCAGTTCTGCTGGTGGCAATATGATGGGGCAGTTTTGATGGGGGCAGTTTTGATGGGGACAGTTTTGATGGGGCAGTTTTGATGGTGGCAATATGATGAGGCAGTTTTGATGGGGCATATCTGATGGGGCAGTTTTGATGGTGACAATATGATGGGGCAGTTTTGATGGGGCAATTCTGATGGGACAGTTTTGATGGAGACAATATGATGGGGCAGTTTTGATGGGGCAATTCTGATGGGGCAGTTTTGATGGTGGCAATATGATGGGGCAGTTTTGATGGGGACAATTTTGATTGAGCAGTTTTGCTGGTGGCAATATGATGGAGCAGTTTTGATGGGGGCAGTTTTGATGGGGACAGTTTTGATGGGGCAGTTTTGATGGTGGCAATATTATGGGGCAGTTTTGATGGGGCATTTCTGATGGGGCAGTTTTGATGGTGACAATATGATGGGGCAGTTTTGAGGGGGCAATTCTGATGGGACAGGTTTGATGGTGGCAATATGATGGGGCAGTTTTGATGGGGCAATTCTGATGGGGCAGTTTCGATGGCAATATGATGGGGTCAGTTTTGATGGGGGCCGTTTTAGCCATTCAGCTATTCAGCATTCCCACGCATTTTCCTCAGGAAATGCATTTTCTAGTTTATTATTCCGTACGTTTTTTGGCTATGCGTAACTTCTGCATACTTTCAGCTATTAAAACCATTCAACTATTAAAATGTCCAGCTCTTTCAGCCGATGATGGGACTTTTTCAACTTTTTTTCTACTATTTATACTTTTTAAAATATTAAGCTTTTTAACACTTTTTTAACATTGAAGTCAAGGAGATCATGCTTCAAATCCTTAAAATCTTCTTCCGCTCCCAAAAATTTCAGCTCCTTCATACTTTCACCTACAGACGCCAAACAAACTTTAAAATGTTCACAAAATATTCAGCTATCTGGCTATATCTTTTCAGTTTGATATCTTTTACAGTTTTGTGAAAAAACTTTTTGTTTAGTGTTCATTTTAGGAAATTTTAGCTATTAAATAGAGTGTACTGTGTTGCTTTTGTTGCCATGGTTACCAAAGCTTATGTTAAACACAGGGGGGAGGTGGCTGGAGCATCTCAGCTCTGATTACAGAGCCCGGGGGAGGGGACAGACACACCATGTACTGATTTATAATAAAGGAATATGATTGGGCAGTTTTGATGGGGCAATTATGATGGGGCAGTTTTGATGGGACAATTCTGATGAGGCAGTTTTGATGGTGGCAATATGATGGGGCAGTTTTGATAGGGCAATTCAGATGGGGTAGTTTTGATGGGGCAATTCTGATGGGGCAATTCTGATGGGGCAGTTTTGATGGTGGCAATATGATGGGGCAGTTTTGTTGAAGCAATTCTGATGGGGCAGTTTTGATGGTGGCAATTCTGATGGGGCAGTTTTGATGGTGGCATTATGATGGGGCAGTTTTGATGGGGCAATTCTTATGGAGAAGTTTTGACGGTGGCAATATGATGGGGCAGTTTTGATGGGGCAATTCTGATGGGGCAGTTTTGATGGTGGCAATATGATGGGGCAGTTTTAATGGGGACGATTTTAATGGAGCAGTTTTAAAGGTGGCAATATGATGGGGCAGTTTTGATGGGGGCAGTTTTGATGGGGGCAATATGATGGGGCAGTTTTGATGGGGACAATTTTTATGGGGCAATTCTGATGGGGCAGTTTTGATGGCAATACCATGGGGGCAGTTTTGCTGGGGCCGTTTTAGCAATTCAGCATTCCAATGCATTTTCCCCAGGAAATGCATTTTCTAGTTATTATTATTTCTTTATTATTCCATACGTTTTTTGAAAGGCAAGCCAGAATCTATTTGGACAAACATCTATAGCATGTGCCTTGACATCCACAATGGAAGTCTTTGGCACACAGGAAGAACAAGTGAGACCTGGACACATGCTATAGATGTTTGTCCAAATAGATTCTGGCTTGCCTTTCAAACCTGCATTTCCACATGCACCAACAAGTGAACAGAGAACAAAGGCCTAACATGGCTTCAAAATAAATACAGAACAACGTGGATCTAGTTGGAAGGGGCTCGCTGAACCTGAGAGGGGGATTCCGGGTCTCCAGGATTCCGGCCACAGGATCTATTCATGCCCTTCACCCCTGCAGGGGTTGGGCTTTCTGGTGAGTGAGGGCACAAGAGGGGGCCTGCCAAACACGGACACACTATTATTGAAAATCCGCTGGGGATTACATATCTGTCTGATATACCTTCATTGGACAATTTACATTGGACGATTTTGATTGTTTCACATATATTAATTTATTTATATCTTGTTTGATCGCACATAATCATTATTTCATTTTTTGATTAATTCACCTTAAATATACACATTTTCTATCAACATTTTTTTACCATTTATGTCAGAGGGATTACAGATGTCTATTTGGCCCATTTACACGTATTTTTATGTATTGTTTATGGTATTGGGGACGTGAGTGGGATTTTCAAATGCTGATATAATTTTTTATGTCACTTTTATCCATCTTGTATCATGTATGATTTTGCATTTTTTCACTAATGGTAGTGACTTGCACATTCACATCCCATGTGATATACGTTATGGATTAATCTACAGGATTTTAGCCAGATTCTCTCACATAGTTTGTTGTGGACTTTGGTGCACACTGCACATTTATTGTTCATTTTTTTCCTAAAATTTTTCACATTTTTTCATTCACATTTTCTCATTCTCATTTTTTGGTGGGTTTTGTTTTGTTGTTTTTTCAATATGATAGGGCAGTTTTGATGGGGCAGTTTTGATGGGGCAATTCTGATGGGGCAGTTTTGATGGTGGCAATATGATGGGGCAGTGTTGATGGGGGCAATTTTAATGGAGCAGTTTTAAAGGTGGCAATATTATGGGGGCAGTTTTGATGGTGGCAATATGATGGGGTAGTTTTGATGGTGGCAATATGATGGGGCAGTTTTGATGGGCAATTCTGATGGAGCAATTCTGATGGGGCAGTTTTGATGGCAATATGATGGGGGTAGTTTTGATGGTGGCCGTTTTAGCAATTCAGCATCCCCACGCATTTTCCCCAGGAAATGTATTTTCTAGTTATTATTTCTTTATTATTCTGTACGTTTTTTGGCTCTGCGTAACTTCTGCATACTTTCAGCTATTAAAACCATTCAACTATTAAAATGTCCGCCTCTTTCAGCTGATGATGGGACTTTTTCAACTTTTTTTCTACTATTTATACTTTTTAAAATATTAAGCTTTTTAACACTTTTTTTTAACATTGAAGTCAATGGAAGCATGCTTCAGATCCTTAAAATCTTCTTCTGCTCCCAAAAGTTTCAGCTCCTTCATACTTTCACCTACAGACGCCAAACAAACTTTAAAATGTTCACAAAATATTCAGCTATCTGTCTATATCTTTTCAGTTTGATATCTTTTACAGTTTTTGTGAAAAAGCTGTTTGTTTAGTGGTCATTTCCGGAAATTTTAGCTATTAAATAGAGTGTACTGTGTTGCTTTTGTTGCCATGGTTACCAAAGCTTCTGTTATACACAGGGGGGGGTGGCTGGAGCATCTCAGCTCTGATTACAGAGCCCAGGGGAGGGGACAGACACACCATGTACTGATTTATAATAGAGGAATATGATGGGGCAATTCTGATGGGGTAGTTTTGATGGTGGCAATATGATGGGGCAGTTTTAATGGGACAATTCTGATGGGGCAGTTTTGATGGTGGCAATATGATGGGGCAGTTTTGATGGGGCAATTCTGATGGGGCAGTTTTGATAGAGCAATTCTGATGGGGCAATTCTGATGGGGCAGATTTGATGGGGACAGTTTTGATGGTGGCAATATGATGGGGCAGTTTTGATGGGGCAATTCTGATGGGGCAGTTTTGATGGTGGCAATATGATGGGGCAGTTTTGATGGGGGCAATTTTAATGGAGCAATTTTAAAGGTGGCAATATGATGGGGGCAGTTTTGATGGTGGCAATATGATGGAGCAGTTTTGATGGTGGCAATATGATGGGCAATTCTGATGGGGCAGTTTTGATGGCAATATGTTGGGGGCAGTTTTGATGGCGGACGTTTTAGCAATTCAGCATCCCCACGCATTTTCCCCAGGAAATGCATTTTCCAGTTTTATTAATACACCGTACATTTTTTGGCTCGGCAAAACTTCTGCATACTTTCAGCTTTTAAAACCATTCAACTATTAAAATGTTTGTCTCTTTCAGCTGATGATAGGACTTTTTGAACTTTTTTTCTACTATTTATACTTTTTAAAATATTAAGCTTTTTAACACTTTTGTTAACATTGAAGTCAAAAAGACCATGTTTCAGATCCTTAAAATCTTCTTCCGCTCCCAAAAGTTTCAGCTCCTCCATACTTTGACCTACAGACGCCAAACAAACTTTAAAATGTTCACAAAATATTCAGCTATCTGTCTATATCTTTTCAGTTTGATATCTTTTACAGTTTTTGTGAAAAAGCTGTTTGTTTAGTGGTCATTTCAGGAAATTTTAGCTATTAAATAGTGTACTGTGTTGCTATGGTTACCAAAGCTTCTGTTATACACAGGGGGGGAGGTGGCTGGAGCATCTCAGCTCTGATTACAGAGCCCGGGGGAGGGGACAGACACACCATGTACTGATTTATAATAGAGGAATATGATGGGGCAGTTTTGATGGTGGCAATAAGATGGGGCAGTTTTAATGAGGACAATTTTGATGGAGCAGTTTTTATGGGGACAATTTTGATGGAGCAGTTTTGATGGGGACAATTTTGATGGAGCAGTTTTGATGGGGACAATTCTGATGGAACAGTTTTGATGGTGGCAATATGATGGGGCAGTTTTGATGGGGACAATTTTGATGGTACAGTTTTGATGGCAATATAATGGGGGCAGTTTTGATGGTGGCAATATGATGGGGCAGTTTTGATAGGGCAATTCTGATGGGGCAATTTTGATGGGGCAATTCTGATGGGGCAGTTTTGATGGTGGCAATATAATGGGGCAATTTTGATGGTGTCAAAATGATGGGGCAGTTTTGATGGGGACAATTTTGATGGGGCAATTCTGATGGGGCAGTTTTGATGGCAATATGATGGGGCAGTTTTGCTGGGGGCCGTTTTAGCAATTCAGCTATTCAGCATTCAGACCCATTTTACCCAGGAAATGCATTTTCTAGTTTTTCATTCTATTATTTAATTTTATTCTGTACGTTTTTTGGCTCTGCGTAACTTCTGCATACTTTCAGCTATTAAAACCATTTAACTATTAAAATGTTCGTCTCTTTCAGCTGATGATGAGACTTTTTCAACTTTTTTTCTACTATTTATACTTTTTAAAATATTAAGCTTTTTAACACTTTTTTTAACATTGAAGTCAATAGGAGCATGCTTCAGATCCTTAAAATCTTCTTCCGCTCCCAAAAGTTTCAGCTCCTTCATACTTTCACCTACAGACGCCAAACAAACTTTAAAATGTTCACAAAATATTTAGCTATCTGGCTATATCTTTTCAGTTTGATATATATTACAGTTTTTGTAAAAAAGCTGTTTGTTTAGTGGTCATTTTAGGAAATTTTAGCCATTAGAGTGTACTGTGTTGCTTTTGTTGCCATGGTTACCAAAGCTTCTGTTATACACAGGGGGGAGGTGGCTGGAGCATCTGAGCTCTGATTACAGAGCCCGGGGGAGGGAACAGACACACCATGCACTGATTTATAATAGAGGAATATGATGGGGCAGTTTTGATGGGGCAGTTTTGATGGGGCAATTCTGATGGGGCAGTTTTGATGGTGGCAATATGATGGGGCAGTTTTGATGGGGCAATTCTGATGGGGCAGTTTTGATGGTGGCAATATGATGGGGCAGTTTTGATGGGGGCAATTTTAATGGAGCAATTTTAAAGGTGGCAATATGATGGGGGCAGTTTTGATGGTGGCAATATGATGGAGCAGTTTTGATGGTGGCAATATGATGGGCAATTCTGATGGGGCAGTTTTGATGGCAATATGTTGGGGGCAGTTTTGATGGCGGACGTTTTAGCAATTCAGCATCCCCACGCATTTTCCCCAGGAAATGCATTTTCCAGTTTTATTAATACACCGTACATTTTTTGGCTCGGCAATACTTCTGCATACTTTCAGCTTTTAAAACCATTCAACTATTAAAATGTTTGTCTCTTTCAGCTGATGATAGGACTTTTTGAACTTTTTTTCTACTATTTATACTTTTTAAAATATTATGCTTTTTAACACTTTTGTTAACATTGAAGTCAAAAAGACCATGCTTCAGATCCTTAAAATCTTCTTCCGCTCCCAAAAGTTTCAGCTCCTCCATACTTTGACCTACAGACGCCAAACAAACTTTAAAATGTTCACAAAATATTCAGCTATCTGTCTATATCTTTTCAGTTTGATATCTTTTACAGTTTTTGTGAAAAAGCTGTTTGTTTAGTGGTCATTTCAGGAAATTTTAGCTATTAAATAGTGTACTGTGTTGCTATGGTTACCAAAGCTTCTGTTATACACAGGGGGGGAGGTGGCTGGAGCATCTCAGCTCTGATTACAGAGCCCGGGGGAGGGGACAGACACACCATGTACTGATTTATAATAGAGGAATATGATGGGGCAGTTTTGATGGTGGCAATAAGATGGGGCAGTTTTAATGGGGACAATTTTGATGGAGCAGTTCTTATGGGGACAATTTTGATGGAGCAGTTTTGATGGGGACAATTTTGATGGAGCAGTTTTGATGGGGACAATTCTGATGGAACAGTTTTGATGGTGGCAATATGATGGGGCAGTTTTGATGGGGACAATTTTGATGGTACAGTTTTGATGGCAATATAATGGGGGCAGTTTTGATGGTGGCAATATGATGGGGCAGTTTTGATAGGGCAATTCTGATGGGGCAATTTTGATGGGGCAATTCTGATGGGGCAGTTTTGATGGTGGCAATATAATGGGGCAATTTTGATGGTGTCAATATGATGGGGCAGTTTTGATGGGGACAATTTTGATGGGGCAATTCTGATGGGGCAGTTTTGATGGCAATATGATGGGGCAGTTTTGCTGGGGGCCGTTTTAGCAATTCAGCTATTCAGCATTCAGACGCATTTTACCCAGGAAATGCATTTTCTAGTTTTTCATTCTATTATTTAATATTATTCTGTACTTTTTTTGGCTCTGCGTAACTTCTGCATACTTTCAGCTATTAAAACCATTTAACTATTAAAATGTTCGTCTCTTTCAGCTGATGATGGGACTTTTTCAACTTTTTTTCTACTATTTATATTTTTTAAAATATTAAGCTTTTTAACACTTTTTTTAACATTGAAGTCAATGGGAGCATGCTTCAGATCCTTAAAATCTTCTTCCGCTCCCAAAAGTTTCAGCTCCTTCATACTTTCACCTACAGACGCCAAACAAACTTTAAAATGTTCACAAAATATTTAGCTATCTGGCTATATCTTTTCAGTTTGATATATATTACAGTTTTTGTAAAAAAGCTGTTTGTTTAGTGGTCATTTTAGGAAATTTTAGCCATTAGAGTGTACTGTGTTGCTTTTGTTGCCATGGTTACCAAAGCTTCTGTTATACACAGGGGGGAGGTGGCTGGAGCATCTGAGCTCTGATTACAGAGCCCGGGGGAGGGAACAGACACACCATGCACTGATTTATAATAGAGGAATATGATGGGGCAGTTTTGATGGGGCAGTTTTGATGGGGCAATTCTGATGGGGCAGTTTTGATGGTGGCAATATGATGGGGCAGTTTTGATGGGGACAATTTTAATGGAGCAGTTTTAAAGGTGGCAATAAGATGGTTCAGTTTTGATGGGGGTAGTTTTGATAGGGCAGTTTTGATGGTGCCAATATGATGGGGCAGTTTTGATGGGGCAATTCTAATGGGACAGTTTTGATGGTGGCAATATGGTGGAGCAGTTTTGATGGGGCATTTCTGATGGGGCAGTTTTGATGGGGACAATTTTGATTGGGCAATTCTGATGGGGCAGTTTTGATGGCAATATGATGGGGGCAGTTTTGATGGTGGCAATATGATGGGGCAGTTTTGATGGTGGCAATATGATGGGGCAGTTTTGATGGGGCAATTCTGATGGGTCAGTTTTGATGGTGTCAATATGATGGGGCAGTTTTGATGGGGCAATTCTGATGGGGCAGTTTTGATGGTGGCAATATGATGGGGCAATTTTGATTGGGACAATTTTAATGGAGCAGTTTTAAAGGTGGCAATAAGATGGGGCAGCTTTGATGGGGCAGTTTTGATGGTGCCAATATGATGGCGCAGTTTTGATGGGGCAATTCTGATGGGGCAGTTTTGATGGTGGCAATATGGCAGGGCAGTTTTGATGGGGCAATTCTGATGGGGCAGTTTTGATGGGGACAATTTTGATTGGGCAATTCTGATGGGGCAGTTTTGATGGCAATATGATGGGGCAGTTTTGATGGTGGCAATATGATTGGGCAGTTTTGAGGGTGGCAATATGATGGGGCAGTTTTGATGGGGCAATTCTGATGGGGCAGTTTTGATGGGGCAATTCTGATGGGGCAGTTTTGATGGTGTCAATATGATGGGGCAGTTTTGATGGTGTCAATATGATGGGGCAGTTTTGATGGGGCAATTCTGATGGGGCAGTTTTGATGGTGGCAATATGATGGGGCAACTTTGATGGGGACAACTTTGATGGAGCAATTTTGATGGGGCAGTTTTGATGGTGGCAATATGATGGGGCAGTTTTGATGGGGACAATTTTGATGGGGCAATTCTGATGGGGCAGTTTTGATGGCAATATGATGGGGGCAGTTTTGATGGCGGCCATTTTAGCAATTAAGCTATTCAACATTTCCACGCATTTTCCCCAGGAAATGCATTTTCTAGTTTTTATTTAATTTTATTCTGTATGTCTTTGGCCCTGCGTAACTTCTGCATACTTTCAGCTATTAAAACCATTCAACTATTAAAATGTTCGTCTCTTTCAGCTGATGATGGCACTTTTTCAACTTTTTTCTACTATTTACACTTTTTAAAATATGAAGCTTTTTAACTTTCACCTACAGATGCCAAACAAACTTTAAAATGTTCACAAAATATTCAGCTATCTGGCTTCATCTTTTCAGTTTGATATCTTTTACAGTTTTTGTGAAAAAGCTGTTTGTTTAGTGGTCATTTCAGGAAATTTTAGCCATTAATCAGAGTGTACTGTGTTGGTTTTGTTGCCATGGTTACCAAAGCTTCTGTTATACACAAGGGGGGAGGTGGCTGGAGCATCTCAGCTCTGATTACAGAGCCTGGGGGAGGGGACAGACACACCATGTAATGATTTATAATAGATGAATATCATGAGGCAGTTTTTTATGGGGCAATTCTGATGGGGCAGTTTTGATGGTGGCAATATGATGGGGCAGTTTTGATAGGGCAATTTAGTTGGGGCAGTTTCGATGGTGGAAATATGATGGGGCAATTCTGATGGGGCAGTTTTGATGGTGGCAATATGATGGGGCAGTTTTGATGGGGCAATTCTGATGGGGAAGTTTTGATGGCAATATGATGGGCACAGTTTTGATGGGTCAGTTTTGATGGGGAAATTCTGATGGGGCAGTTTTGATGGTGTCAATATGATGGGGCAGTTTTGATGGGGCAATTCTGATGGGGCAGTTTTGATGGCAATATGATGGGGCAGTTTTGATGGCGGCTGTTTTAGCAATTCAGCTATTCAGCATTCCCACGCATTTTCCCCAGGAAATGCATTTTCTAGTTAATTATTTAATTTTTTTCTGTACATTGACCCCACCCCTCTCTGACGCACAGGACATGACGGGACTTCCCTTTAGCATTCTCTGTGACGTCACAGGGAAGTCCCATCAAGCCACCGTGCGTCAGAGGGGGGCGGGGGCACTGGGTGGCCCCGCCCTCCGTTATTTAAGAACCATCAGACGAGGAGACGCCGTCACACAGCGGGAATCTCCCTCCAAACCAGCATGGATGCGGAGCGGCCCGGAGAAGAAAATGAAGAAAAGAAGAAGAGAAAAAAAGAAGAAGAGAAGAAGATGAAGAAGATGAAGAGAAGAGCGGGGGCCTCCCCCATGTAATGGGTGCGGAGCGGCCCGAGGAGAAGAAGATAGAAGACGCCGCAGAGGAGATGCTGGACGAGAATGCCGGAGGAAGAACCAGAAGAGTCAGAAGAACCAGAAGAAGAAGATGAAGGTAGATAGAAGAAAGAAGAAGCATTTAAATAAAGGAATTGTCAAAAACTGTCTCTTGTCTTTTGTAACATTTTTGACAGTTTTTTAGTGAAATGGTATCGGTAAGTACCCCCTTACCATTTCACACAAGGGGGAGGGCCGGGATCTGGGGGAGGGCTGGGATCTGGGGGTCCCCTTGTTAAAGGGGGCTTCCAGATTCCGATAAGCCCCCCGCCCGCAGACCCTCACAACCACCAGCCAGGGTTGTGGGAATGAGGCCCTTGTCCTCATCAACATGGGGACAAGGTGTTTTGGGGGGCTAAACCAAAGCACCCTGCAAATGTTGAGGGCATGTGGCCTGGTACGGTTCAGGAGGGGGGGCGCTCTCTCGTCCCCCCCTCTTTTCCTGCGGCCTGCCAGGTTGTGTGCTCAGATAAGGGTCTGGTATGGAATTTAGGAAGACCCCCACATCATTTTTTTTTTTATTTTGGCCGGGGTTCCCCTTAATATCCATACCAGACCTGAAGGGCCTGGTATGGAATTTAGGGGGACCCCCACATCATTTTTTTTTTATTATTTTGGTTTGGGGTTCCCCTGTGGGGAATTCCCATGCCGTTTTTATCAATGAACTTCTATGTGTATTGTCGGACCAGCAATGCAATAGCCGCGAGTAGTTTTAAATGGGTTTTTTCCTTCGAAATGTCATTTTGCTGTCAGACTGTTCTAAACACAGGAAACATGCGCCCCTTTACAGGCATACTATAGACACCCCCCAGCTACGAAATTTAAAGGGATATTACACTTTTATTGTTTGACTTTAAGCATTATTAAAATCACTGCTCCTGAAAAAACGTCCGTTTTTAAAACTTTTTTTTTGCATTGATCCATGTCTCCTGGGGCAGGACCCAGGTCCCCAAACACTTTTTATGACAAAAACCTGCATATAAACCTTTAAAATTAGCACTTTTGATTATTTATGTTCGTGTCCCATAGACTTTAACGGTGTTCGCGTGTTCGAACAAACTTTTTTCCTGTTCGCTTGTTCTGGTGCGAACCGAACAGGGGGGTGTTCGGCTCATCCCTAGTTACCACAGCTTCTGTTATACACATGGGAGGTGGCAGGAGCATCTCAGCTCTGATTACAAATCCCAAGGAAGGGGACAGACACACCATGTACTGATTTATAATAGAGGAATATGATGGGGCAGTTTTGATGGGGCAGTTTTGATGGTGACAATATGATGGGGCAGTTTTGATAGGGAAATTATGATGGGGCAGTTTTGATGGGGCAATTCTGATGGGGCAATTCTGATGGGGCAGTTTTGATGGTGGCAATATGATGGGGCAGTTGTGATGTTGGCAATATGATGGGGCAGTTTTGATGGGGACAATTTTGATGGGGCAATTCTGATGGGGCAGTTTTGATGGCAATATTACGGGGGCAGTTTTGCTGGGGGCCATTTTAGCAATTCAGCTATTCAGCATTCCCAGGCATTTTTCCCAGGAAATGCATTTTCTAGTTGCATACGTTTTTTTGGATCTTTGTAACTTCTGTATACTTTCATCTATTAAAACCATTAAACTATTAAAATGTTCATCTCTTTCAGCTGATGATAGGACTTTTTCAACTTTTTTCCTACTATTTATACTTTTAAAATATTAAGCTTTTTAACACTTTTTTAACATTGAAGTCAATGAGAGCATGCTTGAAATCCTTAAAATCTTCTTCCGCTCCCAAAAGTTTCAGCTCCTTCATACTTTCACCTACAGACACCAAACAAACTTTAAAATGTTCACAAAATATTCAGCTATCTGGCTATATCTTTTCAGTTTGATATCTTTTACAGTTTTTGTGAAAAAGCTGTTTGTTTAGTGGTCATTTCAGGAAATTTTAGCCATTAAATAGAGTGTACTGTGTTGCTTTTGTTGCCATGGTTACCAAAGCTTCTGTTATACACAGGGGGGGAGGTAGCTGGAGCATCTCAGCTCTGATTACAGAGCCCAGGAGAGGGGACAGACACACCATGTACTGATTTATAATAGAGGAATGTGATGGGGCAGTTTTGATGGGGCAATTCTGAAGGGGCAGTTTTGATGGTGGCAATATGATGGGGCAGTTTTGATATGGCAATTCTGATGGGGCAGTTTTGATGGTGGCTAGGGATGAGCTTCAAGTTCGAGTCAAACTCATGTTCGACTCAAACATTGGCTGTTAGCAAGTTCACCGAACAGCGAACAATTTGGGGTGTTCGCGGCAAATTCGAATGCCGCGGAACACCCTTTAAAAGTTTATGGGAGAAATCAAAAGTGCTAATTTTAAAGGCTTATATGCAAGTTATTGTCATAAAAAGTGTTTTGGGACCTGGGTCCTGCCCCAGGGGACATGGATCAATGCAAAAAATAGTTTTAAAAACGGCACTTTTTTCAGGAGCAGTGATTTTAATAATGCTTAAAGTCAAACAATAAAAGTGTAATATTCCTTTAAATTTCATAGCTGGGGGGTGTCTATAGTATGCCTGTAAAGGAGCGCATGTTTCCCATGTTTAGAACAGTCTGACAGCACAATGACATTTCGAAGGAAAAAACCCATTTAAAACTACCTGCGGCTATTGCATTGCCGACAATACACATAGAAGTTCATTGATAAAAACGGCATGGGTATTACCCACAGGGCAACCCCGAACCAAAATTTAAAAAAAAAATGACGTGAGAGTCCCCCTAAATTCCATACAAGGCCCTTCAGGTCTGGTATGGATATTAAGGGGAACCCCGGCCAAAATTTAAAAAAAAATAATGTGGGTTTCCCCCTAAATTCCATACCAGACCCTTTAGGTCTGGTATGGATTTTAAGGGGAACCCTGCGCCAAAAAAAAAAAAACGGCATGGGGTCCCCCCAAAAATTTATACCAGACCCTTATCCGAGCACGCAACCTGGCAGGCCGCAGGAAAAGGGGGGAGCGAGAGTGCGGCCCCCCCTCCTGAACCATACCAGGCCACATGCCCTCAACATTGGGAGGGTGCTTTGGGGTAGCCCCCAAAACACCTTGTCCCCACCCTGGCCGGTGGTTGTGGGGATCTGCGGGCGGGGGGCTTTTTGGGATCTGGAAGCCCCCTTTAACAAGGGGACCCCCAGATCCCGGCCCCCGCTGTGTGAAATGGTAAGGGGTACTTACCTCTACCATTTCACTAAAAAACTGTCAAAAATGTTAAAAATGACAAGATACAGTTTTTGACAATTCCTTTATTTAAATGCTTCTTCTTTCTTCTATCTTCCTTCATCTTCTGGTTCTTCTGGTTCTTCCTCCAGCGTTCTCGTCCAGCATCTCCTCCGCGGTGTCTTCTATCTTCTTCTACTCAGGCCGCTCTGCACCCATGGCATGGGGGAGGCTCCCGCTCTTCTTTTCATCTTCTTCTTCTTCTCTTCTTCCTTCTTCTCTTCTTCTCTTCTTCATTTTCTTCTCTGGGCCGCTCCGCACCCATGCTGGCATGGAGGGAGGCTCCCACTGTGTGACGGCATCTCCTCGTCTGACGGTTCTTAAATAACGGGGGCGGGGCCACCCGGTGACCCCGCCCTCTCTGACGCACGGGACATGACGGGACTTCCCTATGGCATTCCCCGTGACATCACAGGGAAGTCACGTCAAGTCACTGTGCGTCAGAGGGGGGCGGGGTCACGGGGTGGCCCTGCCCCCCATTATTTGAGAACCGTCAGACGAAGAGACACCGTCACACAACGGGAGCCTCCCTCCATGCCAGCATGGGTGCGGAGCGGCCCAGAGAAAAAAATGAAGAAGAGAAGAAGGAAGAAGAGAAGAAGATGAAGAAGAAGATGAAGAGAAAAGCGGGAGCCTCCCCCCATGCCATGGGAGTGGAGCGGCTCGAGGAGAAGAAG
This sequence comes from Lithobates clamitans, assembly GCA_037952925.1. Classification (NCBI taxonomy): domain Eukaryota; kingdom Metazoa; phylum Chordata; class Amphibia; order Anura; family Ranidae; genus Lithobates; species Lithobates clamitans. Next base: position 444,977 of record JBBGZY010000799.1, read on the forward strand.
ATAGAAGACGCCGCGGAGGAGATGCTGGACGAGAACGCCGGAGGAAGAACCAGAAGAGCCAGAAGAACCAGAAGAAGAAGATGAAGGAAGATAGAAGAAAGAAGAAGCATTTAAATAAAGGAATTGTCAGAAACTGTCTCTTGTCATTTTTAACATTTTTGACAGTTTTTTAGTGAAAAGGTAGGGGTAAATACCCCCTTACCATTTCACACAGGGGGGCTGGAATCTGGGGGTCCCCTTGTTAAAGGGGGCTTCCAGATTCCGATAAGCCCCCCACAACCACCGGCCAGGGTTGTGGGGATGAGGCCCTTGTCCTCATCAACATGGGGACAAGGTGTTTTGGGGGGCTACCCCAAAGCACCCTCCCAATGTTGAGGGCATGTGGCCTGGTACGGTTCAGGAGGGGGGGCACACTCTCGTCCCCCCTCTTTTCCTGCGGCCTGCCAGGTTGCGTGCTTGGATAAGGGTCTGGTATGGATTTTTGGGGGGACCCCACGCCGTTTTTTTTTTTAGGCGCGGGGTTCCCCTTAAAATCCATACCAGACCTGAAGGATCTGGTATGGAATTTAGGGGGAACCCCACGTCATTTTTTTTAAAATTTTGGCCGGGGTTCCCCTTAATATCCATACCAGACCTGAAGGGCCTGGTATGGAATTTAGGGGGACTCCCATGTCATTTTTTTTTTTTTAATTTTGGTTCGGGGTTTCCCTGTGGGGAATTCCCATGCCGTTTTTATCAATGAACTTCTATGTGTATTGTCGGCAATGCAATAGCTGCGAGTAGTTGTAAATGGGTTTTTTCCTTCGAAATGTCATTTTGCTATCAGACTGTTCTAAACACGGGAAACATGCGCCCCTTTACAGGCATACTATAGACACCCCCCAGCTACGAAATTTAAAGGGATATTACACTTTTATTGTTTGACTTTAAGCATTATTAAAATCACTGCTCCTGAAAAAACGGCCCTTTTTATAACTTTTTTTGCATTGATCCATGTCCCCTGGGGCAGTACCCAGGTCCCCAAACACTTTTTATGACAATAACTTGCATATAAGCCTTTAAAATTAGCACTTTTAAATATTCATGTACGTGTCCCATAGACTTTAACGTTGTTCGCGTGTTCGAACAAACTTTTTTCCTGTTCGCATGTTCTGGTGTGAACCGAACAGGGGGGTGTTCGGCTCATCCCTAATGGTGGCAATATTATGGGACAGTTTTGATAGGGCAATTCTGATGGGGCAGTTTTGATGGGGCAATTCTGATGGGGCAGTTTTGATGGTGGATATGATGGGGCAGTTTTGATGGTGGCAATATGATGGGGTAGTTTGGATGGGGACAATTTTAATGGAGCAGTTTTAAAGGTGGCAATATGATGGGGCAGTTTTGATGGTGCAGATTTGATGGGGGTAGTTTTGATGATGGCAATATGATGGGGCAGTTTTGATGGGGGCAATTCTGATGGGGCAGTTTTGATGGTGGCAGTATGATGGGGTAATTTTGATGGTGGCAGATTTGATGGGGGTAGTTTTGATAGTGGCAATATGATGGGGTAGATTTGATGGGGCAATTCTGATGGGGCAATTTTGATGGGGACAATTTTAAAGGGGCAATTCTGATGGGGCAGTTTTGATGGCAATATGATGGTGGCAGTTTTGATGGTGGTAATATGATAGGGCAGTTTTGATGGGGCAGTTCTGATAGGGCAGTTTTGATGGTGGCAATATGATGGGGCAGTTTTGATGGGGCAATTCTGATGGGGCAGTTTTGATGGTGGCAATATGATGGGGCAGTTTTGATGGTGGCAGATTTGATGGGGGTAGTTTTGATGGTGGCAATATGATGGGGTAGATTTGATGGGGCAATTCTGATGGGGCAGTTTTGATGGTGGCAATATGATAGGGCAGTTTTGATGGGGCAATTCTGATGGGGCAGTTTTGATGGTGGCAATATGATGGGGCAGTTTTGATGGGGGCCGTTTAGCAATTCAGCTATTCAGCATTCCCACGCATTTTCCCAAGGAAATGCATTTTCTGGTGTTGTTATTCGATTTTATTAGTGGGGCTGCTTTAGCAGTCCCACTATTGTTATTCAATTTAATTTATTTTTAACCTCATTTAATTTTATTCCGTATGTTTTTTGGCTCTGCGTAACTTCTGCATACTTTCAGCTATTAAAACCATTCAACTATTAAAATGTTTGTCTCTTTCAGCTGATGATGGGACTCTTTCAACTTTTTTCCTACTATTTATACTTTTTAAAATATTAAGCTTTTTAACATTTTTTTTAACATTGAAGTCAATGGGGGCATGCTTGAAATCCCTAAAATCTTCTTCTGCTCCCAAAAGTTTCAGCTCCTTCATACTTTCACCTAAAGACACCAAACAAACTTTAAAATGTTTACAAATTATTAAGCTCTTTGGCTGTATCTTTTCAGTTTGATATCTTTTACAGTTTTTGTGAAAAAGCTTTTTGTTTAGAGGTCATTTCAGGAAATTTTAGCCACTAATCGGAGTGTACTTTGTTGCTTTTTCTGCCATGGTTACCAAAGCTTCTGTTATACACGGGGGGGAGGTGGCTGGAGCATCTCGGCTCTGATTACAGAGCCTGGGGGAGGGGACAGACACACCATGTACTGATTTATAATAGAGGAATATGATGGGGCAGTTTTGATGGGGCAATTATGATGGGGCAGTTTTGATGGTGGCAATATGATGGGGCAGTTTTGATGGGGCAGTTTTTATAGGGCAATTTTGATGGGGCAATTCTGATGGGGCAGTTTTAATGGGGCAATTATGATGGGCCAGTTTTGATGGGGGCAGTTTTGATGGGGGCAGTTTTGATGGGGCAGTTTTAATGGGGCAATTCTGATGGGGCAGTTTTAAAGGTGGCAATATGATGGGGCAGTTTTGATGGGGCAATTCTGATGGGGCAGTTTTGATGGTGGCAATATGATGGGGCAGGTTTGATGGGGCAGTTTTGATGGGGCAATTCTGATGGGGCAGTTTTGATGGTGGAAATATGATGGGGCAGTTTTGATGGGGACAATTTTAATGGAGCAGTTTTAAAGGTGGCAATATGATGGGGAAGTTTTGATGGTGGCAATATGATGGGGCAGTTTTGATGGGGACAATTTTTATGGGGCGGTTCTTTTTTTTTTTTATTATTTTAAATACTGTTTATTGGAAAATAAATAACAGTACAAAGGTATCAAATTGGCAGAGACCAAACGAGGTAACACAACAATGTCAATAACATTAGAATCAAGGTGTGCATGTACCTGCCACAGAGTCATCTTCACAATAAAGGCACAAACACTTATAGTCTCAAGGGCATGATTAAACACTCTATCTCCTAGATAGTGGCAACCAGAGGTCAGGATAGGGAAGCTAAAGCTCGCAGGTACCAGGGCTCCTCAAGGGTAGGCCATGCACCCCAAATGGGAACCTGCTGTGCGCAGACCAAACGAGTAGAGCGCTGGGGGATCAAAAAGACCTTCCCTGGTCCCGCCCTGAACTCACGGCCCACCCGTCGTTAAAAAAAAAGAAAACAAGAATTCTGTCGTAATAATTAACAATGATATGAGCCCAACAATAATGTAAAAGATAGTATCACTTATACAAGTGGCTAGCCCCAAAAATTAGAGATGGTACATGCTAAACCACTATGTTATGGATTTTTCCATTCTTAGACTGTACAGCCATAACATGTGATTAATGGAAGTATAAAGAGTGAAGGAGAGTTCTGCAAGGTACATTACTCTCAACCTTTGTGTTGAGTGGGATTTTAGAAAAAAGCCAGTAGGAGGAAAGGGGGAGAAGAAGGAAGAACAGAGGGGTAAAGTGGGGGAAGAGAGGAAGAGGTAGGAGAAGATTAGGAGCAAGAACCCTCGCGGAAGAAGAGGTGGGCCCGGAGCTGACCAGAGCCTGGGAGATACCTAGACCTTATGCAGATTCAGGTAAGAGGTGGTATGCCCAAGAAACGAGCCCAGGGCTCCCAAATAAGTCTGAATTTATCAGAGGTGTCTAAAATTCTGCTTGCGATCTTCTCCTGTGTCATAATCCAGGAAATTTTCTGTTTGGCCTGGCGAAGGGAGACTGAAGGTTTTTTCCAGGCGTGAGCTAGTGTAATCTTGGCCCCAAGCAGAATGAAGTGAATCAGAGACCGAGACAATTTAGGTACTTTCGGGATGTTGTCATTTAGTAGAGCTATGGTGGGGCTTTGTTGGACTGCAAAGCCTGTGATTTTGCGGATGAGATAAAAAATTCCATTCCAAAATCCTATAATTTTGGGACACTCCAAAAATGTGTGAAGTAGGGAACCTATATGGCCACAACCTCTGAAGCAGAGGGGCGATGAATGTGGATAAAATTTAGTAATTCGGGTGGGTACCAGGTACCACCTGGTCATGACTTTAAGATCCGCCTCCATCAGAGAGGAACTAAGCATGCCCTTAAAGGATCAGGAGACACAAGTATGCCAGGTATCCATGTCCCAGTCGAGTTGCAGATCCCGCTCCCATTGCAACATATAATTTGCTTTCTCCCGGGGCTCCGCTAGTGCAGAGTATATTTCGGAAATTCCTCCCCTTACACCCATGGCTGAGGAGCACCAGAATTCGTAGGGAGTAACCGATAGTGGGGTTGGTGAGCTTTTCCAGACGCCCCGCAAAAAGTGTGATAATTGGTAATAGCGGAAAGTTTCTGATGCTGGCATCTCCAATTTAGAGATGCAGTACTTAAGTGAAATGGGACCAGAATTAATTAAGAATTGCCCTATTCTGTAAAGGCCCTTGTCGAGCCACCACTTAAAGGCCTCGATGTTCATGTTCATGGAAAATGTGTGCCAGGGGCAACCATGGGGAGGTGAGGTAATGTTTTTTATATAGTGTGTCACACAGGGCCATTGAGTGAGACAAGGAGGGGGAAAGAATCGGGGTCTGTCCTTTTGTGGTCTCCAAACCAGGAAGTCTTGAGTGTGGTTGGGAGTGGCCTGGCATTCAATATCAACCCAATCAGGCCTAGGGCCTTTAGAGTAAATAGCTGAGAATTGGCAGAGTTGGGCAGCTTGATAATACCACCATAAATTAGGGAGCCCTAGGCCCCCTTTTTTCTTTGGACGGTGTAGCACCTGTTTGGAAAAGCAATGTCCCTCCCCCCTAGATAAATCTGGTGATTGAAGCCTGTAGTTTGTCTAGTGTGTGTTTCCGGATTGGGATAGGTAGGGTACCTATCCAGGACATTTTATACCGGGCCCAATGCGCGAGATCATTGGAGAGTTTCTTGAGCATTGGGGGGTAATTGTGGTGGTAGAGACGTTCTATTTTTGCTGATAAAAAACACCTAAGTAGGGTAGGGAGGATTCACACCAGGTGAAGGGAAAATGGGTCTTGAGCCTCTCCACCAGCTCATGGGGGGGTGGAAATATTCAGAGCCATTGATTTAGCCATGTTAACCTGGAGTCCAGAGATGCCGCCAAATGAGTTAAGTAGTTGTAGAATGTTGGGGGTGGAAATTAGGGGGGAAGTGACAAACAGGAGGACGTCGTCGGCAAAGAGGGTGCATTTATGTGTCTTCTGGCCACATTGCACTCCATGGATGTCAGGGTTTTGTCTTATGGCCAGAGCCAAGGTTTCTATCGCTATTGCAAATAGGATCGGTGAAAGAGGGCAGCCTTGTCTAGTCCCCTGCAAGATAGAGAATTCTTTGGACAGGTGACCTTGTATTTTAATACGTGCTTTAGGGGAGGAGTAAATGGTGGTAATGAAGTCCGGGCCAAAGCCCCATTTCCGTAAAACAGTAAAGAGGTATGGCCAGGTGACCGTGTCAAAGGCCTTTTGAAGGTCTATTGAAAGGACATATCCTGGTTGAGGAGGACCCCCATCCCATGATGATTGCATAAGGGAAATTATGTCTACCGCTCTCCTGATCTGGTCTGGCCCCTGTCTTCCGGGGATAAACCCCACCTGGTCCTTGTGGATATAGTTAGCAATGAATGAAGCCAGTCTGCCAGAATTTTCGTCATGATCTTTAAATCATTATTAATCAACGAGATTGGCCTATAGTTGCAAACGTCACTGGGGTCCTTGCCCTGTTTGGGGATTACTGATATGTATGCCAAGTTTGCTGACGGTTCCAGGGGGGACCCCGCGCGAAGTGAGTTAAAGAGGCGGGCCAGATAAGGAGAGAGGGCGTCTGAAAAAGCTTTATAATAATGTGCGGAGAAGCCATCGGGGCCTGGGGCTGATTCTGTTTTGAGGTTCTTTATGACTTCATGAATTTCCTCCACTCTGAAGGGGGATTCCATAATGGACCTATGGGAGTCCGAGAGTGTAGGAATATCAAGGCTATTCAAGAAGGAATTAATAGAGTCTGAGTTGTGAGGGTCGGGGGCTGAGTAAAGCTTAGAATAAAAAGCCTGAAAGGTTTCCAAGATCTTTTGGGGATTTTGGGTGAGAATTCCCGACTGGGATCTGATCTTGGGCAGCGAGAAGGTTTTTATTTTAGGGGATAGTTTAGTGGCCAACTGGGGACCAATTTTATTTGCTTGGATATAGAATCTGCCACTGAGCCAGGTTAGATGTTTGTCTGCATTGGATGTAAGGGCCAGATTAAGCGCTACTCGGGAGGCTTCTAGCTTGGTTAGGGTTGTGGAAGATGGGTTAGCTTTATGGGATTTACTGAGGGAATGGAATTCCCTTTCCATTTGCAAAATATCCGCTTTCCTTTCTTTTTTGAGTTGAGACGCCAGTTGGATCATTTTCCCTCTAAGGACAGCCTTGTGTGCTCCCCATAGCACACTAGGAGAGATGTCTCCTTTATCATTAAGACGGAAAAATTCCCTGATTTCTTTTTCTTGAATTATGCAGTGGACAGGGTTGGACAGTAGAGATTTACTTAGGCGCCACTGTGGAGGCCCAGAGGGTGAAAGGGAGCAGGAGATTTTAAGTGTCACTAAGGAGTGGTCTGACCAGGGGACTTCCTGTATGGAGGCGTGGGATGCTGTGTGGATATCTGAATTTGGGAGGAATATATGATCAATTCTGGCGTAGGTATTATGAGGTACTGAGAAATGGGTATAGTCCTTTGCCGTGGGGTTTAGTTCCCTCCACACGTCTATCAGGTCCATATCATGTAAAAGGCGGGCAATTCTGAGGCTTTGAGTGGGCGGATTCTTAAGCCGAGATCTCCCATGGGAGGACTTACCCAGCAGTTGATCAAAAGTGATGTTGGAGTCACCACCCATAATCACCCTGCCTTCCAAATGCGGGGCTAGAGTCGACAGCATAGAGGTGAAGAAGCGTGCCTGTCTTTGGTTAGGAGCTTAATATGAAATGATAGAGTACAAAATCCCCCCTATAGTTCCTTTTATTAAAATATACCTGCCCTCTGGTCTTTGATCGTGTGTGTGAGTGTGAAGGGGGTACTTTTAGATAGGAGAATGGCGACACCCCTTTTTTTGGTGTCAGCATTTGCCAGGAAAAAAGTCGGAAACGTGCGGTGTAGAAAGGTGGGGTTATAACTGGCTGGAAAATGGGTTTCCTGGAGTAGAACAATATCGTGGCCCCTAGAGTGGTAGCTCTGAAATGCCTTGCGGCATTTAGAGGGGGAGTTGAGTCCCTGGACATTATGCGAGGCTATTTTTAACGAATGTGTCTGGGTAGTCGGGTCAGCCATGGGTGCAAGGAGTTTGGAGCGATATGAAGCAAAGGGGGCTTACCTGCACCATCCGGAAGTGGACAGCGGATCGAAGAGGAATAAATTCAAAATTCTTCCTGAGGGCTGGGTAGGTAGGTATGTTCTGCGAGGGTTCCTGGAGAGAATGGGATAGAGAGGGAGGGGAGTGGGGAGGAGACACAGGAGAGGAGGAGAAAGGAAAGGGAGAGAGAAGAAGGGAATGAGAAGAATGTAGGACAAGTAGATTAATCAGGCAGAATAATACCGCAAACATTAAGTGCAAAACCAACAGTTAATGAGGTCAAAACTAGGAAACAGTATATATAAGAAGTAATCAAAACTCGGACTAGTATTACTAGTCCTAGTTCGAGTTCCCCTAGGCGGGGGAGCCCGAAAAAAAAAGGGGAGAGGGCAACCTCAAATAGGGTTGTCTATCTGATGTCACCAGAGGGGTACTGTGTCCCCTCGAGTCACAACAGAGAGGGTGGAATGCAGGGTCGCTCCGGCCGTCTGGATCCCCCAATGAAAGGCGAAAAAATGTGGTATCGGTCACCAGGATGGAGTGTAAACTAAATTGCAAGTTGTTTGTAGGTCAATAGGTACAAATTAGGTAACCGAGATCAAAATGCAATAAAAGAAGGTCACTGTGGGAGGGGGAGGTAAAAAAAAAAAAAAAGATATAGTCTTTCCTTTTTTGACTTTACAAGGGTATCCTTTGTATAGTCTACTGTGACATGCCGTGAGGTAGCTGTCCTCATCGGAAGAATACAGTGTAGCCCGGAAAGGGATCCCCCATAGCCATAAATAGGGCTAGAGGGGCCTAACTGTGGGCATGGACCGGCTTGAGAAGGTTGCCAAGGTTAGTTTAACGTAGGGATGCCCCTACTCAAAAAAAAAAAATACATGGTCCTCGGTCCAACAGGTAGATTGGAGGAAGAAATTCCATTCCAGACGTGAGGAGGAACCTCTTGGAAGAACCCGGGGTAGGTGATTCATGCAGAGGATCCAGGGTCTGTGAGATCAGGCCTAGTTGCAGGAGCAGGTGCTCTCAGTCCTGGAAGTTGGAGAAGTGGTAGGGAACATCTTTGAAGTGAAATTGAAGGCGGAAAGGGACTGACCAGCGATATTTGATGGAGTTTTGGGCTAGTATTACCAACAATGGCTTGAGCGCTCTTCGTTTTTGAACCGTGGCTGGCGAGATGTCCACAAAGATTTGAATCTTATGCCCTTGAAAAGACAGGTTATCCATGTTGCAGGATCTTCTCATGACCTCCTCCTTTACACCATAAAAATAGGGCTTGACTACAATGTCCCTCGGGAGGCCATCTTGGCGGGGAAGCTGGAGGGCTCTGTGTGCCCTGTCCAGTTCAAGTCTGTGACTTTGGATGTCTGGAATGAGGTCTTTGATGAATAATTGAACGGTATTCGGTATATCCGTTACTGTTTCGGGTATTCCACGTATACGGAAATTGTAACGTCTATTTCTGTTTTCCAAATCGTCTATTTTAGATAGGGCAGTATCTAGCTGGTCTTGTAAAGACTGAATACAGGCCGTGTCCTGGTTGGTGCATGCAGCAGTGTTGTACACCACCTGCTCACCCGCATCTATGCGGGAGCCCAAATTTTGTAGATCAGCCTTGATAACGGCTGTAATCTGTGTAGCATTTTGAGCTAGGCCTGCTGCCAGCATGTCTGAAAAGCTCTGTAGCAAGAGCTGCATGTCGTGGGTCTGGGGCTGCTGTGAGGCTGAGGGAGGGATGGGCCCTGCTAGGCCTAGAGGAGAATGGAGCCTGGGTGGGTGAATGATATCACCCAAGGTCCTGTTAAGGAGGGAGTCTGTGTTAGCAGGGGGGATCCCTTGAGCGATGCTGTGACTTACAGTTGTTGCCAGAATGTCAGCGCGCTGCTGGGAGGGGGGTGAGTGTTCAGTGACTTCCATGAGAGAAGCTGCGGTCGCCATCTTGGACGGGTCAGGGGCCGCCTGATTAAAGATCAATTGATGGATCACCTCGCTCTTCTGCGTGCCACTCGGCATATAAAGGTGAGCTGGGGGGGTTCGGTGAGCCCAGGGGAAGGATTGGTGCCGCTTCCGCTCGATCTGAGAGCTCTGGGGGAGAAAAAGGGCCGGAGCGGTGCGGAGCTCTCGAATAAAGCGTCTTCTCGGGAGTCCCGCGCATGCGCACCTATGGGGCAATTCTAATGGGGCAGTTTTGATGGCAATATGATGGGGCAGTTTTGCTGGGGACCGTTTTAGCAATTTAGCTATTCAGCATTCCCATGCATTTTCCCCAGGAAATGCATTTTCTAGTTTTAATGTTATTATTTAATTTTATTCCGTACGTTATTTGGCTCTGCATAACTTCTGCATACTTTCAGCTATTAAAACCATTCAACTATTAAAATGTTCGTCTCTTTCAGCTGATGATGGGACTTTTTCAACTTTATTTCTACCATTTATAATTTTTAAAATATTAAGCTTTTTATCACTTTTTTTTAACATTGAAGTCAATGGGAGCATGCTTCAGATCCTTAAAATCTTCTTCCGCTCCCAAAAGTTTCAGCTCCTTCATACTTTCACCTACAGACGCCAAACAAACTTTAAAATGTTCACAAAATATTCAGCTATCTGGCTATATCTTTTCAGTTTGATATCTTTTACAGTTTTTGTGAAAAAGCTTTTTGTTTAGAGATCATTTCAGGAAATTTTAGCCATTAATCAGAGTGTACTGTGTTGCTTTTGTTGCCATGGTTACCAAAGCTTCTGTTATACACAGGGGGAGGTGGCTGCAGCAACTCAGCTCTGATTACAGAGCCCAGGGGAGGGGACAGACACACCATGTACTGCATGTACTGATTTATAATAGAGGAATGTGATGGGGCAGTTTTGATGGTGGCAATATGATGGGGCAGTTTTGATGGGGCAATTCTGATGAGGCAGTTTTGATGGTGGCAATATGATGGGGCAGTTTTGATAGGGCAATTCTGATGGGGCAGTTTTGATGGGGCAATTCTGACGGGGCAGTTTTGATGGGGGCAGTTTTGATGGTGGGAATATGATGGGGCAGTTTTGATGGGGCAATTCTGATGGGGCATTTTTGATGGTGGCAAAATGATGGGGCAGTTTAGATGGTGGCAATATGATGGTGCAGTTTTGATGGGGCAATTCTGATGGGGCATTTTTGATGGTGGCAATCTGATGGGGCAGTTTAGATGGTGGCAATATGATGGTGCAGTTTTGATGGGGCAATTCTGATGGGGCAGTTTTGATGGTGGCAATATGATGGGGCAGTTTTGATGGGGACAATTTTTATGGGGCAATTTTGATGGGGCAGTTTTGATGGCAATATGATGGGGGCAGTTTTGCTGGGGGCCGTTTTAGCAATTCAGCTATTCAGCATTCCCACGCATTTTCCCCAGGAAATGCATTTTCTAGTTTATTTTTATTTCTTTATTATTCTGTATGTTATTTTGCTCTGCCTAACTTCTGCTTACTTTCAGCTATTAAAACCATTCAACTATTAAAATGTTCAGCTCTTTCAGCTGATGATGGGACTTTTTCTACTTTTTTTCTACCATTTATACTTTTTAAATTATTAAGCTTTTTATCACTTTTTTTTAACATTAAAGTCAATGGGAGCATGCTTCAGATCCTTAAAATCTTCTTCCGCTCCCAAAAGTTTCAGCTCCTTCATACTTTCACCTACAGACGCCAAACAAACTTTAAAATGTTCAAAAAATATTCAGCTATCTGGCTATATCTTTTCAGTTTGATATCTTTTACAGTTTTTGTGAAAAAGCTTTTTGTTTAGAGGTTATTTCAGGAAATTTTAGCCATTAATCAGACTGTACTGTGTTGCTTTTGTTGCCATGGTTACCAAAGCTTCTGTTATACACAGGGGGGAGGTGGCTGGAGCATCTCAGCTCTGATTACAGAGCCTGGGGGAGGGGACAGACACACCATGTACTGATTTATAATAGAGGAATATGATAGGGCAGTTTTGATGGGGCAATTATGATGGGGCAGTTTTGATGGTGGCAATATGATGGGGTAGTTTTGATGGGACAATTCTGATGGGGCAGTTTTGATGGTGGCAATATGATGGGGCAGTTTTGATGGGGACAATTTCAATGGAGCAGTTTTAAAGGTGGCAATATGATGGGGCAGTTTTGATGGTGGCAATATGATGGGGCAGTTTTGATGGGTACAATTTTTATGGGGCAATTCTGATGGGACAGTTTTGATGGTGGCAATATGATGGGGCAGTTTTGATGGGACAATTCTGATGGGGCAGTTTTGATGGTGGCAATATGATGGGGCAGTTTTGATGGGGACAATTTTAATGGAGCAGTTTTAAAGGTGGCAATATGATGGAGCAGTTTTGATGGTGGCAATATGATGGGGCAGTTTTGATGGGACAATTCTGATGTGGCAGTTTTGATGGTGGCAATATGATGGGGCAGTTTTGATGGGGACAATTTTAATGGAGCAGTTTTCAAGGTGGCAATATGATGGGGCAGTTTTGATGGTGGCAATATGATGGGGCAGTTTTGCTGGGGGCCGTTTTAGCAATTCAGCTGTTCAGCATTCCTACGCATTTTCCCCAGGAAATGCATTTTCTAGTTTTAATTTTATTATTTAATTTTATTCCGTACACTTTTTGGCTCAGTGTAACTTCTGCATACTTTCAGCTATTAAAACCATTCAACTATTAAAATGTTCGTCTCTTTCAGCTGATGATGGGACTTTTTCAACTTTTTTTCTACCATTTATAATTTTTAAAATATTAAGCTTTTTATCACTTTTTTTTAACATTGAAGTCAATGGGAGCATGCTTCAGATCCTTAAAATCTTCTTCCGCTCCCAAAAGTTTCAGCTCCTTCATACTTTCACCTACAGACGCCAAACAAACTTTAAAATGTTCACAAAATATTTAGCTATCTGGCTATATCTTTTCAGTTTGATATCTTTTACAGTTTTTGTGAAAAAGCTTTTTGTTTAGAGGTCATTTCAGGAAATTTTAGCCATTAATCAGAGTGTACTGTGTTGCTTTTGTTGCCATGGTTACCAAAGCTTCTGTTATACACAGGGGGGGGAGGTGGCTGGAGCATCTCAGCTCTGATTACAGAGCCTGGGGGAGGGGACAGACACACCATGTACTGATTTATAATAGAGGAATATGATAGGGCAGTTTTGATGGGGCAATTATGATGGGGCAGTTTTGATGGTGGCAATATGATGGGGTAGTTTTGATGGGACAATTCTGATGGGGCAGTTTTGATGGTGGCAATATGATGGGGCAGTTTTGATGGGGACAATTTCAATGGAGCAGTTTTAAAGGTGGCAATATGATGGGGCAGTTTTGATGGTGGCAATATGATGGGGCAGTTTTGATGGGTACAATTTTTATGGGGCAATTCTGATGGGACAGTTTTGATGGTGGCAATATGATGGGGCAGTTTTGATGGGACAATTCTGATGGGGCAGTTTTGATGGTGGCAATATGATGGGGCAGTTTTGATGGGGACAATTTTAATGGAGCAGTTTTAAAGGTGGCAATATGATGGAGCAGTTTTGATGGTGGCAATATGATGGGGCAGTTTTGATGGGACAATTCTGATGTGGCAGTTTTGATGGTGGCAATATGATGGGGCAGTTTTGATGGGGACAATTTTAATGGAGCAGTTTTCAAGGTGGCAATATGATGGGGCAGTTTTGATGGTGGCAATATGATGGGGCAGTTTTGCTGGGGGCCGTTTTAGCAATTCAGCTGTTCAGCATTCCTACGCATTTTCCCCAGGAAATGCATTTTCTAGTTTTAATTTTATTATTTAATTTTATTCCGTACACTTTTTGGCTCAGTGTAACTTCTGCATACTTTCAGCTATTAAAACCATTCAACTATTAAAATGTTCGTCTCTTTCAGCTGATGATGGGACTTTTTCAACTTTTTTTCTACCATTTATAATTTTTAAAATATTAAGCTTTTTATCACTTTTTTTTAACATTGAAGTCAATGGGAGCATGCTTCAGATCCTTAAAATCTTCTTCCGCTCCCAAAAGTTTCAGCTCCTTCATACTTTCACCTACAGACGCCAAACAAACTTTAAAATGTTCACAAAATATTTAGCTATCTGGCTATATCTTTTCAGTTTGATATCTTTTACAGTTTTTGTGAAAAAGCTTTTTGTTTAGAGGTCATTTCAGGAAATTTTAGCCATTAATCAGAGTGTACTGTGTTGCTTTTGTTGCCATGGTTACCAAAGCTTCTGTTATACACAGGGGGGGGAGGTGGCTGGAGCATCTCAGCTCTGATTACAGAGCCTGGGGGAGGGGACAGACACACCATGTACTGATTTATAATAGAGGAATATGATAGGGCAGTTTTGATGGGGCAATTATGATGGGGCAGTTTTGATGGTGGCAATATGATGGGGCAGTTTTGATGGGACAATTCAGATGGGGCAGTTTTGATGGGGCAATTCTGATGGGGCAATTCTGATGGGGCAGTTTTGATGGTGGCAATATGATGGGGCAGTTTTGATGGGGCAATTCTGATGGGGCAGTTTTGATGGTGGTAATATGATGGGGCAGTTTTGATGGGGCAATTCTGATGGGGCAGTTTTGATGGCAATATGATGGGGGCAGTTTTGCTGGGGGCCATTTTAGCAATTCAGCTATTTAGCATTCCCACGCATTTTCCCCAGGAAATGCATTTTCTAGTTTTTATTTAATTTTATTCCGTACATCTTTGGCTCTATGTAACTTCTGCATACTTTCAGCTATTAAAACCATTCAACTATTAAAATGTTCGCCTCTTTCAGCTGATGATGGCACTTTTTAAACTTTATTTCTGCTATTTACACTTTTTAAGATATGAAGCTTTTTAACACTTTTTTTAACATTGAAGTCAATGGGAGCGTGCTTCAGATCCTTAAAATCTTCTTCCGCTCCCAAAAGTTTCAGCTCCTTCATACTTTCACATACAGACGCCAAACAAACTTTAAAATGTTCACAAAATATTCAGCTATCTGGCTATATCTTTTCAGTTTGATATATTTTACAGTTTTTGTGAAAAAGCTGTTTGTCTAGTGGTCATTTTATGAAATTGTAGCCATTAAACAGAGTGTACTGTGTTGCTTTTGTTGCTATGGTTACCAAAGCTTCTGTTACACACAGGGGGGCAGGTGGCTGGAGCATCTCAGCTCTGATTACAGAGCCCGGGGGAGGGGACAGACACACCATGTACTGATTTATAGTAGAGGAATATGATGGGGCAGTTTTGATGATGGCAATATGATGGGGCAGTTTTGATGGGACAATTCTTATGGGGCAGTTTTGATGGTGGCAATATGATGGGGCAGTTTTGATGGGGCAATTCTGATGGGGCAGTTTTAATAGTGGCAATATGATAGGGCAGTTTTGATGGGTCAATTCTTATTGGGCAGTTTTGATGCGGACAATTTTGATGGGGCAATTCTGATGGGGCAGTTTTGATGGCAATATGATGGGGGCAGTTTTGATGGTGGCAATATGATGGGGCAGTTTTGATAGGACAATTCTGATGGGGCAGTTTTGATGGGGCAATTCAGATGGGGCAGTTTTGATGGGGCAATTCTGATGGGGCAGTTTTGATGGTGGCAATATGATGGGGCAGTTTTGATGGGGACAATTTTGATGGGGCAATTTTGATGGGGCAGTTTTGATGGCAGTATGATGGGGGCAGTTTTTATGGTGGCCATTTTAGCAATTCAGCTATTCAGCATTCCCACGCATTTTCCCCAGGAAATGTATTTTCTAGTTTATTATTCCGTACGTTTTTCTGTATACTTTCAGCTATTAACACCATTCAACTATTAAAATGTTCAGCTCCTTCAGCTGATGATGGGACTTTTCTTTTTTTTCTACTATTTAAACTTTTTAAAATATTAAGCTTTTTAATACTTTTTTAGCATTGAAATCAATGAGAGCATGCTTCAAATCCTTAAAATCTTCTTCCGCTCCCAAAAGTTTCAGCTCCTTCATACTTTCACCTACAGATGCCAAACAAGCTTTAAAATATTCAAAAAATATTCAGCTATCTGGCTATATCTTTTCAGTTTGATATCTTTTACAGTTTTTGTGAAAAAGCTGTTTGTTTAGTGGTCATTTCAGGAAATTTTAGCTGTACTGTGCTGCTTTTGTTGCCATGGTTACCAAAGCTTCTGTTATACATAGTGATGGGCGGTGGGGGAGGCAGCTGAAGCATCTCAGCTCTGATTATAGAGCCCGGGGGAGGGGATAGACACACCATGTACTGATTTATAATATAGGTATATGATGGGACAGTTTTGATGGGGCAATTCTGATGGGGCAGTTTTGATGGTGGCAAAATGATGGGGCAGTTTTGATGGTGGCAATATGATAGGCCAGTTTTGATGGGGACAATTTTGATGGAGCAGTTTTGATGGTGGCAATATGATGGGGCAGTTTTGATGGGGGCAGTTTTGATTTGGCAGTTTTGATGGTGGCAATATGATGGGGCAGTTTTGATGGGGCAGTTTTGATGGTTGCAATATGATGGGGCAGTTTTGATGGGGCAATTCCGATGGGGCAGTTTTGATGGCAATATGATGGGTGCAGTTTTGATGGGGGCAGTTTTAGCAATTCGGCTAATTAGCATTCCCACACATATTCCCCAGGAAATGCATTTTCTAGTTTTAATTTCAGTTTTATTATTCCATACATTTTTTGGCTCTGTTTAACTTCTGCATACTTTCAGCTATTAAAACCATTCAACTATTAAAAT
The DNA here is from genome assembly GCA_037952925.1 of Lithobates clamitans. Classification (NCBI taxonomy): domain Eukaryota; kingdom Metazoa; phylum Chordata; class Amphibia; order Anura; family Ranidae; genus Lithobates; species Lithobates clamitans. The sequence goes on from JBBGZY010000799.1 coordinate 461,436, forward strand.
GTTCAGCTCTTTCAGCTGATGATGGGACTTTTTCACCTTTTTTTCTACTTTTTATACTTTTTAAAATGTTAAGCTTTTTAACACTTTTTCCACTCCCAAAAGTTTTAGCTCCTTCATACTTTCACCTACAGATGCCAAACAAACTTTAAAATGTTCACAAAATATTCAGCTATCTGGCTATATCTTTTCAGTTTGATATCTTTTACAGTTTTTGTGAAAAAGCTGTTTGTTTAGTGGTCATTTTAGGAAATGTTGTTGCTTTTGTTGCCATGTTTACCAAAGCTTCTGTTATACACAGTGATGGGCAGTGGTGAGGTGGCTGGAGCAACTCAGCTCTGATTACAGAGCCCGGGAGAGGGGACAGACACACCATGTACTTATTTACAATAGAGGAATATGATGGGGCAGTTTTGATGGGGCAATTCTGATGGGGCAGTTTTGATTGTGGCAATATGATGGGGCAGTTTTGATGGGGTAGTTTTAATGGGGAAATTCTGATGGGGGCAGTTTTGATGGTGGCAATATGATTGGGCAGTTTTGATGGGGAAATTCTGATGGGGGCAGTTTTGATGGTGGCAATATGATGGGGCAGTTTTGATGGGGGCAATTTTGATGGGGCAGTTTTGATGGGGACAGTTTTGATGGTGGCAATATGATGGGGCAATTTTGATGGTGGCAATATGATAGGCCAGTTTTGATGGGGACAATTTTGATGGAGCAGTTTTGATGGTGGCAATATGATGGGGCAGTTTTGATGGGGGCAGTTTTGATTTGGCAGTTTTGATGGTGGCAATATGATGGGGCAGTTTTGATGGGGCAGTTTTGATGGTTGCAATATGATGGGGCAGTTTTGATGGGGCAATTCCGATGGGGCAGTTTTGATGGCAATATGATGGGTGCAGTTTTGATGGGGGCAGTTTTAGCAATTCGGCTAATTAGCATTCCCACACATATTCCCCAGGAAATGCATTTTCTAGTTTTAATTTCAGTTTTATTATTCCATACATTTTTTGGCTCTGTTTAACTTCTGCATACTTTCAGCTATTAAAACCATTCAACTATTAAAATGTTCAGCTCTTTCAGCTGATGATGGGACTTTTTCACCTTTTTTTCTACTTTTTATACTTTTTAAAATGTTAAGCTTTTTAACACTTTTTCCACTCCCAAAAGTTTTAGCTCCTTCATACTTTCACCTACAGATGCCAAACAAACTTTAAAATGTTCACAAAATATTCAGCTATCTGGCTATATCTTTTCAGTTTGATATCTTTTACAGTTTTTGTGAAAAAGCTGTTTGTTTAGTGGTCATTTTAGGAAATGTTGTTGCTTTTGTTGCCATGTTTACCAAAGCTTCTGTTATACACAGTGATGGGCAGTGGTGAGGTGGCTGGAGCAACTCAGCTCTGATTACAGAGCCCGGGAGAGGGGACAGACACACCATGTACTTATTTACAATAGAGGAATATGATGGGGCAGTTTTGATGGGGCAATTCTGATGGGGCAGTTTTGATTGTGGCAATATGATGGGGCAGTTTTGATGGGGTAGTTTTAATGGGGAAATTCTGATGGGGGCAGTTTTGATGGTGGCAATATGATTGGGCAGTTTTGATGGGGAAATTCTGATGGGGGCAGTTTTGATGGTGGCAATATGATGGGGCAGTTTTGATGGGGGCAATTTTGATGGGGCAGTTTTGATGGGGACAGTTTTGATGGTGACAATATGATGGGGCAATTTTGATGGGGCAGTTTTGAGGGGGCAATATGATGGGGCAGTTTTGATGGTGGCAATATGATGGGGCAGTTTTGATGGTGACAATTTTGATGGGGCAATTCTGATGGGGCAGTTTTGATGGCAACATGATGGGGGCAGTTTTGATGGGGGCCGTTTTAGCAACTCAGCTATTCAGCATTCCCACGTATTTTCCCCGGGAAATGCTTTTTCAAGTTTTACTAGTAATGGCGGCGATCTGCAATTTTTATCATGACTGCGACATTGTGGCGGACACATCGGACACTATTTTGGGACCAGTGACACTTATACAGCGAACAGTGCTATAAATATGCACTGATTACTGTATAAATGTCACTGGCAGGGGAGGAGTTAACACTAGGGTGGCGATCAAGGGGTTAAATGTGTTACCTAGGGAGTGATTCTAACTATGGAGGGAGGGGACTGACAAGGGGAAGAGACTGGTCGGTGTTCCTATATACTAGGAACACACGATCTGTCTCCTCTCTACACACACAGATCCACGTTCCTGTTCTGTCACCGCGCGCACCCCCTATACTGCCGGGAAGCCAAGGACGTCATATGACGCCCGGCCGGAGGGACAGAGTGTTCCTGCGGACATCATATGACAATGGGCGGTAGGGAAGTAGTTAAAAAAGAGGGCCTAGCTACAATCCTTGAAAAAGAAAAATGGACAAGATGGACTTTTGAGATCTCAACAAAAATTCACAAATAAAATCAATATATTGTATTGTTCCAAATATGTCTAAAAACATTTGGAACAATGGTAACTGGTAACTGTAATTCTGTTTATGTTTTACCTTATTCTGTATAACAATTATATATTCATACAAGTGTATCATAATATATTGTGTCCTATATTTACAGATTGACATTCTCTATAACATGACTTGTTATTATTAATAAATAATTTTATAAATGATTTGAATAAGGTATCCAGTCAGTGACCTGCCTCACTCAAAGTCCCATTCCTTTCTTTTTTCTGCTGTTTAACACGTATTCGGGATGGAGGCTTGCCACTGCCATAATCAGTTAATGTGAGGTCGCATCAGGTCGCATCAGGTCGCATCATTCATTTTGTCTAATTAGGATAGAAGATACCCATTTTCCCAGCGACCTGTCACATCTTAACAAAAATAGTCAACCACTCATCCATATTCAGATCTTCTTTATAACGAGCCACCTGTCTTTGAAACCTTTAATTATCATGTGTATATATATATATATATATATATATATATATATATATATATATATATATATATATATATATATATATATATATATATCTATAGTCATATATCCTGGCTTTCATTGCTGGAATAAAGAGGCATTAGACACATTATTTGAGATATCACTTAGTGTACTTATCTCTTCGGCCATGGATGGGCCCCCTTGCTGGGGGGAGGTGGGGGGTGATGGGGTGCTTTTCTGACCTGGGGCTGCGATGCATAGCAGTCTCTCCCCTTCCCCCACTATTCCCTTATACAGGTTTGGGGGCGGGGTTTTGCTTCCTATGCATCGACATCATGATTGAATACCCTGCTCAGTGCATTAACTTGCCTGAGCATTGAGCAGATTCCCTCTTTCAATCTAATTGGGGCTCATGATGTTGGTGGGGACCCGCCCTTTGCTGGGGATTTAAGCTGCTCAGGCTAGCCGGCTGACCATTTCACCTGGACCATTTACACAATTAGGATTTCAGGCATGCCTAAGGCCACAGAACCACACATATGGTAATTAAGGTTTACTCATATTCACCACAACATCTCTTTGGGTTTATTTTTTAGTTCTACATTATACAGCCCACCATTATTTGGTGGTTCTGTTTTATGGTTTTATATTTTTTTTGTTGGTATATGTACACACACACTCTCTCTGACTGTAGTTTTTCAGCTAATACACCTCCTACTATTATAGCAATCACCACTATTCATCACTCACTCACTCACTCACTCACTCACTCACTCACTCACTCACTGGTATATAGGCTTATCCCATTATTTGTTTCATTTCATATGGTTTTATTTTCATACTCTTGCAGAGCAGTGTGGACTGTTTAACATACACTAGATTCACATGGTCACCTGGTCTTCACCTGTTTGCTGTCTCTGGTTGGGATGGGACTCCCCACCTCAGCCCCGGGGGAGATGATTATCCGTTTCCCCTGTCTTCCCTTGGATCCAAGGTTGGGCGCCACCTTTCGGCCATATTATAAGTTACACACCTTTAGTTTGAGAGATTGTTCATTTAAAGGATGTCCTCTATTTATAGATAATATTGATTTAATTTCAGAGCATTTTACTCCTGATGATTGGCATGAGTCATGAAACGTGCATCGAGTTACATCGAGTTACATCGAACATCAGAGAATCAAAAGAATCAGTTAGTGTTAGGTCGCATCAGGTTGCATCAGTCATATTGTCTAAAAACATAGTTTATCAAAGACAAATTCAGTAAAAGAACCTCCCTTAGTACCCACCCACAGAATAGCAGACACCTAGAACAGCAATTACCGTATTTATCGGCATATAACAAGCACTTTTTTCCCCTTAAAATCAGGGGGAAATCGTGGGTGCGTGTTATACGCCGATTCCCGCTATTTTGTGAACTATCGGAGCGATCGCCGTGATCGCCGCCAACATTCACATAGCGTGTATTTTTAAATAAGGCGCCGCGGAGTTCAGAGGGACTCGGGGGCGCTTGTTCAGCTGAACGAGCGCCGCTGAGAACACAGTGACTGGGCGGAGCCGAGATACACATAGCCGAGGGTTCTCGAGTCTTCTCGGCGCTGTTCACAGTCCCGCCCAGTTCCGCCATTGGACCTCTGTTATGTCCATCATGGGGACTGGGCTTGACTGTGAACGGCGCCGAGAAGAGCCGAGAACCCTCGGCTATGTGTATCTCGGCTCCGCCCAGTCACTGTGTTCTCGGCGGCGCTCGTTCAGCTGAACGAGCGCCCCCGAGTCCCTCCGAACTCCGCGGCGCCATATTTAAAAATACACAGTGTAACTTGTGTATGTCGGCGGCGGTGTATGTTGGGGACAAGGCTGCACTGACCACTGGGGACATGGCTGCACTGGGGACAAGGCTGCACTGACCACTAGGGACATGGCTGCACTGGGGACAAGGCTGCACTGACCACTGGGGACATGGCTGCACTGGGGACAAGGCTGCACTGGGGACAAGGCTGCACTGACCACTGGGGACATGGCTGCACTGGGGACATGGCTGCACTGGGGACAAGGCTGCACTGACCACTGGGGACATGGCTGCACTGGGGACAGGGCTGCACTGACCACTGGGGACATGGCTGCACTGGGGACAAGGCTGCACTGACCACTGGGGACATGGCTGCACTGGGGCAAAGCTGCACTGACAATTCTGCACTGGGGCAAAGCTGCACTGACAAGGCTGCACTGACAATTCTGCACTGGGGCAAAGCTGCACTGACAAGGCTGCACTGACAATTCTGCACTGGGGCAAAGCTGCACTGACAAGGCTGCACTGGACACTGGGGCAAGGATGCACTGACAAGGCTGCACTGGACACTGGGGCAAGGATGCACTGACAAGGCTGCAGATGGACACCGATAACGCTGCATTGATGGGCATTTAAATGTAAGTTTTTTTTTTCTTAAACTTCCCTCCTAATATTTTTTTCCTTAAAATTCCCTCCTAAACTTGGGGTGCGTGTTATACGCCGGCGCGTGTTATACGCCGATAAATACGGTAGTTAAATAGTTTACAATTCATTTTACAAAGAACAACTAAGGTGTCTTCCGTGGGTAGATAATCTTGCTCTCAATGCATTTCACGGGAGTACCACGCTTCTTCAAGAGAAGAGGGAAGCTAAAGACCTGTCCGACTGTTGCTGGCCTTGTGGGTGATGTCTTCTCCCCCTGGTTATTTCTGTATGATAGGTGTTCTTGGACCCCCTAGACCACTCAGTTCCATGTGCCACACAGACGGTTTGTGAGGCTACAGGTGAATTTTCCTGTGTCTTGTTCAGTTCCTACACAATAACAAGTCTGGTGGGCGGATATATATGAGGACCTATTGTCCCTATGTCTGCCCATCAGACTTGTTAGCGTTTGGGCAACTGCCCATTTTACATGTGAGTGATACAGTATCTCACAAAAAATGCATACACCTCTCACATTTTTGCAAATATTTTATTATATCTTTTCATGTGACAACACTGAAAAAATGACACTTTGTTACAATGTAAAGTAGTGAGTGTACAGCTTGTATAACAGTGTAAATTTGCTGCCCCCTGAAAATAACTCAACACAAAGCCATTAATGTCTAAACCGCTGGCAACAAAAGTGAGTACACCCCTAAGTGAAATGTCCACATTGGGCCCAATTAGCCATTTTCTCTCCCCGGAGTCATGTGACTCAGGTCTCAGGTCTGAATGGGGAGTAGGTGTATTAAATTGTGTGTTATCGCTCTCACTCTCTCATACTGGCCACTGGAAGTTCAACATGGCATCTCATGGAAAAGAACTCTCTGAGAATCTGAAAAAGAGAATTGTTGCTCTACATAAAGGTGGCCTAGGCTATAAGAAGATTGCCAAGACCCTAAAACTGAGCTGCAGCACGGTGGCCAAGCCCATACAGTGGTTTAACAGGACAGGTTCCACTCAGAACAGGCCTTGCCAGGGTCAACCAAAGAAGTTGAGTGCATGTGCTCAGCGTCATATGCAGAGATTGTCTTTGGGAAATAGACATATGAGTGCTGCCAGCAGTGCTGCAGAGGTTCAAGGGATGGGAGTCAGCCTGTCAGTGCTCAGACCATACTCTGCACACTGCATCAAATTGGTCTGCATGGCTGTCGTCCCAGAAGGAAGCCTCTTCCAAAGATGATGCACAAGAAAGCCCACAAACAGTTTGCTGAAGAAAAGCAGACTAAGGACATGTCCTGTGGTCTGATGAGACCAAGATAAATGTATTTGGTTCAGATGGTGTCAAGCATGTGTGGCAGCAACCAGGTGAGGAGTACAAAGACAAGTGTGTCATGCCTACAGTCAAGCACGGTGGTGGAAGTGTCATGGTCTGGGGCTGCATGAGTGCTGCCGGCACTGGGGAGCTACAGTTCATTGGGGGAACCATGAGTACCAACATGTACTGTGACATACTGAAGCAGAGCATGATCCCCTCCCTTCTGAGACTGGGCCGCAAGCCAGTATTTCAACATGATAACGACCCAAACACACCTCCAAGACAACCACTGCCTTGCTAAAGAAGCTGAGGGTAAAGGTGATGGACTGGTCAAGCATGTCTCCAGACCTAAACCCTATTGAGCATCTGTGGGGCATCCTCAAGCGGAAGGTGGAGGAGCGCAAGGTCTCCAACATCCACCAGCTCCGTGATGTCGTCATGGAGGAGTGGAAGAGGACTCCAGTGGCAACCTGTGAAGCTCTGGTGAACTCCATATTCCATATTGGAATTTTGGGCCCAATTTGGACATTTTCACTTAGGGTTGTACTCACTTTTGTTGCCAGCGGTTTAGACATTAATGGCTGTATGTTTAGTTATTTTGAGGGGACAGCAAATTTACACTGTTATACAAGCTATACACTTAATACTTTACACTGTAGCAAAGTGTCATTTCTTCAGTGTTGTCACATGAAAAGGTACAATAAAATATTTACAAAAATGTGAGGGTTGTACTCACTTTTGTGAGATACTGTATGTACATATTATCCTGTATCTTGAATGTATGATGTATTATATGCATACAATGAGAAATATATTTTTTATCAGTTTAATAGAATTTGATACCCTACTCATTATGGCCTGGAAGAAGCTACACAGTTAGTGAAACACGTTGACTGCTGGATGGGACCCATACACCTTGACCTATACTATACTGTATTGGCTGCACTATATGTGGTCTGATTGGGGTATATTCATTTTATGACCCAGATGTGGTATTTTGAGAACTGCGTGATTTTAATATTTGTATATGCATTGGCGTTTTTTATTAGAAATTGTAAATAAAGATTGAAATACTGTTTTACATTAAAGTGTATGTCACATGTGAGTGTCCATATTATGGTAGAATATTTTCCTGCAATCTTCTTTTTGCTTCTTTACAGATTTGGATGTGGCATGGTGGAAGTCTTTTTTTTACCTATAAAGGGATGCAGACACTGCAAACTTTTTTTAATCAGAAGGGTACATCAGCAAATTAAAATAAATTAAACACAATTTGGTAAAATCCTTGAAATGTACATTAAACCCCCATATGTGATTTTTTTTTTTTAATTTTCAACAAAAGGCCAGTCAGTCTTTAAGTGAGTAGAATCTGTTATAGCAGTGGTTCTCAACTCCTGTCCTCAGGACCCACTAACAGGCCAGATTTTAAGTATTACCTTGGGGAGATGCAGACTAGAATACTGCAATCACTGAGCAGCAAATGATATCACCTGTGATGTATTTCAGTTATCTTGCAAACCTGGCCTGTTGGTGGGTCCTGAGGACCGGAGTTGAGAACCACTGTGTTATAGCAAATAATGTCATGGGGCTTACTAGGATGAGGCTTTAGTCATCCTACCACTCGATGCACATTCATTTCTGTCATGGTCAGGCTTGGAGACCAGTAGTTATAGCAGTAGAGAGGCTCCCACCGACCAGCTCGATAAGGGAACAAGCAGATCATCCTGGTGGATGTTGCAGGCTCACCCAAGGTGTGAGGTCTATATATTAACTGGTGTTTACCAGAGTTCCTGATGGTGGATATAGGTTTTGTTAGTACCAGGTTGTGGTCCTAAGAAATTCCTCACTAGGAGGTGAGCAAGCCAGGGTCCAGTAACAGATATAGCAGGTAGGAATCAAGCAAAAGTTTAGTCAGTAAATAAACCAAAGATTGGTATTAAGTGGTTGGAGGTAGGGATGAGCCGAACACCCTTCAGTTCGGTTCACAGCAGAACATGCGAACAGTCAAACAATTTGTTCGAACATGCAAACACTGTAAAAGTCTATGGGACACGAACGTGAAAAATTAAAAAAGCTAATTTAAAAGGCTTATATGCAAGTTATTGCCAAAAAAAGTGTGTGGGGGCCCGGTTCCTGCCCCAGGGGACATGTGTCAATGCAAAAAAAGTTTTAAAAACGGATGTTTATTCGGGAGCAGTGATTTAATAATGCTTAAAGTGGAACAATAAAAATGAACTATTCCTTTAAATATTGCGCCTAGGGTGTCCTTAGTATGCTTGTAAAGTAGCGCATTTTTCCCGTTTTTAAAACAATACCAGAGCAAAATTACATTTCTAAGGAAAAAATTTCTTTTAAAACTACTTGCAGCTGTAATGTATTGTCGGGTCCCGGCAATATAGATGAAAATCATTGAAAAAAACGGCACGGCATGCTTTGGGTCTGGTATGGATATTAAGGGGTATCTGCACCCAAATAAAAAAAAAATGGCATGGGGACCCCCCAAGCACTATATACTCTTATATACAGCAGTATATATACTATACGGCCTGCCCTATATACTCTGCACAAAATTGGGCCTTAGGTGTTGGTGGTACCAGAACACTGTAAGCCCTCACAGTTACTCTTGGTGGGCGTAGGAACGGGCCCTGCTGTGAAATATTAGATCAAAAATTGTAATTACATGCCCCTGTTAAAAAGGGGCAGGAAAATGGTGCCTTTGGTGGTGGTGCCACAACACTGTAACCCCTCACAGATACTCTTGTTGGGCGCAGGAATGGGCCCTGCTGTGAAATATTAGATCAAGAATTGTAATTACATGCCTCTGTTAAACAGGGGCAGAAAAATTAGGCCTTGGGTGGTGGTGGTGCCAAAACACTGTAACCCCCTCACAGATACTCTTGTTGGGTGCAGTAATGGGCCCTGCTGTAAAATATTAGATCACAAATTGTAATTACATGCCCCTGTTAAACAGGGGCAGAAAAATTGTGCCTTTGGTGGTGGTGCCACAACACTGTAACCCCTCACAGATACTCTTGTTGGGCACATGAATGGGCCCTTCATTGAAATATTATATCAAACATTATAATTACATGCCCCTGTTAAACAGGGGCAGGAAAATTAGGCCTTGGGTGGTGGTGGTGCCAAAACACTGTAAGCCCTCACAGATACTCTTGTTGGGTGCAGGAATGGGCCCTGTGTTGAAATATTATATCAGGCCGGCAGCCGAAGGAGATGGTCACGTGAGGAGAGAGCTCCAAGTCCTCCAGCTCTCCCGGCCTGCACACAGCGACACGGATCGATCGCAGCAGAGCCCACGGGTCCCTGAGAACCCAGCCGACAGCACAGCAGCCATGGGTAAGAGGAAACCCAAGGGAGGTCCCTGAAAACTGACAAACTTCTTTGCATTGGCTAATATGCCGAAATCCCAAGATAACGCCGCTGCCTTCAGACAGCAGCGCGCCATGCAAAACGGCATACGAGGGGATGAGAGGAACAGCAGCAAACCTCCCTCCATTTCACCCAGCCACAGCAGCCGCTCCTCCTCCTGTAATACCCCAATACAAAGCCCACAAAAAGCCGCACCAAAACGCTCCCCTGCCCACACCTATGCATGGAAAAGGAAGGGGGGCAACACATCCCCAGACAGCACTACTGAATTTTATGACAAATCCACAACTTCCCGACTACTGTCAACCCCTCAGCGATACCACCATGAAAGAGATGCTGGTGTCCCTGTGGGGATCTATGCACAGGGATCTCATGGACTGTGTTTCACAAATGAAGTCTGACATAGCTGAGGTGGGGGACCTCATCAGCCATGTGGAAAACAAAATGGCAGAGTTTGCATCTGCTCACAATGAGTTAGTGGATGTGCACATTTACGAAGATGATGAAATGGAGGCACTGAAAAGCAAAACTGCAGACCTAGAGGACAGATCTCACAGAAATAATATTAAACTACATGTGGTGTCGGAATCTGTACCCCCCAGACCTCTGGCACTATGTGCAGAAACTAATAAATGACTTGCTTCCTGATACATCTGCTTATTGTAGATCAGGCTCATAGGCTACCCAAGCCACAACACCCCCCAGACAAAATCCCACTTGACATCATAGCCCGCATACACTTTTTCCACGTTAAGGGCAACCTGATGCTGTTTGCAAGACAACATTATTCGTTGCCTAACTCTTACTCAGGAATAGCCATTTATGCTGACTTTTCCCAACACACCATGCTGGCAAGTAAGAAGCTAGTGCCGCTCACTAAGCTATTACGAAACAACCACCTTGCATACTCTTGGGGCTTCCCGACCAAACTCCTCGTTTTCAAAGATGGTCGTAAGTATGCTATCAGATCCTTGGAGGAGGGTCTTCAACAAAAAAATGGGGTCTCCTCCCGAGCGAAGAGGAGGCCACGCTAACTACCACTACCCCCGGGCGCATTTCACCAGAATGAAGACAAATAGATGCAACCTGACCCTGCCCTTGCATCTTCTATGTCAAGGTCCCATAAAGGTTCACTGCTCAATTAAGTCAAGGGCCAAGGCTGGATGCTAAGAGCTAAACCCCCCAGTTGCTCTTATGCAATACTTTTCGCATGTTGAGGATTATTCCCTCATTTTTTTATGTTACCTCTGTTATTTTGTTGTTGACGTATTTGTTTTTTCCTTTTCTGCTTCTACACCTACGATTATACACGGGAAAACTTGATGACAACTCTCTGGAATCTACTCATTACTTGTCACCACTGCATGAACTTTTCTATATCAACTCTAAGGACACCATATCTTCACCTACAGGTACTCATATCTATAACTACCTACCATTAACCCTAAAGCTACCTTTGCATGGCATTCTCCCTCTGTTGGACAATAGTCCTTAATTTTGTGTCCATGAACGCACATGGTCTCAACAGCCCCTTTAAAAGAAGGGCCATCTGGCAACAGGCAAAAACCCTGAGAGGTGACGTCCTGTGCATTCAGGAAACTCACTTTGTACAACAGAAACAACCTTTGTGCACAAACAGACTATATTCCCATGTTTTTACAGCCTCCGGCCCAATGAAAAAATGTGGAGTGTTGATTGCTGGTAGCCATACTGTTGCCTTCCACCTCCATGACATGATCAAGGATAAAGCGAGGAGATTTATTATATTTGTTTGTGAACTGAATAATGTCATGTATACTCTAATCAACCTTTATGCTCCCAATTGCAGACAACTGCCTTTCCTGTATGCCCTTAAAAAAAGTTGACAGTATTAAGAAAGGCTTATTGCTGTATTGTGGTGACTTTAATTGTGTACCTAACAAACAATTACTGTAGATTGCTCTGCCCCACAGCGTTCAGCACGCAGTGAAATTCAATCTTTTTTACATTCATTTAACATGCATGATATATGGTGTTGTGTTAACTCTGGGGAAAAAGATTGCACTTATTATTCTGCTCCCCACAAGTGGTATTCAAGAATTGATTTGTTTGTTGTCTCTTTTAAAAAATGCTTTGTCGGCTAAAATTAATTCGACCACTTGGTCTGATCGCGCACCAATCTCCTTGTCATTTAAAGAGCAAAATACTGCGGCGCCAGTGCATTTGTGGCATAATAATACATCCATACTTAATAATCCTAACTATAGGAGTAGGTTGCAGGATCAGATCAAGGATTTTTCCCTTTATAATGATATGCCTGACACCTCTATCTTTTCTCTGTGGTGCGTCCACAAAGCATACAGCAGAGGCCTGCTCCTCCAGGCAGCTTTGAGGGAAAAGAAGAGGAAATTACAGGCATTAACCACGCTATTAACTAAACTTAAATCTCTTGAGATGCAGCATAAATCTAATCCTACCCCTCAGGTACACTCTGCATTGTTCCAAGCCAGACAGGATATACATACACATTAATCTCCGATCATCAATTATACCTGCAAAGACTCAAGGCCACCTACTATACACAGGGAAACAAAGCTGGCAGATTTGTAGCTGCTTATATTTGCAATAAACAACAAAAATCAAAACTTTCCCATATCATTGACCCCAACACGGCTAAACCTGTATATCATCCTTTAGATATAGCCAACAAATTCTGCACACATTACAAACACCTATACGACTTATAGTCATATTCCTCAACACCTCAACCCACCGAAATAGATGTCAATAATTTTCTGCGTTCAATCAATCTTCCATCCATAGATACTAATGAGTTGCAGTACTTAAACTCTTGTTTAAGTACTCGGTTATAGTGGCCCTTCCAAAACCACAGAAAAAGCCAGATGCTCCTCAAAATTTCCACCCCATATCCCTCTTCAATACGGACTTGAAGGTATATTCAAAAATGTTAGCTAACCGCTTAGCAGAAGTTACTCCCTACTTAACAAAAGCGGACGAGATAGGATTTGTGAAGGGAAGGCAACCCCCAGATGGCAACCGTAGAATGCATAATCTACTGAGGATTGTGGAGACTTTGAAGGTGCCCACAGTGTTCCTGATGCTCGATGCTGAAAAAGAGTTTGATTGGGTTCACTAGGGGTTATAGTGGCCCTTCCAAAACCACAGAAAAAGCCAGATGCTCCTCAAAATTTCCACCCCATATCCCTCTTCAATACGGACTTGAAGGTATATTCAAAAATGTTAGCTAACCGCTTAGCAGAAGTTACTCCCTACTTAACAAAAGCGGACGAGATAGGATTTGTGAAGGGAAGGCAAGCCCCAGATGGCAACCGTAGAATGCATAATCTACTGAGGATTGTGGAGACTTTGAAGGTGCCCACAGTGTTCCTGATGCTCGATGCTGAAAAAGAGTTTGATTGGGTTCACTAGGGGTTCCTAAAAGTGATGCTCAGCAAGTTTGGCTTTGCGGGTCCTATCTGTTCAGCTATCTCAGTGCTATATACTGTACCGACTGTGCGAGTATACACTGCTAATGCCATGTCGGATAAATTCTATATCACAAATGGGACCCGCCAGGGAGGCCCTCTATCCCCTTTGATTTTTTCATTGGTGATGGAGCCCCTGGCGGAAGCAATTAGGCAGGACACTCTTATTAAGGCCATCAGAGTAGCTGACAGAGACCACAAAATCGGCTTATTCACGGACGATGTGGTACTGACCTTAACCTCACCGGCACCTCACCCTCAACAGGACACAAAATTTACTTAATCACTTTGGGAGAGTATCATACTACAAACTTATTATCAATAAATCCTCTATATTTCCCATGCATATACTCACCCCAAATCTCATTAAACTAACATCAAAATTTTCTTTTCAATGGGCTACAAGAAGTCTGCAGTATCTAGGGATCAACCTCCCTTATCCCTCCAACTCTACATTTGAACACAACTACCCTGCCCTTTTAAATACAATTAAAAATGATCTAGAACATATCTTTTCACATGAACTTACCTGGTTAGGGAATATAGCCGCCTTAAAAATGACATTGCTGCCAAAAATAATCTATTATTTCCGCACCATCCCCATCTACTTACCCAAATCTTTTTTCACTACTGTTGACGAAATGTTTAGGAAATTCATATGGGCTGGTAAATTAGCAAGGCTCTCCTACCCTATACTACTCAAACAAAGACAGAGAGGGGGAATGGGATTTCCCAACCTGTGCAAATATTACTATGCAGCGTTGCTGGATCAAGCTAAGTCATGGTTCGATCAAGAAACTAATAAACTATGGGTGCAAATAGAGCCAGCAATAGTCACACAAAGAGATCTTCCCTCACATTTACTAGCAACATTAACACAAAGACCACTATATTACCCTAAGTTTCCCTTCACTGATGCAACGTTACTCACGTGGAGGACTCTAAATGAACAAACTGATAGTAGTAAATCCCTACATAGTAAAGATATCACCTTGGGCATGTATGAATACCTTATCCCTTCCCTGAAAATAACTGATGGATCCTTCTCAAAGGAAACCACATATACACAATTCGTATCAAAACACCTACATAAAACATCCTATGCAGACATCCAACTACACCATTACCATATTAACCCTTTAATGACTAAGCCTATTTTTGACATTTGGTGTTTACAAGTTAAAATCCATATTTTTTGGTAGAAAATTACTTAGAGCCCCCAAACATTATATATATATTTAGCAGAGAATCTAGAGAATAAAATGGCGATTTTTGCAATATTTTATGTCACACGGTATTTGTGCAGCGATGTTTGAAAAAAAAACAAATTTGGGGAAAAGGGACACTTTCATGAATTTTAAAAAAACATAACAGTAAAGTTAACCCAATTTTTTTCTATAATGTGAAAGATGATGTTATGCCGAGTAAATAGATACCAAACATGTCATGCTTTATATTTGCATGCACTTGTGGAATGGCGACAAACTACGGTACCTAAAACTCTCCATAGGCGACGCTTTAAATTTTTTTTACGGTTACCAGGTTAGAGTTACAGAGGAGTTCTAGTGCTAGAATTATTTCTCTCACTCTGACAATCACGGCGATACCTCACATGTGTGATTTGAACACCGTTTACTGTTTTTATTGCTGTCACAAGGGATGTTTACATTCCTTGTGACAGCAATAAAAGTGATCATTTTTTTTTAAAAACAATTTACAAGTAATAGATGGTGACAGGTACTCTTTATGGAGGGATCGCACTTCAAAGTATTCAGATCGCCATTTTTGGTGATTCTGAATACTGGATAATTTTTATAAACCGGCGCCGTTGGCAGTCGAGTAAACTGGAAGTGACGTCGCTTCCGTGTTTAGAATTAGGAGACTGGAACAAAGCTGTTTACAGCTTTGTTCCAGTCTGTCCCTAGCCGCCGGAGGCGGCGGATTGTTGATCTGGCCTCCCGGTGGAACGGGAGGCCCAGTAAGAACGGCGGGAGGTAGCGGAGGAGGGATGTCCCCTCCCGCTCCTCCGGTATAACAGCCGAGTGGCTTTTAGCTGCATCGGTTGTTATCCCTGGAAAACCGATCGGCAGCTCTAAAAAACAGTACCGGGATGATGCCTGCAGCTGCAGGCATCATCCGGTATACCCCCCCAAAGCCGAGTAGGCACATCTGCATACGCTCGGCGGGAAGGGGTTAAGAACCCAAATTCCCAGATATATGGGAGTACCTGACCACCTCCATCCATAAACCTAAGGGTCTTTCCTGGTTTTATCGGAAACTACAAAATAATTATACCCATACTAAAACCTCAAGCATGATACATTAGGAAAGGGAATTCAAGGCTACATTTGTTCAGATTGGAACAAAGCAATTCAATCTAGTTACAATCATTCCCACTGTACGAACCTTTGGGACTTAGCTCTCGAATTATTACATAGGAGCTATCTAACACCAGTGAGATTATCACACATCTTTAAAGATGCTTCTAGCTCCTGCTGGAGAAACTGCGGCTCCAAGGGGACAATATTTCACCTACTATGGGAATGTAAATCTGTGAGGAGTTTCTGGAACTCAATATTTTCTCTATTAGCAAAAATCACAGGAAACATCCTCTCCCCTAATCCCGCATTGGCCCTCCTCAACCTAGGGATTGATAACATACCCACGAAGCACAGATGTGTAATCACCCACGTCCTTATAGTAGCACGCCTAACCATTACTTCAAAATGGAAAACAGATGCATTACCTAATGTAACTGACGTAATAAATAGAGTAAAAACCCAATATCTTTATGAAAAGTTCTTTGCATATTCATCTAACTCAATATTTCAATTCACAGTTAAATGGCTACTATGGTCCACAAGATTTCCAGAGACTCCTCCTTGATACACTGGCATTTCAAATAGCATAATACTTAATAATATTGATTAGCTTTTCAATGGTGGTGATTCCCAGGCTTTATTTTTGTATTCACTTTATTACTTTATTGTTTTGATCCTTATTCCTTTACCTTGTTCTGAAGTACAATAATATGCACATATACAATAATGCATAAATGACAAAACAATGATCGATGATGGGTAACTCTCCTATTGTTATATGTGCATAGGTGAACTATAGGATGGATTGTGTTGTCTCCCTCCAAGGCACAGTTTTCTCCCAGATGGGGTGTCTGGATATGGAGGGACATTACTCTCTACTAGGGATGAGCTTCGAGTTCGAGTCGAACTCATGTTCGACTCGAACATTGGCTGTTCGCAAGTTCGCCGAACAGCGAACAATTTGGGGTGTTCGCGGCAAATTCGAATGCCGCGGAACACCCTTTAAAAGTCTATGGGAGAAATCGAAAGTGCTAATTTTGAAGGCTAATATGCAAGTTATTGTCATAAAAAGTGTTTGGGGACCTGGGTCCTGCCCCAGGGGACATGGATTAATGCAAAAAAAAGTTTTACAAACGGCCGTATTTTCAGGAGCAGTGATTTTAATAATGCTTAAAGTCAAACAATAAAAGTGTAATATCCCTTTAAATTTCGTACCTGGGGGGTGTCTATAGTATGCCTGTAAAGGGGCGCATGTTTCCTGTGTTTAGAACAGTCTGACTGCAAAATGACACTTTGAAGGAAAAAACCCATTTAAAACTACCCGTGGCTATTGCATTGCCGACAATACACATAGAAGTTCATTGATAAAAACAGCATGGGAATTCCACAAAGGGGAACCCCGAACCAAAATTTTTAAAAAAATGACGTGGGAGTCACCCTAAATTCCATACCAGGCCCTTCAGGTCTGGTATTTATATTAAGGGGAACCCCGGCCAAAATTTTTTAAAAAAATGGCGTGGGGTCCCCCCAAAAATCAATACCAGACCCTTATCCGAGCACGCAACCTGGCAGGCCGCAGGAAAAGAGGGGGGGACGAGAGTGCACCCCCCCTCCTGAACCGTACCAGGCCACATGCCCTCAACATTGGGAGGGTGCTTTGGGGTAGCCCCCAAAACACCTTGTCCCCATGTTGATGAGGACAAGGGCCTCATCCCCACAACCCTGGCCGGTGGTTGTGGGGGTCTGCGGGTGGGGGGCTTATCGAACTCTGGAAGCCCCCTTTAACAAGGGGACCCCCAGATCCCGCCCCCCCTGTGTGAAATTGTAAGGGGGTACTTACCCCTACCATTTCACTAAAAAACTGTCAAAAATGTTAAAAATGACAAGAGACAGTTGTTGACAATTCCTTTATTTAAATGCTTCTTCTTTCTTCTATAGAGAAGGCTCCCGCTCTTCTCTTCTCCTTTTCTTCTCTTCTTCTCTTCTTCTTTTCTTCATTTTCTTATCCAGGCCGCTCCGCATCCATGCTGGCATGGAGGGAGGCTCCCGCTGTGTGATGGCGCTCCTCGTCTGATAGTTCTTAAATAACCAGGGACAGGGCCACCCAGTGACCCCGCCCCCCTCTGACGCACGGGACATGACGGGACTTCCTTGTGGCATTCCCCGTGACGTCACAGGGAAGTCCCGTCAAGTCACCGTATGTCAGAGGGGGGTGGCCCCGCCCCCTGTTATTTAAGAACTGTCAGACGAGGAGCGCCGTCACACAGCGGGAGCCTCCCTCCATGCCAGCATGGGTGCGGAGCGGCCTGGAGAAAAAAATGAAGAAGAGAAGAAGAGAAGAAAAGAAGAAAAGAAGAAGAGAAGAGCGGGAGCCTCCCCCCTATGCCATGGGTGCGGAGCGGCCCGAGGAGAAGAAGATAGAAGACGCCGCGGAGGAGATGCTGGACGAGAACGCCGGAGGAAGAACCAGAAGAGCCAGAAGAACCAGAAGAACCAGAAGATGAAGGAAGATAGAAGAAAGAAGAAGCATTTAAATAAAGGAATTGTCAAAAACTGTCTCTTGTCATTTTTAACATTTTTGACAGTTTTTTAGTGAAATGGTAGGGGTAAGTACCCCCTTACCATTTCACACGGGGGGGGGCGGGATCTGGGGGTCCCCTTGTTAAAGGGGGCTTCCAGATTCTGATAAGCCCCCGCCCGCAGACCCCCACAACCACCGGCCAGGGTTGTGGGGATGAGGCCCTTGTCCTCATCAACATGGGGACAAGGTGTTTTGGGGGGCTACCCCAAAGCACCCTCCCAATGTTGAGGGCATGTGGCCTGGTACGGTTCAGGAGGGGGGGCGCACTCTCGTCCCCCCTCTTTTCCTCCAGCCTGCCAGGTTGCGTGCTTGGATAAGGGTCTGGTATGGATTTTTGGGGGGACCCCACGCCGTTTTTTTTTTTATTGGCGCGGGGTTCCCCTTAAAATCCATACCAGACCTGAAGGGTCTGGTATGGAATTTAGGAGGAACCCCACGTCATTTTTTAAAAAAAATTTTGGCCGGGGTTCCCCTTAATATCCATACCAGACCTGAAGGGCCTGGTATGGAATTTAGGGGGACTCCCACGTCATTTTTTTTTTTTTTTGGTTCGGGGGTTCCCGTTTGGGGAATTCCCATGCCATTTTTATCAATGAACTTCTATGTGTATTGTCGGCAATGCAATAGCCAAGGGTAGTTTTAAATGGGTTTTTTCCTTCAAAATGTCATTTTGCTGTCAGACTGTTCTAAATACAGGAAACATGTGCCCCTTTACAGGCATACTATATACACCCCCCAGGTACGAAATTTAAAGGGACATTACACTTTTATTGTTTGACTTTAAGCATTATTAAAATCACTGCTCCTGAAAAAATGTCCGTTTTTAAAACTTTTTTTTGCATTGATCCATGTCCCCTGGGGCAGGACCCAGGTCCCCAAACACTTTTTATGACAATAACTTGCATATTAGCCTTTAAAATTAGCACTTTTGATTATTCATGTTCGTGTCCCATAGACTTTAACGGTGTTCGCGTGTTCGAACAAACTTTTTTCCTGTTCGCATGTTCTGGTGCGAACCGAACAGGGGGGTGCTCGGCTCATCCCTACTCTCTACTAGGGATGAGCTTCGTGTTCGAGTCGAACCCATGTTCGACTCAAACATCGGCTGTTCGACCGTCCGTCGAATTGCGAACGTTATGGGCCGTTCGCGCCAAATTCGTGTGGCGCGTCACGGCCCATAATTCACTGCGGCATCGCAGTGCATTGCTGGCTGATGATTGGCCAAGCATGCACTATGACCCGCATGCTTGGCCAATCACAGCGCCGTCAGTAGAGAGAGCTGTAATTGGCCAAAGCCAGGGTGGCTTTGGCCAATTATGGCTCAGGGGATTTAGTACACGCCCCACACTATATAAGGCCGCCTGCACGGCGGCCCTGTGTAGTGTGTTCCGGTGTGCTGATAGAGAGAGAGACAGACAGTGTCATTTGATTTGAGTTAGCTAGATTAGGCTAGATCTGTTCCTGCTATTTACATTTAATGCAGTGCGTCCTGCTCACAGTGTTCAGCTAGATCCGTTCCTGCTATTTACATTTAGTGCAGTCAGTGCGTCCTGCTCACAGTGTTCAGCTAGATCCGTTCCTGCTATTTACATTTAGTGCAGTGCGTGCTGCTCACAGTGTTCAGCTAGATCTGTTCCTGCTATTTACATTTAGTGCAGTGCGTCCTGCTCACAGTGTTCAGCTAGATCTGTTCCTGCTATTTACATTTAGTGCAGTCAGTGCGTCCTGCTCACAGTGTTCAGCTAGATCTGTTCCTGCTATTTACATTTAGTGCAGTCAGTGCGTCCTGCTCACAGTGTTCAGCTAGATCCGTTCCTGCTATTTACATTTAGTGCAGTGCGTCCTGCTCACAGTGTTCAGCTAGATCTGTTCCTGCTATTTACATTTAGTGCAGTGCGTCCTGCTCACAGTGTTCAGCTAGATCCGTTCCTGCTATTTACATTTAGTGCAGTGCGTCCTGCTCACAGTGTTCAGCTAGATCTGTTCCTGCTATTTACATTTAGTGCAGTGCGTCCTGCTCACAGTGTTCAGCTAGATCTGTTCCTGCTATTTACATTTAGTGCAGTGCGTCCTGCTCACAGTGTTCAGCTAGATCCGTTCCTGCTATTTACATTTAGTGCAGTGCGTCCTGCTCACAGTGTTCAGCTAGATCTGTTCCTGCTATTTACATTTAGTGCAGTTCGTCCTGCTCACAGTGTTCAGCTAGATCCGTTCCTGCTATTTACATTTAGTGCAGTGCGTCCTGCTCACAGTGTTCAGCTAGATCCGTTCCTGCTATTTACATTTAGTGCAGTGCGTCCTGCTCACAGTGTTCAGCTAGATCCGTTCCTGCTATTTACATTTAGTGCAGTGCGTCCTGCTCACAGTGTTCAGCTAGATCTGTTCCTGCTATTTACATTTAGTGCAGTCAGTGCGTCCTGCTCACAGTGTTCAGCTAGATCTGTTCCTGCTATTTACATTTAGTGCAGTGCGTCCTGCTCACAGTGTTCAGCTAGATCCGTTCCTGCTATTTACATTTAGTGCAGTGCGTCCTGCTCACAGTGTTCAGCTAGATCTGTTCCTGCTATTTACATTTAGTGCAGTGCGTCCTGCTCACAGTGTTCAGCTAGATCTGTTCCTGCTATTTACATTTAGTGCAGTCAGTGCGTCCTGCTCACAGTGTTCAGCTAGATCTGTTCCTGCTATTTACATTTAGTGCAGTGCGTCCTGCTCACAGTGTTCAGCTAGATCCGTTCCTGCTATTTACATTTAGTGCAGTGCGTCCTGCTCACAGTGTTCAGCTAGATCTGTTCCTGCTATTTACATTTAGTGCAGTTCGTCCTGCTCACAGTGTTCAGCTAGATCCGTTCCTGCTATTTACATTTAGTGCAGTGCGTCCTGCTCACAGTGTTCAGCTAGATCTGTTCCTGCTATTTACATTTAGTGCAGTTCGTCCTGCTCACAGTGTTCAGCTAGATCCGTTCCTGCTATTTACATTTAGTGCAGTGCGTCCTGCTCACAGTGTTCAGCTAGATCCGTTCCTGCTATTTACATTTAGTGCAGTGCGTCCTGCTCACAGTGTTCAGCTAGATCTGTTCCTGCTATTTACATTTAGTGCAGTTCGTCCTGCTCACAGTGTTCAGCTAGATCCGTTCCTGCTATTTACATTTAGTGCAGTGCGTCCTGCTCACAGTGTTCAGCTAGATCCGTTCCTGCTATTTACATTTAGTGCAGTGCGTCCTGCTCACAGTGTTCAGCTAGATCCGTTCCTGCTATTTACATTTAGTGCAGTGCGTCCTGCTCACAGTGTTCAGCTAGATCCGTTCCTGCTATTTACATTTAGTGCAGTGCGTCCTGCTCACAGTGTTCAGCTAGATCTGTTCCTGCTATTTACATTTAGTGCAGTTCGTCCTGCTCACAGTGTCCAGCTAGATCCGTTCCTGCTATTTACATTTAGTGCAGTGCGTCCTGCTCACAGTGTTCAGCTAGATCCGTTCCTGCTATTTACATTTAGTGCAGTGCGTCCTGCTCACAGTGTTCAGCTAGATCCGTTCCTGCTATTTACATTTAGTGCAGTGTGTCCTGCTCACAGTGTTCAGCTAGATCTGTTCCTGCTATTTACATTTAGTGCAGTCAGTGCGTCCTGCTCACAGTGTTCAGCTAGATCTGTTCCTGCTATTTACATTTAGTGCAGTGCGTCCTGCTCACAGTGTTCAGCTAGATCCGTTCCTGCTATTTACATTTAGTGCAGTGCGTCCTGCTCACAGTGTTCAGCTAGATCTGTTCCTGCTATTTACATTTAGTGCAGTGCGTCCTGCTCACAGTGTTCAGCTAGATCTGTTCCTGCTATTTACATTTAGTGCAGTCAGTGCGTCCTGCTCACAGTGTTCAGCTAGATCTGTTCCTGCTATTTACATTTAGTGCAGTGCGTCCTGCTCACAGTGTTCAGCTAGATCCGTTCCTGCTATTTACATTTAGTGCAGTGCGTCCTGCTCACAGTGTTCAGCTAGATCTGTTCCTGCTATTTACATTTAGTGCAGTTCGTCCTGCTCACAGTGTTCAGCTAGATCCGTTCCTGCTATTTACATTTAGTGCAGTGCGTCCTGCTCACAGTGTTCAGCTAGATCTGTTCCTGCTATTTACATTTAGTGCAGTTCGTCCTGCTCACAGTGTTCAGCTAGATCCGTTCCTGCTATTTACATTTAGTGCAGTGCGTCCTGCTCACAGTGTTCAGCTAGATCCGTTCCTGCTATTTACATTTAGTGCAGTGCGTCCTGCTCACAGTGTTCAGCTAGATCTGTTCCTGCTATTTACATTTAGTGCAGTTCGTCCTGCTCACAGTGTTCAGCTAGATCCGTTCCTGCTATTTACATTTAGTGCAGTGCGTCCTGCTCACAGTGTTCAGCTAGATCTGTTCCTGCTATTTACATTTAGTGCAGTTCGTCCTGCTCACAGTGTTCAGCTAGATCCGTTCCTGCTATTTACATTTAGTGCAGTGCGTCCTGCTCACAGTGTTCAGCTAGATCTGTTCCTGCTATTTACATTTAGTGCAGTTCGTCCTGCTCACAGTGTTCAGCTAGATCCGTTCCTGCTATTTACATTTAGTGCAGTGCGTCCTGCTCACAGTGTTCAGCTAGATCCGTTCCTGCTATTTACATTTAGTGCAGTGCGTCCTGCTCACAGTGTTCAGCTAGATCTGTTCCTGCTATTTACATTTAGTGCAGTGCGTCCTGCTCACAGTGTTCAGCTAGATCCGTTCCTGCTATTTACATTTAGTGCAGTGCGTCCTGCTCACAGTGTTCAGCTAGATCTGTTCCTGCTATTTACATTTAGTGCAGTGCGTCCTGCTCACAGTGTTCAGCTAGATCCGTTCCTGCTATTTACATTTAGTGCAGTGCGTCCTGCTCACAGTGTTCAGCTAGATCTGTTCCTGCTATTTACATTTAGTGCAGTGCGTCCTGCTCACAGTGTTCAGCTAGATCCGTTCCTGCTATTTACATTTAGTGCAGTGCGTCCTGCTCACAGTGTTCAGCTAGATCTGTTCCTGCTATTTACATTTAGTGCAGTGCGTCCTGCTCACAGTGTTCAGCTAGATCCGTTCCTGCTATTTACATTTAGTGCAGTCAGTGCGTCCTGCTCACAGTGTTCAGCTAGATCCGTTCCTGCTATTTACATTTAGTGCAGTGCGTCCTGCTCACAGTGTTCAGCTAGATCTGTTCCTGCTATTTACATTTAGTGCAGTGCGTCCTGCTCACAGTGTTCAGCTAGATCCGTTCCTGCTATTTACATTTAGTGCAGTCAGTGCGTCCTGCTCACAGTGTTCAGCTAGATCTGTTCCTGCTATTTACATTTAGTGCAGTCAGTGCGTCCTGCTCACAGTGTTCAGCTAGATCCGTTCCTGTTATCTTCCTACTGACAGGCAGGCTTGTCTGGTTACAGTATATAAAGCTACCTGAAGAAAATTACAGGTGTTCTATCCCAGCTTAGTGCAGCTACAGGCCATTAGTATGTCTGGAAGGCCAAGAAGGAGAGGCAGACAGTCACAAGCCAATAAGAGAGGGCAAGCAGGCTCTGTGTCTAGTGCTGGTCGTGGAGACGGTGCATCCTCATCAGCCCGTGGCCATGGGACACGCTTGGCCTTTTTTTCGGCAGCTGGCCGTGTTGAGCCGCAACATGCAGAAAACTTGGTCGAGTGGATGACCAAGCCGTCCTCATCCTCCTCATCCTCTCTCACCCATGCCCAGGGTGCTTTGTCTGGCAAAGCAGCGGCCTCTTCCCTCAGCTCAATGTCATCAGTGACTCCTTCCCTAGCTCCACCATGTCCTCCTGAGGATTCCCTCGAACTGTTTGACCACAGTGTTGGGTACATGCTCCAGGAGGATGCCCAGCGTTTGGAAGGCTCTGATGATGATACTGAGCTCGATGAAGGCAGTAACATGAGCACGGACAGAGGGGGTGCCCAAGAAGGACAGCAATCTGGCAGTCATGCTCCCCCTGCTGCAGCATACTGCCAGGTTTGCTCCAGTGATGAGGAGGGAGGGGATGATGAGGTCACTGACTCAACGTGGGTGCCTGATAGGAGAGAGGAGGAGGAGGAGGAGGAGGAGGCGGCACATCACCAACGAGGCAGGATGCCCTCCAGGGGCCAGCCTAAGGGCAGCACATTGACTGCATCACACCCCAAAGCTCCACATGTGCAGGGCGCTGCAGTCTCTGCGCGTTATTCAAAAAGTTCTTTGGTGTGGGCCTTTTTTGAGACGAGTGCATCAGATCGCACCGCTGCTATTTGCAACATATGTCTCAAGCGTATCTCGCGTGGCCAAAACATCTCCCGCTTGGGTACCACATGCTTGACCAGACATATGTTGACCTGCCATGCAGTTCGTTGGCAAGCATATCTAAAAGACCCACACCAAAGAACAAAGAGGATCTCTCCTTGCTCCTCATCAGCTGAGATTTCCAACCCCACTAGACCTTCAGTCCTCTCTGAGACCTGCAGTGAGAGGAATGAAGGTGTAGAATTAGGTGTGTCACAGCCAAGTACTTGTGGGCAATCTGCTTTTGGTACACCGACGTCAGATTGTACCAGGCAAATTTCCCTGCCCCAGCTGCTGCACCGCCGAAAGAAGTTTGCTCCCAGCCATCCACATGCCCAGCGGTTGAATGCTAGCTTGGCAAAATTGCTAGCACTTCAACTGCTGCCTTTTCAGTTGGTAGACTCTGCCCCCTTCCGTGAGTTTGTGGAATGTGCGGTTCCTCAGTGGCAGGTACCCAAACGCCACTTTTTCTCACGGAAGGCGATTCCAGCTCTCTACCGGCATGTGGAAGGCAATGTCCATGCCTCGCTGGACAGGGCGGTCAGCGGTAAGGTGCATATTACCGCTGACTCATGGTCCAGCAGGCATGGACAGAGACGTTACTTAAGTTTCACGGCGCATTGGGTGACTCTGCTGGCAGCTGGGAAGGATGCAGGACAAGGTGCAGTAGTGTTGGAGGTTGTTCCGCCACCACGCCTCCAAAATGCTGATTGTGACACACCTCTCTCCTCCACCCCCTCCTCTTCTTCTTCCTCCATGGCCTCTTCCTCGGAACCAGCGGTGCTCCGTAGGCGTTCAAGGGGCTACGCAAGTACGCAGGCCAAAAGATGCCATGCGGTGCTTGAGCTGGTGTGCTTGGGGGACAGGAGCCACACTGGGGCAGAGGTTCTGTCAGCTCTGCAGGGGCAGGTTCAGAGGTGGTTGACGCCACGCCAACTTAAGGCAGGAATGGTGGTTTGCGACAATGGCACCAACCTCCTCTCTGCCCTCCGACAGGGACAACTGACCCATGTGCCCTGTTTGGCTCACGTCCTTAACTTGGTGGTGCAGCGGTTCTTGGGCAGGTACCCGGGCTTACAGGATGTCCTGAGGCAGGCCAGGAAAGTCTGTGTGCATTTCCGCCGGTCATATAATGCCAGTGCTCGGCTGACGGACCTCCAAAAGGAGTTTAACCTGCCCAAGAACCACCTAATCTGTGACATGCCCACCAGGTGGAACTCGACATTGGCCATGCTGCAGCGGCTGCACACGCAGCAGAGGGCCATCAATGAGTACCTGTGCGACTATGGCACCAGGACAGGGTCAGGGGACCTTGGTTTTTTTTCCCCACGCCAGTGGGCCATGATCAGGGATGCATGCACTGTCCTGTCACCATTCGAGGAGGCCACGAGGATGGTGAGCACTGACAGTGCATGCATCAGTGACACTGTCCCCCTTGTCCACCTGTTGGAGCACACGCTGCGTGGAATAATGGACAGGGCACTTGAGGCAGAACAGAGGCAGGAAGAGGAGGACTTCCTTAGCTCTCAAGGCCCCCTTTATCCAGACAGTGTTCCTGCGTGCCCGCCGATCACACAGGAAGAGGACGAGGAGGAGGAGGAGGAGGAGGAAGATTGTGTCAGTATGGAGGTGGAGCCTGGCACTCAGCATCAGCAGTCTTTAAGGGATCAGTCCCAAGGAACACATGGGCTTGTACGTGGCTGGGAGGAGGTGGCTGCGGACGTTGTTGTCCTTAGTGACCCAGAGGACTCCGGACCGAATGCCTCAGCAAACCTACGCTGCATGGCCTCCCTGATCCTGCAAAGCCTGCGTAAGGATCCTCGTATTCGTGGTATCAAGGAGAAGGACCAATACTGGCTGGCAACCCTCCTTGATCCACGTTACAAGGGTAAGGTTGCGGACCTTATCTTGCCATCGCAGAGGGAGCAGAGGATGAAACATCTTCGGGAGGCCTTGCAGAAAGGTCTGTGCAACGCGTTCCCAGAGACTGGGAGGTTACAAACTCCTGTTTCTGGACAACGTGTTGCTGAGGCTTCGGTCAGTCAAAGAAGGAGCGGTGGAGAAGGTGGCCGTCTGACCGATGCGTTCAGACAATTTTTTGGTCCGCAGCCCCAAGGTATGATCGGTTCCAGCAACCATCGCCAGCGTCTGTTTTACATGGTGCAGGAATACCTAGGGGCAAGATCAGACTTGGACACCTTTCCCACCGAAAATCCTCTGGGTTACTGGGTCTTGAGGATGGATCACTGGCCAGAGCTTGCACAGTATGCAATTGAGCTACTGGCCTGTCCTGCATCCAGCGTTCTTTCGGAACGCACATTCAGTGCTGCTGGAGGCGTGGTAACCGATCACAGGGTGCGTCTGTCCACTGACTCGGTCGATCGGCTGACCTTCATAAAAATGAATCAGTCTTGGATCACCACCAGCTACCAAGCACCTGATGCTGATGTAACTGAATAATTTTTTTCAGATCCCTTCAAAGACTGCCTATGCTGATGCTGAGTGACTATCCCTGAGTAATTATCCTCTTCCTCCTCAATCATCACGCTGATAGCTTGTAAGAACATTTTTGGTTCTGGGCGCCACCACCAGTGTCTAAGGCACAATTTTTCAGCCCCTGTTTAACAGGGGCGTGTAATTACAATTTTTGATGTAATACTTTGCAGCAGGGCTTGTTCCTGCATTCCAACTAGAGTGTCTGTGAGGGGTTGCAGTGTTGTGGCACCAGCACCAGTGCCTAAGGCCCAATTTTTCTGCCCCTGTCTAACAGGGGCGTGTAATTACAATTTTTGATGCAATACTTTGCAGCAGGGCTCGTTCCTGCGTTCCAACTAGAGTGTCTGTGAGGGGTTGCAGTGTTGTGGCACCAGCACCAGTGCCTAAGACCCAATTTTTCTGCCCCTGTCTAACAGGGGCGTGTAATTACAATTTTTGATGCAATTCTTTGCAGCAGGGCTCGTTCCTGCGTTCCAACTAGAGTGTCTGTGAGGGGTTGCAGTGTTGTGGCACCAGCACCAGTGCCTAAGGCCCAATTTTTCTGCCCCTGTCTAACAGGGGCGTGTAATTACAATTTTTGATGCAATACTTTGCAGCAGGGCTCGTTCCTGCGTTCCAACTAGAGTGTCTGTGAGGGGTTGCAGTGTTGTGGCACCAGCACCAGTGCCTAAGGCCTAATTTTTCAGCTCCTGTTCAACAGGGGCATGTAATTACAATTCTTGATCTAATATTTCACAGCAGGGCCCTGTGAGGGCTTACAGTGTTTTGGCCACAGCAACACCTAAGGCCCAAATTTCTGCTGAGTATATAGGGCAGGACCCTACTTTCAAACATCTAACTTACAAACGACTCCTACTTGCAAACGGAAGGAGACAACAGGAAGTGAGATGAAATCTACCCCTAGGAAGGGAAATTCTCTCCTGTAAGAGTTAATATGGGAAAACTGATGCTTTCCAATCCTTGTTCCACAAAAAAACCCAAATTTTCAAAAAACATTTTTCATTGGGACAAAAAAGTGAGGTGAAATCTTCTGAAGAGGAGGAAAGACGCAAAACAAATGTCACAGGGGTGATAACCCTTCCCTATGTTTTCCAAAAAGCTTAGAAAAGATTTTTTGGCTGGAGCTAAACACGTTAAAAATGTTCAAAATTACAAACAGATTCTACTTAACAACAAACCTACAGTCCCTGTCTGTTTGCACCGCCTGTATACTGCTGTTCAGAGTATATAGGGACCTTTCCTTATTTTAATTTGGGTGCGGGGTTCCCCTTAATATCCATACAAGACCCAAAGGGCCTGGTAATGGACTGGGGGGTACCCATGCCGTTTGTCTCACTGATTTTCATCCATATTGCCATGACCCGACATGACATTAAACCCGCAAGCAGTTTTAAATGAGATTTTTTCCTTTAAAAATGACATTTGGTGCAGGAACTGTTCTAAACATGGGAAACACGCGTCACTTTACAGGCATACTATAGACACCCCCCAGGTACGATATTTAAAGGAATATTTCACTTTTTTTTTTTTACTTTAAGCATCATTAAAATCACTGCTCCCGAAAAAACGGCCGTTTTTAAAAGTTTTTTTTGCATTGATACATGTCCCCTGGGGTAGGACCCGGGTCCCCACACCCTTTTTAGGACAATACCATGCAAATTAGCCTTTAAAATTAGCACTTTTGATTTCGAACGTTCGAGTCCCATAGACGTCAATGGGGTTCTAACGTTCGTGCGAACTTGCGGTCCGTTTCGCGGGTTCTGGTGCGAACCGAACCGGGGGGTGTTCGGCTCATCCCTACTCTCTACCCTACAATTGATAATTAATATAGTTTGTATTCTTCACCTAGTAATATTTGTTTACTACGTCATACATTTCCTTTAAAGAACTCTTGTAAACGTGTTATAATGTATGACAGTTATGTCTAAGTGTACTTTTTATTTGTTTATGTGAAAACTTTAATAAAAACAATGAAACTAAATATTATATCAAAAATTGTAATTACATGCCCCTGTTAAACAGAGGCAGAAAAATTGGGTTTTGGGTGGTGGTGGTGGTGCCATAACACTGTAACCCCTCACAGATTCTCTTTTTAGATGCAGGAACGGGCCCTGCTGTGAAATATTAGATCAAGAATTGTAATTACATGCCCCTGTTAAACAGGGGCAGAAACATTGGGCCTTTGAGTGGTGGTGGTGGCACAATACTGTAACCCCTCACAGATACTCTTGTTGGGCGCAGGAACGGGCCCTGCGTTGAAATATTATATTAAAAATTGTAATTGCATGCCCTTGTTAAACAGAGGCAGAAAAATTGGGCCGTGGGTGGTGGTGGTGGCGGTGCTGCCAAAACACTGTAACCCCTCACAGATACTCTTGTTGGGCGCAGGAAAGGGCCCTGAGTTAAAATATTAGATCAAAAATTGTAATTACATGCCCCTGTTAAACAGGGGCAGAAAAATTGGGTTTTGGGTGGTGGTGGTGGTGCCATAACACTGTAACCCCTCACAGATTCTCTTTTTGGGCGCAGGAACGGGCCCTGCTGTGAAATATTAGATCAAGAATTGTAATTACATGCCCCTGTTAAACAGGGGCAGAAACATTGGGCCTTTGAGTGGTGATGGTGTCACAACACTGTAACCCCTCACAGATACTCTTGTTGGGCCCAGGAACAGGCCCTGTGTTGAAATATTATATCAAAAAATTGTAATTACATGCCCCTGTTAAACAGTGGCATAAAAATTGGGCCTTAGGTGTTGGTGGTGCCACAACACTGTAATCCCTCACAGATACTCTTGTTGGGTGCAGGAACGGGCCCTGCTGTGAAATATTAGATCAAGAATTGTAATTACATGCCCCTGTTAAACAAGGGCAGAAAAGTTGAGCCTTGGGTTGTGGTGGCGGTAGTGCCACAACACTGTAACCCCTCACATATACTCTTTTTGGGCGCAAGAACGGGCCCTGCTGTGAAATATTAGATCAAAAATTGTAATTACATGCCCCTCTTAAACAGGGGCAGAAAAATTGGGCCTTGGGTGGTGGTGGCACAACACTGTAAACCTTCACAGATACTCTTGTTGGGTGGAGGAACGGGCCCTGCGTTGAAATATTGTATCAAAAATTGTAATTACATGCCCCTGTTAAATGGGGCAGAAAATTTGGGCTTTGGGTGGTGGTGGTGCCACAATACTGTAACTCCTCACAGATACTCTTGTTGGGCACAGGAACGGGCTCTGCATTGAAATATTATATCACAAATTGTAATTACATGCCCTTGTTAAACAGAGGCAGAAAAATTGGGCCTTGGGTGGTGGTGGTTATGGTGGTGCCACAACACTGTAACCCCTCACAGATACTCTTTTTGGGTGCAGGAATGGGCCCTGCTGTGAAATATTAGATTAAGAATTGTAATTACATGCCCCTTTTAAACAGGGGCAGAAAAATTGGGCTTTGGGTGGTGGTGGTGCCACAACACTGTAACCCCTCACAGATACTCTTGTTGGGCCCAGGAACAGGCCCTGCATTGAAATATTATATCAAAAATTGTAATTACATGCCCCTGTTAAACAGTGGCATAAAAATTGGGCCTTGGGTGGTGGTGGTGGTGCCCTAAACTAAAAATATTGTTGGAAGCTAACATCATCAAGATTGAGG
Source organism: Lithobates clamitans (assembly GCA_037952925.1). Classification (NCBI taxonomy): domain Eukaryota; kingdom Metazoa; phylum Chordata; class Amphibia; order Anura; family Ranidae; genus Lithobates; species Lithobates clamitans. The sequence continues at coordinate 492,347 of JBBGZY010000799.1, forward strand.
AGAAATGGATAGTCAGCATAGGCAGTCTTCAAGGGATTCCACATCCATAGAAAATTCAATCAGTTACATCAGCATCAGGTGCTTGATAGTCGCTGATCCAAGACTGATTCATTTTTATGAATGTGAGCCTATCAATGGAGTCTGTGGAAAGGCGCACTCTTTGATCCGTTACAAACCCTCCAGCAGCACTAAATGTGTGTTCAGAAAGAACGCTGGATGCAGGACAGGCCAGTAGCTCAAATGCATATTGAGCAAGTTCTGGCCAGTGGTCTATCCTCAAGACCCTGTAACCCAGTAAATGCTCTGTTGGAAAGGTCTCTGCTCTTGCCCCTAGATATTCCTGCACCATGTAATGCAGACGCTGGCGATGGTTGCTTGAATCGATCAGACCTTGGCGCTGAGGACTGAAAAATTGTTCAAAGGCATCGGTCAGCTGGCCACCTTTTCCACCGCTCTTCCTCTGACTGAATAAAGCCTCAGCAACACATTGTCCAGCACCAGGAATTGTAACCTCCCAGGGTCTGGAAATGCATTGCGCAAACCTTTCTTCAAGGCCTCTTGGAGATGTTTCATTCTTTGCTCCCTCTGCAAAGGCATGATGAGTTCTAAAACCTTACCCTTGTAACGTGGATCAAGAAGGGTTGCCAGCCAGTAATGATCCCTCTCCTTGATACCACAAATCCTAGGGTCCTTTCGCAGGCTTTGCAGAATCAGGGAGGCTATGCAGTGTAAGTTTGCAGAGGCATTCGATTCGGAGTCCTCTGGGTCACTAAGGATCACATGATCTGTAACTACCTCCTCCCAGCCACGTACAACTCCTTGTGTTTCTGGGGACTGAAAACCATCCCTTGAAGACTGCTGCTGAGTGTTATCCTCTACATCCATGCTGACACAATCCTCCTTCTCTTCTTCCTGTGTGTTTGGCGGGCCTGCAGGAATGCTATATGGATAAAGGGGGCCTTGAGAGGTAAGAAAGTCCTCCTCTTCCTCCTGCTGTTCTGCCTCAAGTGCCCTGTCCATGATTCCATGAAGTGTGTGCTCCAACAGGAAGAGTAGAGGGACAGTGAAACTGATGCATACATTGTCGCTGCTCACCATCCTTGTGGTCTCCTTAAATGGTGACAGGACAGTGCATGTATCCTTGATCAGTAGCCACTGGCATGGTGAAAAGAAGCCAAGCTCCCCTGACATTGTCCTGGTGCCAAACTCGCACAGGTACTAATTGATGACCCTCTGCTGTGTGTGTAGTCGATGCAGGATTGCCAACATTGAGTTCCACCTGGTGGGCATGTCACAAATGAGGCGGGTGTTGAGCAGGTTGCATTCCCTTGTCATCCAGCCGAGCACTGGCATTGTATGACCAGCAGTAATGACCACAGACTTTTCTGACCTGCCTCAGAAGATCCTGTAAGCCTGGGTACTTGCTAAAGAACCGCTGCACCACCAAATTCAGGACGTGTGCCAAACATGGAACATAGGTCAAGTGTCCCTGTTTGAGGGTGGAGAGAAGGTTGGTGCCATTGTCGCATATAACCATTCCTGACTGAAGCTGGCATGACGTCAACTACTTCTGAGCCTGCCCCTGCACAGCTGACAGAATCTCTGCCCCAGTTTGGCTCCTGTCCCCTAAGCAGACCAACTCAAGCAATGGAATCTTTTAGCCTGACTGCTTGTGTAGCCCCTTGAATGCTTACGGAGCACCGCTGGTTCAGAGGAAAAATCTGCAGAAGAGGCCATAGAGGAAGAAGAAGGGGAAGGGGTGGAGGAGAGAGCTGTGGCAGAATCACCACTAGCATTTTGGAGGTGTGGTGGTGGAACAAGCTCCAACAACACTGAAGCCTGTCCTGCATCCTTCCCAGCTGCCAGCAGAGTTACCCAGTGCACCTTGAAGGAAATGTAACATACCTGCCCATGCCTGCTGGACCATGAGTCAGCAGTAATATGCACCTTACTGCTGACTGCCCTGCCCAACGAGGCCAAAACATTGCCTTCCATATGCCAGTAGAGAGCCAGAATGGCCTTCTGTGAAAAGAAATGCCGTTTTGGAACCTGCCACTGAGTTACAGCACATTCCAAGAATTCACGAAAAGGGGGCAGAGTCTACCAGCTGAAAAGGCAGCAGTTGCAGTGTTAGCAATTTGGCCAAGCTAGCATTTAGACGCTGAGCATGTGGATGGCTGGGACCAAATTTCTTTTTATGGTTCAACCACTGGGATAGGGAAATTTGCCTGCTAAAATCAGATGGTGGTGTACTGCTAGCAGATTGGCTGCAAGTACTTGGGACACCTATTACTATACCTTTATTCCTCTCAGTGCAGGTTTTTGAGAGGGCTGGAGGTATAGTAGGGTTGGAGATCCTAGATGAGGAGCAAGGAGAAGTCTGCCTTTTTCTTTGATGTGGGTCTTTCAAGTGCTGTTGCCAACGCACTGCATGGCAGGTCGTCATATGTCTGTTCAAGCATGTGGTGCCCAAGCGACTGCTGTTCTGGCCATGTTTTAGCCGCTTCAGACATAGGTTGCAAACAGCAATGGTGCGATCTGCTGCTCACGGTTCCAAAAAATGCCCATACCAAGGAACTTTTAAAAGTCAGCTGGGAGTCAGCAGCGCCGTGCACCTGCGGAGCTCTGCGGTGTGTTGCAATAGTGTGGCTGCCCTTAAGCTGCCCCCTAGAGGACATCCTGCCTCATTGGAGTTGTGTCTCCTCCTCCTCTCTTCTCTCAGGCACCCACGTATAGTCAGTGACCTCATCATCCCCTCCCTCCTCATCACTGGAGCAAACTTGACAGTATGCTGCAGCTGGAGGAACATGACTGCCAGTTTCTTGTCCTTCATGGGCACCCCTCTCTCTAGGCTCATGTTACTCCCTTCCTTAACCCCGGAACCGACTTCGAAGCTTTCAAATCATGCACATCCTGCAGCAGCATGTACCCGACACTGCGGTCAAATAATTCTGGGGACTCCTCCAGCATGATGGTGGGGCTATAAAAGGAGTGACTGTGGACAAGGAGCCAGTGGAATAGGTGGCTTTGGCAGCCACATTGGAAGGCAAACTACTCTGAGCCTTGGTGACAGAGGAGGATGAGGACGGCTTTGTTATCCACTCCACCAACTTTTCTGCATGTTGCAGCTCAATAACACGGCCAGCAGCAAAAAAAAAGCACAAGAGTGCCCCACGGCCACCTGCAGAAGATGCACCATGTCCACGACCATCACTGTTGACTGTAGACACAGAGGCTGCTTGCCCTCCTTTAGTGGCATGTGAACGTCTGCCTCTCCTCGGTGGCCTTCCAGACATGATGTATATTTTGTTTTGAAACACCACACTACACTGTATTAGATACTGTGTACACCACCAGAAGTGTAGTAGCAACTGTACACACTGTATTAGACACTGGGGGTCATTTACTATAATGCCGAAAAATGATCCTGCAGTCCTAGAAAATAGCGCCCAATTAATGCCAATTAAGACTTCAACTCTCAGAAACTGAGCGCTAATGCAAATGGAAAGCAGCGCTATTGCCAGCAAACATGCCTGTCAGATCACATATGCCTGAATAGTGGCAGTCAATGGGGCTCAAACCTGTAAAATCCAAAGTTCTCACTGAAGGCTTATATGCAAATTCTTTGCCATAAAAAGTGTATGGGGACCTGGGTCCTGCCCCAGGGGAAATGTATCAATTGTAAAAAATGTTTTTAAAACAGCTGTTTTTTCAGGAGCAGTGATTTTAATAATGCTTAAAGTGAAACAATAAAAATTTAAAATTCATTTAAATTGTGCCTGGGGGGGTGTCTATAGTATGCCTGTAAATTAGTGCATCTTTCCCGTGTTTATTACTGTACCGCAGCAAAATTACATTTCTAAAGGAAAAAAATGTCATTTAAAATTGCTTGCGGCTGTAATGAATTGCCGATTCTTGGCAATGTAGACTAAAAAATCACAGAAAAAAATGGCGTGGGTTCCCCCACCAGTCCATACCAGGTCCTTCGAGTCTGGTATGGATATTAGGAGAACTCCACGCCAAAATTTAAAGAAAAAATGGCATAGGGGTCCCCCCCAAAAACCATACCAGACCCTTATCCGAGCACGCAACCTGGCAGGTCAGGAAAGGGGGGACAAGCGAGTGCCCCACTCCTAAACCATACCAGGCCACATGCCCTCAACATGGGGAGGGTGCTTTGGGGTCCCCCTTGAAGCACCTTGTCCCCATGCATCCCCACAACCCTTGCTCGGTGTTTGTGGAGGTCTGCGGGTGGGGGGCTTATTGGAATTTGGAAGCCCCCTTCAACAAGGGGGCCCCCAGATCCTGGCCCCCTGTATGTGAATGGGTAGGGGTACATTGTACCCCTACCCATTCACTAAAAAAAGCAGTGAAATGTGACAAAAAAATAGCTGGTTTTTGACAATTCCTTTATTAAAAATGTCTTCTTCTTTCCCCCTGCTTCTTCCTCCATTTTCTTCTGGTTTTCCTTCAGTTTTCTCATTCATCCGTCAGCTTCTTCTTCCCCCACTTCTTCCTCCATCTTCCTCCGGTCTTCTCCATCTTCCACTGGCTTCTTCTTCCTCTGCTTCATCCTCCGGTCTTTGTCCTCCCACAGCCGTTCCTGCTGAACATTCAGAAAATGAACCCCCTCTGATGCTGCGATGGGGCAGATGACGTCACTCCAAGACCCCTCCCCTTGTGACTTAACCGCCCAGGGCATGATGGGTCAGTGATGTCACAAGGGGGTGAGGTCTCCTGCTGGCCTCATCCAGCGGCCACGCCCCATAGTTATATATGATATGTGCACTATGGAAGCGGACAGATCAGCTGGCATCAGAGGAGGTTCGTTGTTTTTATGTTCAGCAGGTCGGTGAGGGGAGCAGTGGAGGAGAAAGAACGGAGGACGAAGCGGGGGAAGAAGAAGCCGGAGGAAGATGGAGAAGACCGCAATAAGAAGCAGAGGGAGATGGAGGAAGAAGCGGGGGAAGAAGAAGCTGGAGGAAGAAGGAGAAAACCGAAGGAAGACCGGAGGAAGATGGAGGAAGAAGCAGGGGAAAGAAGAAGACATTTTTAATAAAGGAATTGTCAAAAACCAGCTATTGTCTTTTGTCACATTTCACTGCTTTTTTTGGTTAATGGGTAGAGGTACAATGTACCCAATACCCATCCACATAGCGAGGGCCAGAATCTGCGGGCCCCCTTGTTTAAGGGGGATTCCAGATTCTGATAAGCCCCCCACCCGCAGACCCCCACAACCACTGTGCAAGGGTTGTGGGGATGCATTGAGGAGGAAATGGGACTTTAAAATTAAGCGGTTGAAATGCGGAAGTTTTATTTATATCTAGATAAATAATTTTGTATATTACATATATGCACAAGATATGGACATGGTGATACAAAGGTATAAAAGAACACATAAATAAATGAGGGTTAATACATGTACATCAAATAGATGGTATGTAACAGCAAAATGGCCTAAAAAGGCCAGCCACAGCATGCCCTGCACCTGTGTAGATAATCGCACAATAGGAATCTAAAATTACTGGGTTCATATTAATAACATCATCGAAACATAGTATGTGTCTCTGTAGCATCCTGTAGCTCTACGCGTTTCGTGGATAAGTTCCCACTCGTCAGGAGCAGATGCGACAGATTCCTGTATATATGATGAATATGGTAAACCACACTCTGTTTGAAGGTAAAAGGTAATATTAAAAAGGGGTAAACTCAGTACACTCACCAACCCCAGCAGTAAGTGCAGTAGGGGGTGAGCGAGACAAGGCAAACCGGGAGCATGAACCATATCATGGGAGCTGAGGCGGCGTAGTAATACACAACCAGCATGGGGAGATGTTAGGGTGCCTGAGAAGGTCTCCGTGTACAAAAGAGCTGACATGTGAATCTGCAATTGGGGATATCTGGGAACAAATGAAAAATTGTAGTGTGAGATAAAATGTGTATGAATTGAGTGATGAAAGTGTAAGGAAACAAATGAAGTGTGTATGAGGTGAAATGATGAATTGGGTGATATGTATATACACCCAATGTGTCCGCATGTGTTGGTAGTGAGCGAAAAAAAAACAAAAAACGTTGTGAGTGAATGAAGAGAGATTGTGTGTGTGTGAGGTAGGCTGACCTGAATATAGAAAGTGACTGACCAAAAAACTGACTAGTGGATGCAAACAGAAAAATGGGACCTAGTGACAAAATAAAAGTGGAAATGTGTGTGAACAAAAGCGTGCAATAGCATTCAGGACAACCAGAAGTGAACCTGAATCAAAGGACACTTACCCAAGCTGCATGCCATGCAACACCAAGCAATGGGATAGCTGGTGTGCAGGAGCCCCAGGCGGAGACTAGCCGAGTGAACAGCTGGCTCCGACTGAGGGTGTAAGTGTATATATGCCACCAACGCCATGTGCGTGAGCATAGGAGGGGCGGAGTGCGGTGTCCACACCTGAGCCGGAACGCTCAGTGATTGGCGCCAAACCACCCCCACATGAATCACGCAGTTGGTGCTCTCGAACGGCAGCGTGATGACGTCATGGCTGATGCCAAGTGCTGGACGGGAGGACCGTGGCGCCAATGCGCGAAGGGGTGTCCGCCCGATCCTCAAGACACAACTGTGCAGGGAGAAAGGGGAGGACCCACGAGGCGCATTGCAGCTCCCGCGAATGTGGAAAAGAACCCCCCACACACCTTGGGCAGGCTCAATGCCCCAAACCCGGGTTGTGGGGATGAGGCACTTGTCCCCATAAACATGGACATTTTGGCAAATTCTGAATACTGTATACTGAATAATGTATATTTTTTTAAAACCGGCGCCATTGGCAGCCGAGTAAACAGGAAGTGACTTCATGACGTCGCTTCCATGTTTACTATTAGGAGTCTGGAACGAAGCCACTTACGGCTTCATTCCAGACTGTCACTAGCTGCTGGAGGCAGTGGATTGGTGATCGGGCCTCCCGGTGGATCTGGAGGACCGGTAAGAGCGGCAGGAGGCAGCGGGAGGCGGCGGGAGGCAGCGGGAGGCGGCGGGAGGGGGGGACGCCTCCTCCCGCTCCTCCGGTATAACAGCCGAGCGGCTTTTAGCTGCGTCGGTTGTTATACCTGGAAAGCCGATTGCCAGCTCTAAAAAACAGTACCAGGATGATGCCTGCAGCTGCTGGCATCATCCCGGTATAACCCCCGAAAGCCGAGTACACTTAAAATACTTTACTAATCAAATAATACCCTGTGCATTCATTAAACACAATACAACCACTTTCTCATTCCACATTCATTTGGCCATTCCATTCACTCTTCATTTAGAAATGTTTTCCATATTTTCCCTTTGAACACCTTTTCCCTTTTTTTTTTTCTCAACATCAAAAAAATTATTATTTTTTCCTACATAAAAAAACACTCTAGGTTCTTTTATAACACTGTAATGCCATGTACTGAACACGGCAGCCCAGGGCAATTATATTGAACTTAAATATAGCACATTTGCTGATATTGAAAAAAAAACACCTTTTTAACTAAATTATATAAAGATAGGGAATTACAATTAAAACAGTCCTTAAATCAGACTCTAACTGAGATAATCAAAATACCCTATACAAAAATTGGAATGCTACTCTTAAAAATTTGTATCTGATCAAATTCCTCAAAAAAAAGAAAACATTTGGTACCAGCACATACATAAAATTTATCAGTGACGTGTCACATTCCCCTTTTTTTTTTTTTTTTAAATTGTTTATTTAACATTTTTCATGACATTTATAATAACATCGTTGTCACATTCAGAAGAGAAAAAAAAAAAAAAAAGAAAAAAGGGAAAACATGAGGCTTCAATACTGTCTATCGAAAGTGCATGACCTTATCAGGAACCATAGGATATCTTACACTACAACTGTAAGGTTAGGAATAACAAGTGATAAGAACCTTTGGTCATTAATTAGGCGAATCTACTGTGATTACATTACTTGTCCTATAGGAAAAGGAAATCTTGTTGAGGAGAATTTGCACAAACAGAGGGTTAAGGTGTGTGTTAGCCCAAGAGATATAAAATGTTTATTGCCATAGACGTCTATCATTTCATCCTGTTTCATTTGTCATACTATTGTCATCATAGTCGTCCCAAGGTTGCCAGATGATAGAAAATTTCTGTATGGAACCTTCAACAATGGCAGTTAGATGCTCCATTCTACGCATATCAGTTAAGATGGTTAGAGTATGTGGTAGGGTGGGAGGGGAAGTGGATAGCCAAAGTTTGGGGATAGTTTTTTTAGCTGCTAGTAATACGTATGACATCAGTTTCTGTTTTGTTTTGTGAAGACCTTGATAGGGAAGACCAAGTAGATAATATATGGGATCCAGGGGAACGAGGATTCCCACCAGTTTCTCTAATAACTTTTGGATCTGCTCCCAAAGTTGCGTAACCAAAGAGCATTCCCAAAAGATATGAAAATGGGAGCCTACTTTCTTATTACATCTCCAGCATATTTGGGATATGGACGGATCCGCCGCATGTAGTTTTTCTGGAGTTTTATACCAAAACATAAGTACTTTGTAACCTATTTCTTTGTGGGAAATACATCTGGAGCTCTTGGAGATGGAGATCCAAATCTTGTCCCAGTCTAGGAGAGATATGTCATGTTGGAGAATATGTGACCATTTTTTCATATAATAATGCGTATCTATTTTTAGGGGGTTGGCTTCATGGAGTATTCTATAGATGGTGGATATCAGTTGGGGTTCATGGGGGCCTGTAGCACATAGCATTTCGAATTGGGTAGGTTTATCTAAAGATAATGTGGGGTTTTTGGTAGAAAAGAAGTGTATGATTTGGAGGTATGAATAAAATATTGTTTTGGGTAATTGGTGTTGTTTGGTAAGGTCCTCGAAGGATAGTAAGTGTCTTGTGGCTGGATTGACTAGTTGTCTTAGTTGAAAAATCCCGGCCTTAGTCCAGGGCATCATACGTTCATAGGACAGACTGTCTGGGATGTCTGGATTAAAAAGGATATTAGTAAGAGGTGAACTTGTGGATGATAGTGAGTATTTAGCGGAGCATTTCTTCCATATTGCCAGTGTAAAGAGCATTGGGGCCAGGCATAGAGTTCTCAGCTGGGGCATATATTTGGTCGTGGACGGCCAGAGCATGTAGCACGGATGTACTGGGGCTGTTATGCTCATTTCTATGTCCGCCCATCTGTTTGGGGCAGTTCTGTTGGTCCACGAGGTAAGGACCCTTAGGTGAGAAGCATAGTAGTATTTGATGAAGTCAGGGGCACCTAGGCCCCCTTTAAGCTTACGTGCCATGACCACTGAGCCTGCCACCCTATGTGAGGCGTTGTTCCATATAAAACGGAGGCTTCTTCTTTGAAGCGTTTTCAACTGAGACATTGGTATTGCCACTGGGAGTGTCTCGAATAAATACAGTAGTTTAGGAAGGATAGCCATTTTTAGAATATTTATACGTCCCAGGAGAGAGATGGGCAGAGCGGTCCAGTGATTCAATAGGCGGTTAATTTCTTGGAATAGGGGGGGGAAATTCGCCTGATATAGTGAGGAGTATGATGCTGTAATCCGGACACCTAAGTATTTTAAGGATGTGGAGCTCCAGTGATAGTTGTAGTTCTGTTTAAGGGTGTTCAGATTAGTTGGTATGATATTTATGGGGAGAGCTTCTGTTTTGGTGGTATTAATTTTAAACCCAGAGATTTCACTGAAAGTGTTTAAAATTTTATGTAACGAGGGTAGGGACGTGTGTGGTTGAGTAAGTGTTAGAAGGATATCATCTGCAAAAAGGGATAATTTATATTCTAACTGACGTAAGCGTACTCCTGTAATGGAGGGACTTTCGCGGATTTTTGTGGCTAGGGGTTCTAAGCTAAGTATAAAAAGTAGGGGTGACAAAGGGCACCCTTGTCTAGTACCGTTGCTGAGGGCGAATGTGGGAGATAAGTAGGATGCAAGTTGTACTTGGGAGGTAGGGTATGAGTATAGGGATCTAAGGGCCTGTATAAAGGGACCTGAGAAACCATATTTGGACAGGATCGCAAACATGAAAGGCCAGCTAAGGCGATCAAATGCTTTCTGTGCATCTAAGCTAAGTATTACTGCCGGGGTTTTAGTTCTAGTTAGTAAATCGACAAGATCTATGGTGCGTCTGGTGTTGTCCCCTGCGTGTCTCAGGGGGACAAATCCTACCTGATCTCTATTTATCAAAAAAGGTAAAATTTTGGAGAGTCTGTTTGCCAGGATTTTGGTGAAAATTTTATAGTCGGAATTTAGTAGGGCTATAGGACGATAGTTGTCAGGGACAGCAGGATCTTTATCTGGTTTTGGTATGACTATGATATGGGCATGAAGAAATTGGGGGTGGGGTATTGTACCTTTTAGTAAGGAGGCATACAAATTTAGCATATGTGGAGATAGGATAGGAAGGAAGGTTTTGTAGTAAGAGTAGGGGAGTCCATCTGGGCCTGGGGATTTATGTAAAGGGAGCAGTTTAGTCACTTCGGTTAATTCTTCAGTGGTAATGGGGGCATTTAATGAGGAGCACTGGTCTGATGATATTTGTGGGAGCTTCAAAGATGAGATAAAAGAATCAAATTTCTCTTGTGTGAATTGGGTATGTGGGTCAGAGTTTAAACAGTTATATAATTTGTTGTAAAAATCTCCAAAGACCCTAGACATGGATTGGGGACAGTAGGTGGGAGTTCCATCCAGTTGTGTTAAATGATCAGGGATAGAGAGACTCGGACGTGGCTTCAGTTTGTTCACTAGCATTCTGTGGGGTTTGTCAGCATACTCGTAAAATTTTTGCCTCGACCATAGAATGGCCTTGGATATTTTATTCATGTCTAAAGACTTAATTTTGTTACGGATATTTATCACCTCCTTTAAACGGGCAGTTGTGGGGGCTCGAAGCAAGTGCACCTCGGCTGAATGCAGCTGGGTCAGTAGTTCAGATTTTTGTTGGAGCGAGTCACGCTTCCTATGCGATCCAGCAGAGATGCACTCACCCCTGAAGAAGGCCTTGTGGGCCTCCCACATTATGGAAGTATCTGAGACAGAGCCTTCATTAAACTTGAAGTATTCAATCAGTTTTGATTGGAGACGTTGTTTGGTGCCTTCGTCTTTCAGGAGAGATTCATTAAGTCTCCAGTGACATGTCTTGGGAGATGCTACATGTAGGGATATGTCTAAAGTTATGGGTGCATGGTCAGACCATGTAATTGGGCCAATTTCAGAGGCTACTAAGTGAGATAGTAAGGGTGCGGAGAGTAGGAAATAATCAAGGCGAGAGTATCCTTTGTGTGGGGGGGAGTAGAAGGTGAATTGTTTACCGGTGGGATGTTTCACTCTCCAAAAGTCAAACAGGTTGTGGGTGCGAATTAATTTGCGGAAAGAGGTAGATAACCTATAGGCTTGGGTTGGGGGAGTGTTTTGAAAAAGATTTAGTCTATCTTTGTTGGCAGACATACACATGTTAAAATCTCCTCCCACAATCGTAAATGGGTGAGGGGAGTTTTGTACCTCCTCAAGGACTTTAGTGAGAAATCCTATCTGTCCAGAATTGGGTGCATATACGTTAACTAACTTGAGTTTTGTTTGCAAATGGACACAGTTCAGGATAACAAATCGTCCCTGGGGGTCTAATTTGGAGTCAATTACTCTTATAGGGCATGAGTTCTTGAGCAAAATTGCTACTCCTGCTTTCCCAGATGGGTCAGAGGCTACAAATGTGTTGGGAAATAATTTAGAAGTGAACTTAAAGGAGCCACCCGTTCGGAAGTGTGTCTCCTGAACCATGACCACATCAGCTCCAGAGGCTCTGAATTCCTTCAAGGCCAACCAGCGTTTGTGAATGGAGTTCAGACCCTTCACGTTACATGAGAAGACCTTCAGAGCCATAAGGAGAACAAGCAATTTACAGCTAGTGAACACATTCCCCTTTTAATGTTTTCAATTAACTATGCATTGGGCATGGGCTTAATGTGTGCCCAACACATTTCATGAATAGACTGACAATAGTTGTAACATTTTAACAATAAACATGTATTTTTAATCTATATACAGTAGATAACTTTTCTGAATTAAATCCTTCTTTCACATTCACTCTCCACCTCAGCAAGTCTCTTTGACTCGCTGAATATGGAATGCATATATAGCAGTATTCTTTGCGCAAAAGCGGTGGCGAAGGCAAGGTCAACAGTTGGATCCCCTTTTTCACTTGAAGCAACATAGCAGATCTATGCAAGCGGATATGTACCTCTGTGTATTGTGCTAAACAATACTTTGGTTAGGAGGAATCACTCAAATAGTAACTTATTCTTGTCCAAATCCGCGATTCAATCCTCTTAAAGCGGGGTTCCACCCAAATTTTGAACATTATCTCTATGCATTCTCTTCCTTGCCTAGATGCTGACATGCTGTGTAAAAAAATTTAAATCGCCGTAATTACCTTTTTTTTTCTAATCTTCTTTGCACTTCCTGGTTTTCCTCCCATGGGAGAAGGTGTGTTTCTAGCCTCTCCCAGACCTCCCACAGTCCCTGGGAGCTAGTCTCAGGCTTCCCAGCATGCATTGTGCAACAGCGTCATAACAACATCTCTGCTCCCAGCATTCACCGCATCCAGGAAATACATGCTTGTGGGCTTCAAATGCCCACAATGAAGATGGAAACCGCCTTCAGTGAATTTTATAAGTTATTCTTTACAACTAAATCGGACACAGGCGGACTTATTACACAGAACATGTGAGTAGATAATCATGAGAAGAAAAGTTTGTGAATGAACTCCAAAAAAAAAACGATAGATAGGTGGACCCCCGCTTTAAAGCACCACACACAGACGAGTACCCTACTCTGTCCCTCTTACCTGCCCACTTTAGCAATGCTCTCCATCTTGGCAGGATCATAGGACTATAGGACCATTTGCATTCAGAAGAAAAAACAACTTATACTCTAAACTGGATTTCCAAGACAAGACAAAAATTCACATGCACATAAAATTAAGCACTTCTCTCTGAGCAGGTGGAAGAGAATTCCCTATACTAACAACAACTTTCCCTTAACTAATAACCAGTAATTCACTTTTTAATCATTTAACACTACCAATGAATATTATGCTGAATTGCAAGTATTCTTAGTTTTACATTTTCCTTAATTTCTTCACACATTTGAATTACCTCCTTTCATTCTTTAAAAACTTAGCAGATTTATATAAACATACATACAAAAGTACTTACCACTCTCACAATATTTGATATAAGCAATACCAACCAGCAATCATAAGTTATGTTACCAGTGTAGCAATACTAAATTTGTACACACTTCCTACACTGAGGCGTTTATCCTATAAGGATAAAGGATTTGGACCTGGATTTGGTGGAGGGATATCTTTCCCTTGTCTTTGACCCATGATGCAAAATACTGTAGACCACTTTGACTGTCCTACCTTACAGTCAGTGTATCTACACAACAAATTATCTTATTATTTCTATGCGATAGAAAGAAAAGCAAAGATTTAGTGGGCGCGTTGGTTACCTAAATACCCTTCCCAAAAGGATACTGAACTGCAGTTTCTAATATATGGAGTCTTAAATAAAGACTCGGATCTCCCAAAGACCCTACAATGATACTCCCGTGAGTGTGTCTATTAAGGTGTGGTCCGTCCTTCCTTTCTCTTTAAATTTAAAAGGCTAAGACTTTATCAGAGCCAGGGTAAGAAAGAATTTGTCAAAATAGACAAAGGTCTACCCACCATGGGTGATTGTCTTATTCGGGACGAACCCACACTTGAAAGGAAATAGTAGGTATTCTGGACGACCACCCTTCTTGTAGGTACACCAACAGAGCCCTCAGATATCTGGAGACATTGAATGAATGAAAGGCAGGTTAAGGATTCATATGTCTGAGTTTATTGAGTGCAAAAGTACATTTTTTTAAACTTTTGGCATGGGGTGCCCTCCGGGTCCATACTAGACCCGAAGTGCCTGGTATAGACCTGGGGGGAACCCCACACCATTTTTTAAAAACATTAACATGAGGGGTCCTCTCCGAATCTATACTAGACCCGAAGGGCCTGGTATAGACCTGAGGGGGGACCCCATGCAGTTTTTTTTCAAGTTTTTTTGGCTGGGATTTTTTTTTACTTTCACTGGGGAAGCTGACAGATGATGACTCATTGGTTGTTAACCACTTGCTGACCGCCTAACGCAGATATACTGCGGCAGAATGGCACAGGCAGGCAAAATCACGTACCTGGTATGTGATTGCTTGCCGCGGGCGGTCGACTTCTGACTAGGAGCGTTCAGAGATGAGGGGGAGGCCATCCATTCATGGTCCCCCCTTGCAATCTCTCCCAGCCAATGAGAATCTTCCCCTGCCTCTGTATAGTACTCAGAGGCAGAGGAAGTTTTGGCGTCGAGGAGAGAAGACATCCGAGTGAGTTACACCAACACACAGTAGAACATGCCAGGCATACTTTACACCCCCCTTTACCTTCGATCAGATCTATACTAGTGTCCCCAGCAGCTTAGGGTTCCCAAAAATGCAGTGTTAGCGGGATCAGCCCAGATACCTGCTAGCACCTGCATTTTGCCCCTCTGCCCAGCCCACCCAAGTTCAGTATCGATCGATCACTGACACTTACAAAACACTAAACGCATAACTGCAGCATTCGCAGAGTCAGGCCTGATCACTGTGATTGCTAAGAGTTTTTTTGGTAGCGTTTTGGTGAACTGGCAAGCACCAGCCCCAGGCAGCGTCAGGTTAGTGCCAGTAGTGCTAACACCCATGCACACACCGTACACCTCCCTTAGTGGTATAGTATCTGAACAGATCAATATCTGATCCGATCAGATCTATACTAGCATCCCCAGCAGTTTAGGGTTCCCAAAAACGCAGTGTTAGCGGGATCAGCCCAGATACCTGCTAGCACCTGCGTTTTGCCCCTCCGCCCGGCCCAGCCCAGCCCACCCAAGTGCAGTATCGATCGATCACTGACACTTACAAAACACTAAACGCATAACTGCAGCGTTCGCAGAGTCAGGCCTGATCCCTGCGATCGCTAACAGTTTTTTTGGTAGCGTTTTGGTGAACTGGCAAGCGCCAGCAGCCTAGTACACCCTGGTCGTAGTCAAACCAGCATTGCAGGAACACTTGGTGACGTGGCGAGTCCCATTAGTGCAGTTCAAGCTGGTGAGGTGGCAAGCACAAGTAGTGTCCCGCTGCCACCAAGAAGAAGACAAACACAGGCCCGTTGTGCCCATAATGCCCTTCCTGCTGCATTCGTCAATCCTAATTGGGAACCCATTACTTCTGCAACACCCGTACTTCCCCCATTCACATCCCCAACCAAATGCAGTTGGCCGCATGAGAGGCATTTTCTTTATGTCCTCCTGAGTACCCCTACCCGACGAACCCCCCCAAAAAGATGTCGTGTCTGCAGCAAGCGCGGCTATAGGCGTGACACCCGCTATTATTTTCCCTCCTGTCCTGACAATCCTGTTCTTTGCATTGGTGAATGTTTTGAACGCTACCATGCATTAGTTATTAGCGTAGGGTACAGCACTGCACAGACTAGGCACACTTTCACAGGGTCTCCCAAGATGCCATCGCATTTTGAGAGACCCGAACCTGGAACCGGTTACAGTTATAAAAGTTACAAAAAGAGGTGTAAAAAAAAAATAAATATATATATATATATATATATAAAATAAAAAAAAATAATTATAGTTGTCGTTTTATTGTTCTCTCTCTCTCTATTCTCTCTCTATTGTTCTGCTCTTTTTTACTGTATTCTATTCTGCAATGTTTTATTGTTGTTATGTTTTATTATGTTTACTTTTCAGGTATGTAATTTTTTATACTTTACTGTTTACTGTGTTTAATTGTTAACCATTTTTTTGTTTTCAGGTATACCATTCACGACTTTGAATGATTATACCAGAATGATGCCTGCAGGTTTAGGTATCATCTTGGTATCATTCTTTTCAGCCAGCGGTCGGCTTTCATGTAAAAGTAATCCTAGCAGCTAATTAGCCTCTAGACTGCTTTTACAAGCAGAGAGGTGATAAGGGCGCTCTGGTGGAGGTGGGTAGCTGGTCAGAGGGATGATAGTGATGAGATGGCACTTCTGGCAGCACTTTGGTTAGAGGAGAAGCAACTCTGAAGATATAAAAAAGGAAAAGAAAGGCGCCTTTCTTTTCCTTTTTTGCTTTTACAAGCAGTGGGAGGGAATGTCTCCCCCCCCACCGTCTTCCATGTTTTTCTCTGGCTCACCTGTCCCAACAGGGAACCTGAGAATGCAGCCGTTGATTCAGCCAGCTGACCATGGAGCTGATCAGAGACGAGAATGGCTCCAATCATCTCAATGGTCTAAGAAACCGGAAGCTATGAGCATTTCATGAATTAGATTTTGCCGGATGTAAACAGCGCCATTGGGAAATTGGGAAAGCATTTTATCACACCGATCCTGGTGTGGTCAGATGCTTTGAGGGCAGAGGAGAGATCTAGGGTCTAATAGACCCCATTTTTTTAAAGAAAGAGTACCTGTCACTACCTATTGCTATCATAGGGGATATTTACATTCCCCTATGAAAGGAACAGTTTAAAAATAAGATAAAAAAGCAAAAAAAAAAAAAGCAAAAAAAAAAAGCACCCCTGTCCCCCCTACTCTCGCGCAAAAGCGAACGCAAGCATTGGTCTGGCGTCAAATGTAAACAGCAATTGCACCATGCATGTGAGGTATCACCGCGAAGGTCAGATCAAGGGCAGTAATTTTAGCAGTAGACCCCCTCTGTAAATCTAAAGTGGTAACCTGTAAAGGCTTTTAAAGGCTTTTAAAAATGTATGTAGTTTGTCGCCACTGCACGTTTGTGCGCAATTTTAAAGCATGTCATGTTTGGTATCCATGTACTCGGCCTAAGATCATCTTTTTTATTTCATCAAACATTTGGACAATATAGTGTGTTTTAGTGCAATAAAATTAAAAGAAAAGTGTGTTTTTTCCCCCAAAAAATGCGTTTGAAAAATCGTTGCGCAAATACTGTGTGAAAAACAAATGAAACACCAACCATTTTAACCTGTAGGGCCTTTGCTTTAAAAAAATATATAATGTTTGGGGGTTCAAAGTAATTTTCTTGCAAAAAAAAAAATTTTTCATGTAAACAAATAGTGTCAGAAAGGGCTTTGTCTTCAAGTGGTTAGAAGAGTGGGTTATGTGTGACATAAGCTTCTAAATGTTGTGCATAAAATGCCAGGACAGTTCAAAACCCCCCAAATGACCCCATTTTGGAAAGTAGATACCCCAAGCTATTTGCTGAGAGGTATAGTGAGTATTTTGCAGACCTCACTTTTTGTCACAAAGTTTTGAAAATTGAAAAAAGAAAAAAAAAATGTTTCTTGTCTTTCTTCATTTTCAAAAACAAATGAGAGCTGCAAAATACTCACTATGCCTCTCAGCAAATAACTTGTGGTGTCTACTTTCCAAAATGGGGTCATTTGGGGGGGTTTGTGCCATCTGGGCATTTTATGGCCTTCAAAACTGTGATAGGTAGTGAGGAGTGAAATAAAAAATTTACGCCCTTAGAAATCCTGAAGGCGGTGATTGGTTTTCGGGGCCCTGTACGCGGCTAGGCTCCCAAAAAGTTTCACACATGTGGTATCCTCATACTCAGGAGAAGTAGCTAAATGTATTTTGGGGTGCAATTCCACATATGCCCATGCCCTGTGTGAGCAATATATAATTTAGTGACAGCTTTTTGTAAATTTTTTTTTTTGTCGTTATTCAATCACTTGGGACAAAAAAAATAATATTCAATGGGCTCAACATGCCTCTCAGCAATTTCCTTGGGGTGTCTACTTTCCAAAATGGGGTCATTTGGCAGGGTTTGTACTGTCCTGCCATTTTAGCACCTCAAGAAATGATATAGGCAGTCATAAACTAAAAGCTGTGTAAATTCCAGAAAATGTACCCTAGTTTGTAGGCGCTATAACTTTTGTGCAAACCAATAAATATATGCTTATTGACATTTTTTTTTACCAAAGACATGTGGCCGAATACATTTTGGCCTAAATGTATGACTAAAATTGAGTTTATTGGATTTTTTATATAACAAAAAGTAGAAAATATCATTTTTTTTCAAAATTTTCGTGTTTTTTCCATTTATAGCGCAAAAAATAAAAACCACAGAGGTGATCAAATATCATCAAAAGAAAGCTCTATTTGTGGGAAGAAAAGGACACAAATTTTGTTTGGGTGCAGCATTGCATAACCGCGCAATTAGCAGTTAAAGTGACGCAGTGCCAAATTGTAAAAAGTGCTCTGGTCAGGAAGGGGGTAAATCCTTTCGGGGCTGAAGTGGTTAAGGACGTGACAGCTGGCTTCCCGCCCCCCCCCCAGTTACTAACTAGCTATATACAGTGTTAAAATAATAACCGCTAAACACATTAAAAAAATCGTATCACAAATGCAACATTTGAGTTTCTGGTGACGTTCCATTGAAATCTACTACCTGCAAATTGGGTGAAAAAGTCCCCGACCATTTCCAAAAACCCACTGGCCACAAAACGCATAGATGTGAACTAGTACCATAGGAAATCATGTTAAATGGACTGTAGAGTGTTTCTGAAAATTGCAAAACACACAAAAGAATGCATAGGTGTGAACCTAGGGTCAGGGCCAGTTCACACTGAAGTGAATCCAGTTCGGGTTCCTGCATCACATACAACTAGCAGGCAGTTCACACAGCCATATGCAAACTGCTGGGAGTGTCAGTAGAAAGCTAATGACACCCCCAAATCAGTTCGCATATCACAGAGTGAACTGTAAATTCAGACAACACCCATACGATCCACTTCTGCTGCGGACCAAAAAAAGGGTCCTGTACGAGTATGGTCCAAATGCGATGCAAATTTAACCATAAAATCTGTATGGCTGAGTTTGCATCACACAGACATCGCATATGATTTGCAGTGTGGGGCAAATCACATCTGATGTCGGACAGCACAGCAGTGTGAACCGGCCCTAAGGCCCCTTTCACACTTGTGCGACATGTCCTGTAACTCCTGCATCCATAGACCTCAAGATTACACTGGTATTGCTTAAAATCACATCAAATTTGTGGCAAACAGCGCTGCAAAATCGTGGGACTTTCAGGTCGCACAAGTGTGAAAGGGGCCTTATGGACCTCAAGTTCTATGAAAAGTCTGCCAAATGTGAAAGGAACCTAATGAGATTCATTGATAACACCTTTGAATTAGGTCCCATTTGCACTTATGCAACCAATGCCTGTGTAATCTTGCGGTCTATGGACCTCAAGTTGCATCAAAGTCAAATCAAAGTAGTGCAGGGTCAAATTTGACCCACTTGCAGGATGCACAAGTGACAATAGTGCCTAATTCAAAAGGTATTATCCATGAAATTCATTCACACTGCTGCAGCCTGAAAGTCACACTATTTTGCTGCCACTTTGCTGCTGCAACTGGGCCCCAACTTCTGGAAATGCCTGTGTAATATTGAGCCCTATGTACCTCTAGTCACACCAAAGTAGTACAGGGAGTACTTTGACATTGTTGCAACTTGAAGTAGCACATATATGAATGGTTATCATTGACAATCATGGGGTACAACTTGTCATACAATTCGGAGGTCCAAATTTGCTGGAAAAGTCGCCCAACTGTGAAACAAACCATATATATTTTAATAGAAAGGAGCTCTGATTTATATTTGCATAGTCCTTACTGATTTACATCAGCAGAACAAATGCAGGAAGTGATGTGTGCACATGGGCCAGAAGCAAATGTGTGGTGATGCCAAACAAATCAATGAACCCCACCCCCAACATTAAGTAAGTACAAGTACATATCCTACACTTACCCGGCAAATGAGCAGCACCTCCTCTTTGCTAAACCTTAGAGAGGACAAAGCTTTACTTTGCGTGTATAACAGGTAACATTTCATACAACTCACCCACCAGCCCACATCATTTTTATCTGCAAGATTATAGAAACATAGTTTACAGACAAAGCATTCCAACATAATATTAAAAAAGGCATATATTCAAAATATAACACCCACCACCAGCCCACAATCCACACACATAAATAGGTGACCATGTTCTGCTGGAAGCTACATTTCTGTGTACATGATTAAGCAATGAGATCAAAGAGTAGAATGTCAGCACATGCTCCCAAACCTGGTTGGGAGGTTTGGCATGGTCAGACAGGAACAATACACACACAACATTGACAGAATGGTCACATAAATCCACTTTTGATGGAAAAATGCACAAGAATTTCAGCAAACAAACAGCCCTAGTTGGGCGTTTGTCAATATGTACAATATCATTCCTTCTCCCCCACAAATCAAAGTCAAATCAAAGTAGTGCAGGGTCAAATTTGACCCACTTGCAGGATGCACAAGTGACAATAGTGCCTAATTCAAAAGGTATTATCCATGAAATTCATTCACACTGCTGCAGCCTGAAAGTCACACTATTTTGCTGCCACTTTGCTGCTGCAACTTGGCCCCAACTTCTGGAAATGCCTGTGTAATATTGAGCCCTATGTACCTCTAGTCACACCAAAGTAGTACAGGGAGTACTTTGACATTGTTGCAACTTGAAGTAGCACATATATGAATGGTTATCATTGACAATCATGGGGTACAACTTGTCATACAATTCGGAGGTCCAAATTTGCTGGAAAAGTCGCCCAACTGTGAAACAAACCATATATATTTTAATAGAAAGGAGCTCTGATTTATAATTGCATAGTCCTTACTGATTTACATCAGCAGAACAAATGCAGGAAGTGATGTGCGCACATGGGCCAGAAGCAAATGTGTGGTGATGCCAAACAAATCAATGAACCCCACCCCCAACATTAAGTAAGTACAAGTACATATCCTACACTTACCCGGCAAATGAGCAGCACCTCCTCTTTGCTAAAGAGGGACCTCACCATATCCACCTAGATCCTGACCAGCACAGGAACTTCTGGGTGATTACAATGACTAATTTCCAGGTCAGAAGGTGAATATTTGCAGCTGCGAATATTTGATCACAACCACGGTTAGAATTTTTTTATCTTTGTTTATTTGCAGATATGCCAATCTGTATTTCTACATATAATGATATTTGAAGGTAAACTTAAGGGAGTTCGATAAGAAATGGTGTCCCTGAGATATCAGCAGGTGAATTAGAAAGACAAAGTCCCAGTTTGAGCCCTGGTTCACACTGACAGCAGGAGGAAATCATGCAAGTTCAGCTGAACTCACACAATTTCATTCCCATGTGTGGTGGGGGGTTATTTCAGAGAAATATGTGCAGGTTTCTGCACTGATGTCAATAAAAATTGCACCCCGAAGTCACCAAAAATAGTACAGAAACTACTTTTGGAAATTGTGGCGCCACCCCAATTAGAACGGTGCAATTGCTGCCAATTTGACATGTCAAATCGCACCAATGTGAACTAGGGCTGACACATACAACACTGCCTATCGACCAGCTAAATTCATTAGCTGCAATTCTCCACAGCTGTTATATATAAAGATTCCACCTTTATCATTTACTTGCAGGTGTGCTGAAGTGATTCATTTTTTTGGTGCACAAATACATATAGAAATGAAATATAAAAGAAAGATATTGCACTTCCCCAAAACCACCATCCCCAAAACAAATAAAAAAGAGAAAGAAAAGGGAAAAAAACACAGCAAACAAGCTCAATAATGTACTTTTATTTTGCAGCAGAAACAAAATTGTGTACATTCCATTTACTAGCTTAAAAAAAATATACAGGATACATGGTGCTACATTTAGAAAAACAGTTAGCAATTGTGTTTTAAGGGCCCTGCTCATAGGAGCTTACAATCTAAAATTTGTCTAAACCTTAGAGAGGACAAAGCTTTACTTTGCATGTATAACAGGTAACATTTCATACAACTCACCCACCAGCCCACATCATTTTTATCTGCAAGATTATAGAAACATAGTTTACAGACAAAGCATTCCAACATAATGTTAAAAAAGGCATATATTCAAAATATAACACCCACCACCAGCCCACAATCCACACACATAAACAGGTGACCATGTTCTCCTGGAAGCTACATTTCTGTGTACATGATTAAGCAATGAGATCAAAGAGTAGAATGTCAGCACATGCTCCCAAACCTGGTTGGGAGGTTTGGCATGGTCAGACAGGAACAATACACACACAACATTGACAGAATGGTCACATAAATCCACTTTTGATGGAAAAATGCACAAGAATTTCAGCAAACAAACAGCCCTAGTTGGGCGTTTGTCAATATGCACAATATCATTCCTTATTGTGCATTGGTCTGGCGTCAAATGTAAACAGCAATTGCACCATGCATGTGAGGTATCACCGCGAAGGTCAGATCAAGGGCAGTAATTTTAGCAGTAGACCCCCTCTGTAAATCTAAAGTGGTAACCTGTAAAGGCTTTTAAAGGCTTTTAAAAATGTATGTAGTTTGTCGCCACTGCACGTTTGTGCGCAATTTTAAAGCATGTCATGTTTGGTATCCATGTACTCGGCCTAAGATCATCTTTTTTATTTCATCAAACATTTGGACAATATAGTGTGTTTTAGTGCAATAAAATTAAAAGAAAAGTGTGTTTTTTCCCCCAAAAAATGCGTTTGAAAAATCGTTGCGCAAATACTGTGTGAAAAACAAATGAAACACCAACCATTTTAACCTGTAGGGCCTTTGCTTTAAAAAAATATATAATGTTTGGGGGTTCAAAGTAATTTTCTTGCAAAAAAAAAAATTTTTCATGTAAACAAATAGTGTCAGAAAGGGCTTTGTCTTCAAGTGGTTAGAAGAGTGGGTTATGTGTGACATAAGCTTCTAAATGTTGTGCATAAAATGCCAGGACAGTTCAAAACCCCCCAAATGACCCCATTTTGGAAAGTAGATACCCCAAGCTATTTGCTGAGAGGTATAGTGAGTATTTTGCAGACCTCACTTTTTGTCACAAAGTTTTGAAAATTGAAAAAAGAAAAAAAAAATGTTTCTTGTCTTTCTTCATTTTCAAAAACAAATGAGAGCTGCAAAATACTCACTATGCCTCTCAGCAAATAACTTGTGGTGTCTACTTTCCAAAATGGGGTCATTTGGGGGGGTTTGTGCCATCTGGGCATTTTATGGCCTTCAAAACTGTGATAGGTAGTGAGGAGTGAAATAAAAAATTTACGCCCTTAGAAATCCTGAAGGCGGTGATTGGTTTTCGGGGCCCTGTACGCGGCTAGGCTCCCAAAAAGTTTCACACATGTGGTATCCTCATACTCAGGAGAAGTAGCTAAATGTATTTTGGGGTGCAATTCCACATATGCCCATGCCCTGTGTGAGCAATATATAATTTAGTGACAGCTTTTTGTAAATTTTTTTTTTTGTCGTTATTCAATCACTTGGGACAAAAAAAATAATATTCAATGGGCTCAACATGCCTCTCAGCAATTTCCTTGGGGTGTCTACTTTCCAAAATGGGGTCATTTGGCAGGGTTTGTACTGTCCTGCCATTTTAGCACCTCAAGAAATGATATAGGCAGTCATAAACTAAAAGCTGTGTAAATTCCAGAAAATGTACCCTAGTTTGTAGGCGCTATAACTTTTGTGCAAACCAATAAATATATGCTTATTGACATTTTTTTTTACCAAAGACATGTGGCCAAATACATTTTGGCCTAAATGTATGACTAAAATTGAGTTTATTGGATTTTTTATATAACAAAAAGTAGAAAATATCATTTTTTTTCAAAATTTTCGTGTTTTTTCCATTTATAGCGCAAAAAATAAAAACCACAGAGGTGATCAAATATCATCAAAAGAAAGCTCTATTTGTGGGAAGAAAAGGACACAAATTTTGTTTGGGTGCAGCATTGCATAACCGCGCAATTAGCAGTTAAAGTGACGCAGTGCCAAATTGTAAAAAGTGCTCTGGTCAGGAAGGGGGTAAATCCTTTCGGGGCTGAAGTGGTTAAGGACGTGACAGCTGGCTTCCCGCCCCCCCCCCAGTTACTAACTAGCTATATACAGTGTTAAAATAATAACCGCTAAACACATTAAAAAAATCGTATCACAAATGCAACATTTGAGTTTCTGGTGACGTTCCATTGAAATCTACTACCTGCAAATTGGGTGAAAAAGTCCCCGACCATTTCCAAAAACCCACTGGCCACAAAACGCATAGATGTGAACTAGTACCATAGGAAATCATGTTAAATGGACTGTAGAGTGTTTCTGAAAATTGCAAAACACACAAAAGAATGCATAGGTGTGAACCTAGGGTCAGGGCCAGTTCACACTGAAGTGAATCCAGTTCGGGTTCCTGCATCACATACAACTAGCAGGCAGTTCACACAGCCATATGCAAACTGCTGGGAGTGTCAGTAGAAAGCTAATGACACCCCCAAATCAGTTCGCATATCACAGAGTGAACTGTAAATTCAGACAACACCCATACGATCCACTTCTGCTGCGGACCAAAAAAAGGGTCCTGTACGAGTATGGTCCAAATGCGATGCAAATTTAACCATAAAATCTGTATGGCTGAGTTTGCATCACACAGACATCGCATATGATTTGCAGTGTGGGGCAAATCACATCTGATGTCGGACAGCACAGCAGTGTGAACCGGCCCTAAGGCCCCTTTCACACTTGTGCGACATGTCCTGTAACTCCTGCATCCATAGACCTCAAGATTACACTGGTATTGCTTAAAATCACATCAAATTTGTGGCAAACAGCGCTGCAAAATCGTGGGACTTTCAGGTCGCACAAGTGTGAAAGGGGCCTTATGGACCTCAAGTTCTATGAAAAGTCTGCCAAATGTGAAAGGAACCTAATGAGATTCATTGATAACACCTTTGAATTAGGTCCCATTTGCACTTATGCAACCAATGCCTGTGTAATCTTGCGGTCTATGGACCTCAAGTTGCATCAAAGTCAAATCAAAGTAGTGCAGGGTCAAATTTGACCCACTTGCAGGATGCACAAGTGACAATAGTGCCTAATTCAAAAGGTATTATCCATGAAATTCATTCACACTGCTGCAGCCTGAAAGTCACACTATTTTGCTGCCACTTTGCTGCTGCAACTGGGCCCCAACTTCTGGAAATGCCTGTGTAATATTGAGCCCTATGTACCTCTAGTCACACCAAAGTAGTACAGGGAGTACTTTGACATTGTTGCAACTTGAAGTAGCACATATATGAATGGTTATCATTGACAATCATGGGGTACAACTTGTCATACAATTCGGAGGTCCAAATTTGCTGGAAAAGTCGCCCAACTGTGAAACAAACCATATATATTTTAATAGAAAGGAGCTCTGATTTATATTTGCATAGTCCTTACTGATTTACATCAGCAGAACAAATGCAGGAAGTGATGTGTGCACATGGGCCAGAAGCAAATGTGTGGTGATGCCAAACAAATCAATGAACCCCACCCCCAACATTAAGTAAGTACAAGTACATATCCTACACTTACCCGGCAAATGAGCAGCACCTCCTCTTTGCTAAACCTTAGAGAGGACAAAGCTTTACTTTGCGTGTATAACAGGTAACATTTCATACAACTCACCCACCAGCCCACATCATTTTTATCTGCAAGATTATAGAAACATAGTTTACAGACAAAGCATTCCAACATAATATTAAAAAAGGCATATATTCAAAATATAACACCCACCACCAGCCCACAATCCACACACATAAATAGGTGACCATGTTCTGCTGGAAGCTACATTTCTGTGTACATGATTAAGCAATGAGATCAAAGAGTAGAATGTCAGCACATGCTCCCAAACCTGGTTGGGAGGTTTGGCATGGTCAGACAGGAACAATACACACACAACATTGACAGAATGGTCACATAAATCCACTTTTGATGGAAAAATGCACAAGAATTTCAGCAAACAAACAGCCCTAGTTGGGCGTTTGTCAATATGTACAATATCATTCCTTCTCCCCCACAAATCAAAGTCAAATCAAAGTAGTGCAGGGTCAAATTTGACCCACTTGCAGGATGCACAAGTGACAATAGTGCCTAATTCAAAAGGTATTATCCATGAAATTCATTCACACTGCTGCAGCCTGAAAGTCACACTATTTTGCTGCCACTTTGCTGCTGCAACTTGGCCCCAACTTCTGGAAATGCCTGTGTAATATTGAGCCCTATGTACCTCTAGTCACACCAAAGTAGTACAGGGAGTACTTTGACATTGTTGCAACTTGAAGTAGCACATATATGAATGGTTATCATTGACAATCATGGGGTACAACTTGTCATACAATTCGGAGGTCCAAATTTGCTGGAAAAGTCGCCCAACTGTGAAACAAACCATATATATTTTAATAGAAAGGAGCTCTGATTTATAATTGCATAGTCCTTACTGATTTACATCAGCAGAACAAATGCAGGAAGTGATGTGCGCACATGGGCCAGAAGCAAATGTGTGGTGATGCCAAACAAATCAATGAACCCCACCCCCAACATTAAGTAAGTACAAGTACATATCCTACACTTACCCGGCAAATGAGCAGCACCTCCTCTTTGCTAAAGAGGGACCTCACCATATCCACCTAGATCCTGACCAGCACAGGAACTTCTGGGTGATTACAATGACTAATTTCCAGGTCAGAAGGTGAATATTTGCAGCTGCGAATATTTGATCACAACCACGGTTAGAATTTTTTTATCTTTGTTTATTTGCAGATATGCCAATCTGTATTTCTACATATAATGATATTTGAAGGTAAACTTAAGGGAGTTCGATAAGAAATGGTGTCCCTGAGATATCAGCAGGTGAATTAGAAAGACAAAGTCCCAGTTTGAGCCCTGGTTCACACTGACAGCAGGAGGAAATCATGCAAGTTCAGCTGAACTCACACAATTTCATTCCCATGTGTGGTGGGGGGTTATTTCAGAGAAATATGTGCAGGTTTCTGCACTGATGTCAATAAAAATTGCACCCCGAAGTCACCAAAAATAGTACAGAAACTACTTTTGGAAATTGTGGCGCCACCCCAATTAGAACGGTGCAATTGCTGCCAATTTGACATGTCAAATCGCACCAATGTGAACTAGGGCTGACACATACAACACTGCCTATCGACCAGCTAAATTCATTAGCTGCAATTCTCCACAGCTGTTATATATAAAGATTCCACCTTTATCATTTACTTGCAGGTGTGCTGAAGTGATTCATTTTTTTGGTGCACAAATACATATAGAAATGAAATATAAAAGAAAGATATTGCACTTCCCCAAAACCACCATCCCCAAAACAAATAAAAAAGAGAAAGAAAAGGGAAAAAAACACAGCAAACAAGCTCAATAATGTACTTTTATTTTGCAGCAGAAACAAAATTGTGTACATTCCATTTACTAGCTTAAAAAAAATATACAGGATACATGGTGCTACATTTAGAAAAACAGTTAGCAATTGTGTTTTAAGGGCCCTGCTCATAGGAGCTTACAATCTAAAATTTGTCTAAACCTTAGAGAGGACAAAGCTTTACTTTGCATGTATAACAGGTAACATTTCATACAACTCACCCACCAGCCCACATCATTTTTATCTGCAAGATTATAGAAACATAGTTTACAGACAAAGCATTCCAACATAATGTTAAAAAAGGCATATATTCAAAATATAACACCCACCACCAGCCCACAATCCACACACATAAACAGGTGACCATGTTCTCCTGGAAGCTACATTTCTGTGTACATGATTAAGCAATGAGATCAAAGAGTAGAATGTCAGCACATGCTCCCAAACCTGGTTGGGAGGTTTGGCATGGTCAGACAGGAACAATACACACACAACATTGACAGAATGGTCACATAAATCCACTTTTGATGGAAAAATGCACAAGAATTTCAGCAAACAAACAGCCCTAGTTGGGCGTTTGTCAATATGCACAATATCATTCCTTCTCCCCCACAAATCACAGCAAAAAACCTGGCTTTCTCAGGCTAAAAGAACCCTCCTACTGCAGCCCTTTATATAAGATAGGTTGTATTGTTAGCACACTGACACACACCCAATAGAAATGCGCGCCCACCGAGGGGGGCAGAGCCGGCGTGCAAGGAGTATGGCCGCATGAGATCTTAGCTCCTTGCCACACGGATCTTCTGGACACTAAAACAGCGACTCAGGGCATCATACAGTGGCAGTTTTCACAGCCAGTAGGTCGGGAACAGCCACAGAGCATGCTGAGGAGAAGAAGAGAGGGGAAAAAACCTGGTAAGATGAAGGACTTCTATACTCACTCAGGCCGCCCGCACAGCCAAGATGGTGCCGGTGCCATGCAGAGCTCTCCCAGCGCTACACTATATAAATGCTAAAGCAAACTGGGACACTGACAAATCATGCAATAACCATATCAAACAATTTCAGACAGCATCACAGTCCTCTTCTACTGCTAGCAGCCCTTTTAAGGCTAAACAAAAGATGATGCACAATACATCCGCTGACATTGAGGATAGGGACACTGGCACATCTCTGGATGACACACTTGAGTTCCAGGATGCCATAGCTGCTTTCCCCACAAGCAACCAACCTGTTATGGACTCTACACTAAAAGACATGCTGGTGTCCCTTAGAAGTGCAATCCACACAGACATGCTACAGCTCATGAAACAATGTAAATCAGAGGTGGCTGAGGTTAGCGATAGAGTTACCCATATTGAAAATAAAATGGGGGAATTCGCAGAAACCTTCAACAGCATGGTTGACACACACAATGAGCATGAAGATGACATAATGTGGCTTAAAACAAAGGTCACCGACCTTGAAGACCATTCCAGAAGGAACAACATTAAAATAAGAGGTACTCCTGAAACAATGAAACCCCCTGAATTAATGGCTTACTTAACCAATATAATGAAAGAGACCCTTCCTGATTTACCTCTGGAGGAGCTGGTTATAGACCGTATACATAGACTTCCAAAACCGCTACACATCCCTGCCAAACTTCCTAGAGATACGATTGCTAGGATCCATTACTACAGGGTCAAAGAAAAATTGATGTACGCCACGAGACATGCCGAACACCTACCAGATTGCGTGGAAGGGTTGTCATTCTTCACAGACCTCTCTGCCCAAACTATGCAGAGAAGGTGCAACCTTATGACCATAACAAAACCACTCAGAAATCACAGCATCCCCTACTGTTGGAATTACTCAGCCACACTTTTAATTACTAATGGGGAACAAGAATTCTGCATAAATACAATAGAAGAGGGTCTAAGGCTGCTGGGAAAATGGAGAATCATCATCAAGGATCCATAGGAGCCCAGGGCCTTGCAGGAGCATCCTCCATCACCCAAAACCTAATTGCAATTCATTGTCTGCAGTTCATGCCCTTTCACTACGGTTCTGATTAATTGATCCGGAAGATCCACCCGGCATCCATACGATTACTATGAACCCCAGAATCATAAGCAGGTTTTCCACCTGCGCAGATTTCAAAGAAATCTCAAAATTTTTTAAAGTGAGCTTAACTTTTTATTTTTTCTATTTTGTTACTTGTGATTTCAGACTGTTAACCCTTCTTTATTGCAGTTCGAAGTTTGTTCATAATAATACGCATAATTCACTCCCAAGCAACAGCGTTCCCAGAAAGATTGTCACAGAAGTAAGAATCTGCAAATACCTTTGACAGCTCTTGGTTACCACTAGAGCATCAGCAGGGTAAGACCACTTTCATTTAATTACAGGTCATCTGCCCAAATACACCCATACAAAAGGGATACACTCTTTTTCACAATGACTTTCAAGATAACCTCCTTAAATGTCAATGGCTTAAACAGCCCACAAAAAAGACATATGCTATGGAAAGAAGCACACTGTCAGACCTCTACTTACCAGAATGGTGAGTCCGCTTGGGCAGAGGGTAGACTCCCTTACGTGTCCGACTCGCGGCCCCTGGTAGAGTATACAGGAAGCACATGAGTGCATAGTGGTATGGGAGCCTGGTGCAGGAGTCTAGATGCCGGAAGAGAAGTGAACTTCAAACAGCAGGCAGAAATTGGGAACACTGGCAACAGGTGCTGAGCAGGAGCAGAGCAGGGAAGTCTGGGTACAAGCTGGGTTTGGCAACAGGCAGGCAAAGAGGTACAATGGAGCAAGCGGAAGAGTAGTCAAAACAGGCAGAGGTCAGGTGCGGGCAGAGTTCAGAGGAATCCAGGAAACAAGCCGGGTTGTCAGGAGATCAAAGCACAGATACAGGAAACAGGAACAAGGCACGGAAGAGCTGTTGATCAGGCAGCACCGAGCAGAGTGTGAAGCAGGCCTAAATAGGCTGATTGGCGCCAAACGCCGCGTTGTCTTCGGGAACGTACCCTCTCCTTTTAATGAGGTATTGGGTTTGATTGCATCTCCTCCTGCAATCTAGAATTGCTTCCACTTCAAATTCCTCCTCATTGTTAACTATAATAGGCTTGGGTGGGCCGGTACTATGGCCAGCAAAGGAATTTGGAGTAACGGGTTTCAGGAGAGACACGTGAAATACTGTATGCTCCTTCAGAAATTTAGGCAGGTCAAGTTTATAGGCGACGTTAATTATCTTTTCTTTTCACCAAGAAGGGACCCAAGAATTTAGGACCCAGCTTTTTAGAAGGACAGGCTAATTTCAGGTTGGTGGTGGACAACCACACTTGGTCCCCAGGTTCCAAAACAAGTTCCCCGCGCCTCTTCTTGTCGAACATTCTTTTATAGTATTCCTGGGCCTTTGCCATGGTATCCTGTAGTAGTTTATTGTTGACTGAGAAGAAATCCAAGGTTTCGGAGACTGCAGGAACAGTACATTCAGGTATTGACCCAGGCAGAAAGGACGGGTGGAAGCCAAAGTTGGCGTAGAATGGTGTCTGATTGGTGGAAGAATGCAGGGAGTTGTTATATGAGAACTCCGCAACAGGGAGCAAGGAAGCCCAATCATCTTGAGAAAAAGCATAAAAACAACGGAGATATTGTTTCAGAGTCCGATTGGTTCTTTCAGTTTGCCCATTTGACTGGGGATGATATGCTGAAGAAAATGCCAATTCAATTTCCAAGGAGCCACAGAGGGCTTTCCAGAACCTAGAGGTAAACTGGACACCTCTGTTAGATACTATATTCTTTGGGACTCTGTGCAATCTTATTATTTCTTTAATGAAGATAGTAGCTGTCTCCATGGCTGAGGGATTGCCCTTCATGGGAAGAAAATGGGCCATCTTAGACAGCCTATCTACCACAACAAAGATGGAGGAAAAGCCTTCTGATGGGGGAAGTTCAATGATGAAGTCCATCGAGATCATACTCCACGGTCTCTCTGGGACCGGTAGAGGTTTTAATAGGTCCCAGGCTCTTGTCCGGCTGTCCTTGCTTCTGGCACAAGTATTGCATGACTCGACATAGTCCTTGCAGTCCTTAATGAGATGAGGTCACCAAAAGGTACGTTGTATCAGGTCAGTTGTTTTCTGTGCACCAAAATGCCCAGCCAACTTATGGTCATGGCAAAGTTCCAACACATGTATCCTTAGGTCCTCAGGGAACACAATCTTGTCTTTATGCCAGAACAGGCCGTCTTTAACACAAGTCTCAGCAGGAGGGGTCATCCCCATAGAGGCCCATCTAATTCGGGAGACAAGGTCCTCTTGAAGAAGCAGGAAGTTCCCAGAGGGAAGAATGGTGTCCGGAGGTAGGGTTTTCTCAGAGTCATGGAACATATGGGAGAGCGCATCTGGCTTGACATTTTTGGATCCGGGTCTGTAGGTAATGTGGAACTGGATTCGGTAAAAAAAAAGTGCCCATCTGGCCTGCCACGGTCTTAGTCTCTTAGCTGTTCTCAGGTACTCCAAGTTCTCATGGTCTGTATAGACCAGAATGGGATGTGCAGCACCCTCCAATAGATAACGCCACTCCTCCAAAGCCGTCTTAAAGGCCAGGAGTTCCTAATCCCCCACATCATAATTCCTTTCGGATGATGAAAGTTTACGTGAGAAGAACCCCACTGGATATAGGAGCACCTTGGCGCCTTGCCGCTGGGAGAGCACTGCTACCGCAACTTCAGATGTGTCAACCTCCAAAACTAAAGGTAACGCTGGGTTAGGGTGTTTGAGGATAGTGACCCGAAGTGAACAGTGCTTTGAGTTCTTCAAATGCCAGCTGTGCTTAGGGAGTCCAGCAGAATCTGGTTCCTTGTCTGGTAAGCTCGGTAATCGGAGCGATTATTGAAGAGAATCCTTTGATGAATTTCCTATAGAAATTGGCAAAGTCAATGAAGCGCTGTACCCCTTTTCTATCTGCAGGTGCAGGCCAATCCAGGATGGCAGATACTTTTTGAGGGTCCATCTTAATGCCCTCGGCCGAGATGACTAGGCCCAGAAACTGAACACATTGGAGCTCAAACTCGCATTTCTCGAGTTTGGTGCAAAGCCCAAGTCGAGTGAGAACATTCCAGACATGCCTGCGGTGATCGACCAGTGAAGCAGAGAAAATCAGGGTATCGTCCCAGTAAACTATGACGTACAGGTCAAGGTAATCACGGAAGACATCGTTAACAAAGTGCTGGAATGTCGCTGGAGCATTACACAGCCCGAAGGGCATGATGAGGTACTCGATGTGCCCGAATCGAGTACGAAAGGCCATCTTCCATTCGTCACCTTTTCTGATACAGATTAAATTGTAAGCTCTGCGGAGGTCCAACTTTGTGAAAACTGTTGCGGTTCCCAGCCTTTGAAAGAGTTCAGGTACTAGGGGTAGTGGGTATCTGTTCTTAATAGTAATTTTATTCAACTCCCGGTAGTCGATGCAGGGACGTAAGGAGTGATCCTTTTTCTCGACAAAGAAGATGCCTGCACTGGCTGGAGAGGTGGAAGGACGAATGAACCCTTTCTTCAGGTTTTCATCTATGTAGTGCTTTAAGGTGCCCAACTCCTGCTCAGTTAACGTAAAGATCCTCCCGAAGGGAACTTCGGACCCGGGTAGAAGTTCTATCAGACAGTCGGCCTGTGTACTGGGAGAGTCTCAGCTCCCTTCTTGCTAAATACATCCAGAAAATCCTGGTAGGGTTTGGGAACTGACTAGCGTAATTCAGTGTCTGAGTCCAGGCAAAGAAGCTGGGATGTTGTTGCGGATCTTCCATGTAAACAGTGTTGCCGGCAGTATTCAGAGAGGAATTGAATTTCTCCTGTAGTCCAGTTAATACTGGGGTTGTGTGCTGGCAACCAGGGCATTCCTAGGATGATTGGGAAGAGAGGAGAGGAGATGGCATCCAAGCGCAGGAGTTCCTGGTGATCAGGGCCTATGGTGGCCAGCAAAGGAACGGTCTCCTGGGTAACTGGACCGAAACTGAGGGTGGATCCATCTGCTAAGTGTACTGCGAGTCCCTGGGCCTTGGACTGAAGAGGAATGCCATGGATGTTAGCAAAGACTAGGTCAATGAAGCCACTACACGCTCCAGAGCCAATGATGACTGATACTGGGATATTCCTTCCGGGAAGCTGCAACGTGATAGAAAGAGCCAGGTGAGTACCAGATTTAGGCAAGACAGGTGCACATACAGAAGAAAAAGGCAGGCACTTACGTATCTTGTTGGGGCAGGATCTCACAAAATGTCCAGGTTCTCCACAGTACAGACATAAGTTGTGGGTACGTCTGCACAACTTTTCTTCTGGAGTAAGAGATGGAGGGATCAGACTGAGTTCCATGGGTTCAGGCACTTCTGTGGCCGGAGCAGAGGAGGCAGAAGGAAATTGACTAGAAGAACTGGAGACCTTAGGGAGCATCCAGATAGGACGAGAGTGGCTAGTAGACCTCATAGAGCGTCTCTCTCTCTTAGGCGGCGATCAATTTGGATGGACAAGTTGATAGGTTCATCCAGGGTCTGAGGTATTCCTATGCGTGCCAACTCGTCTTTAAAAGGGTCTGCTAACCCCATCCGAAATTGGTGTAGCAGGTCAGCGTCATTCCACTCTGTATCAGAGCTCCAGCGTCTGAACTCGACTGCATAATCTTCAGCCGCTCTGCGACCTTGTTGCAGGGAGTACAATGCGGCTTCAGCGGTAGCCATTAGTTGGGGGTCCTCATACAATTGTGACATAGCTAGGAAGAACGCATCCAGGGAATCTAGGGACCCAGATTTCTGCTCCAGAAGGCAGTGAGTCCAGGTTTGAGGCTCGCCGGCCAGTAAGGAGATGACAAACCCACGTTAGTAGCTTCCAATGAAAAGGTGCGAGGCTGTAGAGCGAAATAGAGTTCGCAGGCATTGCGAAAGTCCCGATACTTGCAACGTTCTCCTGTGAACCTTTGGGCGTGGGCACCCTAGGCTCAGGAGGAAGCATTACTACGAAGGGTGCTTGGGAGAGTCCAGCAGCAGATGATCCCTGGGAGTGAGGAGGTGCATAGAGGGCTTGAACTTGTTCCTCTAATCTGGAGTAGCCTTCCTGTAGGCTCTTTACAGCTTGAGTAAGGCCCGCTAGGTGCCTACAAAGTTCATCCATAGGGGAGGCCCCCTGCCCGGACTCGGTCATGGTTGCCTGATACTGTCAGATCTCTACTTACCAGACCAGTGAGTCCGCTTGGGCAGAGGGTAGACTCCCTTATGCATCCGACTCGCGGCCCCTGGTAGAGTATACAGGAAGCACAGGAGTGCGGAGTGGTATGGGAGCCTGGTGCAGGAGTCCAGATGCCGGAAGAGAAGTGAACTTCAAACAGCAGGCAGAAATCGGGAACACTGGCAACAGGTGCTGAGCAGGAGCAGAGCAGGGAAGTCCGGGTACAAGCTGGGTTTGGCAACAGGCAGGCAACGAGGTACAATGGAGCAGGCAGAAGAGTAGTCAAAACAGGCAGAGGTCAGGTGCGGGCAGAGTTCAGAGGAATCCAGAAAACAAGCCGGGTTGTCAGGAGATCAAAGCACAGATACAGGAAACAGGAACAAGGCACAGAAGAGCTGTTGATCAGGCAGCACGGAGCAGAGTGTGAAGTGGGCCTAACTAGGCCAATTGGCGCCAAACGCCGCGCATGTGTGTGCACGCCGACGCGCACAGGCGCGCCCCGGCGCCCAACCAGGTAACCTCTCTGACACACGCACTCAAAGTTGCGATGTCTTTTGCATTCAAGAGACGCATTTCAAAGAAGGTAGTCACCCGAATCTATCTCATAGGCAATTTTCCCACACGTACTTTGCTAACGCACCAACTAAGAAAAGAGGGGTCGCCATGCTAATCAAACATACGGTAGCATTCAAACATTTTTTTCAAACTACTGTGATAAAGATGGTAGATTTATCATATTAACCTGTGAGATCAACAACGTGGTGTGCACTATAATCAACACCAAACAGATGCGCTTTCTTAACAAGCTTTGGAAAAAAGTGAAACAGCGGAGTTCGGGGCATACAATCCTTTGTGGTGACTTGAATGCCATATCTAACCTACAAATGGACATATCTAGTGATTCAACCAAAAATATATATGTATAAATCCGCGCTTAGGACAATCTAAGGGCTGCTGCCTATCCCTAATTAGTACCCCTAGGGGTCTAATTGCAAGAATAAATAGATAATAAGGAGAAAGAAGTGGCGCTGCCCTCTGTAATGATTAATTGGTAGTGCAATTAATATAAACTATACCCTAAATTCAGTAGTCTATGACATGTAGGAACTCCATCACTAAATGCCGTATCCCGGTCTCAAGATAGAATATCCCTATGATGTGAGAAAAATTGTAGTATAAAATAAAATAAAAATAAAAATAAAACACCTATGATGCAAAAGGTATTAAATTAGTGCTGGGTGGATTTTGTGAAAAATACCCTACTGAAAAAATATAGTTTAACATGTGTGGTTGTGCTGGCAGGGGTGAAACAAATGGTTCAATAATCTTTACAATAGCTGAAAAAGGAAATTAAAAAAAAAGGAAAGAAAATACACCCCAAAGTTCAAAAGTTTTGGGACAAAATGGCGCCAGAAAGCAAAAAAAATTTTTTAAATTGAATAAGAAAAACATCACTGAATTGTGAGTGTCAGTGCAATATCTGTTAAGCCAATCTCAAATTATAAGTGAAATAATGAATTGGGTAATGAATAACCCCAAGGTTCAAAAGTATTGAGACAATAAGCGCCTGCTAAGAGTAAAGTGTAAGAAACTTATTAGAGTGAAATATAGGGTAAACACTCACTGAACATAAAATACAATGCATATAACAGTCCCAAGCATATTATGCACAAATTATAAATTCCAGTATCTTATATATCATAGCTGATGATGGTTCATTTCTGTAAAGTTAGTTAATATGTATATATACTCCATATAGAAAAGTTTTCAGCCAGATGGGAAAAGTAAGTGCAGTGTATATATTATATATTTTTCACCCTTGAGGGCAT
This sequence comes from Lithobates clamitans, assembly GCA_037952925.1. Lineage (NCBI taxonomy): Eukaryota > Metazoa > Chordata > Amphibia > Anura > Ranidae > Lithobates > Lithobates clamitans. The sequence continues at coordinate 528,731 of JBBGZY010000799.1, forward strand.
TACATCAGTGACTTCTGTGCTTGTTATTCAGGTAGTGACTTGAAGTGCTCCCCCACTCACCAGAATTAATCACCCCTGCAGGGGTACCGAGCGATAGAGTGGGTGCCTTAGGGTGGTTGGTGATCTCTCCGGGTATGCTGCTGTAACTCTGATTAATGCGATCCTTGCAAGTATTCCAGGGTAAGCTATGTGCTCCAAGATGACCAGGTTACTCCTTACCACCTTTGTCTGTTAAACTCTCCGGGAATCCAGAGACAAGAGAAACACAAGGAGGCTTCCTTCGTGAAGTATGTCAAATATTTATTGCACAAAAGCTTAAAACAGTCCACTGTAGCAAGTGATAAATAGGAAAAAATAGCAAGTCTTAATAGAAAAGTAGTAAAACCGGCACCGCTGTATGCAAGGATGGGACCAGAAGCGAGCTGTTAGCGTGCATCCCACCTTGCGTTCCAGCCTCCACTTCCGGGTATGACGTGCGAGCGTGACTCCGTCTTACGCGTTTCGTCATAGGACGTTTTCAAAGACGGTCCCTGATAGCAGTACATGAGGTATTAGAGATGTTCAATAGCGTTTCATACTATAAGATTAATGCTTCTAAGTCCAGTATATTAAATATAGCAGTTAATTGTGAAGTAAAAGCTCAGATCCAAAAGCTACTTCCATACCAATGGGCTGAGGCACCCATCCAGTACTTAGGGGTAGTAATGACAAATCCTCTCTCACAACTCTTTAAACAAAATTTTGAACCTCTAGTTATAAGTTTTGAGAAAGAAATGAACAGACCCATCTACACAAACAAATATTTGGCATCCAAGTAGGCCCCAAAACAAATGTGTGAAAATGCATATGGCCTAAACAATGGTGTTCTAGAGGCCGAAAGAAAAATAGTTACATAGTTACATAGTTAGTAAGGTTGAATAAAGACACCAGTCCATCCAGTTCAACCTGAGTGAGTGTGTGTCTACAACCCTGACCCTTGTCCCTAACCCTGTACATCGCACACTCACATCAGTCCCTACCTTCAATTCAAGGTCCCCATTCATATACTAGGGCCAATTTTGGACAGAAGCCAATTAACCTACCAGCATGTCTTTGGAGTGTGGGAGGAAACCGGAGTACCCGGAGGAAACCCACGCAGGCACAGGGAGAACATGCAAACTCCAGGCAGGTAGTGTCGTGGTTGGGATTCGAACCAGCGACCCTTTTTTACTGCTAGGCGAGAGTGCTAACCACTGCACCACTGTGCCGCCCAAAAAATGTTTGATACAAACGAATAATGGGCCCATGAACATTAAAGTTGCCCTTTTAAACATTACAATTAATAAAAGCATATGGAGCAGAACGAACGGAATAAAGACAGAAAGAATAGGAACACAGCACAACTACTTACTTTTTTGCAGCACTCTCCGGATCTTTCGGTACTGCTCTGGCTCTCTCAACTTCAGGTCCGACCACCACTTCCTGAGCTGATCGTTAGATCTTCGTACCCCGAAATTCCTGTGAAGGCTTTTGACCACTTTAGCAATAATTTTGGCCTTTCGGATGTTGGGGTGGGGGTAAGGCCCATATTTTCCGTCATAGTCAGACTTCCTCATGATGTCGACCATCTCCAACATCTCCCCAAAGGACATATTTGTGGCCTTAAAACGTCTCCTTCTGGATCGGGATGTGCCTGGATCCGGGCTTTCCTCCTCCTCCTCCTCGTTGCTATAATTAGCACACACCTGCTCGAACTCCGCCATCATGCTCTTCACCCACTGCGCCGAACGAAAAGGGGCGGGGAATAGACTAGAAAGAACGTCAGGGGCGGGCGGAGTTACACGCATGCGCAGTGTGTATAAAGCATAACACGAGTGCGTATTACATACGATCTGTGAGTGGAGAAAGGAGCATTGGACGCGCCGATCGTAAGAACGAAGGTAAGAGACAAACTTGTGCCTATACTGCTTCTAGATTGAGGCCTATATTGTAACAAGATTAGGAGAGTTTTGTCTGACATTAGGCTTTGTCTTGTGTTGTGTCTTGCAGTGAACATGGATATGGTACTCAAAGATAATGACTTCATGTCAGTATTCATAGAGATGCTAAGGGAGCTGCCATGTCTGTGGGAGATTAACCACCCCCATTTCAAGAACCAAGCAAAGAGGAAGGCAGCACTGGTGCAATTGTGTGAAATTGTGAAGCAGGTGATCCCCACGGCAGACATTACTTATTTAAAGATATTAATTGGTTGCCTGAGGAGCACATATCTGAGGGAGCGCAAGAAAGTCCTGGATTCACAGAGATCCGGAGCAGCAGATGACATCTATGTCCCCAGATGTTGTACTACGACAGGCTGCACTTTCTGGCAGGCCAGACTGAACCCAGGCCATCCCTCTCAAGTCTTCCTTCCACGCTTCCTTCCCCCCTGGCTGAGGCTTCTGACGCCCAACCTGGGCCTTCCAGGCCACATGTGGAGGAGCCCAGATTGAGCCAGTTATAGCATTCCTCTAAATATTTCTGCTTGTCCAATCAATGATGTTAACTAGATGTTAGTTGGGAGTACTAATGTGATTGATGAAGCAACAACTAAAACCATGTCCCTTTTTTCATACACAGGGAAGTCTCAGCCAGGAGGTGGCTGGGCCGAGCCGGCTGGCTGATCTGCAGGTCCCTCCACCCCCCCTGAAAACAGAAAGTGGCAGTAGGAGGAGTGCCCTAGAGGAGGCTGCTATAGGATTCTTTTGGAGGGCTACAGAGGTCCTGGGAGCACCCCACACCATGGAGGAGAACATTGCTGCCTTCATTGCATATAAAATGCAGAGGATGGGGGGGGGGCGTGGCTAGCCGGCAGAGACGATGGACGCATACTAACAGAGCTCCGCAGCATCCTGGGCCTAAACGGGTGATAACAACGACACAGAGCCTCATTTTACGGATCCACACACCGGACAGACAGTGGTCACACTCCCGAATGCCTTCCCGCAAACGAAAAGAGACTACAAAGCCAAGAAAAATGACAGACTTTCTGATACAGCCATCTCACTGTCCAAGATGGCGCCGGCAGGAATGCAGGAGAGCCGCGCGGCCTCAATACACAGCACGGACGGAATGAAAGATTCGATTCCGGACACTCACATGGCAAAAGACAGCAAGGACAAGGTCAGTACCCACCTCCTCCATCCGCTTCATCCAGTCCTGCAAAAAGCAAGCTGAAAATGTCCTCGCCATGTGCAGAATCAGCTGAAATTAGTGGTATTGATTCCTCTTTGGAAGATACCAGAGAACTACAGGAATCCATCATAGACTTCCCCACACAAAACCAGCCGGTACTCGATACCACACTCAAGGATATGTTAGTATCCCTGCGTTCAACCCTACATGCTGACATGTTAGCAATAACACAAAAATTCAAATCAGAGGTGGCAGCGGTAGATTCAAGGGTGTCCCATATAGAATCTAAGATGGGAGAATTTGCGTCCACATTTAACGACATGGTAGACGCTCATAACGACAGGGATGAGGAAATCATAGCCATCAAAATAAAAATGGCCGACTTAGAGGACAGATCAAGACGCAATAATGTCAAAATCAGGGGGATCCCTGAATCGGTCAAACTCCCAGACTTAAAGGAATACTTTACCAACCTTATGAAAGTTACACTTACAGAAACACCCCTGGAAGATCTAATCATAGACCGAATTCACCGCCTTCCAAAACCCAGAAACATACAAGAGCACCTCCCCAGAGACACAATAGTCTGCATCCACTTTTTTCACATTAAGGATCTGTTCATGATGACAGTGAGAAGACGGGACAACCTTCCTCAAGAGCTACAAGGTCTCTCTTTCTTTGCTGACTTGTCAGCCTTTACCATGCAACAACGCAGACAACTAGCAACTATAACAAAACCGCTGAATAATCACCACATCCAGTACAGATGGCTATATCCGGCTAAGCTTCTGATCACGAAAGAAGGCAAATCACATGTCATAACAAATGTCAGAGAGGGAATCCGTCTCCTGAGAGACTGGAGACTTTTTGATCCAGATAACAACGACCAGGAGGAATCACACTCTCTTTCATCTACCAGAGCCAGCTCAGATGCAGAAACAGGCTGACTTATTTAGATGAAAAACAACAGAAAACCCGTTCAGCCCAGGAGAGTGCCACTTAGCTAACTCCTTGCTTTACCCCCCGAGTTATAGTGGAATTGTATCCGCACAGATCCCAAACAGGATCGTTAATTTTTATGACTTTTTGTTTGTACCCTTCTTCCCTTTTTTCCTCCCTACCTTTCTCCTTGTCTACAGGAACAGAAATACGAACACATTTACCCATTGCCTTCAACCTTTGGAGACCTTTTGACCCGTAATCTCCAGCACATCGCAAGCCAACTCCATCAGGCGGTCAGCTCATCTCACACATCCTCGACGAGCAAAGGTATGTCTCGAGCAACTACGAACATGTCTTTCAAAATATCCCCACTAAATGTTAAAGGTCTGAACAGCCCTTACAAACGCCAAATGGCCTGGAAGGAAGCATCCAGACTGAAAAGCGACATCATGTGTTTCCAAGAGACTCACTTTTCAGCAGTTAATCCTCCGGTCTTTAATAATCGCAAATTTCCTACCCTATATACAGCAAATGGCCCAAAGAAAAAAGGTGGAGTTGCAATAGCTATCAGAGACTCTATCCCATTCTCAGAAATTACAACCCACCTGGATAACTCTGGCAGGTACATCATACTAGTGTGTGAGATTTATGCAGTCAAGTATACCTTGGTCAACATGTACTTGCCAAACAACAACCAACTCCGATTTCTAAACAAAATATGGAAAAAGGTAGAAGCACTGAAACAGGGACATATTATCTTATGCGGAGATTTCAACGCGATCCCAGACAAGCATATGGACTGCACTAACCCTAAACATCTAAAACAAAGAAGGACGACGCTGACAAGATTTATTAACACATCAAACCTCTTTGACGTATGGAGGTGTCAACACTCATCAGAAAAGGACTTTACTTTCTTTTCTAATGTTCACAGCACTTACTCAAGAATAGATATATTTTTAGTAGACGAATTTCTGTTGCAAAAGATTGTCAGATCAGACATTGGTATTATATCATGGTCTGATCATGCTCCCATATCGATCAGCGTGGGGGGGAGGGACGCCGAGACTGCAGCAAACAGATGGAGGAACGATGTACTAACTATCTCTCAACCTAAAAATCTCAAACTAATTAGAAAATCTTTGACTGAATTTTTCGAGATCAATGCTCCCTCGGTGTCCGACCCTTTCACGCTGTGGAATACTCACAAAGTGGTTATGAGAGGTCTCCTAATACAATTAAGTGCTAGGGCAAAAAGGCAGATGACAGAGAGGCTCAACGACCTGCTGGAAAAAATCAAAACCTTAGAAACGTCCAACAAACAAAATTCTACTCAAAAAACAAGAACTCTACTATTCGATGCTAGACAAGAATTGAGATCTCTTCTGGTGTCCCAGCAGGATAGCCACCTCCGCATCTTAAAAGAAAACAACTACCGTTGTAACAACAAGGCGGGTAAACTGCTGGCGAACCAGGTGAAAGAGAAAGCGATAAAAAAAAGAATCCCACACATTGTAAATCCTAAATCCAAAATAACTGTATCTAACCCCAAAGACATAGCGGACGCTTTTAGCGACTACTATGAAGCTTTATATAACCTTAAAGACGACCCCAATACACCACAGCCAACCGAAAACACAATTGCAGAATTCCTGGAGGCTGTTAACCTTCCGAGGGTTCCGCAATCAGAACTCACCAAACTAAACCTACCATTTACAATCCAAGAAATCGAAAAAACAATTAGAAATATGCCCCACAACAAATCTCCGGGTCCTGATGGATACTCATCTGAATATTACCAACTATTCATAACTGAACTATCCCCGTACCTAAAGCAGGTCTTTGATGCCGCAATGTCCAAAGCCTCATTTCCAAAAGAAATGTTAACAGCAACTATAATAACTCTGCCAAAACCAGGTAAAGACCACTCAGCTCCACAAAATTTTAGGCCTTTCTCTTTACTGAACGTAGACGTTAAATTGTATGCCAAAATCTTAGCCAATAGATTGTCAACATTACTACCAGCTCTCATTAACCAGGATCAAGTAGGTTTCGTTTCTGGTAGGCAAACTACAGACGCAACCAGAAGGATGCTAAATATAATTTATGCAACAGAGGAGTCCCGAAGGCCTTCTCTGCTCCTGACTTTGGATGCAGAGAAGGCCTTCGATAGGGTCCATTGGGGATATTTAATTAAAGTGTTGGAGAAGTTTGGATTGACAGGCCCCATACAACAAGCAATCTTAGCACTATACTCCTCCCCATCCGCCTATGTTTTTTCTGAGGGAATGTTTTCTAAAAACTTCCAAATAACAAATGGAACAAGGCAGGGATGCCCCCTGTCACCATTAATTTTCGCATTAATTATGGAACCACTTGCAGAAAAAATCAGGAATAATATAGCAATCCAGGGAATCCCTTCTTCTGACCGTGAACATAATATCTCACTTTTTGCAGACGACGTCATTCTGACTTTATCTGACCCATACAACTCATTAAAAGCTGCACATGAGACACTACAGGATTTTAGTAAAGTAGCCTACTACAAGGTGAATGCATCCAAATCTAACATTTTAGGAATAGCGATAGATAACAAAACTAAACTAAATATGCAAAAAGACTTCCCCTATCCATGGGCTTCAGAGTCGATTACCTACTTAGGCATACAACTAACATCTCCCTCTTCGAAACTTTTCCAACTCAATTACCAACCTTTATTAAAAACATTTCAGGAGGAAATATTAAGACTCCAAAAATTCTACCTATCTTGGAATGGTCGCCTATCAGCATACAAGATGCTACTACTCCCAAAACTAATATACATATTCAGAACCCTCCCAATACCAATCCCAAACACTTTCCTTAAAGCCATGCAGAACCAAATGTTAAAGTTTATATGGGCAGGCAAAAGAGCTAGGTTCCCACTACAAATGCAAGAAAACCATAAACAAATAGGTGGTTTAGGGGTACCGAACTTAAAAGATTACTACACAGTAGGGATGAGCCGAACACCCCCCTGTTCGGTTCGCACCAGAACATGCGAACAGGAAAAAAGTTCGCTCGAACACGCGAACACCGTTAAAGTCTATGGGACACGAACATGAATAATTAAAAGCGCTAATTTTAAAGGCTTATATGCAAGTTATTGTCATAAAAAGTGTTTGGGGACCTGGGTCCTGCCCCAGGGGACATGGATCAATGCAAAAAAAAGTTTTAAAAACGGCCGTTTTTTCAGGAGCAGTGATTTTAATAATGCTTAAAGTCAAACAATAAAAGTGTAATATCCCTTTAAATTTCGTACCTGCGGGGTGTCTATAGTATGCCTGTAAAGGGGCGCATGTTTCCCGTGTTTAGAACAGCCTGACAGCAAAATGACATTTCGAAGGAAAAAAAGCCATTTAAAACTACCCGCGGCTATTGCATTGCCGACAATACACATAGAAGTTCATTGATAAAAACGGCATGGGAATTCCCCACAGGGAAACCCCGAACCAAAATTAAAAAAAAAAAAAATGACGTGGGGGGGTCCCTCTAAATTCCATACCAGGCCCTTCAGGTCTGGTATGGATATTAAGGGGAACCCCGGCCAAAATTTAAAAAAAAATGACGTGGGGTTCCCCCTAAATTCCATACCAGACCCTTCAGGTCTGGTATGGATTTTAAGGGGAACCCCGCGCCAAAAAAAAAAAAAAAACGGCGTGGGGTTCCCCCAAAAATCCATACCAGACCCTTATCCGAGCACGCAACCTGGCAGGCCGCAGGAAAAGAGGGGGGGACGAGAGTGCGCCCCCCCTCCTGAACCGTACCAGGCCACATGCCCTCAACATTGGGAGGGTGCTTTGGGGTAGCCCCCCAAAACACCTTGTCCCCATGTTGATGAGGACAAGGGCCTCATCCCCACAACCGTGGCCGGTGGTTGTGGGGGTCTGCGGGCGGGGGGCTTATTGGAATCTGGAAGGGAGGGAGGCTCCCGCTGTGTGACGGCGTCTCCTCGTCTGACGGTTCTTAAATAACGGGGGGCGGGGCCACCCGGTGACCCCGCCCCCATCTGACGCACGGTGACTTGACGGGACTTCCCTGTGACGTCACGGGGAATGCCACAGGGAAGTCCCGTCATGTCCCGTGCGTCAGAGGGGGGCGGGGTCACCGGGTGGCCCCGCCCCCCGTTATTTAAGAACCGTCAGACGAGGAGACGCTGTCACACAGCGGGAGCCTCCCTCCATGCATAGATGCGGAGCGGCCCGCAGAAGAAAATTAAGAAGAGAAGATGAAGATGAAGAAGATGAAGAAGATGAAGAAGAGAAGAGGATGAAGAAGAAGATGAAGAGAAGAGCGGGAGCCTCCCCTCATGCCATGGGTGCGGAGCGGCCCGAGGAGAAGAAGATAGAAGACGCCGCGGAGGAGATGCTGGACGAGAACGCCGGAGGAAGAACCAGAAGAGCCAGAAGAACCAGAAGAAGAAGAAGATGAAGGAAGATAGAAGAAGCATTTAAATAAAGGAATTGTCAAAAACTGTCTCTTGTCATTTTTAACTATTTTGACACTTTTTTAGTGAAATGGTAGGGGTAAGTACCCCCTTACCATTTCACACAGGGGGGGGGCCGGGATCTGGGGGTCCCCTTGTTAAAGGGGGCTTCCAGATTCCGATAAGCCCCCCGCCCGCAGACCCCCACAACCACCGGCCACGGTTGTGGGGATGAGGCCCTTGTCCTCATCAACATGGGGACAAGGTGTTTTGGGGGGCTACCCCAACGCACCCTCCCAATGTTGAGGGCATGTGGCCTGGTACAGTTCAGGAGGGGGGGGGCCGCACTCTCATCCCCCCCTCTTTTCCTGCGGCCAGCCAGGTTGCGTGCTCGGATAAGGGTCTGGTATGGATTTTTGGGGGAACCCCACGCCGTTTTTTTTTTTTGGGGGGCGCGGGGTTCCCCTTAAAATCCATACCAGACCTGAAGGGTCTGGTATGGAATTTATGGGGAACCCCATTTCATTTTTTTTTTTAATTTTGGCCGGGGTTCACCTTAATATCCATACCAGACCTGAAGGGCCTGGTATGGAATTTAGGGGGACCCCCCCACGTCATTTTATTTTTTTTTAATTTTGGTTCGGGGTTTCCCTGTGGGGAATTCCCATGCCGTTTTTATCAATGAACTTTTATGTGTATTGTCGGACCGGCAATTCATTAATAGCCGCGGGTAGTTTTAAATGAGTTTTTTCCTTCAAAATGTCATTTTGCTGTCAGACTGTTCTAAACACGGGAAACATGCGCCCCTTTACAGGCATACTATAGACACCCCCCAGGTACGAAATTTAAAGGGATATTACACTTTTATTGTTTGACTTTAAGCATTATTAAAATCACTGCTCCTGAAAAAACGTCCGTTTTTAAAACTTTTTTTTGCATTGATACATGTGCCCTGGGGCAGGACCCGGGTCCCCAAACACTTTTTATGACAATAACTTGCATATAAGCCTTTAAAATTAGCACTTTTGATTTCTCTCATAGACTTTTAAAGGGTGTTCCGCGGCATTCGAATTTGCCGCGAACACCCCAAATTGTTCGGTGTTCGGCGAACTTGCGAACAGCCAATGTTCGAGTCGAACATGAGTTCGACTCGAACTCGAAGCTCATCCCTACTACACAGCAACAATCTTAGACCAACTGAAACAATGGTTCGCCAACAAAGACATTAAACATTGGTCCCATCTAGAACAGTCGTAGTTGCACCCTAGATCCCTACAATCATTAATTCTTGCTCACAATATACAGCAAATCACATTTAAAAAGGATCATCCTACCATACAAGCTACAATTCAAGCATGGTCCCACCTAAAAAAGACATCCAACCCACAAACGGCAATCACAGACGTACCCTTTCCACTAGAAACCCTGAAATATCTGATCCCAAACATTTCCCTAGACCAATGGCTAAGTAACCAAACTGTATTTTCGAGGGATATTATACAAAATGATAAACTACTGTCGTTCAAGGAAATACAACATAAGCTTCATATACCTTCCTCAGAGTTTCTAACTTACCTACAGATAGATTCATGGTACAATAAATGGAAAATTTCGAGTTCCCCCGTGCCAACTCTAGTATGGAGGTACCTGAACTCCACTGACACTAAAACAAAGGGCATTTCCTTGATGTACACACTGCTCAATACCAAAAGATCATTCGCTAAACTTACACCCCTGAAAAAATGGGAAAAAGAATTAGGTCAGACATTCACAGACAATCAATGGTTATCCGCATTTAAATGTAACCATAGATTCTCAAGATGCTCTAACTATGAGGAGCTGGCGGCAAAACTAACAGCAAGATGGCATTATACACCGTACATGATGGCTAAATTCTCTAGAGAAAATACTAACTTATGTTGGAGAGGCTGCGACCATGTTGGAACATTGACCCACATGCTATGGTCCTGCAAGCATATTCGCAGCTTCTGGTCAGAAATTTTTAAATTAATAGCGAAAACAACAGGAGTAATTACTACCCCAACTGCCGAGAAGGCCATTCTAAGCATTAACATGTCAGAATACCCAATATCAGTGAGATCTATAGCGATGTACATACTCTTTGCCGCAAGGTCCTTATTGGTGTGTAAATGGAGATCAGATGAAATCCCCACCATCAGAGAAATCATTACAAAAATTAACACAATATCTGTTTATGAAAAAATCCTAGCTTACAGAGATGGCTACAGAGCAAAATATCTCTCCAATTGGGAAATATGGAACTCTTTGTTCTACAAATAAAAATCATTCTATTTCCTGTGGACCAGGTGAGGGTCAAATCAATACCTGTATGTACCCTTCCTTCCCTTTTTCCTTATCTCCATCTCCCCCTCCATTCCCCCCCCCCCCCTTTGTCCTCTCTCTATTACTGGTTAATGGTGATATGTTTAATTCACCACAGTTAAGATAATTTAAATGGAAATAATCCATTTTGAAGTTTAATCTGCAACATAAGCAAAACCAATAAGTACTACTTGTCCCAGGTTATTGAATAACTATAATTCATCTAAACTCAGAAATCAGTATCATATCAACACTTGGTATATTTGATAAATGTACAGAGATATTTCCCATGTTGGACAATGGTATACCGTCATATCGTGTATATATGCAAAATATTAATAAAAATTAATATTAAAAAAAAAAAAATGCAGAGGATGGAGAATGGCCAAAAAGTAATGTGTGAGGCCCTCATATCGGAGGCTCTGGAGAAAGGTATGAGGGGCCAAATTACACCTCAGACACACCTTCGCGATGGTCCTCCTCCTCCTCCTGCAGGTCCTCCTCCTCCTCCTCCCTCTCCTCCAGGTCCTACTCCTCCTCCTGCCACATCTCCAACTGCACAGCCACAGCCGGGAAGGAAGTGTGAAAGGAAGACCAGACAGTGATTGCCCTGGGTTCAGTCTGGTCGGCCAAAAAATGCAGCCTCTTGTGGTACCACAGCCTGGGGACATACATGTCATCTGCTGCTATCCGGATCTCTGCGAATTCTGGACCAGACTGCCCTCCCTTACATATGGACTCCTCAGGCCACCAATTTTGATGTTGAAGAATTGATGTCTGCCGTGGGGGTCCCAGGCTTCGCTAATTTCTCCTGTTGATCCAGTGTTGCCTTCCTCTTTGTTTGGTTCTGATCCCTTAATAAAGGATTTTTGTTTTGAATTCTACTCTCCTATGTGTTTTACTTCAAAAAGGACAGTTTTTTTGTGAGGATTCAGGTACATTTCAAATATACAATGTGAAATGAACAAGGGTCACCAACAACAAACAATCTCCTGGAGATTAAATAATAAAAGATATCAATGGTGTTGGGGTAACTTCACACACAAAACACACCCAAAAATATTCAGGAGTAAAAATAAAAATAACATTGAACAAAGATCAGCCTTGGAAAAAATCCAAACATTAAAGAAAAAAAAAGGCTGAAAATCCAAAAAAAAAATAAAAAAAATATATAAAACTGTCAGATGTGACAACTAATAACAATATATTCAGGGAATCCCACTAAAAAAACACAAATAAAACTTTGTGAGAAGTGTGTGTGAATATGGGCAGCAAAACTACTTAATTCTTGTCACATTATAAAGAAGAAGAGAGTGCGCTGTATTAAACCATTTTGAACATTGCAGCGTGACGAAAGTGCTGTATCCATTGCGAACGCTAAGTTTACCAGAACGAGCTGTCCCGAATTTCTTCTGAGCATGCGTGGCACTTTGTGCGTCGGAACAGGCCACACACTGTCGGGATTGACGCGATCGGATTTTGTTGTCGGAAAATTTTATCTCCTGCTGTCCAACTTTGTGTGTCGGAAAATACGATGGAAAATGTCCGATGGCGCCCACACACGGTCAGAATTTCCGACAACACGCTCCGATCGGACATTTTCCATCGGAAAATCCGACCGTGTGTACGGGGCATTAGAAAGAAATAACAATAATTTACAATATCCTTCATAACAAATTGCACCTTGAAACCTCAAAACAACTTCTTAAATGGGAAACTGATTTAAACATAACTATTTCTCAATCCCAATGGACACCTACAATTAAATGTAACACCCACACCAAATGCTCTAAATTCAGAGAAGCGGCCCAGAAGATACATTTGAGATGGTATAAAACACCTTACACGCTAGCAAAGTACATGAAAAACACCTCCATTTTGTACTGGAGGGGATGCGGTCAGGTGGGAAATTTAGCTCACATGCTCTGGTTCTGTGCCTCTCTACGTAGCTTCTGGGCAGCTATAGCAAAACTAGTAGTGAAGGTAACATGCATACTAAATACACCTAAACCTGAACAAGCCCTTTTAAGCATAGATATGGACCTTTATCCTTCTTCAAGCCGTACGTTAGTGATGCATATTATATATGCAGCATGTCTAGTCATTGCACGTAGGTGGAAATCCAACATTTCTCCATCAGGAAAGGAAGTACTAAACCTGATTGATGACTCCTACACCTACGAAAAATCCATTGCATTTCAGGAAGGTAATCTAAAAGTTTTCACAAAACGTTGGGCGCTATGGGAACAATTCTATAAAAAAACACAATATAAGTTAGAATAAGAATTTGGAAATGTATCTATAAATGGGAAACATGAGTGATTTCATACGGTGAATATAATATTATGTACATATATTGTTATTATTGCTACTACAGAAACGCACAGTGGAATTACCAATAATTTGTTAATAATAGAGCAAGGAATCTGTGAATTCCTTTTTTTTCATTTTTGTATGTTTATTACTTTATTCTTTAAAACTCAATAAAAAATATTTTGTAAAAAAAAAGAAAAAAGTACATGCCCACCAGTATCTTTCAATCTGTCTCTTCATGTATGTCTAAAGTGATTGCACCTGACAGTAGGTGACCGCGATATTGTGTCAATCTCACCGAGAAATTTCTCGGCGAGATTTGACACCTGCGAGCCCCGTCTCAGGAGCCGGCGCCGAGATGGCTCACTCATCGGGAAAGGAAAACTTCGTTTTCCTCCCGCGATGAGTGACAGGCAGCGCTGACAGCTGTCTGGTATGAATCCTGAGGCGGGAACACCGCGCCAAATTTTAAATGAAAAAACGGCGTGGGTTCCCCCCTGGGAGCATACCAGGCCCTTAGGTCTGGTATGGATTGTAAGGGGAACCCCCCTACGCCGAAAAATTGGCGTGGGGGTCCCCCCCAATCCATACCAGACCCTTATCCGAGCACACAGCCCGGCCGGCCAGGAAAGAGGTGGGGACGAGCGAGCGCCCCCCCCTCTCCTGAGCCGTACCAGGCCGCATGCCCTCAACATGGGGGGGTGGGTGCCTTGGGGGAGGGGGCGCCCTGCAGGGGCCCCCCCACCCCAAAGCACCTTGTCCCCATGTTGATGAGGACAAGGGCCTCTTCCCGACAACCCTGGCCGTTGGTTGTCGGGGTCTGCGGGCGGGGGGCTTATCGGAATCCGGGAGCCCCCTTTAATAAGGGGGCCCCCAGAAACTGGCCCCCCCACCCTGTGTGAATGAGTTTGGGGTACATTGTACCCCTACCCATTCACCTAGGGAAAAGTGTCAATATAAGCGAGGGGCCCGGTCTGCTGCCGCTGCCTTTAGCCGCTGTCTTGTCGCCGCTTCTCTTCTTCCCCGATGTTGACACGACGCTCTCTCCGGCTCGAATGCTGTGTGCGAGCTGCGGAGCCATTTATATAGGCGGTAACCCCGCCCCCTTACGACGTCATGGTCCCAGCATGCGCAGGGACTCTGGGGCTACGCCCTCTTATGACGCCAGAGTCCCTGCGCATGCTGGGACCATGACATCATAAGGGGGCGGGGTCACCGCCTATATAAATGGCTCCGCAGCTCGCACACTGCATTCGAGCCGGAGAGAGCGTCGTGTCAACATCGGGGAAGAAGAGAAGAGGCGGCGAGACAGCGGCGACAAGACAGAGGCAACAAGACAGCGGCAGCAGACCGGGCCCCTCGCTGGCGATAGAGCTGGAAGAAGATAGCGGCGGGGCCCGGGAGAAGAGGCCGAACACCGGGAGAAGCCGGAAGGAGACCCCCCGAAGTCGGAAGAAGACCCCGGAGCTGACTAATAAATTACTCTTAAAACCTGTGTACTGTGTTTTTTTTATATTGACACTTTTCCCTAGGTGAATGGGTAGGGGAACCATGTACCCCAAACTCATTCACACAGGGTGTGGGGGCCGGGATCTGGGGGCCCCCTTATTAAAGGGGGCTCCCGGATTCCGATAAGCCCCCCGCCCGCAGACCCCGACAACCAACGGCCAGGGTTGTCGGGAAGAGGCCCTTGTCCTCATCAACATGGGGACAAGGTGCTTTGGGGTGGGGGGGCCCCTGCAGGGCGCCCCCTCCCCCAAGGCACCCACCCCCCCATGTTGAGGGCATGCGGCCTGGTACGGCTCAGGAGAGGGGGGGCGCTCGCTCGTCCCCACCTCTTTCCTGGCCGGCCGGGCTGCGTGCTCGGATACGGGTCTGGTATGGATTGGGGGGACCCCCACGCCAATTTTTCGGCGTAGGGTGGTTCCCCTTACAATCCATACCAGACTTAAGGGCCTGGTATGCTCCTAAGGGGGAACCCACGCCGTTTTTTTCATTTAAAATTTGGCGCGGTGTTCCCGCCTCAGGATTCATACCAGACAGCTGTCAGCGCTGCCTGTCACTCATCGCGGGAGGAAAACAAAGTTTTCCTTTCCCGATGAGTAAGCCAGCGCGACATGCACAGTACCCTGTCGCCGAGAACCAGCGCGATGGTATCGCGCTGGAAACACAATAAAAAGTATTTTGTAAAAAAAAAGAAAAAAGTACATGCCCACCAGTATCTTTCAATCTGTCTCTTCATGTATGTCTAAAGTGATTGCACCTGATGTGCAGGAACGCATAATACTATTTGCAACTGTGTAAGTCCTTGGCTATGTGCATCAAATTTCCAACTACAGGCCAAAGATCGAAGTCCATTTGCATGCACATAAACAAAGCAACAGTTTTCTAAGCATGTGTACCTGTACAGTGTAAACCCTATAATTTTAAATGTTCAAGTCCCTGGGCATGATTAGTGCTAACAAACATTAACATCAGTCCCTGGCTGCAATGAGCCTCCAATCTGAAGTCCAAAACTAACTTTCTTACATTAGAGACTATTTAGACAGGAGACAAATAAAATGCCAGCATGTCTTTGGATCGTAGTGAGAAACATATAACATATAAACATTGACACAAGCATTAGCATGTTGGGCAATTGAACCAGCAACTCCAGTGCTGCTAGACAGAAGTGCTACCCACTTAGCCAGCAGGCAGCCTCACACATGTCCTCTGCATCTCTGTGGTGTGAACCAGCCCTAAGTCCATAGCCATGCTCAGTGCCACAAGCAATATACAATATATTGTCCTAAGCACCTTGTCCCCATGTTGATGAGGACAAGGGCTTCTTCCCAACAACCCTGGCCGTTGGTTGTCGGGGTCTGCGGGTGGAGGGCTTATCAGAATCCGGGAGCCCCCCTTTAATAAGGGGGCCCCCAGATCCGGCCCCCCACCCTATGTGAATGAGTATGGGGTACATCATACCCCTACCCATTCCCCTAGGGAAAAAAGTGTCAATAAAAAAAACCCCACAGTACACAGGTTTTAAGAGTAATTTATTAGGCAGCTCTGGGGTCTTTTTCTGACTTCGGGGGGTCTTCTTCCGACTTCTCCCGGTTTTCGGCCTCTTCTCCCGGTGTTCCGCCTCTTCTCCCGGGCCCCTCCGCTATCTTCTTCCAGCTCTTTTGCCAGCGGGGGACCCGGTCTGATGCGCTGTCTTGTCCCGTCTTTTCTTCTTCTTCTCTTCTCTTCTTCTCTTCTTCTGATGTTGACACGACGCTCTCTCCGGCTGGAATGCTGTGTGCGAGCTGCGAAGCCATTTATATAGGCGGTGACCCCGCCCCCTTTTGATGTCATGGTCCCAGCATGCGCAAGGACTCTGGCGTCATAAGGGGGCGTGACTGGGTCCCCCGCTGGCAAAAGAGCTGAAAGAAGATAGCGGAGTTGCCCGGGAGAAGAGGCGGAAAACCGGAAGAAGAGGCTGAACACCGGGAGAAGTCAGAAGAAGACCCCCAAAGTTGGAAGAAGACCCCGGAGCTGCCTAATAAATTACTCTTAAAACCTGTGTACTGTGGGGTTTTTTTATTGACATTTTTTTCCCTAGGTGAATGGGTAGGGGTACGATGTACCCCATACTCATTCACATAGGGTGGGGGCTGGGATCTGGGGGCCCCCTTATTAAAGGGGTCTCCCGGATTCCGATAAGCCCTCCGCCCGCAGACCCCAAAAACCAACGGCCAGGGTTGTTGGGAAGAGGCTCTTGTCCTCATCAACATGGGGACAAGGTGCTTTGGGGTGGGGGCCCCGCAGGGCGCCCCCTCCCCCAAGGCACCCCCTCATGTTGAGGGCATGTGGCCTGGTACGGCTCAGGAGGGGGGCCGCTCACTCATCCCCACCCCCTTTCCTGACTGGCTGGGCTGCGTGCTCAGATAAGGATCTGGTATGGATTTTGGGGGGACCCCATGCCGATTTTTCAGCGAAGGGGGTTCCCCTTACAATCCATACCAGACCTAAGGGCCTGGTATGCCCCTGGGGGAACCCACACCAGTTTTTTCATTTAAAATTTGGCGCGGCGTTCCCCCTCAGGATTCATACCAGACAGCTGTCAGCACTGCCTGTCGCTCATGGCAAAAGGAAAAAAAAGTTTTCCTTTCCCGTTGAGTGAGCCATCTCAGCTCTGGCTCCCGCGACGGGGCTCGTAGGTGTCAAATCTCGGTGTCAAATCAAAAAAGCTGCGAGATTGACACAATATCGCGGTCACCTACTGTACATTTCATCTCAACATTAAAAGGATTTATTTGTGAAAGTTACAATTGTTCCATTAGAGTTAATGGGTAAAACTTGCATTGAACTATAATAGCATAGATTTTCATTTAAAAAAAATACTCTTTAACTCAGCGCTCATTTTGGTATTTACTATAGAATCTTGTAAAAGACACTGGAGCTAAAATGAGAGCTATTTGCAGGTCTGAGAGAGAGGGGGGTGGTGCTGCGCTAACCAGAAGGGTCTCGGCTTATAGAAATAGGTGATATTTCCTCATCTCCATAGATCATGAAAATTTAAGTAGTGAGAAACGTCAGAAAATCGCATAGATTAAAATAAAGAGTATGCTTGGATGTAGTGACTCAAAATTAATTATAGATCCAATCAATGCTATAGATATAAGAATAAATACTGGTGTATAAGTTGATTAAAAAAGTAATAAAAACCAATTTTACATATGTTAAAGATGTGTAATAATTCAATATAGCCAAAGTGCTCGTGCTCTTGTGCCTTAAATCTCAAGATCAAACTCATACATATGTTAAAGTGCAAAAATGAAATAATAAATGAAAACAAACGAGTCATATATCAAGTGGAAATAAACAGAAAACAAGTGAAGCAAACAAGGAAAACAAAATGATCGCCTAATCCTTATATTGCGACCCTGTGCGACAGTGCAAATATATTGTGAATATTCACGTGTGTGAATAAACCCACTCTGATAATTAGTGTCCAGAGTAAAAATAATAATTCAAGTGTCCAAAGAAAAAAATATATATAGTGTTCACACAGCCAGTGCTTATACGCAATAACTCCAATGGCAGTGGGGTGTTATTTGCAGATCAGACACTCTATATCTTCTTCATGCAGCATGCACTAGTATAGGTAATGGCCCCTTACCTAGCGGTGCTAGGTCAACCGCATATAAGTTGTTAACTCTCGAGGTCCTGGGTCTCTCCTGTGTCTCTGTGTCCAGACTTACTGACTCTACAGGATCCTATAGGGGGCTGGGATATGCCTAGCTGAGGTCCTGGGACAGTGCAGCTTTTAGCTCCTCCTCCACATCATATCTCCATTATATGTAAGATATAGGATAAAGTACCCAGATAGTGAAGTATGTTTTTATAGGTCACTTTATTCACATAAACCATATGCAAGGTACTCACATTAGCAGTTGTTCTTATAAAGCATGGTATCCTACGAGCAGCGGGCTCGTAATGCATTCAGCATTCAGCCCGCTGCTCGTAGGATACCATGCTTTACTCCACCTACCTACAATTGGATTTTCGAGATATGCACATGGCCTGGGATACCACAGCAGAGCTGATTGTCTGTTTTGAATGCCTTTACAACATTTGCATTGGATGATAATTCTCACTTGTCTAACCTTGACGAAGGACTTTCCGAAACGCGTCGGTTTAGTGAGACCTACCTCATCTCATGCTTTTTGTCTGTTTTTGTTGCCTTGTGTGGTATTCTCTGTCCCATACATGTTTTTCTTGATGCAATTGTTTATATGTATCATTTATGTCTGATTTAAATATGTTACTTGGTGTATTTTTGTATTATGTTTCTGCACTTTGTAAATAAAATATCTTTTTTATCAATTATGAATCTTTTTTGGTAATGCCTTTAAAATCCCACCCCAGGGGAACCAATTGTTCATTTTTCTATAGTATGGGATGTGGCATACCTTCCTTGTTCGCTACTTCTGGTCAGAGTCCTTTTGTTGTCTATTGATATGTAAAACACTTTTTTTAATCAGCAATTAGTGATCAATACTAACATCTAGTAAACATCATTTCTTTATTGCCCAGAAATCTGTAGAAGAATGCTATACCTGACTCCAGCTGGGCTCCTCCACTTCTTCCTGGCTGGAAGGCCCAGGTTGGACATCAGAAGCCTCAGCTGGGATGGAAGGAAGGGTGGAAGGAAGAGTGGAGAGGGATTCCCTGACTTCAGTGTGGTCTGACAGAAATCGCAGTCTCTCATAGTACCACAGTCTGGGGACATAAATGTCATCTGCTGCAGCTCCGGACCTCTGGGAATCTGTGACCTTCTTGCGCTCCCTAAGATAAGTGTTCCTCAGGCCACCAATTTTTGCTTTTAAATAAGGGATGGTTGCTGTGGGGACCACCGGCTTCACCAACTCCAGCAGTTTCTCCAGCGCTGCCTCCCTGTTCTGTTTGTGATTATAGTGGGGGTGTCTCACTTGCCACAGACAGGGCAGCTCCCTGTACTTGTCTATGAACAGGGGCAGGAAATTGTGGTCGTTGAACTCATCCATTTTCTCTGCAAGACACAACACAAGACAAACCCTAATGTCAGGCCAAACTCCCCTAATCTTGTTACAATATAGGCTTCCATTTCGAAGCAGTATAGGCCCAAGTTTAGATCCTACCTTCATTAGCATGATCGGCGTCTCCGATGCTCCTTCCTCCGCTCACAGATCGTACGTAAGACACGCGCGTTACGATTTATACACACTGCGCATGCGTATAACTCCGCCCGCCCCTGCCGTTCTTTCTAGTCTATTCCCCGCCCCTTTTCATTCGGCGCAGTGGGGGAAGAGCACATGGCGGATAGACAGCAGGATCGTGCTAATTACAGCAACGAGGAGGAGGAGGAGGAGGAAAGGCCGGAGCCTGAAACGTCCCGATCCAGAAGGAGATTAAAGGACTCAAATATGTCCTTTGGGGAGATGTTGGAGATGGTGGACATCCTGAAGAAGGCCAACTATGATGGAAAGTATGGGCCTTACCCCAACCACAATGTCCGAAAGGCCAAGATCATGGCGAAAGTGGTCAGGAGTCTGCACCGGAAATTCGGGGTACGACGATCGAAAGATCAGCTCAGGAAGCGGTGGTCGGACCTGAAATTATGAGAACATGAGCAGTACAGAAAGATCCGGAGAGTGCTGCAAAAAAGTAAGTATTTGTGCTGTGTTCCTATTTTTTTTGTGTTTATTACGTTCGTGCTGCTCCATGTGCTTTTAGGAACTGTTGTACAGTTTAAAATGGCAACTTTCATGTTCATGGGCACATTATTCGTTCTGATCACACATTTTTATTTCGGACGATAAAATACCATTGTTTAGGCCATATGCATTTGGCCACCATTTTGACGCCCTATACTTGTCTTCAAAGAATTGGGTTGTGTAGATGGGTTTGTTACTAGAATGAAATGCAAACTAGATTGTGTGTAAGGAGAGGACACTCAGCAGCTGTTTTCACATCTGGACACTGGAGCACTAGTGTGGGACCCCAGAACACCATTTTTATTAGGGGGGCCACACAGGTGCTCCAGTGTATACTATAGGGGGGGCTACATCTGTGAAGCTTGTACCAAACAGGTAAAGTATTGCAGCTTGACAAAGGACACTAAAAAAGCTACATCTTGGAACTCGGCTAAAATAGATAATTGTACCCCACTTCCAAGCAATGTTTCATCTTTATAGTTCTGACATTAAATATCTGTGTGCTAATTATACCATTTTTGTTTTACATAGGGGAGAAAAGACTCGGAGGACACCCCTCATCCGAGGAGACCAGAGCCCCTCCCCTCTGGAAGAAGGGGAAATACCCCCAACAGAAGATGAGCAGGAGGAAGAAGATGTGGTGGAACTAGTCACCACAACAGGTGAGTGTCTGCGACCACAGGCTCAGATAAGAGATGGATGGCGGCATTTTTTTGCAAACCTAATTTATTTTTGGTTTCCTCTCTTTTTAGGTGATCGTGAGGTTGTGGTTGAAGATCCTTTCACGTCCGAAAGTGCCCAGATCCTGATCGGGGAAATCATGGGGTGTAATTTACAATTGGAAAACATCAAGCAAAACATCAATGATGTTATTCCAAAATATAAAAACATCATTGATGTTTTGGGGCGAGTTTAAAACCCCTCCAAATCACTTTCTTCTTTTGTGTGCTACAATGTGCGAAATGTTTTTGTGATTTTTCCCAAAACCAAATTTGGAGGATGCACACAGTGTGCCAACATGTGCTATCTGCCATCACGGGAGATCAATGGACGTGTTTTGGGGGTGCAATACCTTCCTCAATTATAAAGTAGCGGTGAGGAAGGGCTTTCTCCCCCAAAACACGTCCCTTGATGCCCCGTGATGGCAGATAGCACATGTTGACATTGTGAAATTTGTGTGCATCTTCCAAATTTGGCTTTTCCAGGGGTGATTTCCCCCATATGAACGCAATATCAAACACAGTTCCTAAATACTCATGTCTGATATTGCCTTCCATTTCTACCAAATGTGAACTTTGTAAGATCAAGATTTGTGTCTTTCTTGTGGGTTTTACACAGGCCTGTTTTCTATAAAATGCACATTTTGATTTTGGATAATGACACCACAAATATTGTTATACAACAAACATGTCGGTTTGTCAGAAAAACCTTTGGTAAATACACATGTGATTGTGCAGGTATTAAAAAGATTGTTCATCAAGAATGTGTGGATTATTGTCTCAACACTACAACACTTTTGGGGTGATGTAATTGTTGTTTTATGAGAAAATGGGGGTAATTTCCTAAGGGCAAATCCTCTTTGCACTACAAGTGCATCTTCAGTGCAGTTGCAAGTGCACTTGTAGTGAAATGTGTCTTTGCATTTAGTAAATAACAGCCAACAGTGCTTTGTATAAGGTTACACAATCACGACATTTTCTGCACTCCACACATTTCTGTCAGGGTCAGCTAAAACAAACACAAGCAGTAAATGTCCGCAAAGAAGAGCCGGGGGGGAGAGGCCTGTCGAGAACTTGAGGTCCTGCAGGCTTCTCCCTGTGGCCAAATACCGCAGGGTAGCGACCAACCTCTGCTCAAATGAGTGATGGCTTGCCTCATGCAGGTATCCTGCCTGCTGATATAAGGGGTCAGCGAAGCCAACAGACGGTGAAATACGGGGTCTGTCATCCTGAGAAAGTTCCTGAAATCATCAGGATTATTCTCACGGATCTCACGGAGCAAAGGCATATGACAGAACTGGTCACGCTGAAGCAACCAATTCTTGGTCCATGAACTCCTCCCCACCCTGTTCATGGACTGGACTTGTGTCAAGGTCAAGCCCCCGCACAGCACGAACTCTACGAGGAGTACGCATACGAAACATGGCTAGAAAACGGTCGGCTGCTCAGAACGAAGTAACAGAACGCACTGAAGAACAGCAAGGCCTGTGAAGAGCGACCTGAATAACAGCAATGAGCAGGCAAGATCACACAGAAAACTCCGATACGAACTGACTGCACGCACTGAAGAGCAGATACAAACCCAAAAGCACAAACTGAACGGCAGAAAATGATCTGAAAGCCACGAGTCTGAAAAAGCGCGAATCGTCTCTCACAAAACTTTTACTAACACGAGATTAGCAAAAGGAGCCCAAAGGGTGCCGCGCTTGGTTCTGAACCGGCCTTTTCTAGTCTCGTCGTACGTGGTGTACGTGACCGCATGGTTGTCGATCGGAAATTCCGACAACTTTGTACGAACGTGTGTAGGCAAAACAAGTTTGAGCCAACATCCGTCGAAAAAAATCCTAGGATTTTGTTGTTGGAATGTTCGAACAAAGTCCAACCGTGTGTACGCCCTATAAGGGTTTGGGCGCTGTTTGATTTCAGGGAACTAAAATGAGATTTTGGGAGTATTTTTTTACCAGCGCTATAGTGAATGTCGTTTAGTGCTAATTAGCGTGATTAGCATTAATTTGCGGTAATTGGCGCTAATTAGCGCCATGGCGCTATAGTAAATGACCCCCAATGTGTACACCGCCTGCACTGTATTAGAAACTGTACAACGTTTGCAGTGTATTTTATACTGTGTACACCACCAGAAACGTAGTAGAAACTGTACACACTTTATTAGATACTGTATACACCGCCTGCACTGTATTAGCAACTGTACTATGGCTGCACTGTATTGTGTACTGTGCACACCGCCAGAAGTGTAGTAGAAACTGTACACACTGTATTAAATACAGTGTACACTGCCTGAAGTGTATTAGAAAGAGTACATCACGGAATTCACTGTAGATATAGGCTACACTGGATGCATAGAGTATATATATATATATATATATATATATATATATATATATATATTTATTTATATATATATATATATATATATATATATATATATATATATATATATACCCTATTTATTTAATTTTAAATAAGAAACTTTGAAGCAAAACAAGGGTCAGTGCCCATCTGCAGCCTCACCATTGCCATCAATGCAGCCTGATCAAAGCCCATCTGCAGCCTCACAAGTGCCATCAATGCAGCCCCATCAGTCCACATCAATGCAGCCTCACCTTTGCCATCAATGCAGCAGCCTTACTTTTGCCATCAATGCAGCAGCCTTACCTTTGCCATCAATGCAGCAGCCTCACCATTGCCATCAATGACAGGGAGGGGGCGGGACAAGAGCCGACAGATTACATACAGTGAGAATCTCCTATGATAGACAGAACAGTGGTCCAATGGCGGCCCAGGAGACGGGACTTCCTATTACAGAGGCCGCCAAGTAAAAAGGAGATTCTCACTATATATAATCTGACGGTGCTTGTCCCGCCCCCCTCCCTGCCCCCTCCGAGGCAGCTAAAATTGAAGTATCGGCGTATAATATGCACATGCTATTTGCACCCGATTTTCAGGGTGAAAAAGTGTGTGTTATACGCCAATAAATACAGTATATATATATATATATATATATATATATATATATATATATATATATATATATATAGATAGATAGATAGATAATACACCGCCTGAAGTGTTAGAAACAGTACTCCACAGAATGCACTGTGGATATAGGATACGCTGGATACAGAGTATATACAGTATCTCACAAAAGTGCGTACACTCCTCACATTTTTGTAAAAATTTTATTATATCTTTTCATGTGACAGCACTGAAGAAATGACACTTTGCTACAATGTAAAATAGTGAGTGTACAGCTTGTATAACAGTGTAAATTTGCTGTCCCCTCAAAATAACTCAACACACAGCCATTATTGTCTAACCCGCTGGCAACAAATGTGCGTATACCCCTAAGTGAAAATGTCCAAATTGGGACATTTTCCATCCCATGTGTCATGTGACTCGTTAGTGTTACAAGGTCTCAGGTGTGAATGGGGAGCAGATGTGTTATATTTGGCGTTATCACTCTCACTCTCTCATACTGGTCACTGGAAGTTCAACAAGGCACCTCATGGCAAAAAACTTTCTGAGGGTCTGAAAAAAATACTTTTTGCTTCACATAAAGATGGCCTAGGCTATGAGAAGATTGCCAAGACCCTGAAACTGAGCTGCAGCATGGTGGCCAAGACCATACAGTTGTTTAACAGGACAGGTTCCACTCAGAACAGGCCTCGCCATGGTCGACCAAAGAAGTTGAGTGCATGTGCTCAGCATCATATCCAAAGGTTGTATTTGGGAAATAGACATATGAGTGCTGCCAGCATTGCTGCAGAGGTTGAAAGGGTGGGGGGTCAGCCTGTAAGTGCTCAGACCACGCTACACACTGCATCAAATTGGTCTGCATGGCTGTCGTCCCAGAAGGATGCACAAGAAAGCCTGCAAACAGTTTGCTGAAGACAAACAGACTAAGGACATGGATTACTGGAACCATGTCCTGTGGTCTGATGAGACCAAGATAAACTTATTTGGTTCAGATGTATCAAGCGTGTGGGGCAGCAACCAGGTGAGGAGTAAAAAGACGAGGGGGTCTTGCCTACAGTCAAGCATGGTGGTGGGAGTGTCATGGTCTGGGGCTGCATGAGTGCTGCCGGCACTGGGGAGCTACAGTTCACTGAGGGAACCATGAATGCCAACATGTAGTGTGACATACTGAAGCAGAGCATGATCCCCTCCCTTCAGAGACTGGGCCGCAGGGCAATGTTCAAACATGAGGGTAAAGGTGATAGACTGACCAAGCATGTCTCCAGACCTAAACCCTATTGAGCATCTGTAGGGCATCCTTAAATGGAAGGCGGAGGAGCACAAGGTCTCTAACATCCACCAGCTCTGTGATGTCATCATGGAGGAATAGAAGAGGACTTCAGTGGCAACCTGTGAAGCTCTGGTGAACTCCATGCTCAGGAGGGTTAAGGCAGTGCTGGAAAATAATAGTGGCCACCCAAAATATTAACACTTTGGGCCCAATTTGAACATTTTCACTTAGGGGTGTACTCACTTTTGTTGCCAGTGGTTTAGGCATTAATGGCTGTGTGTTGAGTTATTTTGAGGGGACAGCAAATTTACACTCTTATACAAGCTGTACACTAACTACTTTACATTGGAGCAAAGTGTCATTTTTTCAGTTTTGTCAAATGAAAAGATATAATAAAATATTTCCAAAAATATGTGGGGTGTACTCACTTTTGTGAGATACTGTGTATATATATGTATATATATATATACCGTATTTATCGGCGTATAACAAGCACTTTTTTCCCCTTAAAATCAGGGGAAAATCGCGGGTGTGTGTTATACGCCGATCCCCTGCGATCCTGAGCTGCCAGATCTTCAAAATCACCAACCGCGATTTGAAAATGGCACCGCCGGCGCCAAAATACACAGAGCCGGTCCTCGGCTCTTCTCGGCCACTTTCGGCTTCACTCGAGCGCCGCCCGAACCTAGCCGAGTGTACTCGGCTAGGTTCGGATATCTCCGCTCACAGTCACGCCCATCCCGGGCGGGACTACGGATTCAGGTACATAGAAGTGATGTGCTCGAGTCCAAAAGCCTCTTGTACTCAAGGCTAATGCCCTTAGGAGGATGATTAAGGAGTGGGTCATTTTCATACCCCTCTTTGAGGAGACTCAAGACTGTCCCCTGGAAAGTTTGTTTGAAGCAGGATTATACATTAAGAGTTGCCTTCCTGGAGAGGTTCAGAAAACATACTTAACCACTTCCCACCCACCATATAGCAGGCCACAAAGTGGTTTTGATATCCTGACTGGGCGTCATATGACATCCAGCAGGATAAGCCACTAACGCGCATCTGCGAGGACACGCAGCACAGTGATCGGTGGTGTGGTGTGTCGCTCTGACACACTGCTTCTCCGATCTTGGTAAAAAGCCTATGACGTAGGCTCTTTACCATGTGATCAGCTATGTCCAATCATTGTAACCAGTAAGTGCCATTTATCGGCTTTTCCTCTTATTTGTGCTGAATCGATCAGCGGCTCTTATGACAGGGGGGTCTGCGCTGATAAACAGTGCATTGATTATCAGTGCAGACCCACCAGGGATGCCCACCAGGGATGCAAATCAGTGCCCATTAGAGATGCCAATCAGTGCCCATTAGTAATGCCTGTCAGTGCCTCCTCATCAGTGATGCCTATCAGTGCCATCTATCAGTGCCCATCAGTGCCACCCATCAGTGCCACACATCAGTGCACATCATTGTTTATCTGTGCTCATCAGTGCTGCCTATAAGTGCCCATCAGTGCCACCTATCAGTGCCCATCAGTGCTGCATATTAGTGCATCATCATCAGTGCCCATCAGTGTCACCTCATCAGTGCTGCCTCATCAGCGCCCATCAGTGAACATTAGTGCAGCCTCATCAGTTCCCATCAGTGAAGGAGAAAACGTACTTATTTACCAATTTTTATAACAGAAACAAAGAAATTCTTTTTTTAAATATTTTTATTTGTTTGTTTAGCAGAAAGAAAGTGCCAGTGGTGATCAAATACCACCAAAAGAAAGCTCTATTGTGGGAAAAAAATTAAACATTTTGTTTGGGTACAGTGTTGCATGATCGCGCAATTGTCATTCAAAATGCGACAGCACTGAAAGCTTAAAATTGGCCTGGCAGGAAGGGGGTATAAGTGCCCTGTATTGAAGTGGTTAAAGTCTATGGGACCCAAACATGAAAAATCAAAAGTCCCCATTTTGAAGGCTTATATGCAAAAGCCCCAAAGCACCCCGGCAGTTGAGGGCATGTGGCCTGGTATCGTTCAGGCCACTTGCTCACCCCTCCTTTCCTGGCCTGCTAGGCTGCATTCTTGGATAAGGGTCTGGTACGGATTTTGGGGGGACCCCACGTGTTTTTCTTTAAAGATTTTGGCGTGGTCTGGTATGTACTGGGGGAGGGACCTCACACAGTTTTTTTCTTTTTTTTTTTCACGTTCAGCTTTCAACTTTCAGTGGGGAAGTCCGCTGACAGCTGATGACTCATTCATTGTTAAGGACATGACAGCCAGCTTCCTTGCTCCGCATCTTAACAACATATTGACTGTCTGCTTTATGGGCGAGCATCCTGCCAAGCACACAGAAAATTTGAGTGTTCAGCAAACACCCAAACGGACGATGTTCAGGCGGAAGTTTTGCATAGCCTGAACTATTCAACCAACACTAATCCTGAGAAGATCACAGCAGTGGCAGATTGGCTTGCCCCTAGAAATGTTAAGGAAGTACAATGATTTGTTGAATTTGACAACTTCTACATAAAATTCACAAGATATTTCTCCAAAATAATAGTACTAATTATGCAGCTGGCAAAGGGTGGAATGCCCTTTGTGTGGTCACCTGAGGCACAGAATGCCTTTAGTAAGCTAAAGACTCTTTTCACTTCTGCACCAATATTGGTACGTCCCAATCCTGAACTACCATTTATCATAGAAGTGGATGCTTCAGACTATCCTTTTTCAGCAAAGAAGAGAAAAAGATGCAGCTTCATCCTTGTGCTTATTTCTCTTGTTTAATTTCTTCAACCAAAAGAAATTATGACATTGGGAATAAAGAGTTGCTGGCAATTAAATCGGAGTTCCACACAAAAATGGAACTTCCGCTTTTCGGAACCCTCCCCCCCTCCGGTGTCACATTTGGCACCTTTCAGGGGGGTGCAGATACCTGTCTAAGACAGGTATTTGCACCCACTTCCAGCATAGACTCCCATGGGAGTCTACGCCACTTCCCGTCCCCACCGCGCTTTCTGCTGGGAACACACAGCTCCCAGGAGAGAGCGGGGAACACTTGGGACACGCAGCACGACTCGCGCATGCGCAGTAGGGAACCGGGAAGTGAAGCCGCAACGCTTCACTTCCTGATTCCCTCACCCAGGATGGCGGCGGCAGCTGCCGAGAACCGAGCGGGTTCTCGGCGTCCCCTGCCGACATCGCTGGACCCTGGAACAGGTAAGTGGCGATGTATTAAAATTCAGCAGCTGCAGTATTTGTAGCTGCTGGCTTTTAATATTTTTTTTTTTTGGCGGTGTGGGTGGACCCCCGCTTTAAGTAAGTCTTTTCTGAATGGAGGCATCTGCTAGAAGTAGACAGGCACATTGGTCTCTATTTTTTCCAGGTTCAATTTTATTATCTTGAATCAACCTGGGCCAAGGAATGGTAATGCCTTATTAACAACTTTAATACAGGACACTTATACCCCCTTCCTGCCCAGGCCAATTTTCAGCTTTCAGCGCTGTAGCATTTTGAATGACAATTGCACAGTCATGCAACACTGCACCCAAACAAAATTTTTATAATTTTTTCCCACAAATTTAGCTTTTTTTTGGTGGTATTTGATCACCACTTGGTCTTTTATTTCTTGCTAAACAAAAAAAGTTCTTTGTTTCTATTATAAAATTTTGTAAATAAGTAAATTTTCGCCTTCACTGATGGGCACTGATGAGGCTGTACTAACGGGCACTAATGAGGTAGCACTGATGAGGTGGCACTGATGGACACTGATGAAGAAGCACTAAGATACAGCACTGATGGGCACTGATAGGTGGCACTGATATGCAGCACTGATGGGCACTGATAACTGGCACTGATAAGCAGAACTTATGGACACTGATAGGCAGCACTGATGGGCACTCATAGGTGGCACTAATGGGTACTAATAGGTGGCACTGATAGGCAGCACTGATGGGCGCTGATGGGCACTTATAGGCAACACTGATGGTCACTGATTGGCGGCACTAATGGGTGGCACTGATGGGCAATGATTGGCAGCACAGATAGATGGCACTGATAGGCAGCACTGATGAAGAGGCACTGACAGGCATTACTGATGGGCACTGATTGGCATCTCTAATGGGCACTGATTTGTATCTCTAATGGGCACTGATTTGCATCTCTAATGGGCATTGATTTAAATTCCCTGGTGGGTACGGGTGGGCATCCCTGTTGGGCCCGGGGCGGCATCCCTGGTAGGTTCTAGTGGACAACCCTGATGGGTCAGCACTGATAATTAATGTGCTGATTATCAGCGCAGACCCCCGAATACAGGGATATGGGAAATTATTTTTCTATACAAACACACCTACACAAGTTCAACTGGATGGACTGTTGTCTTTATTCAACCTTACCAACTATGTAACTACGTAACTATGTAGAGTAAAAGCTGATAAATGGCACTTCCTGGTTACAATGATTGGACACAGCTGATCACATGGTAAAGAGCCTACGTCAAAGGCTCTTTACCAAGATGGGAGATGCAGTGTGTCAAAGCGACACACCACACCACTGACGCTTCATGTCCTTGTGGGTGCCCGCGAGTGGCTTATCCTGCTGGACTTCATATGACTCCCAGTCAGGATAACTTAACCACTTTGCGGCCATTATTCTGGAGGAAGTGGTTAATAGAATTTGCGGCACAGGGCCCAATTTTTTTCCTGTTCGCGAGTTCTGTTGTGAACTGAACAGGGGGGTGTTTGGCCCACCTCTACTCAATATAATCCCAATTATATCCCATGAACCGGATCTTGGTTCATTCAAACTTACATTTCTCCAGTTTGATAATCTTGCAAAGACAGTGCAAACTTGTGATGCTTGTGATTCTCATCCAGGTTATCAGAGAAGATGAGAATATCATTCAGATAATGGAGTAGGAGAGGGAAAAGAGTAAATATTGGTGTTTGCGCTTTGAAATAACTAGGTGAATAAAGTGCTAGTGCAATAAAGGGGTATAAACAGTAACAAATTACTGGGTGCTGAAATGCCAAGTGAAGATAAAAATAATTCCTATAAACAATAAACATCCATAATCATTAGTGAAATCTTGATTGTAAAAATCAATAGAATATGCAAATCCATAAATAAACGTTTAAAAACAAAAATTAATATCAAAATCAAAAGTCCAATATGCGCTTCTGAATAAGGTGTCTTGAATGTAAAAATAAAGTCCAAAGCAATCCTGTGACAATCTGACAATTACAAATGCAATCCAAACAATATTGTGACAGTCTGACAATTATTCAAAAATAGATAATGGATCCCTCCACCGTGAATAAACAACAAAAGGTGGTGCCTGGTCAGTCCTCTGTGTGTACAAGCCCCTCACCTTACTGCTGTAAGATTACAGCATATATGGATCACAAGCAGAGGTCCTCAGAGGGTCCCTCTTTGATGTTTGATAGAGCTTCCTTCACTAGTATACTCGGTTTGGAAAGATGAGAAACAAGGAAGAGAGGTGCAATAGCGTAATCTCATTTACAAGAGTCAGTTTTTTAAAACAAACATGTAGATACATTCACTTTTTGGATTTAAAAAAAACGGCAACAATACATGAGCGCCGAGCTTCAGTCAGTCCTGGTTACGCCTATTTCTTCAATCCCTAAGTGTATCGTCACATCACGTGATTGCTTATCATTCAGATAAGCAATCACAAACTGGTCCAACAGATCTCCAAAAACATAATTTACAAAGTGATGAAAAATGGGGGGAATGTTGCAAAGGCCAAAAGGCCACCAAATGCCCATATCTGGTTCTAAAGGTGGTTTTCCATTCATCTGCCGAACAAATGCGGATAAAGGTTATATGCCTCCTATAAATATAGTTTTGTAAAGACTTTGGCAGAACAGTCTTTCCAACATTTCAGAGATAAACAGAAGTGGATAATGGTTTTTAATTGTTATTTTATACAAATCCCTGTAATCAATGCACGGAAGCAAGGTAGAGTCCTTTTTTCCAACAAAGAACATGACTGCAGCTGCAGGAGACGTTCTCTAAATTCTCATCAAGCCACTCTCTGCACCTTTAATTCAGGTTCAGACAGATTAAAAAGTGGGCACAGGGTATTTCTGCCCCTGGGACCAGTTCAATAGGACAACCATATGGGCGATGAGGAGGTAATTGATCAGCATTGTTTTTAGGGCTGCGGAAATTAACGATTAATTCCTCGATTAATCGTTAATTTTTTTGATCGATCAAAATTTTTTTGATCGGTAGGCTGCCTGCCCTGGGGCTGCTTTGGGCCAAGCTGTGGCTGCAGCGCATCGCTACGTTCCCTCCTCCTCCACTATATGTCAAACACAGTCTGCGGGCATTTCCCACTGTGTGTCTCAGAGCTGAGTGTGAAAACTTTGGCCACGCTGTGAGAAAAGTCTTGCCCTCCTCCTAGATCAGCTCATGTGATAGACGCAGTGTTCTGTCTATCACACAAACTGATCTAGGAGGAGGGCGGGACTTTTCTCACAGTGCGGCCAAAGTTTTCGCACTCAGCTCCGAGACACACAGCAGGAGATGCCCGCAGACTGTGTAATCCAGGCACAGGCACTGACTACAGTGAGGCTGCGATTATGGGCATGGTGAGACTGCATTATGGGCACGGTGAGACTGCATTATGGGCACGGTGAGACTGCATTATGGGCACAGTGAGACAGCATTATGGGCACTGTGAGGCTGCGTTTATAGGCATGGCAAGGCTGCGATTATGGGCACGGTGAGACAGCATTATGGGCACGGTGAGGCTTTGATTATGGGCACGGTGAGACTACATTATGGGAATGGTGAGGCTGCGATTATGGGCATGGTAAGTCTGAGATTATGGGCACAGTGAGACTGCATTATGGGCATGGTAAGGCTGTGATTAAGGCTGCGAGTTTATGACGTGTGACGTCCTAGCCATGCCCCGCTATGTCTGGCTTCGGCCATTACCATAACAACGGTGCTAAATCAGCTAAAAGTAGTTGGATCTATATGTGCGTTAAAATTAAACAAAATTAGTCGATTAATCAATTTAAAAAAACGATTAATCAAACACGAAAATTTTAATCAGTAACAGCCCTACACTGTAATTGTTTTTATTACAGAGACAGGTTGTCATATGATTGGGTAGTTACCACATCAACTTTCCCTAATCAGTAGAAAACTTGTTTGACAAGGTTCTCTGTCTATTTTTGGATATTGATGATGGAATTGTGGCACAAATTGTACTACAAGCACTGCAACTACTGTAAAATGCCTGTCTGGACAGGCCTCAATTTCTGGGTGATTGAGTAGTTATGACGCTTTTGTAATAAAAAAGTGTCCTTTTAGTGTACAGGTTTGCTCCACAGATACTGTAGAAAGTCTATTTGAACAGGTTACAATTTCTTTTGGACACTAACAGTGGAAATAGTATACAGGTTTGTACCACATCTGAGTCAGCTGTACACGGCGCCTGCATGCGAAGAGCATTTTAATAAAAAAGAGTTTGTAACACGCCCCTCGCAGGCTCGCTATGCTTGCCATGCTTCGGGAACGGCCTGGCTGCACTCGGCATATTATTATTCTAACTCTATGTCCACTTGGATGGTGGGGCTTTAATGTGGACATAGGGTAGAATGTAGTGCACAGGTGCAGTGTACAGCTGACTCAGGTGTTCAGCTTTGGCTCTTTTCGGCGGCTCCCTTGTTGTTCCTACTGTGCAAGTGCTGTGCCTGCGCAGTAGAGGGGGGTCCTTATCCGCCGGGGGAACTTTCTCGGCAAGACACCGGCAGCAAAACTCAGATGAGAACTTTTGGTCGGAAAATGCGACTGAGTGTATGCTCCATTGGACTTTTGCTGAAGGAATTCCAGCCAGCAAAAGATTGAGAGCAGGTTCTCTATTTTTCAGTCTGAAAAAATGCGATCGTCTGTATGCAATTCCGATGCGCAAAAAATCATGCATGTGCAGAATCAAGTACGAGACAGAAGCTCTCGGTCTGGTAAAACTAGCGTTCGTAATGGAGATAGCACATTCGTCACGCTGCAAATTATTGGATCTTTAATGTAGCGCATTCTTTTGTTCTTTATAATGCTAGAATAATGAAGTTGTTTTGCTGCTGATATTCACACAGAGTTATGACAAACTGATTTCTTTATTATTTCTCGTGATCTCATGAATAATCTTTTTTGTTTTTAAAGCCAGATCTCCATAATAATGTTTAGAATTATTTTTTATAGTCATCTTTTTTTTATTTTTAATCAAGATCTCCTGTTTTTTGGATTATTTTTAAATTAGTTTCTAGTGATCTCCATAATTTTTTTTTTTTGGTGTGTCAAGTTTTCACAACAACATTATTATCTTGTATTTTTATAAAGCTAAAGAAGGCTGGTTTGGTGTCCTTGTTAATTTGACATTGTATTTTTGAAATGTACCTGCCTACTCACAAACAAACTGTCCTTTTTGAAGAAAAACACATAGGCAAGTATTTTTATATAAAAAATCTCCATTTATTCTGGCTCATAATAACAAAATAAAGAGGAAGGCAATGCAGGAGAAACTGCTTGAATTTGGGAATCATTTGGCCCCCAGGGCACACATCAACTCTGTAAATTAAAATTGGTAGCCTGAGAAGTCCATATTTAAGAGAGCACAATCTGGTCCAGGACTCCCAGAGATCAGGAACAGCAGCAGATGACATATATGTCCCCAGGCTGTGGTACTACAACAGGCTGCGTCTTCTGTCAGACCAGACTGAACCCAGGCCATCACTTTCTTATCTTCCCTGCAGCCTTCCCTCCACGCTTCCCAGCAGCCTTCCCTGCAGCCTTCCTTGGAGGCTGTGGCTCTGGGGGTGGACTTGTGGCAAGAGGAGGAGGAGGATGGGCGAGCGCACATAAGTGCATGTTCTCACTAATTTGGCCCCCCTGCTTTTCGAGATTAAGTGAAGAACTTTTGCATCTCCTAAATTTTGAAGGATCATTTTGGGATATTCTGTTTTTGATAAATTCACTTTTGGTTTTATTCATTTATTTTTTATATCACATGGACTATTTGTTTTTTTGATACACCACTCAATTTTTCATATTATCATGTTTTAGAGAATTTGTTCACAGTAATATTTATTGTTATTTGTAGCGGTTTCTTTGCGCATCTTTTTCTTTCTTAATATTGGTTTTAGGTTTTGGTATTTGACCTATAAAGGTGCAGCATTTAATCACGCTTTATTTAGTTATATCACTTGTGCACATATATTTTTTGTATATATTGATTGGTTAGCGCAAATATCCCCTTCTTTTTTAAAACTTTATAAAACCAAGATGTTATTTTTTTTACCAAAAAAAGGTTTTACAACGCACAAGTGCATGTGCACGGAGTAATAGGTTTTATGCTCAACAATGTGTGGCTTCTTCTTTCAATGCTCAATACCACTTTTTGTATTAAGTTGGTGTTTACAGTGACAATGGGTGTTATTTAAATAATGGAAAAACCACTTGGCACTACAAGTGCAATAGGAGAACCTAGGAGGCAGATAAAAGAAACATAAACAGTAAATTAAATTCAAGATTTTACCATATCAATTTTTTTTTTTTTTTGAAAATATTTAAAAATTTGCTGACATAGCAGTGGCCCCCCTACCCGTAAAATAATCAACATATTTTTGACGCACTTCATGGGTGCTTTGAGGGGGGCAAGCCAGGATGGCCAGCTTCCAGGGCTGTCAGTGTTGGTTCATGAAGTCCGGCCTCAGGCCCAACTGACGCTACATAATAAGGAGCATTTCACTTTAAAAAGTTGTGCAGTATGCAGCATGATAACACAATGTGGTTAAGTTTGTACTCCGCCATATTTATTGCCGTTAGAAATAGGCGGAACTGGCTGGCCATTATCCCAAAGGTATTCTCCATGACTCTTCTGGCTCTGGCCAGCCGTAAATTAAAAACCCTCTTCTCCGGGGTGAGGGTCCTCTGGGGGAATGGCCTCATCATGTGATCACCCAGATCAAATGCTTCATCAGTGATAAAAACAAATGGGAGTCCTTCAACGTTCTCTTCCACAGGTGGCAATCCCAAGCCACCACTCTGGAGACATCGGTAGAACTCTGTCTGGGCAAAGACTCCACCATCCGACATCCGGCCATTCTTCCCCATGTCCACATATAAAAACTCATATGTCGCCGACACCACCGCCATCAACACGATACTCTTGAAACCCTTATAATTAAAATAGCCTGACCCCAAATGTGGTGGTGGGATGATGTGGACGCGTTTCCCATCGATTGCCCCTCCACAGTTGGGAAAGTCCCAACGCTCGGCAAACTGGGAGGCCACAGTCTGCCATTCCTGTGGCATTGAAGGAAACTGGAGTCAAACCAGAAAAAAAACAATTAGTACTTTTGCACATAACATTGCAAGCAGATTAGACACAAACATTCTTGGCCAACATCAGTATAACATTTATTTTAAGGAGTATTTAAAGACAAAAAGATAAGGTCCCCTTATCAGATTCCTCACCCCCTCTGATGGCCCATTGGAAAAAGTTTAGGAGGGGTTCTAAATGGGTTTGGGAGCCAAAAAAAGCCTCTTGCACTCTGCCTGAATTTAAGGACACAAATAACATTTGTACACATAAAGAAGAAGGGACTTTTGGCCATGGAGAGGCCGGAGACTTTAACGGTGCTTAATAAGCAAAATAGGAATTTGTAAAGATAAAAAAAATATTTTAATTAATCTGTTTTAAAAAAGATAGACAAGGAACAAAGCATTAGTATATGTTTACAGAACAGTTAAGATAAAAATATGATACAGTGCTTGATACCACTTTCTCAACATGTTTCGCTTTCTTAAGCTTCTTCAGGAGATATACTGTGGCATCTAATCAACTATGAAATTAAAAATAAACCATAAATAATCAAAATAGTATATAACATAATCATATAGCATTGAACCCTGAAATCGGATTGATTCTAATCACCTGTATAGATACTTTATGATTAATTACTTTAATTAATCTACTCCTGATTTCAATCATATGTATCCCTTGTAATACTGACTTTTTAATGCTCACTTTGGTGACATTTGATATATTTGATATTCTCTTTTTATCATAGAGATTTCCAATCACTTTACAATATTGTGATTTCCCATCATCCCCCTCTGCATGCCTTCTTTAGGAAGTCTGGGCTGAAGGGTACAATTTATTGGTGTACCATTGAATCAAAATATACATCCACAGTTTTTTAAAACATTAGGTAAGATGGATAATCCCCCCCCCCCCTTTTTTTTTTTTCATTCAATTTATTATCATTTTGTCTTGAAACTTAGAATTTTACTGACACACTTTAACATTGATATCTATACCTAATTTATGATTCATACCCTACAAATAATGTTATTTCTGTATACCAGTTAAAAAGCATTGAACTGATATACAGAAATAACATTATTTGTAGGGTATGAATCATAAATGAGGTATAGATAAGGGGGGCGTGGCGACCAAGCTCCAGCATGGAAGCTTAACTAGAGAGCTCCGCTCGGCCGCCGGAGAGAATCCACACTCATCCACTTCCACCGACTCCATCCGAACCGCAAAAAGCGTCCACGGACCCACCGAGACCCGCTGTGCACGGCGAGATGCCCAGGCACAGGAAAAACCCACAGAATCTACCAAAAATGCAGGACTTTTTTAAAGGGCGCGAGCCTCAACAAAATAGCGCTGGCGCCTCAGGCAGACAAACGGAGCCACAGGCCGTGACTAACAACGGCCGCTCCGGTCCATCAAAACAACACCAAAGCTCCCACCTAAACAGCGGATCTTCCTCTGGCACCTCGAGCCCCTCCACCAGGAGTCCAGCCAAACAAAAACAGCGGATATCATCCCCGGATCGGCCGCTGGCGGACCCCGAGATGGAGGTAAGCAGGCCTCAAAACGCTGCAGACACAGCGGTGCATGTCTCACAGGACCCCATAGCAGCATTCCCTACATCTAACAGGCCAGTGTCAGACACAGTCCTCAAAGAGATGCTGCTCTCCCTAAAAGCATCCCTGCATGCTGATATGACTGCTGCCATTAACCACTGTCAGAGAGAAGTTCAGGCCTTAGGCAGTAGAGTGGATCATATAGAACAGCGAATGGGTGAATTCACTTCCTCATTTAACACAATGGTAGATGCCCGTGGAAACCATGATGAAGAAATTGCATGGCTAAAAAATAAGGTCGCAGATTTGGAAGACCGTTCCAGACGGAACAACCTAAAAATCAGGGGAATCCCAGAAACCATACCTGCCGCACAGCTGCTGCCATACACGCAGGCACTATTCTCAACTCTGCTACCATCCTTATCAGCACAAGATCTAATAGTGGATCGCATACACCGTATACCCAAACCTGCATCCCTTGCTGAAAACACTCTTAGGGATGTGTTGCTTCGGGTGCATTACTACCATATCAAAGAACAAATTCTCACAACATCCCGAAGAACCGATAATAGGCACCCACAGTACGCAGAAATACAAATTCTCCCGGACCTGTCCAGGCATAGGCTCCAACAGCGTCGCAACCTCGCGACCATAACTAAGGCCCTGAGGAACCACCACATATTACATAAGTGGAAATACCCCGCCAAGCTCTTGATTACCCACAATGGAGTATCAGTTATGGTATCCACATTGGAAGAAGGTGTAGCAGCACTACGCAAGTGGGGTATCTTAACTGACCCAGACAACTCGGCTTCCCAAAACCCTGCACCTAGCCCACTACAAGAGGACTGGCAAGTGATCTCCCGCAAACGCTCCTCAAGGAAAGCTACTGGTGGAAGTGGCTAAAGAATAAACGTTATGCAAAACTCAAATCTCTCCGGACAATAGGGGTCACATGATTGATTACCCTGTTTACCTCCAGTTATTCTTTGCAGCAGATACATCTGCCTTTGGATCAGTTTATGGATCCCTTTCTTATTGAATTCAAACTCAGTTCAATAACATTGTTTTTTTCTTCACCGCTTTTATTTTTTTACTATATGTTTGAAGCACGCCATCCAGCAGCGCACATCCATCCAAATCTAGACGAAGACGGCACACTCATCTTCTACCTGATCTTCTACTACAGCCACAGTGAGTACCTACTCTTCATAATGCAGCAGACACCACAAATACCCTCAAATGCTCATTAACTGCTTATCCATAAATGCTAGGGGTCTCAACCACCCCGCAAAGAGACTCTCCATGTGGAAGGAAGCCACAACACACAAAGCAGACGTCTTATGTGTACAGGAGACCCACTTCCAAGACACAAAAGCTCCTAAATGTTCACACAAAGACTACCCACACGTATTAATGGCATGTACACCAGAGAAGAAAAAAGGTGGAATATTAATAGCACTGAGGAACACTGTATCATTTCAACAAAAGGACATTATCCTTGATCCCAACGGCCGATACATCATCCTGACAGGAGACATCAACTCAAAACCGTATACATTAGTTTCCCTATATGCACCGAACTCACATCAAACCCGCTTCATCAGAAGACTTTTCAAGAAACTGCAGAACTATATATATGGCAATCTTATTGTCTGTGGTGACTTTAACCTTATAGTAGATCCCAAAATGGATACCTCTGCTCCAAAACCACACAGCTCCTCCTACCTGAGAAAAAACAAGACACCAAGCGGAACTATACGATGTCTGGAGATGTTTGAACGCGAACGCAAGAGACTATACCTTTTTCTCCCACAGGCATTGCTCATACTCTCGCATTGACCTATTCTTGACAGACAAGTGGCTGTTACAGAATATCTCGTGTGCGAAGATACATGACATAACATGGTCTGACCATGCTGCTATTACTATCATCATCAATGACCAGGTTGTCTCCTCCTCCTCACCCTTCTGGCGTAGCAATGTAAGATTAATACAAGATCCCCGAACTTCTACAAAGATCTCCCAACATATCAGAGAATTCTTTCTAAATAATGTGGATTCTGTTGAAAACCCTTTCACCTTATGGAACACCCATAAGGCGTACATGAGAGGCATACTCATACAAATCGGAGCAAGGGAAAAAAAAAGGGATAATGCCCATATTGATTCAATCTTAAAAAATATCCACACCTTAGCAGAACAAAATAAACAAAAACCTAATGTCAATCTTACCCAAAAAGTATCAGCTTTAAGAGATGACCTCAGAAATAGCCTCAACAATATGACTATCACCTTAGACGTCTGAAACTACAGTCCTATGCCAATGCCAATAGAGCAGGCAAATACTTAGCTTATTGTTTGTATCTTATTTTTCCCTTATTATCATTTGTGTATTTCTTATTCTAACCTTTTTGTTCAATACTCTAAAATCAATAAAAATCTTTTAATGAAAAAATAAATAAATAAATGAGGTATAGATATCAATGTTAAAGTATGTCAGTAAAATTCAAAATTTCAAGACAAAATGCTAATAAATTGAATGAAAGAAAAAAAGGAGGGGGGAATTATCCATCTTACCTAATAAGGAAATTGAAAAACTATACGGTGAAAACAACTTAATTGTTTCTAATGACCTTTTCCCCATTCGGGAAGGTACCTTAAAAACACATATAGAGACATATGTAGCTGAAATTCTAAAGACAAAAGAAAAGAAATTTGTAAGAGATAAATTATCTTACGATAATAATCAAGCTTATAGCTGGGCCCCAACCAAAACTAATAAAAGACGCAATTTAAAAATGCGAACTTCCAAGGATGGCAATTCTGAATCTAACGACTCTGACACCTCTTCTACTTCCTTTTTGTCCTCACAGGCACCTGATGGCACTATAGGTAAAAAGGGCCTTGGATCCTC
This sequence comes from Lithobates clamitans, assembly GCA_037952925.1. Lineage (NCBI taxonomy): Eukaryota > Metazoa > Chordata > Amphibia > Anura > Ranidae > Lithobates > Lithobates clamitans. The sequence continues at coordinate 568,950 of JBBGZY010000799.1, forward strand.
TAAGCACACCCATGGAAATGCAAACACGCCCATAGTGCCAACCAATCGTCACCAAAATACGAATCGGGCACCGACTACCACAGCCAAAATTAATACGGTCTCTCACGCACCGGGTAACTGAGACACCATTTCCAATACTAACCCCACCCCTTCACCACTTCAAGCATCAACATCACAAGTAAGTAATGTTAATGACACAACCACCCAGTCGGATTTTCGTCCAGCTTCGATCTTCACACAACCTGTGCACGATCTAAAAAAGACAACCAATGTGGAGTCGTTACTTCAGAAACAAGCCAAAAATTTGAGGTAATAAATTTATCCCCTTTTCCACTAACTGCTGATCAAGTTTCTGTCTTGGAACTAGGTTTAACCTTCTGCCCGACACAGAAAATTTATCATTTTTAACTTATAAAAGATCTAAACTTGTTTTCCCATAAGCTCATGCTTTGTATCCTATATGACAAATCCAAACAATGCACACAACCGACACCTCATGAAGATTCTTCATGGAAAAACATGACTTTAGATTACATTAAAGCTATGGAGGAGCTCATGGAGCTATGGGATGAGGGGCACATTGATGAAATGGAACTCATGGAGGCCCATACCCTCCAACAGGAGGGGTCCATGGGTCCTTTGTCCACTGCCCCTCATCCCCTACCTCTCTCCTCCCCCAGGGAATATAAATCTAAATCCAAGACTTTTCCCACACTACAAGGCAACCCGAATGTTTGGGCTTTTACCCAATAAGCTACGGACGATATTCGTAAAACCAAATGGAGGAACCTATCACATTCAAATTTGACCATTAAACAAAAAGCAGCCCTAAAGTCATTACAATTGGACTCACGTCTAATTATAAAATCTTCAGACAAGGGAGGAAACCTTGTCGTGATGACCACTGAGCAATACGAGTCCATGGTTTTACGTCTTTTGAAAAATCGGGACTGGTACAAAAAAGTGTCTGCAGTTCATGTTACCAATATGACTACTTGCTACAGACAACTAATAGGGATACAAAACAAACATGGGACTTTCTCAATGTCCCCTGTCCCCGCATTCCCACACTATATGTCCTCCCCAAGATCCACAAAGACCTACAAAATCCCCCCGGCCGTCCAATAGTATCCGGCAACGGATGCTTAACTGAGAACGCCAGTCAACTGGTGGATGACTTTCTCAGACCCTACGTTGAAGGTCTGGCATCATACCTTCAAGACACTACTGACCTTCTCAGAACTTTGGATGGCCTAGCTATCCCTGAAGAAGCTTGGCTTGTGACTCTGGATGTGGAGGCCCTCTACAACTCCATTCCCCATTCCTTTGATTTGGCAGTTGTAGGGGGCTTCATTTCTCAAAACACTGACGTCTCATTGGCCTGCAATGGTTTCATTTTGAACCTCTTGAGGTTCATCTTGACCAACAATATTTTCCTGTTCTCAGGCTCCCACTACCTCCAGGTACAGGAGGTCGCTTAGGGGACCAAATGTGCCCCCTCCTATGCGAACCTGTACCTGGGGGAGTGGGAGCAAAATTTGTCATTCCGGGACGACATGCAGGCCTGGTTTGAACACATACCAATTTGGAGACGTTTTATAGACGATGTGTTCCTTATCTGGATGGGTAGCAGAGAGGATCTTTCCCGCTTCTTTGAGGGCCTCAAATTGAACACATACAACCTGACTTTCACAATGGAAGCAAATCAATCAACCCTTACCTTCTTGGATATAACAATTTTTGTTAATCCTGATAGAACTATAGGGACCACTCTTTTTCGTAAGCCCTCAGCGGGAAACTCTCTCTTGCATGCCACCAGTTCACACCCACGATCTATGATAACCAATGTCCCATACGGACAGTACTTGAGGTTAAGAAGAAACTGTAGTGAGAACGCCCATTTTGAAGTAGAGGCCAAAGCATTAAGAAACCGCCTAAGATTACGTGGCTATAGTAATAAATGCCTCAAAAGAGCTTATCTAAGAGCCAAAAAACAGGACCGTACCCATCTCATTCATGGTAAAACCATCTCCAAATCAAATTCGAATTTGAGACTCATCACAAGATTTTCTGGACAACACCAGCAGGTATGGGATCTTTTACAGAGACATTGGTATCCACTGATGGGAGATCCCAATGTATCTAAACACCTAAAAGATTATCCAGAAATCACATACAAATGCTCCCGCTCAATAAGAGATCAAGTTGTTCGTAGTCATTATGCCCCTCCCTCAAAAAATGCTACTAAGGCCAAGGGGACTAGACCTTGCCATAAGTGTGATTTCTGCAGATATATTCATGCGTCACGCAACAGCGCCCTTCACAATGGACACGTATACAACCCTAATTTTCTGGCCACGTGTCAATCCATTGGCGTGGTCTATTTAATGACTATATATACACAATAATTCTGCACTACCAAAAGGAAAAAGAACAAGCAGCTAACACAACCAACAAATGTAAACAGTATTAAAAAACAAAATAAATGTAGCGCTATGAAAAAGGGTCCAATATAGAGTCTTGGGACTGACAGTTAAAAATGTGTGTATCAAAAGGAAAAACATCCTTGGGGAAAAGATGGAGAATCCTCAGGAACAAATTTCATCAAAGATGTAAACAATCTGGAGTAGAAGCCCGAACAACACCACCAAAAGTGAAAAGGCTTACCGGAATCGGTGGACCCAACGAGGCATACGCCAAGTAAAGTCAGACAGGCTTAGGTGGTGCTGGACTACAGATGGCCTGGGAGGGCAATGTTGATGGAATGGCTTCCACGTGGCTGTGTTCCTCAAACGATACCAGACCGAAGGGTGTGGGGTGAAACGCCCGTAGATTATATCCCTCAGACCGGCGTTGGAACCTGTCTGGGATTCCAGTGCTTGATGATTGATGGTCTGTGTGAAAACCTGTGGATCGCCTACTGATATCCCCACATGCACAGTTAGAGACTGTAGGTCCCGAGTGTCTTGAGCGTCCACGCTTGGTGATCTGGATAGCGCAGGTACCCGCTCGGCTTTATTCGGCGGGTCTCAGCTCACAACAGGACTCAGCTCCTGATTACACTTGGAGGGCTTTGAGGGCAGCAGCTCAGGTGACACCGGCACCGCAGGTATCACAGAACTCTGAAACACAGAGCCTGCCTGTGATTGCAAGGGATAGTAACTGGTAAGTAGGGCGCTATGTGTAACAGGTCCAGTACCAAGCTCTTTCCTGGCTGCACAAGGCCTCTGGGCATCTCCTTGCGTCTCCCTCTGTCCCTCTGGTCCTGGTGGGAAAAGGCAGGTAGCCCGTTCCAGAGAGATGAGAGATGAGATGGGATGAAATAGAGAGTAATGGGCAGTACACTGTAGCGCACGATAGTCCTGGGATCAAATGCTGGGATCAACAGAAAAAAGCAATAGACAGGCCAATAGTTCAAGGCGATGTCCGAATTCTAAAATCTGAAATCATCAGCTGTCTCAGCAGCCACGGACCCACATCCCCAGTAAATAGGACACAAATAATGGCAGGTAACGGCAGACATCAGGGTTATATTTAACATAATTAATCATTTTTCTATCATTGTATAATATACATATTTGTATATGAGAGTCACCTTCAACTTTTGGTGCCCCTTGCCGTTTCAGCCCTCCCTTCATTATTTTATGGCATGTACAGACACCCAGAGCACCCAGCGGCATGGTTTCTAATCAATATTCCCGCTGCTGTGTGCCCTCTTCATGAGGACTAATGCATGGCTTTTTTTCTCCAGGTCTACAATTTTCTCTATATACATATTTATTTGCCTCGGAAACCGGGGGGTTAATTTAATTTTTTCCCCTTGTTTACCTTTGAGGATGGTTCTCCTGTGCCATTTTTGGGCACAGGATTTTCTAAAATGGGCGCTGGTCAGTCGAACGTTTTTACGTCACTGACACTGCCGCCACTACTTTGACCTGGATGTATGCGCATGCGCAGTCCTCCTATCCGGTCCGCAGCGTGACGGCGAGTCAGACGCCACCACGCTGGAGAGGGATATATAGCGGGGCTCTCCCCGCCACCCTCTGTCATTTCCCCTGAACGCCGGTCAGACAAGGTTGCGGCCCCCTGGGGCTCCTGGGTATCCTCTTCGTATGTCACATGGATTATAAGTAAGTTCTTCAAACAGCTCTTTTTTCTAGTTTGCAATTCATGCTCCCTGATATATATATTTTCGATCCCATTGAAGTAAATATATCCATATGTATATATTTTTTAACTTCCCAGGTTTCCAGCTTCAAGGAAACATTAGCGACGCCCTATGTTTATTTGACCCGCAGAAAGACCTGTGGGGTCCTCATTCAGTTGCGCTTGCTTTCTCCTTGTTTGGAACCCTTCATTAAGAGGCGTACATTGCTTTTAGCCATCCCATGGATGCGACCCTGAAATCGGATTGATTCTACTCACCTGTATAGGTACTTTATGATTAATTACTTTAATCAATCTACTCCTGATTTCAATCATATGTATCCTTTGTAATACTGACATTTTAATGCTCACTTCGGTGACATTTGATATATTTCATATTCTCTTTTTATCATAGAGATTTCCAATCACTTTACAATATTGTGATTTCCCATCATCCCCCTCTGCATTCCTTCTTTAGGAAGTCTGGGCTGCAGGGCACAATTTATTGGTGTACCATTGAATCAAAATATACATCCACAGTTTTTTAAAACATTAGGTAAGATGGATAATCCCCCCCTTTTTTTTCATTCAATTTATTATCATTTTGTCTTGAAATTTTGAATTTTACTGACACACTTTAACATTGATATCTATACCTCATTTACGATTCATACCCTACCCTACAAATAATGTTATTTCTGTATATCAGTTCAATGCTATATGATTATGTTATATACTATTTTGATTATTTATGGTTTATTTTTCATTTCATGGTTGATTAGATGCCACAGTATATCTCCTGAAGAAGCTTAAGAAAGTGAAACATGTTGAGAAAGTGGTATCAAGCACTGTATCATATTTTTATCTTAACTGTTCTGTAAACATATACTAATGCTTTGTTCCTTGTCTATCTTTTTTAAAACGGATTTTTGAATAAAATATATTTTTTATCTTTACAAATTCCTATTTTGCTTATTAAGCACCGTTAAAGTCCCTGGCCTCTCCATGGCCAAAAGTCCCTTCTTCTTTATCTATTAAGCAATTGGGATGTGGTGCTTTGGTTTGACTCCTCCCCTCCACCTTTACAATAACATTTGTACACATTTTAGGGGGTGTTTAGGGTAAAGCACTACTATGGAGCTGACAAAATACATTGTTAAATGACTAGGCTAGGTGTGTATGGGCCCAGAATAGCATGCTGAGGAATATATACAAAACAATTCTGCGTTGCCGTAACAACAAAAAGCAGCTAACACAACCAACAAAGTAAAACAGAGAAAAAACACACAATAAGTATTGCGCTGGTAAAAAATGAGTAAACGTCCAATATGGAAAACGTCAAAATCACAGTTCCAAGTATAAATACTGCAGAGGGACCATCAATATATGTATGAAGGGAAAAAGTCTTTAGAAAAACGTTCCAGCCAAAGCTGTAAACGCCGGACTGGGTCAGATGCACTTAGGTGATGGGTGGCTGGAAGTGGCACGGGAAGGCGATGTTGGTGGATGGACCCACGTGTTCCTCTATCACTTTAGGCGATGCAGGAATCCAGAGAGATATGTGGACCAGAACGCACGTTGTAGTTACGCTCAGATTGAATGTTGAAGGAGGCAGGTGGAAGATGGAAGGAAAGAAAAGGCCATATAGTGTAAATCCGTTTAAGAAATTTATTAAATAAAAAAGGATATACACTCACTTGTAAAATGAAAAAAACAGCGCTGAAGATAAAATGTGGCGACAGTGGGGTCCTACCCGACGCGTTTCGTCTTCTTAGACGTCGTCTGGGGGTTCCCCCCACTGTAGCCACCAAGACATATATAGGGGATGCATCAATGTTGATGGGAATCAGCTCCATAAACAGGAACAGCACTTCCGGTATTCGGCCAAAATGGCCGCCCGGCGTGCGTTCCAAGCCTCACTATGGATAACATTGGGCCCGGGAGGTAAAAAGAATCATAATAGCCAAAGGAGTCCAAAAAAATACGTGGTATGTGGAGAGTAAGTGATGACAGTGATGGGAGAAGCGAAAAGCGCTTGTGATAAACGAAAGAAGAGAAAAGAGGAAGGGGCGCGATGATGTGCGCGCGCATCTAGACATGAAAACCAAACCGCGCATGCACGTGACGTACATGACGCACGTAACGCACGTGAAGTGCCATGGCGGCATGCCCCCAAGCGGAGTAGCATGCGCGCAGTCGAGGCATGTAAACAACAGCCCCACGCATGCGCGTGACACACGTAGTGCGTGTGAGGTGTTGTGACGTCCGTATGGGGGCGGACCTCCTTGGGAAAACAAAAACAATGAGTGTGCGTGGAGCGATGTTAGTGGAAAGATTAAGATGCTACAGGCAACACTGCCCAGCAACGTTAAACATGAGTATAAGTAATGGGTATGAGTGGAAAAGTGCATATGTGGAGTGAAGGTCCGTGATAATATGGGATAAACACTAATCGTATGTATGCACATATAAAATGTATCAAAGTAATGGCAAATAAGCCATAAAATAGTGAGAAAAAATGATGCTAATAAAAGGGAAAAAAGGGAGAGGTGAACCCTTACGAGACCGTATACATGTGTGTTATTATGGAGGGGATTCCCATAATATTACATGGATTGCACAATATTAAAATAATAATATTCACTGGATGCGCATATACAGCGAATATAATACAATCAAAATATATATATACACCATTAAAAAATTTCTTTATACATGGCCTTAAAATTAAGTATCATTGTATAGTAACTTGCAAACAATAAGATGGAAAAAATAAAAAATAAATATAAAAATAAACTTAAAACATATGAAGCAAAGGAGAGAGCACGGAAACAGGGGAACATCAAGCTTTATTAATGAAATCGTTAACGTCTAGTTCGACGTTAATACCCAATGGGAAAAGTGTGCGCAGCTCATGGATCCAGGAAGTCTCCAGCCGGGAGACCCACCTGGTCATGGCCCCGCCCCTCCACGGAGGGACATACCTGTCGATTACGACAAACTGTGTCCCCTCAATGACACGATTATGGTGTAACTTATAGTGTCGGGGGACGGTGTGTTTAGTGTCCCCATTTTTGATGAGGGCAATGTGTTCCGCTACTCTTATAGCGAAAGAGCAAATCGTGCGGCCCACATATTGTTTCCCACAATGACATGTAATTAGATAGACAATGTGACTGGTGGTACAAGTGCAGAACTGTTTTATGGAATATCTCTTGTGGGTGACCGACGAAGTAAAGGACTCCGTTTTCCTACCAATGCCAGAATTATGTAAACATACAATACATTTTCTACATGAGTAGAATCCTTCCATCTCATGGAAGAGTGGCTGGCGTATGGGGGGGTTGATGATGTTGGGAGCGATTTTGCTCTGCAGATTGGGGGCTCCCTTAAAAATAACTTTCGCCTTGTCAGGCAAAGCTGTACCCAAGACACGGTCATTCTTGAGAATATCCCAATGCTTAGAGAGAATAGCTTTGATGTGCCTATGTTGGTTGGAAAAAGAAGTCAATAAAGACCACTTAAAAGTCTCACTCTGTTCCCTCTTAGGCCTCTCAATAAGTAATGTTTCCCTATTGGTTTTGAGTGCAAACTGGAGCTCACGATCCACAAGGCGGGGGTCATAATTCTTATCAATAAACTTGGCTCAGGAGTGCAGATTGTGCCCTGAAGGTATCAGTGTTCGAACAATTTCTCCGCAGTCTTAAAAATTGGCTGCGTGGCACTGAATCAAGCCAAGACCTGTGGTGGCAGCTATCTGGTGGTATGAAGCTGTTTCTGTCTGTGGCTTTAAAGTGTGTCCGAAACTGGAAGCCACCATCGCGAATCTCAATTTCTAGATCCAAGAAATTGATTTTATGTTTACTGGCTGTATGGGACAGGGAAATGCCACGATCGTTATCATTCAGATGTACGAAGAATGAATCCAATGATTCGGCACTCCCCTTCCATAGGAGGAGGATGTCATCTATGTATCGGGCCCACATGACGAGAGAGGGGTTCCGATTAGCATAGACGACATCCTCCTCCCATTTCGCCATAAATAGGTTGGCGAGGCTAGGGGCAAATTTAGCGCCCATAGCCACGCCGCGCAACTGGAGATAGTATTGTTGATCAAACCAGAAGTAACTTCATTTGGTGGCAAATTCAAGTAGTTCCATAATGAAAGAACACTGAAATGGGGCAATACTGGATTCTTTTTCTAGATAGTACCGGACAGCTTCCAAACCCTGATCTTGGGGTATGCATGTATATAAGGAACCAACATCTGCGGTGGCGATGATGTGTTCATCTTGTAGTTCTAGGCTTTCCAGTAAACGTATGGTGGCACCCGTATCCTTCAAATAAGAAGGCATACGTCTCACTAAGGGTTGTAGATAAAAGTCAATATACCGGCCTATACGTGAGGTGACAGAATCTATCCCACTCACGATAGGCCGGCCTGGGGGTTGTACTGGGTTTTTATGCACCTTGGGCAAATAATAAATGGTTGGAACCCTGGGTGCCAAGGGTACCAAGTAGTCTCTCTCCTTTTTATTCAAAATTTTGTGGTCATAACCTCTATTTACAATGACAGTTCTCTTTTAAATAGGGTAGTGGGATTGTTAGGCATTACCTTATATGTGTCTGCTTCGCCAAGGATCCTATGCATCTCGGATACATAGTCATCCTTATCGAGAACGACAATGCCACCACCCTTGTCAGCCGGGCGAATGACAAGGTCCTTTTGTAGACAGAGAGACTTCAAACCCGTACTAGACAACGGGTGGTGGCGTATAGGCTTATCTGGAAGCTTGGAAAGGTCCTTAAGTACCAAGTCCCTAAAAATGCCGATCGATGATGCCATAGGCACAGGTGGGGTGAATAATGAGGGATTGGAAAGACCAGAGTGAACAGTCCCAAATGTGGCGCTATTCTCGCCTCTAACGGGGTTGGAAATGAGATATCGCTGGATGTGTAACTTGCGAATATATTTGTGGATATCAATAAAGGTGCCAAACTTATCAAGCTTCTTAGGGGGGGCATATTTAAGTCCCTTATCAAGTACAGAAAGCTCTTCCGTAGTTAGTTGCTTGGCACTTAAATTGAAAACACCTTGATCCCTTAGATCCTCCTTCTTTTTCCTCCTCTGAATTCTCCGCCCTCCCCTTGTGCCTCTCTTCGGTCCGAACCCCTTTTTCTTGGTCTTTGGTCCTCCTGAAAAACCTGTCCACTACGTTGATTGCTGTTAGGTGGATAATAAACATGGGGTGGCTGTTCATATCTGAACTTGGAGTCATGCCTGTATTGATCTCTATATTCATCATCCCATGTATCTCTAAGGGGTAGGAACCGGTTCTGGGTGTCAAGGGGGGGTTGTTTATAGTGGTGGAGAATTTTATGGTAATTGTCAACATAAGGGCCCTGTCGTGATAAAGAAGCATCACGCGGTTCAGAATACATTTCAGAAGGGAGCATACCCCGGCCTTGATGGCCCCTACCACCCCGTTTACCTCTACCATAACCCCTACCCCTCTGATTACCTCGAGGAGTATTGGGATCTTGGTGGTATGATTTGGGGCTGGGAGGAGATTCATATCTAGAGTCATTTCTCCTTCTCATATCCACAGGGATATTTGTGGGTTAGATTCCTATACCACCCGTTCTTGGTACAGAGGTACTGGGAGGATCTGCCGTAACAGGTGCATTAGTGGAAATAGTAGAATTGGAGGCCAGAAGTTTTTGCCAACCAAACACATTTCCTGTTCTATAATCCCCCATATCCCTGGAATACTTTTTTTGCTTTTTATTCCTCTGTTCCTTATCTTCCCTCTCAAGATATTTCTGGAGATTGGAAGAAAGAACAGTGTATTCAGGGGAGTTCTTGTAGGTTAGAAGTTTATCTTTAATCTCCTTGATCTCACCATCTAGTATGGACAGTTTATTACGTTTTTTGGTGATGAGGATGCCAAGGAGGTTGATCCCTGCCTCATTAAAATACTTGTACCAGGAATTAATATCTAATTCTCCTTGCGGCGGGTGTACATCCCACCTAAGGCTCCTAGGGACCATATGTTCAGAAACATATTGTTCCAAGAATGCCACGTCCCACTGTAGATGGAGTTCAGAGGACATGATGTTCCCATATGTTGGTTGGAAAAAGAAGTCAATAAAGACCACTTAAAAGTCTCACTCTGTTCCCTCTTAGGCCTCTCAATAAGTAATGTTTCCCTATTGGTTTCGAGTGCTGTTGTTTACATGCCTTGACTGCGCGCACGCTACTCCGCTTGGGGGCATGCCGCCATGGCTCTTCACATGCGTCACGTACGTCACGCGCATGCGCGGTTTGGTTTTCATGTCTAGATGCGCGCACATCATCGCGCCCCTTCCTCTTTTCTCTTCTTTCGTTTATCACGAGCGCTTTTCGCTTCTCCCATCACTGTCATCACTTACTCTCCACATACCACGTATTTTTTTGGACTCCTTTGGCTATTATGATTCTTTTTACCTCCCGGGCCCACATGTTATCCATAGTGAGGCTTGGAACGCACGTCGGGCGGCCATTTTGGCCGAATACCGGAAGTGCTGTTCCTGTTTATGGAGCTGATTCCCATCAACATTGATGCATCCCCTATATATGTCTTGGTGGCTACAGTGGGGGGAACCCCCCAGATGACGTCTATGAAGACGAAACGCGTCGGGTAGGACCCCACTGTCGCCACATTTTATCTTCAGCGCTGTTTTTTTCATTTTACAAGTGAGTGTATATCCTTTTTTATTTAATAAATTTCTTAAACGGATTTACACTATATGGCCTTTTCTTTCCTTCCATCTTCCACCTGCCTCCTTCAACATTCAATCTGAGCGTAACTACAACGTGCGTTCTGGTCCACACATCTCTCTGGATTCCTGCATCGCCTAAAGTGATAGAGGAACGCATGGGTCCATCCACCAACATCGCCTTCCCGTGCCACTTCCAGCCACCCATCACCTAAGTGCATCCGACCCAGTCCAGGGTATGCCCCATTGGGTCCACTCCATCCGGTAAGCCTTCTTACAATTGGTGGTGGTGTGTCTGTTTTTTATTATAAGATTATATACAGCTTTGGTTGGAACGTTTTTCTAAAGACTTTTTCCCTTCATACATATATTGATGGTCCCTCTGCAGTATTTATACTTGGAACTGTGATTTTGATGTTTTCCATATTGGACGTTTACTCATTTTTTACCAGCGCTACACTTATTGTGTGTTTTTAGCATGCTGGGGAAGTTAGTGAAGGCAAATATGCATGAAGGACAAAAAAGGAGTATTAAAAGCTTACAGCATGCATGAGGACAAAGGGGACATTCACAGCATATTCCAATCATGATAATTAGGGAATGATGAAATAAATACAATACATTAGCATACATTTAATACATAGAATGTGATGTTAAAGGAGAAACTTACCCTAATATAGTACTTCTGCAGGACTTGTATGATGGCAGAACAGGTCTCTGGGATAATGATCCCCAGAGCCTGGGGGGAGATGCCTGTAGAGAACTTGAGGTCCTGTAGACTTCTCCCCGTCACCAAGTACCGCAACGTGGCGATTAGCCTCTGTTCAGGAGTGATGGCTTGCTGCATGCAGGTGTCCTGCTTCGTAATATAAGGGGACAGCAAAGCCAACACACGGTGAAAAACAGGGTTGCCATCCTGAGAAAATTCCTGAAATCATCAGGATTATTCTCCTGGATCTCCCGCAGCAAAGGCATATGAGAGAATTGGTCACGCTGGAGTAACCAATTCTTCGTCCAAAAACTCCTCCCCACCCTGTTCATGGACTGGGCTTGGGTCAAAGCAAGAACCCTAACACCAAGCCCCCGCATAGCACGAACTCTACGATGAGCATGTACCCGCAACATGGCATCAAAACGGTCGGCTGGTCAGAACAAACTAACAGAATGCACTGAAGAACAGCAAGGTCTGTGAAGAGTGAGCTGAAAATCAGAAACAAGCGGACAAGAACACACTGAAAAACAGATACGAACTGACTACACGCACTGAAAACCAGATACAAACCCACAAGCACAAACTGAACAGCAGTAATGACAATAAATAAAGTGGAATACCACGCTGTAAGAAATAAAAAAATTGAGCTAATACAAAAATAAACAAATTAAGCTAAATACAAATACCCAGAAAAAAGCTGCTGCTAAAAGTGAGATACACACACAAATAGATAAACCAGAAAAAAGCAGCGCTAAGCCCACCAAGATTGAATACAGTGAAATATGGAAAAAATAATATAAAAAGTGATCTGTATAATAAATATTAAATTAGAGCTAAAAAGTCCATCTTCTTGATTCCACAGTGCTAATAGTAGAACCACACTTGTGATGTATTCAAAAGTTCAATAGTATCCTCCACCGCACCACCAGTGCTAAACACCCAAAATGCTCGCTTACCAGACAGGCAAGCAATAGAAGCTTGCGACCTATACCCGGCCAGGGCCTTTATCCCGTCAGGAGCCAAACAGATGGATACCAGGAAGAACCCTCAGGTTGATCTCTAAACCAGACAGAGACCACCAAACTCGTGGTTCACGGATACCAAGTGTGAGTAGATGGGGATAACGTTCAGATGTATCCAAAAATGAAAGAAGGGTACCATAGCGTAATACTGACAAACATATTTATTAGAAAATGAGAAAGCCACTTACAAGATTGTAGTATATAAAAGCAGATTAGCTGGCCGGCTCATACAATCACCCGTCCCTCGAACGGCACATGCGAGACGTCAGCACGTCAGCTCCTCCCGACGCGCGTTTCGTCATACAATGACGTCGTGTGGGGCACGGGCGACGCACTGACGTGTCGAGTATAAATAGATAAACAGGAAGAACCAAGCCTCAATGTGGGACCAGATCCGGAAATCATCCGCGTTCCACCTCAAGATCTGGCGGAAGTCCTTGTTGGCCATTTTGACTGCTGGAAAAATAATCCCATACAGCGGACCGGACAAAATGAATAAAACCAAAGAAAAAAAATTAAATTTTAAATTAGCACTAAACCCACAGCCTACAGGTATCAATCATGTGTACCTTCTATACCAGGGAGTGGCAACTAAAGATGGTAATATTATAACCCAAAGACAGAACTTTGGTTCTGAACAGCAGTAATGGACTGAAAAGCACGAGGCTGAAAAGCGTGAATCGTCTCTCACCAAACTTCTACTAAGACGAGATTAGCAGAAGGAGCCCAAAGGGTGGCACACTGGCTATTGAACTTCCTTTTTCTAGTGCCGTCGTACGTGTTGTACGTCACCACGTTCTTGACGGTCGGAATTTGGTGTGACCGTGTGTATGCAAGACAAGCTTGAGCGGAACCCCGTCGGAAAAGCCATCATACCTTTTTCTGACCAAAATTTCGATTGTGTGTATGCAGCATTAGACTGAGAAGAAATTTAGCATGTATTAAAAAAAAGAGTGTTTTTTTTTACACTGATGATGGAAATGGCATACAGGTTTGCATCACAGCTAGAAAGCCTTTTTGTACAATCTGCAGGTTCTGAGAAATTGAGAAGGCATTTAGCACTATATCTAAAAAGTCTACACCATAAAGTCTATTATCTGTCTTTAAAAGCAGCTACACAGATGATTCTTTCTTAACATCTCTGGCCGACAATGGCTTTTTCAGGAGAAGTATTGCTGACAAACAATATGCTGTATTAAAAAAAAATATGTATACAAATGAATACATTTAACAATTCAATTGTAGATGCAATCCCAGATAAACAGAGTGGCATACACTCTGCAGTTTTTTCTGTTGCAAATGAAGGATTACCCACATCCACAGCACCATGGTGGTATTAAGTTACTGTAGGATAGACAAAAAGACCAAACTACAAAAATATACTATAGAGTATAAAAATTATGTATATATGGCATCTACATAGATCCATAGTGTGTAAGATATACTTACAAAGATTGATGACCCATTAACCACTTGACCACTGGGCACTTAAACCCCCTTAATAATCAGACCAATTTTCAGCTTTCGGTGCTCTCACATTTTGAATGACAATTACTCAGTCATGCAACACTGTACCTATATGACATTTTTGTCCTTTTTTTCACACAAACAGAGCTTTCTTTTGGTGGTATTTAATCACCACTGGGTTCTTTATTTTTTGCGCTATAAAAGAAAAAAGACCTAAAATTCTGTAAAAAAATGCATTTTTCTTCGTTTCTGTTATAAAATTTTGCAAATTAGTAATTTTTCTTCATATATTTTGGCCAAAATTTATACCGCTACATATTGTTGGTAAAAATTACCCAAATCAGTGTATATTATTTGGTCTTTGTGAAAGTTATAGAGTCCAAATCTATGGTGCCAATATCTGAAAATTGATCACACCTGAAGTACTGACAGCCTATCTAATTTCTTGAGATCCTAACATGCCAGAAAAGTACAAATACCCCCCAAATGACCCCTTTTTGGAAAGAAGACATTCCAAGGTATTTAGAAAGATGTATGATGAGTTTTTGGAAGTTGTTATTTTTTCCCACAATTCATTGCAAAATCAAGATTTTTTTCTTTTTTTTCACAAAATTGTCATATTAGCAGGTCATTTCTCACACACAGCATATGCATACCACAAATTACACCCCAAAACACATTCTTCTATTACTCTCGAGTACTGTGATACCACATGTGTGAGACTTTTAAACAGCGTGACCACATACAGAGGCCCAACATGCACGGAGCACCTTCAGGCGTTCTGGAGCACCCAGGCCAATTCTGACATTTCTCTCCTACATGCAAAAATCATCATTTATTTGCTAGAAAATTACACAGAACCCCAAAACATTATATATTTTTTTTTAGCAAAGACCCTAGAGATCACAATGGCGGTCGTTACAACTTTTTATCTCGCACGGTATTTGCGCAGCCATTTTTCGAACACGTTTTTTTTGGAAAAAAACTGTTTTGTGCTTTAAAAAAAACAAAATAATAAAGTTAGCCCAATGTTTTTACATAATATGAAAGATAAAGTTATGCCGAGTAAATAGATACCTAACATGTCACCCTTCAAAATTGCACACGCTCGTGGAATAGTGACAAACTTCGCTACTTAAAAATCCCCATAGGCGAAAATAAGACCCCACATCTCACCTCTAGGCTGGGAATCCTGAAATAAAAAAAAAAACAAACAACAATCCTGGCTCCGATCGTAACGGTGATTCGGTAGAAGCACCTGAGGGCGGCGGGAGGTGGGAACGTCCCCTCTCGCCTCCCGTAAGAACGATCAAGCAGTGGAACAGCCGCTATGATCATTCTTATGGTGTAGGGAATCGCCGGCTGAAAAAGCTGATATCTGAATGCCACCTGTAGCTGCAGGCATCATTCAGATATTTGCGCACAAAGTTAAGGATGTCGTATGACGGCCGGCGGGCGGTGGGTGGTTAAAACGCATTTTTTTTAACACAAAGTTGTCCATTTATACAATATTTCTAACACATAGCATGTACATACCAAAATGACACCCCAAAATAAATTCTCCTACTCTTCCTGAGTACGGCGATATCACATGTGTGAGACTTCCACAGCCTGGCCACATACAGAGGGCGAGTACAGCCGAGTATGGCTGAGCATATCAGAGCATGGCCGAGTATGGCTGGGTATGGCAAAGTATGGCTGGGTATCCCTGAGTATTGCAGAGCATGGCTGGATATGGCAGAGTATGGCAGAGTATGTCTGGGTGTGGCAGAGTATGGCTGGGTATTGCAGGGTATGGGAGATTATTGTGGGATATTGTGAGGTATTGCAGAGTATTGCGGGGTATTGCAGAGTATTGCAGAGTATTACAGGGTATTGTGGGGTATTGCAGAGTATTGCAGGGTATTACAGGGTAATGTAGAGTATTGCAGGGCTTTGCGGGGTATTGCAGAGTATTACGGGGTATTGCAGAGTATTGAGGGGCATTGCGGGGCATTGCAGAGTATTGCGGGGTATTGCAGGGTATTGCAGAGTATTGTGGGGTATTGCAGAGTATTGCAGAGTATTGTGGGGTATTGCAGAGTATTGTGGGGTATTGCAGAGTATTGTGGGGTATTGCATTGTATTGCGGGGTATTGCAGAGTATTGCGGGGTATTGCAGAGTATTGTGGAGTATTGCAGAGTATTGCAGGGTATTGCAGAGTATTGTGGGGTATTGCAGAGTATTGCAGAGTATTGCAGCGTATTGTGGGGTATTGCGGTGTATTGCAGAGTATTGCAGGGTATTGCAGAGTATTGCAGAGTATTGCGGGGTATTTCAGAGTATTGCAGGGCATTGCAGAGTAGTGCAGGGTATTGCAGAGTATTGCGGGGTATTGCAGAGTATTGCGGGGTATTGCAGAGTATGCACAGGAATTGCAAAGTATTGCAGATTAGTGCAGGGTATTCCTGAGCATGGAGGGATGGCTGAGCATGGATGGATGGATAAATGGATGTGACTGCACATGTCACAAAGCAGCGCTCTGGGCACTACAGATGCAGCCCACAGTGCTGCTGCCATCCAATCCCTCCCGCTCTGTACCGATCGGTACAGAGAGGGGAGAGAGGAACCGGCGTCATGACATGACGCCGGTTTGTTTACATGTGATCGCTCCGTCATTTGGTAAACGGTCGCGATCAAATGATCAGAGGACCCGGCGGTCACGGATGTTCCCATGTGCGTGCCCCAGGGGGCGCGCGGGAGCTGTTTTCTGGGATCACGTCATAGTACGTGCTCCCAGAGTTATCCAACCGCACTGTAGCCATCATTTGGCTATGGGCCAGTTGGTAACTGGTTAAGGGCAATAGCTTCTATACATAATCGAAGATGAAAGCTAAAGTTTATATATCCCCATGTTTAAAGATAGAATCAAAAGAAGGGACCAAAATAAACAACTATCTTATGTACTCATCTAAAATGTTATGCTTATAGCCATAAATATTAATCAACAAATGATTTTTCATCTTGACAGGTAATCATGTATGAAGTTATGTGGCTCTGGGAATGCACCTATAATTGAATTGTTTTAATGTATTAGTTTGTATATGTTTTTGTTTTAATACAGCATATTGTTTGTCAAGAACACTTTTCCTGAAGACACCATTGTCGGCAAAACATTTTGAGAAAGAATCATCTGTGTAGCTGCTTTTGAAGAGAGACATTAGACCTTATGCTGTAACCTTGTTGCACCAATGATTTTATGTGATTTTATGTCAGATATCAATAAAATTGTTATATGTGTTTAACAAGAAATTGGTTGTTAATGTTTACAGTATGAGTACCTAAAAAGTTCCATTTATTTTTCCATTGTATTTTGAAGTATTGGGGATGTGGTGCTGGTGCTTTTTCTCATCCTCCATAAAATGTGCTTCAATTAAAGTTAAAAGCCTTTTTGAGCAGGCTGCAATTTCTGATAGATTGAGTAGGCATTTCACATCCTTAAAATAAGAGGGGTTTTTTTGGACACAGAAAATATATCCAGGAGTATGCCACAGCTAAAAAGCCTGTTTTGACAGGCCACATGAGTGATTGAGTAGGCATTTAGCACCATGCAATGAAATTTGTAACGTGACTGTGACATTGCGGCAGACACTTTTGACACTATTTTGGGACCAATGGCATTTATACAGCGATCAGTGCTATAAAATGCAGTGATTCCTGTGTAAATGTCACTGGCAGGGAAGGGGTTAAACACTAGGTGGCAATCAAGGGGTAAAGTGTGTTCCCTGGGCTCACTAGAACATGACGGAGATCACTGCTCCCAATCACTGGGAGCAGTAGATCCCTTTCATCTTGCTAGGCAGAACAGGGAAATGCCTTGTTTACATAGGCATCTCCCCGTTTTGCCTCTCCGTGTCACGATCGTGGGCCACGGGCAGACATCGAGTCCGCTAGCTGCCAATGACGCAACGATGTATGGGTACGATGTTTTACGCACCCATGCCACTTTGCCAACGTATATCGGTGTGAGCCGTTCGGCAAGTGGTTAACAGATGTACTCTTTTGCCTGTTACAAAGCACCCCATAGCACTGAATGTAAGTTCAGAGAGCACATTGGATAAAGGGCAGTCATGAAACTCATACTATACTCATTGCATACTAGGCAAGTTCTGGCCAGGGGTCCATCCTCGTGACCCAGTAGTCAACGGTGTCCTCTGTTTTAAGGGTCTCTTCGTCCATTCCCCAGATAAATGGCCACCATGTGATGCAGCCATTGCCAATAGGAGCTGTCAGAAGAGGGCCCTGGGCACTGAGTACTGAAGTACCCCCACTATCACTCCTATCACTACTTTCAATGACAGAGGGTTCAGAGACAATTTTCCTTTGAGACAAGATCAGTGAGATCTGGAAATGAGTGACACAGGTTCCCTGATAGCACATCTTGCAGGTGTTTTATTCTCTGCTGTCTGCATCTTTCTTATTGTACCATGGATCAAGGAGGGCTGCCAACCAGTAATAGTCTCTCTCCTTGATGCCACAAATCCTAGGGTTCATTTCACAGGCTCTGAAGTATGAGGGAGCCCATGTACTACACATTACTGGAGGTGAAGGAACCCAAGTCCTCATGGTCACTGAGAACGACCCCCTTACCATGTACTACTGCCAGGGTTTGGATGGGATGAAATACACCTTTCATGTAAATTTTTGTTTCAAAGCCCACATGGCAATCATAGTCCTCCTTATCCTCTTCCTCCTATGCCTTATGTGGCCTCAAAGCAATGGTATCTGGATAGAACAAGCCCTGAGATGCAAGGAAGTCTTCCTCCTGCTGTTCTGCCTCAAGTTCCCGGCCCATAATGCCATGCAGTGTGTCCTCCAGCAAGAACATAATCAGTACAGTATGACTGATGCTTGCATTGTTATTGCTTACAATTCTTGTCACCTGCTGAAATAATGAACATACAGTGCATGTGCCCTGTATCAGCAGCCACTGGAATGAGCCCCAAGCCTGCCCTCATGCCATCGTCACAAAGATATTTGTTGAAGGCCTCTTCTGCATGTGCAGCTGCTGCTTCAGCATGGCTAGAGTCAATTTCTAACTGGTGGGCATGTCACTGATCTGGCAGATTTTGCTGGATATATGGTGAGGCATTAGGGTGGTAGTGTTTTGTAGAAGCTTGGGCTGTGTAAAAGGGATTTGAGGAGTCTGATATGTTTGGGGAACCATGGTTTGTCAATAGGCAGAAAGATATAGCAAGGGTATCAGTGCATAGGTGTTTACCAATGAGAGAATTTTAGAGGAGGGGGTGTTTTGTTGACAATAAAATATGTCAGAGAGGGAGAGGTGTTGTGACATGACTCTACTTGTAAATCAAGACATCGCTTGTATATCAAGTCAAAATTTATTAAAAAATGTTGCTTGTCTTGCAAAATGCTCTCACACCAAGTTACTCTCAAACCAAGGTTTTACTGTACTGTGCAGTAGACATTTAGAGTAACATTTTAGTCATCAAATCCTTCAAAGGGTGATAGTGCTTTAGGATAATCAGTGTCATCACTGAAATTGAAATTACCAGCAGGGTCATCAGTATCATCATTGGAGTTACCAGCAGGGTCATCAGGAGTTGTATATGAGGGAGAAGATGACAAGGAAATAATAGAACTAGTAGGGGTAGCTTGCAAAAAGAATTCTGTAGAGGTGCTCTGCTTTGTAATTTTCTTTTTTTCATCATAAATTTCACAATAACATTGCATAAGTTCCTTCATCTGCCATTCCACTTTAGATAACCTTTCAACATTTGGGTCCATACTCTCTAATTGTTATAAAGCTGCATTCACTTTTGAGAACATGCCAGCTAACCTCCTGACTGTGAACTTCTTTTGTAGTTCTTCCATTTTCTCCTCCTTTCTTCTTCTTCCTGTTCTAAGTGCTGCTGTGCTTCCAACTCTATTAAATCTTCATAACTTAGCTCTCCCTCAACAAATTCCACTAATTCTTTAATATCTGTCACTTCAACATCTAAGTAAAGCATGTTAGCAAGTTTCACACTTTTTTGATTTGTAACTTCAACATCTGCTTCCTCAAACTTTTCGTTATTGTTCACAAAACGCTTTAAGCATTTTTTCCATATTCCCTGCATACACTTTTCTGTTACTTGCTCCCAAGCTGCAATGTTTTTTATGCAGTGTAAAATGTTGTAAGCTTTCCAAAAATCACAAAGGTTAACTTTATCATTTTCAGTTGCTGCTACAGCTTTTTGAGAAGTTGTTGTGCCTTGAATGTTGCTATTGCACCCTGATCCATGGGTTGTAGGATAGCAGTTGTGTTTTTAGGCAGATACACTACCTTTACGTCTCGCCATAGATCATCAAGATGCTGGGTGGGGGGGGGGGGCTGGGGCATTATCAAGCAGGGGGATAGTTTTAATTCAAATAATTGTTATTGAATCACTTCATTATACAGAGAATAAAAATATTGATAAAGACAGCAGCCATACAATGGGGCACTTACAGAATGTAGTAATATTATAAGAAAACCTCTATGAACTCATAATAAGTCATTCTATTCTCATTCACGAACTTTAAAGGGTTAAGTGTGCATTAGAACATACAGTACCTGACCACGAGATTGTGTTTCCAGTGCGATACCATCGCGCTGGTTCTCGGCGACAGGGTACTGTGCATGTCGCTCTGGCTCACTCATCGGGAAAGGAAAATTTTGTTTTCCTTTCCCGATGAGTGACAGGCAGTGCTGACAGCTGTCTAGTATGAATCCTGAGGGGGAACGCCGTGCCAAATTTTAAATGAAAAAATCGGTGTGGGTTCCCCCCAGGGGCATACCAGGCCCTTAGGTCTGGTATGGATTGTAAGGGGAACCCCCTATGCCGAAAAATCGGTGTGGGGGTCCCCCCAAAATCCATACCCGACCCTTATCCGAGCACGCAGCCCGGCCGGCCAGGAAAGGGTGTGGGGACGAGCAAACCCCCCCCCTGAGCCGTACCAGGCCGCATGCCCTCAACATGGGGGGTGGGTGCCTTGGGGGAAGGGGGGGCACCCTGTGGGCCCCCCCACCCCAAAGCACCTTGTCCCCATGTTGATGAGGACAAGGGCCTCTTCCCGACAACCCTGGCCGTTGGTTGTCGGAGTCTGCGGGCGGGGGGCTTATCGGAATCCGGGAGCCCCCTTTAATAAGGGGCCCCCAGATCCCGGCCCCCCACCCTGTGTGAATAAGTATGGGGTACATGGTACCCCTACCCATTCACCTAGGGAAAAAAGTGTCAATAAAAAAAAAACACAGCACATAGGTTTTAAGAGTAATTTATTAGGCAGCTCCGGGGTCTTCTTCCGACTTCGGGGGTGGGGGGGTGTTTTCTTCCGACCTCTCCCGGTGTTCCGCCTCTTCTCCCGGGCCCCTCCGCTATCTTCTTCCAGCTCTTTTGCCAGCGAGGGGCCTGGTCTGCTGCCGCTGTCTTGTCGCCGCTGTCTTGCTGCCACTGTCTCACCGCTTCTTCTCTTCTTCTCTTCTTCTGATGTTGACACAACGCTCTCTCCGGCTGGAATGCTGTGTGCGAGCTGCGGAGCCATTTATATAGGCGGTAACCCCGCCCCCTTGTGATGTCACGGTCCCAGCATGCGCAGGGACTCTGGCGTCATAAGGGGGTGCTGAGACATCAGCATGCTGGGACCGTAATGTCACAAGGGGGCGGGGTCACCGCCTATATAAATGGCTCCGCAGCTCGCACACAGCATTCCAGCCGGAGAGAGCGTCGTGTCAACATCGGAAGAAGAGAAGAAGACCCCAGAGCTGCCTAATAAATTACTCTTAAAACCTGTGTGCTGTGTTTTTTTTTTTATTGACACTTTTTTCCCTAGGTGAATGGGTAGGGGTACCATGTACCCCATACTCATTCACACAGGGTGGGGGGCCAGGATCTGGGGGCCCCCTTATTAAAGGGGGCTCCTGGATTCCGATAAGCCCCCCCGCCCGCAGACCCCGACAACCAACGGCCAGGGTTGTCGGGAAGAGGCCCTTGTCCTCATCAACATGGGGACAAGGTGCTTTGGGGTGGGGGGGCCCGCAGGGGAGGTGAGGACATGCCCATACCATGTGAGTCAGCATCCGCAACCCCTCCAGCAGAGATTTGAGTTAGGCCCCTTTCAAACGTGCGGACCATATGTCCGTATTTTATCCATCCGTTTTCGGATGAAATACGGACATACATGCATCCCTATGGGATAGCGGGTGTCAGCGGATTTTCATGAAAATCCGCTGACACCTGATATCATCTGTCCCTGCTATGGTCTGATTCTGCAGACGGAGGAAAATCCTATTTTTTATCCGTCTGCAGAGCGGATCGGATGAACACAGACAGACGGTCCGTGTTCATCCGATCCCCCATAGGGGAGAGCGGAGATCTGACAGGGCGGCCCCTGCACAGTGTGCAAGGACCACCCTGTCATTTGCCGGCTCAGCGGGGATCAACGGAGCGATCCCCGCTGAGCAAGTGGATGTTCACGGGGTGGATCATCACGGATCCGTCCCGTGTGAAAGGGGCCTTATTGTCTAAAAATTTGGCGACTATGTATGGGGTAAAGTGCCATCTTGCATGCAATTTTTGTGCCAGTTTGTCATAATTTGAGCACCTGGAACTGATGGTTACATTTAATCTCTGAGAGCCATTGTTTTTCTGAGAAAACCTTACCTATATCCTTTTCCCACTTAATTAGTGGGTTGGATTTGATAAAGACTGATTTGAAGTCGTATATCAGGGAAATTCCTTTCGCTTTTGGGTTGGTGGGGTTTAGGTGCTTCAAATCTGTGTGGGAATTGGAATACAGTTTGTTTTTAGTTGTTGATGTAGTGAGAATATCTGTAAATGTTTCAAGAACTCTGAGGAAGGTATGCGGTACTTAGTTTGAATGTCCGAAAATGACAACAGTTCGTCATTCTTCATAATATCTCTTAAGTGATGTATATCCTTTCTCAGTCAGTGAGTCAGGGATATATTGGGGACTAACCAATGGAGGGTATTTAGTGGGATGGGGATGTTGGTAGAGGGCAGCGTTGGATGTGTTACTTATTTTAGGTATGTCCATGCTATCATTTCATTGATGCTTGTATGGTGGGGTGGTCTAATGGGATATCTGTATGTGGCAAGTTGTGTGCAATGAGAAGGGACAGTGGTGAATTGGGGGACAGCCATGCCTGTTCTAGTTGGCACCAGTCTGATCAACCCAGCCTCTGAGCTGGTCCAATATCGCCGCTATATTGTATTCTTTCAAAACTGGGAGACCCATTCCACCCACAGTTTTATGCTTCCTCTGCATTGTTGGAGGGAATCTCACTTTACTGCCCACCCACAGAAAGTTGTATTACTGTTTCTACATGGTGGTAAAAAAAGAAGTTGGAATGGGAATTGGAAGTTAGGCAGGCAGCCGTTCCAGGAGATGTAATGTTTCTGAAACCTGGAAATTTCCTGTTGGAATTCAGAAAGTAGTGGGGTATAGTTGGCCTTATAGAGGTTGGAAATAGGGGAGACAAACTGAATTCCCAAGTACTTTATAGAATTTGGGGACCACGGGTATGGCAAATCTCTTTGGAGGGCTGATTTAGTGGCTTTAACTATTGCTATACCTAGGATACTTGATTTAGATGCGTTGACCTTATAGTAGGCTACCTTGCTGAATAAAAGAAGAGCATCATGGGCTGCAGTGAGTGAGGCATAAGGGTCAGATAGCGTCAGTATGACATCATCTGCAAAAAGTGATATTCTGTGTTGTTTGTCCTGGGATGGTATACCTTGGATTAAAGGGTGGGTTCTAATCTTTTCTGCCAGTGGCTCCATGATTAAGGCAAAAATTAATGGGGACATGGGGCATCCCTGTCTGGTCCCATTAGTTATTTGAAAGTTCTTGGAGAACATGCCCTCCATGTACACGTATGCAGAGGTGGAGGAGTACAGTGCAAAAATAGCCTTTTGAATCAGGCCTAGCAGATCAAATTTCTTCAGGACTCTAGTCAGATACCCCAGTGCACTCTATCAAAGGCCTTCTCTGTTTCCAAGGTAAGAAGCAGACAAGGCCTTTACGTTTTTTCAGCTAAATGTATGATGTTTATCATTCTCCTGGTTGATAAACATCCACCAGTCAACGTTCATCAAAGAAATAGGTCTGAAATTATGTGGTGCAGAAGGATATTAACCAGGTTTGGGTATAGTAATTATAGTTGCTGTCAGCATTTCTGGTGGAAAGGAGGCTTTAGACCTGCTTTAGGTGTGGTGACAGCTCATTTTGAAACAACTGATAATATTCGGAGGAATATCCGTCGGGGCCAGGTGATTTATTATGTGGCATACTTCTGATCTGTTTTTCAATTTCATGTACCGTGAATGGTAGATTAAGTGAAGAGAGCTCTGTTTGAGATAGTGTGGGCAGGTGTACTGAAGTAAGGAAATCTGTTATCATGTCGTCAGATGGTTGGTGATCGGGGTGATGTCAGCGCCAGTCCTTACACCGAGGACTTTCATCTAGAGAATGAGGTAGACAAAAGGAGACTTAAAGAAATGTGCTATCAGCAGGTGAAAGAAAAGCTGGCGCTGACATCACCCCGAGCCAGCACAAGTTGGGTCTCAACGGACAGCAATAGAGAGGGTAGAGCGGTGGTATACAAGTCTGAGCAGCGAGTTAGAGAGTCTTACACCGTCTGGGAAAGAGCTGGGTCATGTGACAGCTGAATGTCGATTAAGAAAAAGGTCATATTGGAGTGTCTGTTACCGGAGCCCCATGGTCCCATTGGAGTGTCTGATACCTGAGTACCTGAGCCCTGACGGATGCCTATACATGCTGCACCTTGTTGGGTTACATGAAAAAGGCGATTTTTGACCCTCTATAATTAAAGGGTCCATTCCTTCAGGTGAGAGGCCATCTTATTCCTTGGTGGTGGGCTGCCTGAATCACTTCTCTGCAAACGGGTGTCCGCTCGCACTTGAGGATAATTTATTGATTACTCTCATGGACTTATTGATTTGATACTGTGGCGGACTTTAGTGTTTAATTTGGATTTTAGCGCTGCACTATCTGATGTTGTAATTTTATTAAGGGATTTGTTCTTTGACCCTAGTGTTCAGCAGCTGCATTACGCATATATACCACTTTGCGCTGATTTATTTTTTATTCTTCATTTGGCCACACCTAATGTTTTTTTCTATCTCTCTGATGCTTTTGTTTTGTTTTTTCAGCCTAATGATGGCTCGCTTCACTGATAGTGACAGCTCTTTGGATCTCATATTGAGAGTTGACAGCAACAGATTCCAAATGCAAATAGCACACTTGAAATGAACTCTGGACCTTTTATCTGCTCCTTGTAAATGGGATAATGAGGGAATAACACACACCTGGCCATGGAACAGCTGAGCAGCCAATTGTCCCATTACTTTTTGTCCCTTAAAAAGTGGGAGGCACATATACAAACTGTTGTAATTCCTACACCGTTCACCTGATTTGGATGTAAATACCCTCAAATTAAAGCTGAAAGTCTGCAGTTAAAGCACATCATGTTCATTTCATTTAAAATCCATTGTGGTGGTGTATAGAGCTAAAAACTTTAGAATTGTGTTGATGTCTCAATATTTATGGACCTGACTGTAAGACATAGAACAGTATACAGAACACTAGAAGGGGTATTTAGGAGAATGGAGTACAGTACAGTACATACCTGTAAAATGGCAGGCCGGGAGTGAGAATGAGGCTGATGCAGAGTGATGACATGAAGTCCTGTGCGTGGATCGGGAGAACAGGAGAGCTGGTCGTAAGTACGAGCGGTCATGGGTCATGAGAGCTGGTCGTAAGTCTGAGCAGTCATCCTGTGCGGGTCGGGGAGAGCTGGTGGTAAGTCCAAGCGGTAGTTAATCAGGTAAGTCATAAAAGGAGGAGTATCTGTAGTCAGTCTGGAGCTATGCCTAATCAAGACCCCTCAGATGACAGATTTATGCACTTTCCATATGCATATAGGAGAGAAGTCAGTTGAGAGGTTGGAGGTGAAATGAGCTTCCAGTTCTCTCTTGAGGTCTGAAACAAGTCAAGTGTGAGTGAGACTGGTGTGTGGTCTGAATATGTAATGTTTCCGATATCCATTGATGCAACCTGGTGGAGGTGGGAAGAGTAGTTCCTAGTGTCTGGGAATTGTTTTCTCCATATATCAACAAGCTGATGTGCTTGCTTCAAGCACTGGAGAGCGGGGAGACGCCAGCTGTTGGAACCCGCACAAATATACGTGCGGGATGACACATGTGCATGACATTTGGAAGTCCTGGTGTTATTAACTAACTAGGAGCCTTATTTAAGACCTTATTTAAGGCCCTGACCAGTTATTTCTATTTGTTATTGGACAACGTCTTGTCAGGCCGTCAGAACCCACTTGTATTACCTAATAGGTAGATACCTAACCTGGAACCTATGGTGTTTTAAGATTTCACCGATTCCTGTTTGGCGCCCATCTTATCCCCCTCTCGTACAGTTGCTTCACCTATTTCTTCTTTTGTTGTGGAATCATTATTGCATGTAAAAAAACAAATTGTGACTATACTTACTCTTATCCTATACCCTGACAAAGGTGTTTAACCAGAAATGCGTCAGGTACCAGGGATCACTTTATACCGGAGAGTATTATTGTGTTGTCATACTGTTCATGTAAATTATTGTTTTTTGCTGATTTTTTCCCTTTGTTTTGTATGTAATTTTTTGTACAAACTTTGATGGTTTTTACTATCGATCATTCTTTAATCGAATATTTTTATGTAAATTCAATGAATTTGACTTTTTTATTATCCAAGTGTATGTTGCCTTAAAAGTACCATTGAAGGGGATCTCACTTTTTCTTAACTATATATTAGGGAAGGGATGTGGCAACTACACTCTTTGAATCTGACATGGTAAAACTCTCTCTCTTGTCATTAGTTTGGACTGTTGACACCTATGCACTTTAATATTGGATTTAGCATATGTTCTACTTGCGCCCTTAATCATTATTTTTCATGTCTTATTAGTTATTACTAATTTTTCGTGTTGCATTAGAATATTTCAGAGTAATTTTATGGCGCCGGTTCTCATTTTTCCTAATATATAGTTGGCCATTAATACAGAATAAATCTCAACCAGTGAAGAAATAACTGTTTTGGGACTAGGGATGGAGGTCCCAGGTGATAAAACAAACCGAAGATTTTAGCTCCATAATATATGAGACCTTGAGGGTGCCTATCACATACAGTTTACAGCTGCAGTTGCAGGAGTGAGTGAAGAGCTTTTGACCCAAGATGAACTAAGCAACTAACTCCAATTGGGAGTTGTCAGAGTCCCTCTGACAGTCACCCAGACATGTCACAGTAATAGCATACCTCAGCATATTACACAATAACCTTGTATTCACTGTCTGAAGCACCCTGGTTCCATGCCCAATATTATATATTAACAAAGGAGTAAGGGGTGTACCAATTGGGCATGGGAACTGAGAGGCCCTCCGCTGGAGGGGTGTTGCTACAGCTCCTGGCTTCACAATAGGGGGAAGCGATGGCAGCAATGTGAAAAGTAACCATGCAACTGACACATATGGACCTGGTCAATGAAGTGGAAGATAAAATAGTGCAAGATGTACTGCTAGAATCACGGGTAACCAGTTGTAGTCCATTTAATGCACACTGTTAATGTGGTATATGCATAGAAAGAGTAAAAGAAATCAGAAAAACATAAACAATGTTAGGGCAATCCTACGGGTGTTGACTGTGAGAAGAGGTAGCACAGGACAGGAGGAACGAAGCCAAGATAGCAGAAATGTATGTCAGTGTCTGGGGATATAACCTTGAGAGATACCGTCAAATGTTCATGTGAATGTGGAAGGCAGATCACAGGGAATCCATCTCCACAGGCACAGAATTGCATTGGCTAATGAGGGATCAAATAAGTACAGTTATAGTGCACAAGACTGTGGGCTTACCTCCACAGATAGACTTGACAATGTCCACCTTCTATTCTGCAGTAAAGGAGTTCAGGATAGAAAAGACTATTGCCTGAGATTGATCACAACTGAGGGTTAGTCTCCATGGTTGTTGCTCCCTTCATTATTTCCTGAGGCCAAAGTTTGCGATCTGCAAGTAATGTGTTGACGGGCTACCTGTTGACATTGTGGAGGAGGTGGGTCAGTGTCCTGAAGCATGCAGAGCCAGTTGTCCACTGGGAACTGCAGGATCTCATGACAGTCAAGCATATCCAGAGCATTAGAAACAGGGAAGATTTGAAAGACCTCTGTGCCTTTTTGCACTGTAAGGTGGAAATGGTAGCCCCAGTGGTACATTGCTCCAGTGACCTGTAGTTTGTCGAGGAGCGGCTTTATGCCCCATACACACGGTCGGATTTTCTGATGGCAAATGTGTGATAGGACCTTGTTGTCGGAAATTCAGGCCATGTGTGGGCTCCATCACACATTTTCCATCAGAATTTCCGACACACAAAGTTTGAGAGCAGACTATAAAATTTTCCGACAACAAAATCAGTTGTCGGAAATTCCGATCGTGTGTACACAAATCCGACGCACAAAGTGCCACACATTCTCAGAATAAATTAAGAGATGAAAGCTATTGGCTACTGCCCCGTTTATAGTCCTGACGTACGTGTTTTACGTCACCACGTTCAGAATGATCAGATTTTCCAACAACTTTGTGTGACCGTGTGTATACAAGACAAGTTTGAGCCAACATCCATGGATTTTGTTGTCGGAATGTCCAATCATTGTCCGACCGTGTGTACAGGGCTTAAGACTTGCTCTCCACAGAAGGGTATTCCTTGAGAGGTCCAGTAGGATTTGTATTGTGGCTCCATGAAAGTCTATGCCTTGTTGTACCCAAGCCTTTCATAACATCTCTTCTTTTCAGGTATAGAAATGGATGCAAACCAGCACATCACGTAGTCTGTTTAAGTCTGCTACCTGGGTCCCAGAGTCTCATAGACTTGATCTACTTCAATGTCCTTGGGGAGGTTTCCCCCAGTAGTTGGCTGAGAATTCCAAATACTATAGCATAAAGGTATGCTGAACTTGTAACCCCAAGTAGTCCCATTACGCTAATATTGTTCCTTCCGCTTTGGTCTTCTAAGTTTTCCAGACGCAGCTGCATCTTAGCTATATGGAAAAAGATTAAGTGAGTTGAGCTTCTGTCGTAAGAATATTCTGTGAAGTATCAGCTTCAATGGAGTCTGGAGGTTGTTTGTTGTAGAAAGGCAATGCCTTCCCTGAAGGATCTCTCAACCAGAGCAATAATCTCCCATTGTTGGAATGAATTGGAGAAACTCTCGTACATCAGCAGGGAGTGAGTCTGGTATGTCTGTAACTAGATGTGTTCCAGCTGCACAAGCAAGCTGTGTGAGTGAGCCATTGAGCACGGAGTCCTCTCCCTCAGTGGATGGCTCAGGGGTCGGGGTCCCTAGGGATTGCACTCTATGCGGAGAGCGAGTCAGCACCAGGTTGGAGACAGTAGCAACCAGCATGTCCGAGGTCTGTGAGTTGAAGAAATGGTGGATAGCTGGTTCAGAAGTGTCTCTGTACTTCTCCCACTGAGGTTTCTGTTTAGGTATCTTTTCCTGCAGTTAAAGCTTGAAAGTGGACAGTGTAGGTTGCGATGAAAGGACTCATCCCCTTCTAATTTTATTTTGATCAGTAGTACAGTTATTAAAGACAAAATATTATTGTAAATATTTCAAATTTTGCTCTTTTTTCTTTTATTTTCATAGGATGAGTGTAGGATTCGGTGGAGGGACAGCAGTGGAGGAAAAACACAATGTTTTTATGTATAGATGTACAGAGAAAGTAATGAAGGCTTCTCTGCTTTCCCGCTGACAGCTGAATGAAGAAAAAAACATTGCCGGCAAAAGAAAAAAGTGAAAAAATGGTGTGGGGGGCCCCCCCAATTTATACCAGGCCCTTCAGGTCTGGTAAGGATTTTAAGGGTAACCCCATGCCAAGATTTTAAAAAAATTGTGTGGGATCCCTTCAAAAACGCATACTAGTCCCTTAGCTAAGCATGCAGCCTGGCAGGAAAGGTAAGGGGGATGAGCGAGTGCCGCCCTCCTGAGCCATACCAGGCCACATTCCCTCAACAAGGGCCTCTTCCTGACAACCCTGGGCAGTGGTTGTGGGGGTCTGCGTGCAGGGGGCTTATCGGAATCTTGGAGCAGCCTTTAACAAAGGGGCCCCCAGATCCCAGTCCCCTATGAAAATGAGTATGGGGTACATTGTACCCCTACCCATTCACCAAAAAAGTGTCAATCATAAGTAAAGACAGAAAGCAGTTTTTGATAATTCCTTTTTTAAAAATAAAAAACAATGTCCCCTGATGTAGATCCATCATCAATCATGACGCCCGCCACACTGCCGGACCGGAAAATAGAAAAAGGCACCGCCCCCTTGTGACATCACCGACCCAGCAATGCACCGGTCAGTGATGTTACAAGGGGATGGGAAAACAATACTGGGAGTATGCTATAGGCCCCCTAACCTGAGGAAGGAGGGGGAGATGGACCTCCTATCACAATTAGGATTAGCAGCAAGGATGGGAAGTGTTATCATAATGGGGTATTTTAATTACCCAGACATAAACTGGGTGGAGGGAACCACACATTCGTCTAAGACTCACCAGTTCCTAAATGTCTTGCAGGACAATTTCATGGATCAGATGGTAGACGCACCAACTAGAAACAAGATGTTACTAGATCTACTCATTACCAACAATACAGACCTGATCACGGATGTAGAGATACGGGCAATTTAGGAAACAGCTATCACAGGTTAATTGGCTTCAGTATAAATCACACAAATAGGAAACACAAGGGGACACTGAATTTCAAAAGAGCCAACTTCCCTATACTATGAACCATGCTAGAAGATATAAATTGGGATAAAATCTTAGAAACAAAGAACACAGAGGAGAGATGGGGTTGCTTTAAGAGCATATTAAATAAGGGCATTAGCCAGTGCATCCCATTGGGAAATACATGTAAAAGAGCGAACAAAAGTCCTGGATGGCTTAACTCTAATGTAAAAATGCATATAAAAGCAAAGGAGAAGGCCTTCAAAAAATACAAGGCTGAGAGATCATCATCAGCATTCAGACTTTACAAAGAATGCAACAAGAAATGTAATTGTGCAATTAGGGCTGCTAAGATAGAACACGAAAGACACATAGCGGAGGAGAGCAGAAAAATCCCAAGAAATTCTTTAAGTATATAAAAAGTAAAAAAGGAGGACAGACCATATTGGCCCCATAAAAAATGAGGAAGGACATCTGGTTACAAAGGATGGGGAGATGGCGAAGGTATTGAATTTATTCTTCTCCCCAGTCTTCACGAGGGAATCAGGGGGCTTCAGTAACCAAAACTGCAGTGTTTGTCCTCATGACATATCACAGGAAGCACCCTCATGGCTAACAGAGGATAGAATTAGAAATAGACTTGGGAAACTTAACATTAATAAATCACCGGGACCAGATGGCTTGCATCCAAGGGTACTTAGGGAACTCAGTCAAGTAATTGCCTGACCATTGTTCCTAATTTTTACGAACAGTCTACTGACTGGAATGGTACCAGCTGATTGGAGAAAAGCCAATGTAGCACCAATATTTAAAAAAAGGCAAAAATACATCCCTAGAAATTACAGACCAGTTAGCCTCACATCAATAGTATGCAAGCTCTTCGAGGGGAAGATAAGGGACTATATACAACATTTTAGTAATGAAAACGGTATCATTAGCAGTAATCAGCATGGATTCATGAATAATCGTTCATGCCAAACCAATCTATTAACCTTTTATGAGGAGGTGAGCTGCCATTTAGATAAAGGAGGGCCCATAGCTGAAATAAAAAAAACAGCATGGGGCCCCCCCAAAATCCATGCCAGGCCCTTTGGGTCTGGTAAAGATTTTAAAGGGAACACCATGGCAAAACTTTTTGAAAAATTGGCGTGGGGTCCCCCCAAAATCCATATGCCCTTATCCAAGCAAGCAGCCTGGCAAGCCAGGAAAGGGGAGATGAGCGAGCACCCCCTGTGAACCATACCATGCCACTTGTCCTCAATATGGGGATGGTGCTTTGGAGTCCCCGCAAAGCACCTTGTCCCCATGTTGATGGGGAAAAGGGCCTCATCCCCACAATCCTGGTCCGGTGGTTGTGGGGGTCTGCAGGTAGGGGGCTTATCAGAATCTGGAAGCCCCCTTTAACAAGGGGGCCCCTAGATCCTGCCCCTCTATGTGACCCATTCACCAAAAAAAGTGTCAAAAAATTAAAAACCATAATAGACAGTTTTTGACAATTCCTTTATTAAAAAATAAATAAATAAAAAGTGTCCTGCGATGTCCATTCATCTTCAATTACGTCGCCCGACGGACTAGAAAAATAGAAAAAGAAAATGTAAAACTCCGCCTCCATGGGAGGCCTCCCGGCAACTGCTGTCTTACATAGTTACAAATAGTTACATAGTAGGTGAAGTTGAAAAAAGACACAAGTCCATCAACCTATGTGTGTGATTATATGTCAGTATTACATTGTATATCCCTGTATGTTGCGGTTGTTCAGGTGCCTATCTAATAGTTTTTTGAAACTATCAATGCCCCCTGCTGAGACCACCGCCTGTGGAAGGGAATTCCACATTCTTGCCGCTCTTACAGTAAAGAACCCTCTAAGGTTTAAGGTTAAACCTCTTTTCTTCTAATTTTAATGAGTGGCCACGAGTCTTGTTAAACTCCCTTCTGCAAAAAAGTTTTATCCCTATTGTGGGGTCACCAGTATGGTATTTGTATATTGAAATCATATCCCCTCTCAAGCGTCTCTTCTCCAGAGATAATAAGTTCAGTGCTCGCAACCTTTCCTTATAACTAATATCCTCCAGACCCTTTATTAGCTTTGTTGCCCTTCTTTGTACTCGCTCCTTTTCCAGTACATCCTTCCTGAGCACTGGTGCCCAGAACTGGACAGCATACTCTACGTGCGGCCGGACGAGAGTCTTGTAGAGCAGGAGAATTATCGTTTTATCTCTGGAATTAATCCCCTTTTTAATGCATGCCAATATTCTGTTTGCTTTGTTAGCAGCAGCTTGGCATTGCATGCCATAGCTGAGCCTATCGTCTATTAGGACCCCCAGGTTCTTTTCCATCCTAGATTCCCCCAGAGGTTCACCCCCCAGTGTATAGATTGCATTCATATTTTTGCCACCCAAATGCATTATTTTACATTTTTCTACATTGAACCTTATTTGCCATGTAGTTGCCCACCCCATTAATTTGTTCAGATCTTTTTGCAAGGTTTCCACATCCTGCGGAGAAGTTATTGCCCTGCTTAGCTTAGTATCGTCCGCAAATACAGAGATTGAACTGTTTACCCCATCCTCCAGGTCATTTATGAACAAATTAAATAGGATTGGTCCCAGCACAGAACCTTGGGGGACCCCACTACCCACCCCTGACCTTTCCGAGTACTCCCCATTTATCACCACCCTCTGAACTTGCCCTTGTAGCCAGTTTTCAATCCATGTACTCACCCTATGGTCCATGCCAACTGACCTTATTTTGTACAGTGAAAATGTATGGGGAACTGTGTCAAATACTTTTTCAAAATCCAGATACACCATGTCTATGGGCATTCCTTTATCTAGATGGCAACTCACCTCCTCATAGAAGGTTAATAGATTGGTTTGGCAAGAATGATTCTTCATGAATCCATGATGATTACTGCTAATGATACTGTTATCATTACTAAAATATTATATATAGTCCCTTATCATCCCCTCCAAGAGTTTACATAATATTGTTCTTAGGCTAACTGGTCTGTAATTACCAGGGATGTATTTTGGGCCCTTTTTAAATATTGGTGCTACATTGGCTTTTCTCCAATCAGCTGGTACCATTCCAGTCAGTAGACTGTCAGTAAAAATTAGGAATAATGGTCTGGCAATTACTTGACTGAGTTCCCTAAGTACCCTCGGGTGCAAGCCATCTGGTCCCGGTGATTCATTAATGCTAATTTTCTCAAGTCTAATTTCAAATTCTGTCCTCTGTTAACCATGGAGGTGCTTCCTGTGATGTGTCATGAGGATAAACACTGCAGTTTTGTTTACCGCAGCCCCCCGATTCTCTTGTGAAGACTGAGGAGAAGATTAAATTCAATACCTTCACCATCTCCCCATCCTTTGTAACCAGATGTCCTTCCTCATTCTTTATGGGGCCAATATGGTCTGTCCTTCCTTTTTTACTGTTTATATACTTAAAGAATTTCTTGGGATTTTTTTTTTCTCTCCTCCGCTATGTGTCTTTCATGTTCTATCTTAGCCATCCTTATTGCACACATACATATCTTGTTGCATTCTTTATAAAGTCTGAATGCTGATGATGATCCCTCAACTGTGTATTTTTTGAAGGCCTTCTCCTTTGCTTTTTTTGCCTTCTAGCAAGGTTCGTAGTTTAGGAATGTTGGCTCTTTTGAAATTCATTGTCTTTGTATTCCTCTTATGTTTCCTATTTGTGTGATTTATACTGAAGCCAATTGACCTGTGATCGCTGTTACCTAAATTGCCCCATATTTCCACATCTGTGATCAGGTCTGTATTGTTGGTAATCAGTAGATCCAGTAACGCTTTATTTCTAGTTATTTCTAGGAACTGGTGAGCCTTAGATGAATGCATGGTTCCCTCTGCCCAGTCTATGTCTGGATAGTTAAAATCCCCCATTATGATAACACTTCCCATCCTTGCTGCTAATCCAAATTGTGATAGGAGATCTGTCTCCCCTTCCTCCCTCAGGTTAGGGGGCCTAGAGCATACTGCCAGTATTATTTTCCCCTTAGCTTCATCCTTTTGGAGCTCTACCCATAAGGATTCCACCTCCTCCCTATCTCCCTTAGTGATGTCATCTCTCACATTCACTTGTACATTATTCTTGATATATAGGCATACCCCTCCCCCTTTTTTACCCTCTCTATCCTTGCGACAAAGGGTATACTCTTGAATGTTTGCCAGCCAATCATGAGAGCTGTTGAGCCAGGTCTCTATCTTTTGGCTGTGACAGGTATTATAAAGGCAAGGGTGGGGCCACCCACTGATGGAAACGGATGATCCTGACTCCTCTGACATCACATGATGTCAGAAGGGGCGGGGTCAGTCAGTTGTGTCACCGGGTGGCCCCACCCTCGCCTATATAACAGCTGTCACAGCCTAGAGGCAGCAGTCGGCGAGAGGCCTCCCACTGAGGCGGAGCTTTTTTTTATATTTTTCGGGTCCGTCGGGTGGCGTGATTGAAGATGGATGGACATTGCGAGACACTTTTTTTTTTTTTTTAATAAAGGAATTGTTAAAAACTGTCTGTTGTGGTTTTTACTTTTTGACACTTTTTTTGGTGAATGGGTGACATAGGGGGGCAGGATCTGGAGCCCCTTGCTAAAGGAGGCTTCCAGATTCTGATAAGCCCCCTACCCGCAGACCCCCACAATCACTGGACCAGGGTTGTGGGGACGAGGCCCTTGAACAAGGGTTGTGGGGACAAGGTGCTTTGGGAGGACCCTCCCCATGTTAAGGGTAAGCCACCCGGTATGGTTCAGGAGGGGGGCGCTCGCTCATCTCCTACTTTTCTGGCCTGCCAGGCTGCTTGCTCGGATAAGGGCCTGGTATGGATTTTGGGTGGGACCCCACACTGTTTTTTTTTTTTTTTGGCGTGGGGTTCCCCTTAAAATCTAAACCAGACCCAAGGTTACAACAATTGCACCCATAGGCTGTTCTTGAAAACAATTTGCCAGAATCACAGGCACTCAGGTTGGTAGTCTAAATCTGAGATGAGGATGTTACCTGCCATTTTAAAAATAGAAATTACAATAAGAGCACTGTAGCTGCTGCTACATTGCACAAACACTCACCAAAAGGCAGCCTCTAAAGCCTTCTTCCTTCACTGAAGTCCACAATAAAAAAATGGCAACTTGCTCTGTAATTCTGCAATTTTAATAAAAGGGCAATATCCATGCATTTCACCCACCAATGTCACAACAAATAAACATGCTGCAGAAAAATTATGCTAATAGCAGTTATGTAGATATATGTAGAATAATAATTCTACAGAATATCTGAGGTGAGGTGGGTACATTTGTTGTATGGTTGTTTTTTACTACCTGGTATATAGAGAGTCATTGGAGGAAATGCATGTATACAATTATAAATATATAAAACTGCAAGTTTTTTAAATGTAAAAGTCACATCAAATATTACTTTAAAAATGTGTAATCAATGAAAAAGCATAATAGTTTCCCTTTAAACTCTAAATATTGCATGCAAAGAATTGTTAAATGGGCCAGATTATTCCAGATGGTCATAGGTTTATGAACCTGAAAACACCTTCCCTGTTTTCCAAAGAGTTATTAGAAGACTATAACATGCCAGGCATTTCATGCAAGATAACCTTAATCTAGTCTTATCATTTGTAAACAAAGCAAAGGATCCAATATGCTCCTATGTAATCCATCTCTGTCAAGTGTATTAAGGAAATTACCTGTCAAAAACATCATGGCCGGGATTCTGTGATTAAACACAAACTTAGAAAATGCTCAAGGGTACAATGAAAATAGCTACTAAAGCTGCTTTCAATTGAGTTTTTCTTCCATTAGTTTGTGTCCACAAGCGACTGAAAAATGTTCACAATAAGTGATTTAGCAAACAAATGTGTAGCTTTACCAGGCATCTGTAGCTATGTTTTTAACAGAATAGATAAAATCTATTTGTATTTTTTTATAATTTGTATCCAATATTGTATGTTTCTCATTATTCTAACATCTGAAAATAGCAATAAAAACGCATACTCTAAATTCCATGATTCACTTCAACACTTAGCCTGGGTTCACACATGTGTGGTGCGAATTGAACCTCAGGTTTCACTGGGAAGATAAAAATCAGTTGTTCAGGGATTCCTCTGCGTTGTAGCTGCGGATCAGTGAGCAGGGGGGGGGGGAGGTGTAGTGAGGAGAAGGAGAAAATCCATGTTCAGAACGCAATGCATCTGCGAATCAGATGCGTTCCCATAGAAGATAATGGACTTGTAATTCGCACCGCAAGCCCAGAAAACGCACACGTTTTTTGTGCAATGCGCAGTGTGAATGCAATGCACATACGTGAACCAGATGCATTCATATGAATGTGTTTTAAAATGTCCTGCGAATTAGATGTGGTGTAAGCCGCATCTAATTCGCATAGGTGTGAACAGGGGCTTACTCATCAGTTAAGTATAAACAGATATATATTCAGACTTTTTCTCATGGCCCAACATTTAATTATTTATTTATTTATGTCATAGGAGCCTATTATTTTATATGATGCCTGGTGCATGTAGAGGATGCAGGGGCGATTGCATGGTTGAAACATGACCCTGGCAGTAAGAAGTCTGCATCTGATGTGTAAAGACATTTAAACCTGGTACACAAATTCAGCTGGTTCAGCAGCAACCGTACACATTTTTGTATGTGTATACCACTGTCTGTTCAACAGAAGCCAGTCTAACACCCAGCTTCTGGTGAACGGTCATGCTGAAAAAAACAGCATTCAATCAGTGCTCATAGCCAATGACTGCAAGCGCTGATCTGTGTATTCTGACAGAGCGGGAGTCTGTGCTGTCAGTATACAATAGAACACCGGGGGAAATTCCTGCATCCACATCACTTGTGTGGATGTGGGGATCTATAATCTTTTTTTCACTCAACTCAACTGGTTAAATGAAGGAACTCTGTACATATATACCCAGCTTAAGGAAATTGAGGATATGAGGGAACAGATTTGAGTTGAAGTTTTGCTGATCTTATTTACCCAGTCAAGTGTGAGCAAAAATCCTTTTTTCATTTTCCTTGCACATAATTAGTTATTTTTTACAACGTGAGTTTTCACTTATGCCGCGTACACATGAGCGGACTTTACGTCAGACTTTGCTCGGCGGACTTTACGCCGGACTTTGTCGGCTCCTTGCGCCGGACTTAAAAAGGGACGGACTTGGACACACACGATCACTGCAAAAGTCCGCTGGCTTGGAACGCGGTGACGTACAGCACGTACGACAGGACTATAAAAAGGAAGTTCAAGCCCCACTACGGCACCCTTTGGGCTCCTTCTGCTAATCTCATGTTTATCTCATGTTAGTAGAAGTTTGGTTAGAGACGATTTGCGCTTTTCACACTTCAGCTTATTTTGATCATTTTCTGCGGTTCAGTTTGTGCTTTTGAGGTTTGTATCTGCTTTTCAGTTCATGTTGGTCAGTTCGTAACCTGCCTTGCAGGCCGTTCTGGTCCGCTCGTTCCTGATTTTCAGGTCGTTCTTCATAGGCCTTGCTGTTCTTCAGTGCGTTTGTTATAAGTTTGTTTGTTTGACCAGCCGACCGTTTTGAAGCCATGTCGCATGGACGTACTCGTTCTCGAGTTCGTGCTGCATGGGGACTTGGTGTTGGGGTTAATACTTTGACCCGAGTCCAGTACATGAACAGGGCGAGGAGGAGTTCATGGATGAAGAATTGGTTGCGCCAGCTTGACCAATTCTCGCATATGCCTTTGCTCCGTGAGCCCTGTGAGAATAATCCTGAGGATTTCAGGAATTATCTCCGGATGACGGAACCTGTTTTGGAGCGTTTGCTGGCTATTCTGACCCCCTATATCAGCAGGCAGGATACCTGCATGAGGCAAGCCATCAGTGCGGAGCAGAGGCTAGTTGCCACATTACATTACTTGGCGACTGGGAGAAGTCTTCAGGACTTGAAGTTCTCGAAAGGCATCTCCCCCCAGGCTCTGGGGATCATAATCCCAGAGACCTGTTCTGCCATCATTCAGGTCCTGCAGAAGGACTATATGAAGGTAAGTTTTATCCTTTAACATTACATGATATCTATTAAATGTTTGCTAATGTATAGTCTAAATGTCCTCCTTACCTATTTACCATGCTTTCAATATGCTGTGAATGTCCCCTTTATCTTCATGCATGCCTGTTTTTGGACAATAATCATTTATTGCCCTACATGCATATTTACCTTCAATAACCTCCCCACCATGCAATCCTGGGTCCATTTATATCTCTAGCCTATAGTCCCTTGAACAATGTATATTGTCTGCTCCATTGTATTGTTTGACCCTCCCCCACCCCCCAAAACTGTCAGGTGTGTTTCTTAACCTAATTAGAACCCCTCCCCCACCCCTCAAATGTTTAAAACTGTCAGGTGTGTTTTTGACCCTAATTAGAACCCCTCCAACACCCGTCAAATGTTTAAAACTGTCAGGTGCGTTTTTGACCCTAATTAGAACCCCTCCCCCACACCTAAAATGTTTAAAACTGTCAGGTGTGTTTTTGACCCTAATTAGAACCCCTCCCCCACCCCTCAAATGTTTAAAACTGCCAGGTGTGTTTCTTAACCTAATTAGAACCCCTCCCCCACCCTTCAAATGTTTAAAACTGTCAGGTGTGTTTTTGACCCTAATTAGAACCCCTCCCCCACCCCTCAAATGTTTAAAACTGCCAGGTGTGTTTTTGACCCTAATTAGAACCCCTCCCCCACCCCTCAAATGTTTAAAACTGCCAGGTGTGTTTCTTAACCTAATTAGTACCCTTCCCCCACCCCTCAAATGTTTAAAACTGTCAGGTGTGTTTTTGACCCTAATTAGAACCCCTCCCCCACCCCTCACAATTTTAAAACTGTCAGGTGTGTTTTTGACCCTAATTAGAACCCCTCCCCCACCCCTCAAATGTTTAAAACTGTCAGGTGTTTTTTTGACCCTAATTAGAACCCCTCCCCCACCCCTCAAATGTTTAAAACTGCCAGGTGTGTTTCTTAACCTAATTAGTACTCCTCCCCCACCCCTCAAATGTTTTAAACTGTCAGGTGTGTTTTTGACCCTAATTAGTACCCCTCCCCCACCCCTTTTAAAACTGTCAGGTGTGTTTTTGACCCTAATTAGAACCCCTCCCCCACCCCTCAAATGTTTAAAACTGTCAGGTGTGTTTCTTAACCTAATTAGAACCCCTCCCCCCACATTCAAATTGATCAATGGGCCATCAGAGGGGGTGATGAATCTTATAAGTGGGCCTTATGTTTTTTCTAATTTAAATTACAAACACACATATTAATAATGTTTGACTGCTGTTGTTCACTAATGTTTTTGTGTAATCTGATATCCAAGTTATGTTTAAAAGTCCTTATCTTAATTTTTGTTTTGTTTTCACTCTATAGTTTCCTTCCAGTACACAGGAATGGCAGACTGTGGCCTCCCAGTTCGCTGACCATTGGGACTTTCCCAACTGTGTCGGGGCGATTGACGGGAA
This sequence comes from Lithobates clamitans, assembly GCA_037952925.1. Classification (NCBI taxonomy): domain Eukaryota; kingdom Metazoa; phylum Chordata; class Amphibia; order Anura; family Ranidae; genus Lithobates; species Lithobates clamitans. The sequence goes on from JBBGZY010000799.1 coordinate 609,389, forward strand.
GCATGTCCGCATTGTGCCACCACCGCATTCGGGGTCTTATTTCTATAACTACAAGGGGTTCCATAGTGTAGTTTTAATGGCGGTGGTCTCGTCACATTTGGACTTTCTGTTTGTGGATGTGGGGAAGAACGGCTGGATGTCTGACGGAGGAGTCTTTGCACAGACCGAGCTGTGCCAGCGTCTCCAGACTGGTGGCCTGGGATTGCCACCTGATGACCAGAATGTGGATGGACTCCCCTCAGTTTTTATCGCTGATGAAGCGTTTGCTCTCGGTGAGCACTTGATGAGGCCGTTCCCCCAAACGACACTCACCCTTGAGAGGAGGGTATTTAATTACCGGCTGTCCAGAGCAAGAAGAGTTGTGGAGAGTGCCTTTGGGATTTTGGCCAGCCGGTTCCGTTTGTTCCTTTCAGCAATAAATCTGGCGGACCATAAAATGAATTACAACATACTTGCTTGCTGTATACTACATAACTTTTTACGTAGACATTCTGCTACATATATTACCTTTGTTGGGCCTGAGGCCGGACTTGTACAAGATGAAACAATGACAGGCTTAGAAATTGGTCATATTGGCTTGGCCCCCCTGAACAGCACATCAAGTGCGTGAGCGATATGTGAATTATTTTAATGGTCGGGGGCCATTGCTATTCAACAAGAGCTTTAATTAAAATAAATAAATAAATAAAATTTTGAAAAAATATCTTGTTTTTATTCTTGTTTGCATTTAGTTTGGTCTGTCTCCTAGTGCACTTGTAGTAGTGGCAAGTGCATTTACCTTTAGTTAATAAGGCCCTTTGTCACTGTAACCACACAAAAATTTCAAAAACATATTATTGAGAAATAATCAGCCACACACATTGTAGTAGTAAAAACATTTTACTGTGTGCACATTGAAAGGTGCATTTTGTGAAACTTTTTTTTTATTTTTTTTTATAATATCTTTTTTTTTTTTTTTTTTTTTTTTTTGTTTAACGTTATTAAAGGCATATTTAAACAAAAATAGACCTTGTTTAAAATATTACAATTCACAACAGTGTTTAGAAAAACATACAAAAAAATAAAAGAACTTACAAAGTTCAACATTTTAAGAACAGTGCTGGTGATGTCACCTTTGTAAATCGTTAATTTTTCAGATGCTCAAAATTGAGCATTACAAAAGGGTCAAGTCAACATGTGCTATCTCCCATCATGGGTGAGCAATGTACGTGTTTTGTGTGTTCAATCCCTATGTTCCTCTCACCACTAAATAATTTTGAGGATGAAGGGGTTGCAAACAAAAAACAAGTACATTGATATCCCATGATGGAAGCTAGCACATGATGACACACCGTGTGCATCATAAAAAAAATTTTCTTACCAAAAAACTTTACAAAAAAATTACAAGAAGAAACAAACTTCACAAGGAAATGAAGAACATGATTGATGTTTTTAGGCAAAACGTTATTATATTCTGCCCAAAACATCAATCATATTCTTCATTTCCTGTTGCATGGAGTCCAGGCGAAGTTTCATGCTGTGAATTTGGTCACGCATTTTATCAATTTGGCCATTCCACAGCATTATCTGGCCAATCAGTCTTTGGGCACTGTCTGTGCTGAATGGCTCTGCCGCTTGGCCTTCCACAACCAGAAGCTCACCTAAAATGTGTGAAAAAAACAAGGGTTAAAATATGCACGCCTAAATACATTAACTTAAGCTGGGGTGTCAGTCACTCACTTGGTGGGCTTGAAACCTCGCACACTTCCTCCACCTCTCCTTCCTCCAGGTCGTCAGGTGGGCATGGTCTTGGGCTGGGGCTTGGGGTATCTTCAGCCTCAGGTTGGTGACTTGGGGGGGTCCTGGGATCCTTGGACTGTTGTCTGAGTCTTTTCTCCCCTATGATAATTCAACAAAAGGTATAGTTAAAACACAGTGATATTTTAGATTTTGAACAATAATATGAAACGTTGGTTATGAGTTGTGGACAATTGCCTTTTTTTGTCCTCAAAAATTTAGAAAACAGGATGAACATTACCTCTGAACAACAATTCTAAACAATAAACATTTTCATGCAAGTTTCACAGATGCAGACACCTCAATTATCTCCTATGTGTATTTATGGTCACATAGTACACTAGTGCTCATGAGTCCAGATGTGGAAACAGCTGCTGTGTCCTGTCCTTACATTACACTGAATCATTTTTGAAGAAGCATTATATTTTCCAACACATCTACACCACATCAACAAATTTTTGGAATACGAAAAATTATCAAGACATAAATGTATGTCCAACCCTGTACCATTGTATTTGGTGAAAAAATAACGTCATTTTCTAAAGGATCATATCTATTTTACAAAGAACGGTGTTTACGAACGATGCTGTATAAACGAAAAAAATTTGGATCAACATGCAAGTTAAGTATCTCAATAGGAACACACAACAAGTACTTACTTTTTTTAAGCAGCTTCTTTATTCGCCAATATTGTTCTGGCTCCCTACTTTTGATGTCAGACCACCACTTCCTCAATTGTTCTTTAGAATGTTTAGTGCCAAATTTAGCTTCTAGAGCGGTGACAACTGAGGACATTAATTTGTCTTTCCGCATATTCGGGCATGTGTACGGTCCTTTTTTGCCATCGTAGTCCTCCCTTCTCAATATGGACACCATCTCCACCATCTCTTCAAAAGCCATGTAGGTGGGCTTATATCTCCTCTGGGATGTGGATGGTTGTGGCACCGGGCTTTCCTCCGCGTTACTTCCAGTTAATCTCTCCGCCATCTTACTTAATCTACTCACACTGCGCAAGAGTGAAGGGGCGCAGAGTGAAGGGGCGGGGACAAATCGTACTAAAGAACGTCAGGGGCGGGTGACGCAGGCGGAGCATGACACATGCGCAGTGTATATAAAGCTATTACGATGGCCTATGTATGTCCGTGCGGAAGTAGCAAGCATCAGAAACAAAGGTAAGATTAAACATGGGTGTGTGTGTGTATGCGTGTGTTTGGTGAATGTGTTTGGTGTGTGTGTGTGTGTGTGTGTGTGTATGTATATGTGTCCCCTAGATTCTTCACCAAATAATCCTGGGAGTTCTGACTGACATTACAGTTTTGATCTTGTGTCTTGTCTTTCAGCAACAATGAATCCTTTTAAAGAGGCAGATTTTTTGTTGCGAATTATTGACTTATATCAGGAAAAGAAAAACCTGTGGGAGGTCAAACACCCACTATATTACAATAGAGATGTAAGGAAGGCAACACTGGGCACACTTTTAGAATTTGTGAAGACTCGAGTCCCCCAGGCAGACCTCAAGTTTGTGGACAAGAAAATTGGTATCTTGCAAAACATGTACAAGCGTGAACACAATAAAATCCAGGAGTCGCTCAGATCTGGTGCAGCAGCTGACCAAGTTTATGTACCCAAGTTGTGGTACTACCACAAAATGTGATTCCTGGATGACAAGACAGAAGCCAGGCAATCACTTTCGACCCTTCCCCCCATCCTTCCCTCCAGCCTTCCCCCCACTCTTCCCTCAAGCCTCCCATCCACCTCCACCCCAGCTGAGGAGTCCCAGGAAGAACTGGGCCTTTTCATCCTTGATAAAGTGGATGCGCCCAGCTTCAGCCAGGTATCCTTTTTTGTGGAATTTGTTATTGTGTAAATGTTATTAATGATGTTAACATGTCAAATTTTTAAGTGCTTCATAAAAAATGACTTCATCATAAATATTAATATGTAGACATATCACTAGACAGTAGTGGCCAAAAATATACTTCTGCATAGGTGTGCGCAGCCTCTTGCATTAGGGTGTGCACCCCAAAGCTCAAATACATATGCATGTGTATATGTACTGATGGTGTCAGTAGGGCAGTGGACAGTGTAATTTTGTTTATTTTCTTTTCCAAAAAAATATTTTCTTTTGTAACATTTTTTTGGGGGATGAAATATCAGTGGTCTAAACAGGGGGGAATACACAAGGCGATTAGGGTGTGCCCAGGCACACCTGGCACACCCTGTGGGCACGCCTATGTACTTCAGATATTGTTGATCACCTGAAATAATGGTGGTGTCAAATAGATAGCCTTTACTATTTGTTGAGAATTATATTTGCAAGTCATGAGCTGAAAATTGTGTGTGATTGCGTAACACAAAATTACAACTATGTCCCTTTTTTTTGACACAGGATGACCTCAGCCAGGAGGAGGCCTTGACCAGTGGGAGAGAGGAGGAGGCCTTGCCCAGTGGGAGAGAGGAGGAGGCTGTGGCTGGGCCGAGTAGAAGCCGCACTGAGTGTCAGGTGCCTCCCCTCTGCATTCTCACCAAAAGGCCCAGGAGAATGACCCAAACTGAGGAGGAATCCCTAGCCCTCATACGTGAAGCAAGCCAAATTCTGAGTACACCACCCAATGCAGAGGAGGCGTTTGGCACCTATATAGCCAGCAGATTGCCAGAGTTGGAAAAGGGGCAACGCCTCCTTTGTGAGGGTTTGATTTTTCAGGCCTATCAGAAGGGCTTGAGAGGGGAGCTTACTGCTACCACATATCTGGGAGATGAAGCCACTCCTCCTCCTGCCCCAAGTACACCACCAGAGGCCCAGCCTCCGAGGAAGGCTGCAGAGAAGCGTGAAGGGAAGGCTGCAGAGAAGCATGCAGGGAAGGCTCCACTGAAGAGTCGAAAGTGATTTCCTGGTTTCTGTCTGGTCCGACTGTGCTCCCTGTGCTGCCTAGTCGCAAGATATCAATTTTCTTGTCCTAAAACTTGATTTGTGTCCTGGGGGACGAAAGGCTTCACAGATTCTAAAAGTATCTCCAGTGTTGCCTTCCTAATTTTTTTTTCACCAAAATAAATGGATTTTTTGGTTGCTTACATTATTAACTATGTGTTTTGATTCCAAAATGACATTTTGTTTGGGAGTAGGCAGGTACAGGTCAAAAAAAGGGGTTGTTTTACTAAAAGCAAATAGACTGTGCACTTTGCAGAGGGCAGTTACCCTCTGCAAGTGCAATTGCTCCAGAGCTTAGGAAATGAGGTAAGGCTTGACTTTGCAAAGAGTACCCAATCCTTTCCAAGGAAAATTCAAAAAACAACATTTTTGCTTGCACATGATTGGATGATGGAAGTCAGCAGAGCTTCTGCTCATTTACTAAGCTCTGGAGCAACTTCTCTTGCAGAGAGCAACTGCGCTTTGCAAAGTGCACAGTCTTTTTCCCTTTAGTAAATCAACCCCTATGTGTGTTTTTGCCAAAAGGCTAAATCATTTCTAAAATCAAGTGAAAAGTACTAGTGAAAAGTTCACTTTAGAAATTGCACAGCAAGTGCACTTGTTGGAAGTGCAGTCGCTGTAAATCTGAGGGGAAGAGCTGAAATGAGGGGAAGCTCTGCTGATTTTATCATACAATCATGTGCAAGAAAAAGTTTTTTTTTTTGGGGGGGTTCCTTGCATGTGCCCCTCGGATCCACAGTGAAGGCACTTCAAAATGCTCTTTCTGTGCAATTCCAAGTAGAATTTGCACTTGTAGTGAAAAATGAATTTGCCTTTTGAAAATAAACCCCCTTATGTCTAATTAACAAGGGACACCAACCTCATTAAGGTTCATTAAAACAACACAAAATATTAAGGTTATTGTGGTAACTTGAAACTACTAAAATAAAATTAAAAAAAAAAATGTTTGTATAATTTAGCACACATTGTAAAATAGATAGCGTTGAAATAAAAAATAAAAAAAGATGAGTCAAAAATCTAATTTAATACTTTATTTATGGAGATCTGGCTTTTTAAAAATATCATATTAGTCATGGCATGAGGATAAATCATGAAGAAAGTAGTTTGTGAGAACTCTGTGTGAATATAAAGCAGAAAAACAACTTCATTCCTCTCGCATTATAAAGAAAAAAAAGCGCTGTATTAAAAGATCACAGAAGAGGAATGTGCTAGCTTCAATACGAAGGCTAGTTTTACCAGACCGAGCGCTTCCGTCTTGTAATTGCTTCAGAGCATGCGTCAGTTTTAGTTCGTCGGACTAGCACACAGACGACCGTTTTGTCCGCTAGAAAGAAGAGTCCGTCGGATAGATTTAAAACATGTTTCAAATCTAAGTCCGTCCAACTTTGGAGCATACAAAGTCCGCTGGAGCCCACACACGATTGAATTGTCCGACGAAATCCAGTAGGCCAGACCAAGTCTGCCGCAAAGTCCGCTCGTGTGTACGCGGCATTAGATTTACTTCAGATACTAATTGAAGTGAAAATTCACGGTAATCCGCCTACTCAGTGGGGGCTTTGTCCTCTGATCCCCTCTAAGCAGGTGGGTTACATTTCTGTGTCTACTCCGCTATTCATCCCGCTATTCTCTATGGGGCAGTTGGATAGAAATAAACCACCTGTCTGTTTCCATCCAACTGTCATCCACTAGACAGATGGGGAGCAATCTCCATCCATCTGTTTTTGGCAGCCCAGGATGGATGCAGGTGGGTGTAAACGGACACATGTCCATTTACATCAGCCTCCCCATAGAGAACAATGGGTGGTTCAATCAGGTCTGCCTGAAAAATGGACAGGTGGACCCTGAACGGTCTGCTGGTGTGAAAGGGGTCTTATACGAAAACAAAGATTGTTAAAAGTCTGTCTAAACAGTGTTGGAAATAAACTGATTTCAATTTAAAAATGCACCTCATAATCATTATCCACCTAAGTGTCTGAAAGTAAACAAAATACTTACAAATGGTACAATTTAGTTTGTTACAAAAAAATATCCTCCCTCACTTTTCAAAACAAACTGGGTAACTCAATATTCTAGTGTTTGTTTCTTATACCTGTATGTAACATCACAGAATTTGTGTTTTTAGAAATATTTTTAGAGGCAATTAATTATTATTGTTAGCTATTATAATCAGTTTGTGGAAAAGACTACTAAGATGACACTAAATGACATCCTCCTCATTATTAAAGTGGTTCTAATGGCAGAAGGTTTTTTCATCTTAATTCATTCTATTCTGTCCAGAACTCTTTCTCCTGGCTGAGACACACAGAGGGTGCCATTGGCTCTTGCTGCTGTCAATCAAAGTCAGTGAGCCAATGAGGAGAGAGGGGGCAGGGCCAAGTCATGGCTCCATGTCTGAATGGACACACAGGGGAGGAGGGAGGAGCCGGATGTGGGTGAGGTCGGACTGCTAGTGTTGTGAGCTAGGAGCCCGGCGTCCCTCCAGACGTGATGCGCACCAGGGGCTCACAGATCGAAAACTAGCTCTCCGTCCTCCCGCTCCCTCAGCCCGGTGAGCCGTGCAGCGTACGCGGCTCTCACTTCCCCTCTTTACTCGAGACCTCTCCCCGGCTCCGACAACAGCAGCAAGGGGGAGGGCGGGGAGAGCGGTGACCCCGAGCAGCAGCAGACTGGAACAGCGTGTTGCCGAGAACATGCTCGGATTCGCCGTGCCATCCCCCCCACTCGATGCAGAAGTCAGCGGACCACCAGGGGGGTACTCCATAAGCAGGAACCGCTGCCGAGACCCGTGATGTAGAGGATGAACAAACAACAAATGACAGCATCGTGAGGGTAAGATTGGGAATTAGTGGAAGTACCCAGGAGTTACTAAAAAGCCCAAAATAAAAAGGAGGTAACAGTAAAATTGCAAACCTGGTGGGTAAGATTCTGTAAAGTTCCCTTTTTTTTCAACAAGGAGGGTAAGTGACTTTCTATTTAACCTCCTATTTAAGAATGAACTGTACAGATATATCTGCTTTCCCAGATCCTAAGGAGTGATATCTATAGTTGCTTTCTTACCTGCAATACCATATGACTGATTGATTGCTCAAATACTCCTATATCCCCCCTGCAGTAATCACTATTAGGTGTATACGAAGATACATTCGGCAGAGGGGTGTGTGTGGGTGGAGGTGTGGATTGAGGTAAAGGCTGGAGGGAGGTAAAAAGTGGAGGGAGGTAAAAAATATAAGCGGTTTTGGTCCCCCTTGCCGTTGCTTGTACCTTGGAGTGAAAGAAGGGGTACTTTCTCCTCCGGGCCTGGGAAGCCTGGGGTCATATGAGAATAAAGGGCAACCAGATGAGCAGTATAAATCATAGGCCGAGAGCCCAAGTTGGAGTGAAATGACTGCATAAGACAGAGAGAAAGCACCTAGAAGATTCAGAATATACCTGTGCAAATAAAGGAGAAAACGCAAATAAAAACTGCTAACTAGCTACACGCCAACGTCATTTTTTGATAACCCCCCATCTGGTGGTCCGCCTATATTGTATACACTACCGGCCTGCTCCTTTAGGGGCCAAAATAAACAGAGAAATGAGAGGCAAGCAGACGAGAGGGACCACAGTGAAACCACCCAGGACCAGTGCAAGCCCAGGCACAATTAGGAGATATATGGTAAACGACGGTGGGAAGGAGAATCAGGGGGAACCAACGGGGGCAACAGCGGCAACAGGTGCAACAGGTGCAAAAAGTAAAACACCAGAACGCTCAGGTAAAGCTGGGTCAAGAAGGCAAATGGCTGAAGGGGATGCAAGACACCTAGGAAGCAACATTGAAACCGAATCGCTAGTTAAAACTCAGTATGACAGAATATTCCCCACCAAGGAGGAAATAGCAGAGATGCTTGCTAGGCTCGAGACTTCAATCAAAGAAGAGATCAGTACGGTACGTGAAAATATGGGACACATTCTGAAAAGAGTGGAGGAGGTTGAATCTTCAGCCGACAAACATGGAGTTGAAATCCAAAATCTAAGACGCAAGATGGAAGCTGTGCAGGTGGAACATAGAAACATCAAATATGCTTTGGAAGACCAGGAGAACCGTAGTAGAAGAAAAAATCTACGGATTAGAGGTCTCCCAGAATCGCAAGAAGGAACAAAGAACTTGCAACTCAAAATGGAAGAAATCTTTAGCGATCTGATGGACCCAATAGATTCTAAAAGTATCTCCAGTGTTGCCTTCCTAATTTTTTTTTCACCAAAATAAATGGATTTTTTGGTTGCTTACATTATTAACTATGTGTTTTGATTCCAAAATGACATTTTGTTTGGGAGTAGGCAGGTACAGGTCAAAAAAAGGGGTTGTTTTACTAAAAGCAAATAGACTGTGCACTTTGCAGAGGGCAGTTACCCTCTGCAAGTGCAATTGCTCCAGAGCTTAGGAAATGAGGTAAGGCTTGACTTTGCAAAGAGTACCCAATCCTTTCCAAGGAAAATTCAAAAAACAACATTTTTGCTTGCACATGATTGGATGATGGAAGTCAGCAGAGCTTCTGCTCATTTACTAAGCTCTGGAGCAACTTCTCTTGCAGAGAGCAACTGCGCTTTGCAAAGTGCACAGTCTTTTTCCCTTTAGTAAATCAACCCCTATGTGTGTTTTTGCCAAAAGGCTAAATCATTTCTAAAATCAAGTGAAAAGTACTAGTGAAAAGTTCACTTTAGAAATTGCACAGCAAGTGCACTTGTTGGAAGTGCAGTCGCTGTAAATCTGAGGGGAAGAGCTGAAATGAGGGGAAGCTCTGCTGATTTTATCATACAATCATGTGCAAGAAAAAGTTTTTTTTTTTGGGGGGGTTCCTTGCATGTGCCCCTCGGATCCACAGTGAAGGCACTTCAAAATGCTCTTTCTGTGCAATTCCAAGTAGAATTTGCACTTGTAGTGAAAAATGAATTTGCCTTTTGAAAATAAACCCCCTTATGTCTAATTAACAAGGGACACCAACCTCATTAAGGTTCATTAAAACAACACAAAATATTAAGGTTATTGTGGTAACTTGAAACTACTAAAATAAAATTAAAAAAAAAAATGTTTGTATAATTTAGCACACATTGTAAAATAGATAGCGTTGAAATAAAAAATAAAAAAAGATGAGTCAAAAATCTAATTTAATACTTTATTTATGGAGATCTGGCTTTTTAAAAATATCATATTAGTCATGGCATGAGGATAAATCATGAAGAAAGTAGTTTGTGAGAACTCTGTGTGAATATAAAGCAGAAAAACAACTTCATTCCTCTCGCATTATAAAGAAAAAAAAGCGCTGTATTAAAAGATCACAGAAGAGGAATGTGCTAGCTTCAATACGAAGGCTAGTTTTACCAGACCGAGCGCTTCCGTCTTGTAATTGCTTCAGAGCATGCGTCAGTTTTAGTTCGTCGGACTAGCACACAGACGACCGTTTTGTCCGCTAGAAAGAAGAGTCCGTCGGATAGATTTAAAACATGTTTCAAATCTAAGTCCGTCCAACTTTGGAGCATACAAAGTCCGCTGGAGCCCACACACGATTGAATTGTCCGACGAAATCCAGTAGGCCAGACCAAGTCTGCCGCAAAGTCCGCTCGTGTGTACGCGGCATTAGATTTACTTCAGATACTAATTGAAGTGAAAATTCACGGTAATCCGCCTACTCAGTGGGGGCTTTGTCCTCTGATCCCCTCTAAGCAGGTGGGTTACATTTCTGTGTCTACTCCGCTATTCATCCCGCTATTCTCTATGGGGCAGTTGGATAGAAATAAACCACCTGTCTGTTTCCATCCAACTGTCATCCACTAGACAGATGGGGAGCAATCTCCATCCATCTGTTTTTGGCAGCCCAGGATGGATGCAGGTGGGTGTAAACGGACACATGTCCATTTACATCAGCCTCCCCATAGAGAACAATGGGTGGTTCAATCAGGTCTGCCTGAAAAATGGACAGGTGGACCCTGAACGGTCTGCTGGTGTGAAAGGGGTCTTATACGAAAACAAAGATTGTTAAAAGTCTGTCTAAACAGTGTTGGAAATAAACTGATTTCAATTTAAAAATGCACCTCATAATCATTATCCACCTAAGTGTCTGAAAGTAAACAAAATACTTACAAATGGTACAATTTAGTTTGTTACAAAAAAATATCCTCCCTCACTTTTCAAAACAAACTGGGTAACTCAATATTCTAGTGTTTGTTTCTTATACCTGTATGTAACATCACAGAATTTGTGTTTTTAGAAATATTTTTAGAGGCAATTAATTATTATTGTTAGCTATTATAATCAGTTTGTGGAAAAGACTACTAAGATGACACTAAATGACATCCTCCTCATTATTAAAGTGGTTCTAATGGCAGAAGGTTTTTTCATCTTAATTCATTCTATTCTGTCCAGAACTCTTTCTCCTGGCTGAGACACACAGAGGGTGCCATTGGCTCTTGCTGCTGTCAATCAAAGTCAGTGAGCCAATGAGGAGAGAGGGGGCAGGGCCAAGTCATGGCTCCATGTCTGAATGGACACACAGGGGAGGAGGGAGGAGCCGGATGTGGGTGAGGTCGGACTGCTAGTGTTGTGAGCTAGGAGCCCGGCGTCCCTCCAGACGTGATGCGCACCAGGGGCTCACAGATCGAAAACTAGCTCTCCGTCCTCCCGCTCCCTCAGCCCGGTGAGCCGTGCAGCGTACGCGGCTCTCACTTCCCCTCTTTACTCGAGACCTCTCCCCGGCTCCGACAACAGCAGCAAGGGGGAGGGCGGGGAGAGCGGTGACCCCGAGCAGCAGCAGACTGGAACAGCGTGTTGCCGAGAACATGCTCGGATTCGCCGTGCCATCCCCCCCACTCGATGCAGAAGTCAGCGGACCACCAGGGGGGTACTCCATAAGCAGGAACCGCTGCCGAGACCCGTGATGTAGAGGATGAACAAACAACAAATGACAGCATCGTGAGGGTAAGATTGGGAATTAGTGGAAGTACCCAGGAGTTACTAAAAAGCCCAAAATAAAAAGGAGGTAACAGTAAAATTGCAAACCTGGTGGGTAAGATTCTGTAAAGTTCCCTTTTTTTTCAACAAGGAGGGTAAGTGACTTTCTATTTAACCTCCTATTTAAGAATGAACTGTACAGATATATCTGCTTTCCCAGATCCTAAGGAGTGATATCTATAGTTGCTTTCTTACCTGCAATACCATATGACTGATTGATTGCTCAAATACTCCTATATCCCCCCTGCAGTAATCACTATTAGGTGTATACGAAGATACATTCGGCAGAGGGGTGTGTGTGGGTGGAGGTGTGGATTGAGGTAAAGGCTGGAGGGAGGTAAAAAGTGGAGGGAGGTAAAAAATATAAGCGGTTTTGGTCCCCCTTGCCGTTGCTTGTACCTTGGAGTGAAAGAAGGGGTACTTTCTCCTCCGGGCCTGGGAAGCCTGGGGTCATATGAGAATAAAGGGCAACCAGATGAGCAGTATAAATCATAGGCCGAGAGCCCAAGTTGGAGTGAAATGACTGCATAAGACAGAGAGAAAGCACCTAGAAGATTCAGAATATACCTGTGCAAATAAAGGAGAAAACGCAAATAAAAACTGCTAACTAGCTACACGCCAACGTCATTTTTTGATAACCCCCCATCTGGTGGTCCGCCTATATTGTATACACTACCGGCCTGCTCCTTTAGGGGCCAAAATAAACAGAGAAATGAGAGGCAAGCAGACGAGAGGGACCACAGTGAAACCACCCAGGACCAGTGCAAGCCCAGGCACAATTAGGAGATATATGGTAAACGACGGTGGGAAGGAGAATCAGGGGGAACCAACGGGGGCAACAGCGGCAACAGGTGCAACAGGTGCAAAAAGTAAAACACCAGAACGCTCAGGTAAAGCTGGGTCAAGAAGGCAAATGGCTGAAGGGGATGCAAGACACCTAGGAAGCAACATTGAAACCGAATCGCTAGTTAAAACTCAGTATGACAGAATATTCCCCACCAAGGAGGAAATAGCAGAGATGCTTGCTAGGCTCGAGACTTCAATCAAAGAAGAGATCAGTACGGTACGTGAAAATATGGGACACATTCTGAAAAGAGTGGAGGAGGTTGAATCTTCAGCCGACAAACATGGAGTTGAAATCCAAAATCTAAGACGCAAGATGGAAGCTGTGCAGGTGGAACATAGAAACATCAAATATGCTTTGGAAGACCAGGAGAACCGTAGTAGAAGAAAAAATCTACGGATTAGAGGTCTCCCAGAATCGCAAGAAGGAACAAAGAACTTGCAACTCAAAATGGAAGAAATCTTTAGCGATCTGATGGACCCAATAGAAGCCGGCGGAAAGCTCAAATTGGACATAGAATAAGAAAACCACCAGAAATTAGGGGAGATGCACCACGAGACATTATTGTGCGATTTCACAACTTCGCGGACAAAGAACAGATAACCTCTAACTTAAAAACTTAAAGAAGAATCGCCAGGCTAAATATGGAGAAACAAACCTACACATCTTCCAAGACCTTGCAGCGGCGACCCTTAATAGGAGAAGAATTCAGAAACCCCTTCTAGCAACTTTAAAATCGCATGGAGTCCAATACTCCTGTGGCTTCCCAGCTTGCTTAATTGGACATAAAGAGGGCCGAAAGGCCGTGCTCAGATTTCCGGAAGAAACATAAAAATTTTGTGAGCGTTTAGAGATACCTCTGGTGGAAATCCCAGGCTGGTGGGAGAGGAACACCGGCCAGGAACTAATAGGGGAAATACCTACGTGGAGGCCTGTAGGCAACTCGTAATCGATCCGCAGTAAACCTAAACTCAAATTAAACACAAGGGTTGAAGAAGAAAGAAGAAAAAAAAAAAGGGAGAGAAATGGATACTGTGGACTCAACGAAGTTTACCCATGTACTTATGTGTAACCCACTCATTGATGCTGTATTAGCTCAAGGAGCCGGTGGGGAGGGGGCTGAGGGGGGGTGATCGGGATGGGGGAGGCAGGAGGTACGAGGGGGGGACTGTCGGGACTGACAGCTATCTCACAAGCAATGAAAAACTTGCGGTGCCGATCTTATCCCGCCCCGAGCTCAACCTCTGGGGGGCGACTGGGGGGCCAGGAGGTGGAGGGGGGCCACGGTTATTTTCTAGGTCGAGTTAAGACCTGCTGTACCCCAAAAGTTAGGGGAAGGGAATGGGGGGGTTGGGGGGTGGGGGGTTTTCGAGGGTAGGGAGGGGGCGGGGGAGGGTGGGGGCTGGGGGATACGAGAGAGCCCAACAGAGCCAGTTACGTCGGGAGCCTGTCTGTCAGAAAACAGAATGCAAATAATAGAGCGCAATGATATCTAGCTTAAAAGTTATCTCTTATAACATAAGGGGTTTAAATGCCTGTGTAAAGCGAGCTAATATCCTGGGGGAATTGAAGTACCTGAGGGCTGAGGTAGCAATGCTCCAGGAGACACATCTCAGTGCCAAAAGGAACCAAAAAATCTATTCTAGAGATCTCCCAAGGTGGTACTACAGCGATACCCCAATTAGGGGCGCAAGAGGAGTGGCCATAGGGTTTGCCAAGGGAATCAGATTTGAATTGGAGGAGAGGCTGTCCGACCCGGAGGGGAGGTTTCTCTTCCTTAAAGGAAAAATCAATGGTTGGAAGTGTTCCCTGGCAAACATCTATGGGCCAAATAAAAATACTCATAGATGGGTAACAAGCATACTGACTAAATTTGGGATATTTAGGTCGGGAAGGGCCATAGTAGGAGGAGATTTTAACCTGTGTCTGGACCCAGAGAAAGATTGTTAGTCTCGCGCGCGGGGGAGGGGAGGAGTGTGGGCCGAGAAATTAAGAAAAAAGATGCACCAACTCCAGCTAGTGGATGTCTGGAGGATACAGCAAGGTGATGCAAGAGACTACACTTACTTCTCCCCGTGCATGAGACATACTCAAGACTTGATTTCTTCTTGGTAGAGCATAGGTTGTTAGAGGAGATCATGGGCGCTGCCATTGGTAATACGACATTCTCGGATCATTCACCCGTGAGCTTGTATATAAAGCTAGGAGAAACTGACATGCAGAGTACGGGGTGGAGATTGAACGAGGATCTGTTAGCCGACAAAGACACTTTAAGGAGAATAAAAGTAGAGCTGGAGTGGTTCTTTAAAATCAATACCCCTGGGGAGGTAAATGAGGCAACAATTTGGGAAGCCCATAAAACATATATAAGGGGTATCTTTTTGATGATCGGGGGGGAGAGAAATAAGTGATCAAAGAATCACAAGATAGCCCTGATCAAGGAGATACAAGAATTGGAGCAACAACATAAAGTATCAGGAGGGAGGGAGATATGGGCAAACCTACTTAGAAGGAGGGAAGAGCTGAGGACCTCCCTGGAATATGAGACTTGCAAAACTTATTTTTTGGTTAAAAAAGAGAGATATATCAACGGAAATAAACCCGGTAGACTCTTAGCAAGTGCCTTAAAAAAGAAGAAAATGAGCCAATATATTGAAAGAATTAGAACCAGTTCTGGTGAAATTAAGTATAGAACGCGAGATATAGCCAATGCCTTTCAAGCATTCTATAGGACATTGTACGCTATTAACGCGAACGACTCTCGGGAACGGGATAAACATAAGCATGAGGCTAGCAAAGTGTTCTTAAAGGAGGCAAACTTAAAAAAGATCACAGAAGAAGACAGTTATATGCTAGATGCCCCGGTGACACTACAGGAACTAAGGAAGGCCATCCAGGATATTCCAAACGGGAAAAGCCCAGGGCCCGATGGGTTGACTGCCCTCTACTACAAAAAGTTACAGGAACCACTGCTCCCCATACTGTGTTCTTACATTAATGGGATTGGGGAAAGCTGGGAAATGCGAAAGGAAGCTCTAGAAGCACATATTACCATCATAAAGAAGGAGGGAAAGGATGACACCTTGTGCTCCAGCTATAGACCCATCTCCCTCCTGAACGTAGATACTAGGGATGAGCTTCTGGTTCGAGTCGAACCCATGTTCGACTCGAACATCGGCTGTTCGGTCGTTCGCCGAATTGCGAACGATATGGGCCGTTCGCGCCAAATTCGTGTGGCGCGTCACGGCCCATAATTCACTGCGGCATCGCAGTGCATTGCTTGCTGATGATTGGCCAAGCATGCACTATGACCCGCATGCTTGGCCAATCACAGCGCCGCCTGAACAGAGAGCCGTAATTGGCCAAAGCCAAGGAGGCTTTGGCCAATTATGGCTCAGGGGATTTAGTACACGCCCCACACTATATAAGGCCGCCTGCACGGCGGCCCTGTGTAGTGTGTGTTCCGGCGTTGAAAGAGATAGACAGAGAGACAGTGTTTGATTTGAGTTAGATAGATTAGGCAGAACAGTCAGTCAGTTAGCTGCACTTACAGTGTATTGTGTATATATATGCATCACAGGTGTTGCATATATATATATATACACTGTACTCAGTTTAGCTAGATCCGTTCCTGTTATCTTCTAGACTATTTACATTTAGTGCAGTGCGTCCTGCTCACAGTGTTCAGCTATATCCGTTCCTGTTATCTTCTAGACTATTTACATTTAGTGCAGTGCGTCCTGCTCACAGTGTTCAGCTAGATCCGTTCCTGTTAAATTCTAGACTATTTACATTTAGTGCAGTGCGTCCTGCTCACAGTGTTCAGCTAGATCCGTTCCTGTTATCTTCTAGACTATTTACATTTAGTGCAGTGCGTCCTGCTCACAGTGTTCAGCTAGATCCGTTCCTGTTATCTTCTAGACTATTTACATTTAGTGCAGTGCGTCCTGCTCACAGTGTTCAGCTAGATCCGTTCCTGTTATCTTCCTACTGACAGGCAGGCTTGTCTTGTTACAGTATTAACAGCTACCTAAAGAAAATTACTGGTGTTCTTTTGATCCTATTAGTACCACGGTCAGGCAGCTAGACTATTTACATTTAGTAAAGTGCGTCCTGCTTACAGTGTTCAGCTAGATCCGTTCCTGTTATCTTCTAGACTATTTACATTTAGTGCAGTGCATCCTGCTCACAGTGTTCAGCTAGATCCGTTCATGTTAAATTCTAGACTATTTACATTTAGTGCAGTGCGTCCTGCTCACAGTGTTCAGCTAGATCCGTTCCTGTTATCTTATAGACTATTTACATTTAGTGCAGTGCGTCCTGCTCACAGTGTTCAGCTAGATCCGTTCCTGTTATCTTCCTACTGACAGGCAGGCTTGTCTTGTTACAGTATTAACAGCTACCTAAAGAAAATTACTGGTGTTCTTTTGATCCTATTAGTACCACGGTCAGGCAGCTAGACTATTTACATTTAGTAAAGTGCGTTCTGCTCACAGTGTTCAGCTAGATCCGTTCCTGTTATCTTCTAGACTATTTACATTTAGTGCAGTGTGTCCTGCTCACAGTGTTCAGCTAGATCCGTTCCTGTTAAATTCTAGACTATTTACATTTAGTGCAGTGAGTCCTGCTCACAGTGTTCAGCTAGATCCGTTCCTGTTATCTTCTAGACTATTTACATTTAGTGCAGTGCGTCCTGCTCACAGTGTTCAGCTAGATCCGTTCCTGTTATCTTCTAGACTATTTACATTTAGTGCAGTGCGTCCTGCTCACAGTGTTCAGCTAGATCGGTTCCTGTTAAATTCTAAACTATTTACATTTAGTGCAGTGCGTCCTGCTCACAGTGTTCAGCTAGATCCTTTCCTGTTATCTTCTAGACTATTTACATTTAGTGCAGTGCGTCCTGCTCACAGTGTTCAGCTAGATCCGTTCCTGTTATCTTCCTACTGACAGGCAGGCTTGTCTTGTTACAGTATTAACAGCTACCTAAAGAAAATTACTGGTGTTCTTTTGATCCTATTAGTACCACGGTCAGGCAGTGTCAGGAGCCAGGGAGCGTCTCCGCTCGCCGGGCTCCGGGGCGCATGCGCGGTGGCCTGGCGCTTCGCCGCACACCCGTCCGCGGCCTGATGGTGCGGCGCGCGCGGGTGCACGGCGGTCCCCGTGTGCGCGCCGTAGCCCGTGCGGGTGCCCGGTAGCGCGTCACACTGACGCGCTCGCCGGGCAGGGAGACTATTTCTGACGGCTCCAGCGCCCAGTCGGGTTGCTGGTTCGTCGTCAGCTCTCCCTGTCTCCCAGTGTCTGTGATATCCTGTTACCTGCCTGTTCCTGTGTACCAAACCCTGGCTTGCTAAACCTAAACTACTCTACCGGATTAACCCATTACCTGCCTGTCTCTGTGTACCAAACCTTGGCTTGCTAAACCTGACTACTCTGCTGGATTAACCCATTACCTGCCTGTCTCTGTGTACCAAACCTTGGCTTGCTAAACCTAACTACTCTACCGGATTAACCCATTACCTGCCTGTTCCTGTGTACCAGACCCTGGCTTGCTAAACCTGACTACTCTACTGGATTAACCCATTACCTGCCTGTCTCAGTGTATCAAACCTCGGCCTGTTAACCATTACTCTGCTGTATTGCCTGACACCCCCGACCTTAGCCTGCACTTACGGACTTCCTGCTGTTAGTTCTGCCTGCCTCACATTAACCTCTGTTTATCATTACAGTTTGCCTCTGCCTAGGCTCAGTCTCAATTCCTGGTCCCTCCTACAGATCACAAGGCGCCCGCTTCCTAAACCCGGACCTCCCACCTCTCGGAAGCCTGTGCCTCCGCGTGCCCCCAGCTCTCTGTACCCATTTCAGGGGTCTGGGTGCGCGTGGTCGTAAGGGCGAGCCGCTCTCGGCATCTCGGCCTCGGTGAGTATTAGTCACGTGACAGTACGAACCAGCCAGATGTCCGAGGCCGACAGAGCGCGCTCTCCTCTGGAGATCCTGTGCCAACAGGTATCTACTCTTGCGGACTCGGTACAGAAATTGCAGGAAGGTTATACCCAAATTGACAACCGCCTTCAGCAGATCACAGGGTCTCTACCCTCCACAGCCGCAGCTCCCGCACCCAGCAGTGGAGGTCCACTTCCGCAGGCCTCCGCTAACCCCACTGTCGTCATGGCACTCCCGGAACCCAGGGTCCCTACACCCGAACGGTTCTCGGGGGACCGTAAGAAGTTTAGGGCCTTCAAGAATGCCTGCTCCCTTTATTTCGCTCTCCAACCGAGAACCTTCTCTTCGGAAATCGTTAAGGTGGGATTTGCGATTTCCCTACTTTCCGAAGAACCCCAAGCGTGGGCCCACAGCTTGATGGAACAGAGCAGTCCTGTTTTAAACACCATCGAGGCCTTCTTTGAGAGTATGTCCCAACTCTATGATGATCCGCAGCGTATGGCTACAGCTGAAGCCATCCTGCACCATCTCTCCCAAGGAAGACGACCTATTGAGGACTATACCGTGGAGTTCCGCAAATGGGCGGCCGATACAAATTGGAACGAGCCGGCCCTACGCTATCAATACCGCCAAGGCCTGGCAGAGTCACTTAAAGATGAATTGGCTAGGATGGAAACCCCTGCTTCCCTGGAAGAACTCATTCAGGTAGCCACGAAACTTGATAGGCGACTACGGGAGCGACGCTCAGAGCGTTTCCAAGGTCCACGACCCACCTGGGCATTACCAAGACCCCATTCCGCACAGACCCCAACCTCAACTACGGTTGCTGTTTCACCAGGTCCCGAGGTCGAACCAATGCAGCTCGGCTTGGTTCGGGGTCCACTAACCTCCGAAGAGAAGCAACGCAGGCGACAGTCCAACCTATGTCTCTACTGCGGAGGAACCGGCCATTTCCTGCGCAGCTGTCCGATCAGGCCCAGTAAGTCTCCTCAGCCAGTTGTGTTGAACTTTCCAAACAATGATATTCCCAAGACTTATGTGATGTTGTTTATCTCCCTACAGCTTCCGGAAGGGGAGACCCGACTGCAGGCCATCATTGATTCGGGAGCGTGCAGTTGCTTCATAGACTCTGCCTTGGCGCACAGTTTGAACATTCCCATACAAACCAAAGACCAAGACTTACGGGTGCACCTAGCAGACGGATCCCTTCCTAGCTCAGGTCCCATCACCCAGGAAACTCAACCCATTCCAGTAACCACCGATTCCGGCCACCAGGAGTTCTTACGACTCGACCTGATCCATTCACCTATCTTTCCTGTCATACTAGGCTTGCCCTGGTTACAGGCTCACGATCCGCAGATCTAATGGAGCACTAAGGCAGTTTCCTTCTCTTCCCAATATTGCTCTCAGCATTGTTTGCCTCCGGCTCCCAAAGTTTGTGCTGCAATGGCCGTTCCAACGGGCAACCTTCAACACGTACCCTCCGAGTATCTCGAATTCCAAGAGGTCTTCAGTAAACAGTTGGCTGACCGTCTACCACCTCATCGGTCCTACGACTGTCCGATCGACCTTCTTCCCGGGTCCCAGATTCCCTTCGGTCGGATATTCCCTCTCTCAGAAACCGAGTTAGAAGCTCTTAAGCAATATATCGACGAAAATCTCAAGAAGGGCTTCATTCGTCCTTCATCGTCACCCGCTGGAGCGGGTATCTTTTTCGTTGGGAAAAAAGACGGTACCCTAAGACCTTGTGTGGACTATCGACAACTCAATAACATCACAATTAAGAATCGGTACCCACTACCACTCATTCCTGAGCTATTTCAGAGGTTCCGATCAGCTAGGGTGTTCTCTAAACTTGATCTTCGAGGGGCCTACAATCTTGTCAGAATCAGGGCCGGGGACGAATGGAAGACGGCTTTTAGGTCCAGATTCGGGCATTTCGAGTATTTAGTGATGCCATTCGGTCTCTGTAACGCCCCGGCCACCTTTCAACATCTGGTGAACGACATATTCCGAGAATACCTGGATGACTTCCTTGTGGTATACCTGGACGACATTCTTATCTTCTCCCCCACACTAGAGATACACAAGAGACACGTCAAGAAAGTTCTTACCATACTTCAGCAGCACAAGCTATACTTGAAAGCTGAAAAGTGCGAATTTGAAAAATCAACCATTCAGTTTCTAGGATTCATCCTTTCAACCAAGGGGGTCGAAATGGATCCGCAGAAAATTCAGGCAATCCAAGAGTGGCCGGCTCCATCTAACAAGAAAGGGGTACAGAGGTTTATCGGGTTCGCCAACTTCTACCGAAAATTTATTGTTGGATTCTCGGCCATCGTGGCACCTATTACCCAACTAACCCGTCAGCACAGTTCTTTTCAGTGGTCTTCAGCCGCTCAAGAGGCTTTCCTAACATTGAAGAGACTGTTCAGTTCCGCCCCAATCCTTTGTCATCCTGACCCGACTCAACCCTTCGTATTAGAAGTAGACGCATCAGAGATCGCAACTGGAGCAATTCTCTCCCAGAGACAGGGACCTAAGGCCATCCTGCATCCGGTAGCCTTCGCCTCTAGGAAACTCAGTCCACCGGAACTCAACTACGACGTGGGTGATAGGGAGCTGCTGGCTATAAAGTTCGCTTTAGAGGAGTGGAGGTATTTGCTGGAGGGTGCTATACACCCGGTCATGATTTTTACGGATCACAAGAATCTAGAGTACCTCCGAACAGCAAGACGACTAAGACCCCGCCAAGCCCGCTGGGCCCTCTTCTTCTCCCGTTTCAACTTTCATATAGCCTACAGACCTGGAGCAAAGAACGGGAAAGCCGACGCTCTCTCTCGGATGTTCTCCGCAGACTCTCAAACGTCAATGCCAAGCACGATCCTCTCTCCGCAAAACTTTTTGGGACTAACTCAAGCAGATTTAATGTCATCCATTAGATCCTCATCCAGCTCGTGCACAGAACCAGTAGTGCACTCTTTGAGAAAATACGAGGATCTTTTCTGGATCAAGGGAAAAATATTCGTCCCACAAGGGACCCGGCCCTTAGCTCTCAAGATGTGTCATGACCATAAGATGGCAGGACACTTCGGAAGTAAGAAGACATCTGAATTACTTTCTCGGTCTTTTTGGTGGCCAGGTTGGAGACGGGATTGTAAAAAGTACGTGGCGTCCTGTTCCCTATGCCAGCGGAACAAGGGCCAAAACACTAGGTCCTGGGGCCTGCTCAAACCTTTGCCCATCCCAGAACGACCATGGGCTGATGTGTCCATGGATTTTATTGTCGACCTACCTACCTCGGAAAATTTTTCTACCATCCTTGTCATTGTCGATCGCTTCTCCAAAATGGCTCATTTCTTGCCCATGAGGGGCACTCCATCTGCCGTAGACACAGCCGATGTCTTCCTAAAAGAGGTCGTGAGGCTCCATGGGTTACCAAGAAGCATTGTGTCAGACAGAGGCGTGCAATTTACGTCTAGATTTTGGAGAGAACTCTGCAAGTCCCTGGGCATCAATGTTTGTCTTTCCTCAGCTTATCACCCCCAAAGCAACGGCCAAACGGAAAGGACAAACCAAACGCTAGAGCAATACCTTCGTTGCTTTTGTTCAGGGTCTCAGGATGATTGGGCGAGTCTTCTTCCTTACGCTGAATTCGCATATAATAATTCAATTCATGCCTCTACCAACCAGACACCCTTCTGGGCGAATTGTGGGTTCCATCCCACGTCCTTTGCTAAAGACATTCCTGAGATGACCGTCCCCGCCGTTCAGGACCGGATAACTTCGTTGCAATCCAATTTCCAAAAGATTCAGGATATGCTACACAAGGCGCAGGAGGATTACAAAAGACAGTACGATCGGGGCAGGAAGGCAAATCCAAAGTTCGACTTAGGAGAGGAGGTCTGGTTGTCCACCATTAACCTTAGACTACCATGGCCATCTCGGAAACTTGGACCCAAGTTCATCGGCCCGTTCCCGGTCAAGAAGATCATTAACCCTGTGGCTGTTGAGCTAGCACTTCCCAAAACATATCGGATCCATCCTGTGTTCCACGTGTCACTGTTGAAACCTGTGGTGCCTAGCCCTTTCCCGGGAAGAAGAGAGCCTCCGCCTCCTCCAGTCAGAATAGATGGCGAAAATGAGTTTGAAGTGGAGTCCATTCTAGGCTGTAGGAAGAAGGGCAGGCAGCTACAGTATCTGATTCAGTGGAAGGGTTACCCACCTGAGGATAATTCTTGGGAACCCGCTAGGAACCTGCATGCTCCACGGTTAATCCAAACTTTCCACCAAGATCATCCAGAACTGATGGCTAGCCTAGGCGTCCAGTGTCCGCCCTTAGGAGGGGGGCACTGTCAGGAGCCAGGGAGCGTCTCCGCTCGCCGGGCTCCGGGGCGCATGCGCGGTGGCCTGGCACTTCGCCGCACACCCGTCCGCGGCCTGATGGTGCGGCGCGCGCGGGTGCACGGCGGTCCCCGTGTGCGCGCCGTAGCCCGTGCGGGTGCCCGGTAGCGCGTCACACTGACGCGCTCGCCGGGCAGGGAGACTATTTCTGACGGCTCCAGCGCCCAGTCGGGTTGCTGGTTCGTCGTCAGCTCTCCCTGTCTCCCAGTGTCTGTGATATCCTGTTACCTGCCTGTTCCTGTGTACCAAACCCTGGCTTGCTAAACCTAAACTACTCTACCGGATTAACCCATTACCTGCCTGTCTCTGTGTACCAAACCTTGGCTTGCTAAACCTGACTACTCTGCTGGATTAACCCATTACCTGCCTGTCTCTGTGTACCAAACCTTGGCTTGCTAAACCTAACTACTCTACCGGATTAACCCATTACCTGCCTGTTCCTGTGTACCAGACCCTGGCTTGCTAAACCTGACTACTCTACTGGATTAACCCATTACCTGCCTGTCTCAGTGTATCAAACCTCGGCCTGTTAACCATTACTCTGCTGTATTGCCTGACACCCCCGACCTTAGCCTGCACTTACGGACTTCCTGCTGTTAGTTCTGCCTGCCTCACATTAACCTCTGTTTATCATTACAGTTTGCCTCTGCCTAGGCTCAGTCTCAATTCCTGGTCCCTCCTACAGATCACAAGGCGCCCGCTTCCTAAACCCGGACCTCCCACCTCTCGGAAGCCCGTGCCTCTGCGTGCCCCCAGCTCTCTGTACCCATTTCAGGGGTCTGGGTGCGCGTGGTCGTAAGGGCGAGCCGCTCTCGGCATCTCGGCCTCGGTGAGTATTAGTCACGTGACAGGCAGCTAGACTATTTACATTTAGTGCAGTGCGTCCTGCTCACAGTGTTCAGCTAGATCCGTTCCTGTTATCTTCTAGACTATTTACATTTAGTGCAGTGCGTCCTGCTCACAGTGTTCAGCTAGATCCGTTCCTGTTATCTTCTAGACTATTTACATTTAGTGCAGTGCGTCCTGCTCACAGTGTTCAGCTAGATCCGTTCCTGTTATCTTCTAGACTATTTACATTTAGTGCAGTGCGTCCTGCTCACAGTGTTCAGCTAGATCCGTTCCTGTTAAATTCTAGACTATTTACATTTAGTGCAGTGCGTCCTGCTCACAGTGTTCAGCTAGATCCGTTCCTGTTATCTTCTAGACTATTTCCAATTAGTGCAGTGCGTCCTGCTCACAGTGTTCAGCTAGATCCGTTCCTGTTAAATTCTAGACTATTTACATTTAGTGCAGTGCGTCCTGCTCACAGTGTTCAGCTAGATCCGTTCCTGTTATCTTCTAGACTCTTTACATTTAGTGCAGTGCGTCCTGCTCACAGTGTTCAGCTAGATCCGTTCCTGTTATCTTCTAGACTATTTACATTTAGTGCAGTGCGTCCTGCTCACAGTGTTCAGCTAGATCCGTTCCTGTTATCTTCCTACTGACAGGCAGGCTTGTCTTGTTACTGTATTAACAGCTACCTAAAGAAAATTACTGGTGTTCTTTTGATCCTATTAGTACCACGGTCAGGCAGCTAGACTATTTACATTTAGTGCAGTGCGTCCTGCTCACAGTGTTCAGCTAGATCCGTTCCTGTTATCTTCTAGACTATTTACATTTAGTGCAGTGCGTCCTGCTCACAGTGTTCAGCTAGATCCATTCCTGTTATCTTCCTACTGACAGGCAGGCTTGTCTTGTTACAGTATTAACAGCTACCTAAAGAAAATTACTGGTGTTCTTTTGATCCTATTAGTACCACGGTCAGGCAGCTAGACTATTTACATTTAGTGCAGTGCGTCCTGCTCACAGTGTTCAGCTAGATCCGTTCCTGTTATCTTCTAGACTATTTACATTTAGTGCAGTGCGTCCTGCTCACAGTGTTCAGCTAGATCCGTTCCTGTTATCTTCCTACTGACAGGCAGGCTTGTCTTGTTACAGTATATAAAGATACCTGAAGAAAATTACTGGTGTTCTTTTGATTCTATTAGTACCACGGTCAGGCAGCTAGACTATTTACAGTTAGTGCAGTGCGTCCTGCTCACAGTGTTCAGCTAAACCTACAAGTTAGTGGGGTGCGTCCACCTCACAGTGTTCAGCTAAAGCTACCTGTAGAAGGTTGGTGGTGTTCTCATACTACAGGCAGGTAGTTGATTTTGCTAGCTGAAGTATATATATATATATATATATATATATATATATATATATATATCCCAGCTTAGTGCAGCTACAGGCCATTAGTATGTCTGGAAGGCCAAGAAGGAGAGGCAGACAGTCACAAGCCAATAAGAGAGGGCAAGCAGGCTCTGTGTCTAGTGCTGGTCGTGGAGACGGTGCATCCTCATCAGCACGTGGCCATGGGACACGCTTGGCCTTTTTTTCGGCAGCTGGCCGTGTTGAGCCGCAACATGCGGAAGACTTGGTCGAGTGGATGACCAAGCCGTCCTCATCCTCCTCATCCTCTCTCACCCATGCCCAGGGTGCTTTGTCTGGCAAAGCAGCGGCCTCTTCCCTCGGCTCAATGTCATCAGTGACTCCTTCCCTAGCTCCACCATGTCCTCCTGAGGAGTCCCTCGAACTGTTTGACCACAGTGTTGGGTACACGCTCCAGGAGGATGCCCAGCGTTTGGAAGGCTCTGATGATGATACTGAGCTCGATGAAGGCAGTAACATGAGCACGGACAGAGGGGGTGCCCAAGAAGGACAGCAATCTGGCAGTCATGCTCCCCCTGCTGCAGCATACTGCCGGGTTTGCTCCAGTGATGAGGAGGGAGGGGATGATGAGGTCACTGACTCAACGTGGGTGCCTGATAGGAGAGAGGAGGAGGAGGAGGAGGCGGCACATCACCAACGAGGCAGGATGCCCTCCAGGGGCCAGCCTAAGGGCAGCACATTGACTGCATCACACCCCAAAGCTCCACATGTGCAGGGCGCTGCAGTCTCTGCGCGTTATTCAAAAAGTTCTTTGGTGTGGGCCTTTTTTGAGACGAGTGCATCAGATCGCACCGCTACTATTTGCAACATATGTCTCAAGCGTATCTCACGTGGCCAAAACATCTCCCGCTTGGGTACCACATGCTTGACCAGACATATGTTGACCTGCCATGCAGTTCGTTGGCAAGCGCATCTAAAAGACCCACACCAAACAACAAAGAGGACCTCTCCTTGCTCCTCATCAGCTGAGATTTCCAACCCCACTAGACCTTCAGTCCTCTCTGAGACCTGCACTGAGAGGAATGAAGGTGTAGAATTAGGTGTGTCACAGCCAAGTACTTGTGGGCAATCTGCTTTTGGTACACCGACGTCAGACTGTACCAGGCAAATTTCCCTGCCCCAGCTGCTGCACCGCCGAAAGAAGTTTGCTCCCAGCCATCCACATGCCCAGCGATTGAATGCTAGCTTGGCAAAATTGCTGGCACTTCAACTGCTGCCTTTTCAGTTGGTAGACTCTGCCCCTTCCGTGAGTTTGTGGTATGTGCGGTTCCTCAGTGGCAGGTACCCAAACGCCACTTTTTCTCACGGAAGGCGATTCCGGCTCTCTACCGGCATGTGGAAGGCAATGTCCATGCCTCGCTGGACAGGGCGGTCAGCGGTAAGGTGCATATTACCGCTGACTCATGGTCCAGCAGGCATGGACAGGGACGTTACCTAAGTTTCACGGTGCATTGGGTGACTCTGCTGGCAGCTGGGAAGGATGCAGGACAAGATGCAGTAGTGTTGGAGGTTGTTCCGCCACCACGCCTCCAAAATGCTAATGATTGTGACACACCTCTCTCCTCCACCCCCTCCTCTTCTTCTTCCTCCATGGCCTCTTCCTCGGAACCAGCGGTGCTCCGTAGTCGTTCAAGGGGCTACGCAAGTAGGCAGGCCAAAAGATGCCATGCGGTGCTTGAGCTGGTGTGCTTGGGGGACAGGAGCCACACTGGGGCAGAGGTTCTGTCAGCTCTGCAGGGGCAGGTTCAGAGGTGGTTGACGCCACGCCAACTTAAGGCAGGAATGGTGGTTTGCGACAATGGCACCAACCTCCTCTCTGCCCTCCGACAGGGACAAATGACCCATATGCCCTGTTTGGCTCACGTCCTTAACTTGGTGGTGCAGCGGTTCTTGGGCAGGTACCCGGGCTTACAGGATGTCCTGAGGCAGGCCAGGAAAGTCTGTGTGCATTTCCGCCGGTCATATAATGCCAGTGCTCGGCTGACGGACCTCCAAAAGGAGTTTAACCTGCCCAAGAACCGCCTAATCTGTGACATGCCCACCAGGTGGAACTCAACGTTGGCCATGCTGCAGCGGCTGCACACGCAGCAGAGGGCCATCAATGAGTACCTGTGCGACTATGGCACCAGGACAGGGTCAGGGGAGCTTGGTTTTTTTTCCCCACGCCAGTGGGCCATGATCAGGGATGCATGCACTGTCCTGTCACCATTCGAGGAGGCCACGAGGATGGTGAGCAGTGACAGTGCATGCATCAGTGACACTGTCCCCCTTGTCCACCTGTTGGAGCACACGCTGCGTGGAATAATGGACAGGGCACTTGAGGCAGAACAGAGGCAGGAAGAGGAGGACTTCCTTAGCTCTCAAGGCCCCCTTTATCCAGACAGTGTTCCTGCGTGCCCACCGATCACACAGGAAGAGGACGAGGAGGAGGAGGAGGAATATTGTGTCAGTATGGAGGTGGAGCCTGGCACTCAGCATCAGCAGCAGTCTTTAAGGGACCAGTCCCAAGAAACACATGGACTTGTACGTGGCTGGGAGGAGGTGGCTGCGGACCATGTCGTCCTTAGTGACCCAGAGGACTCCGGACCGAATGCCTCAGCAAACCTACGCTGCATGGCCTCCCTGATCCTGCAAAGCCTGCGTAAGGATCCTCGTATTCGTGGTATCAAGGAGAAGGACCAATACTGGCTGGCAACCCTCCTTGATCCACGTTACAAGGGTAAGGTTGTGGACCTTATCTTGCCATCGCAGAGGGAGCAGAGGATGAAACATCTTCGGGAGGCCTTGCAGAAAGGTCTGTGCAACGCGTTCCCAGAGACTGGGAGGTTACAAACTCCTGTTTCTGGACAACGTGTTGCTGAGGCTTCGGTCAGTCAAAGAAGGAGCAGTGGAGAAGGTGGCCGTCTGACCGATGCATTCAGACAATTTTTTGGTCCACAGCCCCAAGGTATGATCGGTTCCAGCAACCATCGCCAGCGTCTGTTTTACATGGTGCAGGAATACCTAGGGGCAAGATCAGACTTGGACACCTTTCCCACCGAAAATCCTCTGGGTTACTGGGTCTTGAGGATGGATCACTGGCCAGAGCTTGCACAGTATGCAATTGAGCTACTGGCCTGTCCTGCATCCAGCGTTCTTTCGGAACGCACATTCAGTGCTGCTGGAGGCATGGTAACCGATCACAGGGTGCGTCTGTCCACCGACTCGGTCGATCGACTGACCTTCATAAAAATGAATCAGTCTTGGATCACCACCAGCTACCAAGCATCTGATGCTGATGTAACCGAATAATTTTTTTTGAAATCTCAGATCCCTTCAAAGACTGCCTATGCTGATGCTGAGTGACTATCCCTGAGAAATTATCCTCTTCCTCCTCAATCATCACGCTGATAGCTTGTAAGAACATTTTTGGTTCTGGGCGCCACCACCAGTGCCTAAGGCACAATTTTTCAGCCCCTGTTTAACAGGGGCATGTAATTACAATTTTTGATGCAATACTTTGCAGCAGGGCTCGTTTCTTGCGTTACAACTAGAGTATCTGTGAGGGGTTGCAGTGTTGTGGCACCAGCACCAGTGCCTAAGGCCCAATTTTTCTGCCCCTGTCTAACAGGGGGAAGAGGCCGGAGAGCGGAGAAGAACCAACCGGACGCCGGGAGAAGATGAAGCGGAGGGACCCCCGAAGCCGGAAGAAGACCCCCGAAGCCGGAGAAAGATCCTCCCCCCCGGAGCTGTTTAATAAAATATTTTAAAAACCTGTGTAGTGTGTTTTATTACTTACACTTTTTTCCTAGGTAAATGGGTAGGGGTACCATGTACCCCATACTCATTTACATAGGGTGGGGGGCCGGGATCTGGGGGCCCCCTTATTAAAGGGGGCTCCAAGATTCCGATAAGCCCCCGCCCGCAGACCCCGACAACCAACGGCCAGGGTTGTCGGGAAGAGGCCCTTGTCCTCATCAACATGGGGACAAGGTGCTTTGGGGGGGGCGCAGGGCGCCCCCCTCCCCCAAAGCACCCACCCCCCCATGTTGAGTGCATGCGGCCTGGTACGGTTCATTAGGGGGGGTGGGGCGCTCGCTCGTCCCCACCCCCTTTCCTGACCGGCCAGGCTGCGTGCTCGGATCGGGGTCTGGTATGGATTTTAGGGGGGGCCCCACGCCGTTTTTTCGGCGTAGGGGTTCCCCTTTATAATCCATACCAGACCTAAGGGCCTGGTATGCCCCGCGACGGGGCCCGCAAGGTGTCAATCTCACCGATAAAAGCGGCAAGATTGACATCCTTTTCTAGTCCCGTCGCACCTGAGTCACGTTCAAAATGAACGGACTTGTCCGTGTGTGGGCAAGTCCGTTCATTCTGAAAGTCCGCCGGAACTCCGGCGAAAGTCCGTCGGAAAGACGGGCGGACTTAGCCCGCCGGAAAGTCCCGGCGTGTGTGGGCAAGTCCGTCCGTTTTAAAGTCCGGCGCACCTGGCGGACAAAGTCCGTCGGAAAGTGTGCCGGACCAAGTAGGATAGAAAGTCCGACCGTGTGTACGCGGCATAAGGCCTAATTTTTCAGCTCCTGTTCAACAGGGGCATGTAATTACAATTCTTGATCTAATATTTCACAGCAGGGCCCTGCGAGGTCTTACAGTGTCGTGGCCACAGCAACACCTAAGGCCCAAATTTCTGCTGAGTATATAGGGCAGGACCCTACTTTCAAACATCTAACTTACAAACGACTCCTACTTGCAAACGGAAGGAGACAACAGGAAGTGAGATGAAATCTACCCCTAGGAAGGGAAATTCTCTCCTGTAAGAGTTAATATGGGAAAAAACATTTCTCCTTTCCACTGATGCTTTCCAATCCTTGTTCCACAAAAAAACCCAAATTTTCAAAAAACATTTTTCATTGGGACAAAAAGTGAGGTGAAATCTTCTGAAGAGGAGGAAAGACAGCAAAACAAATGTCACAGGGGTGATAACCCTTCCCTATGTTTTCCAAAAAGCTTAAAAAAGATTTTTTGGCTGGAGCTAAACACGTTAAAAATGTACCTGTTCAAAATTACAAAGAGATTCTACTTAACAACAAACCTACAGTCCCTGTCTTGTTTGCACCGCCTGTATACTGCTGTTCAGAGTATATAGGGCCTGGTGGCCCCATACCTTTCCTTATTTTAATTTGGGTGCGGGGTTCCCCTTAATATCCATACAAGACCCAAAGGGCCTGGTAATGGACTGGGGGGTACCCATGCCGTTTGTCTCACTGATTTTCATCCATATTGCCATGACCCGACATTACATTAAACCCGCAAGCAGTTTTAAATGAGATTTTTTCCTTTAAAAATGACATTTGGTGCAGGGACTGTTCTAAACACGGGAAACACGCGTCACTTTACAGGCATACTATAGACACCCCCCAGGTTCGATATTTAAAGGAATATTTCACTTTTTTTTTTTACTTTAAGCATCATTAAAATCACTGCTCCCGAAAAAACGTCCGTTTTTAAAAGTTTTTTTTGCATTGATACATGTCCCCTGGGGTAGGACCCGGGTCCCCAAACCCTTTTTAGGACAATACCGTGCAAATTAGCCTTTAAAATGAGCACTTTTGATTTCGAACGTTCGAGTCCCATAGACGTCAATGGGGTTCTAACGTTCGTGCGAACTTTCGGTCCGTTCGCAGGTTCTGGTGCGAACCGAACCGGGGGGTGTTCGGCTCATCCCTAGTAGATACGAAGATCTACGCAAAGATTCTTGCAGATAGACTTAAAAAGGTTATAAAAGAAGTGATTCATCCTGACCAAGTAGGATTCGTACCCGGGAGGGAGGGGAGGGACAACAGCATTAAAACATTAATGCTGACCCAGATAATGAGGGACAGGGGAGCACCAGGTCTACTCCTGTCGATGGATGCGGAAAAAGCATTCGACAGGGTAGACTGGGGCTTCATGTGGAATACCCTGGAAGAGATTGGCTTGGGTAATAAAATGATTGGAAGGATTAAGGCCCTGTATACTAACCCCACCGCCAGAGTGAAAATCAATGGCACCCTGTCCGCACCCATTGCGCTGCGGAATGGTACCAGACAGGAATGCCCGCTTTCCCCGCTGTTGTTTGTGTTGACACTGGAGCCATTGTTGGCTATGATAAGACTTAACCCCGATATTAGTGGAGTAAGAATTGGGGAAGACGAGTTTAAAATCGCAGCATTCGCTGATGATGTCCTGCTATATGTCACCCGTCCGAGGATCACACTCCCCAATCTACTGGTGACCCTTAGAAATTTTAGCCAAATATCCAACTTTCGGGTAAATGCGACCAAGTCGGAAGTAATGGAAGTAGTAAAAGACAAGGAAGGGGATAAGGCCTATCAAAAGAGCTTACCATTTAAATGGGGGACAAAAGAACTGAGTTACTTGGGGGTCAAAATATCATCAACAAAAGAGACAATGTTCCAAGCCAACTTCATGACCCTCCTTAACGAGATTGGAGCTGAGTTAAACAGATTGCCACGAAACCGACTATCTTGGGGAGGTAGAATAAACTTACTTAAAATGTCAATTCTCCCCAAAATCACATACAAAATTCAAATGCTTCCAATAGCAATCTCAGAAAGTTTTTTGAATAAAATACACACATTTTTTTTAAGATTTATATGGAGGGGGAAGAAGTCACGAATAAAGTATACACAATTAGTGAACGCCAAAAGGAGGGGGGGTTGGGGGGCACCAGATATTAAAAAATATTACACAGCAATAATACTATCACGTATCCCGGAATGGATCAATAATAATAAAGAGAAGCAATGGGTGAAAATAGAGAACACAAGGAGTGGGGTAGATTTAGGAAAAAACGTTTGGATACCACCACAATTTAGAAATATGAGCACAAATGTATTTGATATTACGAAACACGTTTTGAACACTTGGGACACAATATTCACTAAAGAGAAGTGGAGATATAACTTGCCATTAGTTCCAATTAAGGGTACGGATTATTTTCCCCGGGGGAGGGAGGACATAGCTGGAAGATGGATTCTGAGTGAAGAAGTACAGCTTAGAGATATTACCAATCAGGGAACATTGTGTACCTATCAGGAACTTAAAGCAAAAAAAAACTGGTTTGTTTTGGATAATTGGAAATTCAGGCAACTGAAACATTTTGTAGAATCCCTCCCGCAGCCAATTAGGCCAATGGAAGATCTCTACCCCCTTGAAAAAGCCTGCATAAAAAAAAACAGAAGAGGAGGAATGTCCAGGATCTATAGAACCTTGATAGAAATGGGGGAGGCTGAGCGCCCAGGATTTCTTAAGAAATGGGAAGAGGAAATAGGAAATAAGATTAGCGATAAGGAGGCGAGGAGGGTCCTGAGTAGAGTAAATGCTACATCAGTAAATTACAAGATAGCGGAAACGAACTTTAGAATCCTGGCCAGAATGTACTTTACCCTGGACCTGGTGCATAAGATCCAGGATGGGATCTCACAGTATTGCTGGAGGGGATGCGGGGAAGTGGGGACAATGCTACACGTCTGGTGGGCGTGTCCGGTATTAAAAAAATTTTGGGAGGAGATAAGGAAGACTATATATTTGATTACCAACCAGACTGTACCAGACGACCCCTGGGTATGCCTGCACCACGGCAGCAATGTTTACTCCAAGCGTTACCGGAGAATACTACTACCACACCTCCTTAACGCAGCTAAAAGTCTCATCCCTAGACACTGGCGGGACACTAGGAGGCCTTCAATGCGGGAGTGGTTCGACAAAATAGATGAAATTTATTGCATGGAATATCTAAGATACAGTGAAGGGTTGGAGATGGAGGAATATGAGGAGACATGGAGAGATTGGGTTAGGTTCAAAACTTCAAACCAGTGGGCGGAGGGGTGGGAGGAAGAGTTAGACAACTCGCTTTAATAAAAATAAATAAAAATTAATAAAAATATTAAAACACAAAAGTTGATAAAAACTTATAAAAATCCATAATTAAGCTAGGCACTCAACAGGCTCTAGGAAGAGCTGATAGACAAGGAGGGGCGACGTTGGGACTCTCGGGGGAGGGGCGGGGAGGGGGGGGTGGTGGGTGTTTTGGGGGGGGAGGGATACTGGGGTATTGTAAAGAGGAACCAGTAATGGCAGAGGGAAAATTTTTTTTTTTATACTCTATACTATTTGGTAAATAAAGATTAGGCGCAATAAGAAAAGGCCACAATGATGTAAAAGCATCGAGGGACAAGGTTGACTGGAAAGTTGATACAACATTTTCCCACGAATTGTACTTGGCTGAAGTGGCAAAAAAAAAATAAATAAAAAAATAAAAAATGAATGGACACACAGAGCAGCAGCTCGGCTCGGGTGCCGATATAGCAAGCTGGGGCCAGGAGCACCGGAGAGGGTCCAGAGAAAAAGAGGATCAGGGCTGCTCTGTGCAAAACCATTACACAGAGCAGGTAAGTATAACATGTTTGTTATTTTTAAACAAAAAAAAAACAAGACTTTAGTATCACTTTAAGTTATCCATACACATCCACTACTCAATAGCCCTGTAATCTATTTTTCATGAAATAATTTCTTACTCTGTTTTTCTGGCCCTTGTAGTAAATTCTTCAGTAGCTCACCCCCTTAGGAGCTGCAGATGAACTGGGATGAACTGGGATCCCCCACCTGCACAGCCAGGCACACCTAATTTTCACAGGCACTCCAGAGACATAGAACAATCTGTGACTTTGTTTTTTGTGGTTTATTGAGGGTTAATAACTTGGATGGGGATGGGAGGTTATAGGATGCCCACTTGACTTCAGCAACAAAACTTTGGCAACAACTTCAGGGACATCTTCCTATCTACAGTCTATAAACAGGCTCATAGACACTTCTCCTGCACTTCCCTTGCGTGCAGTCTCCAGCTAGATCACTGTTAGAGGATCTGATAGGCACAGTCAGATGTAGCAATGGCTCTTTGCAGGCAGTAACAAGGGAAGCCCCTTGTTGTGTAGCAAAATACAGTGATCAGCCTATACTTTCCATCCTGTGACTACTGGTCCCAGCACCACCTCTTCAGGCACTGCCAACCCACCTGGCTACAGTTGCCCCTTTCACTATCCCTCCAGGCTAACTCTCCTCCATAGTCCTTCAGACTGACTCTCACCAGCCCACCTAGGGAAAGGATAAAGACTTGGCACACCGCTGTCTTCACGGAGAACTGGCTACTAGGGATGAGCCGAACACCCCCCTGTTCGGTTCGCACCAGAACATGCGAACAGGAAAAAAATTTGTTCGAACACGCGAACGCCGTTAAAGTCTATGGGACACGAACATGAATAATCAAAAGTGCTAATTTTAAAGGCTAATATGCAAGTTATTGTCATAAAAAGTGTTTGGGGACCCGGGTCCTCCCCCAGGGGACATGAATCAATGCAAAAAAAAGTTTTAAAAACGGCCGTTTTTTCAGGAGCAGTGATTTTAATAATGCTTAAAGTCAAACAATAAAAGTGTAATATCCCTTTAAATTTCATACTTGGGGGGTGTCTATAGTATGCCTGTAAAGGGGCGCATGTTTCCCGTGTTTAGAACAGTCTGACAGCAAAGTGACATTTTGAAGGAAAAAACACATTTAAAACTACCGCGGCTATTGCATTGCCGACAATACACATAGAAGTTCATTGATAAAAACGGCATGGGAATTCCCCACAGGGCAACCCCGAACCAAAATTTAAAAAAAAAAATGATGTGGGAGTCCCCCTAAATTCCATACAAGGCCCTTCAGGTCTGGTATGGATATTAAGGGGAACCCCAGCCAAAATTTAAAAAAAAAATTGACGTGGGGTTCCCCCTAAATTCCATACCAGACCCTTCAGGTCTGGTATGGATTTTAAGGGGAACCCCGCGCCAAAAAAAAAAAAAAACCGGCGTGGGGTCCCCCTAAAAATCCATACCAGACCCTTATCCGAGCACGCAACCTGGCAGGCCGCAGGAAAAGAGGGGGGGATGAGAGTGCGGCCCCCCCCTCCTGAACCATACCAGGCCATATGCCCTCAACATTGGGAGGGTGCTTTGGGGTAGCCCCCCAAAACACCTTGTCCCCATGTTGATGAAGACAAGGGCCTCATCCCCACAACCCTGGCCGGTGGTTGTGGGGGTCTGCGGGCGGGGGGCTTATCGGAATCTGGAAGCCCCCTTTAACAAGGGGACCCCCAGATCCCGCCCCCCCCCTGTGTGAAATGGTAAGGGGGTACTTACCCCTACCATTTCACTAAAAAACTGTCAAAAATGTTAAAAATGACAGTTTTTGACAATTCCTTTATTTAAATGCTTCTTCTTTCTTCTTTCTTCCTTCATCTTCTTCTTCTTCTGGTTCTTCTGGCTCTTCTGGTTCTTCCTCCGGCGTTCTCGTCCAGCATCTTCTCCGCGGCGTCTTCTATCTTCTTCTCCTCGGGCCGCTCCGCACCCATGGCATGAGGGGGGAGGCTCCCGCTCTTCTCTTCATCTTCTTCTCTTCTTCATCTTCTTCTTCATCTTCTTCTTCTTCATCTTCTTCTTCTTCTTCTTCTTCCTTCTTCTCTTCTTCCTGTCTTCTCCGGGCCGCTCCGCAGCCATGCTGTGGCATGGAGGGAGGCTCCCGCTGTGTGACGGCGTCTCTTCGTCTGACGGTTCTTAAATAACGGGGGGCGGGGCCACCCGGTGACCCCGCCCCCCTCTGACGCACGGTGACATGACGGGACTTCCCTGTGGCATTCCCCGTGACGTCACAGGGAAGTCCCTCAAGTCACCGTGCGTCAGAGGGGGGCGGGGTCACCGGATGGCCCCGCCCCCCATTATTTAAGAACCGTCAGACGAAGAGACGCCGTCACACAGCGGGAGCCTCCCTCCATGCCACAGCATGGCTGCGGAGCGGCCCGGAGAAGACAGGAAGAAGAGAAGAAGGAAGAAGAAGAAGAAGAAGAAGAAGAAGAAGAAGATGAAGAAGAAGATGAAGAAGAAAAGAAGATGAAGAGAAGAGTGGGAGCCTCCCCCCTCATGCCATGGGTGCGGAGCGGCCCGAGGAGAAGAAGATAGAAGATGCCGCGGAGAAGATGCTGGACGAGAACGCCGGAGGAAGAACCAGAAGAGCCAGAAGAACCAGAAGAAGAAGAAGATGAAGGAAGAAAGAAGAAGCATTTAAATAAAGGAATTGTCAAAAACTGTCTCTTGTCATTTTTAACATTTTTGACAGTTTTTTAGTGAAATGGTAGGGGTAAGTACCCCCTTACCATTTCACACAGGGGGGGGGCCGGGATCTGGGGGTCCCCTTGTTAAAGGGGGCTTCCAGATTCCGATAAGCCCCCCGCCCGCAGACCCCCAAAACCACCGGCCACGGTTGTGAGGATGAGGCCCTTGTCCTCATCAACATGGGGACAAGGTGTTTTGGGGGGCTACCCCAAAGCACCCTCCCAATGTTGAGGGCATGTGGCCTGGTACGGTTCAGGAGGGGGGGGGCCGCACTCTCGTCCCCCCCTCTTTTCCTGCGGCCTGCCAGGTTGCGTGCTCGGATAAGGGTCTGGTATGGATTTTTAGGGGGACCCCATGCCGTTTTTTTTTTTTTTTTTTTTTGGCGCGGGGTTCCCCTTAAAATCCATACCAGACCTGAAGGGTCTGGTATGGAATTTAGGGGGAACCCCACGTCAATTTTTTTTTTTAATTTTGGCTGGGGTTCCCCTTAATATCCATACCAGACCTGAAGGGCCTTGTATGGAATTTAGGGGGACCCCCACATCATTTTTTTTTTTTTATTTTGGTTCGGGGTTGCCCTGTGGGGAATTCCCATGCCGTTTTTATCAATGAACTTCTATGTGTATTGTCGGCAATGCAATAGCCGCGGTAGTTTTAAATGAGTTTTTTCCTTCCAAATGTCATTTTGCTGTCAGACTGTTCTAAACACAGGAAACATGCGCCCCTTTACAGGCATACTATAGACACCCTCCAGGTACGAAATTTAAAGGGATATTACACTTTTATTGTTTGACTTTAAGCATTAATAAAATCACTGCTCCTGAAAAAACGTCCGTTTTTAAAACTTTTTTTTGCATTGATCCATGTCCCCTGGGGCAGGACCCGGGTCCCCAAACACTTTTTATGACAATAACTTGCATATAAGCCTTTAAAATTAGCACTTTTGATTTCTCCCATAGACTTTTAAAGGGTGTTCCGCGGCATTCGAATTTGCCGCGAACACCCCAAATTGTTCGCTGTTCGGTGAACTTGCGAACAGCCAATGTTCGAGTAGAACATGAGTTCGACTCGAACTCGAAGCTCATCCCTACTGGCTACATGTGGCAGTCTCCCCCTTGTACGTCTCCAGTAGTGCTGTTCTATGCACACTGTCTTTTCTCTTGCTCCCATGTCTCCAGGACGGGCTTCCTCCATGTGTTGTGGCAGGATCCTTCCAGCACTCAGGCCCTGACCCAAGGTCACCCCCTCAGACTATGGGGTACCCCAGAGCACAACCGGCAGCCTCCTCATCACTAAACCACCATCTTCCACCCAACTGCCCCTGCTGGTTTGGCTCATATCTATTTATGAGGTAAACCTTGCCCTCTGCCGGCCCTTTAGTGTTGATTGGCCGAAGCCCTCATAAATATTCCAAGCAGCTCCTCCTAACCTCCTCCCACTAGTTCTAGAAGTTTCTACAACCTTCTGGACCAGGTGGAGGCAGCAGATGAGCTGTCAGGATGAGTCATCCAGCCCTGACTCACTGAACCTTGACCCAGATTTATAGCTCAGGCTTAGCCCTGAGCTAGCTAAATTTACCTATACTAGCAAAATCTATACTACAAAAACCTATCCTAAATCTAGCACACACTATGAATGAATGAATGAGTGACTTGTATAGCGCTACCTATGTGAACTGAATCGCCCCAGGGTGCTTTTTAACCTACCAGCATGTCTTTGGAGTGTGGAAGGAAACCGGAGTACCCGGAGGAAACCCACGCAGGCACAGGGAGAACATGCAAACTCCAGGCAGGTAGGCAGGTAGGTCAGGATTTGAACCAGCGACCCTATTGCTGCTAGGTGAGAGTGCTATCCACTACACCACTGTGCTGCCCTGTAGGGTGCTACACTTTGGCGAGCTCTTGAACTTCTCCATTTCCCCCTATTTTTTGTTTGTTTGGAAGGAGCAATGTAAGTTAGTTGAAGTCATGTGCACTGCTTTGTACACACAACAAATACCAAAGTCCATAGTCCCTAATCTATCTTGAGAACCAAACAAGAGAAGGTGGCTATGTTTCTACATAAAGTGGGACCATGGAGAACAAATGTTGCCACCCTCTACAAGAAATTGGAACACAGCAGCAAACAAAAAATAATAGAATTTGGATTTGGAGGAACCTGAGAGCAATAGAAGGTACATTTTTTTAGTTAATATTTGAATATTTGAATAGAATTGTATTGTTTTTTAAACAAGAGTTTAGTGTCACTAACCATTTTCCCAGTAGTAAAAACCCTTTCCATATATTAGAGTTAAATCTTTTTTCTTTCAATCACAGTGAATGCCCTCACGTCTTTTGTAGTGACCATTACAGTGGAAGAAAAGCCTAACTACATCTATTCTGACAAATATTCCCTCCCCCTCCTACCTATCCTGATTACCCTGTTTAAAAAAAAATTGTATACTTACTCATTTTTAATACACCCTATTTTTAGTCCAGTCACATGATCCTGAAGCTCTGAGTAAGGATGAGTTTGACAATGATTGTAAACTCCAAGAGCCATGATGTCACCCATAGGCTCCCATAGTCTAGTTGTTGTTTGTTCTCTTTCTCCCCTGCAGCAGCCACTCGCTGACACAAGGGATTGAAAGCTGTGGGATAATGTGGCTGGAATGGATTAAAAATAGGTCGGTACTGTATGTATGTCTTTTTTATTCAGGCTAGACAGGATAGATAGAAGAAAGGGGAATATTTTTAAGATTGGATATGGTTAGGCTTTTTTCCACTTTAAGTATAAAATACTTTGATGTCTATATGTACACTAACACATACACATACTCCTGCAAATACTAAGAGAACCTATCCCTTCTTAATCTATTCTTGAAAAGGAATATATTTTTCTTATTTCTTATAGATGAGGACATAATTTTTGTGAACTGGTAGCCAAAAACTGAACTGCATATTTAAGATGAAGTCATACCAAATACTTTGAGTAGGGGAAAATTATGTCCCTGTCGCTCTAATTCATGTATTTTAATTAATATTTTGCTGGATTTAAAACCTGCAAATTGTCAATGGCATTGTTTTAAGTTTATGATCTAGCAGGTCACCCAGATCCTTCTCCATCACTGAATAATCTAATTTTACTTTTCCATTCCAAAATGGGTGTTGCATCTTGCATACAGATTTTGCACATTTTGAAACCTCTTTTGGCAGGTACCTGTCTATTCACCCAATGTGTTCAGGAAGTTAGCAATATCTTAAAAATATTGTATTCTATTACATAGCTTTCTTGTCTATGCAAAACTGAAGCAGAAGTTTTAACTTCAAAGACAAACATGTTTATAAACAAATTTAAGAGCAATGGTCACAAAATTGAGCCCCAGGTATCATTTGTTTCAACTTTGGGCCATTTGGAGTATGAAACATTATTTCCATATCTCTGAGTACTGCCTTTAAGCCAGTTTTCTATATTTACATATTGAATTTTCTAAACCAATAGACCTTCATTTTAAAATTTGATGTCTGTAAGGAACCTTTTCAAATGTATTAGCTAATTCCAAATATAATCTTGATTCAATTCATCAAGGGTTCGACGAATCCTGTTTGGCGAACCAGAATTTACTGGCAAATCTCACTGAAGTCTATAAGAATGAATACTGTTAGTACATTTTGTTAATTTTTAGGCTAATCAAAAAACTATTGGTGAAAAAAAAAAAACAGAATGCTGAGCACTGCCATTTGGGGACATGTACCAAGGCAAAATAAATGTTGTACAGCGAGGAGACATTTTTTACTTTCTTCTTTAAGGGGAATATTAAAAGAACACAAATAAATGAAATAACATGCTTAACCACTTGCCTACAGGGCACTTTCACTCCCTTCCTGCCCAGGCCAATTTTCAGATTTCAGTGCTCTCACACTGATGCCGCGTACACAGGACCGGACTTTCTGTGAAACTAGGTCCGACGTTCTTCCCATCAGACTTTCCGGCGGACTACCACCGGACTTTCTGAACAGACGGACTTGCCTACACACGACTGGACTTTCCGGCGGGCTAGGTCCACCCGTCTTCCCGACGGACTTTCGCCGGAGTTACGGCGGACATTCCGAATGAACGGACTTGCCCACACACGGACAAGTCCGTTCATTTTGAACATGACTCGGGTACGACGGGACTAGAAAAGGAAGTCAATCTCACCGCTTCTATCGGCGAGATTGACACCTTGTGAGCCCCGTCGCGGGACATACCAGGCCCTTAGGTCTGATATGGATTTGGGCGTGGTCAACATCACCGGGTGACCACGCCCCCCTAAAACATCACAGTCCCAGCATGCCCAGGGACTGTGACGGCATAAGGGGGTGGGGTCCCCGCCTATATAAGTCACATTGGTGCACCCAGAGAGCATTCCAGCCGGAGACACACAAGAATTTCACTTCTTTGAACGTTTCTTGGTTTCCTAATACTGGTGTCTGGTACAGGGTCTCCCCCACCCACCCCCAACAAAAGGTCACTATGGACCATGGGGCAATGGGGACATACAGAGCAGGGAGGGAAAAAATAAGTGAAAAATAAGC
This sequence comes from Lithobates clamitans, assembly GCA_037952925.1. NCBI lineage: Eukaryota > Metazoa > Chordata > Amphibia > Anura > Ranidae > Lithobates > Lithobates clamitans. Next base: position 650,260 of record JBBGZY010000799.1, read on the forward strand.
ACAACCAATGGCCAGATAGTAGCACAGCAAGGTTAAACCTAAAATTTAAATAATAAACGAAAAAAGTAGAAAAAGACAACAAAAAGTGCCATTAGTAGGCTACCACCTAAATTTGATTCATATAAAAAAGAAGGATTGGTGGTCCATTAGTTCAAAATTTTACCTTAAGAGCGTCGCCTTTAGATTCAAGAGCTCCCAGAGACACCCAGCATGGCAGCCGCCATTGCGGGTTTAAATATCCCTCCCCATTGGCGCCAAAACGCGGCGTATTACGTCATGCCGTGATGACGCAAAACGAGGGTACGCGAGACACATATAGCGTCGCCGGATTCTGGAAATTAATTTCCAGTATGCGCTAAAAGATTGCAGCACGGGGCGTGGCCTGGCGATGGCTGAGTGAGAACGTGTCTTCCTAGAGCTCCTGGCTTCCCCCTTTCTCACCCACGATTTTAACGGCTTTATATTGCTGCAAAGGAGGTATGCTAACCTCCAAGAGATATAAGACAAGATCTACGACACACGGGACTCCAACAATATCTTCACGGGGCAGTATTCGGAGTTATTTCAGTGATTCCCAGAGGAGATCACCGGGCGCCATAGTCTCAGCGCCGCGTGGTCACCTAATGGCAGACTCTGTCACGCTTGAATTAACAAGATCCCCAGCTTCATCTACGGCATCGGACTGCTTATCAGAGACCCCAGCTATTTTTGGATCAGATATGGCGGATACAGTACAACGGCAAAGTGGCATACCAGACGAGCTACATGCCATCCTGCGAGCTCTCCCTACCAAGGCGGACTTTGAGGCCTTACCCTCCAAATCGGATATCGAGGCCCTTATTTCTCGGGTGGAGGAGGCGCACGCCAGAGACATTCAGGAAATAAGAGAGGAGATACAAGCGATATCAGATCGTGTGGACACGGGAGAAGGCTCGATTGCTTCCCCTACACAACGAGTCGCTCTCCTGGAGCAAACTCAAGTGACACAGACGAACACGGCTGTGGATTTACAATTACGCCTCGAAGACCTAGAGGACCGCAGTCGCCACAATAATTTGCGACTGCGCGGCATTCCGGAGGCTACTGGCGCCGAAGATCTGGAGGCGACTGTGGTGGCTATTTTTCAGAAGGTCCTGGGAGCGGCGCCTCCGACACTCGAGCTAGATCGTGTACACAGATCATTAGGCCCTAGATCGTCCGATCCAGATAGACCTCGGGATGTCCTTTGCAGACTCCACCTCTACACGCAGAAGGAACAAATCCTACGGAAGGCGTGGGATCATGGCGCGGTGGAGTTTGATGGAGCAGCGATCAAGATTCTACCCGACCTATCCAGGGCAACACTACAAAGGAGAGCCCTACTGCAACCGATTCTAGATCTGGCCCGCCGTCACGGATGCACATATCGCTGGGGTTATCCTTTGGCAGTTACTTCCGCAACGGAGCCGCAACCTTTAACCTACGATCCCCATCGGAGTTGCCGGATTATTTTACATTCCTAGGTGTAGAGCCGATCGCAGTCCCAAACTGGCTGGCAATGATTCCTCGACCGCTGGGGCGCTCGGGCTCCTCTTCCCAGCAGATCTCCCAACCTCCTCGTCAGCAACGCTCGAGAAGGAGGAACCGGGCACCCTCCGGAGAAGATATACGTGAGTCATGACATTTTATTTAGCGATGAACTTTGCCAAGTCCTGATCGATAGTTTGCCCGAAGAAGCTAAAGACTACACCAGTTTCCTCCGTTCCAACACGCTTGGTGCACACTCACCCCCATACCAATAGATACATCTCACATCTTAATCCACAACCCCACCCCGCACATGGGTTATTCACAGGACATCGAGAACCCGACAAAATAGTAGGGACCTGTGGATACAGAAGAGTGTCGCTTCCAGAATGTAGTGAGGGGAGCAATTACAGTAACCGGGTTTTATCTACTTAATACGGAATCAAGAAGACTGTACACTAGAGATTTATATTACCCCTCGCTGCTCAAAACCAACGAGAATGTACATTCCATACCCCATGCATGACTATCTGCTGCATTACGTCCCCCTCCTCAGTGTAAAAATGGTTCCTGACTTTAGAACAAACAACTCTGCTTGCTCAAAAGGAAAATACGCTATAGGCTTACATGAGGGTAATATGAATGTTTGTGGGAAAAAGATGTCTTGTGTTGGAGGGGAGGGGGCTTTAACCCCCCCTCACGTAATACACCTCTATGGGTAGTGTGACGAGGGATCCGGGAGGGGTGGAGGGAGGTTCTCTCTCGCCGTACCCTGACCCCTATCATTAGACAAAACATGCCCAGAGCATAATGGAATGTCTCCACTCTTAACCCTGCTTCGGGGAGATCATTGCAGAGGGAGGTATATGGGTGGGATGTTTGTGGAGGTGGTGAGCTCACCTCACACTATCTACCCAGGGGTTGGAGGTTCTCGGGACTTGCCACCTTAGTTGTGAGAGGAAGGGGACGTAGCCTTATCAACCTACTGTCCCCTGGACATCCAGCTCAGGAAGGTATACTCTAGATACTGCAGGATTACAAAGCAGGGAGGTCCCATAACCCCCGAATCCTAGATACTCCCGAGCCTTGCCTATGAAGATGTTATAAAACCTCATGTTAGAGGCTGAACATATGGTATAATGTTTACGGGGTACCCTATGTTGTCTAGTTAGCTTCAGTTGGGGGTAGTTGGTGTTTAGATCGGGATTGGCATGTGACAGATTGATAGAAATTTGATAAGAAGATATGTACCGTGTCTGATACAGTCAGTTTAAACGTTCTTGCCTGCATATATATATTTTTTTTGTCTTTTATTTCCCTTTTATTTTCTTTAATAAACAACACAGCTGATATCTTCCCATTATCATTATAAATGTTTTACAAGGGTGGGGAGGGGGGTGGTGCCCGGGGACTCACCACTGGTTATCGCTTACCCTGCTCCCAATTAGGTCTGTGCTCGATTACCAGTGTGTAGCTGGTGAGCGTCCTAGCACTAGTGTGCTATCTTATTAGATTGCTACTGTAGCACCTGTGAGGTGTGTGTTTGGCACTCTTTTTTCTCTCTCTGTCTCTCACATCCTATTCTTTATTCTTTCCTTCCCCTCTCTACTCTCCCTTCCCCCTCAACCCTAAACTCCCCTCCTCCACTACTAGTCCTTTACGGGGATCACTACCTGGAATTGGGGGCCATGGAGGCGATCAGGGTACTTTCATTGAATGTAAAAGGCCTAAATGTGCCCGAGAAAAGGCGGATGCTGGTAAATGACCTTCGACGCCATAAAGCCACTGTGGCATTTCTTCAGGAGACCCACTTCAAGAAAGACAACCTACCGATACTGAAAAACAAACATTATCCAACGGCTTATCACTCCACCTTTGCGACTACTAAGTCGCGGGGAGTATCCATACTCATTGCACGATCAGTCCCTTGGAAATGTGCGGATGTAAGGACAGACCCGGAGGGACGTTACTTGTTCCTTAGAGGGGAAATTGGTGGTGTAGAGGTAACGCTCGCTAACATAGATGCACCTAATAACCACCAGGACCATTTCATTACCCATACACTAGAGACACTGATGGAATTCACGAGAGGTCAGTTGATCCTCGGAGGTGACTTCAATGTGCCATTGATTCCCACGGAGGACTCCTCCTCGGGTCATTCCTCAATTACGCCAGCAATTAGGAAACGCATTGCTCGCTCCCTTCACAAAGCACAATTGATTGATGTGTGGAGGCTCCTCCACCCAAGTGAGAGGGACTACACCTTCTATTCTAATCCACATAAAATATACTCACGGATAGATTACTTCTTGATCCCTCATGCACATCTACATGCCATACGAGACTGCTCGATTGATTCCATTACCTGGTCTGACCACGCTCCGGTTCTGCTCACATACGATTTGACTGACAATCTCACCTCTAAATCACGGACGTGGAGGCTCAATGAAAGTCTTCTACAAAATGAAGAAGTTTGTAAAGACGTGATCAGAGAATTAGATTATTATTTTAGGACCAACGCTACCCCTGACACTGACCCAGGAATACTCTGGGAAGCACACAAGACGGTAATTCGTGGCATCCTCATCAAACATGGGGCACGAGTTAAAAGACAGCGCACAGCGCAGCTAAGGTCCCTCCTGGATGACCTACACAAAGCCGAAGCTAAACACAAACACATACAAACACCTACGGTTGAGGCGGAGATCCTGCTTCTACGAAGCAGAATCTCCGATCTAATGCTATTTCAGGCTAAAGCGACGATCCAGATATGTCGACGGGTCTCCTATGAGTGGGGAAACAAATGTGGTAGGCTCCTAGCTAATTCCCTGAAGACACAGACACTAGCAAATTATATCCCTCACGTGAACTCACCGACGGGCCAGAAGATCACTTTGCCTCATCAAGTTGCGCGAGAATTTAAAGACTTCTATGTGTCCCTCTACAACCTACCGAAAGCATCCTCCTCGCAAGCTCAAATTGGGACATACCTAAGTAAATCTGGTCTTCCCACGCTCCCCACTGAAACTAGGGAACTACTTGACGATCCAATAACCATTGAGGAAATTCAGGCAGCAGTGAGTACCATAAAATTGGGGAAGGCTCCTGGGCCAGATGGGCTTACGGCACAGTACTACAAAAATTTGCTACCATCCCTGGGGGAACATATGCTTACATTTTTCAACTCTTTAGGGTCGGGAACGACTATTCCAAGAGACACACTAGCTGCACATATTGCAGTGATCCCAAAAGACGGAAAAGACCCTACGTCCTGTGGCAGTTATAGGCCAATATCATTACTCAACGTAGACCTAAAAATTTTCACAAAAATTTTGGCCACCAGGATCCAAAAGCATATCCCGTCCCTAATCCACCTGGACCAAGTGGGATTTGTCCCAACCAGGGAGGCAAGGGACAACACGATTAAGGTTTTGAACCTTATTCATACAGTCAATCATACTAAGACACCTTGCATTATTCTGAGCGTGGACGCAGAGAAGGCCTTTGATAGGGTGAATTGGCAATTTATGGTCTCCGTTCTGGATTACATAGGACTAGGCGATACAATGCTCAATTGGATAAAGTCACTCTACTCCACCCCCACAGCGCGTGTTCGAGCCAATGGAGTCTTGTCGGACCCATTTGCTATTGAGAACGGAACACGCCAAGGATGTCCTCTATCCCCACTCCTCTTCGCCCTGTCACTGGAACCCTTCCTGTGTACCATACGTTCCAATCCAGACATCACTGGGGTTAAGATGGGAGATTCCCAACAGAAGGTAGCCGCATATGCAGATGACACGCTATTCTCATTAACTAACCCAGCAATTTCCCTCCCAAACTTACTACAAGAATTCAAAACCTATGGTAATTTATCCAACCTGAAAATTAACCTATCCAAGTCCGAAGCTATGGGTATAGGTATACAGCCACGTCTTCTTGCCTCCCTCCAAAATAACTTCCATTTTAAATGGACTTCCATGGCCCTAAAGTACCTGGGAACTCACATTCCCCCCAAATTATCAAAGACGTTCGCACTGAACTTTCCCCCACTCCTGACATCGGTGAGGACCCTACTAACCAACTGGCATACAGGATTACACTCATGGTTCGGGAGATGCAACATCCTAAAGATGTGTATTCTGCCCAAATTCTTATATTTGTTGCAGGCCCTACCGATTCAAATCCCATCTTCCTACTTTGACCAGATTAATGCCCTATTTTTTGATTTTGTGTGGGCCCATAGGAGACCTAGACTCGCGAGGAGGTTGCTTACCCTACCCAAACTGTATGGAGGGCTGGCAATACCTGATCTTCGCAAATATTATTACGCTACCCACTTGACCAGACTTATAGACTGGAACCGCCATCAGACTACTAAATTATGGACTAGACTTGAACAAACTTAAAGTGACATTCCCCTGAACAGAGCACCATGGTGTTATGACAGACTTCCAAGTACTGTAAAAACCCATCCCCTGATTGGAGTGACCATACGCACATGTGTGGCGTTGTTTACACGATTTCGTCTCATATCCCTAGTGTCTCCACTTCGCCCGATCTTAGGAACGCCAGAATTTACCCCTGGATATACGGATCCGGTATTCCAATCCCTGAGGGACTTGAAATACTTCCAGGCTTCTCACTTTATCCTAGATGGTAAATGGCCTACCATATCTGAGCTGATGAGCCCATCAGGCCCATTTCACTTAGACTTCTGGAGAGCGGCCCAGCTCAACCACTTCCTTAAAACACTACCGTCCCCCAGGAGTTTTGACCAAACTCTGACTACATACGAAACCTACTGTTCGGAAGAAGACACTATGCCCCATGCCCTGTCTGCTACTTATCAATTACTAATTACACCAATGGACGATTTCAGACTACATTACATAGATGAGTGGGAGCGAGACTTGCAATGCACATTAACGACCCGTCAAAAGCAGAACATCTTACACTTTACTTATAGATCTTCGATTTGCACGAAAATGCAGGAAACCAATTATAAAATACTCACTAGGTGGTACAATACTCCTGCAAAAATACATAGGATATTTCCATCTTCCTCAGATAGATGTTGGAGATGTCAGAATGATCGGGGTACTATTCTCCACATCTTCTGGACCTGCCCCCTGTTGGAGCGGTTCTGGAGGACTGTTCAGAATATCATCCAGAAGTTCACTGATCGTCAAATAGCAAATGATCCGGCCTTCTTCCTGCTCCATGCGGCTCACTCATCAAGTAAAGTATATAAAAAATCACTGATACGTCACCTGCTGGATGCAGCTAAGGCGTGTATTCCTTTGATGTGGAAATCGACACAGCCCCCTTCAGTGGGAGCGTGGGTCAGGAAGGTAGAGGATATTAAAACAATGGAGGACCTGATCCTGACAGCTAGACACCAAAATGAGCTATTCTCCAGAACTTGGACGAGATGGAACATGTTCATATACTCAGAGGAAGGCCAGTCACTACTGGGTATGAACTTGTAAGTCTAGGGTAGACCGATTATAGAATGAGTCTGTTGGTGATTGTCTATCGGAAACCCTTGATGATTTGACGTGGTTATCATATGCCCTGGCTACCTCTATGGACCTGGCCCTCCTACATGATCCTCCCCTAGTTACAGTCCTTTCCCACCCAATCCCTGTCTTCCCCTCCTTTCCTTCCTTATTCTCTAATTCCCCCCCTGCACTCCCTCTTACTTTTTCCTCTCTTATTTTTCTATCTCTATGCTTTTCTTCTTTATTTTCTCCTTTCTTTCAGTAATGAAAACGGAAAATGGAGGGGTTGGCCCCATTCACTTTTATCTCAAAACAGATAAGGCCTCTGCGGTACGTAGTTCTGACTGTTTTGGATTGTATGGACTGCATTGTTATTTTAATAGTAAGTGATTGAACTATTGGAGGCTGCGACCTCACCGAGTAATATCTATGCTTGCCTTGTCATTACTCTGATGGAGCTGTACCCCTATTGGTGTTTGAATAAACTATAATTTGAAAAAAAAAAAAAAAAAAAGATTGCAGCACAATGATGCAATGGAGGCACTCCCCGGATGATGGTATGCCACTCCGGATATGAGTGTCTGTGTGCTGTGATGGTATACCCCGGGGGACAATGTCCCGTAGGAACCCTCAACACGGACGTGCAGCTGGATCAAGCATTGACCTATAGGGGGCAATCGATCCCGCTGCACATCCTTGGGTGTCCGTATGGGGATCTATGGCAAAGGAACCAGACCATGGACAAGGCAGCACTCCTGCATAAGGTGGGGAGAAAAAAAAAGGGAGGAAAATAAAAAATAGTAAGAGTACAGCCACACATATACATTACCAACTATTGAGGAAAAATAGACAAAAATTGGTCATTACCTACAAACAGATAATGTGAGTCAATTGTGTTAGATTTTTGATTTATCAAAACAATCCTAAAACCTCATTCAAAGAGGAAAAAACTGGTAGAACGCATTTGAAGGGACTCTGTCCGGTGTCGGCCCAACGCACACAACCACAACCCTCCAATGGAACCGGGTGATGCAAGGAAACAACAACGGGATATTCGGAAGGAAAAAAAAAAAAACACCAGCCACCAAACCCCAGCCCTGCTACAAAAAGGGTTTGTAGCTGATTCCCTCCTTAAGCCCTGGATAACGGGTGGCCTGTAATGAGTAGCTCCATCTTGTCTCCAGTTGTAATAATTTTTGGTCAATGTCACCCCCTCATCCCTGTTCTGGCACATGCTCTAAACTGAAGAACCCAATGGCTTTGAGGTTATAATTGTGATACAATCCTACGTGGCGGTTGATAGGTGTCTCCATTTTATGTTTTGATGAGAGATGCATGATCTCTTATTCTGCAATAAAGGGGGCGTCTAGTTTTGCCTACATAAAAGGCTCTGCAGGAGCACTTCATAATGTAGACTGAACCCACTGACTGACAGTTGGTCCTATATTTAGGGGTCCACGATCTGTTGTTCGGAAGTGTAACACCACTTCCCTCAAGTATGAAGGAACAAAAGTTACACCTGCTGCAACGATAGGTGCCAGGAACCTGAGGTTTACCTGTGTCAGCTCCTTGGTAGTGGCTCGCCACTAGAGTGTCTCGCAAAGATCGAGATCTTTTGTATGTAATTTCCAGATAAGGTTTAACAAATCTCGAAATTCTGTGGTCAGCAGTCAATAGATACCAAAACTTTTTGTAGATATTCCGTATTTTTTCATGTTGTCGATTATATCTGGTTATAACACGTGTTGAAGTTGCCTGGGTTTATACAACAGGGCATGTCTGTTTTGGCTGTTCACCTTGTTGAACACCTTCTTCAGACATGTCCTGCTGTTACCTCTACTAAGGAGTCAGTCACGCAACACGTCCGCCTCTCTCTTGAAGTCATCCTGTTCAGTACAGTTATGTCTGATTCATAGAAATTGAATATATGGTATGCTCTTGATCAGGCCCTCAGGGTGCGAGCTGGTGGCATGTAGCAACCCATTGCCCGCTGACAGTTTTCTATACAGAGTGGAGCAAAGTGCCCCTGATTTGTTAAGGGAAATTTCCACATCTAAGAAAGTAATTCTGGACTGATCAAAAGCATAAGTGAACTTCAAATTATAAGTATTGACAGGCTTTCCAAGGATTTCAATAAACTTTTCTTTGATCCTGCCCACACCATAAGGACATCGTCAATATAACGGTTCCATAATAATATCTGATTAATGTCTGCTGATCTGGATTCATCCAAGAACAGATCCCGTTCCCACCCCCCCAGGTACAGGTTTACGTAAGAGGGGGCACATTTGGCCCCCATAGCAACTCCCTGCACCTGGAGGTAGTGGGAACCCTTGAAAGTGAAAATGTTGTGGGTCAGTATAAAGTTCAATAACTCTAGAACAAATTTGTTATATTTCCAAGAATCAAGGTAATGTTCGACCAGAAATTCACGTATGACATCCACTCCCCTTGTGTGTGGTATGGAATTATATAAAGCCTCTATATCTATCACAACCAACCAAGAGCCTGGAGGTATTACAAGTCCATCCGTGATCTCAAGTAGGTTGATAGTGTCCTTGACGTATGAAAATAAGCCCTTAGCATGTGGTTGCAAATATTCATCAATCAGTTGACTTGCCTTCTCTGTCAAAGAGCCACATCCAGAAATTATGGGGCGGCCTGGAGGGCAAGATAGACTGTTGTGCACCTTCGGTAGTGCGTAGAAAGTGGGGGTGGTAGAATTAGTCACATTTAGAAATTCGAAAGTCTTTTGGTCTATAATGCCCCTATTTTTTGCCCTTGCTATGATGCCTTCATATTTGTTCTTATAATAGTTAATATGAGACACTGGAACTGGCTTGTACCAGGTTCTATTTGGGATGATATCATAGCACATCTTTTCATACTGATCCGTATCCATGAGGACAAGATTGCCCCCTTTATCCAATGGCTTTATCACAATCTTTTTGTTGGAATTAAGGTTACGCAATGCCTGTTTATGACTTTTTGAAAGGTTGGATGCAGATCCACCCCGCCAGTCAGTAGACTATTTCCTTGGTGACTTGAATCCCAAACGCCCAAATGTTTGAGTTTCATGAAGGATAGAGAAAGATCGAGATTTGGGTTTGTACGTCTTGGGTGAACCAAAAGAGAAACACCGAGGGGTGTTAAGGAGGAAGGGTCGAGGGGCCGGGGCTTGAGTATGGGACACTCCAATCCCCACAACCAAGGGGTCAAAGACCCAACCTTCCTCCTCAGGATTGCTCTCGTCCCACAGGTCCATCATGTGTTGAGGATTCCTACGAGACATTGTCCCCCAGGGTATACCATCACAGCACACAGACACTCATATCCGGAATGGCATACCATCATCCGGGGAATGCCTGCATTGCATCATTGCACTGCAATCTTTTAGCGCGTACCGGCAATTCATTTCCGGTATCCGGGAGACGCTATATGTGTCTTGCGTACCCTCACTTTGCGTCCTCGTTTGCGTCATCACGGCGTGACGTAATATTCTGCGTTTTGGCACCAACGGGGAGGGATATTTAAAACCCGCAATGGCGGCTGCCATGCTGGGTGTCTCTGGGAGCTCTTGAATCTAAAGGTCACGCTCTTAAGGTAAAATTTTGAACTAATGGACCACCAATCGTTCTTTTTTATATTGATCAAATTTAGGTGGTAGCATACTAATGTCACTTTTTCTTGTCTTTTTCTTCTTTTTTCGTTTATTGTTTTAATTTTAGGTTTAACCTTGCTGTGCTGCTATATGGCCATTGGTTGTGCTTATTTTTCACTTATTTTTTCCCTCCTTGCTCTGTATGTCCCCATTGCCCCATGGTCCGTAGTGACCTTTTGTTGGGGGTGGGTGAGGGAGACCCTGTATAACATCAGACACCAGTATTAGGAAACCGAGAAACGTTCAAAGAAGTAACAGTCTCTCGCCCCCTGAAACCGCAAAGATATTTAACACACATCACGTGTTACAGGTATGTCTACAAGTTTTTGAATATTAGCTACATCCCTCTCTACGGGTGATCTGGCTACTTTCAAACTGGATTGAGGTCAAGGGCTACCGACCTGCTCAGGAAAACCATCAATTGATCACACTCTCTTGCCCCTCAGGGTACAGGAGTGGTTTGTCTCTGGGGAAGTTGGGCGGGGTGGTCTATTATATTTATTTATTTATTTATTTTTTCTCTCTTTCCTTTTTCAGCCATGTCTATGCAAATGCCTCTGTTTTGTTTAACGAAATTGTTACATATCAATACTTATATATAATTTTTCTTTTTGTCTTTTTCTATACACCTATAGTTGTGAAAAATGTATGTTTTTCTGGTAACTAGACAAAGCGTTCCCCTTTTTTCCTGATGAAGCCACACCGGCGAAACATGTCGAATTTTGTGGACGCATTAGTTCTTTGTATGTGATCTTTGTATGTTACCTCAGTTTGCTTCACTGTCAATAATAGGCAAATGTGTATATACCTATGACTGTGTCCTATACTGTACTCTCTATTTTTTATCAACTTTTTGTAAAAATTAAATTTTATATAACCCTTTTTGTGGTTTTGGTATACATATTACTTTTTTTTACAAATGTACCTTAAAAGTAAAAATATACAATATTTCTAACACAGCATGTACATAGCAAAAATTGCACCTCAAAATAGATTCTCCTACTCCTGTTGAATATTGTGATACCACATGTGTGAGACTTTTACACACCCTAGACACATACAGAGGCCAAACATCCAAGTAGCACAGTCAGGAATTCTAGGAGCATAAATTACACATCTAATTTCCTGACAACCTATCACACTTTTGAAGACCCTGGAGCACCAGCACAATTGAAACGCCCACAAAATGTTCCCATTTTGAAAAGCAAAACTCCAACATATAATTTATGAGGCATAATGAGTCTTTTGAACATGTCATTTTTTCCACAAGTTTTTGGAAAATGTGGAAAAAAAATAAAATGCATTTTTTTACACAAAGTTGTCCATTTACACAATATTTCTAATATAGTATGTACATAGCAAAAATTGCACCCCAAAATAGATTCTGATACTCCTCCTGAGTATGGAGATACCACATATGTGAGACTTTTACACAGCCTGACCACATACAGAGGCCCAACATCCAAGTAACACCATCATGCATTCTAGGAGCATAAATTACACATCTAATTTCCTGACATCCTATCATTTTTGAAGGCTCTTCATATTTCTAACACACAGCATGTACATACCAAGAATTACACTCCAAAATAAATTCTATTGAAGAAAGGGTTAAAAAAAGTCCTACCTGTGGTTTTAGTAGTGTCCACAGAGGAAAGCATTGGTCCAGGCAGCAGGCAGGGATGTTCTTAGCGACAACAATAGTAATTATTAAGGGCTAGCGGCTTCTCTCACCCAAATCTCTTTGATGCCTCCAGACTCCAGACCCTAATCCGGAAATTATGAAACCTAGGAAAAAATAAAAAATGTGTTTTCTCCATCCGGAAAAACAATTCTGGAGCCTCTCACATATGTGAGGCCCCTGTGTACTACAGTAGCAGGGCAACAGATCAGTCCAAGCGGTAAGCAAAAGCATAATCGATAAAACAGACCAGGGCCAGTTCACGTGCAAGCAGTCCAAGCAGTAGTGTCATGTACCTGGTGATGGAGCCTGATATGCAGAGGACGGCCTCTCTTACAACTCTGACTTGGAGCCCCTGATAGGGATGGGATCACTGAACCTGGAACTGGATCGGAGCACTCGGCCAGGCTGTAGAGGTGTCTGTAGGAATCCCAGAGCAGTGGTAAGCAGGTAGCTGGTGCGAGTAGACAACCGGTCCCTACAGGCAGAAGTGCAGGTGCAGCAGAAGGGATGGTGGCACCCTCGAGGCTGAAGAGAAGGCAGGTACAGGCAGGCCGGGTCATACACAAACGGGCACGTCAGGAACAGAGGCTGAAGCGGAATCAGATTAAAGGCCGGGTCATCAACAGACTGGCAGTGGAGTGGCAGAAGGAGCAGGCAGGTGCGGAGTAGAGGACAAGCCGGGGTCGGATGCAGGCAGGAAACAGGAACTTCAGGAAGCAAGCCGGGTCACAACAGGAATGGAAGTCAGGTAAGTAATTGCAGGATACACAGGGAACGCTGTAGAGCAGACAGCACTGAGTTTGGAAACTGGCTGAGTTTAAATAGCCTGTTTGGGCAGTAAAAGCTCTCAAAGGGTGCGTGTGCACCAATGGCATTCTGACAGGGACAGAGGCAACAGGTCATCTTCTAGGCAGCCATCTTGGGTGCTGGCATGCCCTTCCTGACACTGCCCCCCCAAAGGGCAGCCTCCAAATGCCTAGCTTGGCCCACTTGTCAGGATGGGAGTTTTTAAAAGCTTGAACCGAATTTTGGGCATGGATATTATCTTCAGGTTCTCAGGAGTTGTCCTCTGGCCCATACCGTTTCCATTTTATCAGGAACTGGATCTGATTTCTTCTCTTCCTGCAGTCTAAGATAGTTTCCACCTCAAACTCTTCCTCCCCATCAATATACAGGTTCAGGCAGGCCAGAACTTCGTCCTGGGAAGGGGACCGGAATGACAGGTTTCAACAAGGTAATGTGGAACACAGGGTGCATTCTAAATGACTTGGGCAACTCTAATTCATACGCCAACCTCATTGATCCATCTCTTCACCAGAAATGGTCCTATAAATTTAGGGCCCAGTTTCTTCGAGGGACCGGCCAGTTTCAAATTAGTAGTTGCTAGCCACACTTGGTCACCAGGGTTCAAGATCAATTTTCCCCTTCTTTTCCTGTCAAAAACTTCCTTATTGTATGCCTGTGTCTTGGTCATTGTTTACTGTAGCAGGTTGTTATTGGCATTGAAGAAATTTATGGTTTCGGGAAACAGCTAGTACAGGGGAATCTGGAACTGTATTAGACAAAAAGGAAGGGTGGAAATCGTAGTTTGTAAAAAATGGAGATTGCTTTGTAGCAGATTGTACTGAATTGCTATAAGAAAACTCGGCCAGGGGAAGCAGAGAAGCCCAATCATCTTGAGAAAATGAGGAGAAACATTGCAGGTACTGTTTGAGGGTTTGATTAGTTTTCTCTGTCTGCCAATTCGTTTGTGGGTGATATGCAAAAGAAAATGAAAGTTCAATCCCGAGTGAATCACATAAGGCTCTCCAGAATCTGGATTTAAACTGCACCCCACGGTCGGTCACAATATTAGCCGGAATCCCGTGAAGCCTTACGATCTCCTTGACAAAGGTTTGAGCTTTTTCTTGAGCAGATGGTGTGCCCTTCATGGGAAGGAAGTGTGCCATCTTAGATAGCCTATTGACCACTACAAAAATGGTATTGTAGCCCTCAGATGGGGGAAGTTCTACAATAAAATCTATTGAGATCATCTTCCAAGGTCTACTGGGGACAGGTAAAGGTTTTAGCAGACCCCAGGCCCTGGATCTGCTGGTTTTATTGCGGATGCAAGTGGTGCAAGATTCCACATATTTCCTACAATCTTTTTCCACCCCAGGGCACCAAAATGTCCGTTATACTAATTCAGTTGTCTTGCCAATGCCAAAGTGACCTGCCAGCACATGATCATAGCATCGCCCCAGGATGGCTATTCGGAGGTCTTCCAGCACAAAGACCTTGTCTTCGTGCCAAAATAGCCCATCCTTTGCCAGTAGAGAAACCCCGGCTGGTGAAGGGTTCCTTAAAAGAGTTTGTTTAATTTGTTTTATTAACTCTCCTTGAAGTAACAGGAAGTTCCCAGGGGATAGAATGGTATCTGGAGATGAGATCTCTTCAGATTTGCTGAACATGCATAATAGCGCACTGGGTTTTGTACTCTTGGATCCGGGCCTGAATGTTAAGTGAAAAGTGAATCTAGAAAAGAATAGTGCCCACCTGGCTTGTCTGGGTTTCAATCTTTTTGCTGTTCTTAAATACTCAAGGTTCTTATGATCGGTATAGATCAAGATTGGGTATGCGGCCCCCTCTAGCATACTTCCATTCCTCCAGAGCTGCTTTGATGGCCAAAAGTTCACATTCCCTGTCATCGCAGTTCCTTTCAGCATTTGACAGCTTGCAGGAAATAAAAGCAACTGGATGCAGTAGAGCTTTAGCTCCCTGCATCTGAGATAATATTGCTCTGACCGCTGTTTTTGAGGCGTCTACTTCCAAGAGATAGGGCAGTCCTGGGCCAGGGTGTTTCAGGACAGATGCAGATGTGAAAATTCTTTTTAGGGTGTCAAAAGCTTTCTGAGCTTCCGGAGACCAAGAGAATCTTGTACCTTTTGGTTAAACTTGTAATGAGGGATATGATTGCAGAAAAATTTCAGAATTTTCGGTAAAAATTTGCAAACCCCACGAAACGTTGGACACACTTCTTATCACTGGGAGCAGGCCAATCCAGGATGGCCGTAACCTTCTGGGGATGCATCTGGATGCTTTCGGTGGAAATGATTAAACCCAGGAATTTAATGCTTTGGCATTCAAATACACATTTCTCTGGTTTTGTATAAAGTCTGTGTTGTCGTAGGCAACTCAATACATTCTTGACATGACTACAGGTGTCTGTAGGAATCCCAGAGCAGTGGTAGGCAGGTAGCTGGAGCGAGTAGACAACCGGTCCCCACAGGCAGCAGTGCAGGTGCAGCAGAAGGGATGGTGGCACCCTCAAGGCTGAAGAGAAGGCAGGTACAGGCAGATCAGGTCATACACAAACGGGCGCGTCAGGAACAGAGGCTGAAGTGGAATCAGATTACAGGCCGGGTCGTCAACAGACTGGCAGCGGAGTGGCAGAAGGAGCAGGCAGGTGTGGAGTAGAGGACAAGCCGGGGTCAGATGCAGGCAGGAAACAGGAACATCAGGAAGTAAGCTGGGTCACAGCAGGAACGGACATCACGTAAGTAATTGCAGGATACACGGGGAACGCTGTAGAGCAGACAGCACTGAGTCTGGAAACTGGCTGAGTTTAAATAACCTGTTTGGGCGGCAAAAACTGTGACAGGGTGCGTGTGCACCAATGGCATTCTGACAGGGGCACAGGTAACAGGTCATCTTCTTTGGCAGCCATCTTGGGTGCTGGCATGCCCTTCTTCACAAGTAGGCAGAAGCGTAGTTGTTAAAACATTCCAGGGTCACTTCACGCGGAACAGTCCAAGCGGTAGGCAGAGGCATAGTTGAAAAACAGGCCAGGGTTAGTTCATGTGGAAGGCAGTGGCATGGTTATTTGAGGAAGCATGGAAAATGGTCAGCACAGATGATGAAAATAGGGAAATGGTTAAAAATATGGGCTAAGACACAGACCCTATCCAAGCTCATCCGGAGCTACACACTAGCTACACCTTGTACCTGTTATGTCAGTTCTCCACATTACAAGACCCATAACTCTGCTTTACCACCCAACACATACTAAACCCTCCTTTGAGTCTTTACTCTCTGCTACTCCTTGCCCAATTGGAAGTATAGGTCGGGTCCAAAACCACACCACGTATAACACATTATTGAAGTGATTGTTTCTTTATGCTACGGTATTACAGAGCTTCATACCTCTTTATTGTTCAACCAATGTTTAAGATAAACATGCTTTCTAATTTTTCAATAAAGGAAGATTATTTGAGAAAAAAAAAAGGGCTAATATTTTAGGGATGTGTGATAAAGTTGGAAGCATTCACCAATTTTAAAGGCCAGGTTGGGAGGGACACTGGGGACAATGGTAGCTGGTATCTCTTGGAAATCCTCTTTTGCTGAATACGTTACATCTTTTTTGCCATCTTTTGGCCTGCTTCAGATGGTGGAATGTTGTCCGGGAAGTGGCGCTCATGAAGTCGGCTAACAGCATCATAGCAAAGGTTTTCTGGGGGGACGTGACAACTTCTTTGATTAATTTTAGTAGGGACCAGCCAGCGGTTTGAGTCGAACTTTAGTTCGACTCGAACATCCGGTGTTCATTTGTTCTAAAACGAACGAACATATGGGGTGTTTGCGGGAAATTTGAGCGCAGCAGAATGCCGCATAGATGTTATACACCAAGATGTTGGTTTGTTCAAAAGCCTTTTAGAATGCACATGTGACTGTGCTTGGAGCAAGATGTTTTATACTAAGTAACGTTTGCACTATTGAAGAAAATGGACAAAATTAAGGCCATTTGAGAACCTAGACAGATAAGAAACACAAACAGTAATTCAAATGAAATAGGAGTTTGGTATCAAATAAAATATTTTTTGATGATCAGCAACATTTTGCTTCAATGCCACTGCCCCTCTACGCACAAAGTAGTCCATAAACTGTTGCCGGACACCTCGGGCAGTTTGGGAGGGCAACCCAGCATGGCCACTTTCCAGAGCCATCATCACAGCAGGATCAGCTGGGCCTGACATTGAAAAGTCAACCTCACTTGAAAGTGAGGCAAGGTAGCTGCTTGCATTCCTACATAAGTAATTGTGCAGTATGCAGCAGCACAATACAACATGGTTTAGCTTGTATTCGGCCAGGTTAATTGATGTTATAAACAGCCTGAACCGACTGGATAGTATTCCAAATGCATTTTCAACAACCCTTTGGGCACGAGAGAACCTATAGCTGTAGATCCTCTGCTCTGAAGTGAGGTTCCTCATAGGAAAGGGCCTCATAAGATGTTCCCCCAGAGCAAAGGCCTCATCTGCCACAAATACAAAATTGAGGTCCTCGACATTCTCCTCAGGAGGTGACAAATGTAAGTTGCCATTCTGTAGCCGACGGTAGAATTTGGTCTGTGCAATCACTCCTTCATCCGCGCTGTGGCCGTTCTTCCCAACATCCAGGTACAGGAACTTGTAATTTATACTACCACTAGCATCACTATACTGCAAAAGCCCTTATAATTATAATAATAAGAGCCTGAGTTGGGTGGTGGGACAGTACAGACATGCTTCCCATCAATCGCCCCACCACAGTTGGGAAAATCCCACTGATGGTGGAATTGGGTTGCAACAGCCTGCCATTCCTGTGGGTTTGAAGGAAACTGTAGAGTCAAACAAGAAAAAAAAAATACTACTTTTGCACATAACATTTCAAGCAGATTTGACACAAACATTCAAACATTCTTGGCCAACATAAGTATAACATTTATTTAAATGAGTATTTAAAGACAAAAGTATAAGGTCAACTAATCAGATTCCTCAGCCCCTCTGGTGGCCCATTGGAAAAATGTTATGGTGGGGGGAATGGGTAGATGTTTGAGACAGGTAACCCTCTCCACTTCCATGAAAGGTGAATGCCTAAATACTGTGTGATACTTTGGCCAGCCCCTCCTTACTTACACCATTGGCAGCCCACTGGGCAGGTTAAAAAGTGTCATAATCCAAAAATATGGATACACATTGTCCAAATTGAAGCACATTTTTACATTCATAAATTACCTATCAAGATAATAGGAAAAAAAACTTTCAACAGTACCATTTGAAGGTATTCAGGCAGGCCCTTGCACTACATGCTTTGGTGAATTCATCCAGAAATATGACCACAAAAGAGGTATAGTGTGTATGGGTTTGGCAAAGTCAACAGATAGAATAATGGTATTGGTTGACCTAGCATTTGGGGGGGTTCCAAATAAGTTTGGTCCCCAAAAAAATGGCCTCTTGCACTCTGCCTGACTTTGAGGACAACAATAACATAATAACATTTGTACACATTTTAGGGGGTGTTTAGGGTAAGCACAAAAATAAAGCTGACAAAATACATTGTTAATTTACTAGGCTAGGTGTGTATGGGCCCAAGATAGCATGCTGGGGAGGTTAGTGAAGGCAAATATGCATGTAGGACAAAAAAGGAGCATTAAAAGCTTACAGCATGCATGAGGACAAAGAGGACATTCACAGCATATTATAATAATGGTAATTATGGAATGAACAAATTAATACAATACATTAGCAAACATTAAATACATAGAATGTGATGTTAAAGGCTAAAACGTACCTGAATATAGTGCTTCTGCAGGACTTGGATAATGGCAGAACAGGTTTCTGGAACACAATAAAAAAGAGAGAGCACTCACATAGCCACACATAGCCACATCTGTAAATTTGAAGGGAAACAGAAAAGAAAGGGACACTTGCTAGGTATCCCTGGGTCGGACTTTTAAGGCATATGAAACAATAGCGAAGTGTAAAGAAATAACAATGTTTATTAAACAAATACAATATATGAATAGAGCTTTCAAAGAGTTAAAAATCATATATAATGATACAAAGTATACAGTGAGCCCTTGAGCCTCAACGCGTTTCACCATTGGGCTTCTTCAGGACACAATCAAAGTTTCAAAGGATAACAGAGGAGAGAACGGATCTCACTGTCTAGAATGGTGGTGGGTACCATTCAGGCACTGACAAAAAACGACTAATAGATAACTCTATCCCATCAACTGGCAATAATCACACAGACCACATACGTAGTGAATCCACTCCCTTGGTGAATAGAGGGGTTTCTATGTTTTCTGAAACACAAACACCGGGTGTTTCTTTTGATCTTTCTGCCACTGCGGTACCTATGACTTCTAACACCGAATCAGAAATTTTTTCACAAATTATCGACTGCGCACAATCTCTCACCCTAGCACGACCATCCAATACAATCCTGGCTGGAGCGATTAAAAAAGACCCTAAAAGATGAAATATTGATCAATTTTTGACGAGTGTCAAAACTTAAGTTTTCCTCCCCTGTCCCTCTCTTGTCCCCCATATCCCAGATACGATGGAATCCATTGTAACTGATTCCAATTTGGAAGTCATCAACCTGTCGACATATCCTTTGAGTAAAACGGAGATTGAGTTATTACATCTCGTTTTGAATTTTTGTCCCAACTCCATGCAATAAATTTGATACTATTATGGATCTTTACCTATTTGCCAGGAAGTTGACCTACAAATTTATATTTGATAATGATAGACGAGAGTAACAAGTTGATTTTTCTAATCAAGAGATTTGAAAGGACTTTACAGTGGCAGAATTCTGAGCCCTAAGAAACTTGGTCCCCCTACTGGAGGAGAATGAGGGCAATAAAACACAGGAAGATCATTATGAATTGAATGAGGCTTTGGGCCTTCGGGTCCAATGGCTCAATATCAGAATGAAATCAAATCTCTAGGGAATGCAGTTAAAAAGAGATTCATGCAATTCCCCTCCTTGCATACGAACTTCAATATTTGGACTTTCCTTACCCAGACTACTGGGGAAATTGAACGATCTGTTTTTCCTAAATTGGGAGGTCATAATCTCAGTCAGGCACACAGGATTGCACTTAGCAATCGCAGTAAGAATTCTCACCTGGTCATCAAGCCCTGGGACAAGCCTTTGCTCAGGAGTAATGGCTTGCCGCATGCATGTGTTCTGATTACTAATATGAGGGTAAGTAATGGCAATAGACGGTGAAAGCAGGGGTTCGTCATCCAGAGATAATTCCTGAAATCTTTAGGATTATTCTCCTGGAGCTCCCGCAGCAAAGGCATATGACAGAATTGGTCACGATTAAGCAACCAATTCTTGGTCCAAGAAATCCTCCTCCTCCTGTTCCTGGACTGGACTTGGATCAAAGCAATAACTCCAAGCCCAAATAATAGCACAAGTTCTCCGACGAGAATGCCACATGGCTAGTAGACAAACAGCCATTCAGAAACAAACTGACAAGCATGCACTGAAAATCAGAAAGGACCTGACAAGCACGACCTGAAAATCAGAAACTAACTGACAAGCATGCACTAAAAAATAGAAACGAACTGACAAGCATGAGCTGAAAAGTTTGAATCGACACTCACCAAACTTCTATTAAAACGAGATTAGAAGAAGGAGCCCAAAGGGTGGTGCATTACTATTGAACTTCCTTTTTATAGGCTCGTAGTACACCTAGTACATCACTATGTTCATAATTGTTGGCCAACTATTGTGTGACCATGTGTATACAAGACAAGTTTGGGCCAATGCCCCGATCGTGTGTACGAGGCGTTAGTATGTAATTCAATCAGCGCCCATTTTCTGGTAGTCCAATGTTAATTTGTATGGCGGCCATTTTCCTATGGATATATGTTACAGTCTAATCATAAGCGGGCATTTTCTTGTAATGTACTGTTAAATGAATGTGCCATTTTCCTGTAGATATTTCTTAGAACCTAACAGTACGGCCAAACTTTTGTGGTCTACCATTCTTAACATGCTAATGGACATTGGATAAATGATCTTTAGGCAAAGCAGCTAGCTAGGGATGTAAATAATACCGAATCTAAGACCAAATATATTAAAAACTATACAAAAGAATATGATCTGTAAACATAAACCACTAAAATAAAAAATTCAGCACGACCAAAAAAAGTGTGTATAAATTGCTCTAAATAAATAAATAATATTAAATGCCCGGAAAAGGAATAAATGGGGACACTGGAAGTGATGGCAGTAACATATTAGATGAATGAAGAACATATAAGATAAATATGTTAAAGTTACTATAGAGACATATCGTTGTGGGCAAAAAATGGGGGTACCATCAATATAGATGTGAATAAGAGGGAGGGAAGGGTTGGGGTTGAACTCAATATTTGAGTTCAATTTTAATTGCTTTATCAATGATTTCTAATATGGGTAGTCTGAATCCCAACCCTTCCCTCCCTCTTATTCACATTTATATTGATGGTACCCCCATCTTGTCTATTTTATTCTGTATTGGTTATATTTCCCTATATACATATAGTTCTTTTATATGTTTACTTTACAGTGCCTTGCACAAGTATTCACCCCCCTTGGCTTTTTACCTATTTTGTTAAATTACAGCCTTTAGTTGTTTTTTTAATCTGAATTCTATGTGATAGATCAGAACACAATAGTCTAAGTTGGTGAAGTAAAATTAGAAAAATATATACATAAAACAATTTTTCAGAAATAAAAAACTGATAATTGGCAAGTGCGTATGTATTCACCTCCTTTGTTATGAAGCCCATAAAAAGCTCTGGTGCAACCAATTACCTTCAGATGTCACATAATTAGTGAAATGATGTCCACCTGTGTGCAATCTAAGTGTCACATGATCTGTCATTACATATACACACCTTTTTGAAAAGCCCCAGAGGCTGCAACACCTAAGCAAGAGGCACCACTAACCAAACACTGCCATGAAGACCAAGGAACTCTCCAAACAAGTGAGGGACATTGGTGTTGAGAAGTACAAGTCAGGGTTAGGTTATAAAAAAATATTCAAATCTTTGATGATCCCTAGGAGCACCATCAAATCTATCATAACCAAATGGAAAGAACATGGCACAACAGCAAACCTGCCAAGAGACGGCCGCACACCAAAACTCCCAGACCGGGCAAGGAGGGCATTAATCAGAGAGGCAGCACAGAGACCTAAGGTAACCCTGGAGGAGCTGCAGAGTTCCACAGCAGAGACTGGAGTATCTGTACATAGGACGACAATAAGTCGTACACTTCATAGAGTTGGGCTTTATGGCAGAGTGGCCAGAAGAAAGCCATTACTTTCAGCAAAAAACAAAATGGTACGGTATGAGTTTGCAAAAATGCATGTGGGAGACTCCCAAAATGTATGGAGGAAGGTACTCTGGTCTGATGAGACTAAAATTGAACTTTTTGGCCATCAAAGAAAAGGCTATGTCTGGCGCAAACCCATCATATCACATCACCCAAAGAACACCATCCCCACAGTGAAACATGGTGGTGGCAGCATCATGCTGTGGGGGTGTTTTTTAGCAGTCGGTACTGGGAAACTGGTCAGGGTTGAGGGAAAGATGGATGGTGCTAAATACAGGGATATTCTTGAGCAAAACTGTAGCACTCTGTGTGTGATTTGAGGCTAGGACGGAGGTTCCCCTTCTAGCAGGACAATGACCCCAAACACACTGCTAAAGTAACACTTGAGTGATTTAAGGGGAAACATGTAAATGTGTTGGAATGGCCTAGTCAAAGCCCAGACCTCAATCCAATAGAAAATCTGTGTCAGACTTAAAGATTGCTGTTCACAAGGGCAAACCATCCAACTTGAAGGAGCTGGAGCAGTTTTGCAAGGAGCAATGGGGAAAATCCCAATGGTAAGATGTGGCAAGCTCATAGAGACTTATCCAAAGTGACTTGGAGCTGTGATAGCCGCAAAAGGTGGCTCTACAAAGTATTGACTTTGAGTGAATAGTTATGCACATTTTCTGTTATTTTGTCCTTTTTGTTGTTTGCTTCACAATAAAAAAAATCTTCAAAGTTGTGGGCTTGTTCTGTAAATTAAATTATGCAAATCCTCAAACAATCCATGTTAATTCCAGGTTGTGAGGCAACAAAACATGAAAAATGCCAAGGGGGTGAATACTTTTGCAAGGCACTGTATGTTGATGTGGACAAGGGCCTCATCCCCACAACCCTTGCCTGGTGGTTGTGGGGGTCTGTGGGTGGGGGGCTTATCAGAATCTGGAAGCCCCCTTTAACAAGGGGGCCCCCAGATCCTGCCCCCCCTATGTGAATGGGTATGGGGTACATTGTACCTCTGCCCATTCACCAAAAAAGTGTCAAAAAAGTAAAAATGACAGGAGACAGTTTTGGACAATTCTTTTATTAAAAAAAAGTATTCTGTGATGTCCATCCATCTTCAATCACGGCGTCTGATGATATACATGGTAAACACATGGCAATCGTATATAGAATGATCGATTAACATAACAGCTGGCAGCCTGATTGGTAATTCAATAGGTTAAAAAATATGACATAATAGTTTCATACCAGCACTAGTCCTGGCTTTTTTCAGTATGTTTTTAGTATCTTTCCAGTATTTGTTTATATACAGTATTTTCTATTTGGTTTAACCAGTTTTTTACTGTGCATATATATATATGCTTACGTGCATATATGAGCTAATCCCATGTGTATATGTTTTTGTTACTCATCTATATATATCCTTATTTAAGGCATCTCTATTATTAGATGCCATTATACCATCATATATTATATATCATGTACCTTTTATATATTACATATTATGTTAGATGTTTGCATTCGCTAATATATATACCGTATGTACTATTTTTTTCTACCAGAGGCTACCATTTCATGCTACCACACTGTGAGAGCGTGTGTTTTTCACAAATGCACACACAGACCGTCTGTGTGTGCATTTGTGAAAAACACACGCTCTGTGACAGACGTTCTGAATGATGCATTATTCATTTACATCATGTAGTGTATACCGCATTTCTCACTTTCAGCCTTCCTTTTTATTTACCTTTTTATTTACCTTATTAACATGACTTATACTGCACTATTAAGTAGTTTCATCTCCAGCTATATATACACACATATTATATATCTTATAATTAAAATATTCAATTTCTGCCAGAGCTGCGTGTATATATATTTTAGTTTCGTTTTTAATTATTTGGTCCCGCCCATGTATCCTCCCTATTCTTTTATTAATGGCCGTTCATGGTATTCCTATTATGTCTGTTGAGAAAGGAGCGTGACTTGCAAATACATCCAAGTGTGCACGCTCACGAAACACGTCCACTTTTGATGATGTCATCCTCCTGCAGCCAGCCATTCCCTGTGCTTCACGCCTCGTTCTGAGGCCGCCTTCCGGAGCCGGCGATTCTATCTGTCGGAAGAGCCACTGCTATCAGCTACTATCAGCAGGGAATCTACATATATTTATACCATGCTTGTAACTTCCATCCAAATGTGAGTTGATCTTATTACGTTATTAAAGCTGTTTGTTAAAAAACTACTGCACCCAGAGGCGCCTCTCTACTTGTGTTTTTTTCACAGCCCCTGGAATATGGTTTCTATACTATCATGATGGCAGCCCTGCTTGCATCCTTTGGACATTTTACCCCCTCCAGCACCTTTACGTAGACTTTTTTAGCCTGTGTATGCTATGTGGACAAACTATAGTTCTATTATAGAACATTCATTTTATCAACAGATCAACATTGGGATATGTATGACTCCTGAGTAGGGATGAGCCGAACACCCCCCTGTTCAGTTCGCACCAGAACATGCGAACAGGAAAAAAGTTCGTTTGAACACACGAACACCGTTAAAGTCTATGGAACACGAACATGAATAATCAAAAGTGCTAATTTTAAAGGCTTATATGCAAGTTATTGTCATAAAAAGTGTTTGGGGACCCGGGTCCTGCCCCAGGGGACATGGATCAATGCAAAAAAAAGTTTTAAAAACTGCCGTTTTTTCAGGAGCAGTGATTTTAATAATGCTTAAAGTCAAACAGTAAAAGTGTAATATCCCTTTAAATTTCGTACCTGGGGGGTGTCTATAGTATGCCTGTAAAGGGGCGCATATTTCCCGTGTTTAGAACAGTCTGACAGCAAAATGACATTTGGAAGGAAAAAACCCATTTAAAACTACCCGCGGCTATTGCATTGCCGACAATACACATAGAAGTTCATTGATAAAAACGGCATGGGAATTCCCCACAGGGAAACCCTGAACCAAAATTAAAAAAAAAAATGACATGGGAGTCCTCCTAAATTCCATACCAAGGGGAACCCCGGCGTAAATTTAAAAAAAAAATGACGTGGGGTTCCCCCTAAATCTCATACCAGACCCTTCAGGCGCACTCAACCTGGCAGGCCGCAGGAAAAGAGGGGGGGACGAGAGTGCGCCCCCCCTCCTGAACCGTACCAGGCCACATGCCCTCAACATTGGGAGGGTGCTTTGGGGTAGCCCCCCAAAACACCTTGTCCCCATGTTGATGAGGACAAGGGCCTCATCCCCACAACCCTGGCCGGTGGTTGTGGGGGTCTGCGGGTGGGGGGCTTATCATAATCTGGAAGCCCCCTTTAACAAGGGGACCCCCAGATCCTGCCTCCCCCTCTGTGTGAAATGGTAAGGGGGTACTTACCCCTACCATTTCACTAAAAAACTGTCAAAAATGTTAAAAATGACAAGAGACAGTTTTTGACAATTCCTTTATTTAAATGCTTCTTCTTTCTTCTATCTTCCTTCATCTTCTTCTTCTTCTGGTTCTTCTGGCTCTTCTGGTTCTTCCTCCGGCGTTCTCGTCCAGCATCTCCTCCGCAGCGTCTTCTATCTTCTTCTCCTTGGGCCGCTCTGCACCCATGGCATGGGGGGAGGCTCCCGCTCTTCTCTTTATCTTCTCTTCTTCCTTCTTCTCTTCTTCTCTTCTTCATTTTCTTCTCCGGGCCACTCCGCACCCATGCTGGCAGGGAGGGAGGCTCCCGCTGTGTGACGGAGTCTCCTCGTCTGACGGTTCTTAAATAACGGGGGTTGGGGCCACCCGGTGACCCCGCCCCCTTTGACGCACGGTGACTTGATGGGACTTCCCTGTGACGTCACAGGGAATGCCACAGGGAAGTCCCGTCATGCGTCAGAGGGGGGCGGGGTCATTGGGTGGCCCCGCCCCCCGTTATTTAAGAACCATCAGACGAGGAGACACCATCACACAGCGGAAGCCTCCCTCCATGCCAGCATGGATGCGGAGCAGCCGGAGAAGAAAATGAAGAAGAGAAGAAGAGAAGAAGGAAGAAGAGAAGAGGATGAAGAAGAAGATGAAGAGAAGAGCGGGAGCCTCCCCCCATGCCATGGGTGCGGAGCGGCCCGAGGTGAGGAAGATAGAAGACGCCGCGGAGGAGATGCTGGACGAGAACGCCAGAGGAAGAACCAGAAGAGCCAGAAGAACCAGAAGAAGATGAAGGAAGATAGAAGAAAGAAGAAGCATTTAAATAAAGGAATTGTCAAAAACTGTCTCTTGTCATTTTTAACATTTTTGACAGTTTTTTAGTGAAATGGTAGGGGTAAGTACCCCCTTACCATTTCACACAGGGGGGGGTGGGATCTGGGGGTCCCCTTGTTAAAGAGGGCTTCCAGATTCCGATAAGCCCCCCACCCGCAGACCCCCACAACCACCGGCCAGGGTTGTGGGGATGAGGCCCTTGTCCTCATCAACATGGGGACAAGGTGTTTTGGGGGGCTACCCCAAAGGACCCTCCCAATGTTGAGGGCATGTGGCCTGGTACGGTTCAGGAGGGGCGGGCGCACTCTCATCCCCCCTCTTTTCCTGCGGCCTGCCAGGTTGCGTGCTCGGATAAGGGTCTGGTATGGAATTTAGGGGGAACCCCACGTCATTTTTTTTTTTTTTTTGGCCGGGGTTCCCCTTAATATCCATACCAGACCTGAAGGGCCTGGTATGGAATTTAGGGGTACTCCCACGTCATTTTTTTTCTTTTAAAGTATAATTTTATTGAGTTTACACATGTGTTACAGAAATGAAAGCATGTAAGTAAATGTCACATATTAGCCCATAGCCAAGTAAAACAGTACATAATATTGTACGACATTATAAGTACTATAACATAGTATGAACAAAAGAACAAGGGAGCTACAATCAGAGATTTTGTAGGTGGTATCCTACGCAGCGGGGGAATAAGCCTTGAGTTAAAATGCATTGCCAAAAAAAACATAGTACGCTATCATCCCATACGCTATAGGTATTAATGCATTTACATCTACATCTAAGACAAGGTGTATATTATGTCAGTACAATGCAATTATATCTACCTCCAAGTCAGGGTGTGACTTAAGTTGTTATAATTGGAATTTAATTGTTTCAATATATTTTATTTCGAAATATGAAGAATACATCATATGCATAGATACATCATTGGTCTACATTCCGTAGGAAATACTGAAGTTCCAATAAAGGTCAGATGGTTCCGACAAGGATAAACTAGCGTTTCATATACAGGAAGATTATCATGTGCTGAAAGGAGTTAATTTGAAAAAAAGAAACAGTATTCAAACATAGCTCTGTATGCAGGTAGGGTCGGCCTAGAATTAAGAGACTGGAGGAATCAACAGAGGGGAACGCTCTGTCACCCCGATAGGGAACATGCTGTGGCTGAGGCTCCGTCCTCTGCGACCCCTCTCTTCTAGCACACCGAGGCTCTATCTGCGGCTCATAAAAAATCTAACGAGAACCATTTTAAAAACAGTCAAAAAAGAAAAAATCCTGCCTCTTTACTAGAGAACTCATGGTGAACTAGAGATACCATAGGTTTAACTAGAAGAAGCAATATCTAATACCTCGATTGATTGTTTGTATAAACGAATGTAGGAACGAAATGTTTGTCTGTAAAACCTTAGAGGTTATGCATGAGGAACCAGTTTGAGAAGGGATCCCAACTCTAAGGGGTGTTGGGTCCCGTCTCTGGAGAGATTCATTGAAGAGAAGAGAAGTGATTAAAGAGCATTCCTGAGGAAAGAGGAAAAGGAAGAGAGAAAGAAAGAAAGAGATAAGATAAGGGTAGGGAAAGAGAGGAAGCGAGTGGAGGTCGACTGGGGGGGATACAGCAGCACCACTGTATACCCAGAGGTTATCAAATGAGAGTAACGCCCACAAAGGTTGCCCAAGGTTCCCATGTGAGTTTGAATTTGTCCGAGCAATCTAGTATGACACTAGCCATTTTTTCTTGATTCATAATCCAGGATATCTTTCTTTTGGCCAAGCGGGTGGAAACGGAAGGTTGTTTCCAAGCCCTGGCCAGTGTGAGTTTTGCGCCCAGAAGAATGAAATAGATGAGGCGTTGGGAACTCTTGGGTGCCCCCTGTACTGGGGAGTTTAGGAGCGCAATGAGAGGCGACATTTGAATAGATAGTGAGGTAATTTTGTTGATCCAACTAAATATCTTGTGCCAAAACTGACGTATTCTGGGACAACCCCACCAGATATGGAGCATATCCCCTCGTATATCGCAGCCTCGGAAGCAAAGAGGAGACGTGGAGGGGAAAATAGCTGCCAGTTTTGAGGGGACTAAATACCATCTGGTTAAAACTTTTACACTAGCTTCCATAATGTTGGAGTTAAGAATGCCTTTAAAGGAGCGAGAAAAATTTCGGTGCCAGGTGTCAATTTTCCAGTGGTGTGTTAGGTCCTCTTCCCATTGAAGCATATATGATGTCTTAGCTTGTGCTGATGAGATTGCCCTATAAACCACCGATATGCCCCCCCTCTGCTCATCGGCCTGGCCGCACCATGATTCGTATGCAGTGATTAGGGGGCCGTTCGGGAGTGTTTTACACTTTTTCTGTAAGAAGCTGGAGATTTGAGCGAATCGAAAGAATTCTGAGGCAGGCATTTCTAAATTACTTATACAGTAAGCTTTAGTGATAGGGCCCAGAGGTCGGAGAAAGTGTCCGATTCTGTAAAGGCCTTTGTCAAGCCACCATTTAAAGGACCTGATGTTAAGACCCGGTGGGAATTCAGAGTTTTGAAAGATGTGTTTAAGAGGTTCTATGGGTGAGGAGAGCTGAGAGTTTTTCCTTAAGGTATCCCAAAGAGCTAATGAATGTGAAAGCGTAGGGGCCATGATTGGAGGTCTCAGGTTTTTGGGGCACCACATAAGATAGTCTAAAGTATGGAGGGGTACTGCCTGTCTCTCAATATTTATCCAGTCCGGACGTTCCCAATGTGAGTAAACCACCGAGATCTGTGCTAGATGGGCAGCCTGGAAGTACCAGAGTAGGTTGGGGAGGCCCAGCCCCCCTTCCTTCCTAGATCTGAACAGGATAGATTTGGAGAATCTATGTCCTCCTTTACCCCAGACAAAATGGATGATTTTAGCTTGAAATTGTTTTAAACGTGCTTTATGAATGGGGATTGGAAGGGCTCGAAAATAATATAAAATGCGTGGAAGGAGGGTCATTTTAATTGAGTTAATTTTGCCAAGCCAGGAGAGAGAGAGCCCGGATCATCTTGTCAAGTCTTCCTCTAATTTTTTGTATAGCTGAGGGTAGTTCGCTTGGTAGAGGAGCTCGATTTTGGGGGTTAATTTAATCCCCAGATAGGTAATGTATGAGTCATTCCAAGTGAACCGGAAGCTCTCCCTGAGCCTGGCAAGGAGTGGATCAGGAATGTTAATGTTGAGAGCGTGTGATTTGTTATAGTTCACTTTTAGGCCTGTGATCGTTCCAAAGTCATCCAGGAGACGACAAATATTGGGAAGTGAGGTTAGGGGGGACGAAATAAAAAGTAGGATGTCATCCGCAAATAATGCACATTTGTGGTGGTGGGGGCCACATTGGATGCCCTGGATATTTGGGTTGGATCTGATGGCTATTGCAAGTGACTCAATTGCTATGGCGAAGAGCAGTGGGGAGAGGGGACAGCCCTGTCTCGTGCCTCTGGAGATGGGGAAAGACTCAGAGTAAAATCCTTGCAGACGCACCTGAGCAGAGGGGTAAGAATATAAAGCATGCATAACATTTAGGAAAGAGTCACCAAAGCCCCAACGTCGTAGGATATTGAATAAATACGTCCAGTGAACAGAATCAAAGGCCTTTTGGAGATCTAGGGATAACAGGCAACCTTGTATGGGAGAGCTCTTATCCCAGTTAGAGTTAAGGAGGGAGATTAGATCTATCGCACGTCGTGTTTGATCAGGGCCTTGTCTCCCGGGGATGAACCCCACTTGGTCCTTATGAACGTATAAACTAATAAAGGAAGCCAGGCGGAGCCAGAGGATTTTGGTCAGTATCTTAAGGTCGTTATTAATAAGGGAAATTGGCCTATAGTTACTAACCGAGCTAGTGTCTTTATTGGGTTTGGGAATGACTGTGATGTGGGCCATGTTGAGTGAGGAATCTAGTTGTCCCCCTTGTCTAAGGGCATTAAAGAAGCGGGCCATATAGGGAGCTAGCGTGTTAGAAAACGATTTATAATAGGGGACCGAGAAGCCATCAGGGCCAGGTGCAGAATGTGATTTCAAATTCTTTATGACCATGCAAACTTCTTCCGCAGATATCGGGGCATCCAGTTTTTGGCGGTGATTATCTTTTAATGTAGGTATGTGAATATCATTTAGAAAATTATCTATCGCCTGCTGAGATGGACTTTGGTCACAGCTATATAAAGATTTGTAGAAATTTTGAAATTCTCCCATAATACGATGGGGATTTTGTGATAGGGTACCTCCTTGGATTCTAATTTTAGGGAGGGCCGGAGATCTAAATTGTGGTGACAGCCTGTTAGCTAACATTGATCCTATCTTATCGCCTTGACAATAGAATCTATTTCTATTCCACCGAATCCATTTTTCAGCCCTAGTCGTGAGAGCCAGGTTTAGTGCCATCCTGGCAGCGTCTAGTTTAGTAATGGGAACTGATCTTGGATCCGTCTTATGTTTTTTAGCCAAAATTGAAAATTCCCTGTCAAGCTTTTCGATTTCAGCTTTATTGGACTTATTGATCTGGGAAGCTATTTGGATTAGGTGCCCTCTGAACACTGCTTTGTGAGCAGCCCATAAACAAGAGGGGCCAACATCAGGTGTGTCGTTGATAAGAAAATAGTTTTGTATATGCCTATTGATTTCCGTTGCTCTGAGTGGGTCGCTCAGTATGGATTCATTTGGTCTCCATCGTCTATCTGGGTTCTTTCCCTCCGGGCGATTGAGAGTTAGAATCACCAAGGAGTGATCTGACCAGACCACATCCCTGATAAGTGCCTTGATCGTTAAAGGAACGGAGGTTGATGAAAGGAGAATATGGTCTATCCTTGCGAACGAACCATGGGGGCTGGAGAAGTGAGTGAAATCCTGAGCAGTAGGATTTACTTCCCTCCAAATATCGATGAGACCGTGTTGGAAAAGCAATTTGGCTATTCGGAGGCTTTGTTTGGTGGGTCTAATTTGACGTCTTCCGGGAGGTCTGGACTTGTCCAGCCCCTGGTCGAACGCAGTATTGGAGTCTCCTCCAAAAATCACCGTACCTTCTAAGAGTGGGGACAGTTTTGTTAACATGTGTTGAAAAAAGACTAATTGACCCCTACTAGGGGCGTAGTAAGAAATGAATGTGTACGAAAGTCCGTCTAAGTCCCCTACTTGAAGTAAGTACCTGCCTTCTGGGTCTTTATGTTCTGATTTTAAGGTGAATTTGCATCTTTTAGAAAAGAAGATGCCAACACCTCTAGTTTTATTTTCAGCGTTAGCTAAGAAAAAGGAGGGGAAGTTGGGGTGTATGAAGGATGGGCGGTAATTTATTGGGAAGTGAGTCTCCTGTAATAGTAAAACATCAACCTTTTGGGTGTGCATATATTGAAAGACTTTGCGCCGTTTGATGGGGGAATTTAGGCCCTGTACATTATGAGTCACAACCTTGAGGGGTGTTTTTACTGCAAGACTATCAGCCATTGAGCAGAGGGGGGTGACGATCAGGCAACCCAGCAGCACTTACCATCAAGTTTCCTCGATGACCAAGACGGATCACATGCCAATGTGGAGCTTCAGAGGGCAGCAGGTAGTATCTATGAGCTTCCCCCCAATCGACCTCCGAGAAGAAACTGCCTAGGGAGAGAGAAAGAAGATTAGAGGAGAAAAGAAAGGCGAAAGACAAGGGAGTCTTCCGTAGGGAGGAGGTGACAGAAACCTCCATCTAGGGGCAAAGTGAATTTTAGAGTCCCTCTAACTGACAGGGACTAAACTTGTCCAGAGGATGGAGGAACTCGATCCACCAGACAAGACGGGGTGCATGAACACCACCCCAGCAGGAAGGCCGCTAAAACTATGTTTACCAAACCATTGAAAAAATAAGAACTAAAAACGTACGCCTATTGTGGGCTCTGGGCCCTTCGGTATATTTAAGACTAATGAGTCAGATAGCTGAGGTTAGGAGGTGATGGCACACATAACCTGAGCACTTATTAAGGCTAGGCGGCGAACAATCTTATACCTAAGATATAAAAAATAGGAGAGCTGGATCCATAAGGGGAATTTAAGCCAATGGGAAGGGGCTGAGGAAAATGTAAAATTTACTTCACTGGAGAGATATATAAAAAAAAAAAAAAAAAAAAAAAAAAGGGGGTGGCGAGGGCCCCCGTGTCAGGGGAAATGTCGGGATAGAGAAGACCTGTAGGACAGGCCGCCGAGGTGATCCAAGGATCACTCCCCACGTCCTCTTCACTACCCACCACCAAGGGGGGTGAGGAGGAGAGGGCGTGTGTGACCCCAGTGCACGATGAGTGCTTTGTCCGGAGGTATTCTCATTCCCGGGTGCAGGCTCATGTGAGGCCATCTCATGAGAAGCGCCGTGTGACACTAAAGGTGACTTATCTAATGAGTAGGCAGCACATGGCGGTATTCTCCCTAAATTGTCATTGGCATAAGACAGTAAGTCCCGGGAGGAAGGTGAAAATGTTAGTGTGTGTAGCGACATAAGGTTCATGGCGGAACAGCTTCTTTAGGTTTCTTAAATCTTGCCGATTCCCACACTGGAGTCAGAGAGCTGGTAGGGAGGTGTCTTTTGGCGGAGTTTGCAGGGCCTCCAGATGACTGAAGGTTTGAGTCCAAGCTGATTAGGCCTAGTTGGAGCATGAGTTTTTCTCCCTCTTGAAGCGAGCCGAAGGTGAACGATTTGCCTTTCCAAAGGAATTTGAGCTGGAACGGGAAGAGCCACCAGTATTTAATTTCTTTGTCCATAAGTATTTGGAGCAATGGTTTTAAAGCTCTCCTCTTTTGGATGGTAGAGGGGGACAGGTCAGCGAAGATCTGCAATTGGTGACCCTGAAAAACAATTTTGGGTAGAGACCTAGATTTCCGCATCACCTCCTCTTTGACGGAGTAGAAATGTGGTTTGACCACAATGTCACGGGGGAGGCCATCAGCTCTAGGTGGTTTGAGAGCTCTGTGGGCCCGATCTAGCTCCAATCTGTGTTGTGGAGTGTCAGGAAGAATGTCCTTGATGAACGCTTTGACGGTTTCAGGTATGTCTTTGTAAGATTCGGGTAGTCCCCTTAGCCTGAAATTGTACCTGCGGTTTCTGTTCTCAAGGTCGTCGATCTTAGCGTGCGCTGTCTCCAGCTGATCTTGTAAAATCTGTATGCAGGCAGTGTTTTGGTTAGTTCTGGAGGTGGTGGCTTCCAGGTGAGATTCTATAATTTCCATGCGAGTTCCAATGTTTTGGAGATCTGCTTTAATATCATTCGTTATCTTGTTGGCTGTGTTAATGAGGCCCCTGTCAAGTAGCAATGCAAACTTGTTAAACAAATCAGCTACATCCACCGGCTGGAGTGGGCCTGAATCCCCGGTCTGTAGTAGCTGGAGTGTCTGGGGAGGGCCTGCTGCCATGGGTGAGAAGTCCAGGCCAGCCAGTGAGCATCCTATGAGGGACTCAGTGGAAGCAGGAGATGTGGAGTCAGTAAGCTGGTGTTGCACAGCCATGTCTTGTGGCAGTAGGGAGGGTGAGGCTGCGTCCTGCATGTCAGTGTGACTCACTGAGGTAACACAGTGAGGAGCCGTCGCCATCTTGGCCGTTCCGGGCCGGGTCTGTGTCGCTTCAAATTCTGGCCGGAGGTTACGTCTCACGGCCTCGGAGTACATCGGGGGGGGTCCCTGGGGGTTCCGCAGCTCGTGGGGGGAGATCCAGACTGTCTAGACCGTTCGGTCTGTCCGCAATGCGGCCGATGCTGCTGGGGCGGAACGGAGCTCCCGGACTAAGCGTCCATGTTAGGTGCTGCCGCGCATGCGCCCCCATAATTGGAATTTAAAGTATCAATTTAAATGAAAATCGTTGTTAAAGCGTATTGTTTTGATTTCAATTAGTTCATATCACCAATTCCTCCTTTCTCTTCTCCTTATCATCCCGTCTGCAACCTACTCTATTCCCCTGCATTCTTTCCTAAAGTCTTTCCTTATCCTTAACTGACCTTGGTTGCTCAGTTCCACCTCTGGGCACCCCTATTGGGAGCAATCTGTGCCCATTGTGGGACATATGAGGACAGAGGAGACAAAAGCATGTCGGGTCTGCCTAGTTGGTTTGAAAAAAGGTGTAACTGTGAAACCTATCAGGTCTCAGAAAGGCAGCAAGGGATCATTCAGATCATTAGTGATCCCTTGGGTGGTAGAGAGGGTCCTACGAGGGAGGGGGAAGGGGGAAAGAGTGATGGAAGAACAATGTAAGCCCAAAGATAATTTCATGGATTAAGCAGTTGATTGTGTGTGCACTGTCTCCCCAGTCCTTTGAGGGGTGGGGTCAGTGGAAGTGTGCGGGATGTGGGTCGATTTGAAATGGGTCCAGCAGGCCCATATATGTTCATACTTGGATGGTGTATCATTGGATTGATGTATAAGGTGTTTCATTTCAGCTATTCTGTCTACTCTCCGGATCCATTCCTGAATAGTAGGGGGGGAGGTGTCTCTCCAGTGGACAGGGATGCATAAGGTAGCTGCGTTGATGAGGTGGAGAACCAGAGATTTCTTGTAGGTGTGTTGTGGAAGTGAGGTGTGATGAAGTAGGTATTGGGCCGGGGTGAAATCAGACGAGTAAGTCGTAATCTGTGTAATTAGTCGATGTATGTCTATCCAGTAGTTTTGAATAAGGGGACAATCCCACCATATGTGGAGGAGAGTGCCCCTGGATGCGTGACAACGCCAGCAGAGGGGGGGAAGGTTTGGGTGGAATTTGTGTATCCTATCTGGAGTTCTGTACCATTTCGTAAAGATTTTATATCTGTTTTCCTGTGTGGAGATATTGAGAGAACCCTTGTGTAAATGAGTAAGGGCATGTTGCCAGTCTTCTGCAGTGAGGTCTAGATTTAAGTCCCTTTCCCATTGTAAAATCAGACTTTTCGGATTTGATTTCTTGTGATGTGAATAAGAGTTTATATATAGACGAGATAAGGTGTCTTTGGGGCTCTGGGTTATTGCAAAAGCTTTCAAAGGGTGTAAGATCTCTGTGTAAGTCTGCAGTAGGTTGGATGCTATTAGCGAAGTGGCGTATCTGCAGGTATTTATAAAAGGGAATGTGGTAGTCTGGAAATGTCCGAGTCATGGTCTGGAAAGACATGAGAGTACCCTGTTGGAACAATTGGTATAGTTTAAGGTTGGGGCGATTCATATCCGTCGTTGGGGTCTTGGTATGCATTCCTGGTATGAAGTCAGGGTTGTTTTCCAGAGGTGTCAAGGGACCCGGTGTGGGTGTCAATTGGAGTAGTTTGCAGGCTGCTTTAAAAGTGTTTAGAGTTGCATTGATGAATTGGTTATGTGTAGCCCCCTCAGGTATTTTATTTTGCTTAATCCATGGTAAAAGATGTAGAGGTATTGCGGTAAAAGCATTTTCTGCGTGTATCCAGTCTTTGTTAGGCCTGTTATTGTGCCAGTCAACTATCCTAGCGAGGTGACAGACCCAATAATATTTTTGTATATCTGGTATGTGTAAGCCTCCTTGGAGTTTAGAAGACGTCAATCTGTTCCAGTTCAGTCTGGGTTGTTTGGAAGACCATACAAAGTTCCTACATGTTCTCTTAAGTATGCCAAAGAAGGAAGGAGGGAGTTGTATAGGGATGGTTTGGAATAAGTAGAGCAATCGCGGAAGTATGTTCATTTTAAGGATCGCCGTCTTTCCGAACCAGGAAAACGGTCCCGAGCTCCATTTTTTTAGATCTGCTTGAACGGTTTGTAAGATGGGTAAAAAGTTTAGTTTATATAGGTCTGTCAATTTGGAGGGTATTTTGATGCCAAGATACGTGAGCGCATGAGGTTCCCAGTCAATCGGGAAGTTAAGTTTACATTGTGTGACTATTTCATCAGGTAGAGATATGTTTAGTGCTTTGGACTTAGAGAAATTTATTTGTAGGTTAGAAAGAAATTCGAAGTGAGTAAATTCTTTAAGTAGGTTAGGAATGGTAGTGAGCGGGTCAGTGAGGAACAGTAGGATATCATCCTCATAAGCGGCTATTTTAAAGTGTTTATTGTCAATTTCCAACCCTTTGATGTTCGGGTTATCCCTAAGTTTGCGGAGGAATGGTTCTAGAGTGATAATGAAAATTAGTGGGGATAAGGGGCATCCCTGTCTGGTACCATTGGACACGGAGAAGGCGCTCGACAGGCGACCATTCACCCTCACCTTTGCTGTGGGGGAGGAGTACAGTGTCATGATCATTTGGAGTAAATGTGGAGGTAAACCTATGGAGCGCAGGGTAGCTTCCATAAAGTCCCATGCCACCCTGTCGAACGCCTTCTCCGCATCGAGGGACAAGAGGAAGCCTTTGGAGTTAGAGGTAGTGATCCAATGGTGGACGTTTAGCGCTTTGGTGGTGTTGTCTCGGGCCTCGCGACCGGGGACGAAACCTACCTGTTCTGTGGATATTAGTTTGGGAAGTAGAGGTAATAGACGGTTGGCGATGGCTTTGGCAAACATTTTGATATCTACGTTTAGTAGAGAGATAGGGCGATAGTTGGTGACCATGGTTTCATCTTTACCTGGTTTCGGGATAAGGGAGATGTGTGCTTCTAATGTGTCTCTGATAGCGATACTGGAAGGCGGGAAGTTGTTATACGCTTTAGCTAGAGGTGGGATTAAAATGTCAGTAAAGGCTTTGTAGTATCCTACCGTAAGTCCGTCTGGACCTGGACTTTTGCCTGGTTTCATTTGTTTTAAAGCTAGTGTAAGCTCCTTTATCGTTAGAGGAGAATCTAGTGCCTCTGATTCCTCTGCCGTGAGTGGGGTCGGGGCGTACTGGGCTAGGAATTGGTTGATAGCTTCCTGTCTATCCTCTAGGGAATTTGGCGTATGGGAGGGTCGTAAGTTATATAATTTTGTGAAGTATTGGACAAATTGATGTGCTATGGCTTCAGAGGTAGCATGACGTGTACCAGAAGGGTCTTTGATTGTGTGTATGGTATGTGCTGCTCTCTTGGCCTGCAGTGCTCTTGCGAGGAGCTTTCCTGACTTATCACCAAATTCATAAAAACATTTCCGCTGTAAAATGTATTTGCGCTTTAATCGTTTGTGCAGTTCTTCTAGTAAATAATTTCTGGCTTGCGTTAGGTCGGTAAGGGCCTCAGAAGCTAAGAATTGCTTGTGTTTTTGTTCTAAATGCGCGATAAGTTCATAAGCTCATCTATTTTCGCTTTTCGAAGTTTGGTGCATTGTGCAGCTGCAGAGATGAGTATGCCTCGTACAAAACATTTGTGGGCTGCCCATACCACTTCAGGTGTGGACTCTCCCTCGCCATTTTCCATGAAGTACTTGGTAAGTTGATGGGAAATCGAGTTTGTGACAGCAATGTCAGATAGGAGGGAATTATCTAAACGCCATATTGGGGTGTGCATTCTTTTAGCAGGCAGTTGTAAAGTTAATGATATGGGACTGTGATCTGATAGGACCGTGGGTTCAATGAAGGATTTTTTAACCATTGGTAGGTCGTTTTGGGAAATGAAAAAATAGTCTAACCGTGAGTACTTAGAGTATGGTGGGGAGTAAAAGGTGAAATCTTTTTCATTAGGGTACAGAGTACGCCAGGTATCGTGCAATAGTAAGCCTCTCAGTTGCTGTTTTATGGCCCGAAGGGCTCCGTATGTGAGGGAAGAGTGACCATTGGATGTATCGAGATTAGGGTTTAACGGGACGTTAAAGTCACCTCCAAGTATTAACAAACCTGATCGAAAAGACGTGAGTGTCTGAAGAGTGTCGCGGAAAAAGGAGACTTGTCGCGAATTTGGAGCATACAGGTTTGCTATAGTTATTGGTTGCTCATGTAGGGTGCCTTTTAAAAAAATTTATCTCCCAAGGGGGTCCCTATGGGTATCTGAAACAATAAGTGGGCAATTTTTAGATATGAGGATGCACACCCCTTTCGATTTGGCCTCATCATTAGATGCGTGATAAATTGTCGGGAAATGCCGGTCCTGTAATTTGGGAATTGTGTCTGTTCTGAAATGTGTTTCTTGGATCAGAGCAATATGGGTCCGGGACTTGTGTAGAGAGGAAAGTAAGAGGGAACGTTTTTCTGGTGTGTTAAGACCGCGTATGTTGATGGATTGAAGATTTAGAAGAGCGGGAGATAGCTCCTTGTCAGCTGGTGCGTGATTAAGATCCATAGCCTTCAATCACAACAAAAAAAAAAAGGGGTTTTTGATTATCCGAAGAGATTACGGAGATAATCAATACCTTGATTATCCCGTCTTCTCGAGTCTAGAAAAGGGATCGGAATAGTACAGCGTGGGTGCAGCGCCTATCCCGTAGGAAACGGGTTATTATACTGCACCGTTGCTGTGCGGGGGTTGGTGTAGACCTTACACGAATGAGGTGGTGTGTAAGTGAGAGGGGTGTAGGCCCCGCCATCACGTGACCATGAAAGTTAAATGAAGGAGGGGTACACTAATAGTTCACTAGCCGTTGACGTTGGGGATCACCGGGGAGGGCAAAAGAGGTGATGGTTGAATCACCTCAGTGACCCTGAAGAACATCCAGTATGTGCTTTACTCGAGATAGAGTACCATGTTTTCTTGTTCTGTTAAGAGTCACTCAGACCTCTGGAATCGCAGCATTGTCTGCGGGGATATGCAGCAAAGATTCCAGGGTGTGAGATTGAGCATAAGATATAATCTATATAGTATAGTAAATGAGCTTAAGACCTACTCTATGCTTAAGTCTACTAACCATTACAGTATAAGGCTGAACATACCTTTGAAAAACATTAGTTGAACTTTAGAATTTAGACAAAATGCAGTCCATACCAGTAGTGAATGCCTCAGGTAAAGTACTCTATGAGGCGTACCTGTGAAGAAAAAGGGGTTAGCGGAATCATCTGTAGCTAGTCAGCAGCTTTGGTAGTAGGCATCTTCAGCTATGTTGTGTGTCCTTATTTCCCAGAAAATCTTGATATCTTGAGTATCCGCTGTTATTCTGAGATCAAAGTGTGAAGTGGGATGTCCTTCAGCATTGGGGATCGGAAATCCATCGGCCGGTCGGTCTGGTGGTATCAGTGTTCCCATGAGATTAAGCAAGCAAGGCTGTAGGACATGGTGGTCATCTTTTCTTGGCCGTTAGTTTTTTAGGTCCGGTACAAACGTGTACCGCGGTGTATGCTGCGATTGAGCCATATATCGGATAAACTCTTCCCGAACTTCTTAGAAGGTGGCGGCTCACTGGGGGAAGCATGACTTCCGTGTATAGTGGGAATCCGGAACTTGAAGACCTATTGCCTTTGTTGAGACAGGGACTGTGAGGTGCGCTAATCAGGGGGCACTTGTTCTTTCCGCTGCCAGCAGGAGGGCAGGTGTTCATTTCCGGGATCAGCGCTAAAGGCATTATGGGGGTTGTAGGCAGCCGCTCATACCTCAATCCTTCTAGGCATGGGGTATGCCGCTAAGGGGGAGCAAACAATCCCATTGGCGGATTCCATACAAGGCCTAACGGTCTGCACTTACGCAGCAAATCTAGCCCTGTGATGACCGTTTTAGGAAAGTTATCAGCAGTTGAGCACAAGCACTCGCTATTCTGTTTTAATAAAGATAAAGATAACTGTTCGCCTAACATGGCATAACTATGTGGTTGGGCATCTGTGACATTAGGCGCTTCTCTAACCTTTTATCGGTCCCGTCTGGCTCTACTCGAGGTGGGCGAGGTTGCTGCACCGAATTCCCGACGATGATAGCGGGAGGTGCCGTGGTACGTCGGGGCAGAAGGCGACCGTCTCCTCCTGTGTCCTGCATTCAGGGCCTCCATAGGTTCTTCAGGCTGGCGTTCTCTACGGACAGCCGAGCGGCGAAATTCCGCATACCACTCCGGTACCTCCACGACGGGGATGTTCAAGGTTTCACAGAACTGGGGAAGATCCTCAGGTACTCTGAGGAGTGCTGAGCGCCCTTGCGAGGATGTCGCGAGGCAGAAGGGGAACTTCAATTTGTACGGTATGCCTCTGGTACGTAAAGTGTCTAGGAGCGGCTTCAGGTCTCTGCGGTGCTGTAGGGTTATGCCAGAAAGATCCTGAAAGATTTGTACCGTCTTTCCTTCATGGACGATTTGCGGGATGCTCCTGGCCTGGCGTAAGATGTCTTCCTTAACCTTGTAGTCCACCAGACAGCAAATCACGTCCCTAGGGGGCTCAGTGGCTTTTCCTTTGGGTCTCAGTGCGCGGTGGATCCGTTCGAATTCAACCGGTGTCTGCTGCGGCCTATGCATTATACCATTGAACAGGCTAGTTACTGAGGGCAAGAGTTGATCCCCCTCAATCGTCTCAGGGAGCCCCCGTATCCTTAGGTTCCGTCTTCTGCCCCGGTTATCGAGGTCTTCGAGATGCTTCTGCATATCCCTCATTTGGAGGGTATGTGTGTCT
The DNA here is from genome assembly GCA_037952925.1 of Lithobates clamitans. Lineage (NCBI taxonomy): Eukaryota > Metazoa > Chordata > Amphibia > Anura > Ranidae > Lithobates > Lithobates clamitans. Next base: position 691,350 of record JBBGZY010000799.1, read on the forward strand.
ACTTGTCTGGTGGTTTTGCGGATTTGAAGGTCTTGCTGCTCTGCCGTTCGTTCTGTCAGCGCTACCCTGTCAGTCAAGGCACGGATATCTAAACGGAGTTCAGATACGGCTGCTGCAAGGGCGTCTTTTATGTCCGTGGCGATCATCTGTAAGTCGCTTATGTTTAAATGATGCCGGGGGAGCTCTTCTGTGACATTCTCCCCTATTTGGCTATTAGGTAGGGCTACTGATGGTGTGCCCTGTGAGGAAGATGCTGCCTGGGCGCTTCTGTGGCGGGAAGACGCCATGTTTCCTCTGCTCGATCGGAACATGTCAGGGATATTGTGCCCGGGGTTGTCAGGCTGTTCCCTCGGCGATCTGGAACGGGATGCGGATGTGTTCCTGGATGCGGTCCCCATGTTTTAGGAAGGTTGTAGCTCGGTTTAGCCTCCGTTATACTGATCGTAGGTCGTGTGATGGCGGGAGCTGAGGAGTTAAGCTGCCATCTTCATGGAAGGTCAGGCCACGCCGGAAGAAAAAGGTTAATGAAAGTGACTCACCAAGTTTAGTGAGAGTAAGGTCCACTTGGTATTAGGAAGGGTGGAAGAAAAATCAGTTGAGGTGTTCTTGAATTAGCAAGATGGCCACCGTCTGCTATATGTAGGCCAGAGCCTCAGCCTTTCCTAGGTGGTGGTCTGAAGAAAAGGTGGCAGGCTGTGGGTGTCCGAGATCTGCTTTTCCTAATCTTTTCCGGCCTTCAGGGTCTCTACAGCATGCCTCTATCATTCGGATGTGTCTGTAATAGGAGGGGCCAGGTTGGCTATCGCTTGTACTGCCGATTGCGGAACTCGAGCCCTGGGACGCTGGAGGCTTCACAGGCCTCAAGATGGTGGCGGGCCGCTAGTGGTCGTAGGTATTTTCCACTGTGTTTGCCAGCCTGTACTGTGTCCGTACCCCTACCGAACCTCCCCCGGGAGAATATTAATATCTTTTGGCGATTCGATGTCTCTTAATTCGGCCGATCACGGCACTCGAGCCCGGGGATGGTGAAGGCCTGTGGGCCGCAAGATGGCGGCGAGTCTCTGTTATGAGGAGCCGGCCGCGGCCTAATAGCAACTCAATCAGCCAGCCAAACTCAATAATTTCCCCAGGAGCAGATGTATCAGGTGTCCAGTGACTAATGTGAAATTTTGAGGCACACCAAGTTATGGAATTCGTAGGATGGCGTTGGATTGGCGGACACGTCCCCACGTCATTTTTTTTAATTTATTTTGGTTCGGGGTTTCCCTGTGGGGAATTCCCATGCCGTTTTTATCAATGAACTTCTATGTGTATTGTCGGCAATGCAAAAGCCGCGGGTAGTTTTAAATGGGTTTTTTCCTTCCAAATGTCATTTTGCTGTCAGACTGTTCTAAACACGGGAAACATGCTCCCCTTTACAGGCATACTATAGACACCCCCCAGGTATGAAATTTAAAGGGATATTACACTTTTATTGTTTGACTTTAAGCATTATTAAAATCACTGCTCCTGAAAAAACGTCCGTTTTTAAAACTTTTTTTTGCATTGATCCATGTCCCCTGGGGCAGGACCCGGGTCCCCAAACACTTTTTATGACAATAACTTGCATATAAGCCTTTAAAATTAGCACTTTTGATTTCTCCCATAGACTTTTAAAGGGTGTTCTGCGGCATTCAAATTTGCCGCGAACACCCCAAATTGTTCGCTGTTCGGCGAACTTGCGAACAGCCAATGTTCGAGTCGAACATGAGTTCAACTCGAACTCGAAGCTCATCCCTACTCCTGAGTTGTTGCGCTTATACTTATACTACCACACAGCTGATCTAGCTGAGCCCTGACAAGATAGGAAAGCAGTTTTTGGCGCCAATCCACCCCACTTAAGGGTGCTGTCAGTAGCAAACATTTCTGGATCCTCATTTGGAGATTACTCTCCACAAGGGTGGCTGTTTGTAATCAAGGAAAGAGCATTTGTGGTTGGTCTTTGACATTTCCCGCCATCATTAAGGTAAACTGCAACAATTTTTGAGATGGTTTGGTGGAAATGGCATGTGTAACTACTAGAAGAGGGAGTTAGGCTTTTTTTTTTTTTTTTTCACCAAAAGAAATTTTATTGGAGAGAGAGTAAATCAATCACAATAACAGAATTATCATACATACATTCATGAGTCACAGAGTAAATGTACAAGTGAACAATGAACAATAGTTGCTGTGTACAAAACATTTACATCTGACATTGGGTCATGACATAGATTCTTTTGAGTAAACAGTTTGAAATCCAGAGGGAGGTTGTTAGGCAGTATGAAAAGATTCCATTTACATTAGCCTTAGGTTGTGTAATTCTAGGTATCAATGCACATTGTTCCATCTTGTGGTAAAGCTTTTCAAAGAAGGTTACAAATGTTTGAGTAATGGCATGGATGTCTGCATGACAATTCGGTCTGTAAGTGTGTGACATTGCTGTCCGGATGCCCTGCATGGACAACCGACTAGTAACAAGTGAGATTGGGTTTCAGTGGAAATCAAGAGACGAGGGGGTGAAGGGTCAGGGTGGTAGATTAGAGGGGGTGTGGGAGGGTGGTGATGGGATGGTGATGGAGAGGAAAGGTCTCAGGGAATTAAGTTATGGTGGTTGCTTCCTCGGTCTCCACTAATTAGTAGGTGGTTTTGGTATGTTATCGCTTTTGGGTGGTGGGGGATAGGCATGTAAGATATCTATTATCTGAGATGAATCACAGCGAATGGTGAACAGCAACATGCGGTCTCCCATACTCGTCTCTTGGATAGGGGTGGGAGGCCCATGTCTTCTGAAAAGGGAGAATGGAGGGGAAAAGAGAAAAAAAAAAGGAAAAGGAAGAAAATAAGGGAGGGGAGTGAATGGATGTGGGTGGCCATGTTGTTGAATACTTATGTGTATGTCATATATGTGTATGCCATGGTCATGGGTTAATTCTTCAGTGTGCGATACCTGTCGGTTGTTTGAAAATACTTCCAACAGGCCCATGTCTTAGTGAATTTGGCTGGGGAATCACGAGCAATGGCAATGAGTTCTTCCATTTCGGCTATCTTATCGATTTGTTTGCACCATTCTGAAATGGTCGGAATGCCAGGAGAGCCCCAGTGCCTAGGAATGCACATTTTAGCCGCATTGAGTAGGGGTAAGATCAGGGTCTTACGATAGTGGTGAGCTGGTATGTCAGAGAGATGAAATAAGCATTGGGCTGGTTTGTGGTCTAAGGTGTATGAGGAGATTAATTCTGTGAGTTCTCGAACCTGTAACCAAAACGGTTGGATTATTGGACACGACCACATAATATGTAGCAGTGTACCTGGTTCTTCGACACATCTCCAGCATTTGTTGGGATAGGAAGAGTTGTATTTGTTTAAGATTGCTGGGGTTTTGTACCAGCGGGTTAGGGTCTTGTAATTGTTTTCCTGAATGGAAACGTTTAGGGATCCCTTATGGGTGATTGTTAATATCTGTTCCCATTGGTTTTCTGTTAACTCTAAGTGTATGTCTCTTTCCCATGACTTGGAGGCTTGCCCATCTTTAGGGGAGATATCTGCGGATAGCATAGTGTATATATTGGAAATCAGATGTTGTTGGGGGTTGGACTGGGAGCATAGATGTTCAAATGGGGACAACGGTCGTGTGATAGAGGAGTTGCGATTGATTTCTTGTAAGAAATGGCGGATTTGGAAGTAGGTCCAGAGCGGGATAGGGTTGTTGGTATGAGTGGGGGTTAATGTGAGACGATCTAGGAAAGAGCCGTAGAGGAAAAGTTGGTGTGCTAGTATTTCTGGGTGTTGCCAATGCTGTATTAATATTTGCGCAGACATACCAGGGAGGAAGGCAGGGTTGAGTCTTACAGGAGTTAGGGGTCCTGGCACGGAAGAGATATGTAGTTTTTTACAAGTTTCCTTAAAAGTGCAGAGTGTTGGGTCAATAAGAGGGTGTTCCTTTGAGGGGGGGTATATGGTTAGGTGATAGCCAGGGTGTGGATTGTAGTGGTATGGGGGATATTGAGTTCTCTAGGCTGACCCAATCTTTGCGTTGATTGTGTAATGCCCAGTCCACAATTCTAGTGAGATTGCAGGCCCAGTAGTATTTCTTGAGGTCCGGAAGACCAATGCCTCCTTTCATTTTTGGTCATGTTAGGATAGCATATGCAATTCTCGGATGTTTTTGCCCCCATAGGAATCTAGTAGATATTCTTTTGTAAGTTAGAAAGAAAGATGGGGGAAGTTTTATGGGGACAGTTTGTTGGATGTATAAAATGCGAGGCAGGATATTCATTTTTAGAATCGCCGCGCGTCCGAACCAGGAGAATTGTGGTTTGTTCCATTTTCTAAGATCATCAGAGATAGTTTTGAGAGTGGGCAGGTAGTTCTTGGTGTAGAGATCTGTGAGGTTCGCTGTTAGGTTAATCCCTAAATATTTAATAGCATCATGTCGCCATTGGAAGGGGAAGTTTATTTCACACTGTGTGACTGTTTCTTGTGGGATGGTAATATTAAGGGCATGGGATTTGGAAAGGTTGATTTTGAAGTTAGAAAGGTGTTGGAAGAGTTTGAAGTCTTTTAGTACGTTTGGGATTGAAATATGGGGGTCGCTAAGGGAAAGTAAAATATCATCGGCAAAAGCCGCTAGCTTATAAGTGTGATTCGCTATGGGTATTCCTTTAACATTCTCGTTGTTTCTAAGGCAGTTCAGGAGAGGTTCTAGGGTTAGTACGAAAAGAATAGGGGAGAGTGGACATCCCTGTCTAGTCCCATTAGTTATGGAGAAGGCGTTTGACAGATGGCCGTTAATCCGGACCCTAGCAGTTGGCGTTGTATATAGGGACATTATTGAGTTGAACATTCGATCTTGAAGTCCTAAGCGTCTCAGTACTGCTCCCATGTAGTACCAGGCCAATCTGTCAAACGCCTTCTCCACGTCCAATGACAAAAAGAACCCTTTATGTTTGTTGATGGTCATCCAGTGATGCAGATTTATAGCCTTAATAGTGTTGTCTCTTGCCTCCCACCCCGGAATAAATAATAACCTAAATATTAATTATCTATACACCCAATATACATTAATATACTCGAGTCACGGCACCAGTGTAGTGATCGAGTATATTAATGTATATTGGGTGTATAGATAATTAATATTTAGGTTATTATATAATGATGATGATGTAAGTACTCTTCCCCAGCAACCCAATTCTTCCAGAGAGATGCACTTTATTGACTTCCAACACAGAACAAAGTCCAAAGCCCACAGATGACAAAGAAATCCGACAGAGGAGATATAATTCAGAACCCCATGTCTTAGGTCCGAGTGTGCATACACAGACCAGCCTAACCTTCAAAAACACTAAATGCCAGCTTGAATGTCCTCCATGAAATACTAGTCCACTAGGAGGGAGTTTCTGCTAGGTCAACCCAAAATACTCTTTGATCTTATTGTTACCCCGTCAAGTCTAATTACCATCAATAAATACTTCTACTATGGTCCTTTAAACAATGTACCCTTTGAAGTGTTCAATTAGGTTTCCAGACCATACCTCACCTCACACACCTAGGTAGACTTGCATAAGATCAACACATCAAAGAGTCTTCAGCTGTCCCCTTGATATGTTAAAATTCAGTTGGACAAATCAACCAGTCAATTGAATTCTGGCCTGGTCAATATTGACTGCATGTGTACATACACACAACAATGTTCCACATAAATCGGTGAACATAATACAACATATACAACAGATTCTGGAATATTTATTATGAGGGGCAGAGAAGAACGTGTAATCCTTTTCATTGGGATGAAGGGTGCACCATGTGTCATGTAAGAGTAGTTCTTGAAATTGCAGTTTGATATGGCGTAGGGTTCTATAGGGCAATGAAGTGGTGCTTGATGAGGTATCCAACAGTGGGTACAGGGCAACATTAAAGTCTCCACCAAGAATGGTTATTCCAGTAGAAAAGCCTATTAAAAGTTGGGAGATCTGTCTAAAGAAGCTCGCTTTTGCAGAGTTGGGGCTGTAGATGTTGGCCAGGGTTACAGGTCATCCTAGAATTTTCCCTTTTAAAAGAATGTATCTGCCTTCCTTATCTATTAGCGAATCCGTGTGTTTCCAGTTTAAGTTTTTGGAGATCAGGATTGAAACTCCCTTAGTCTTTGTGTGAGTTGGTAGAGTGATAGGAGGTTGGAAACAAGTGGTTTGTGAGTTTAGGAATCTTATCTGTGTGAAAATGCGTTTCTTGTAGGAAGACGACGTTAGCTTTTAATTTTGCATCTGGGATAGGACCTGGCTGAGCTTCTCTGGGATATTGAGACCTTTTGCATTCAGAGATGCTACTTTCAGCGTGGTATGTTTAGTGATAGGTTTTGTATATGGCATGCTGTGTTGGTGGTGAAGCTTTTAATAAGTGAGAAATTTAGGAGATTTTGTCTGTTATCTCACTTAAATGTGGATTAGGGTGGTTAATGGAAATACTGATTACCTAGTGGGTATGGTTGTGAATGTAATATTTGGGTAGTGGTGACTGAGGAGGCCAGAGGGGGGTGGGAGATGAGGGGGGGAGGAAACGAGTGGGGTAGAGAGGGTGTATGAGGGAGAGGGAAGGAGGTGTGGTAGGAGAGGGTTGTAGAGAATGAAGGGAAAACGACCGGGAGTGTTACCGGAGGTGAGGGGGGAAGGGAGAGAAGTATTCCGGAAGTAAGGAAAGGTGCCGAGACCTTCCTTATGAAGTGTCACTTGGTCCGGTAGGGGTCAGCGGGAATGAGTATATTCCCGTTGTGTGGAGAATTGGAAGGAGCCGGTATGGTACAGCAGAAGCAGTATGCAGATCCCAATTGCTGAGATGGTTAACAAGATAGGTCTGGAATAACATAAGACAGGAATATAAATAAAAACCACGCCCCCCCCAGGCTTTTATTTATATTCCTGTCTTATGTTATTCCAGACCTATCTTGTTAACCATCTCAGCAATTGGGATCTGCATACTGCTTCTGCTGTTTTTGAGAATGTGCCAGGGAGATTTCTCCTAGGTATGTGACATACTATGGATCAGTTGATGCACTATATGAGATTTCTTTGGTAGAGATATATTATTTATCTTCTCTTTTGTTGCAGTGCAATATGGCGGGATATGTGACCAATATATGATAAGAAAGCTGCGCTAAAAAAAGAGAAGTATGTCCAAAAGGTTATGAACATCCAATGGAATCACTTAAAATCTTGCAAACACCCTGGTGTACACACATAAACAAGGTGAAGGGCCTGACCACCGTAGCTGTAGATTAGGCTTACCAGACAGCAAACAATAAAAACAGATGGCTTACAACCCAGCCAGGGCTTTACAATTTGCAGATGATCACAATGGGGATGGTGATTTAGATGGTTGACCTTTCTCACTTGCTCCGGCTAAGGTATCCATTCTCTCAGTGTGGGAGAGCTGCTTGCTGATTAAAACCAGGGAGCGATGGATGTTGGCTGAGTACACCTGGACTGGTGGATAAGGTCAAAGGCAGGGTCTGGAGGTGTGCGGTCAGAGATCGGCCCACAAGTGGCATCAACAATGCAGGAAGCTAGGCATATGTACAATCACTACAAGAACTCTGCTGGCTGGAGTGTAGTACTCCTACCAGTGGAAGCCGGCCATAAGGTGATGCAGTATGGAGTAGGTGGTACAAGTAACCAGGTGTGATGTCTCTGTCTCACTGAGTCTCGTTGTAGCAGTCCCATCAGCCAGTCAACAACATTGGTGTACCTTAGCCGGAGCGAGTGAGAAAGGTCAACCATCTAAAGCACCATCCCCATTGTGATCATCTGCAAATTTTAAAGGCCCTGGCTGGGTTGTAAGCCATCTGTTTTTACTGTTTTACTGTTTTTTCCGTTTGTGTGGAGAATTGGAAGGAGCCAGTATGGTACTAGTAAGTTGGAAAGTAGAGTCCCCTGGTCCTTAGAGGAGAGCAATAGCATTAGGTGGAGGAGCCTTTGGATTCTGATACTATATAAAAAGACAGTGGTTCAACAGATGGGGAGCTTGGCTGCAGGGTGGAGGGAGATTGCTAGATAGGGTATGGTATGAGGACATCTTGGGGCTAGGTATATCAGGTTGTTTGATAATGGGACATCGTCAGCATTTTGTGAGTGGATATCTATCAGTTAAAGTTAAAGTGTGTTTGGCTCCATTATGGAACTAGAAGTGTCTTCTCTATCAGTATATCATTATTATGTTAAGTGAGTATTTTGCATTCACTACATCTATTTTGCTGTGGTATCAGATCCTGTCTAGAGTAAATCTTTGGTGCGTGTGGCCGAGTCCCTCCTTGTCTGTGAACATGTTCCTGAGAGTTGGTTGTAAGAATAGGCCGGTCTTATTCACCTGGCCGGGTGTTTGCCAAGAAAGTGATTGAGTAGGGTATGTAGTGCAGGTGAGGTGTAGAGGTCGGTCCCACACGACAGAGATCCCCTGAGATTTCTTTGCTAAGCTGCTTTTCAGAACATTAATAATAGAGAACAAAGACAGTATTTAACTGAGATTAATTAAACATTTGTTAAATAAATGTAACTAAGTAGGGAGAAGTATTATTCTCTGACATAGAAACGTAACAAGTGCAAACATAAAACGGTATCAGTAAACAGGTATCTATAACCAGCATGCCATTTAACTTTCTTTCAAGGGTCCTGGCTCAGCTATAAATTTTTGTCTCAACTGGAGATCTTGGATTACTCTTGCAAGTCCTCGAGTTTGGGCGAAGGGTGAGTTCATACAGGAAGTGTGGTTATCAGAGTATTGAGTAGATAGGAAATAGCCAATTTTGACCAAGTTATTGGTTGCTTTGGTTACTAGACCTTTTATTTATTTTTTATTTTTTTTATAGCTATTTTGTTATTTTTTATCAGGGAGTGGGGAAAATAAATGTTTTCAGAGGTGTCCCCTTATTATAAGAGGAGAGTTGTTTGGGGACATATAGTAAGGGAAGGAGTATCAATGATAATTGGTCTTATAGTCCGCATGAAATCACCCTCCTGAATAGGAGTTTAAGTATATATTGTATAGTCCCAATGACCAGTGTTTCAATATAGGCCTGTAGGATAACACAGGGAAGTCTTTTTTTTCCCCCTCCCCTTCCCCCCAGGGAACTCCCTTTATGGAATCCATTGTCAGGAATATAAATCAATCACTGGGATAGTGGGGGAACTGGAAAGGAGGTGGTTGAGGGGGAAGGAAGCTATGGGAATGGAGGAGGGGATGGCAAGGGGAGATCTTGCTTATAAAATTATTTAGCAGTTTTAAAGATTGTTCATCATTCAGCAGGCATATTTATACTTGCGTGATGAGAGTCAAGTTGGGAGTATGTAGTCTGCGATGCAAAGGTTACCATTCATCGCTTCCAGTGGGGGTGTTTAGACATCTTGGTAGGTTTCTGTTTCTTGAGCAGGTGCTGTATGTTGGTGATAAGAAAAGGTTCACCTCTGGCTGAGGGAAAGTCATAAAGTCAGAGTACGTGCCAGCTGTTAAGTTTAGAATGATGTAAAGATGTTGGATTGGTCAATTGGGACAAGGATCAGTTCATCTCCGGTGTCGAGGTTCTGCGAGCAGAAAACTGTTTGTTGGAAATCCTGAGAGCCAGGTAGCCTCAAGAGCTAATCATGAAGTGCCTGGCTAGATGAGTTTGGGTGAGAGAATGGAGAAGGGAAGGTCATTCTTCATTCTGGACCCCCCATGGCGGGGCCTTCTGTGTGCAGGGGAAGCTGTAGGGCTGTTATTTGCGGTGTTCCTGGATCCTGCAGATGTGTTGGTTCTGGGCGAGTTGGATCTGCGTCTGCGGATGTGGAGCTCATCCCGGTCTTGTATGGCATCTGTCGACGTGGATCTCCTGAGATGAGGAGGTTGGATGGTTCTGTACCAATCAGGTAATTCAATGTGGGGTATGTGCAGTGTCTCACAAAACGCATTGAGATCTTCTGGTACCCTCAGGTTAGCTGTGCGGCCTTGTGCTGAGGCCGAAAGGAAAAAGGGAAATTTCCAGCGGTACTGGATTCTATTTGTTCTCAACAGGTCAAGGAGGGGGCGCAGATCCCTTCTATTCTGGAGAGTAATGGGTGATAAGTTCTGGAAAATTTTTATCTCTGTGCCTTGGAACAATAAGTTGCGACGGTCCCTGGACCTGCGCAAGATTTCCTCTTTTAGTTTGAAGTTGACCAAACAGCATACTATATCCCTAGGAGGGTCAGTGTCTCTTCCTTTGGGTCTGAGAGCTCTGCGCAGACGTTCATATTCAATGGGGGATTCAGGGGGTCTGCCTAGAAGATCATTGAATACGGCTATAGTGGCCTGGGCAATTTGGGTATGATCGACCGATTCTGGCATGCTGCTTACCTGTATGTTGTGTCGTCGGCCATGGTTGTCCAGGTCCTCCATGTATCTGTGCACATCTCTGAGCTGGTTAGCTTGGGAGGATGTTTGAAGCTGATGTATGGCATTTTCATTGCGCATTGTTGTTTCTTCTATTTCATCCATGCGCATTGTCATGGAATGGAGGTCCCTCCTGAGGTCTGTGATGGCCGTTGCTAGTGTGGCTTTTATATCCTGAGCCACAGATCTCAGGTCCCTGATGTTTATGGGCTGATCGGTACCCATGTTTGGTAGTGGAGGATGTGCCTGGCTTCTTCCTGACGGGCTTAGGCTGGAGGATCAGGCTGTTTCGGAGTAGGCCCGAGATGAAGCTGGGGTCTCGCGTGGCTGCATCCGGAAGATCTCCGGTATGCTACGGCCCGATTGTGAGTTGGATCCCCTGGGGGAACGGGATCGGGTCGGGGATGATTTCCCCTTCAGTTTCCCCAAGTCTGCGGGGGATGTAAGGCTCGCTAGGCTTTTGAGCTAATCCTCTGTAGACTGGAGCACGAGGATTAAACGTCCATTACAGTCCGGCTCCAAACCACGCCCCCCAGGCTTTTATTTATATTCCTGTCTTATGTTATTCCAGACCTATCTTGTTAACCATCTCAGCAATTGGGATCTGCATACTGCTTCTGCTGTTTTTTGAGAATGTGCCAGGGAGATTTCTCCTAGGTATGTGACATACTATGGATCAGTTGATGCACTATATGAGGTTTCTTTTGTAGAGATATATTATTTATCTTCTCTTTTGTTGCAGTGCAATATGGCGGGATATGTGACCAATATATAATAAGAAAGCTGCGCTAAAAAAAGAGAAGTATGTCCAAAAGGTTATGAACATCCAATGGAATCACTTAAAATCTTGCAAACATCCTGGTGTGCAAACATAAACAAGGTGAAGTGCCTGACCACTGTAGCTGTAGATTAGGCTTACCAGACAGCAAACAATAAAAACAGATAGCTTACAACCCAGCCAGGGCTTTACAATTTGCAGATGATCACAATGGGGATGGTGATTTAGATGGTTGACCTTTCTCACTTGCTCCGGCTAAGGTATCCATTCTCTCAGTGTGGGAGAGCTGCTTGCTGATTAAAACCAGGGAGCGATGGATGTTGGCTGAGTACACCTGGACTGGTGGATAAGGTCAAAGGCAGGGTCTGGAGGTGTGCGGTCAGAGATCGGGCCGCAAGTGGCATCAACAATGCAGGAAGCTAGGCATATGTACAACCACTACAAGAACTCTGCTGGCTGGAGTGTAGTACTCCTACCAGTGGAAGCCAGCCATAAAGTGATACAGTATGGAGTAGGTGGTACAAGTAACCAGGTGTGATGTCTCTGTCTCACTGAGTCTCGTTGTAGCAGTCCCATCAGCCAGTCAACAACATTGGTGTACCTTAGCCGGAGCGAGTGAGAAAGGTCAACCATCTAAAGCACCATCCCCATTGTGATCATCTGCAAATTTTAAAGGCCCTGGCTGGGTTGTAAGCCATCTGTTTTTATTGTTTGCTGTCTAGTAAGCCTAATCTACAGCTACGGTGGTCAGGCACTTCACCTTGTTTATGTGTGCACACCAGGGTGTTTGCAAGATTTTAAGTGCTTCCATTGGATGTTCATAACCTTTTGGACATACTTCTCTTTTTTTAGCGCAGCGTTCTTATTATATATTGGACTTTTTGTGTTATCGCACTGCATGCTGCTGCTCTCTTATTGGTGTATTCAATGACATATTTTTTCAGCGCGTTTTTTTCTTTTACGTATGGGATATGTGACCAATTAGCTTTAAACTACATATACTTGTATATGGGATCCCTGGTGGCTTTTGGGACAGCATTTCCTTGGCTGGTTTTAGATCTAGCTGATTGGGACAGACACTTGATCTACTTTGCAGTGCACTGGTGGGAATCTGTAAATGCCCTTTGGAGGCTTCTCAGAACCATTACTTACTAAATGTAAGTGTTTGAACCAATGTATAAATGAAATTGAAAGTCATATTTATTAAATGATTATCTATGAGTATATATTATTTGCATTTATTTTTCTTTACAGTAACTTAATTGCACCGACTTCCTCTTAATGGAAACCCCTGAAGAAGCTATCAAGCGAAATGCGTTGGACGATGCCTTTTCTCTCATCTATGTATTTTTGGTGTATGTTATCGGAGTCCGTGAGTGCATACATATATTATTATAGAGGAAACATTCCATCTTGATGCAGGGGTTGTCACAAGGAGGTTTCAGCACCTTTATGGTCCCAAATACCCAATTTCTTTCTGTTCTAGTCTGTCAACCTGTCATTGATTTGTACAGGCCGCTGCCCACGGCTGTACACAACACCTTTGACTCCTGGACACAGAAATACATTATGTGTATTTTCACTATGTGTGCGTAGTTGCCAGTTTAACGCCATATAGTTTTGTGCATTACTACAAGTTTAATGCCATTTACTTCTGTGTGCTTTACTGCCAGTTTAATGCCATATAGTTCTGTGTGCATTACTGCCAGTTTAACGCCATATAATTTTGTGCATTGCTGCCAGTTTAACACCATATAGTTTGTGTACATTACTGACAGTTTAACGTCATATAATTTTATGCATTACTGCCAGTTTAACACCATATAGTTTTGTGCATTACTGCAAGTTTAATGCCATTTACTTCTGTGTGCGTTACTGCAAGTTAAACCCACATAGTTTTGTGCATTACTGCCAGTTTAACACCATATAGTTCTGTGTGCGTTACTGCCAGTTTAAAGCCATATCGTTTTGTGCGTTCCTGCAAGTTTAACGCCATTTACTTCTGTGTACGTTAGTGCAAGTTTAACACCATTTACTTCTGTGTACGTTAGTGCAAGTTTAACGCCATTTACTTCTGTGTGCATCACTGCAAGTTTAATGCCATATAGTTCTGTGGGCAACTGTACGTTTGGTGCATTATATTGCAGTATATGATAGTGTATCCGTGGAGTGAGTCTGTGTAGTGTGAGTACTCAAATTAAAGTGCACCAAACACCACTTTACATTGATTAAAGTACATCTACGTGCAGATTTCCACTTCTTTTTTGCATTTGCTTATGAGCACCGCCCCCCCTCACAATAATGTCTGGGAAGACAAGGAGAGGCCGATGTTCCCTTGGCACTGTAAGGGGGCCAGCAACAAATGTGTCCACAGGCAAAAGTGGACGTGGTGATCAGTCCTTGGGCAGGGTATAATTTCCTCTGTTTAGAGGGTTTGCCTGTGCTATCTAGCCACAGCATGCAGAGGAAGTGGTGGACTGGCTTACTAAAACTTCCTAATCCTCTGTCACACAAGCAGAGACAAGTGTGCAGTCCCCTGCAGTTGCCAGAGTGGATAAACCTGCCTCCTTGTCCACATCTATTCCTGCCATAGTCCCAACATCAGCCATGGAGAAGTCAGCTGAGTTATTTGACCAGAGCAGTCCCATATTATGTAACCTGTGACGTGTGTAATATGTTCTCAGAAGTGTATATAGTTGCGTCAGCCTTTGCGTTACATTCAGTGAGCATAGGGGTACCACATGTTTAACAAGGCATTTAACGTCCAACCACTTAGCCGCTGGCAAGAGTACCTACAAGCCACACAAAAGGGGCACAAATCTGTCCCTCCTCCTCCTTACCCACTTCAGTCTGCCCTTGCTATACCGAGTCATTACCTCTCAGCAGCCTCCACTGACAGGGATTATGTTATAGCACAGGGTGTCCCAGGTCCTAGCAGCACACCTGCCAGCAGCACACCACCAGCTATAGACTGTATCTGGCAAATTTCTCTGCCCCATCTGCTGTAGCAGAAAAAAAAAACACCATCCCTTCCACCCACATGCCCAGCGTATAAAAGCAAACTTGTCAAAGCCATTGGCTCTCCAACTTCTGCCTTTCAGCCTGGTGGATTCTGCCCCCTTCTGTGAATTCGCACAATGTGCTGTACCACAATGGCAGGTTCCCAGTCGCTACTACTTTTCACGTAAGGCCTTTCCATCTCTCTACCATCATGTGGAAGAGAATGTTCTGGCATCGTTGGGCAAGGTAGTCAGCTGTAAAATCCACCTTACTGCTGACACGTGGTCCAGCAAGCATGGGCAGGGATGATATATTTTGTTCACAGCACACAGGGTAACGCTGCTTGTAACTCGAAAGGATGCAGGATAGGGCACGGTGCTGCAGCTTGTTGTGCCCCTACATCTCCATACAGCTGGTGGTGATGATGCCAGACCTGTGAGCTCTACCCCCCCCCTCCTCCTCCGCCACCTCCATGCCCTTCTCTGCAGAATTGTTCTATGAACATTAGGTACCCCCTAAGCGTTCAAAGGGCTATTCCATGAGTCCGGCTAAAAGGTGCCATGCAGTACTTCAGCTGGTGTGTTTAGGGGACAGGAACCACACTGGTGAAGAGATTCTTGCAGCTCTGCAGGGACAGGCCCAGAGGTGGTTCACACCACGCCAGCTGGAGCCAGGAATGGTGGTGTGCGATAATGGCTCAAACCTTCTGTCCACCCTTACACAGGGAAAGTTGACATGTGCCATGCCTGGCACATGTCCTCAATTTGGTGGTGCAGCATTTCCTAAATATGTGCCCAGGGTTGTAAGATGTGCTAAAGCTGGCCAGAAGAGTCTGTAGCCATTTCAGACGGTCATACACAGCCAGTGCTCGGTTGGCTGAAATTCAGTGGGAGTACCACCTGCCCATAAACCGCCTGATTTGTGACATTCCCACCAGGTGGAACTCGACTTTGGCAATGATGCAGCGGCTATACATGCATCAGAGGGCCGTCAATGAGCACCTGTGTGAGTACGGCATGACGACAGGTTTAAGGCCGCCTAGGCTTTTTACCCTACGCCAATGGCTGATGATTAAGGATACATTCACTGTATTGTCACCATTTGAGGAGGCCATAAGGATGGTGAACCGTGACAGTGCATGCATCAGTGACACAATCCCTGTTGTGTTCCTGCTGGAGCAAACTCTGCATGGCATTATGGACAGAGCACTGGAATCAGAGCAGCAGGAGGTAGAGGAGAATTTCCTTTCCTCTCAAGGCCCGCTTTATCCAGACAACATCATTCCTATGTCACAGAACACGCAGAAGGAGAGAGGGGAGGAGGATGAGGAGGAGAATTCTGGCACTTCCATAGGCTTCAAAGAAGAGGAAGAAATGCGTCAATCTGTAAGCGATGGCTTTCCAACCCCAGGACCATTGGGAGTAGTACATGACTGGGAGGAGGAAGTTTCAGATGCTGTCATCCTGAGTGACCCCGAGGAGTCTGCTTCTCAAGTCTTGGCAAATTTGAGGCGCATGGGCATCCTCATGCTTCAATGCCTGTGAAAGGACCCAAGAATACGTGGCATAAAGGAGAGGATGATTACTGGTTGACAACCCTCCTTGACCACCATTATAAGGGGAAGGTCTCAGAACTCATCCCATCCCCACAGAGAGTGCAGAAGATAAAATCTCTTGAGGACACATTAAAGAGGATTTTATTGAATGTTTTTCCTGACTCCAGTAGGTTACAATGTCGTGGAAAATGTTTCAAGTCTTCTGTTGGTCAAGAGAGGAGCATTGGAGAAGGCGTCCGCCTAAGTGAGGCATTTCAGAATTTTTTTAGTCCTCGCTGCCCAGGGCTGTCAGCTTCCACATACCATCAGCAGTGCCTGCATCGCATGGTGGACGATTACCTTGGGGCCAAAACAGAGATGAACTTAGAGCTATTAACTTAAATACATGACATTGTTGGGGTAGTCTATATGCTGAGAACTTATCTTTTGCTATTATTAAATTTACAGCATTTTTGAAAAGGATTTGTTATACCGTATTAGGTTTTACAACCTGAGTTTCATTTTTCTTTTTGCCAATTAGAGTTCCCTTTTTTTAGCACTTAATACATTCTTTGTAACTTTTGAATAATTAAAATGATCTTCCAAATCTTTTAATTGTTGTTCATCCTTATTTTTTTACTATTGTAGGTAAATCATATTTTTATACATTTAGTCTATAGCAATTAACAGCGTAATATTATCATAAAATTATTTTAACACCCCTATTAATGTTTTCTGTCTTTTTTTTTGCTCCCAAGCTATGTTGCCCCATTTTCATTACTGCTTTGCAGTAATGTGTGAGAGAAGGCACATTTTGCCACAATGCACTGTAATTACCTAAACCCGGTGCAGTGCCTTTCATTTTTAATGACACCTCAAGGCACCCTGGAATGGCAACACAACCCATTTATGTTTTAGTGCACTGTGAATCATCTATGTGTTGTGATGCATTGCAATAATGCATGTCTTTAAAATATGTGTTGCAATGCAATGGCAGCCTATTTAAAGTTATTATACTGCCTAATGCAAGGCAAATAAAAATGCATGCAGCAAGACATTGGAATACACCACAACAGTCCGATTGGATCCATTGCTGTAAAGTGGCAGTATGAAGATTTTTTTTAAACCAAGTTATGAGTTGCTGTTTTTCCAGTGTATACTGTATTTTTTAAGCAGAATTCAATCATCATGACCATATTTGATCAATGTTGTCATCCAGGACACCTGGGTTTGTTTTTAGATTTCAGTAGTACTAAGGCAGTATTGTTGGGAAATGGGTCATAATGGCGGTGGGTAAACATCAGGGGGTGGGTTATTGGTGATGGATTAACATTGCTGGGTGACCTAAATGATGAAGTATTTACATCAGATGTCATTATTTACTTTTTTCTTCAATACATTTCTTTTTCAAAGTGTCTTTGTGTGTATTTGCTTTTGTGTTTTGGGGGGAAGGAGTAATAAGGATAACAAATGGGGCTACTAGTTTCTTTTAAGTCCCCCACAAACCCCCACACCTTTCTGCATAATGAATGTGGGGAAGAGGCCCTTGTCTCACAACATTTGGATGGGGTAATGTGAAAAGTGCCTTCCCAATGTTGAAAGCCATGTGGCCTTGCCAGGCACCTTGCTCACGGTTTAGGGATAAGAGTCTCTTCCATACATCTGGTCCCCAAAAGGATGTGAGGATTTGTAGGGAGAGACTTACTGTATACCAATATGGAAGCCCCTTTATAATAAGGGAGCCCCCAGATAAATACCCCCTGGTTAATGAGAACAAGGAAATATGAGAACCAGAATGCACCAGAAACTTTGAGGCACAATGCAAGATTGACCTGCAATAAAAAGTAAAATTTGGCAGCTGAGGAGCAGCTGCAGAAATATTAGGTGCAGCAACTTGACAGTGCCAAAGCACCACAATACACCACAAACATTGATGCACATTGCAGGGTTGACTTTACAGAAAAAAATGCACCCATTTGGCAGCTGAGGAGCAGTTGCTGAACTATTTGGTGTGACACCTGGACAGTGCAGGAACATCAGAATAGGAAATTAGAGACAGCAAGGGATGGTAGTACTGGAAGGTCTGTAGCAGTAAAAGTAAATCATTAAGGTGTCAGTCCAGTAGAAGTGGCTGCTAAAGGCAGCAGGATGTGGTAATGTGGCAGGAGATTTTAAAGGCTCAGTTTTTTTTTATTACAAAAATTACAAAAATGTCATACCAGCTCTGTGCAATGGTGCCTCGATCCTTCAATTATTGGGTCCCCTGCTGGCGCCCCTGGCACCTCCCCCTTCTGAGTACGCCCATAGCAATCGGCTAGCTATGGGGACACTTGTGAGTGCTCGCTCCCGAGCCACACTCTGTGTGTCTATTGACACACAGAGTGGGGCTCAGCCTCACCCCCTCCTTCCAAACTGCCTGTGATTGACAGCAGCAGGAGCCAATGACTCCAACTGCTATGTCTGAGCCAATGAAGAGGGAGACAGCCGGGAGATCCGCTGCTCCCCTGCATATCTCCCTGCCAGTAGTTCGGGGCCATAGTTAAAAAAATAATAATCATAAACATCAGCTGCAATGGTTAGTACTTAATGCTGATCCAGGACGTGTTCATCTTTATATTGGTGAGCTGGTCAACTGTGTCTGGGGGCAGGTGGATTATTTTTCTATACAAGTAAAAATTAGTTGCTGGATATAAAAAAAAGGGGGGAGTTGAATGTTGAGAATCCACATACGGTATATACAGAGGCTGGAAAAAAATAAAGTCCAAGAGTGCAAAGTATTTAAAACTTAAAACTGGTTCATATCAGAAAAAAAATCCAATGCATTTCAGTTTCCAAAGAGACTTCCCCTTCCCCATCAGGGCTAAGGAATTTTCCTGTGCTTAACTGGACTCAGATAAGCAAATACCATATGCTTTTGTACTATGTATGTTGGCTAGCTCATGTGGTAGATGTATTTTTAGTGAATTGTGCCAGTCTGAAATGTGGTTTAAGAGCTTTTTGGCCCACTTTTATTACCAGGTAAAAGAAAAGTTCAAACAAAGATTCCCACGCAGGGGTTTTCCAACAACTAAAGAGTCAATAAAAAATACTAAGCCCCCTGGCTCACTTTAGCAGCACTGTTGCTCTCTAGCCAGTCTTCTCTACTTAAAAACAATCCACTGGAGCTTCACACTCTGCTTTAATGTGAATCTTATGCCCCGTACACACGATCGGATTTTCCGATGGACAATGTCCGATCGGAGCGTGTTGTCGGAAATTCCGACCGTGTGTGGGCGCCATCGGACATTTTCCATCGGATTTTCCGACACACAAAGTTGGACAGCAGGAGATAAAATTTTCCGACAACAAAATCCGATCGTGTCAATTCCGACCGTGTGTGGCCTGTTCCGACGCACAAAGTGCGTCAGAACATGCTCAGAAGAAATTCCGACACGGGACAGCTCGTTCTGGTAAACTTAGCGTTCGCAATGGATACAGCACTTTCGTCACGCTGCAATGTTCAAAATGGTTTAATACAGCGCACTCTCTTCTTCTTTATAATGTGACAAGAATTAAGTAGTTTTGATGCTCATATTCACACACACTTCTCACAAACTTTTCTTTGTGTTTTTTTAGTGGGATTCCCTCAATATATTGTTATTAGTTGTCACATCTGACAGTTTTATATTTTTTATGGGTTTTTTTTTTTGGACTTTAAGCCTTTTTTTTTCTTTAATGTTTGGATTTTTTCCAAGGCTGATCTTTGTTCAATGTTATTTTTATTTTTACTCCAGAATATTTTTGTGTGTGTTTTGTGTGTCAAGTTACCCAACACCATTATTATCTTTTATTATTTAATCTCCAGGAGATTTTTTGTTGTTCATTTCACATTGTATATTTGAAATGTACCTGAATCATCACAAACAAACTGTCATTTTTGAAGGAAAACACATAGGAGAGTATAATTCAAAACAAAAATCCTTTATTAAGGGATCAGAAACAAACAAAGAGGAAGGCAACACTGGATCAACAGCAGAAATTAGTGAAGCCTGGGACCCCCACGGCAGACATCAATTCTTCAACATCAAAATTGGTGGCCTGAAGAGTCCATATCTAAGGGAGGGCAGTCTGGTTCGGGATTCACAGAGACTCGGATAGCAGCAGATGACATCTGTGTCCCCAGGCTGTGGTACCACAAGAGGCTGCATCTTTTGGCCGACCAGACTGGACCCAGGGCAATCACTGTCTAGTCTTCCTTCCACGCCTCCTTCCGGGCTGTGGCTGTGCAGTTGGAGATGTGGCAGGAGGAGGAGTAGGACCTGGAGGAGGAGGAGGACCGGGGGGACCTGGAGGAGGACTGGGGGGACCTGGAGGAGGAGGAGGACTGGGGGTACCTGGAGGAGGACTGGGAGGACCTGGAGGAGGACTGGGAGGACCTGGAGGAGAGGGAGGAGGAGGAGGAGGACCATCCCAAAGCTGTGTGTGAGGTGTAATTTGGCCCCTCATACCTTTCTCCAGAGCCTCTGATATGAGGGCCTGACACATGGCTTTTTGGCCCTCCTCCATCCTCTGCATTTTATATGCTATGAATGCAGCAATGTTCTCCTGCATGGTGTGTGGTGCTCCCAGGACCTCTGTAGCCCTCCAAAAGAATCTGATAGCCGCCTCCTCTAGGACACTCGTCCTACTGCCACTTTCTCTTTTCAGGGGGGGTGGAGGGACCTGCAGATCAGCCAGCCGGCTCGGCCCGGCCACCTCCTGGCTGAGACTTCCCTGTGTATGAAAAAGGGACATAGTTGTAATGTTTTGCATCATCAATCACAATCCTAAATTAGTACTCCCAACTAACATCTAGTTAACATCATTGATTGGACAAGCAGAAATATTTAGAGGAATGCTATACCTGGCTCAATCTGGGCTCCTCCACATGCGGCCTGGAAGGCTCAGGTTGGGCATCAGAAGCCTCAGCCAGGGGGGAAGGAAGCGTGGAAGGAAGACTGGAGAGGGATGGCCTGGGTTCAGTCTGGCCTGCCAGAAAGTGCAGCCTGTCGTAGTACAACATCCTGGGGAGATAGATGTCATCTGCTGCTCCGGATCTCTGTGAATCCAGGACTTTCTTGCGCTCCCTCAGATATGTGCTCCTCAGGCAACCAATTAATATCTTTAAATAAGTGATGTCTGCCGTGGGGATCACCTGCTTCACAATTTCACACAATTGCTCCAGTGCTGCCTTCCTCTTTGCTTGGTTCTTGAAATGGGGGTGGGTAATCTCCCACAGACAGGGCAGCTCACTTAGCATATCAATGAATAGTGACATGAAGTCAGTATCTCTCATTAAGATATCCATGTTCACTGCAAGACACAACACAAGACAAAGCCTAATGTCAGACAAAACTCTCCTAATCAATATAGGCCTCAATCTAGAAGCAGTATAGGCACAAGTTTGTCTCTTACCTTCGTTCTTACGATCGGCGCGTCCAATGCTCCTTCCTCCGCTCACAGATCGTACGTAATACGCACGTGTGTTACGCTTTATACACACTGCGCATGCGTGTAACTCCGCCCGCCCTTGACGTTCTTTCTAGTGTATTCCCCGCCCCTTTTCGTTCGGCGCAGTGGGTGAAGAGCATGATGGCAGAGTTACAGCAGGTGCATGCTAATTCTAGCAACGAGGAGGAGGAGGAGGAAAGGCCGGATCCAGGCACGTCCCGATCCAGAAGGAGACGTTTTAAGGCCACAAATATGTCGTTTGGGGAGATGTTGGAGATGGTAGACATCATGAGGAAGTCCGACTATGACGGAAAATATGGGCCTTACCCCCACCCCAACATCCGAAAGGCCAAAATCATTGGTAAAGTGGTCCGGAGTCTGGAGAGGAATTTCGGGGTACGAAGATCTAAAGATCAGCTCAGGAAGCGGTGGTCGGACCTGAAGTTGAGAGAGCCAGAGCAGTACCGAAAGATCCAGAGAGTGCTGCAAAAAAGTAAGTAGTTGTGCTGTGTTCCTATTCTTTCTGTCTTTATTACGTTCGTTCTGCTCCATATGCTTTTATTAATTGTAACGTTTAAAAGGGCAACTTTAATGTTCATGGGCCCATTATTCGTTCGTATCAAACATTTTTATTTCAGCCTCTAGAACACCATTGTTTAGGCCATATGCATTTTCACACATTTTTTGGGGCCTACTTGGATGCCAAATATTTGTTTGTGTAGATGGGTTTGTTACTAGAATGAAATGACAACTAGATTCTGTGTAAGGAGAGGACACAGAGCAGCTGTTTTCACATCTGGACACTGGAGCACTAGTGTGGGACCCCAGAACACCATTTTTATTAGGGGGGGCACACAGGTGCTCCAGTGTATACTATAGGGGGGCTACATCTGTGAAGCTTGTACCAAACAGGTAAAGTATTGCAGCTTGACAAAGGGCAATAAAAAAAATATACATCTTGGAACTCGGCTAAAATAGACAATTGTACCCCACTTCCAAGCAATGTTTCCTATTTCTAGTTCTGCCATCAAATATCTGTGTGCTAATTATACTATTTTTGTTTTACATAGGGGAGAAAAGACTCGGAGGACACCCCTCATCCCAGGAGAACAGAGACCCCCCACCTCTGGAAGAAGGGGAAATACCAACACAAGAAGCTGAGCAGGAGGAAGAAGAAGATGTGGTGGAGATTGGCACCACAACAGGTGAGTGTCTGCGACCACAGACTCAGGTAAACGAGATGGATGGTGGCAGATTTTTGAGACCTTTTTTTTGTTCATCTCTTTTTAGGTGATCGTGATGTGAGGGATGCTGAACGCTTTACTTCAGAAAGTGCCCAGATCCTGATCGGGGAGATCATGGGGTGTAATCTCCAATTGCAAAACATCCAGAAACAAATCAGTGATGTTATTAAAAAAAATAATAACATCATTGATGTTTTGGGGCGAATTTAAACCCCACAAAATCACCTGTTTTATCTTCCAAAAATTTTTTAAATGTTTAGAAAAGCCAAATTTGGAGGATGCACACAGTGTGCCAACATGTGCTATCTGCCATCACGGGAGATCAATGGATGCGTTTTGGGGGTGCAACACCTTCCTCAATTATAAAGTAGCGGTGAGGAAGGGCTTTCTCCCCCAAAACACGTCCCTTGATCCCCCGTGATGGCAGATAGCACATGTTGACATTCGTAAATTGGTGTGCATCTTCCAAATTTGGCTTTTCCAGGGGTGATTTCCCCCCATCTGAACTCTATATCAAACCCAGTTCCTAAATACTGATGTCTGATATAGCCTTCAGGTTTTACCATATGTGAACTTTGTAAGTTCTAGTTTTTTGGCTTTCTTGTTGGTTTTACACAGGCCTGTTTTATTTGAAATGGTTATTTCGAGTTTTGATAATGCCACAGCAAAAATTGTTATACAACAAACATGTTGGTTTGTTTTAAAAACCTTTGGTAAATGCACATGTGATTGTGCAGGTATAAAAAAGTGCCTTACTCAAGAATGTGTGGATTATTTTCTCAACACTACAACACTTTTGGGGTGATGTAATTGCTGTTTTATGCAAAAATGGGGGTTATTTCTTAAGGGAAAATACACTTTGCACTACAAGTGCAGGTTCAGTGCAGTTGCAAGTGCACTTGTAGTGAAATGTGTTTTTGCATTTAGGAAGTACCAGCCAACAGTGTTTTTTATAAGGTTACCCAATCACGCCATTTTCTGCACTCCACACGTTTCTGTCAGGGTCAGCTAAAACAAACACAAGCAGTAAATGGCCACAAAGAATTTCATTTGGTGTCACAGGTGTCACAGATTGTCTGGCATATTGATAGCCCCCCTACCCGCAAAGAACTCCAGGTATCGTAACCGGACATCACGGGCATTCAGGGAGGGCAAGCCAGGACGGCCGCTTTCAGGCGCCGTCAGTGTTGATGGATTTGGGATTCCGGCCTCAGGCCCAACTGAGCCAGCATAGTTGGCTGAATGTTTTTGTAGAAAATTATGGAGAACACAGCAGGCAAGTATTATATGGTTCAGTTTATACTCCGCCATATGGATGGGTGTCAGAAATAATCGGAACCGGCTGGCCAGGATTCCAAATGTGTTCTCCACCACTCTTCGGGCTCTGGCCAGCCGGTAATTAAAAACCCTCTGTTCCGGGGTGAGGGTCCTCGTCGGGAATGGCCGCATCAGGTGGTCCCCCAGCGCAAACGCTTCATCAGCAACGAACACAAATGGGAGACCTTCAACATTGTCCTCTGGAGGTGGCAAGTCCAAGCTGCCATTCTGGAGATGCCTGTAGAACTCCGTCTGGGCGATCACTCCACCATCGGACATCCGGCCATTCTTCCCCACGTCCACATACAAGAACTCGTAATTAGCCGACACCACCGCCAACATCACTATACTATTAAACCCCTTGTAATTATATTAGTACGACCCCGAGTTGGGTGGTGGGATGATGTGGACGTGTTTCCCATCAATTGCCCCTCCGCAGTTAGGAAAGTCCCACCGCTGGGCAAAGTGGGAGGCCACAGTCTGCCATTCCTGTGGCGTGGAAGGAAACTGTTGAGGAAAAAACAATAAACATTACTATTTTTTCACAGAAACATGGCAAGCAGATTAGACACAAACATTATGGGGCAACCTCCAGATAGCATTTATTAAGGGGAATTTAACAACAACAAAGTATAAGGTACACCTATCATATTCTCCCCCCCCTCTCATGGGCCATTTCTAACATTATAGGGGGGGAACTCTTGGACAGGTAACCCTCTTCACTTCATTGAGAGATGAATGCCTAAATAATGGGTATTACTTGGAACAGCACTGTACACATTTGAGCACATTTGGACATTCTGCTATTACCTATCAAGATCATAATAGGATACAAGAACTTTAAACAGTACCATTGGAAAGTATACAGGCAGGCCCTTGCACTACATGCTTTGGGCAATTCATCCATAAATCTGAGCACTAAAGAGATGGGTATAGTGTGTATGGGTTTGGCAAAGTCAGCAGATAGATGATTGAGGATAGATAGAGAATTGGGATCAGCTGACTTAGCAGTTGGAGGAGGGAGGGTTACAAAAAAATTTGGGGACACCACAAAAAAAAGCCTCTGGCCCTCTTCCTGAATTTAAATCAAAAATAACATTTCCAAACATTTTAGGGGGTGTTTGGGGTAAAGCACTACTATGGAGCTGAAAAAATACATTGTTAAGTGACTACATGAGGTGAATATAGGGCAGGAGACACCATGCTGGGGAGGTTATTGAAGGGCAAATATGTATGAAGGACCTAAAATAATAATTATATAAAAATCCAGCATGCATGAGAACAAAGGGGACATTCACAGCATATTACAATCATGGTAATTAGGGAATGAGGAAAGAAATACAATATATTAGCAAACATTCAATACCATAAAATGTGATATAAAAGGATAAAAATCTTACCTTCATATACTCCTTCTGCAGGACCTGGATGATGGCAGAACAGGTCTCTGGGATAATGATCCCCAGAGCCTGGGGGAGATGCCTGTCGAGAACTTGAGGTCCTGCAGGCTTCTCCCTGTGGCCAAATACCGCAAGGTAGCGACCAACCTCTGCTCCGCAGTGATGGCTTGCCTCATGCAGGTATCCTGCCTGCTGATATAGGGGGTCAGCGAAGCCAACAAACGGTGAAACACGGAGTCCGTCATCCGGAGAAAGTTCCTGAAATCATTAGGATTATTCTCACGGATCAAACGGAGCAAAGGCATATGACAGAACTGGTCATGCTGAAGCAACCAATTCTTGGTCCATGAACTCCTCCCCACCCTGTTCATGGAC
Organism: Lithobates clamitans; assembly: GCA_037952925.1. Classification (NCBI taxonomy): domain Eukaryota; kingdom Metazoa; phylum Chordata; class Amphibia; order Anura; family Ranidae; genus Lithobates; species Lithobates clamitans. The sequence goes on from JBBGZY010000799.1 coordinate 716,877, forward strand.
TGGACTTGTGTCAAGGTCAGGACCCCAACACCAAGCCCCCGCACAGCACGAACTCTACGAGGAGTACGCATACGAAACATGGCTGGAAAACGGTCGGCTGCTCAGAACGAAGTAACAGAATGCACTGAAGAACAGCAAGGCCTGTGAAGAGCGACCTGAAAACCAGTAACGAACGAACAAGAATACAGTGACTAAAGTCACGCAGAACTTGCTTACACGCACTGAAGAGCAGATACAAACCCACAAGCACAAACTGAACGTCAGAAAACGAGCTGAAAGCCACGAGTCTGAAAAAGCGCGAATCGTCTCTCACCAAACTTTTACTAACACGAGATTAGCAAAAGGAGCCCAAAGGGTGCCGCGCTTGGTTCTGAACCGGCCTTTTCCAGTCTCGTCGTACGTGGTGTACGTGACCGCGTGGTTGTCGATCGGAAATTCCGACAACTTTGTGCGACCGTGTGTAGGCAAAACAAGTTTGAGCCAACATCCGTCGGAAAAAATCCGAGGATTTTGTTGTCGGAATGTCCGAACAAAGTCCGACCGTGTGTACGGGGCATTACTCTCATCTCTGGTTTTCCAGACCATGGGCTCTTCAGGCTCACACAGCCTTAGTTACAGCACCTCGCTGCATGGGCCTCCTCCTGGTCTCTAGATAGGATTCGCTCACTTTCTCAAGACTTACAGGCTCCCTCTAGTTCACCTGAAAAATTCAAAGAGAAAAGCGCCTCTTAAGTATCAGAATTTATTGTAATAAAAGAATCACATCAAAGCACTTACATATAAAAGGATGAATGTAGACTTCCAAGGAGAACTGTTCCCATTGTTGCCACATCCAGGTGTGTGTTAGAATGGATAAAGGCCGGGCGGATGGCCGCGGACCTCCGCTCGGAGACGCCGGCTGTTGTGCGGTAGGCGAGTGAACACTTCCGCGTTCCAACAGGGTCACGTGGTCGGTGACGTCAATCGGGCAGTTCTAGTATCTGGGATCCACTACGCGTTTCTGAGCATGCGCGAAGCTCACAACGGGCATGCGCGCTCCTTTCTCAAGTGTACTAGGGTCGGGGAAACAAGGAAGTTAAATAGCTCTATGTAAGGGACAAGTGATTACTAAGACCAATCAGGGAAGTGGGGCGTATATGTAAAAAGAACTGGATAACGATGGGAAGGAAGAGTTCTTAGTGGAAAACATAATGACATACTTATAAAATATAATGGAGCTCATAAAAGTAAAGATAGATCATATGGAAAATGACAATAATAATAATAGCAGCAAATGGATGAATATATTATTGGTAATGATGGTAAATGAAAATATATATATATATATGTGTTATAATGACAGGAATAAAAATATATAAAAATATATATAAAAAAAAAATATATATAAATATATATAAAAATATATATATATATAAAAATATATATACAAAAAACAATAAAAAAAAAGATATATACAAAAAAGCCATTATACAAGAATTAATAAAATATACACATATATACCAAAGTCACCAAAGGGGGGGGGGGGGGAACAGGGGAAACTATCAGAAGAAAATGATACCAGATATTATACTTAATAAAAATGAAGATGAGGGGGAGGGGGAAACATGACGTGTGCTTAGGCCAAAAACGCATGTATGTGGACTAGGGATGAGCTTCGAGTTCGAGTCGAACTCATGTTCTACTCGAACATTGGCTGTTCGCAAGTTCGCCGAACAGCGAACAATTTGGGGTGTTCGCGGCAAATTCGAATGCCGCGGAACACCCTTTAAAAGTCTATGGGAGAAATCAAAAGTGCTAATTTTAAAGGCTTATATGCAAGTTATTGTCATAAAAAGTGTTTGGGGACCTGGGTCCTGCCCCAGGGGACATGGATCAATGCAAAAAAAAGTTTTAAAAACGGACGTTTTTTCAGGAGCAGTGATTTTATTAATGCTTAAAGTCAAACAATAAAAGTGTAATATCCCTTTAAATTTCGTACCTGGGGGGTGTCTATAGTATGCCTGTAAAGGGGCGCATGTTTCCCGTGTTTAGAACAGTCTGACAGCAAAATGACATTTGGAAGGAAAAAACTCATTTAAAACTACCCGCGGCTATTGCATTGCCGACAATACACATAGAAGTTCATTGATAAAAACGGCATGGGAATTCCCCACAGGGGAACCCCGAACCAAAATAAAAAAAAAAAAATGATGTGGGGGTCCCCCTAAATTCCATACAAGGCCCTTCAGGTCTGGTATGGATATTAAGGGGAACCCCAGCCAAAATTTAAAAAAAAAATTGACGTGGGGTTCCCCCTAAATTCCATACCAGACCCTTCAGGTCTGGTATGGATTTTAAGGGGAACCCCGCGCCAAAAAAAAAAAAAAAAACGGCGTGGGGTCCCCCTAAAAATCCATACCAGACCCTTATCCGAGCACGCAACCTGGCAGGCCGCAGGAAAAGAGGGGGGGACGAGAGTGCGGCCCCCCCCCCTCCTGAACCGTACCAGGCCACATGCCCTCAACATTGGGAGGGTGCTTTGGGGTAGCCCCCCAAAACACCTTGTCCCCATGTTGATGAGGACAAGGGCCTCATCCTCACAACCGTGGCCGGTGGTTGTGAGGGTCTGCGGGCGGGGGGCTTATCGGAATCTGGAAGCCCCCTTTAACAAGGGGACCCCCAGATCCCGGCCCCCCCCCTGTGTGAAATGGTAAGGGGGTACTTACCCCTACCATTTCACTAAAAAACTGTCAAAAATGTTAAAAATGACAAGAGACAGTTTTTGACAATTCCTTTATTTAAATGCTTCTTCTTTCTTCTTTCTTCCTTCATCTTCTTCTGGTTCTTCTGGCTCTTCTGGTTCTTCCTCCGGCGTTCTCGTCCAGCATCTTCTCCGCGGCGTCTTCTATCTTCTTCTCCTCGGGCCGCTCCGCACCCATGGCATGGGGTGGGAGGCTCCCGCTCTTCTCTTCATCTTCTTCTCTTCTTCATCTTCTTCTTCTTCTTCTTCTTCTTCCTTCTTCTCTTCTTCTCTTCTTCCTGTCTTCTCCGGGCCGCTCCGCAATCCATGCTGTGGCATGGAGGGAGGCTCCCGCTGTGTGACGGCGTCTCTTCGTCTGACGGTTCTTAAATAACGGGGGGCGGGGCCACCCGATGACCCCGCCCCCCTCTGACGCACGGTGACATGACGGGACTTCCCTGTGGCATTCCCCGTGACGTCACAGGGAAGTCCCTCAAGTCACCGTGCGTCAGAGGGGGGCGGGGTCACCGGATGGCCCCGCCCCCCGTTATTTAAGAACCGTCAGACGAAGAGACGCCGTCACACAGCGGGAGCCTCCCTCCATGCCACAGCATGGATTGCGGAGCGGCCCGGAGAAGACAGGAAGAAGAGAAGAAGAGAAGAAGGAAGAAGAAGAAGAAGAAGAAGATGAAGAAGAGAAGAAGATGAAGAGAAGAGCGGGAGCCTCCCCTCATGCCATGGGTGCGGAGCGGCCCGAGGAGAAGAAGATAGAAGACGCCGCGGAGAAGATGCTGGACGAGAACGCCGGAGGAAGAACCAGAAGAGCCAGAAGAACCAGAAGAAGAAGATGATGAAGGAAGAAAGAAGAAAGAAGAAGCATTTAAATAAAGGAATTGTCAAAAACTGTCTCTTGTCATTTTTAACATTTTTGACAGTTTTTTAGTGAAATGGTAGGGGTAAGTACCCCCTTACCATTTCACACAGGGGGGGGGCCGGGATCTGGGGGTCCCCTTGTTAAAGGGGGCTTCCAGATTCCGATAAGCCCCCCGCCCGCAGACCCTCACAACCACCGGCCACGGTTGTGAGGATGAGGCCCTTGTCCTCATCAACATGGGGACAAGGTGTTTTGGGGGGCTACCCCAAAGCACCCTCCCAATGTTGAGGGCATGTGGCCTGGTACGGTTCAGGAGGGGGGGGGGGCCGCACTCTCGTCCCCCCCTCTTTTCCTGCGGCCTGCCAGGTTGCGTGCTCGGATAAGGGTCTGGTATGGATTTTTAGGGGGACCCCACGCCGTTTTTTTTTTTTTTTTTGGCGCGGGGTTCCCCTTAAAATCCATACCAGACCTGAAGGGTCTGGTATGGAATTTAGGGGGAACCCCACGTCAATTTTTTTTTTAAATTTTGGCTGGGGTTCCCCTTAATATCCATACCAGACCTGAAGGGCCTTGTATGGAATTTAGGGGGACCCCCACATCATTTTTTTTTTTTTATTTTGGTTCGGGGTTCCCCTGTGGGGAATTCCCATGCCGTTTTTATCAATGAACTTCTATGTGTATTGTCGGCAATGCAATAGCCGCGGTAGTTTTAAATGTGTTTTTTCCTTCAAAATGTCACTTTGCTGTCAGACTGTTCTAAACACGGGAAACATGCGCCCTTTTACAGGCATACTATAGACACCCCCCAGGTATGAAATTTAAAGGGATATTACACTTTTATTGTTTGACTTTAAGCATTATTAAAATCACTGCTCCTGAAAAAACGGCCGTTTTTAAAACTTTTTTTTGCATTGATTCATGTCCCCTGGGGGAGGACCCGGGTCCCCAAACACTTTTTATGACAATAACTTGCATATTAGCCTTTAAAATTAACACTTTTGATTATTCATGTTCGTGTCCCATAGACTTTAACGGCGTTCGCGTGTTCGAACGAATTTTTTTCCTGTTCGCATGTTCTGGTGCGAACCGAACAGGGGGGTGTTCGGCTCATCCCTAATGTGGACTAAAAGCACAAAGAAACAAGATACAGGGGGAAGATTAAATATATAAATACAGATGTTGTGGTGGTATACAGACTTGTTAAATGACTCTATTTTATATATATTTACATTTATATAATGGTGTTAACCTCTAATTCCTCATTTAAACCATTAGGCGCCAAAGTGTCCAAAATAAAAATCCAAAAAGTTTCACGCTCACATAATTTAGAGAAGCGTTCAGCCTCAGATAGTTTGCGTGGTATGGACTCAATTACCCACACCCGTAGGCCCACAGTGGATTGATGGTGATGTTCCAGAAAATGTCGGGGTACGCTGTGTTCGTCACAGCCTTTTTCTATGAAACGGCGATGTTTGCCGAACCGTTGTCGCAAAGGACAGATGGTACGTCCAATGTACAATAATTTGCAGGGACATGTGAGGCAATACACAACGTAGTCAGTTGAACAATTGTAAAAACCTTCAAGCTGGTATACTTTATCCTTGTGTTGGAAACTGCGTTGGCCATGTGTAACAAAGGCACAGGTCTTACATAGCACTTTATTGCACCTATACATTCCAGTAAGTGGAATAAGACAGAGAGTGTTTATTGGTGTAATAGTTTTGAATCTGCTAGGTGCTAGTTTATTTTTCAGTGTGGGGGCCCTTCTGTAAGTGACCTTTGGTTTGTCTCCAAGATCCTTACTAAGAAATAGATCCTGTTTGAGGATGTTCCAATGTTTTTGGAATATGGATTCCATTTTTTTGTGCTTGTTGTGGTATCTGGTAACAAAGCAAACAGAGCCTTGGTCGATCTGTTTAGATGTTTTGGGCTTTTTTCCTGTAAGGTATGTGGCATGTGCTTGATCCACAAGTCTCTCAGGAAACCCTTTTTCTAAAAATTTGTTTTTAAAATGGATACTCTGGGTGATGTAATCGGAATCTCTAGTGCAGTTCTGTCTTAATCTACAATATTGCCCCTTAGGGATATTGTTTATCCATGAAGGGTGGTGACAACTATTGAAATGTAGATAAGAATTCCCTGCCGTGGGTTTGGTATAGTTACGTGAAAGAATGAAATGCTGATCATGGAAAAGTTCTAGATCCAGAAAAGGGAGACTCTCCTCATTATGTTCGAATGTAAAGGATAAACCAAGATCATTGGCGTTGCAATGAGAAACAAATTTATCAACTGAGGGAGGTGGACCTTCCCATATGACAATAATGTCATCTATCTACCTGCCAAAGAAAATGATATGTCGAGCAAAAGGGTTATTATTCCATATGTACTTCTCCTCCCACAGACCCATGGTCAGATTGGCATAAGAAGGGGCGAAATTAGTGCCCATAGCTGTACCATGGGTCTGTAGGTAGAAGTCATCATCGAAATGGAAATAATTATGGTTTAAACAGAATAAAGTAGCTTCAGAAATAAAAATAGCCTGTTTGGTATTGATAGAAGGGTCAAGGGACAGAAAATGTTGGACTGCCATAAGGCCTATCTGATGGGGGATGGACGTATACAGGGAATTTACGTCCAAAGAAAGCCAGGAATAACTGTCTTGCAATCTGTAGGGTGCCAGGAGTTCCATTAGATCTATCGAGTCTCGAACATAGGATGGGAGACCCTGCGCAAGAGGCTGTAGGAAGGAATCTACATATTGGGAGAAACCACTTGATATGCTGTTCATAGAAGCCACAATAGGTCTACCAGGGGGATAAGAGGAGTTTTTATGAATCTTGGGTAGATAATAAAAATAGGGTGTATTGTAAAATTCTTTCTGCAAAAAAGACGCCTCATTTTTAGTAATAACACCATCTCGTAGAGCAGAATTGATCAGGATTTCTGCTTCCAATTTGAAGTGGGGCAGGGGATCAGAAGATAGTTTCTTATACGTTAAAGTATCTGACAATAATCGGGATGTTCAACTGACTACGTTGGGTATTGCCTCACATGTCCCTGCAAATTATTGTACATTGGATGTACCATCTGTCCTTTGCGACAACGGTTCGGCAAACATCGCCGTTTCATAGAAAAAGGCTGTGATGAACACAGCGTACCCCGACATTTTCTGGAACATCACCATCAATCCACTGTGGGCCTATGGGTGTGGGTAATTGAGTCCATACCACGCAAACTATCTGAGGCTGAACGCTTCTCTAAATTATGTGAGCGTGAAACTTTTTGGATTTTTATTTTGGACACTTTGGCGCCTAATGGTTTAAATGAGGAATTAGAGGTTAACACCATTATATAAATGTAAATATATATAAAATAGAGTCATTTGACAAGTCTGTATACCACCACAATATCTGTATTTATATATTTAATCTTCCCCCTGTATCTTGTTTCTTTGTGCTTTTAGTCCACATACATGCGTTTTTGGCCTAAGCACACGTCATGTTTCCCCCTCCCCCTCATCTTCATTTTTATTAAGTATAATATCTGGTATCATTTTCTTCTGATAGTTTCCCCTGTTTTCCCCTCCCCCCCCCCTTTGGTGACTTTGGTATATATGTGTATATTTTATTAATTCTTGTATAATGGCTTTTTTGTATATATCTTTTTATTTATTGTTTTTTGTATATATATTTTTATATATATATATTTTTTTATATATATTTATATATATTTTTTTATATATACTTATATATATTTTTATTCCTGTCATTATAACACATATATATATATTTTTTCATTTACCATCATTACCAATAATATATTCATCCATTCGCTGCTATTATTATTATTGTCATTTTCCATATGATCTATCTTTACTTTTATGAGCTCCATTATATTTTATAAGTATGTCATTATATTTTCCACTAAGAACTCTTCCTTCCCATCGTTATCCAGTTCTTTTTACATATACGCCCCACTTCCCTGATTGGTCTTGGTAATCACTTGTTCCTCACATAGAGCTATTTAACTTCCTTGTTTCCCCGACCCTAGTACACTTGAGAAAGGAGCGCGCATGCCCGTTGTGAGCTTTGCGCATGCTCAGAAACGCGTAGTGGATCCCAGATACTAGAACTGCCCGATTGACGTCACCGACCACGTGACCCTGTTGGAACGCGGAAGTGTTCACTCGCCTACCGCACAACAGCCGGCGTCTCCGAGCGGAGGTCCGCGGCCATCCGCCCGGCCTTTATCCATTCTAACACACACCTGCATGTGGCGACAATGGGAACAATTCTCCTTGGAAGTCTACATTCATCCTTTTATATGTAAGTGCTTTGATGTGATTCTTTTATTACAATAAATTCTGATACTTAAGAGGCGCTTTTCTTTTTGAATTTTTCATGTCTTTAATGGAGAGCTGACTTCGCTCAACAGGAAGCTGCCCTGGGTATTGGATGTATAGAGACCCACTTGACTCCCACATCTATTAACTACACCGATGATTTACATCCATAGACTTTACTCTTCGATTGATTATACACACACATGTGTGACTATATGTGTGTATATTATCCTTATATATACATGGACTGAGCGCTGTTACATTATATTTTATTTTCCCTCTAGTTCACCAGCCATGTTAGGAGTTTTGGCTCTCCCAGTCCTGAAGACTCATTTGTGAAAAACAAAATCAGATATGGACCTACAAGGGAATATACTTGAATATACTTGAACTCCAGTGCAAAAGGAGTAAGACCAGTATACATACCTCAGAGGTAAAAGAACAAGGGGTGAGTGGTAATGATTCTTAAGGCAATGTTCTTAAAAATAAAGTCCATAAAATATAATGAATCCAATGGAGGGAATACACTTTTACAATGTCAGAAGTCTCTCCTTCAAGTTCTGGAGTCTTCCCACCAATGGTAATGTAAAAACAGAAAGCAGAGAGTGGCAGAGAGAGCATTGCTGTCTAAAAGTAGCAGTGAGGAAAATACATAACAAAACAGGATGATAAGTATTGCACTCACATCAGTATCAGAATGTTTAGTAGAGACATCAGCCGACGGTAGCTTCTTAAGAATATTCCTATGGATGTAAAACTATAATGCCCCGTACACACGGTCGGACTTTGTTCGGACATTCCGACAACAAAATCCTCTGATTTTTTCCTACGGATGTTGGCTCAAACTTGTTTTGCCTACACACGGTCGCACAAAGTTGACGGAATTTCCGATCGCCAAGAACGCGGTGACGTCAAGCACGTACGACGAGACTAGAAAAGGCCAGTTCAGAACCAAGCGAGGCACCCTTTGTGCTCCTTTTGCTAATCTCATGTTAGTAAAAGTTTGGTGAGAGACGATTCGCGCTTTTTCAGACTCGTGGCTTTCAGATCGTTTTCTGCCGTTCAGTTTGTGCTTGTGGGTTTGTATTTGCTCTTCAGTGCGTGCAGTCAGTTCGTATCGGAGTTTTCTGTGCGATCTTGTCCGCTTGTTGCTGTTTTTCAGGTCGCTCTTCACGAGCCTTGCTGTTCTTCAGTGCGTTCTGTTACTTCGTTCTGAGCAGCCGACCGTTTTCTAGCCATGTTTCGTATGCGTACTCCTCGTAGAGTTCGTGCTGTGCGGGGGCTTGGTGTTGGGGTCCTGACCTTGACACAAGTCCAGTCCATGAACAGGGTGGGGAGGAGTTCATGGACCAAGAATTGGTTGCTTCAGCATGACCAGTTCTGTCATATGCCTTTGCTCCGTGAGATCCGTGAGAATAATCCTGGTGATTTCAGGAATTTTCTCAGGATGACGGACCCCGTATTTCACCGTTTGTTGGCTTCGCTGACCCCCTATATCAGCAGGCAGGATACCTGCATGAGGCAAGTCATCACTCCGGAGCAGAGGTTGGTCGCTACCTTGCGGTATTTGGCCACAGGGAGAAGCCTGCAGGACCTCAAGTTCTCGACAGGCATCTCCCCCCAGGCTCTTCTTGTGTCTTGTGGACATTTACTGCTTGTGTTTGTTTTAGCTGACCCTGACAGAAATGTGTGGAGTGCAGAAAATGTCGTGATTGTGTAACCTTATACAAAGCACTGTTGGCTGTTATTTACTAAATGCAAAGACACTTTTCACTACAAGTGCACTTGCAACTGCACTGAAACTGCACTTGTAGAGCAAAGTGGATTTGCCCTTAGGAAATAACCCCCATTTTCTCATCAAACAACAATTACATAACCCCAAAAGTGTTGTAGCGTTGAGACAATAATCCACACATTCTTGATGAACAATCTTTTTATTACCTGCACAATCACATGTGCATTTACCAAAGGTTTTTCTGACAAACCGACATGTTTGTTGTATAACATATTTTGTGGTGTCATTATCCAAAATCAAAATGTGCATTTTATAGAAAACAGGCCTGTGTAAAACCCACAAGAAAGACACAAATCTTGATCTTACAAAGTTCACATTTGGTAGAACTTGAAGGCAATATCAGACATGAGTATTTAGGAACTGTGTTTGATATTGCGTTCAGATGGGGGGAAATCACCCCTGGAAAAGCCAAATTTGGAAGATGCACACAAATTTCCCAATGTCAACATGTGCTATCTGCCATCATGGGGGATCAAGGGATGTGTTTTGGGGGAGAAAGCCCTTCCTCACCGCTACTTGATTATTGAGGAAGGGGTTGCACCCCCAAAACGCATCCATTGATCTCCCGTGATGGCAGATAGCACATGTTGACACACTGTGTGCATCCTCCAAATTTGGCTTTGGGAAAAATCACAAAAACATTTCGCACATTGTAGCAGACAAAAGAAGAAAGTGATTTGGAGGGGCTTTAAACTCGCCCCGAAACATCAATGATGTTTTTATATTTTGGAATAACATCATTGATGTTTTGCTTGATGTTTTCCAATTGTAAATTACACCCCATGATCTCCCCGATCAGGATCTGGGCACTTTCGGATGTGAAAGGATCTTCATCCACAACCTCACGATCACCTAAAAAGAAAGGAAACCCAAAATAAAGTAGGTCTAAAAAAAATGCCGCCATCTCTTATCTGAGCCTGTGGTCGCAGACACTCACCTGTTGTGGTGACTAGTTCCACCACGTCTTCTTCCTCCTGCTTATCTTGTGTTGGGGGGATTTTCCCTTCTTCCAGAGGGGGGGGGGGCTCTGGTCTCCTCGGATGAGGGGTGTCCTCCGAGTCTTTTCTCCCCTATGTAAAACAAAAATGGTATACTTAGCACACAGATATTTGATGTCAGAACTTTAAAGATAAAACATTGCTTGGAAGTGGGGTACAATTGTCTATTTTAGCAGAGTTCCAAGATGTAGCTTTTTTAGTGTCCTTTGTCAAGCTGCAATACTTTACCTGTTTTGTACAAGCTTCACAGATGGAGACCCCCCTATAGTATACACTGGAGCACCTGTGTGGCCCCCCTAATAAAAAGGGTGTTCTGGGGTCCCACACTAGTGCTCCAGTGTCCAAATGTGAAAACAGCTGCTCAGTGTCCTCTCCTTACACACAATCTAGTTTGCATTTCATTCTAGTAACAAAGCCATCTACACAACCCAATTCTTTGAAGACAAGTATAGGGCCTCAAAATGGTGGCCAAATGCATATGGGCTAAACAGTGGTATTTTATAGTCCGAAAAAAAAATGTGTGATCCGAACGAATGTGCCCATGAACATGAAAGTTGCCATTTTAAACTGTACAACAGTTCCTAAAAGCACATGGAGCAACACGAACGTAATAAACACAAGAACAATAGGAACACAGCACAACTACTTACTTTTTTGCAGCACTCTCCGGATCTTTCTGTACTGCTCATGTTCTCGTAATTTCAGGTCCGACCATCGCTTCCTGAGCTGATCTTTCGATCGTCGTACCCCGAATTTCCGGTGCAGACTCCTGACCACTTTCGCCATGATCTTGGCCTTTCTGACATTGTGGTTGGGGTAAGGCCCATACTTTCCATCATAGTCGGCCTTCTTCAGGATGTCCACCATTTCCAACATCTCCCCAAAGGACATATTTGAGTCCTTTAATCTCCTTCTGGATCGGGACGTTTCAGGCTCCGGCCTTTCCTCCTCCTCCTCCTCCTCGTTGCTGTAATTAGCACGATCCTGCTGTCTCTCCGCCATGTGCTCTTCCTCCACTGCGCCGAACAAAAAGGGGCGGGGAATAGAATAGAAAGAACGTCAGGGGCGGGCGGAGTTATACGCATGCGCAGTGTGTATAAATCGTAACGCGCGCGTCTTACGTATGATCTGTGAGCGGAGGAAGGAGCATCGGAGACGCCGATCGTGCTAACGAAGGTAGGATCTAAACTTGGGCCTATACTGCTTCGAAATTGAAGCCTTTATTGTAACAAGATTAGGGGAGTTTGGCCTGACATTAGGGTTTGTCTTGTGTTGTGTCTTGCAGAGAAAATGGATGGGTTCAACGACCACAATTTCCTGCCCCTGTTTATTGACAAGTACAGAGAGCTGCCCTGTCTGTGGCAGGTCAGACACCCCCACTATAACAACAAACAGAAGAGGCAGGCAGCACTGGAGAAACTGCTGGAGTTGATGAAGCCGGTGGTCCCCACAGCAACCATACCTTATTTAAAAGCTAAAATTGGTGGCCTGAGGATGATGATGTTTATGTCCCCAGGCTGTGGTACTATGAGAGACTGCGATTTCTGTCAGACCACACTGAAGTCAGGGAATCCCTCTCCACTCTTCCTTCCACGCTTCCTTCCATCCCAGCTGAGGCTTCCGATGTCCAACCTGTGCCTTCCAGCCAGGAAGAAGTGGAGGAGCCCAGCTGGAGTCAGGTATAGCATTCTTCTACAGATTTCTGGGCAATAAAGAAATGATGTTTACTAGATGTTATTATTGATCACTAATTGCTGCTTGAAAGTGTTTTACATATCAATACACAGTAGTGGGCACCCAAAATTGGGACAAGAATGCAAAATGCTGGGCTCAGAATGATAGTCTGTTATATTTGTTAACATTCAATTTGCAGCAGTCAGGAGGTGAAAATTGTGTGTGATTGATGAAAACAATACTAAAACTATGTCCCTTTTTCATACACAGGAAGACCTCAGCCAGGAGGAGGCTGTGGAATGTGGCAGTCAGGAGGAGGCGGGGATTAGTGGCAGTCAGAAGGAGACGGGGATTAGTGGCAGCCAGGAGGAGGCGGGGCTAAGTGTCAGCCAAGAGAAGCCTGGGACAAGTCGCAGCCTGACTGAGTCTCAGGTCCCTCCCCTCCGCCTGCCATATAAAAGGGCCAGGAAGGCCACTCCCAGTCCTGTGCAGGATTCAGTGTACAGGCTGATCCAGGAGGCTTCGGCGTCCCTCAGAGCCTTCCCCAGTCCTGCAGAGGCCTTTGCCTGCATGGCTGCCACCAAATTGCTGGGCCTGCAGGAGGGCCAACGCAAGATCTCTGAGGACCTGATTTATAAAGTCCTTCGTAAGGGGGAGAGTGGGGAACTGACACCCAAGACGGATGTCATGGAGAGGGACGATCCTCCTCCTCCTCCTCCTCCTCCTGCTGCCGCAACTCCACCACCACAGCCAAAGGCTGGAAGGAAGCGTGGAAGGAAGACCACAGAGTGATTGCCCTGGGTTCAGTCTGGTCTGACAGAAGCTGCAGTCTCTCGTATGACCACAGCCTGGGGACACAGATGTCATCTGCTGCTTTCCGGATCTCTGGGACTTCTGGATCAGACTGCCCTCCCTTAGATATGGACTCCTCAGGCCACCAATTTTGCTTTTAAATAATTGATGTCTGCCCTGGGGGTCCAAGGCTTCGCCCACTTCTGCAGTTTCTCCAGCGTTGCCTCCCTCTTTGTGTTTTTATAGTTGTGACCCCTTAATAAAATATTTTAAGGTAAATTCTACTCTCCTGTGTGTGTTTTCATCCAAAAAGGACAGTTTGTTGGTGAGTATTCAGGTACATTTCTAAAGTACAATGTGAAATTAACAAGGGACAACAACACCAAACAATCTCCTCCTACAGATTAAATAGAACAACATATCAATGGTGTTGTGGGAACTTGTCACAAAAAACACACAAACATTTTCGGGAATACAAATCAAAATCAACAAAAAAAAAATAAAAAGAGAAACACAAAAAAAGATTCTACATTAAAGTAAAAAAAAAAAAAAATGTTGTCAGATGTGAGAAATCAAAATATATTGAGGGAATCCCGATAAATAGTAACGAAAAAAGTTTGTGAGAAGTGTGTGTGAATATGAGCATCAAAACGACTTAATTCTTGTCACATTATAAAGAAGAAGAGAGTGCGCTGTATTAAACCATTTTTTACATTGCAGCGTGACGAAAGTGCTTTATCCATTACGAACGCTAAGTTTACCAGAACGAGCTGTCCCGTGTCGGAATTTCTTCTGAGCATGCGTGGCACTTTGTGCGTCGGAACAGGCCACACACGGTCGGAATTGACGCGATCGGATTTTGTTGTCGGAAAATTTTATCTCCTACTGTCCAACTTTGTGTGTCGGAAAATCCGATGGAAAATGTCCGATGGCGCCCACACACGGTCGGAATTTCCGACAACACGCTCCGATCGGACATTTTCCATCGGAAAATCCGACCGTGTGTACGGGGCATAAGAAAGAAGAGAGAGGAGAAATGCACCACTCTCGTTGTAGTATTAGGGCTCTTTCACACGGGGCAGATCAGTCATGATCCGCCCCGTGAACATCCGCTTGCTCAGCGGGGATAGCTCCGCCGATCCCCGCTAAGCAGGAAGATGACAGGTGCATCGCTGCACACTATGCAGCGACGGACCTGTCAGAGCGCCGCTCTCCCCTATGGGGGGATCGGATGATGACGGTCCGTAGTGTCCGTCGTCATCCGATCCGATCCGAAAACGGAGGGAAAAGTAGGTTTTTCCTCCGTTACACTTTTCGGATCGGAGCGGGTCGGATGTCAGCGGACATGTCACCGCTGACATCCGACGCTCCATAGGGATACATGTATGTCCGTTTTTCATCCGAAAACGGAAGGATGAAAAACGGACATACGGATCCCTCGTGTGAAAGAGGCCTTAATAAAAGGCAATATACAGTATTTAAAAACATAAAGATTGTGTAACACAGCCATTGCTCAAGGTATGCAGCAGGTGGCATGCTTCTCATGGTGCTCAATGGAGATTGAGGGTAGATAAGGAGATGTTCCTGGTGAATGGTCTCATCGGTTAGTGTAAAAATATAGTGGCAGAAAACACAAACCAAAGTAAGGGTGAGCTACTTTAAGTGTAGTATTTATTAAATAAAAAGATAAATGATAAAATTTCACTCACATATGGTAAGTAAAACCACAGGCAATATGCCAAAAAAATTCCAGCAGTTGGCATTATATCATGGGTCTCAATGTATCGTCAGTCTTGGATGGTGGATAACCAAGAAACACTATAGTCTCTCATAGGATGAAAACCCAGGAAGAACCTACATAAGTGTGTATGAATTGAGGCTACTGTGGATAGTAAGGAAGCAAGATCACCAGCCGGGAGGCCAGGCATGATGACATCACATGTTGGGTGTGAGTGGGCAGAGCTACATGTTTTGGGGCAGAGCCCCCTTTGTCAAGCACTAAGTTGGCTGGTGATCCATGTGTATGTGCAATACTTATCATCCATTGGTTGTTATTTTTCCTATCACTACTATGCTTTGGCACTCTCTCTCCCCCTCCATGTTTTCTGTTTTCATCTGAAGATTCACTTAGCTATCCCAACTCTCCCAGTCCTGCTAGTAGGGAATCTCTCCAACATGGAGTCTCCTCTCCAGAGTGTATCACCTTTCCTGGCTGGAGCACATGTCTGGAGCACATGATCAGGCCTGGCTTATAGCAAATCTGCACACCTGTACACTTAAATGACCTGCAGCTTGCAGGTCTACAACAGGACTTCTACACTGAATTGGATAGGTCTTCCCACCCAGTGGCGTAGCGTGGGGGGTGCAGGGGGTGCCGTGGCCCCGGGCGCGATATTTAGGGGGGCGCCAGTATGTGTCACTGGCTGCCTCCTCCTAATTTCTAATTCTGTGTCCCCGGGCTCCGGCCGCCATGTTAGGTGTCCGGCGCCCTGTGATTGGGCATATGGGGGTCATGTGAGGCGTAGGGCTGGCCTATCCTCGATCGCTCCTGAAGTCCCACCTCCGCACATGACCCCCCATACGCCCAATCACAGGGCGCTGGACACTGAACATGACAGCAAGCAGAGCGCAGGGGAGAGAAGAATGTGAGCCGCCGCTGTCCTCTCCTCCTCCTCCGGATTGATGCAGCCAGGACAAGAATGTGAGTGAGAGTCTTGTTACTGGCCGAGGGGGGGCGCAAGAGAGAGAGACTGTAGGCAGGACAGTGTAGTGTAGTATTTTATGGAGGTCAGTGTAGTGTAGTGGTCACTATGGGGGGCAGTGTAGTGGACAGTGTAGTGTAGTATAGTGGACAGTACAGTGTAGTATAGTGGTCAGTATAGTGTAGTATAGTGGTCAGTATAGTGTAGTATGGTGGACAGTATAGTGTAGTATAGTGGTCAGTATAGTGGTTAGTGTAGTGGACAGTGTAGTGTAGTATAGTGGTTAGTGTAGTATGGTGGTCAGTATAGTGGTTAGTGTAGTATAGTATACTGGTTAGTATAGTGGTCAGTATAGTGTAGTATAGTGGACAGTATAGTGTAGTATAGTGGACAGTATAGTGTAGTATAGTGGTCAGTATAGTGGTTAGTGTAGTGGACAGTGTAGTGTAGTATAGTGGTTAGTGTAGTATGGTGGTCAGTATAGTGGTTAGTGTAGTATAGTATACTGGTTAGTATAGTGGTCAGTATAGTGTAGTTTAGTATGGAGGTCAGTGTAGTTTAGTGGACAGTGTAGTATAGTGGTCAGTGTAGTATGGTGGTCAGTGTAGTATGGTGGTCAGTGTAGTATGGTGGTCAGTGTCATTTAGTATAGTGGACAGTGTAGTATGGTGGTCAGTGTAGTATAGTGGACAGTGTAGTATAGTGGACAGTGTAGTATGGTGGTCAGTGTAGTATGGTGGTCAGTGTAGTGTAGTATAGTGGACAGTGTAGTATGGTGGTCAGTGTAGTGTAGTATAGTGGACAGTGTAGTATAGTGGTCAGTGTAGTGTAGTATAGTGGACAGTGTAGTATGGTGGTCAGTATAGTGTAGTATAGTGGACAGTGTAGTGGTTAGTGTAGTGGACAGTATAGTATAGTGGACAGTGTAGTATAGTGGACAGTATCGTGTAGTATGGTGGTCAGTGTAGTATAGTGGTCAGTGTAGTATAGTGGACCGTGTAGTACGGTGGTCAGTTTAGTGTAGTATAGTGGACAGTGTAGTATGGTGGTCAATGTAGTATAGTGGACAGTGTAGTATAGTGGACAGTGTAGTGGTTAGTGTAGTGGACAGTATAGTATAGTGGACAGTGTAGTATAGTGGACAGTATAGTGTAGTATAGTGGACAGTGTAGTATGGTGGTCAGTGTAGTATAGTGGACAGTGTAGTATAGTGGTCAGTGTAGTGTAGTGTAGTATAGTGGACAGTGTAGTGTAGTGGTTAGTGTAGTGGACAGTATAGTATAGTGGACAGTATCGTATAGTGGACAGTGTAGTATAATGGTCAGTGTAGTATAGTGGACAGTGTAGTATGGTGGTCAGTGTAGTATAGTGGACAGTGTAGTATGGTGGTCAGTGTAGTGTAGTATAGTGGACAGTGTAGTATGGTGGTCAGTATAGTGTAGTATAGTGGACAGTGTAGTGGTTAGTGTGGTGGACAGTATAGTATAGTGGACAGTGTAGTATAGTGGTCAGTGTAGTGTAGTGTAGTATAGTGGACAGTGTAGTGGTTAGTGTAGTGGACAGTATAGTATAGTGGACAGTGTAGTATGGTGGTCAGTGTAGTATGGTGGTCAGTGTAGTATAGTGGTCAGTGTAGTATAGTGGTCAGTGTAGTATGGTGGTCAGTGTAGTATGGTGGTAAGTGTAGTATAGTGGTCAGTGTAGTGTAGTATAGTGGTCAGTGTAGTATGGTGGTCAGTATAGTGTAGTATAGTGGTCAGTGTAGTATTGTGGTCAGTGTAGTATAGTGGTCAGTGTAGTATAGTGGACAGTGTAGTATAGTGGTCAGTGTAGTATGGTGGTCAGTATAGTGTAGTATAGTGGACAGTGTAGTATAGTGGTCAGTGTAGTATGGTGGTCAGTATAGTGTAGTATAGTGGACAGTGTAGTATGGTGGTCAGTATAGTGTAGTATAGTGGTCAGTGTAGTATGGTGGTCAGTGTAGTATGGTGGTCAGTGTAGTATAGTAGACAGTGTAGTAGTGTAGTATAGTGGTCAGCGTAGTGTAGTATAGTGGTCAGTGTAGTATGGTGGTCAGTATAGTGTAGTATAGTGGACAGTGTAATATAGTGGACAGTGTAGTATGGTGGTCAGTGTAGTATAGTGGTCAGTGTAGTATAGTGGTCAGTGTAGTGTAATGTAGTGGTCAGTGTAGTATGGTGGTCAGTATAGTGTAGTATAGTGGTCAGTGTAGTATGGTGGTCAGTATAGTGTAGTATAGTGGTCAGTGTAGTATAGTGGACAGTGTAGTATGGTGGTCAGTATAGTGTAGTATAGTGGACAGTGTAGTGTAGTATAGTGGACAGTGTAGTATGGTGGTCAGTATAGTGTAGTATAGTGGTCAGTGTAGTATAGTGGACAGTGTAGTATGGTGGTCAGTATAGTGTAGTATAGTGGACAGTGTAGTGTAGTATAGTGGACAGTGTAGTATGGTGGTCAGTATAGTGTAGTATAGTGGTCAGTGTAGTATGGTGGTCAAGTGTAGTGTAGTATAGTGGTCAGTGTAATGTAGTATAGTGGACAGTGTAGTATAGTGGACAATGTAGTGTAGTATAGTGGTCAGCGTAGTGTAGTATAGTGGTCAGTGTAGTATGGTGGTCAGTATAGTGTAGTATAGTGGACAGTGTAATATAGTGGACAGTGTAGTATGGTGGTCAGTGTAGTATAGTGGTCAGTGTAGTATAGTGGTCAGTGTAGTGTAATGTAGTGGTCAGTGTAGTATGGTGGTCAGTATAGTGTAGTATAGTGGTCAGTGTAGTATGGTGGTCAGTATAGTGTAGTATAGTGGTCAGTGTAGTATAGTGGACAGTGTAGTATGGTGGTCAGTATAGTGTAGTATAGTGGACAGTGTAGTGTAGTATAGTGGACAGTGTAGTATGGTGGTCAGTATAGTGTAGTATAGTGGACAGTGTAGTATGGTGGTCAGTATAGTGTAGTATAGTGGACAGTGTAGTGTAGTATAGTGGACAGTGTAGTATGGTGGTCAGTATAGTGTAGTATAGTGGTCAGTGTAGTATGGTGGTCAAGTGTAGTGTAGTATAGTGGTCAGTGTAATGTAGTATAGTGGACAGTGTAGTATAGTGGACAATGTAGTGTAGTATAGTGGTCAGTATAGTGGACAGTGTAGTGGTAAGTGTAATATAGTGGACAGTATAGTATAGTGGTCAGTATAGTATAGTGGTCAGTGTAGTGGACAATGTAGTGTAGTGGTCAGTATAGGAATCAGGTAGGTCAGTACTATTGTATTTGAAGGGACTAAGGGATAGCTAAAAGTCCGCAGGTTGGGGGGGGGGGGGGGGGGGGCGCAAATTACTTGCCTTGCCCCGGGTGCTGACAACCCACGCTACGCCACTGTTCCCACCCAAATCTCTTCGACGTCTCCAGGCTCCAGACCCAGATCTGGGGCTGCTAAACCTGGAGAACCAAATCATATGTGTCTATGTAGTATGGTGGTCAGTATAGTGTAGTATAGTGGACAGTGTAGTGGTTAGTGTGGTGGACAGTATAGTATAGTGGACAGTGTAGTATAGTGGTCAGTGTAGTGTAGTGTAGTGGACAGTGTAGTGGTTAGTGTAGTGGACAGTATAGTATAGTGGACAGTGTAGTATAGTGGACAGTGTAGTATGGTGGTCAGTGTAGTATGGTGGTCAGTGTAGTATATTGGTCAGTGTAGTGTAGTATAGTGGTCAGTGTAGTATGGTGGTCAGTATAGTGTAGTATAGTGGACAGTGTAGTATGGTGGTCAGTATAGTGTAGTATAGTGGTCAGTGTAGTTTTGTGGTCAGTGTAGTATAGTGGTCAGTGTAGTATAGTGGACAGTGTAGTATAGTGGTCAGTGTAGTATGGTGGTCAGTATAGTGTAGTATAGTGGACAGTGTAGTATAGTGGTCAGTGTAGTATGGTGGTCAGTATAGTGTAGTATAGTGGACAGTGTAGTATGGTGGTCAGTATAGTGGTCAGTGTAGTATGGTGGTCAGTGTAGTATGGTGGTCAGTGTAGTATGGTGGTCAGTGTAGTATAGTAGACAGTGTAGTATAGTGGACAGTGTAGTGTAGTATAGTGGTCAGTGTAGTATGGTGGTCAGTATAGTGTAGTATAGTGGACAGTGTAATACAGTGGACAGTGTAGTATGGTGGTCAGTGTAGTATAGTGGTCAGTGTAGTATAGTGGTCAGTGTAGTGTAGTGTAGTGTAGTGGTCAGTGTAGTATGGTGGTCAGTATAGTGTAGTATAGTGGTCAGTGTAGTATGGTGGTCAGTATAGTGCAGTATAGTGGTCAGTGTAGTATAGTGGACAGTGTAGTATGGTGGTCAGTATAGTTTAGTATAGTGGACAGTGTAGTGTAGTATAGTGGACAGTGTAGTATGGTGGTCAGTATAGTGTAGTATAGTGGACAGTGTAGTATGGTGGTCAGTATAGTGTAGTATAGTGGACAGTGTAGTGTAGTATAGTGGACAGTGTAGTATGGTGGTCAGTATAGTGTAGTATAGTGGTCAGTGTAGTATGGTGGTCAAGTGTAGTGTAGTATAGTGGTCAGTGTAATGTAGTATAGTGGACAGTGTAGTATAGTGGACAGTGTAGTGTAGTATAGTGGTCAGTATAGTGGACAGTGTAGTGGACAATGTAGTGTAGTGGTCAGTATAGGAATCAGGTAGGTCAGTACTATTGTATTTGAAGGGACTAAGGGATAGCTAAAAGTCCGCAGGTTAGGGGGGGGGGGCGCAAATTACTTGCCTTGCCCCAGGTGCTGACAACCCACGCTACGCCACTGTTCCCACCCAAATCTCTTCGACGTCTCCAGGCTCCAGACCCAGATCTGGAGCTGCTAAACCTGGAGAACCAAATCATATGTGTCTATTTCCTAAACTCGCACTGTGCTTGAAACGTTTCAGAAGTTATGCCAGTGCAGCTGAAAGGCATTTTAAGTTCATATAAAAACAGTCAAAATTTCTGATAAAGGTGAGAGTCTGTTTGTCCCCCAAAATATGTTGGGTTTTTTTTGCTATGAACAAATGTTTCTTTCACAGAAGCAGCTGCAGAACTAAAGACCAGTTCTGAAAGCCCACTGGACAAGCTTGGGCCAGTAGTACATCCTCAACACATAAG
This sequence comes from Lithobates clamitans, assembly GCA_037952925.1. Classification (NCBI taxonomy): domain Eukaryota; kingdom Metazoa; phylum Chordata; class Amphibia; order Anura; family Ranidae; genus Lithobates; species Lithobates clamitans. The sequence continues at coordinate 737,917 of JBBGZY010000799.1, forward strand.
TTCAATGTGCCATCAGTTTTGAGAGTGTCCACATTTGCCTTTGATTACTGCCAGCAGCCAGGCCTGGGCTATATATATATATATATTAATGAGGGACTTTAAAGCCTCACTTAAGTAACCACTTCTGCTCCTCATTTCACTGACAGGAAGTGGAAAGGAAATCCTGCCACTCTCTGGAAATGACATTAAGGAGTTCCTCTACTGCACCTCTACCAGATGACTAATTTTTTGCTCTCTGTAATGGCAGGACGAGGTCTTGCATTTTTCCCCTTGTAACATGGATCCAAAAGGATGGCCAACCAGTAATAACCCCTTTCCTTACTAGACCAAATCCTGGAGCCTTTACACAAGTACTGCGGCATGACTGAGCTCATCTGCCACAAATTTACAGGAATTTGAGTCCTCGGTGTTGCTGAAGACAACAGTGTCCTCAGCTTTCTCACCCCACCCACATAAAACTCCTGATGTTTGGGAGGAGTGAAATGTATTCCTGGCATCCTGCCCCTTGTCCTCCTCAGTGTCAGTACCCCTACCTATCTTCCTCATGCTAGTCAGGCTTGGACTGGGACAAAAAATAGGCCCTGGCATTTTAGACTGAGCAGCCCATGGCATATTTTCCTGGGAGACACGGAGAGCATGGGGAGGCGGAGAATGTGGGGGGCTGTGGAGAACACAGGGGAGTGTGGAGAGCACTAGGGGGGATGGAGAGTGCTAGGGGGCCAGAGAGCACAGGGGTTGGAGAGCACTAGGGGAAGCCGGAGAGAACAGGGTGGCTGGAGAGTACTGGGGGGGTTGGAGAGCACTGAGGGGGTGGGGACCACGGGGGGGCTGGAGAGCACAAGCAGAGGCAGAGAACATTGGTGGCAAACAGCACAGAGGGAGCACAGAAGAGCTAAAGAGCACGGGAGCTGGAGAGCACTAGGAGGGTCTGAGAGTACAGGGGCGGTCGATGAGCACAGGCGGGCCTGAGAGCACTGGGAGGGGCTGGAGAGCACTGGGGGGGCCAGAGAGAACAGGGGGCTGATGAGCACAGGGGGGCCTGAGAGCACAGGTGGGGCTGGAGAGCACTGGGGGGCCAATGAGCACAGGGGGGCCTAAGAGCATTGGGAGGGGCTAGGGAGCATGGGGACTGGAGAGCACGGGGGGCCAGAAAGTACATGGGGGCTGATGAGCAAAGGGGTGCCTGAGAGCACTGGGAGGGGCTGGAGAGCACTGGGGGGCTGGTGAGTACAGGGGGGCTGATGAGCACAGGGGGCCTGAGAGCACTGGGAGGGGCTGGAGAGCACTGGGGGGGAGAGTACAGGGGGGCTTATGAGCACTGGGAGGAGCTGGAGAGCATTGGGGGGCCGGAGAGTACAGGGGGGATGATGAGCACTGGGAGGAGCTGGAGACCACTGGGGGAATTGGAGATCACTGGGGGTCCAGAGGGCAGTGGGGGAGCCTGAGAGCACAGGGTGGCACCTGAGAGCATGTGGGAGCTTGAGAGCACAGGGAGGGCTGAGAGCACTAGGGGGCAGTATAAAGAAGTTGGATAGGAGGAGCAGCTGCATACACAGTGAAAGAATCCATTTTTTTCCTCCTACAGCCTCTACATGCCCACGGGAGGGAGAGGCTGTAGGAGAAAAATAAAGAATGGATTCTTCTACTGTGTATGCAGCCGCTCCTCCTATCCAGCACATGCATGGGGAGCCACACTCACTTTCCCTCCTATCCAGCAGTCACCTCTCATGTAGATCCCCTCCCTTTTCATGGCCACGTGACCTGTAGTCTCTGCCCCCGGCCCGATGGCCGAACTGAAATGGTGGCCGGCCAGCCAGCCAGCCGCGGGGAGGCCAGATGAGCGGCGGGGGCTCAAGGAGCAGCTTACTTGCCCCTTGTCCTCCTCAGTGTCAGTACCCCTACCTATCTTCCTCATGCTAGTCAGGCCTGGACTGGGACAAAAAATAGGCCCTGGCATTTTAGACTGAGCAGCCCATGGCATATTTTCCTGGGAGGCACGGAGAGCATGGGGGGGCGGAGAATGTGGGGGGCTGTGGAGAACACAGGGGAGTGTGGAGAGCACTAGGGGGATGGAGAGCATTAGGGGGCCAGAGAGCACAGGGGTTGGAGAGCACTAGGGGAAGCCGGAGAGCACAGGGTGGCTGGAGAGCACTGGGGGGGTTGGAGAGCACTGAGGGGGTGGGGACCATGGGGGGCGGGAGAGCACAAGCAGGGACAGAGAACATTGGTGGCAAACAGCACAGAGGGAGCACAGAAGGGCTAAAGAGCACGGGAGCTGGAGAGCACTGGGAGGGTCTGAGAGTACAGGGGTGGCTGGTGAGCACAGGGGGGCCTGAGAGCACTGGGAGGGGCTGGAGAGCACTGGGGGCTGATGAGCACAGGGGGGCCTGAGAGCACAGGTGGGGCTGGAGAGCATTGGGGGGCCAATGAGCACAGGGGGGCCTAAGAGCATTGGGAGGGGCTAGGGAGCATGGGGGCTGGAGAGCACGGGGGAGCCAGAAAGCACAGGGGGGCTGATGAGCAAAGGGGTGCCTGAGAGCACTGGGAGGGGCTGGAGAGCACTGGGGGGCCGGTGAGTACAGGGGGGCTGATGAGCACAGGGGGCCTGAGAGCACTGGGGGGGAGAGTACAGGGGGGCTTATGAGCACTGGGAGGAGCTGGAGAGCATTGGGGGGCCGGAGAGTACAGGGGGGATGATGAGCACTGGGAGGAGCTGGAGACCACTGGGGGAATTGGAGATCACTGGGGGGGCCAGAGGGCAGTGGGGGAGCCTGAGAGCACAGGGTGGCACCTGAGAGCATGTGGGAGCTTGAGAGCACAGGGAGGGCTGAGAGCACTAGGGGGCAGTATAAAGAAGTTGGATAGGAGGAGCAGCTGCATACACAGTGAAAGAATCCATTTTTTTTCTCCTACAGCCCCTACATGCCCACGGGAGGGAGAGGCTGTAGGAGAAAAATAAAGAATGGATTCTTCTACTGTGTATGCAGCCGCTCCTCCTATCCAGCACATGCATGGGGAGCCGCACTCACTTTCCCTCCTATCCGGCAGTCACCTCTCATGTAGATCCCCTCCCTTTTCATGGCCACGTGACCTGTAGTCTCTGCCCCCGGCCCGATGGCCGAACTGAAATGGTGGCCGGCCAGCCAGCCAGCCGCAGGGAGGCCAGATGAGCGGCGGGGGCTCAAGGAGCAGCTTACCTGCCCCTTGTCCTCCTCAGTGTCAGTACCCCTACCTATCTTCCTCATGCTAGTCAGGCCTGGACTGGGACAAAAAATAGGCCCTGGCATTTTAGACTGAGCAGCCCATGGCATATTTTCCTGGGAGGCACGGAGAGCATGGGGGGGCGGAGAATGTGGGGGGCTGTGGAGAACACAGGGGAGTGTAGAGAGCACTAGGGGGATGGAGAGCACTAGGGGGCCAGAGAGCACAGGGGTTGGAGAGCACTAGGGGAAGCCAGAGAGCACAGGGTGGCTGGAGAGCACTGGGGGGGTTGGAGAGCACTGAGGGGGTGGGGACCATGGGGGGCGGGAGAGCACAAGCAGGGGCAGAGAACATTGGTGGCAAACAGCACAGAGGGAGCACAGAAGGGCTAAAGAGCACGGGAGCTGGAGAGCACTGGAAGGATCTGAGAGTACAAGGGTGGCTGGTGAGCACAGGGGGGCCTGAGAGCACTGGGAGGGGCTGGAGAGCACTGGGGGCTGATGAGCACAGGGGGGCCTGAGAGCACAGGTGGGGCTGGAGAGCATTGGGGGGCCGAAGAGCACAGGGGGGCCTAAGAGCATTGGGAGGGGCTAGGGAGCATGGGGGCTGGAGAGCACAGGGGAGCCAGAAAGCACAGGGGGGCTGATGAGCAAAGGGGTGCCTGAGAGCACTGGGAGGGGCTGGAGAGCACTGGGGGGCCGGTGAGTACAGGGGGGCTGATGAGCACAGGGGGCCTGAGAGCACTGGGAGGGGCTGGAGAGCACTAGGGGGGTGGAGAGAACTGGGGGCAGAGAGTACAGGGGGGCCCGAGAGCACTGGGAGGGGCTGAAAAGTACTGGGGGGCCAGGGAGTTCAGGGGGGCTGATGAGCACTGGGAGAAGCTGGAGTGCACTGGGGGGCTGGAGAGTACAGGGGGGATGATGAGCACTGGGAGGAGCTGGAGAGCACGAAGGCTGGAGAGCACTGGGGGGAGCTGGAGAGTACAGGGGGGCTGATGAGCACTGGGAGGGGCTGGAGAGCACTGGGGGAATTGGAGATCACTGGGGGGGCCCAGATGGCAGTGGGGGAGCCTGAGAGCACAGGGTGGCACCTGAGAGCATGGTGGGAGCTTGAGAGCACAGGGAGGGCTGAGAGCACTAGGGGGCAGTATAAAGAAGTTGGATAGGAGGAGCAGCTGCATACACAGTAGAATCCATGTTTTTATTTTTCTCCTACAGCCTCTACATGCCCACGGGAGGGAGAGGCTGTAGGAGAAAAATAAAGAATGGATTCTTCTACTGTGTATGCAGCCGCTCCTCCTATCCAGCACACGCATGGGGAGCAGCACTTATCCCTCCTGTCCGGCAGTCGCCTCTCATGTAGATCCCCTCCCTTTTCATGGTCACGTGACCTGTAGTCTCTGCCCCATGGCCCGATGGCCGAACTGAAATGGTGGCCGGCCAGCCAGCCGGCCGCGGAGAGGCCAGATGAGCGGCGGGGGCTCAAGGAGCAGCTTAGCTGCTTTGGCCCCACAAGGACATGTGGCCCGGTGGCCCCGGCCCACCAGACAAGAGCGCAGTGTGCCCTATGGCCAGTCCGGGCCTGATGCTGGTGATGCCTCACAGGGACAGGAGTCAGGAAAAAATGGGCTTCCTCCTTCTGCTATACCTCGAGTGCTCGAGTCTACAGCATGCAATGTTTGTTATAGCATGAACCATATAAGCATGGTTAAATAAAAAATATACACTGATTTGAGTTATTTTTACCAAAGAAATGTAGGAGACTACATTTTGGCCTAAATTTATGAAGAAAGATTATTTGTTTGCAACATTTTCTAACAGAAACGATTAAAAACGTGTTTCTTTTTCAAAATTTTTAGTATTTTTAGTTTATATAGCAAAAAAATAAAAAATAATCAAAAAAGACTGCGCTAGAAAAAATGACATATGTTGTAACTAAACAAACATGATTAAGTTATTAAATAAATACAATTCATCGAGTGTTAAAAAATAATAATTAGACACAAAAAATCTATTGAAAGTCAATAAAAATAAAAGTGACTGGAAAATGAAAGTCCCAAATAAAGTTGAAAAAAGTGACTAAATATGGAAAAAATAGTCAAAAAGCAGACAGTCCTTGGAGCCAAGGCAGATATAATAGGTGATCGTAGACGTAAAACACCCAGTGAGGAATCCTCCACCTATTAAGATGTACGCTTACCAGAGGTAAGCTGTAAATCAGCTTACTAGTGGACATCCACTCAGGGGAAATCAGCTCCTCACGTCTCCTCACAAGAAAGGGGCAGACAGGATCTCTCAATGCAATAGATTCGATCCGCATATCAGGAGGACCCAGAAGGATAAAACAAATTCTCCATAGTGTAAAAAGACAATTCCATCATTAGTCCAGGAATAGTTTAAGAGCTCTTCTTCATGCAGTCTGATCCAGGAGCAGTAATGAAATGAAGGAAAAATAAAAAACCCAGTGGTGATTAAATGCCACTAATAGAAAGTTCTTAAAGGAATAAATAAACCATTCAACCCTGTCTAGAATTATTTAAATGATGGATGCCGCAGTTTACCAAACTCTGCATGGTTTTAACATATTTTCCAAAAGAATAACTTGGTTTGTCTATTGATTATATTTTATACATTTTCAGGCATTAGGCCTGCAGTCTCTAGCTCTGTAACCTTTATACATCCGCAGCCTCCCTGGACCCCAGGTATCTCCTGAGTCCTTAAGACAACCACTGTAGAGCTATTGCATAGTAAACATGTTTTTTGTCTTCAGTGAATAAACTACATTTCTACAGCAGGAAACAACTAACTCAGCTGTTTAGCAAAAACTTACACATACTATAAATTCTGCTACTATAGATTACAATTTTTAATTAATATATTATATTTTTTATGTTATATTTATAATGTTGCTTTTGATGCATTTCATTATTTTCCTGTGTTGCAACATCTAACTATTAACAATAGAAATTATACCTAAGTACACCTAAGAACCTGACAAAATGTCCGATCCAAACTTGAAATAATAAATTAAGCACATTTGTGAAATAACTGCCACCACACAGTGTATACTGTATGTAATGTCCCAATGTGTATATATAGTGTATTCAAAATCTTTCAAGCCGTTGCACCATGCTTCAACATGTGGTGGTTCACTTTTTACAACCAACATCACCACATCACTTATCAGATAAGTGGACCCTAGATTTTAAGAGGTCAAATCTCGCTTGTGTATAAATAAACCCCCATAATGGATGACTGAAGGTACCACTTGCAAATTAGTAACTTTTATCTAGAAAGGAAAAAAGGAGAGCTCCAGTGCAGTCAATATATTAGATGTAAATAAAAGAATAATCCAAAATAACACTAAACAGTTTAGAGAAAAACATCACCACAAGCTCACACCATACAACATGATGACATTAGCATCCTACAACAAAATAAACCAAGAATATAAAAACCAGAGCATATAGCATAAAATATAAAAGATAATCTCCCAACTATTATTAATAAAGCAGGTAATTAATATTAGGACCATCGGGGGCAAATAAACTTAAAGAGTAACTCCACTTTTGTTGAGAAAAAACATTCCCCTCTGGGTGATCGATGTACATTACAAGGATTTTAATTACTTTGTTGCAGATTCCTAACTTTGTTATTCTGAGGGAATAGCTGTTTGTCTGTGCCCATGTACAGAGTGAATTTGTATGCGAGTGGTTTTATAATTATCAATCAGCTGCTGCACCTGCAGGACTCTAATGAAGAAAGTGGCAGACTCTGCATCCCTTTACTTGTGATTTCCCTTTGATAATATATCACCAAAAATAACATTTTTGTTGCAGGGGATGCTCAAAATCGGATTTGTATCTTAGTGCAGACTTCTGGCAAAATCAGTGAGCCAATCAAACAAGTAGGAAATTACATTTCTGGGGGGCATTCTGTACACCATCTGTGGTCAGGTTGCCATTTTGTAGTGTATTTTACAGAAAATTACAGCACTGCAGAATGAAAAAGAAAGTTAATTTTTAATAACATTTAATTACAATATAAATTCTCTCGCAATTGTATAGACTATGTTAATTTCTTCTTTGCTCTTTTTTTAAAAAGATTTCCACCTAGTTTCTAACCTGTTATTTTTGCATAAAAGGTTTGACATGCATTACCTCTATGCATGTCTATCCCCGTCAGGATGAGAACAGTGTGTTTAGTGTATACTATTTTGGAAGGTGATTTTCAGGACTCACTAAACTCGATTTATATACAAATATTTCAAAATGAATTAATTCTTCTAATGTAGTATCCTATACTACATTAGAGGAATATAAGTCAATGTAACATATTTGTATTCAATCAAAGATAAGTGAGCCCTGACAGTTACCTTCCAAAATAGTATACACTAAGCACTGAAAGGTTCTACACACTTTTGGTAGAGAAAATGTATGTTGTACCATTTATGCGAAAATAATATATTAAACTATAGATACAGAGAAAGCCAAAATTGTTGAAAATGAAAAAATCTCCCTTGAAATAGCATTTTATTAAGAAATGCCCCTTTTTTGTTACACCCTTCCAATGGGAGGGTTATCTATAACCATGAATTTAGTACCCCATGGGTGCTTATTATGACAAAGTACATAGTGTCCAGACACACTGTGCCCTTTAAAACTTTTTTAATGTTATATAGTGTGTGTGCTCACTAAGGTAAATATGAGGTGCCCATGTGTATCTACCAACATATTGTGGATCACACGGACACTGTACAAGATACATGACATAAAGGAAGTGTTCTTTTATCACTCAAATTCCTCTACTCTACATGCTACTCATTTCTTGCAGAGGTAAAAGGCCTTCATTTTTCAGAAGAATGATGGTCTAATGGACTATTCAATTACATTTAATGCCAAGCTATCTTTCAAACAAGAAACCCTTTAAAAAAAATGAAAGCTTATTAGTTAGAACCTCAATACACTATCACCTTTAAGGATCCACAAATGTTTCTTAAAAATTCTCTAATTTTATATAGTGGAAAAGGAAGTTACCATAGACCACTCAAATTTATTACCAACCTGTGCCTGTTTTTCTGTATCTTGGAGTAACCTGTTTCTATTTGCCAATTTCATATTCTCTATCTCTTTATTCAGATCCCCTTTTCCATAAACCTCCATTTGAGCACCTGAGCTTGCTCTTGTAAAATTATCAAGGATACAAATAACAATGGGATCTGCCGTCTAACTTCACACCTACTTGTGTAGGTAGAATTTCAAATGTTTGCCAATCTCAGAACTGAAAGACCCTGAGGGATTGATTTTCAAGACATTTAGGCTACTTTCACACTGAGGCAATTTTCAGGGGTTTTAGCTATAAAATTAGCGCCTGTAAAGCACCTGAAAACTGCCTTGCATGCCTCCCCAGCATGAAAGCCTGAGTGCTTTCACACTGGGATGTGCTCTTGCTGGACAGGAAAAAAAGTCCTGCAAGCAGCATCTTTGGGACGGTGTAGGAGCGCTGTGCACAGCACTCCTACACCACTCCTGTCCATTGGAATGAATGGGCAGTGCTTCAGAAGTACCGCAACATGGGCGCTTTTAACCCCTTGTTAACCCCTTCTTAGGGGTTAAAAGCAACCCACTAGCAGCCGAAAAGCGCTGCTTAAACAGTGGTAAAGCGCCTTTAAAACTAGCAACACTTTACCACTAAGGGAACCGCCCCCCCAGTGTGAAAGCAGCCTTAGAGAAGCTTATTTGCACTCCAAACAAACCAAGACAACCCTCACACTCTAGTGAACAATGAGTTAGATTTGCTATTCAAACAGCAACTGAGAAAAAAATCCTCTCTATATTGAAACTTATTGGAACATATGCACATTGCTAAAGGAAAGGCAATTACAAACCTTCTTCCTGTTTGCCAGGCATTAGCAGATGCACACATCAACCAGTTTAATCACTTTAATCACTTGGCAAATGCAAATTCTATACATCACTGTATCTCTAGCTCAACAACAAATAAAACTTTTTGTATGCTCATTTTAATATCAGCTACTCTCATTGTCTCAGTATACAGAACTGCAAACAAACTAATCTTTAAGGCTACTTTCACACTGAGGCGGGGAGGCATTAGCGGTAAAGCGCTGCAAATTTTAGCGGCGCTTTACCGCTGTAATAGTGGAGCTTTTCAGCCACTAGCAGGGTGCTTTTGACCCCCGCTAGTGGCTGAAAAAAGGGTTAAAAGTGCCCGCAAAGCACCGCTGCTGAAGTGCTTTGCAGGCGCTTTGCTAGCAGTGCCCATTGATTCCAAAAGATGCTGCTTGCAGCACTTTTTCTAACATTCCGCAAGCGCACCGCCCCAGTGTGAAAGCACTTAGGCTCTCACACTGGGGTGGCAGGGAGGCTTTTTTCAGGCATTTTACATGCGCTATTTTTAGCCCAAAAGCACTTGAAAAACACCCCAGTGTGAAAGGGGTCTAACAGAGTGAAACTTCTCCATAACTTCTCCGAAAATGGAAAAATCTGTTGAATGGTTAAATTACAGTGAACTGAATTTATTGCACTATTGTAATCTGACTATGAACTTCAGAATAAAACAGAACAGGGATCTCCTGGCCCTTATTGGAATTGGTAAAAACTGTAAAGTGTTCAAACACTTTACTATTTCCTTAACTACAGTGCATCATACCATATGAATGACTTAATCATGAGACGAATTATTTTCTTCAAATACACAAATGTATTGTGAATGGAAAGCAATTATGATTTGATGGTATAAAGGATTCAGAAATGAGAGGGAAAATTGTAATGCAACACTGTCCAAGATGTACTTCGAGGGTCAATAATTATTACCTCAAAATTGATAACTTGATCAGTCACACATCATTCACAATTATTCCATGATTAAAATGAGAGAACATCAAAAATATTAGACCACAAGTAACATTATTGACACCGGGGACCTCATCCATACTATTATGAGTTTAATATAGGAAAGTAACTCATGGATAAGAATATAATGTCCCAGATAAGGTTAAGTGATCCATTGAGTAAATGCAAATGCATTTCCAAAATAAGAATTCCATCTTAGAGCGCCATCTGATGGACAGGTACCATCAGCAACTAAATAAATTGGGGTAATCAAAAAGAAAGGCCTTTTTATCAGATGTGGGTAAATATTCTAAACTACAATTTTTTTGTCTTAGATAAGGGCATTTTGGATATAAAAAGCGAGTTTAGACACTCATTGACACTCGACAGTTGACACGGATCATCACACAGACATTTATCTGATCCTTATCTTGACTCCCCATCACGAATACAGACACTCCATACCATAGCAGTCTCTGTTGGAGAGGCTATTGCAAATCCTCGGCGTGTGGTCCTATAATCAACCATAGTTATCTTCGTGTAGTAAAGTATAAAATAATCTCTCCACTGCAAAAAATAATTTCTGAATCTTGCTAAATGTGGGCCTTCATGGTTTTGTTTGATAGACTATTGATACTAAATCATATTCCAAGTTGTCAACTCCACTTAAGGAATCAATGTAATTAAGTTGAGCTGTGTTAGCTTAACTAGTAGGGTAGACTTAATCCTTGCTTTCTGCTGGACCTTGTTTGCCAACATAATCTAAATTACTTGTTTTTCAAGATGGTGGTGACTATACCTACTAAATACAAAATAGTGAATCAAATTTCTCCTAAGTTCCTAGGCCCCAATATATAGTTAGAAGAGAGAGAGAGGGAAGGGGAGAGAGGCACCAGGCAGCTGCTGGGGCAGTAATAAATGTATTCAGTAAGTTAAAATAGACGATACATATTGCACTCACAAGCATCCAAAAAAAAGCATCTCTCTACAAGACAGTGTCCAGGGTCAATGAAATGATGGATGTATCCCTGTGTGGAACGCTGCAGCCACCGAGTGTGTTAGCTGAAGCCAATGTACTAATCTCTTGAGCCGCCACTGGGAACCCTTCAGAGAACTGTTAGAGATGCCAAAGCTTCCAAGAGATGCGTTTGAAGTCTCTGAGACTGAGGAAGAAAAAAAACTCTATGTTAAGAGATATATGTACACTAATCCCATTGTAAATAATGATAAGGAAATGCTGGGGGGAAATAAGTGAATTGTCCATACAACGCTTGCTAATGCATCACTGTTTAACCCACTAATGTGAATCATGTGCTTGTTTCTCTGTTTTAGGATATGGTACTTAAGAATCTAGACCAAATAAACATCTTCCAACACTAAGGCATCAGGGAAAGCTACGGAGCCTACCTTGTCTGATGTTCTGCAAACTATCCAGGTAAACCATACTGCCTTATTGGGGAAAGTGGAGCAGTTGAGCATTTACTTTACCATCTTGTACAGGAATATGCACAATATTAAAGAGAAAATTATACACACTGAATTTTATATCAGCACTGTAGAGGGCACTCCTAACCCTCTCCTTCTTCAATTTAAATCTATTTTCACTAAATTGCAGGCAATGGAGATACAAGTTGATGATTTAGAAAACAGAGTGTGCAGTAACAACTCGCAAACAATTGGCATGCCTGAATGTATGTTTGTTCTCTTTCTTTCTTTGTTATTTGTTTTTTTTGGGTATCGCAATTGGAATGGTCTATGGGGGGTGCATGTCCTAATAACTAATCCAGCTACATACTAAGAGTCCATCAACCTGGTACTATATAATCAAAGATAAAAGTAAGAAATAACGGGTTTCTAGAAATGGCCCCTTGTCATGTATAATATCATCAACTACCAAATATATATCCAAAACATCATATTTTTATTACAAAATCATTAAAACACATTGTACAAAAGGTGGGCAGATACTCTCACCATACATAAAAACCACAAATGGTAGCAGTCAGTTTGGTTGAAGAAATTCCTTTGTGTTTTGTGGCTATGGCCGCTTCTTCAGGGCTTCAATGTTTCTTCATCTGACTCTAAGCCTAATATTGACAATCAAATAGACATAATAAGTACAAATATATTACATACATGAATACATACAGATATTGTAAATGCACTCAGAACCCCCTATCCCATGGAGAAAGGGGTGGAGAAAAAAACACACACACACACACTATTACATAGATATTAGTAGATTTGTCATGTCAGCTCAGGCTATGGGGAGACACATGTTGAATCCCAAAATAGGGATAGCAGCCTATGGGAGCAGCACAGACCAGGGGAAATTGCCAGAAGACCAAATGATGGATATGGAATGTTGAAAAACACCATCTGACTATGAACTATATACCAGCACTGATAGGCACCTAGTATAACCTTAGTATATTCAATGTAGTGTATAAGGGTATAAAATAGAAAAATAAGTTCTATTTTCTATAAGCAGATCAAAGTCACTTCACTGACCTCTGCATATGAGGAATGCATCAAAGGCTATTCAAAAATTCCCATTGTATTCAATGGCAGTGAGGGTATCACCAGATAGTCTGAAATATGATTAGTTAAATTCCATTAGATATAAAGAGAGAAAGGGAGAGAGAGAGAGAGAGAGAGAGAGAGAGAGAGAGCGAGAGAGAGAGTGACTAAGATAGACTTGCCCTTAGCAGTCTAAATCAAACACTTACCAACAGTCATGAGGATAACCAAATAAAAGCAAGGAATTCCAAGCTGTTCAGCTATCTATTCAAACTGCTCCCAATACACTAACAGGTCATTGGTATCCACGAGGGTCCCTTGGTCTCCCAAGGACCCACCTCACAAAGAACTTCCCTAGGAAAGCTAACATCTTAAATAGAGCAAAGGGGTAGGCTAATTTGGGACTGGGTAGGCCCTCTCCCTATTGGTGCACAACCAAACCTATAATATGACCAATGGTGTGCATGACCTGCATTGTGTTGGGGCCAACCCACCAGATGGATGTAGAGATGGCCAGTAAATCAATATGGCCAGGATGACATAGTGGTTGAAATGGCTGGTGGGGACATGAAAAGGTGTCCAGCATAACGGACGCTGGAATTGACACACAGCTGCGTGCGTCATCAACGATGGCTACCAAAAAGGAATCTGGAAATGAGAAGTTGACACAACTAAACAGATGGCTGACAGACTGGAAGAATGGCCATGTCGGCATGCACTTCAGGCCGGGACGCAAATTAGGGCACGCTCATAGGGGCATGATATCCTCAGTGCGTTCCATGACTGTGTGCAGACCGGCAATGCTCACTCAATCATCACAGCGGAGCCCTAACAATAACATCAAAGGAGACCACACAACTCCCATAAAAGGTCTCTGAAGAACTATATACTGTAACTATACCTAAATAAGGCCAAAAATATATTAGGCCACGGGCAAGACGTATCTGCTCGCATGCACCCACATTATACAGGGCCACCTACACATATCAATGTCATGATTGCAACCAAGAACAAAGTCAAAATGAAAAAGCCAAAATAAAACACCACAAATAATAAACATAATAAATCCATAACGGAATCACCTATTGGTTTTGTCATGCCTTCAAAAAGGGTGCATAACAGGCAAAACCATGCAGACCTGGTGGATGGTTGGCCTTTTGTATAAAAATCCACCTCAATTCAGATTGCAAAATGCTATTGTGAAAGTCTCGACCTCTTGTATTGGGGTGTATTCTGTCAAGGACCTTGAACTGTAGTGAGTCAAATTTGTACATGAGCCTATCCCCAAAGAGCCTAGCAATGGGGCTTTCCAAGTTCACATCTTTAATATCTGCTACTTGGTCTTTCACTCTCTTCCAGAACATCCTTTTAGTTTTGCCTGCAAAAAAAGGCATCACAGCCGCAAGTTAGCAGGTATACAATGCCCTTAGTTTCACAGTTGATGAAATGTTTGGGGTTAAAAGTCATAGTTCCTATTTGGATAGGGTCCCTATTTATTTGAATAAATTGGCAGAAATTACATTAGCAACAGTGGAAGGTGCCCTTGGGGCATGATCCACATGGGTCTATTACCTATTTTTTTTTCAAAATGACTTTGTGTAAGTACGGTATATCCCTAAGGTAACGACTAAAGGTAATGTGTGGGCGATCATCCGCGTGTTTGATGACATTGTCCTGTGTCAGCAGATACCAATATTCTTGAAAGATGGCCCTTATTTCTTTACTCTGCCAATTGAATCTGATAATAGGTTTGATTTCATCCTGATGCACCTTGGAACAGCAGCAGTTTCCATGGGCCATCCTTATCTCTTTTATATGCTCGCTTGAGGGATTTGTGGTTGTATCCTCTTCTCAGAAACCTATCCCTCAGGAGATCTGCCTGTATCTAGAAATCTTGGGCGCTGGCACAATTCGTGTGAATCTGCAGGTATTGCCATATGGGTGTTCGCCTTTTTACATGTTTGGGACGGGCACTCCCTGCATGCAGCAGGGAGTTACCTGCTGTTGGTTTTCTGTACAGACTGGTGGCAATAGAGCCATTGTTGTTGTTAAAGCAGGCTTCCAGGTTCTGATAAGCCCCCCACCGGGGGACCCCCAAGCATGTTGAGGGCATGTGGCCTGGTACGGTTAAGGAGGGGGGCGCTCTCTCATCCCCCTTTCCTGTGGCCTGCCAGGTTGTGTGCTCAGATAAGGGTCTGGTGTGGATCTTGGGGGACCCCTATGCCATTTTTCCTTTATTTTGGTGCAGGGTTCCCCTTAAAATTCATACCAGACCTAAAAGCCCTGATTTGGATTTTGAGGGGACCCCTACGCCATTTTTTTTTTAAATTGGCACAGAGTTCCCCCTAATATCCATACCAGACCTGAAGGGCCTGTTATGGATTTTGGGGGAACCCAATGCATTTTTTTTAATTTGGTGTGGGGTTCCCCTCAATTTTCATACCAGACCCAAAGGGCCTGGTAATGGACTGGGGGGAACACGTGCCATTTTTTGTCAATTATTACTATCTATTTTGCCAGGATCCAACAATTCATAACAGCTGAAAGCAGTTTTACATGGCTTTTTTCCTTTAGAAATTTAATTTTGCTGTAGTATTGTTCTAAACATGGGAAAAATGCGCTACTTTACAGGCATACTAAGGACACCCCCCATGCACGATATTTAAAGTAATATTTAATTTTTATTGTTTCACTTTAAGCATTATTAAAATCATTGCTCCTGAAAATAGGGCCATTTTTAAAACTTTTTTTTGCATCGATACATGTCCCCTGGGGCAGGACCCAGGTCCCAATGCTGTTTTTTTATCTATATTGCTGGGATCCGACAATTCATTACAGCCGCAAGCAGTTTTAAATGAGATTTTTTGCTTTAGAAATGTCAGTTTGCTTTTGTATTGTTCTAAACACAGGAAAGATGTGCTACTTTACAGGCATACTAAGGACACCTCCCCAGCACAATATTTAAAGAAATTTTGTGAAACTTCAATTTTTAAAACTTTTTTTGCATTGATACATGTCCCCTGGGGCAGGACCTGGGTCCCCATACACTTTTTATGGCAATAACTTGCATATAAGCCTTTAAAATTAGCACTTGGTTTTTCATGTTAGTGTCCCATAGACTTTAATGGTGTTCCGCGGCTTTCGAATTTGCAGCGAACACCGCATAATGTTCGCTGTTTGGCGAACTTACCTCCAACTCATACCTATCCACCACCTTGTCTTCAATTTTAGCCCAGACTGTCCCAGACGCCCTCTGTGTTCAAACCATCATTTTACCTTTTTCTTTTGCCTAGCAAATCCACTTGAGTAGTGAGTGTTCCATAACCAGGTGGAATTCCATTCCCAAGAGATAATACCCACTTGATCTCCAGACACACCTGCTCCACAATACTATAGTTCTTTTCTGCTGGGTTTAGTTTTTTTGCTTAGGTGCACCATGGATGTTCTTCCATGTTTACCTTTGTGAGAGACCTTAGCCAAGCCTACACTAGAGGCATCTGTCTGAACCGAAAGTTCTTTTTGGAATCTATAAGCAAATGGTATCAGTTCTTTTAACAGTACTGTTTTCGAATCATGAAAAGCACTCTCTGTCTTTGGGTTCCATTTAGTGCTCAGTTCTTGGTTAGGTCTGTCACGGTGGGCACAATGATGGCTAAATTAGGGATAAACCTCCTATAGAAGCCGAACATGCTCATAGCATGTTTTGTTGGCTGATTGACAACCCCACCTCGAATATGGCATTTAGGAAAGACATCCATAAAACCTCTGGGGTGGCAAAAGTATTTTCTTTCGCACAGTCAGTGAAGAAGATTTGCCAGTACCCCTTAGTTAGGTTCATGTGGATATGAACCGGGCCAGCCCTAGTCTCACTATTAACTTATCTATTCAGGCACGGGATAAGCATCGCACTTTAACACCTTGTTAGGCTTCCAAAAGTCGTTGGACCTCTCTATAATCCCATTATCTAACATTTTTATTTCATTGATTTTTATTAATATCAAAAAGAAGTGGTACAAAAATACAGCAAGAAATAAGCCTTTAAGGGCATGCATAGATATAACAGGAAAACAATTCCAGGTTTTAGAACATCACATACTGTAGATTACATAGAAAACAGTCAAACACGGGGGGGCGTGTCCGGATATGAGCGACGGCGGACGTCTTTGCAAGGAGCTCCAGAAACCTGATTGCTAATCCGTCGCCATCCGAGGGTTCAAAGACCTATTAAGTTAAAAAAACCTGCCAGCTTACTCACCTGAGTTCCCCTACAGTGTTCTACGCCGAAATTTTTGGGAAACTTAGCCAGTCATCAACAGAGGGAGACGGCCTCCAGACTCTCGCGGCCGCCGCCATCTTGCGGATCCGAGGCCTCCCGGGGGAATCTCAATCCACACTGATCCGGAGGTAGGAGACTCTAATCTGCCCCTATAACCACCCATCTACCCACCTGGGACAGACCGGAGGCCTCGCCGAGCTCTGGGGACGTTCCTGGAGGCCGCGGCCTAGTGCGGCCTGGTAAGGCCTGTGAATCCCCAGTGTTTCCTGTGGCTGCTTCCCGCCGGGGGTTGCCGCGGCCGGTTCGGCCTACATCGGTGGTGCAGGCATCCTCTCCACATCCTCTCTACCAATACCCAAGGTTCTTGCATAAGCCCAGAGTGTTCCCAAGGACTGCCTGACCGGGTGGGGGTATTGGTGCCCCATCAGCTGCTGCCTCCGCTGCATTATTCTGGGCCCTCTGCTCCCTGACACTCTCAGCCCACCATCCTTACTGCCTTACTCCTATCTGCCTGTTACTGTGAGGGGGTGGCTGCTGGTGTGCACTGTCTGTCCACAGTGAAAACCCCAAGGACTAGTATACCCGGCAATCACCATTCTGATTCCCCTGACACCGGTGGGCCTCCCCTGGAAGCTGGAGCACTCTGGCCGGCCAGGCTATGACCCCCAGAGATGGACAGACTGAATTGACCCTATAACAAAAGCTGAAATCACAACCCTAGGGGGGTGCATGCGCGTGAACAGGGAAAATGGCTGCCTGATTCCCCTGCTCTGCGCCAACGGAATGGCAAACCTCGGTTAGCTTAGCACAATCCGCACCCGGCACGCACTGAAAGCCTCTCGCAGCTCCAGAACACATTAAGTATCCGGCGGTTATGTACCGCTCAACGAAGAACCGTCACAAGTGTAACAGACAACCCAAGTCAGCTCTGGCTACAGGGAAGGGGAAAAGGGCAATGGCTCCAAACCCACCGGAGCCGGATGACTCCTCACAACACTCGGCAGCGGACCCTGCCTCCCCAGCCGATAGCCTGCACCAGTTCCCTACGGACCTGGTAAGTCCCCTGCATGCAGACTCAGATGCCTTGCTGAACAAATTTCACTCTATTGTCAGAGATGAAATCACACAAGCCTCACGCAAGCTCTCCTCTGACCTTGTAAAAGGACTTAAAGAGATAGGCCACCGCACTAATCAATTAGAGCAAAGAATGGACTTAGCAACCACTGTGCTTGAAGGCCATGAAGAAGAGGTGGATAAATTGTCTGCAGAGCAGGAATCCCTGCGAGACAAACTAGAGGATGCTGAAAATAGGGCCCGCAGGGATAATCTCCATATCCGCGGAATCCCGGAACAAATCACTGATTTGCAGGGTATGGCAACAGCCTTTTTTCAGGAGCTGGCACCTGAGATACCCCTGGAGAGACTAGAATTTGACCGTATACACAGATCCCTAGCACCCAAACCGTCAGAGGGCCCCCCAAGAGATGTCATCATCAAGTTCCATTTTTACCGCACCAAGGAGCGGCTCCTCCAAGCGGCACGGGAACAGCAAGACCTCTCTTTTCAGGGTAACCCCCTTCAGCTTTTTGCGGATCTCTCTCCAGTAACCATTGCAAGGAGAAGAGGCCTGAAACCCTACCTCCAGATCCTGCAGACCCAAGGGATCAAATATAGATGGGGGTTCCCTTTTAAGCTCTCATTTTCGCATCTCGGTCGCCAGTTCCACGCATCCTCCCCCTCTGACCTGAAACGTCATTTTCGGGAACTGCAGCTGGAAATACCACCTTCCCAGGGAGATGCACCCTCTTCTTCCTCCAGGCCCAGACCATCTCAGCCTCCTCGCCGGACCCCTCAGCCCCTTCAAAGGTCTCAACCCGGATCACAGGCCTTGCGGGACCTGCAGGCCCAAGGATTCATAGCAGGCCCTAAAGGCTGATGGCATATAACCTCTCAAGTTGACGGTTCTTCACAGAAAAGTTACAAATGACTCCATAAAACCCTAAGCCTGCCTCCGGTTGCTGTCGGACTTACATTATGTCTAGCACCCGCTGATACCCAGCATGTTGTTACTGAACTGGTAATAGGCAGAACGGACCTCACAGATGCTAGTTTTCTCCGTTCAATTGAACCTAATCTGACACTCAATTTCTTGCAAGAACTTCACAGGACCGGGCCCCCCCTGAGGCGCCCCAACTGCGAGATGGTGCCTCCAGGACAAGTTGGCCTCACCCAGGCGAGAAACTGAGCACTTAATTAGGCATGTCACTTTGGCCCCCCTTACAGGGAGGGGTCTTACATGGCGACCGCGGAGTGTTCAGCTGACTGCTTATTGCTGCCTCCATAGCGGGGTGCACTCACACTCTGCTACACAGCGGGATAATAGAATTTCGACAGGTTCTACTTTGTTTTTTCCTGCTCTGTCAAGGGTTTTTTTTTTTTTTTTTTTTTTTGACGCAAACATGTTGGCTCCCTCAGCTCTCAAGCAGCTGTCAATATGCTGCGGACTGCTGTCAGCAGTTTCCCGTCCCTGCGGGGAGGCGGATGAGTTTAAAAAAAAATGGTGTTATATTTTCTTACCCTGTTAGTGTTGTGAGTTACACTTTATTTTATTAGTTATTTTTATTTTTTATTTTTCTTCTTCAGATTGATTGCCTCTCCCTCTTTAAATATTGGGTAGCCATGCGGGACTACCTAAATGACATTGTGGCCCCTCGCTCGCCACGGGCCCCCTCGACAGTGGAGGGGAGCCCAGGGTGACAGAGAGACCTAAAATGAAAGGCAACCACATATTTCAGGATATTTGTGTTCCCCTTTAGTGCCTTAAGTGGTGCACCAAGTATTGTGCTTAAAGATTTAAAGTTAATTTTACTATATATCAATGCCGAGCGGTTCCGTTGGATCACTGCTCCCCCCATGAGTTGGCTCTTGGTTCGGACATTAGTCCCGACCAACATTCAACCCCCCTGTGGGCCTTTAGACCCACAACCAGTTGCACTCATACTTTTTCAGTACTATATGCTAAGATTTTTTACTGACTATTATATGTACTACTGTATGCCTTTCTACCTTGTTCTTTTCTTTGTTTCACTTCCTCTCTACCTCCCTTTTCCCCTTTGCAGGTCCTCGCGGTGGGTGAGTAAAGTAGTTTTAATGCTAACTTTCCATGTACCATGACACTTAATTGGTTATCCCTGAATGTGCAGGGAATGAACTCCCCCCAGAAAAGGGTTAAAGTTTTCAAATACCTTAAGCAACAGAAAGTGAACATAGCATGCCTACAGGAGACTCATTTCTCATCTTCTTCTAGTCCTAAGTACTTCGATGCCATGTACCCTCAAGTTTTTCTAGCTAATGGCCCGACTAAACAGAAGGGCGTTTTGATTGCTATACACAAGTCGGTCCCCTTCAGTTGCAGTAGAGAGATTGCTGACCCAGATGGTAGGTACCTTTTACTACAAGGCACTATTCAGGACACGGAGGTCACCATCCTAACATATTATGCTCCAAACAATAATCCGGGACCCTTCCTCTCCCATATTTGCTCCCTCTTGCAATCCCACCAGAGAGGCACTCTCCTCTTAGCGGGAGACTCCAATGTTACGTTGAACCCTGCTCTGGATAAGTACCCCTCGGAACACAAAACCCCATCACCCGATGCAAAACAATTCACGCATTCTTTACAAAGTCGTGACCTGGTAGATATCTGGAGGGAGCTACATCCTATTGGCAAGGACTACACCTACTACTCCCATCCTCATCATTCCCATTCCAGAATTGACCATATGTTTGTTCTGAGGAAACATCTCCCCCTGGTTGTATCTGCTTCCATTTTAGCAGCTCCTTGGACAGACCACGACCCTGTTTTGGTTATATGCCACTCACTGCTCAGCAAACCCCAATATTCCCCTTGGACTATGAATGACTCTCTCTTATCTTTTAAGGAAGTCCTCACCGACATTACTCAAGCCTCAGTGGAATATTTCAGGCATAACGCTGGGTCAGTTTCCTCCGAGGTGACTCTCTGGGAAGCATACAAAGCGGTACTCAGGGGGCATATAATTCAGCTGGCAGCAAAACGCAAGCGAGAACGCATAGCATTGCGTAAATCTTTAGAAGCGCGCCTAGAATCCCTATCCACAATTTTTAAACAGTCCCCTACTCCGGCTAACCGTAAACTATTAGATGGGACGCGTACGGAACTCGACCTATGCCTCACTGAAGAGGCAGAACGCACATTACGCTGGGCCCGCCAGAAATGGTACGCCAAGGCCAACAGACCTAACTCAATGCTGGCCAATAGGCTGCGCACCTTTACCCCGAAACACAACCCTATCACCCTCCGCACGAGACATAATGTCCTCACAGGAAACCCGTTGAAAGTGCTGGAAGAATTTAGGTACCGCCTCACTACCCTCTACAAGGCCCCCACTCAGCCCCCTACTCAAGACCTGACATCCTTCCTGACAGGACTGACATTGCCTACGCTGTCCGACACACACGCATCGTTAATGGATCGAGATATTCAGTTAACGGAAGTATTACAGGGTATAAAAGAACTGAAAGTAGGCAAACGTCCAGGCCCGGATGGCTTCACGGCCCTTTACTATAGGAAGTTAGCAGACGTTTTAGCCCCCCATTTAACGACTATGTTCAATGCAGTAAAAGATGGCCATGCTCTCACCCCTAACCTTTTAACTGCCAATATTGTTATGATTCCAAAACCCGACCGTGACCACACGTCTTGGACCAATTTTAGGCCCATCTCACTTTTTAATGTAGACATTAAAATACTGACCAAGATCCTGGCCAATCGTTTAAACTCCTTCCTACCACGCCTGGTCAAAAAGGACCAGGTGGGGTTCGTTCCGGGGAGACAAGCAGGAGACGCTATTAGACGTATAATACAGCTTCAGCACACAGCCCACAGCCGGTCTATAGCAACTATGTTACTGTCTCTTGACATGAACAAGGCCTTTGACACTTTGTCCTGGCCTTACTTGACAAAAGTACTCAGCCACTATGGCTTCGGATCGTCATTCTTGCAATGGGTAATGGCACTATATGATTCCCCCCAGGCTAGGGTCAAATACTATGGTTTTGAATCAGCTCCATTTTCCATCAGGAGGGGGACTCGGCAAGGATGCCCACTCTCCCCACTCCTATTTATTTTGGCCATGGAACCTTTGGCAGAGGCGATCCGATCCCACCCGGACATAACTGGTGTTGAGATAGCAGGGACACCCCATAAGATATCACTGTTCGCAGATGATATTCTCCTAACCCTAACAAACCCTAGAATCACCCTACCTAACCTGTTCTCTTTACTAGACTCTTTTGCCTCCCTTTCTGGCTTGTCCGTTAACCCCACCAAATCAAAAGTCATGTCAATTAATCTTCGGTCCTCAGACTTGATAACCTTAAAAAACACCTTCACGTTCTAATGGCTGACCTCATTACCCTACCTGGGGATTCGGCTCACCCCAACCTACGCGGGACTCTATAAGGCAAACTTTCCTCCTATACTTAAGAAGCTGACGGACATGTTGTCCTCCTGGACTCATCTCCCATTATCCTGGTTCGGCAGGATCGTGGCAATTCGTATGACATACCTGCCGAAATTACTCTACTTCTTTAGAGTCCTGCCGGTCCCGATCCCGCCGCATATCCTACGAATACATCAGCGCAAAATCCTGAAATTTGTCTGGGGTTCTACCCGCCCCAGAATAAATAAGCAAATACTATATGCCCGCAGAATCAATGGTGGACTTTCAGTCCCTAACCTACAAGCCTACTATATAGCTGCAAACATAGCCCCGTTATCCCAACTCCATGCACAACACCAAATGCCGCTATGGGCCACTATGGACCTAGTGGATTCACACCCAACACCAATCTCCTCATTGCCCTGGCTCCCTTCCACACATCGCCCTCTCGTGACAGGGCCATGTCTGGCCCATTCCCTTCGCATGTGGGACTCGGTAAAGTATTCAGCCGGCCTGATTTCTCCTCATCTACCCCTACTTCAACTTCTCCAGTGCCCATTGTTCCCACCAGGCTGCGAAAACCCCCAGCAATTCTCCTGGTGGAAGACAAACGGATTCACGGCCATTCACTCCTTTTTCACCCCCACCAGGATAATATCATTCGAGGCCCTACGCTCCTCTCATGATATCCCGTTACGCGAACACTATAGCTACCTACAGATTCGTCACTTTCTCCAGGGGCTTATAAAATCTCAACCGACCCCTTATATTTTGACCCCCTTCGAGAACTTCTGCAGAGCAAGACCCCAAACCTCGGGTTTAATATCACTGATCTATTTCTCTATTATTACCTCTAAAAAGCCACCGATACGGACCTGTCACCTTCAATGGGAAAGGGAACTAGGAAAACAGCTCGATCCGGAGGATTGGCAGGTCATGACTTTAGCAATATCCAAATGCTCAAAGAATGTCATCTTTTTAGAAAATGCCTATAAGATACTTTACAGGTGGTATTACACGCCTGCTAGACTGGCCCGGTTCATCCCAGCCTACTCTCCCTTGTGCTTCTGAGGGTGCTCCCAGGAGGGCACAATGACACACATCTGGTGGACCTGTCCGAGGGTACGCAGGTTATGGATTAGAGTTTACTCCCTCCTCCGAAACATACTCCATGCTGACCTCAAAAAGGATCCGTTCGAGGCACTTCTCTGCAAACCAATTGCGGAGCTGCTTCGCCCGGAGCGCCAGCTGGCTCTGCATCTCTTTACTGCAACCAAACTAACGATAGCCAGGGCATGGAAGACACAGACACTAAGTTTTGAGGCGGTTAAGAATCGCATGGACGATATAATGGTTAATGAAAAGCTGACTGCTGTCCTTTCAGACACTCATGATAAGTTCCTGAAGGTATGGAGGCCATGGGTCGAATATACTAAACCTACCAGATTTGATACCACCCTTCTTCGGATTTAATGCACTCTTGCTCCCTCACCGCGAGGACCCACCCTTCCCCCTTTCTTCCTCTTCTCTCCTTTCCCCCTATTCTTTACTCCTCCCTTCTCAACCAATCTCTGCCCCTAGCTCTTCTTTAACCTCCCTCTCAAGACTGTTTTCAACCTCTGTTACATTCTTATTGTTTTGTTCTTCTTTGATTTACTAGCATACTTATTTTATTTATAAGATGCTAAACTTTTTGTTATGTTTATTCATGATGCATTATCTACACTGTTAAACTGTGAAATTGCTATGATTATCAATAAAACCCTTTGTAAAAGAAAACAGTCAAACACTCAACGGACTATATGTCTGACAGTGTGCAATGTACACAGAAGAGTGACTTAAGAACAGAGCTTACCATTCTTTGCATTCCACACATTTCAAAGTTTCCAATGTAGGTCAAATAGCTTGCATCTTCCTTGTTTATTAGCAAGCATACTCTTATGCCACGTACACACGGTCGGACTTTACGGCAGACTTTGCCCGGCGGACTTTTCAACGTACTTTACAAGGGACTTTCTGAATGAACGGACTTGCCTACACACAGTCCACCAAAGTCTGTTGAATTCGTACGTGATGACGTACGACCGGACTAAAACAAGGAAGTTCATAGCCAGTAGCCAATAGCTGCCCTAGCGTGGCTTTTTGTCCGTCGAACTAGCATACAGACGAGCGGACTTTTCGACTGGACTCGATTTCAACGGATTAATTTAAAACATGTTTCAAATCTAAGTCCGTCCAACTTTTGAGAAAACAAAGTCCGCTGGAGCCCACTCACGATCGAATTGTCTGATGAAATCCAATCCGCCGGGCAAAGTCTGCCGTAAAGTCCGCTCGTGTGTACGTGGCATTATACATTTGGTGTTGTTGTACTATTGCTATAACTTCTGATACATTGGGTGATAGATTCGATCTCCACCGTCACGTTATAAGTAACCCAGCAGCTAACAAGATATGAGTTACGATTTTGTGACAGTTAGATGGAAAATGATCTATCCCCAAATTCCAAGATCTAACATTTTCTGCACCTCATCTGCTATACCTTGTCCCTGAGCTTCTGAAATTCTGTGAGGATTGAGCCAAACACAAGCTTGGGGTTCTGTAATTACGTTGTGTTTAACCAGTTAAAGACCAGCCGCTGCAGTTATACTGCGGCAGGTTGGCTCTCCTGGGCGAATCGTCGTCATGGTACGTAGAGTGCGCGGCCGCCTAGGCCGCGCATCTGCATCGATCGGATTCACTTCAGAACCAATCAGTCTCCAGGCCCAGGCCAATGATTTCTGGCCTGGATCTGGTGATTAGTTCTGGCGAATGAAATGCTTTCTCTGCCTGTGAATTGTAAACACAGGCAGAGGAAGTGATGTCACCTCCCCTCATAGAGCCCTTTTTGGTTCCAGAGAGAGGAGAGAGGACATCTAAAAGTGATTTGCACCAACACTACACTGACACGGTACACATAGGTAAACTTTTCACCCCTGATTACCCCCTGATCGCCCCCTAGTTAACCCCTTCACTCCCTGTCACTGTGTCACCAGGTGCAGTTTTCAGATTTTTCACTGATCACTGTACTGGTGTCACTTGTGACACTAATCAGTGTTAGGGCAGTTAGTAGTAGGCCCAGGCAGCTTTACGGTACCCCCATTAACCCCCTAATAAAGGTTTAACCCTCTGATCACCCCCCCAGTTAACCCTTTCACCCCCTGTCACCAGTGTCACTAATATAGTGTACAGTTCTCTTTGCTTATTACTGTATTTAGTGTCACAGGTGATGCTAGTGTTAAATCAGGTTAGGGAGTCTCCAAACAAGACATTCAGATGAGATAGTAGATCCAGATCTTTGTAAAAGAATATAATTAGGTGCTTTATTCATACACTGCAGTGGAGAGACACAACACACACCAATATTCAGCTCTACCAGGCCGAAAGAAGAAGGAAGTGCCTCTGACTTACAAACATCAAGTTTAATAATATATACTTTATGAATATGCATAAGGTCTAGTCATTTTATAGGTGTGACCGTATAGTTTAGTCCAATCAATGGCCATATCTTCTTAGTAGAAGATCTTCTTAGCAAAAAAAGAGATTTCAGCAGTATTTGGTCGGTTCAGACTGGTTTTGATAAGGAAGTAATTTTGAGCAGTTTTCCTGGTTCTTATCAGTAGTTTGTGTCATCACATATCCAACAGTTTCGATTTCCCAGGAATTGAAATAAAACAAAAAAAGCCTAGGGAAAATAAAAAAAGTGCATTACCAATTCTTAAAGTGATAGAACTAGTGAGTAGAATTATAGGGGTCTGATAATGTTGAGTTTTATATATATATATATATATATATATATAAATATAAATATAAAAATATAAAACTCAACATTATCAGACCCCTATAATTCTACTCACTGGTTAGCCAGTTAGCTATTTACTGTCACAGTCAGGTTTTTGTAGCATTGGGGTATCAACCGTATACTACTGAATAAAGGTTTAACCCCTGATAGCCCCAAGTACAGGTTTTAGTGTCAGTTAGGGTCACGGTCAATCCCAGGCAGCGTCAGATTAGTGGTAGTAGCGCTAACACCTACGCACACACCATACACCTCCCTTACTAGTATAGTGTCTGAACGGATCAATATCTTTGTTCTTATCAAAACTATATTAGCATCCCCAGTAGTTTTTTGTTCCCAAAACACGACGTTAGTGGGATCAGCCCAGACACCTGCAGTATCAATAGATCACTGTCACTTACAAAACACAACACACATAACTGCAGAGTTCACAGAGTCAGGCCTGATCCCAGCGAACACTAACAGTTTTTTTGGTAGCAATTGAAGCAGTCACTAACAACCAGTTGCTCTTTTGCTTGTGAGTCGCACTAGTTGTATCTGTAAATTTAGAGGCCAAAATGTCCATACGGAGGTACACTAGTGAAGAGGCCTACAGTTTGAGCTTGACAGATGAGAGCGATGGGGAAGCTGCCTCACTGTCAGATTCAGGCTCAGTAAACAAACCGGTAGAGAGCACTGGAATCCTGACAGATAGCTCTGATGATGTTGTAGTGGTCCCTGCTAAGGTCAGGCGTACCCGACCCCATTCTTCTTTTGATGGAGTGCAAGAACCGTAGGGCTCTCGTAAGGATCAGAGAGCCAGTAATAGTGCTGCTCATCCTTCTGGTATACTGGCAAGCACCAGCGGCCTAGTACATCCTGGTCATAGACAAACCAGCACTGCAGTATCACATGGTGACGTGATGAGTCTCAGAAATGCAGTTCAAGCTGGTGCAGTAGCTAGCACAAGTAGTGTCCCGCAGCCCCCAAGAGTTTGAACACAGGCCCATAGAGCCCATAGTGCCCTTCCCGCTTCATATGCCAATCCTAATTGGGAGTCCACTACTTCTGCAGCGCCCGTACTTCCCGCATTCACTGGCTAACCAGGAATTCAGGTGGAAACAGTTGATTTTACGTTAATTGTTTTTATTCACTTTTTTTCACAGAAGATCTCTATAGATCTATTGTGGACCAAAGCAATTTGTATGTTGTTCAATTCATCGCCGCTAATATCCAGTTGACCCTTTCCAGAGAATGGAAACCTGTTACGGTTTCCGAATTTAAGACCTTTCTGGGCCTCATGGGCATTACTAAAAAGAGTGCGTTGCGGTCATATTGATCCACTGACCCAATTCACCATATGCCCGTGTTCTCTGCTTCCATGACCAGGGCGCGATGTGAGCAAATTTTGCGATTCATGCATTTCAATGACAATGAACTCTGTCATCCTCAGGGTAACCCTGAATATGATTGGCTCCAAAAAAAAATTCGGCCCCTCATAAACCACTTCAAGCAACAGTTTGCAGCCTTGTGTATTCCCAGTCAAGTTGCTTGCGTTGATGAGTCCCTGAAAACATTTTCTGTCTGCTTGTCTTTCAAACAGTATCTCCCAAGCAAGCGTGTTAGATATGGGGTCAAGTTGTATAAGCTCTGTGAGAGGGCAACAGGCTATACATATAGTTGTATGGTTTACAAGGGAAAAGACAGTCACGTGGAACCCCCCAACTGCCCAGACTACATAGGGAATGCTGGCAAGATTGTTTGGGCCATGGTGTCACTCTTATTGGGAAAGGGGTACCACTTGTACGTGGACAATTATTACACAAGCGTGCCACTTTTTAGTCACCTTTTTGATTGTGGAATTGGCACATGTGGCACCGTGTTATCTAATCGCCAGGGATTCCCCCAATGGCTTGTAGATTCCTGACTTAGATGGGGGAAAGAGTCTGCTTGAAGTGTAATAATTTGCTTGCAGTGAAGTGGAGGGATACACAGAATGTTTTAGTTCTGTCCTCTCTTCACACAGATACGGCAGTAGAAATTCCAACAGCGACTGGTGTTGTTATGAAGCTCCTCTGTGTACATGAATATAACCTTAACATGGGAGGGGTGGACTTCAATAACCAGATGATGGTGCCGTACTTAGTTTTATTTATTCCAATGGGCTCTGCTGAATGCTTATGTGCTATACAAAGCATCAGGACGAACTCGATCCTTCCTAAAATTCCAGAAAGAGATCATCACAGCCCTTCTGTTTCCAGACGGTGCTGTGGCCCAACTTCCCAATGCAAATGCAATGAACTGGCTGCATGAGAGGCACTTCTTCTCTGTAGTACCCCAAAGAAGATGTTATGTCTGCAGAAATTGTGTATATAGGTGTTAAACCTGCTTTTATTGTCCCACCTGCCCTGACCAACCTGGTCTCTGCAATGGTGAATGTTTCCGTCGCTACCACACACTAGTGGAATATTAGCGTAGGGTACAGCACAATCCTAGGGCACACTAACACAGGGTCTCAGAAGATGAGATGGCATCACATTTTGAGAGGCCCTAATCTGCAACGTTTACAGTTAAAATAAAAGTGCAAAAAAATAAAAAAAATTAAAAAGCCAAAAATAGTAATTTTATTTTTCTTCTCTCTCTATTGTTCTCTCTCTATTGTTCTCTATCTATTGTTCTCTATATATTTATGGAGTATGTCCGGCTTGAGGTAGAACACCCAAAGAATTAGCACCTCATCCCAAATAGTTGGTTGTGTGAAGGAAGAGAGGGAAAACAGGATTTTGACGGTGCTGACAAATAATAATGAAAACCAATTAGATAAAATTGTAGTACTTTTAATGAGAATATAGTTAAAAATATATAGACACAACCACTTAGGTCATAAATGATCAACAATAGGTGATACAGATGGTCACAGGCGAATATTCAGCTTTAAACAGAGATTGCGTTTTCGTATATTAGCTCAACATGTTTCGCATTTAGCTTCATCAGGGGATATACAAATCAAAGAAGCATGAAAAGCTATACAGGAATGCGAACAGAAAAGATACAATTAGATACAAAATAGCAAAACATACATTATCTTGAATGCAAATATACTGTATATATATATATATATATATATATATATATATATATACAAGGTACATGTGTCTCCTGCCAATAACCACCCCCAAGGGAGGTAAACCTACCGCATATGGTGGAGGGTGTCTGAGATGTAAAAGCATACATATAAATCCAGTAGAAATGTACTGAATAAAACTATAGAAAAAATTATATATGGGGAATGGGCATTGGAATGTGCATATATATGCATACTGTATGTATACATATACTTAAATGCACGTATATACAACTATGTGATCATTGATAATAAGAAGAAAAGAAGGAAAAAGAAAAAATTAGGAAATTATATAAAGGGTATAATAGGAATCTCATGGCTGTTTCATGTATGGACACCGTTAGTCCGAGAAAAGTATAATTAAGGAAAAAAGAAAAAAAAAGGGAGTATAGAAAACCAAAGGAAACATCAACAGGGATAATCGAAATGTGCATCCATATGGAATATATATGTATACTAGGATGCAAAGAACAAATGTCTCAAAAATAGTAAAGAAAAAATAGGGGTAATAAAAGTAAATTAAATAATACTAAATGTTAAAGGGGGAAAATAAAAATTGTCAATAGTTTAAAGAGAAAAGGGGAAGGAGAAGAATCCTGGAGCAACTATAGTTAAATAACCATGAGAAAAGCCATAGATGCAGGCATTTCTGGGGATATAAGATACAAGGAAAAAAAAAATAAAAAATGAGAGGATAGACTTAGACTAGTAGAAGAAGACAGGGATGCGCAATGAGCACCAACAGAAAATAGAAACTTGGAGTGTGTCACCCTTTCTTTCCCGCCTCACTGCCCTGTAGCGATTGGCTGGGAGTTGCATGTTACGCGCAATGTTTGCCGGATATTCCACGCATCACCGCCTTTGGCCACACCTCCCCTGACCCCCGCCGTCGAGCATTGTGGGCAACGCAGTTTGGGAACCCATTCGGGTCTCCGGCGTATGCGAACGGGTGTCATCACGTCCGCATCTGCTCGGTGACTTCAGACGCCGACCAGATGGAAGGCACATTTAAGTCGACGTCTCAGGCCATACAAACGCCAGAGACGGAGGGTGGCTGTCGTATTGTATCTCCCTGCTACAGGTAAACTGTCGTCGCTATATACTGTACATTTACCCGGCACCCTGATTGATCTCTATTTCTATTTTCTGTTGGTGCTCATTGCGCATTCCCTCCTTCTTCTACTAGTCTAAGTCTATCCTCTCATTTTTTATAATTGTATTTTTTATTGGGTTAAAAAAAGAACAGATATAAAATTGTTACAGAATGTACAACACACTGATAATGAAGACATAATGATAAGAGAAAAAAAGAAGAGAAAAAAAAAAGATGAACAATGTCCATAAATACAGAGCACAGGGTATGGTCTGCATAGCTTATCAAAAGTATATAAACTAAACAACTCTTAGGTGAATAAAAACATTTCTGATCAAATTTCTGAATATTCTGATCAATCCCATGGTTCCAAAACCTTATCAAATTGGGAGATGGAATTATGCACAGAGGCCGTCAAAAACTCCATCCTCCGAATTTCAGCCACTAGGTGGAGGAATCTGGACCACAAAGGAGGTGCACTGGACAGTTAACACAGTGGAATAAGCCTTTTGGCAGCTAGCAAAATATAAGAGATTAGCCAATTGACTTTTTTGGTTAAACCTGAAAAGGGAGGTCCAACAGACAATTTAAGGGATCTAGTGGAAGGGACACATCCATAACCTTCTGTATTAATAATCTCACATCGTGCCAAAAGGGTTGAATCAGGGAGGACTGCCAAAAAATATGAAATAAGGAACCTGTGTCAGTTCCACAGCGCCAACAGCGCTGCGAAGCTGAGAGATCATATTTGCGAATGACATCAGGGGTTTTATACCAAAACATGAGGATCTTAATGGATGTTTCCCTTCGGGTTACACATTTGGAGGATTGAAAAGTAGAGGACCAAATCCTATCCCATACCCGGACCATAATAGGTGGGCACAATAAATGGGACAATCTTCTCATATAGTGGTGTGTGGTCTCATTAAGAGGGGTTGACTCATGCAGGAAATGGTGGATGGAGGATATTAGATGTAGTTGGTGGGGGACCCTGAGCGCATAAATATTCAAAGGCAGTTGGTTTATCAAGAGTCAGGGTTGTAGTGAAAGAAATGTCTAACCTGTAAATAGAAATGAAAAAGGTGGGAGGGTATATCGAATTTCTCACGTAATGTATCAAAAGCATGTAGTCTCCGTGTGATAGGATGGACCAAATTCCAGAGCTGAAAAAGAGGGGCATTAAGCCATGGGAATACCCTACCTAGGGACATACTGTCTAGTATGATTGGGTTAAACAACACATTCACAAGGGGAGGGCAGGGTGAGGCAAGATAAAAACTTTTGAGGCATTTACGTCAAACATTTAAAGTGAAGGTCATTGGAGCAGTGCATTGACGTAGACATGTGCACACTGAAGAATTTCGTTTCGGAATTTCGTTTTCGTCCGAAAAATAAATTTATTTAGTTACTCCCGAAATCCTTTATTCTTTATTATATAAAAATTTTTATTCATTTCATTTTTCGTTAAAAATTGCATTCATCCAAAAATCCAAATTAATTAAGGTTGAATCTGTCATTGAAGGCTTATGGTATCTGTCGAATGTTCAAAGAAGATTCGACGGAGCAGTTAAACTGTACGTGTACATTTCCAGTTGAATTTTCCGCCTACAAGCTAGCTGTAGTAGATTTATTAATTATTTTACTAGTCAATCAACATTAGAATTTTTCTATAGCCTATGGGCGGATGCATTTGACCGGAAATGTACGATTGCAGCATCGTACAGTTTAGCTGACAAAGCAACGAAAAACATACAAACGTTGAATCTTCTTAGAACTTTTGACAGACACCATAAGCCAAATATCGACGTTTGTGTGTTTTTCGTTCACACGGTCAGATTTTCAGATGGAAAATGTGCGATCGGAGCGTGTTGCCGGAAATTCCGACCGTGTGTGGGCTCCATCGGACTTTTTCCATCGGATTTTCCGATACACAAAGTTTGAGAGCAGGCTATAAAATTTTCTAACAACAAAATCCGATCGCGTCAATTCCGACCGTGTGTGGACAATTCAGACGCACAAAGTGCCACGCATGCTCAAAAGAAATACCGAGACGGAAAAGCTTGTTCTGGTAAAATTAGCGTTCGGAATGGATAGAGCACTTTCGTCACGCTGCAATCTTTAAAATTCTTTAATACAGCGCACTCTCTTCTTCTTTATAATGCAGGAAGAACGAAGTAGTTTTGCCCAGGGCCATGACTCTCTTGTCTTCCTTCCACACTTCCTTCCCGGCTGTGGCTCTGGTGTAGGAGATGTGGCAGGAGGCGGAGTAGGACCTGGAGGAGGAGGAGGAGGCGTAGGACCTGGAGGAGGAGGAGGAGGACTATGTGTGAGGTCACAAATGTGGGTAGCACATGTTATTTGGCCCCTCAACCCCTTATTGGAGCTTCCAAAATTAAGGACTCACACAGGAGTCATTGGCCCTCTTCCATCTGTATCATTTTGCAGGCAGTTATGCCAGCAAAGTCCTCCTCCACACTGTGGAGTGTTCTGAGGGCCTCAGTAGCCTTCCAAAAGAGACCTATGGCAGCCTCCTCCAGGTTACTCCTCTTTCTGCCACTTTGTCTTTGAAGGTGTAGGGGAGGGACCTGGATATCAGGCAGCCTGCTTGGCCCAGCCACCTCCTGGCTGAGACTTCTCTGTGTATGAAAAAGGGAGATTGTTTTATTTTTTGCATCATCAATCACAATCAGAAATTAGTACTCCAAACTAACATCTAGTTAACATCATTGATTGGACAACCAAAAATATTTAGAGGAATGCTATACCTGGCTCAAGCTGGGCTCCTCCACGTGTTGCTGCCTGGAAGGCTCAGGTTGGGCGTCAGAAGCCTCAGCGGGGGGGAAGGAAGCGTGGAAGGAAGAGTGGAGAGTGCTTGCCTGGGTTCAGCCTGGGGACTTAAATGTCATCTGCAGTTCCTGATCTCTGGGAATCCTGAACCTTCTTGTGCTCCCTTAGATAAGTGCTCCTCAGGCCACCAATTAGGATCTTCAAATAGGTGATGTCTGCCGTGGGGATCACCGTCTTCACAAATTTCAACAAATTATCCAGCGCTGCCTTCCTCTTTGTTTGGATCTTATATTCAGGGTGGTTTATCTGCCACAGACAAGGCAGCTCCCTGAAAATATCAATGAAGATTGGCATAAAGTCCTTATCTTTCAAGATATCCATTTTCACTGCAACACACAACACAAGAAAAATCCTAATGTCAGCCTAAAGTCTTCTAAACTTGTGCAAATACAGGCCTCAATCTAGAAGCAGTATAGGCCCAATGTTAAATCTTACCTTCGCAATCACGATCGGCACCTCCGTTACACCTTCCTCTACTCACAGATCGTACGCACTACGCACATGTGTTACGCTTTATAGACACTGCGCATGCGTGAAACTCCGCCCGCCCATGACGTTCTTTCTAGTCTATTCTTGCCGCTTCTCGTTCGGCGCAGTGGGGGATGAGCACATGGTGGAGTCAGAGCAGGTGTCTGATAATTACACCAACGAGAAGGAGGAAAGCCCGGAGCCTGAAACGTCCTGATCCAGAAGGAGATGATTTAAAGCCTAAAATATGTCCTTTATGGAGATGTTGGAGATGGTCAACATCCTGAAGAGGGCCGACTATGATGGGAAGTATGGACTTTACCCCAACCCCAATGTCAGAAAGGCCAAGATCATGATGAAAGTGGTCAAGAGTCTGCACCGGAATTTCGGGATATGACGATCGAAAGATCAGCTCAGGAAACGGTGGTCGGACCTCAAATTAAGAGAACACGAGCAGTACAGAAGGATCTGGAGAGTGATGCAAAAAAGTAAGTAGTTGTGCTGTGTTCCTATTCTTTATGTTTATTACGTTCGTGCTGCTCCATGTGCTTTTTTTAACTGTTATCCAGTTTAAAATGGCAACTTTCATGTTCATGGCCACATATTCGTTCGTATAAAACATTGTTTGTTCGGCCTAGAAAACACCATTGTTTTGGCCATATGCATTTGCCCACATTTTTTATGGTCTACTTGTCTGCAAATAATTTGGTTGGGTAGATGGGTTTGTAACTAGAATGAAATGCAAACTAGATTCTGTGTAAGGAGAGGACACTCAGCAGCAGTTTTCACATCTGGACGCTGGAGCACTAGTGTGGGACACCAGAACACCCTTTTTATTAGGGGGCCCACACAGGTGCTCCAGTGTATACTATAGGTGTGTCTCCATCTGTGAAGCTTGTACAAAACAGGTAAAGTATTCAAGCTTGACAAAGGACACTAAAAATTCTACATCTTGGAACTCTGCCAAAATAAACAATTGTACCCCACTTCCAAGCAATGTTTCATAATCCTATTTCTGCCATCAAATATCTGTGTGATAAGTATACTTTTTTTTTTGTTTCTATCTTTTTAGGTGATCGTGATGTTGTGGATCCAGATCCTTTCACCTTGGAAAGTGCACAGATCCTGATCGGGGAGATCATGTGGTGTAATAGGGACTTGGAAAACATCCTTAAAAACATCAATGATGTTCAACAAAAAATGAAGAACATCATTGATGTTTTAGGGAGAGTTTAAAACCCCTCAAAATCCCTTTTTTTTGCACTTTTTGAGAGCTAAAAATTTTTTGCATTTTTTGACATATTTGCGAAAAGCCAAATTTTGAAGAGGCACACAGTGTGTCAACATGTGCTATCTGCCATCACGGGAGATCAATGGATGGGTTTTGGGGGTGCAACCCCTTCCTCAATAATAAAGTAGCTGTGAGGAAGGGGTTGCACCCACAAAACACGTCCCTTGATCCCCGTGATGGCAGCTAGCACATGTTGACATTCGGCAATTGGTGTGCGTCTTCAAAATTTGGCTTTTCTAGGGGTGACTTCACCCCATCTGAATGCAATATCAAACACAGTTTGTAAATACTCATGTCTGATATTGCCTTCAAGTTCTACCAAATGTGAACTTTGTAAGTTCAAGATTTGTGTCTTTTTTGTTGGTTTTAAACATGCCTGTTTTATCTTAAATGGACATTTCTACTTTTTCTAACGTGACCCCAAAAATTGTTCTACAACAAACATGTTGGTTTGTTTTAAAAACCTTTTCTAAATGCACATGTGATTGTGCTGGTATTAAAAAGATTGTTAATCAAGAATGTGTGGATTATTGTTTCAACGCTCCAACACTTTTGTTGTGCTCTAATTGGTGTTTTCAGTGACAATGGGGGTTATTTCCTAAGTGCAAATCCACTTTGCACTACAAGTGCAGTTTCAAGTGTACTTGTAGTGCAAAGTGTCTTTGCCTTTAGTAACTAACACCCAACAAATGCTTTGTAATGTTACACAATCACGCAATTTTCAGGACTCACCACATTTCTGTCAGGGTCAGCTAAAAGAAACACATGCAGTAAATGTCACCAAAGATTTTAGTAGTTATTTTTTTTTTAATTTGGAAAAGGTTTCAGACATTGTCTGGCATATTGATAGCCCCCCTACCTGCAAAGTATTAAAGGTATCTTAGATGGAAATCACGGGCACTCAGGGGGTGCAAGCCAGGACGGTCACTTTCAAGCGCCGTCAGGGTTGGTTCATTTTGAATTCCAGCCTCAGGCCCAACCGAGCCAGTATAGTTAGCAGAATGTTGCCGTAAAAAGTTGTGTAGAACACAACACGCCAGGATGATATGATTCAGTTTGTACTCCACCATGTGTTTGGGCCTCAGCGGGCAAATGCTTCATCTGCAAGAAAGACGAATGGGAGTCCTTCCACATTGTCTTCTGGAGGTGGCAAGTCCAAGCTGCCATTCTGGAGATGCCTGTAGAACTCCGTCTGGGCGATGACTCCACCATCGGACATCCAGCCATTCTTCCCCACGTCCACATACAGGAACTCGTAAGTAGCCGACACCACCGCCAACGTCACAATACTATTGAACCCCTTATAGTTGAAATAGCATGACCCCGAGTTGGGTGGTGGGACGATGTGGACGTGTTTCCCATCAATTGCCCCTCTGCAGTTAGGAAAGTCCCACCGCTGGGCAAAGTGGGAGGCCACAGTCTGCCATTCCTGTGGCGTGGAAGGAAACTGTGGAGTCAAACAAGAAAAAAAATTAGTCATTTTGCACATAAACAGGGAAAGCAGATTAGACACAAACATTCTTGGCCAACATCAAGATAACATTTATTTGAGGGTGTTTTTAAAGACCAAAGTATAAGGTACACCTATCAGATTACCCCTCCCCACCCCCTCTCATGGGCCATTTCTAACATTATAGGGGGGGGGAACTCTTGGACAGGTAACCCTCTCCACTTCATTGAGAGATGAATGCCTAAATAATGGGTATTACTTTGAACAGCCCCTCCTTAGTTACAGTATTGGCAGCCCACTGGACAGGTAAGAAGTGTCATAATACAAAGATCTAAATACACATTGTACACATTTGAGCACATTTGTATATTCTGCTATTACCTATCAAGATAATAATAGTATACAGAAACTTTTAACAGTACCTTTTGAAAGTATACAGGCAGGCCCTTGCACTACATGCTTTGGGGAATTCATCCATAAATCTGACCACAAAAGAAGTGGGTATAGTATATATGGGTTTGGCAAAATCAGCAGATAGTCGATTGAGGATAGATAGAGAATTGGTATCAGCTGACTTAGCAGTTGGAGGAGGGAGGGTTCCAAATGATTTTGGGACCCCCCAAAAAGCCCCTGGCACTCTGCCTGAATTTAAAGCACAAATCACATTAAAAAACATTTTAGGGGGTGTTTGGGGTAAAGCACTACTATAGAGCTGATAAAATACATTGTTAAGTGACTACATGAGGTGAATATAGGGCCAGGAGACCATGCTGGGGAGGTTAGTGAAGGCAAATATGTATGAAGGACAAAAAAAAATTAAATAGAAATCCAGCATGCATGAGGACAAAGGGGACATTCACAGCATATTACAATCATGGTAATTAGGGAATGCGGAAAGAAATACAATACATTAGCAAACATTATATACAATAAAATGTAATATTAAAGGCTAAAAATCATACCTTAATATACTCCTTCTGCAGGACCTGTATGATGGCAGAACAGGTCTCTGGGATAATGATCCCCAGAGCCTGGGGGGAGATGCCTGTCGAGAACTTCAAGTCCTGCAGGCTTCTCCCCGTCTCCAAGTAATGCAGGGTGGCGACGAGCCTCTGCTCCGGAGTGATGGCTTGCCTCATGCAGGTATCCTGCCTGTTAATATAAGGGGTCAGCAAAGCCAACAAAGGGTGAAATACGGGGTCAGTCATCTGGAGAAAGTTCCTGAAATCATCAGGATTATTCTCACGGATCTCACGGAGCAAAGGCATATGACAGAACTGGTCATGCTGAAGCAACCAATTCTTGGTCCATGAACTCCTCCCCACCCTGTTCATGGACTGGACTTGTGTCAAGGTCAGGACCCAACACCATTTCCCCGCACAGCACGAACTCTACGACGCAACATGGCTAAAAAGTGGCTGGCTGCTCAGAAGGAAGTAACAGAACGCACTGAAGAACAGCAAGGCCTGTGAAGAGCGACCTGAAAAACAGTAACGAATGAACAAGAACAGAATGACATGAATGAGTCACGCGTCACTTGCTGCACGCACTGAAGAGCAGATACAAACCCACAAGCACAAACTGAACAGCAGAAAACGATCTGAAAACCACGAGTCTGAAAAAGCGTGAATCGTCTCTCACCAAACTTTTACTAACACGAGATTAGCAAAAGGAGCCCAATGGGTGCCGCGCTTGGTTTTGAACTGGCCTTTTCTAGTCTCGTCGTACGTGGTGTACGTCACCGTGTTCTTGGCGATAGGAAATTCCGACAACTTTGTGCAACCGTGTGTACGCAAAACAAGTTTGAGCCAACATCCGTCGGAAAAAATCCATGGATTTTGTTGCCGGAATGTCCGATCAATGTCCGATCGTGTGTACGGGGCATAACACAATAGCAGCAGATAATTATGAAAAAGTTAAGTTCAACTGTAGCTTGCTTCACTATTGTTCTGCTGCTGTGCTTATGCTTAATTGCTAAATAATTCAGGTTCTCTGACAAACGGACCAGCTAAGATTGACTGCCTTCTGAAATGATTCAGTGTGTGTCTCTCTCTGCTAGCAAATCGTAAGTGAAAGTAAGCTGGCTGTATGTGTGTACCTAGTTCTAGCTATTTTACTGCCCCTCCTCTTTGGTTACAATCGGCCAATAACATTCATCATCATCATTAGTGGGACTGCTTTAGCAGTCCCACTATTGTTATTCGTTTTTATTTATTTTTATTAGTGGGACAGCTTTAGCAATCCCACTATTGTTATTCGTTCTTATTTATTTTTATTAGTGGGAATGCTTTAGCAGTCCTACTATTGTTATTCATTTTTATTTATTAGTGGGACTTCTTTAGCAGTCCCACTATTGTTATTCGATTTTATTTATTTTTATTAGTGGGACTGCTTTAGCAGTCCCACTATTGTTATTCGTTTTTATTTATTTTTATTAGTGGGAATGCTTTAGCAGCCCCACTATTGTTATTCGTTTTTATTTATTAGTGGGACTTCTTTAGCAGTCCCACTATTGTTATTCGATTTTATTTATTTTTATTAGTGGGACTGCTTTAGCAGTCCCACTATTGTTATTGGATTTTATTTATTTTTAATTTTATTCCGTACGTTTTTTGGCTAAAATGTTCACAAAATATTCAGCTATCTGGCTATATCTTTTCAGTTTGATATCTTTTACAGTTTTTGTGAAAAAGCTGTTTGTTTAGTGGTCATTTCAGGAAATTTTAGCCATTAATCAGAGTGTACTGTGTTGGTTTTGTTGCCATGGTTACCAAAGCTTCTGTTATACACAAGGGGGGAGGTGGCTGGAGCATCTCAGCTCTGATTACAGAGCCCGGGGGAGGGGACAGACACACCACGTACTGATTTATAATAGAGGAATATGATGGGGCAGTTTTGATGGTGCAATTCTGATGGGGCAGTTTTGATGGTGGCAATATGATGGGGCAGTTTTGATGGTGGCAATATGATGGGGCAGTTTTGATGGGGCAATTCTGATGGGGCAGTTTTGATGGTGGCAATATGATGGGGCAGTTTTGATGGGGCAATTCTGATGGGGCAGTTTTGATGGTGGCAATATGATGGGGCAGTTTTGACGGGGTAATTCTGATGGGGCAGTTTTGATGGTGGCAATATGATGGGGCAGTTTTGGTGGGGCAATTCTGATGGGGAAGTTTTGATGGCAATATGATGGGCGCAGTTTTGATGGGGCAGTTTTGATGGGGAAATTCTGATGGGGCAGTTTTGATGGTGTCAATATGATGGGGCAGTTTTGATGGGGCAATTCTGATGGGGCAGTTTTGATGGCAATATGATGGGTCAGTGTTGATGGCGGCTGTTTTAGCAATTCAGCTATTCAGCATTCCCACGCATTTTCCCCAGGAAATGCATTTTCTAGTTTTTATTAATTTTATTCCGTACGTTTTTTGGCTCTGCGTAACTTCTGCATACTTTCAGCTATTAAAACCATTCAACTATTAAAATGTTCATCTCTTTCAGCTGATGATGGGACTTTTTCAACTTTTTTTCTACCATTTATACTTTTTAAAATATTAAGCTTTTTATCACTTTTTTTTAACATTGAAGTCAATGAGAGCATGCTTCAGATCCTTAAAATCTTCTTCCGCTCCCAAAAGCTTCAGCTCCTTCATACTTTCACCTACAGACGCCAAACACACTTTAAAATGTTCACAAAATATTCAGCTATCTGGCTTTATCTTTTCAGTTTGATATCTTTTACAGTTTTTGTGAAAAAGCTTTTTGTTTAGAGGTCATTTCAGGAAGTTTTAGCCATTAATCAGAGTGTACTGTGTTGCTTTTATTGCCATGGTTACCAAAGCTTCTGTTATACAAGGGGGGGAGGTGGCTGGAGCATCTCAGCTCTGATTACAGAGCCCGGGGGAGGGAACAGACACACCATGTACTGATTTATAATAGAGGAATATGATGGGGCAGTTTTGATGGGGCAATTATGATGGGGCAGTTTTGATGGGGCAATATGATGGGGCAGTTTTGATGGGACAATTCTGATGGGGCAGTTTTGATGGTGGCAATATGATGGGGCAGTTTTGATAGGGCAATTCTGATGGGGCAGTTTTTAGCTATTCAGTATTCCCACGCATTTTCCCCAGGAAATGCATTTTCTAGTTATTCCATACGTTTTTTGGCTCTGCGTAACTTCTGCATACTTTCAGCTATTAAAACCATTCAACTATTAAAATGTTTGTCTCTTTCAGCTGATGATAGGACTTTTTCAACTTTTTTGATGGGGCAGTTTTGATGGGGTAATTCTGATGGGGCAGTTTTGATGGTGGCAATATGATGGGGCAGTTTTGATGGGGTAGTTTTGATGGGGACAATTTGGATGGGGCAATTCTGATGGTTCAGTTTTGATGGCAATATGATGGGGCAGTTTTGATGGGGCAATTCTGATGGGGCAGTTTTACTGGTGGCAATTCTGATGGGGCAGTTTTGATGGTGGCAATATGATATGGCAGTTTTGATGGGGACAATTTTGATGGGGCAATTTTGATGGCAGTATGATGGGGCAGTTTGGATGGGGGCCATTTTAGCAATTCAGCTATTCAGCATTCCCATGCATTTTCCCCAGGAAATGCATTTTCTAGTTTTTATTTAATATTTAATTTTATTCCGTACGTTTTTTTGGCTCTGCGTAACTTCTTTCAGCTATTAAAACCATTCAACTATTAAAATGTCCGTCTCTTTCTGCTGATGATGGGACTTTTTCAACTTTTTTTCTACTATTTATACTTTTTAAAATAATAAGCTTTTTTTTTTTTTTTTTTTTTTTTTTTTACCACTCAGCAAGATTATTTGTCTGGGAGTCATTTTTCAGTTGTCAATACTTCAAACTTCTTCCCATTCCTTCTTCTCATCATCATGGTAATACTGATTACACTTTTATACCCTTCGAAACTTATTTACGTAGTATTTGATTAGTACATTTTACCTCTGCACATTTCCCTCCACCCCCCATCCCCCCTAGCCCCCCCCGAGACCGTACTTCCCCCCCTGCTCCCCCCCTCTCTTTTGGTATCTTCAATTCTACCTCTGTTTCAGCCTCCAGGCCTTTTTTGCTATTAGTCTCAGGATCTCTTTGTCTTCCTGCCTAGGATGTCCATATCTCGGCCGCTCTCAGGGACACTTTAAACTCTACCCACCTTCTCCATTTTGTCTCAAAGGCACCCATTTTCGTCCCTTCGCTGTACCTTAAATATTCTAGGCTGTGTATTTAGTTGATTTTATCAAACCAGTCCTTCATTGCAGGTCTTTCTATCCTTCTCCAGTACTTGGGTATCAGACTTTTAGCCGCATCAATAAGATGCGGCAGTAGTGTTCTCTGGTAGGCTTTGTTGGGCATCTCACTCATGTGAAATAGACACATCCAGGGGTCGTCTGGTACGCTAGTCCCTGTTATGTCTTTAATAAATCCCCTCACTTCGCTCCAAATATTTTAATTGTCGGGCATTGCCACCAGATATGAGCCATTGATCCTGTTTCCTTACACCCCCTCCAACAATGTTGTGGGGGTCCGTTTTGGAATTTGTTCAAGCGGTCTGGGGTCAAGTACATCCTGGTTAGGCATCTGAAGTTTAGCTCCAAGATTTTACTGTTAACTGACGTAGCTGCTGCTCTGCTTAGGATCAGTGAACCCTCTGGGGCAGTGAGCTTCCTCCCTAACTCCTCCACCCACTTCTGTATAAATGAGGGGGTTTCTGAGTTCCCCAGGCCTATCAATAATCTGTATGTCTGGGAGAACCCCCTCTTCTTGTCTTTGTCCGTACACATTTTCTCTAGTGGATGTAGGTTCTCCTTTGATCTAGTTGGTTGTGGGAGGGATCTTATAAACTGACTCAATTGGTTATACCGCCAAGTATTTATCACCAGTAAGCTTTTTTTCCCCTTTAGCTCTTAATATGTGCAAATTTTATCCTGTTGCATGACATCTTTTAGCTGTATGTTCTCGTCTAATAGCCACCCCCCAAACCACTCCCCTATCCCTGGTGCGAAGTAGTCTGAATCCTTAAGTGACATTAGGGGGGAATTGTATCCCCAGTGCTCCCTTTTATGGACATTATCCCATATTTTAAGTGCATGTTTGGTGATCTCATGTGTTTCAGAACTTAATTTCCTTAAATGTGGTGGAATCCAAATTATTTTATTCAAATTAGTATTGCTAATTTCCTTCTCCATTTTTATCCAGTGCTTATCTGCTTTATTTTTCGCCCAATCAATTACTTTAGCTAAAGTTATGGCTTCATAATATTTGCGAACATCTGGTGCTCCCCATCCCCCTTTACCCTTAACTTTTGTGAATTGTGTAAATTTTAGTCGTGGTGTTTTTCCTCTCCAAATGAATCTTAAAAAAATTGAGTGCAATTTTCTTAGGTAGGCCTATGGGAGCGCCACTGGCAACATTTGCATTTTTTAGGTAGTTCTTGGCAAAACAACCATTTTATATATGTTTATTCTCCCTCCCCAAAATAGTAGTCCTAGGTGAACTCTCCTGAGTTCTTGCTTTATCTCATTAAGAAGTGGTACAAAGTTGGCATGAAAAAGCGTCTCATATGAGGTTGTAATCTTAATCCCTAAGTAGTTTAATTCTTTTTGCCCCCATAAAAAGGGGAAGTGCTTTTGATATGAATGATCTCTGGTTTTCCTGGTATTGAAGCTCAATATTTCCGATTTGTTTGAATTGATTTTGAAATTAGAAAGCTTTCCCTACTCTAACATGGTTGACATTATGTTCGGGAGGGATATCCTTGGGCGCGTTATATAGAGAAGGATATTGTCCGTGAATGCGGCTATTTTATATTGATCCCTACCTATCATTACCCCGCTGATATCTGGGCACTGCCTGATCTTTTCTAGTAAGGGCTCTAGAGCCAATACAAACAGGACAGGGGATAGTGGGCACCCCTGTCTTGTCCCATTATACATATCAAACGGCTCAGACAGGACTCCGTTTATCCTTACTCTCGCTGTAGGTTCGGAGTATAATGCCCCTACCCTTCTACGGATCTGGATTCCAAAACCCATCTCCTCTAGTGTACCCATCATGAAGTTCCAGTCCACTCTGTCGAACGCTTTTTCAGCGTCTATTGACAAGAGTAGACCTGGGACTCCACTGTTCTTCATGTGTTGCACCGCCAAGAGGGTCTTAATACTGTTATCCCTGCCTTGTCGGCCTGGCACGAACCCGACCTGGTCTGGATGTATGATCCTTTCTGTTATGGGTTTTAACCTATCCGCAATTACTTTCGCATAAATATTCGTATCTACGTTTAGCAGGGAAATCGGCCTGTAGCTTGAACATA
The DNA here is from genome assembly GCA_037952925.1 of Lithobates clamitans. NCBI lineage: Eukaryota > Metazoa > Chordata > Amphibia > Anura > Ranidae > Lithobates > Lithobates clamitans. The sequence continues at coordinate 781,671 of JBBGZY010000799.1, forward strand.
GTGTACTATCCTTGCCTTCCTTTGGGATGACAGCTATTATAGCTGCCAAAGCTTCCTTTCTCATTTCTCCTTTTTCCCCAGTATCATTCATATAAGAGCACATTTTTGGTATTAGGTAATCCTGATATATTCTGTAATAAAGCACCGTTAGTCCATCCGGACCTGGGCTTTTTCCCAGTTGCATCCCTTTGAGCGCTTTTCTCACTTCAAGTTCCGTATAGGGGGCTTCTAAGGCAGGTTGTTCACTTTCTGAGAGATTGGCCAGACCGCAGTCTTTTAGGTACTTTTTAATTTTCCTTTGTTTTTCTTCCTTCTCTTCGATACTTATCTTTTTGTTTATGGCATACAGCCCCCCGTAAAACTCCTGGAAGGTCTTAGCGATGTCTTTATCTTTGTAGGCAATCTCGCCTGATTTGGTTTTTATTTTATCAATGTAACTGCGTAACTTCTGCATACTTTTAGCTATTAAAACTATTTAACTATTACAATGTTCGTCTCTTTCAGCTGATGATGGGACTTTTTCAACTTTTTAAAATATTAAGCTTTTTATCACTTTTTTTAACATTGAAGTCAATGGGAGCATGCTTCAGATCCTTAAAATCTTCTTCCGCTCCCAAAAGTTTCAGCTCCTTCATACTTTCACCTACAGACGCCAAACAAACTTTAAAATGTTCACAAAATATTCAGCTATCTGGCTATATCTTTTCAGTTTGATATCTTTTACAGTTTTTTGTGAAAAAGCTTTTTGTTTAGAGGTAATTTCAGGAAATTTTAGCCATTAATCAGAGTGTACTGTGTTGCATTTGTTGCCATGGTTACCAAAGCTTCTGTTATACACAGGGGGGAAGGTGGCTGGAGCATCTCAGCTCTGATTACAGAGCCCCGGGGAGGGGACAGACACACCATGTACTGATTTATAATAGAGGAAAATGATGGGGCAATTTTGATGGTGGCAATATGATGGGGCAGTTTTGATGGGACAATTCTGATGGGGCAGTTTTGATGGTGGCAATATGATGGGGCAGTTTTGATGGGGCAATTCTGATGGGGCAGTTTTGATGGGGACAATTTTGATGGGGCAATTCTGATGGGGCAGTTTTGATGGCAATATGATGGAGGCAGTTTTGATGGTGGCAACATGATGGGGCAGTTTTGATGGTGGCAATATGATGGGGCAGTTTTGATGGGGCAATTCTAATGGGGCAGTTTTGTTGGTGGAATTCTGATGGGGCAGTTTTGATGGTGTCAATATGAAGGGGCAGTTATGATGGGGCAATTCTGATGGGGCAGTTTTGATGGGGACAATTTTGATGGGGAAATTCTGATGGGGCAATTCTGATGGGGCAGTTTTGATGGTGGCAATATGATCGGGCAGTTTTGATGGGGACAATTTTGATGGGGAAATTCTGATGGGGCAATTCTGATGGGGCAGTTTTGATGGTGGCAATATGATCGGGCAGTTTTGATGGGGAAAATTTTGATGGGGCAATTCTGATGGGGGCAGTTTTGAAGGCTGCCGTTTTAGCAATTCAGCTATTCAGCATTCCCACGCATTTTCCCCAGGAAATGCATTTTCTAGTTTTTAATTTTATTATTTATTATTTAATTTTATTCCGTACGTTTTTTGGCTCTGCGTAACTTCTGCATACTTTCAGATATTAAAACCATTCAACTATTAAAATGTTTGTCTCTTTCAGCTGATGATGGGACTTTTTCAACTTTTTTTTCTACTATTTATACTTTTTAAAATATTAAGCTTTTTACCACTTTTTTTAACATTGAAGTCAATGAGAGCATTCTTCAGATCCTTAAAATCTTCTTCTGCTCCCACAAGTTTCAGCTCCTTCATACATTCACCTACAGATGCCAAACAAACTTTAAAATGTTCACAAAAGATTCAGCTATCTGGCTATATCTTTTCAGTTTGATACCATTTACAGTTTTTGTGAAAAAGCTTTTTGTTTAGAGGTCATTTCTGGAAATTTTAGCCATTAATCAGAGTGTACTGTGTTGCTTTTGTTGCCATGGTTACCAAGGCTTCTGTTATACACAGGGGGGAAGTGGCTGGAGCATCTCAGCTCTGATTACAGAGCCCGGGGGGGGGGACAGACACACCATGTATTGATTTATAATAGAGGAATATGATGGGGCAGTTTTGATGGGGCAATTATGATGGGGCAGTTTTGATGGTGGCAATATGATGGGGCAGTTTTGATGGTGGCAATATGATGGGGCAGTTTTGATGGTGGCTATATGATGGGACAGTTTTAATGGGACAATTCTGATGGGGCAGTTTTGATGGTGGAAATATGATGGGGCAGTTTTGATAGGGCAATTCTGTTGGGGCAGTTTTGATGGGGCAATTCTGATGGGGCAATTCTGATGGGGCAGTTTTGATGGTGGCAATATGATGGAGCAATTCTGATGGGGCAGTTTTGATGGGGCAATTGTGATGGGGCAGTTTTGATGGGGCAATTGTGATGGGGCAGTTTTGATGGTGGCAATATGATAGGGCAGTTTTGATAGGGCAATTCTGATGGGGCAGTTTTGATGGGGACAATTTTGATAGGGGAATTTTGATGGGGCAGTTTTGATGGCAATATGTTGGTGGCAGTTTTGATGGGGCAGATTTGATGGGGCAGTTTTGATGGGGCAGATTTGATGGGGCAGTTTTGATGGGGCATTTTTGATGGGGCAATTCTGATGGGGCAGTTTTGATGGTGGCAATATGATAGGGCAGTTTTGATGGGGCAATTCTGATGGGGCAGTTTTGATGGGGACAATTTTGATGGGGCAATTCTGATGGGGCAGTTTTGATGGCAATATGTTGGTGGCAGTTTTGATGGTGGCAATATGATGGGGCAGTTTTGATGGTGGCAATATGATGGAGCAGTTTTGATGGGGCAATTCTGATGGGGCAGTTTTGATGGTGACAATATGATGGGGCAGTTTTGATGGTGCAATTCTGATGGGGCAGTTTTGATGGTGGCAATATGATGGGGCAGTTTTGATGGGGACAGTTTTGATGGGGCAATTCTGATGGGGCAGTTTTGATGGCAGTATGATGGGGGCAGTTTTAATGTGGGCTGTTTTAGCAATTCAGCTATTCAGCATTCCCACGCATTTTCCCCAGGAAATGCATTTTCTAGTTAATTTTATCATTCCGTACGTTTTGTGGCTCTGCGTAACTTCTGCATACTTTCAGCTATTAACCACTTGATGACCGCCTCATGCCGATGTACATCGGCAAAGTGGCAGGGACAGGCAGAATCACGTACATATACGTGATCTGCCTACCGCGGGTGGGAGGTCCGATTGGACCCCCCCTCTGTGCCCGAGGTGGTCACCATTTCTTCCCGGGCGATGAGAGGTGAGGGGGAGGCCATCCATTCATGGCCACCCCCTTCCGATCGATCCCAGCGAATGAAAATGCTTCCTTTCCCTCTGTAATGTAAACAGAGGGAGAGGAAGTGATGTCATCCCTCCTCAAGCCGGTCTTTTCGATCCGGCGCCGAGGAGAGAAGACATCCAAGTAAGTGCACCAACACTACACTTTCAGTAGAACACACCAGGCACACTTTTCACCCCCCGATCACCCCCTGATCACCCCCCTGTACCCCCTGTCACACTGACACCAATAGCAGTTTTTTTTTGTTCGCATTGGTGTCAGTTTATGACAGTTATAAGTGTTAGGGCAGTTAGGTTAGCCCCCTTTAGGTCTAGGGTACCCCCCTTTAGGTCCAGGGTACCCCCCTAACCCCCCTAATAAAGGTTAACCCCTTGATCACCCCCCCATCACCAGTGTCGCTAAGCGATCATTTTTCTGATCGCTGTATTAGTGACACAGGTGTCGCTAGTTAGGGAGGTAGGTATATAGGTTCACTATCAATGTTTTATAGCAACAGGGACCCCCATATACTACCTAATAAAGGTTTTAACCCCCTGATTACCCCCTAGTTAACCCTTTCACCAGCGATCACCGTATAAGTGTTACGAGTGACGCTTTTTAGTTAGTTTGTTTTTTATAGTTTTAGGTCACCCGTCGTTTATTACCTTATAAAGGTTTAACCCCCTAATTGCCCGGCGGTGATATAAGTTAAGTTTTTAGGGTCAGATAAGGTCTGCGTCGCCCCAGGCAGCGTCAGGTTAGTGCCAGTACCGCTAAAACCCACGCACGCAGCATACACCTCCCTTAGTGCTATAATATCTGAGCGAATCGATATCTGATCTGATCAGATCTATACTCCCCAGCAGTTTAGGGTTCCCATAAACATAGTGTTAGCGGGATCAGACCAGATACCTGCTAGCACCTGCGTTTTGTCCCTCGGCCCAGCCCTGCCCAGCCCACCCAAGTGCAATATCGATCGATCACTGACACTTACAAAACACTAAGCATACATAACTGCAGTGTTCACAAAATCAGGCCTGATCCCTGCGATCGCTAACAGTTTTTTGGTAGCGTTTTGATACAGTCGCTGACAGTCAGGAGCTTTTTTGCCTTTGAGTCTCACTAGTGTACCCCCAAATTTAGAGCCCAAAATGGCAAATCGAAGGTACACTAGTGAAGAGGCCTACACGTTTCTGAGCAAGACAGATAGTGAAGAGGAAGTCACTCATCTGTCAGATTCAGGCTCAGAATACGATCCTGTAGAGGACAGCAGCTCTGACGATGGAGTTGTGGTCCCTGCCAAGGTCAGGCGTACCAGACCCCAATCTTCTTCTTCTGTCCTTGAAGTGCAAGAACCGCAGAGCTCTCGTATGGAGCGGAGAAGTACTAGTGCCGCTATTCCTTCTGGTGAACTGGCAAGCACCAGCGGCCTAGTACACCCTGGTCGTACATCCAGCACTGCAGTAACACTTGGTGATGTGGCGGGTCCCATAAGTGCAGTTCAAGCTGGCGAGATGGCAACCACTAGAAGTGTCCCGCTGCCACCAAGAAGACAAATACAGGCCTGTTGTGCCCATAGTGCCCTTCCTGCTGCATTCGCCAATCCGAATTGGGAACCCACCACTTCTGCAGCACCCGTACTTCCCCCATTCACTGGCCAACCCGGAATTCAGGTGGAAACAGTTGATTTTACACCACTGGATTTTTATTCGCTGTTTTTCACCGAAGATCTCTATAGATCTATTGTGGACCAAAGCAATTTATACACTGGTCAACACATCACCGCTTATTCCCAGTCCTCCCTTGCCAGAGATTGGAGACCAATTACGGTCTCCGAATTTAAGATCTTTCTGGGCCTTTCACTGAACATGGGCATAAATAAAAAGGGTAAGTTGCGGTCATATTGGTCCACTGACCCAGTTTACCATATGCCCGTGTTCTCTGCTTCCATGGCCAGGGCATGATACGAGCAGATTTTGCGGTTCATGCACTTCAATGACAATGAACTCTGTCGTCCTCGTGGGGACCCTGGATACGATCGGCTCTACAAAATTCGGCCCCTCGTAAACCACTTCAACCAACGTTTTGCAGACTTGTTTACTCCCCATCAAGTTATCTGCGTTGATGAGTCCCTGATTAAATTTTCTGGCCGCTTGTCATTCAAACAGTACCTTCCCAGCAAGCGTGCCAGATACGGGGTCAAGATGTATAAGCTCTGTGACAGGGCCACAGGCTATACATGTAGTTTTATGGTTTAGGAGGACAAAGATAGTCACGTAGAGCCAACAAACTGCCCTGACTACATAGGAAGCGCTGGCAAGATAGTGTGGGACTTGGTGTCACCCTTATTCGGAAAGGGGTACCACTTGTATGTGGACAATTATTATGCGAGCGTGCCCCTTTTTAGTCACTTGTTTGATCAGCAGATTGGAGCATGTGGCACCGTGCGACCTAATCACCGGGGCTTTCCCCAGCGGCTTGTAGATTCCCGTCTTAGGCTGGGGGAGAGAGCCTGCTTGAAGTGTAATAACTTGCTCGGTATGAAGTGGAGGGATAAGAAGAATGTTTTTGTCCTCACCTCCCTTCATGCAGACATGAAGACCCAAATTACTACGGCGACTGGTGTTGTGGAGAAACCCCTCTGTGTCCACGAATATAACCAAAATATGGGAGGGGTGGACCTCAACGACCAGTTGTTGGCGCTGTACCTAGTTGCCCGTAAGGCCAGACGCTGGTACAATAAAGTGTCTGTTTATTTATTTCAATTGGCTTTGCTGAATGCTTATGTGCTATACAGAGCTTCAGGACAGACTGGATCCTTTCTTAAATTCCAGGAAGAGATCGTCAGAGCCCTTCTGTATCCAGACGGTGCTCCACCTCACCATCCCCAACCAAATGCAGTAAGCCAGCTGCATGAGAGGCATTTTCCTTATGCCCTCCCGTGTAACCCTACCCAAAGAGCCCCCCAAAAAAGATGTCGTGTCTGCAGCAAGCGCGGATTTAGGCGTGACACCCGGTGTTATTGTCCCTCCTGTCCTGGCAATCCTGGTCTTTGCATGGGTGAATGTTTTGAACGCCACCATTCACTAGTTGAGTTTTAGCGTAGGGTACAGCACTGCACAGACTAGGACACACTTTCACAGGGTCTCCCAAGATGCCATCGCATTTTGAGAGACCCAAACCTGGTACCAGTTACAAAAGTTAAAAGTTACTAAAAAAAGTGTAAAAAAATAAAAAAAAAATAAAAAAATAAAAACACAAAAAAAATAAAATAAAAAAAAACAAAAATAGTTGTTGTTTTATTGTTCTCTCTCTCTCTATATTCTCTCTCTATTGTTCTGCTCTTTTTTAATGTATTCTATATGTATTCTGCAATGTTTTATTGTTATTATGTTTTACCATGTTTGCTTTTCAGATATGCAATATTTTTATACTTTACTGTTTACTGTGTTTTGTTGGTAACCATTTTATTGTTTTCAGGTACGCCATTCAGTTGCAGAGCGGATTTATTTATCTTGACAGCAACAGCGTTTGCTCCCACGATACATAAAGCCGTGACTCCAGTGCTGTCGGAGGTGATTTCACCACCACAGTTACATACTTCAGCATATATGCCGAAGCGTGGGGCAGCAGTGGGTGGAGGAGCGATTTGCTCCTGTCTTTTGTGGGATGATGCCCCCATGCTTCGGCATATATATATTTTAGGCACAGGTTGTGTTAAATGTTTTATTTTTACTATGTTTTTTTTTTATTTGCTTTGTAGGTATGGTAAGTCTTACTGTTATACTGTAATGTTACTTTGTTTTATTGTTAACCATCATTTGCTTAGCAGGTACGCCATTCAGTTGCAGCGCTGATTTATTTATCTTGACAGCAACAGCGTTTGCTCCCACGATATATAAAGCCGTGACTCCAGCGCTGTCGGAGGTGATTTCACATCCACAGTTACATACTTCAGCCGAAGCGTTAGGGCAGCAGTGGGTGGAGGAGCGATTTGCTCCTGCCTCTTGCGGGAGGATGCCCCCATGCTTCGGCATATATAAATGGTGCATGTATGCCCATCATTAGAAGTGGGTGGATGAAGGGAGGTATTCTAATGGTGGGCATACCCACCAATCAATATCTTTTTATCGTTCAGCCCACAGGCTGCATGAAAAAAAAGTTTACAATATATGCCCAACAAGGACCAGCAATGTACTGGTATGTTGCTGGACTTTGAGTGGTTATACCAGAATGATGCCTGCAGGTTTAGGTATCATCTTGGTATCATTCTTTTCAGCCAGCGGTCGGCTTTCATGTAAAAGCAATCCTAGCAACTAATTAGCCTCTTGACTGCTTTTACAAGCAGTGGGAGGGAATGCCCCCCCACCAACTTCCATTTTTTACTCTGGCTCTCCTGTCCCAACAGGGAACCTGAAAATGCAGCCGGTAATTCAGCCATAGCCCATAACCATAGAGCTGATCAGAGACCAGAATGGCTCCAAACATCTCTATGGCCTAAGAAACCAGAAGCTGCGAGCATTTCATGTCTTAGATTTCGCCGTATGTAAACAGCGCCATTGGGAAATTGGGAAAGCATTTTATCACACCGATCTTCGTGTGGTCAAATGCTTTGAGGGCATAGGAGAGATCTAGGGTCTAATAGACCCCAATTTTTTAAAAAAAGAGTACCTGTCACTACCTATTGCTATCATAGGGATATTTACATTCCCTAAGATAACAATAAAAATGATTAAAAAACATAAAAATGAAAGGAACAGTTTAAAAATAAGATAAAAAAATCAAAATAATAATAATAAAAAAAAAGCACCCCTGTCCCCTCCTGCTCTCGCGCAAAGGCGAACACAAGCGTCGGTCTGGCGTCAAATGTAAAAAGCAATTGCACCATGCATGTGAGGTATCACCATGAAGGTCAGATCGAGGGCAGTAATTTTAGCAGTAGACCTCCTCTGTAAATCTAAAGTGGTAACCTGTAAAGGCTTTTAAAGGTTTTTAAAAATGTATTTAGTCTGTCGCCACTGCACGTTTGTGCGCAATTTTAAAACATGTCATGTTTTGTATCCATGTACTCGGCCTAAGATCATCTTTTTTATTTCATCAAACATTTGGGCAATATAGTGTGTTTTAGTGCATTAAAATTTAAAAAAGTGTGTTTTTTCCCCAAAAAATGCGTTTGAAAAATCGCTGCGCAATTACTGTGTGAAAAAAATGAAACACCCACCATTTTAATCTGTAGGGCATTTGCTTTAAAAAAATATATAATGTTTGGGGGTTCAAAGTAATTTTCTTGCAAAAAAAAATATTTTTTCATGTAAACAAAAAGTGTCAGAAAGGGCTTTGTTTTCAAGTGGTTAGAAGAGTGGGTGATGTGTGACATAAGCTTCTAAATGTTGTGCATAAAATGCCAGGACAGTTCAAAACCCCCAAAATGACCCCATTTTGGAAAGTAGACACCCCAAGCTATTTGCTGAGAGGCATGTCGAGTCCATGGAATATTTTATATTGTGACACAAGTTGCGGGAAAAATACACTTTTTTTTTATGCACAAAGTTGTCACTAAATGATATATTGCTCAAACATGCCATGGGGATATGTGAAATTACACCCCAAAATAAATTCTGTTACTTCTCCTGAGTACGGGATATCACATGTGTGAGACTTTCTGGGAGCCTAGCCGCGTACGGGACCCCGAAAACCAAGCACCGCCTTCAGGCTTTCTAAGGGCATACATTTTTGATTTCACTCTTCACTGCCTATCACAGTTTCGGGGGCCATGGAATGCCCAGATGGCACAACCCCCCCAAATGACCCCATTTTGGAAAATAGACACCCCAAGCTATTTGCTGAGAGAATAGTGAGTATTTTGCAGACCTCACTTTTTGTCACAAACTTTTGAAAATTGAAAAAAGAAAAAAAAATACATTTTTCTTGTCTTCATTTTCAAAAACAAATGAGAGCTGCAAAATACTCACCATGCCTCTCAGCAAATAGCTTGGGGTGTCTACTTTCCAAAATGGGGTCATTTTGGGGGGTTTTGTGCTATTTTGGCATTTTATGGCCTATGAAACTGTGATAGGTAGTGAGGAGTGAAATAAAAAATGTACGCCCTTAGAAATCCTGAAGGCGGTGATTGGATTTCGGGGCCCCATATGAAGCTAGGCTCCCAAAAAGTCCCACACATATGGTATCCCCATACTCAGGAGAAGCAGCAGAATATATTTTGGGGTGTAATTCCACATATGCCCATGGCATGTTTGAGCAATATATCAATTAGTGACAACTTTGTGCAAAAAAAAAAAAAAATTGTCACTTTCCCGCAACTTGTGTCAAAATATAAAATATTCCATGGACTCAACATGCCTCTCAGCAAATAGCTTGGGGTGTCTACTTTCCAAAATTGGGTCATTTGGGGGGTTTTGTGCCATCTTGGCATTTTATGGTCTTCAAAACTGTGATAGGTAGTGAGGAGTGAAATCAAAAATTTACGCCCTTAGAAATCATGAAGGAGGTGCTTGGTTTTCGGGGCCCCGTACGCGGCTAGGCTCCCAAAAAGTTTCACACGTGTGGTATCCCCATACTCGGTAGAAGCAGCTAAATGTATTTTGGGGTGCAATTCCACATATGCCCATGGCATGCTTGAGCAATATATCATTTAGTGACAACTTTGTGCAAAAAAAAAATTGTCACTTTCCCGCAACTTGTGTCAAAAAATAAAATATTCCATGGACTCAACATGCCTCTCAGCAAATAGCTTGGGGTGTCTACTTTCCAAAATGGGGTCATTTGGGGGGGGGGGGGTTGTGCCATCTGGGCATTTTATGGCCTTCAAAACTGTGATAGGTAGTGAGGAGTGAAATCAAAAATTTATGTCCTTAGAAATCCTGAAGGCAGTGATTGGTTTTCGGGGCCCCGTACGTGGCTAGGCTCCCAAAAAGTCCCACACATGTGGTATCCCCGTACTCAGGAGAAGCAGCTGAATGTATTTTGGGGTGCAATTCCACATAGGCCCATGGCCTGTGTGAGCAATATATCATTTAGTGACAACATTTTGTAAATATTTTTATTTTTTTCTGTCATTATTCAATTACTTGGGACAAAAAAAAAAAATATTCAATGGGTTCAACATGCCTCTCAGCAATTTCCTTGGGGTGTCTACTTTCCAAAATGGGGTCATTTGTGGGGGTTTTGTGCTGCCCTGCCATTTTAGCACCTCAAGAAATGACATAGGCAGTCATAAACTAAAAGCTGTGTAAATTCCAGAAAATGTACCCTAGATTGTAGACGCTATAACTTTTGTGCAAACCAATAAATATTTGCTTATTGACATTTTTTTTACCAAAGACATGTGGCCGAATACATTTTGGCCTAAATGTATGACTAAAATTGAGTTTATTGGATTTTTTTTATAACAAAAAGTAGAAAATATCATTTTTTTTCAAAATTTTCGGTCTTTTTCCGTTTATAGCGCAAAAAATAAAAACGGCAGAGGTGATCAAATACCATCAAAAGAAAGCTCTGGCTTCCGGTTCTGGCGCCACATGAGGAGGAGGTAGCTAGCTCCAGCTCCCGCAGTGCTCCCCACAAATCTGCCTCTTAAGCCGGCTATTGCTCCGAGGAGACCCCCCATCGCAGTGCGGACACTCAGCGGGCTCCCATGGATCGCTTTGTGGAGCGATCGTACGCTCGGGCGGTCACATCCACAATCCCCACCGGAGGAGACACAGCGGTGGACACAGCCAAGATGGCGGCCGCCCCAGGTATGATGGAGCAGGCACACACGCAGCCACAGCCACAACCACAGCTCCCCTCAGCTCCTGACATGACAGGTACGGACCCTACCTCCCCTGCTGGAATTGCACAAGCTGTATTCACGCTGCTGGGCTCTACTCTCACAGCTACAGTAGATGCAGCAGTAAATAGAGGGTTAGAGCAGTTACATATTGACCTACAAGCACAGACACAGAGAATCAATCAGGTAGAGGATAGAATTTCCTCCCTGGAAGATGAACTCACAGCCTCATCTGCAGCAGTAGCACGTCTCACAGCTACTAACAGAGACATTTGGGACAAACTCGATGATTTGGAAAATCGTTCGAGGAGAAACAATTTACGCATCATTGGATTGCCTGAATCAGTATCCACACCACAGCTAACCAATATATGCGCAAAAATCGTCCCAGAACAACTGGGCCTTCGCAATCCCTGCACTATTGAACGCGCGCACCGCATAGGTCAATTCTCAGAATCACGTGCCAAACCTCGCCACGTTATTGTAAAGTACCTCAACTACGCGGACAAGAATGCCATAATGCAAAAGTTTCGTCGTTCACGGTCTTTAATGGTTGATGGCGCCAAACTCCTACTTTTTGCAGATTATTCCATAGAGGTAATGAAGCAGCGTAAAGCGTTTTCACCGATCTGCTCCACCCTTCATCATAACCAAATCCGGTTCTCCTTATCCAGCTGTCCTCCGCATTCAAACACTTGAAGGAGAACACCTCACGTTTCATACCCCTGAGGAGGCGGAACATTTTCTCGCCACCCGAGGCACCGAAATGGAGCATAGCAACATTGAAGAGAATTCACCATCATCATCACCGTCGACAGCGAAGATACCACCCAAACATCAACGCAGCCCCACATAACTTCCATACAAACGCAGCCGCTTTACTAACCAAGAAGACCGCTCTGCAAATCGATGAAGGACTCCAGAAACTTTATCTGACCAATTACACTTCCTCGGATGGGTAATATTACCCCCCATTGTCTCTAATCTGATTTCTTCTTATTTTACTTGTTAGCCTGTCTTAGGTGTAATGTTTTACACGGTTGCTATTTCTTGTTAGCTCAAGCTCATGTTATAATGCCTCCCAGCCTGGTATACCACTACCCAACGCCCACACTCTGTCTACCCAAAAGGTCAGCATAATAACTGAGTTGATCTTCACAGCAATAGACCCCTCACTGGGCAGACCCTTTGATTAAGCCCCCCCCTTTTATACTATATTATTTTAGCTGAGCCTATTTTTTTGACACTGATACAACCAGCCACTTCCCTTAACCCCATACCCTGATCCTACCCCTATACCAACTCCTTCCTACTACCCCTCCCTCCCCCCTTTCCCCCTTTTATTCCTCTCTTCTCCCACTCCTCTTAGCCAAAATCATGCTCATATGTGAGGAGCTAGCAGGCCGCTGAGAGGCATTACGGGTAGATGTATCTCATGTGGAAAAAAGTGAAGTACACTGTTTGTAGTTTCCTACGCTATAACCATAACCTTGCTTTGTTACAGCTCAATACCTGTTGCTTAATATACCTGCAATTCATGTTTGCCTTATTAGTACCTTTTCTTTTATGTGACCTACAACTTTTGGGTGATTCCCGTTTGGCTAACACTGTACATATCAGGAGGCTTCCTGATCAGCCTCCCACTCATTACAACTATAATATCCAATCATGTCTTTGTCGGCCGATGGGAGTCACCTGAAATTTTTTTCATGGAATGTTAAGGGGCTCCGATCCCCGAATAAACGTATGTCCATTCTTAGACATTTACGGCGTCTTCGGGCAGATGTGGCTCTACTACAGGAGACACATCTCTCCGCTGACGATTTAACTCGCCTTCAAAAAATGTGGGTAGGATCTGTATACGGGTCCCCCGCAATAGGCCGCAAAGCTGGTGTAGCTATTTTAATTCATAAAAACTTACGACACTCTGTCAGAGAGGTGAGAGCTGACGCCCTAGGCCGCAAATTGACTTTACATATGACCATAGGCGACAAAGTCGTAGCTATCACTAATATCTATGCTCCCAACTGTCCAGACACTTTATTCTTCCAGGACATGGTTCAATGGGTTCTCACTGCCCCTGAAGTACTGCATTTAGTGGGTGGGGACTTTAACTCGGCCATGTCCACACTGGCAGACCGCACTTATCTCCCTAAGCCAAAGACAAGGCCCGGTCCCTCCCATACACCAGACTTGACTCCCCTAGCGCACTCCATTGAATCTATGCATTTTGTTGACATCTGGCGCCTGACACATCCAACAGACAGAGAATATATAATATATATATATAGCAATAATAGATCTTGTGATCCTATTGACTAACACGTTAGTTTTTATCTTACACTTCTGGATAATTATTTTAATTACATGCATATTTTATGTATTTTATTGAAGATATTTATTCATTTGATTTTTATCTTTATTTTTATTTTTAAAAAATTTGTATTTCAGTATTTCTTCAGTAGCTTTTAACAATTCTTATGTACCTGCATTTGACGTTCTGGTCATTTATCTTTATTTATATTTTTATATATTTTTTTTGGATGAACTTATTGACCAGTGCTGTGAATGGAATATATATACTTTTTAGTTCTATCTTATAGCTCTGAGAAATTATTGTAGTTGATATTCAAAGTCACCACAAGATGGCGATGAGGACCTAGTGGTTTATTGATTGACTAATGTGTATTATGGGAATCCACAAGGTTTACTATCTTAATAATTATGTGTCCATATATGTTATTTTAATTATAGATTAGAATTAGGAAATGATCATGTTGTTTTTTTACGATTGAATACATTCTTTATACCCTCCTATTGTGCGGCAGTATACACGCAAGCTCGATTCCAAGTGTTGTTTATCCGTTGCTATGACAACGGCGCACATATAAACTGAATGGCTGGCACCGGACTCCTCATCCCTTTGATAAAGTCACGTGGTGTGACGCAACGCGTCAGGTAGGAGGAGTCAGGTGCCAACGCTTCTCGGGGACGGCCGAACCCGGAAGCTCTACACATCCACTGATCGCTGTGTTTTTAGATGTAAGTTACTCTATTTTTTCAATAAATTTGTATCAAATTACTGCACCATGAGATCTCTCCTTTGTTCCTAAATAACTGCTGGGATTGCTGGGATTGCTGGGAGCTGCGGGAGGAATTGCAGAGAGACAGACTCACTGATGTTAAGGAGGCGCTTTATGAGATACATCCTCTCCTAGAAATTCTACCCGCTCTACTTGGCCCATTGGGGGCCGCTGCTGGAGGTGAGAGGCTGGGGGAAACAGTTGGGAGATGCACTAGAACGTGCATAGAAGAAAAACACCAGTCACTGCACATTTTGCACTTTATTCAAAGACTATTATCTGTGGAAATCACCCATCACAATTGCACTTTTTGTATGAACTATACTGCACTATTGTCACTATTTGGGACAGTATCTCTATTGTGGGATTTTCTGTCCTATTGTATTCAACTTTTTACTTTTTTTAATTATTCACTTATAATACACCAGAATGTTTATTAAGTTATGACTGCATTACTATATTATGGATTTTATGGAATATTTTTTCTGATCTTAGGAATTTTTTGCACTTTATATTAGTCTATTATATTCATATATTGGTTCACTTATAAGATTTACGTATTTTGATATCAGCACTAGAAAATATTTGATCTTCAGCTGGCACTTGCGTCACATTGTTAACTTCGTTTATGATTAAGGATTTTTTTGTTGTTGTTCAGCTATTTTGGGCAGCTAGTTTATATTATTATTATTATTAATATTTTACTTTTTATTTGTCACTTGATGTGAGGTGGCTTATACAGTCTATATTAATTTTTCTGAGCATTGAGACAGTCTGTATTTTATTGAGCATTCTAATTATTGGTATTCACTTACCCATCTTCACCCTGTAGAACTGATCCCTTCTTTGATCAACTTCTGTATGGTGACATCTTTCCGAAAGCCTTAATATTTTTTCTAGCATCGATTATATGTGGTGGAGCCCACTCTACCAATTTCATCCTATATCCTAGATGAGTTTAGTTGTGATTTTGGATTTTCTGTTTGATACTGATTGATGGAGTAGCGCCACATATTTTTATTTAATATTCTATCCTAGGGGAGCTGAGTGGACCCATCTGTGTTGGCAGCTCTCTATCGGGTATTTTACCGTCAGTCTCAGAATTTTCTTGTTCGCATTGTGGGTTTTGCGCACTAGTTCGTATACATTAATTCTGATGGGGAAGTTTTGATGGTGGCAATATGATGGGGCAGTTTTGATGGGGCAATTCTGATGGGGCAGTTTTGATGGTGGCAATATGATGGGACAGTTTTGATGGGCCGATTCTGATGGTGGCAATATGATGAGGCAGTTTTGATAGGGCAATTCTGATGGGGCAATTCTGATGGGGCAGTTTTGATGGGGGCAGTTTTGATGGTGGCAATATGATGGGGCAGTTTTGATAGGGCAATTCTGATGGGGCAGTTTTGATGGTGGCAATATGATGGGACAGTTTTGATGGGGACAATTTTGATGGGGCAATTATAATGGGGCAGTTTTGATGGCACTATTATGGGGCAGTTTTGATGGTGGCAATATAATGGGGCAGTTTTGATGGTGGCAATATGATGGGGCAGTTTTGATGGGGCAATTCTGATGGGGCAGTTTTGATGGTGGCAATATGATGGGGCAGTTTTTATGGGGCAGTTCTGATTGTGGCAATATGATGGGGCAGTTTTGATGGGGACAATTTTGATGGGGCAATTCTGATGGGGCAGTTTTGATGGCAATATGATGGGGGCAGTTTTCATGGGGGCCATTTTAGCAATTCAGCTATTCAGCATTCCCATGCATTTTCCCCAGGAAATGCATTTTCTAGTCTATTTTTTCATTTTAATTTCATTCAGTACGTTTTTTGGCTCTGTGTAACTTCTGCATACTTTCAGCTATGAAAACCATTCAACTTTTAAATTGAATTTGATGGTGGCAATATGATGGGGCAATTTTGATGGGGCAGTTATGACTGTGGCAATATGATGGGACAATTTTGATGGGGGCAGTTTGATAGGGGCAATTTTGATGGGGCAGTTTTAAAGGGGAACAGTTTTGATGGTGGCAATATGATGGGGAAGTTTTGATGGGGCAAATTTGATGGGGGGCCGTTTTGATGGGCAATATGATGGGAAAGTTTTGATGTATAATATTCTTCACATTTCCCAGCGGAATGCACAGTCAACTTCTTGTTTAAATTGCTAACATGCCCACATTTTTAAGTTTACCAACATAGATTTGATACCGATTTGTTCACAAAGGCTGTGTGTCTCTAACAGTGAAGTCGCTGTTTCGATAGCATGTACTGCTGTGCAAACTCCAGGCAGGTAGTGTCGTGGTTGGGATACGAACCAGCAAACCTTTTTACTGCTAGGTGAGAGCGCTACCCACTACACCACTGTGCTGCCACAATGGGACATGGGACAGAACAAAGGACTAAAAGAGGATATAGAATAAAGAGACACAACACAATTTCATGTTGGCAATAATGACCACGGCATTTATTAAGGGGTTACCCAAGATGAACAATAATCATTCATAACAAAATCTTTAATCTTAAAATTCCATAACCATAAATTATTAAATTTATTAATGATATCACGTAGTCCATCCAGAATTGAACTGGATGACAAACCCCAACAGCTGAAAGCCACTCAAAAACCGAGTGTCTGAAGCCCCCAAAACGCCAAGGCCTGCTCATTTATGTTTTGTAAACCTAAAATAAAAAAATCTAACCCAACCTCCAACAGGTGTACAAATCAATTCTGTATAAACCAGGCAAGAAACCTCCGAGGTCTATATGGCGAAAAAAAAAAAACGCCTTGAGAAATGACTAAGTTGCATATGGTTCTATTTACGTGTTTCCTAATCCTGTCTACATAATGAAGATTACCGTATTTATCGGCGTATAACACACACTTTTTACCCCTTAAAATCAGGGGAAAATCGCGGGTGCGTGTTATACGCTGATCCCCGCCAATTATGATCTATCGGCGGCGATCGCCGCCGACATTCACATAGCGTGTCATTTTAAATATGGCGCCGCGGAGTTTGGAGGGACTCGGCGCTACCGAAATCACAGTGACTGCTCGGAGCCGAGATACACATAGTCGAGTGTATTTGGCTCTTTCCGGCGCCGCTCACAGTCCCGCCCAGTCCCGCCATTGGACCTGTGTTATGTCCATCATAGGGCGGGACTGGGTGGGACTGGGCGGGACTGTGAGCGGCGCCGGAAAGAGCCGAATACACTCGACTATGTGTATCTCGGCGGCGTTCTTTCAGCTCCGCCGAGTCCCTCTGAACTCCGCGGTGCCATATTTAAAATGACATGCAGCTATGTGTATGTCAGCGGCGGCAAGCATGGTCACTGGGGGCAAGGCTGCACTGACCACTGGGGGCAAGGCTGCACTGACCACTGGGGGCAAGGCTGCACTGACCACTCGGGCAAAGCTGCACTGACAAGGCTGCACTGACAAGGCTGCACTGGGGCAAAGCTGCACTGACAAGACTGCACTGGGGCAAAGCTGCACTGACAAGACTGTACTGGGGCAAAGCTGCACTGACAAGGCTGCAATGGACACTGGGTCAAGGCTGCACTGACACTGAAAAGGCTGCATTGACACTGAAAAGGCTGCAATGACACTAACAAGGCTGCAGATGAACACTGATGAGGCTGCATTGATGGGCATTTTAATGTAAGTTTTTTTTCCTTAAACTTCCTTCCTAAAAGTTTTTTCCTTAAAATTCTCTCCTAAACTTGGGGTGCATGTTATACGCCGGTGCGTGTTATACGCCGATAAATACGGTACTTAAATCTAACCAAAGGAGTCTTGGCACTATTTCTGAAAAACTATAACTGTAGAAGGATATAACAACTTAAAAGAAAATAAGTCTCTCTTCATCTCTCAAATCAAATCTCA
Source organism: Lithobates clamitans (assembly GCA_037952925.1). Lineage (NCBI taxonomy): Eukaryota > Metazoa > Chordata > Amphibia > Anura > Ranidae > Lithobates > Lithobates clamitans. Next base: position 799,821 of record JBBGZY010000799.1, read on the forward strand.
AGTTTTGATCCTGCCCAGGTCATTACCCCCGGCATGAATTATAATTACATCGGGAGAAAGCCACTGTCCTAGCAAGTAAATGAACTGATCCTTTAAATTCCTCCATCTCAGCCCCCTTATTCCCCACCATAAAACCTGAAAATGTCTTTCATCCAAACCAATATTGATTGTGCCATTCTTGATGGAAGCTCTCCATTTGGCCCAGAATAAAAAAGAATATCCTATTATCCAAATGACGTGCTTGGAAGAATCTAAGAAAAATAAAAAATAAGATCAGGACGAACATACAAGTTAAATCTATCACTATCCCAACGCCCCAATTGCTTTAAAACATCTTTAGAAAACCCGAGAAGGCTGGCTTCAGTAGCCGCCCCAATCCTAAATGAATGCGAAGAGAAATGAAAACTGGAAAGGTTAAGTTTCTTTAGGCAAGAAGACAGGACAGATGAGAACTGGTATCTAGTTAATGGAGATAGATTAATATGAATAAAGAATGAATCTGAGTAACTCTAAAAACTGGACATATGACTTGAAAATGGGCTCTATAAAGAGTTAACCAACAACCCTTGCCTAATGGATCCATCTTGGATCTACAGATAAAAATCCTAACCGAATCTTCTGAAACAGAGATGTCTGAAAAAACTAAAAAGGAAGAAGAAGATTTATTAGGTGCTGTGAATTCCCCTAATTTAAGAGCACCAAAATGCAATAAAAAATGCCGTTCTGAACAGCAAAGTCTCAAAAGAGGAAAAGCAAACTGATTCCAGTGCAGACATCAATTTTACCAATAAATCAGAGGAAATGGGGCGTCTACTGTCAACAGCTGGAGAGGATCTTCTGAAGCCTTTCAGCAATTGTTTGACTGGAAAAAAGGAATTAAGGGCAGGAAGTCCTGACATTTTCAAAAAGAATTAGGCCCCTGCTACAATTTTGCCAACCAAAGCAGGGCTAAGTTTGGCTGGAATTAGAGTGGAGACAAAACATAACGCCATATGCGCACTAACTGTATTAAAAGAAAAAATAGACTCTTCACAAAAATTACACCATCTAAACCAAGCTTGTGAGTATTCTTCCCAAGTTTTAGGAGCAATGGAATTTCTTTTATTTTCTTCAATCATCCCCAAATCAGGCCCCAGAGAAATTCTGGGCAAGGGAATCCTTCCTGGTCTGCCTCTGGAGCGAGTTCCCGAAAACCTCTGGAACTTCGAACAAGATAAGGAATCGGCGATCTCATTAGTAGTACCCGGGACATGTTTTGCTTTTAGCCAAATGTTAAAAGTCATGCATTGCAAAACCAAAAACGGAGTAATTTTATAACTAGTTCAGACTTAGATGATAAACAGTTTACCACAAAAATACTCCTTTATTATACATATGTAATATAACTCGTATATTTTCAAAGAATTCCTTCCAATTAGTAATAGCCACCACTACCAGAAACAATTCTAATAAGACTAAATTACGGCTAATATCTCGTGACCTCCAAACTCAGACCTTTCCTTAGCACACCAATGACCATCCAGGAAGGCACCAAAACCAACCAAACCAGATGGATCTGTAAACAGGCGAATATCACAATCTTTAATGAATTCGCTCTGCCATTTTTTTTTCTTTTACTGCGCGGCCATTAAAGTTGATCAAGAATTGATCCCAAACTTTAGATCCTCCTTAATGGCCCGGGTAATGGAGACATGTGAAAAAGGATTTTTAAGACCCCTAGTGGCTAAGGCAAATCTCCAAGAAAGGATTCTGGCTACAGGGATTACTCTAGATGCAAACGCAAAGAGACCTAACAAGGACTGAACGTCCCACAACAGAACCCGTCTTTTAGACAAAACCTCATCAATCTCATTTGTATAATTATTTTCCATCGGCAAATGGAATTCCATGGTGACAGAGTCAATTGTGATGCCCAGGAATTCAATAACCGTCACTGGATCCACTGTTTTTTCATTGGCTAGGGGAATGCCAAAAGACTCACAAATGTTGAAAAAACAATTCAGAACAAACTTTAGCTTCGACGGGGCCTATAAATAAAAAATCCTCTAAATAATGGATAGCACCACCTTGAGGGGAATTTTGTAACAAAACCCACTGCAAAATGTTGAAAAGGCCTCAAAATACCTGCAAGATTTGGAAAAACCCATGGGCATGCACTTATCAAAATAGAATTTATCCTCAAAATAAAATCCCACTGAGTTAAAACCTATGGGGTTGACTGGTAAAAGTCAAAATGCAGATTTTATATCCGCTTTTGACATAAAAAAAGCTTTGCCAAATTGCTTTAAAAGACAAAGAGCTTCTTCGAAAGAAGCATAGGACACTGCCGATTGAAAGTCCGCTACTTCATCATTTAGAGAATTTCCAAGAGGAAAGGTAAACGATGAATCACCCGAAAAGAACCTGGCTCTTTTTTATTTTTTTGGGACCAGGCCTAAAGGGGATGAATGAAAATTTAAAAAGGGGAGAAGGCAAAAATCCAGCAATTCTGCCTTCCTTTAATTCCTTAGAAATTTTTTATCCTGACTATATCAAGGGTGTGCAAGAACGGAAAGTACATTTTACCAGAAGACAACCTTGCCCTACAAAAGCAGGGACTAAAAAAACAAACTTAAATCCTTCATAAAGAAGGTCCGCCATCTTGTGGTCTGGATACTGATCTAGCCAGAACAGTATTTTTGCCAATCTCACTGGCGTCCATGCCCTTTGAATTATTGTCTCTTGACTGAGATATGTTAGCTGATTTTCTAAAACAACGGGATGCCGGATGAGCATTCGTGCTTATATCTGCAGTTCGATAAGAATTTGCATTGGGAATCATTATATGCGAAGCATACTCCTTTACGAACAGTGGACTGAACATTCGCCATTTGTGGTCTCTGTGTATATTGAGGTCTTTGTGGCAGCATCAAGTTCAGCCACAGACTTACAAATTTTTCCCTCCAGCAGAGGGATGGATGAACCGAGAGCTATTGCCTGAAGCTCTCAACATAATTGAACCATAAAATGGACCAAAGTGGCGGTATGCCTCCGCCACTATATCCCAGTGCTGAAACAATCCTGAGCATTTATCATGAAAACGTTCGCCCATAACAGAAGCAAAAATACAAAAGGCCTGAAGCCAGTTCTGAAAAGTCCAGGGAATTACCCTCCTTCTATCCTCCTCAGACCTGTCATCCATTTTTTTATCAGATTTCAACAGAAATTCCTTAGATGACGGGAGCAATGATAAAATATTTATGAATTCTCCACTCCATATTTTTTCTTAAGCAGCAGTGGATAAATGATATCCCAGAGGAGATAATTCACAGGGGAGAGCCTCTTTAAAACAGGATTCAGAAACCAGAGTTTTAACAGGTAAGGAAAATGTAGGATTTTAAACAGAAACAGGCATAGAGGGAACAATATTGGTATTATTAACAGGTAATTTGTCAATAGAAACATTTTTATTCAAAAGGTTAATACTTACCGATGTGGCGGGGTTACCCTGTGAAAAACAGCATTATCTGATACAGTTAAACCACTTGAGCCACCGCCACTCCATACATTACCAATATTAATAGGTTCACCCATTTTACCAAGTACATTGGCTAAAGAACCAACTACTTTACCTAATTCTATTAAATGTAAATCATTTCTCTCACCAGAATTATGGTCCACGCTAACAGGCTGCCCAGATGTTTGCATTTTACAGGATATGCCCGTAGAAGCTATCTGAGATGATTCCATTCTGACTCTGTTTAAGGAGCGTGACCTTGCCTGTTTCATATTTTCTCTCACAGGGGAAGAGGGAGAATCTTCCCTTCTCAACCTCTTTCCCTTGTTACCTTTGCAACCTCTCTTCTGGCCAGCAGGGGGAGCTGGTTGACTGTCATTTTCAATTACTTTAGTGGGCACAGATTGAGCATGCTCTAAATCAGCCTAAGCTGACACCAACGCGACTGCTTCCTCCTCCAAGCACCGCCTTAACCACTCCGCCCCTCCACAGCTCTCGGCTTTGTGGACAAGACGGCGCAGCAGCTCTTCCATCCTTCAGATAACGCTGTCTGGAGCAGCGTGGGGGGTCCGTCTTCAGCGGGTCTCCTCAGGCGGTGAACGGAGTGGGAAAGCTGTTGGCTTTTATAACCACAGCCTGGCTCAAACCCGCCCGATTCAGCCAATCGGAAACCGTTGCCATGCCACTCTGCGATCTGCCATCACCTGGGGCAATCCAAACAGCAAAACGGAGGGGGAGAAACAGCAGAACATACTACCGCCCTCTGTACTGTCCCATGGAGCCCCGCATAAGCGCTAAGGGCTCATTCATTAGGTGTGGGGATTAATGTTCACAAAGCTTTTCAAAAAACCTTTAAATATTTCACATCTTTCATACATTAGTGGTGTCGTTAAATTTTTTAAGTAAAATTCATGTTTATTTTAAAATGATTCCTACTTTTCCAACTATTCTCACTACTTCAGAGAGAAATATGCACTAAGTGTGCATTTTGGGTCGCCCTTAATGGATATTGTTGGCCAAAAGTGAGTATTAAATCTCATAGATTGTTATATATAAAAGTGCACTAGAGTGCCATCTTTATTAAACACATTCAATATATAAAAAAGGTAACAGTAGGAATTACAATTGTATAAAGTGCAAATACAAACACTATACATTCGCTTGCATATAGAGGATATAGCACCCATGTGCCTACAGCCCGCAGCCTGTATGTGGAGAATCAGGCGGATGAGGTGTATGGCATGTACCCGACATGTTTCGGAAATAGGTATGTATTACTCCTTCATCAAGGGATTTATGATTAGGTGCTCAAATCTATCTGTAAATATCAAAGGACAAAAAAATAATAATAAAGAATATCTATGTCGTCATAAATTGTATGCGACTGCATTTTTGCAATATATGCGATTTTAGTAATTATTGAAAGAAGTAGTATAGGAAAAGTCTAGTGTGGACTAATTATACTTACATCAATTTGATTCATAAAGACAAAAAACAGCAGTTAAAACAGTGAAACTGGGAGCAGGCTGGCTTCTGGTTCACATAACACAAGGTGGGCAACCAGGAGTGTGATGCAGAGCGTTGCAGCACTTTCACAAGGGATGACCGATGGAGATCTGTGTGTTTAAAAAGTAATGTTTGTAAGTGTACAAGGCATATAATTAAGCCAATGCTTTGCTGAAGGATAAAATAGTCATTCAGCTGTGGTTAAAGAGAAGAGTAGGTATGTAGAGTAAGTGTTCAAATAATCTGGAACAAAGTATCTATTCAAATTACCTTGTGGCTATTTAGTAATCTCTCAAGACTCAGACCTCCAGGCAGCAGTTCAAAAGACTGACAAATGCCAAAGGAGTGTCTGTGTCTTAAATAGGACAACTGATTGGACATCAGCCAATCAGTGTCCACTCCACATAATCAGCTGCAAAGCGAGCAGCCATGTGTGGAGATCGGGCATCCCCCAGACGACGAGGCGCGCGGCGTAGCCACGCCCATGGGGGCGTGATGACGTCACGCGTCTTGACGTCACCGGCGGGTATGCGGTCCCGGCGCGATTAACGAAACCCACACCGGGAACCGTGCGAGAGCTCGTCCACACGCAGAAGGCCTATGGGGCACGCAGCCAAGTGCTGCCCCATGGCCATGCGTGCGTAGAGCTTACCCGCCGGGTGTCCGTGCGCACGCGCACATCCAACACCAAGGAAGAACTGCGCCATCTTGTGGATGGATGTAAAAAGGTGAACAAAGATGAATCACAAAAAGCCAGCCTGCTGTACATGATTGCATGAATAAAGTAAAAAAGGTAAATAAATGAGGAAACATAAAAGAGCAAAACAAGAAAAAGAAAAACATATTATAAATGACCAGAGATTGCATGGGGCAATTTGTAAAATAACAGTCAATTTCAAACAATGTTAATGGAGTAAACAAAATCTTCAAAATCTCTGAAGTAAACACAAAGTGTTCATTATTTTAGAACAATTCGTATTTTAGCGGTATAGGGAACCCAGATATACATATTGTTCAGACATATAGTATAGCGATGATTTAGGTCAAAGACAGTTTAAATATATGTGGGCACAATGTCTTGTATCTATACCTGTATTTATCTGGAAATGTTCTGCTACACCGATGAATACTATTTAATACATAAAGTATGAAAGCTGACGAAAAAATGAAAAATGAGATTATTAGATTAGAGAGTAAGAGGAAACAGTGGGATATATTAGGAGGTCCCTATAAATCTAGTTCACAGACCCCTGATGTGAACCCGGGAAGAAATGGTTTGAAGTTAAAGGCCCCATTGAGGCCAGGTGGATGGTTGGCCCGTAGATTATGTATCCATCTCAGTTCGCATTGGAGAAGACGCTTGTTAGAATCTCCTCCTCTTGGACTGAAGTGGATGCGATCAAGGGCCAAAAAATATACTTTGGGGGTCGATGAGGGATGAGCCGTTGCCATATGGCGACCAATAGGGAGGTCTGGATCGCGTTTGCGTATGGTGCCAAGATGTTGGTAGATGCGTTTCCAGAACTCGTTTATGGTCTTACCAACATAGTAGCACCCGCATTCGCAAGTCAGTAAATATACTATTGCTGGGGTTTTGCAGTTAACGTAGTGCTTGGGGGTGAACCTTTGGCCATTGGGCAGAATAATATTTTTTCGTTTGTCCATATATTGGCAATAGTGGCAGCCCCCACACATATATGTTCCCAATACTTTACATGGATCGCCTTTGCAGGTTTTGTACTCACTATTGACTATTTTGTCTCCTATAGATGGTGGCCTCCTATAGGTGACTGTTGGGGCACTGGGGACAAAGGGGGCCAAAGTTTGGTCCATAGTTAATAGGTGCCAGTATTTATTTAGAATGCGCTTTATCTGCCTATGTTCTGAAGAATATGTCGTGATAATTCTGGTTGTTTCATCTTTACTGGGTTGTTTGTGTGCATTAAGTACGTCACGACGAGATTGATTGAGCGCTCGTTTATACGCTTTTTTTAAACAGGTGTTTGAGTATCCTCTTTCGAGGAGTCTCTTTTTTAGGGTATTGGCTTCCGTTTTAAATCTAGCATCATCGGAGCAGTTGCGACGTGCTCTTAGATATTGGCTATATGGTATAGAGGTTAAAAGGGGCTTGGGATGGAAACTACTTGCGTGCAACAAGGAATTGCCGGCTGTGGGTTTTCGGTATAATTCACTAGAGAGATTGCCATCTGGTGATCTTTTGACCAGTACATCCAAAAATGTAATTTCCTTTGGACTGTGGGTCATTGTAAATTTTAAATTAAAGTCGTTCTTGTTAATACAGTTAAGAAATTCATGTAGTAATTCAGTTGGCCCGTCCCATATCAGGAAGATATCGTCTATGTAACGTCGCCATGTAATAACATGGCGCATATACACAGACAACGACTCCTGGACAAGCAGTGAATGTTCCCACTCCCCCAGGTACAGGTTGGCGTACGATGGGGCACAACATGTCCCCATCGCCACGCCCTGTACCTGGAGGTAGTGGGAACCATCAAAGCAAAAGAAGTTATGGTTGAGTATAAACTCAAGAGAAGTCAAGATGAATTCAATATATTTGGGTTCAGAATCGCTATATTGTTGCAAAATGTGTTGTATGGCCGATAGCCCTTTAGCGTGGGGGATAGTGCAATACAAGGATTCCACATCGATGGCTACCAATTGGGTGCCTTCTTCTATGTGTATGTCTTGAATAATCTGTAAGAAATGAATTGTATCGCGTACATACGATGATAGGCAAGTAACTAGAGGCTTTAAATGGTTATCAACTACACGACTGAGGTTTTCTGTTAGGCTTCCGCAGCCTGAGATGATAGGTCTGCCCGGTGGTTTTTTCTTTTGTTTATGCAACTTCGGTAACGCATAGAAAGTTGCCTCTTTGGGGTGGCTAGTCCTAATAAACTCCCAAAGTTGTTTGGATATTGCATTGTATTGAAATGCAGTGTCAACAAGTGTATAAAAGTCGTGAGTGAATTTGTCCAATAGAGATTTAGAGATGGGGCGGTACCACTCATGATTTTGTAATATGTCCATGCACATCTCAGTGTATTGTACACTCTCCATAACCACGACGTTGCCACCCTTGTCAGAGGGTTTAATGACAACGTCGTGGTTACGTGACAGCGCCTCCAGAGCCAACCGTTCATCACGGCTGAAATTGGGGTGTGGATGTGAAAAGTTTTTCATTTTATTGATATCTGTTGATACCAATTTAAGAAAAGCTGCAGCGTTGGGGTTGGAGCTAGGCGAGGGATATAGGGTAGATTTATTTTTCAATGTACATACTTGCGTATGTGAGGTTGGTATAACATCCATGTTCCTGTCGGGGTCATGGGTGTTTTCCTGGGTCAGAGGATTTTCAAATTCGTTTTCGTCTAGCAAGGCGACAAGATTATCTAATGCTTGAATCTCTTGATTTGTGAGCTTCTGTTCCGTCATGGGTTTTTTTGCATATAAGCTTTTTAGTAAAACCTTGCGGATGAATAGATGTATGTCTTTAATGGCTCCAAATCTGTCCAGACGGGTGTCTGGGCAGAAAGTGAGGCCACGTCCTAGAACAGCCAATTCGTGTTCATTGAGTGAATATGATGATAAGTTGACTACATTTAGCGTGGTTGATGTTGATTGAGTTTGTGGGCCTTGGATGACTGTGTTTTTGTTTGTTTTTGATGCGTTTGCATGCGGCCTCGCATTTGATCTAAAAAAGTTCCAGGGAGCATAGATTGTGATTGTGGTGTAGTGGGCATAATGGATGATGTATTTAAAGACGATCCGGAACAGCTGGCCGGAGTCTGTACATCTGATGTGTCGCTGTTAAGATGGTGATTAATATGGGAGCCATTACTTGCCTGTGAAGGGGAGCTCTCCATGTGTGAAGACTCATCATATGATTCATTGCCCTGGCGACGCCGTTTAAATTGTCGACGACCTTTGTTATGAGTAGAGGGCTGTAGGGAAGAAGAGACAGATGAGTGCACAGAGGATTCAGATGCGTTTTTTTGTTGTTTGTTTTTTTGTGGTTTTTTGGAAAATTTATTGTTTGTATTGGTTTGCCATTTGTAAGCTCTACCGTCTTCAAAGGCTTTCCTATCACGTTGTAGTTTTTTGTCCTTTTTGATTAGTATATTTTTGTTAAACTCTTCTAGATGTCGTTTTTGTCTTTCTTCTGACTCAGAGAAGGACACATGAGTTTTTAATGGTGACATTTGATTTTGTAGTTTTTCCAATTTGCCATCTATATCAGTTATACGTTTGGTATATTCATCAATGAGCAACAGCATCATTTTCCTTGAGCATTCCTTTAGGTTCTCCTCCCACACCGCCTTAAAGCTAGGGTCTATATGCTCAAAAGTAGGGAAAATTTGTACCCTAAGTCCAAAGGGGTTTAAATTAGCCGAAATGTAATCTTTGAAGGATTTAATGTGCCAGTGCAAGAGAGATTTTTTCTCTAACAATTGACTTAGGGTGGAGAAAGTTGTAGACAGTTCAAAATCAAGAGATTCTTTCTTTTCAAATTCATTGTGTACTTTGGACATGAAGTCCGTCCAATGACTTCCTTGGTATAGGGCCATGCCGACAGAAAACGAAGAAATAGAAAATAAGAAAGACAAAATCAAACAATGCAGTCTAAACTAGTCCGTTATATGTACATACGTTGCTTCTCATGGAGGAGGGACTTACACCGGTATTTGCTACCTATCATGAAAGATAAAAGGGAAATGAGAGCAAGGTGTGTACAGAAGGAGGGGAGGGGGGCCAATATCCTAGAAAATAGAACTGTAGAGAGAAATATGCACTAAGTGTGCATTTTGGGTCGCCCTTAATGGATATTGTTGGCCAAAAGTGAGTATTAAATCTCATAGATTGTTATATATAAAAGTGCACTAGAGTGCCATCTTTATTAAACACATTCAATATATAAAAAAGGTAACAGTAGGAATTACAATTGTATAATTTGCACTTTATACAATTGTAATTCCTACTGTTACCTTTTTTATATATTGAATGTGTTTAATAAAGATGGCACTCTAGTGCACTTTTATATATAACAATCTATGAGATTTAATACTCACTTTTGGCCAACAATATCCATTAAGGGTGACCCAAAATGCACACTTAGTGCATATTTCTCTCTACAGTTCTATTTTCTAGGATATTGGCCCCCCTCCCCTCCTTCTGTACACACCTTGCTCTCATTTCCCTTTTATCTTTCATGATAGGTAGCAAATACCGGTGTAAGTCCCTCCTCCATGAGAAGCAACGTATGTACATATAACGGACTAGTTTAGACTGCATTGTTTGATTTTGTCTTTCTTATTTTCTATTTCTTCGTTTTCTGTCGGCATGGCCCTATACCAAGGAAGTCATTGGACGGACTTCATGTCCAAAGTACACAATGAATTTGAAAAGAAAGAATCTCTTGATTTTGAACTGTCTACAACTTTCTCCACCCTAAGTCAATTGTTAGAGAAAAAATCTCTCTTGCACTGGCACATTAAATCCTTCAAAGATTACATTTCGGCTAATTTAAACCCCTTTGGACTTAGGGTACAAATTTTCCCTACTTTTGAGCATATAGACCCTAGCTTTAAGGCGGTGTGGGAGGAGAACCTAAAGGAATGCTCAAGGAAAATGATGCTGTTGCTCATTGATGAATATACCAAACGTATAACTGATATAGATGGCAAATTGGAAAAACTACAAAATCAAATGTCACCATTAAAAACTCATGTGTCCTTCTCTGAGTCAGAAGAAAGACAAAAACGACATCTAGAAGAGTTTAACAAAAATATACTAATCAAAAAGGACAAAAAACTACAACGTGATAGGAAAGCCTTTGAAGACGGTAGAGCTTACAAATGGCAAACCAATACAAACAATAAATTTTCCAAAAAACCACAAAAAAACAAACAACAAAAAAACGCATCTGAATCCTCTGTGCACTCATCTGTCTCTTCTTCCCTACAGCCCTCTACTCATAACAAAGGTCGTCGACAATTTAAACGGCGTCGCCAGGGCAATGAATCATATGATGAGTCTTCACACATGGAGAGCTCCCCTTCACAGGCAAGTAATGGCTCCCATATTAATCACCATCTTAACAGCGACACATCAGATGTACAGACTCCGGCCAGCTGTTCCGGATCGTCTTTAAATACATCATCCATTATGCCCACTACACCACAATCACAATCTATGCTCCCTGGAACTTTTTTAGATCAAATGCGAGGCCGCATGCAAACGCATCAAAAACAAACAAAAACACAGTCATCCAAGGCCCACAAACTCAATCAACATCAACCACGCTAAATGTAGTCAACTTATCATCATATTCACTCAATGAACACGAATTGGCTGTTCTAGGACGTGGCCTCACTTTCTGCCCAGACACCCGTCTGGACAGATTTGGAGCCATTAAAGACATACATCTATTCATCCGCAAGGTTTTACTAAAAAGCTTATATGCAAAAAAACCCATGACGGAACAGAAGCTCACAAATCAAGAGATTCAAGCATTAGATAATCTTGTCGCCTTGCTAGACGAAAACGAATTTGAAAATCCTCTGACCCAGGAAAACACCCATGACCCCGACAGGAACATGGATGTTATACCAACCTCACATACGCAAGTATGTACATTGAAAAATAAATCTACCCTATATCCCTCGCCTAGCTCCAACCCCAACGCTGCAGCTTTTCTTAAATTGGTATCAACAGATATCAATAAAATGAAAAACTTTTCACATCCACACCCCAATTTCAGCCGTGATGAACGGTTGGCTCTGGAGGCGCTGTCACGTAACCACGACGTTGTCATTAAACCCTCTGACAAGGGTGGCAACGTCGTGGTTATGGAGAGTGTACAATACACTGAGATGTGCATGGACATATTACAAAATCATGAGTGGTACCGCCCCATCTCTAAATCTCTATTGGACAAATTCACTCACGACTTTTATACACTTGTTGACACTGCATTTCAATACAATGCAATATCCAAACAACTTTGGGAGTTTATTAGGACTAGCCACCCCAAAGAGGCAACTTTCTATGCGTTACCGAAGTTGCATAAACAAAAGAAAAAACCACCGGGCAGACCTATCATCTCAGGCTGCGGAAGCCTAACAGAAAACCTCAGTCGTGTAGTTGATAACCATTTAAAGCCTCTAGTTACTTGCCTATCATCGTATGTATGCGATACAATTCATTTCTTACAGATTATTCAAGACATACACATAGAAGAAGGCACCCAATTGGTAGCCATCGATGTGGAATCCTTGTATTGCACTATCCCCCACGCTAAAGGGCTATCGGCCATACAACACATTTTGCAACAATATAGCGATTCTGAACCCAAATATATTGAATTCATCTTGACTTCTCTTGAGTTTATACTCAACCATAACTTCTTTTGCTTTGATGGTTCCCACTACCTCCAGGTACAGGGCGTGGCGATGGGGACATGTTGTGCCCCATCGTACGCCAACCTGTACCTGGGGGAGTGGGAACATTCACTGCTTGTCCAGGAGTCGTTGTCTGTGTATATGCGCCATGTTATTACATGGCGACGTTACATAGACGATATCTTCCTGATATGGGACGGGCCAACTGAATTACTACATGAATTTCTTAACTGTATTAACAAGAACAACTTTAATTTAAAATTTACAATGACCCACAGTCCAAAGGAAATTACATTTTTGGATGTACTGGTCAAAAGATCACCAGATGGCAATCTCTCTAGTGAATTATACCGAAAACCCACAGCCGGCAATTCCTTGTTGCACGCAAGTAGTTTCCATCCCAAGCCCCTTTTAACCTCTATACCATATAGCCAATATCTAAGAGCACGTCGCAACTGCTCCGATGATGCTAGATTTAAAACGGAAGCCAATACCCTAAAAAAGAGACTCCTCGAAAGAGGATACTCAAACACCTGTTTAAAAAAAGCGTATAAACGAGCGCTCAATCAATCTCGTCGTGACGTACTTAATGCACACAAACAACCCAGTAAAGATGAAACAACCAGAATTATCACGACATATTCTTCAGAACATAGGCAGATAAAGCGCATTCTAAATAAATACTGGCACCTATTAACTATGGACCAAACTTTGGCCCCCTTTGTCCCCAGTGCCCCAACAGTCACCTATAGGAGGCCACCATCTATAGGAGACAAAATAGTCAATAGTGAGTACAAAACCTGCAAAGGCGATCCATGTAAAGTATTGGGAACATATATGTGTGGGGGCTGCCACTATTGCCAATATATGGACAAACGAAAAAATATTATTCTGCCCAATGGCCAAAGGTTCACCCCCAAGCACTACGTTAACTGCAAAACCCCAGCAATAGTATATTTACTGACTTGCGAATGCGGGTGCTACTATGTTGGTAAGACCATAAACGAGTTCTGGAAACGCATCTACCAACATCTTGGCACCATACGCAAACGCGATCCAGACCTCCCTATTGGTCGCCATATGGCAACGGCTCATCCCTCATCGACCCCCAAAGTATATTTTTTGGCCCTTGATCGCATCCACTTCAGTCCAAGAGGAGGAGATTCTAACAAGCGTCTTCTCCAATGCGAACTGAGATGGATACATAATCTACGGGCCAACCATCCACCTGGCCTCAATGGGGCCTTTAACTTCAAACCATTTCTTCCCGGGTTCACATCAGGGGTCTGTGAACTAGATTTATAGGGACCTCCTAATATATCCCACTGTTTCCTCTTACTCTCTAATCTAATAATCTCATTTTTCATTTTTTCGTCAGCTTTCATACTTTATGTATTAAATAGTATTCATCGGTGTAGCAGAACATTTCCAGATAAATACAGGTATAGATACAAGACATTGTGCCCACATATATTTAAACTGTCTTTGACCTAAATCATCGCTATACTATATGTCTGAACAATATGTATATCTGGGTTCCCTATACCGCTAAAATACGAATTGTTCTAAAATAATGAACACTTTGTGTTTACTTCAGAGATTTTGAAGATTTTGTTTACTCCATTAACATTGTTTGAAATTGACTGTTATTTTACAAATTGCCCCATGCAATCTCTGGTCATTTATAATATGTTTTTCTTTTTCTTGTTTTGCTCTTTTATGTTTCCTCATTTATTTACCTTTTTTACTTTATTCATGCAATCATGTACAGCAGGCTGGCTTTTTGTGATTCATCTTTGTTCACCTTTTTACATCCATCCACAAGATGGCGCAGTTCTTCCTTGGTGTTGGATGTGCGCGTGCGCACGGACACCCGGCGGGTAAGCTCTACGCACGCATGGCCATGGGGCAGCACTTGGCTGCGTGCCCCATAGGCCTTCTGCGTGTGGACGAGCTCTCGCACGGTTCCCGGTGTGGGTTTCGTTAATCGCGCCGGGACCGCATACCCGCCGGTGACGTCAAGACGCGTGACGTCATCACGCCCCCATGGGCGTGGCTACGCCGCGCGCCTCGTCGTCTGGGGGATGCCCGATCTCCACACATGGCTGCTCGCTTTGCAGCTGATTATGTGGAGTGGACACTGATTGGCTGATGTCCAATCAGTTGTCCTATTTAAGACACAGACACTCCTTTGGCATTTGTCAGTCTTTTGAACTGCTGCCTGGAGGTCTGAGTCTTGAGAGATTACTAAATAGCCACAAGGTAATTTGAATAGATACTTTGTTCCAGATTATTTGAACACTTACTCTACATACCTACTCTTCTCTTTAACCACAGCTGAATGACTATTTTATCCTTCAGCAAAGCATTGGCTTAATTATATGCCTTGTACACTTACAAACATCACTTTTTAAACACACAGATCTCCATCGGTCATCCCTTGTGAAAGTGCTGCAACGCTCTGCATCACACTCCTGGTTGCCCACCTTGTGTTATGTGAACCAGAAGCCAGCCTGCTCCCAGTTTCACTGTTTTAACTGCTGTTTTTTGTCTTTATGAATCAAATTGATGTAAGTATAATTAGTCCACACTAGACTTTTCCTATACTACTTCTTTCAATAATTACTAAAATCGCATATATTGCAAAAATGCAGTCGCATACAATTTATGACGACATAGATATTCTTTATTATTATTTTTTTGTCCTTTGATATTTACAGATAGATTTGAGCACCTAATCATAAATCCCTTGATGAAGGAGTAATACATACCTATTTCCGAAACATGTCGGGTACATGCCATACACCTCATCCGCCTGATTCTCCACATACAGGCTGCGGGCTGTAGGCACATGGGTGCTATATCCTCTATATGCAAGCGAATGTATAGTGTTTGTATTTGCACTTTATACAATTGTAATTCCTACTGTTACCTTTTTTATATATTGAATGTGTTTAATAAAGATGGCACTCTAGTGCACTTTTATATATAACAATCTATGAGATTTAATACTCACTTTTGGCCAACAATATCCATTAAGGGCGACCCAAAATGCACACTTAGTGCATATTTCTCTCTACAGTTCTATTTTCTAGGATATTGGCCCCCCTCCCCTCCTTCTGTACACACCTTGCTCTCATTTCCCTTTTATCATTCTCACTACTTCAACTTTTTCTTATGGATTTCAGCTATTCATCCAGTTAGTTTTAGCAATTCAGCTATTCAGCATTCCCACGCATTTTCTCCAGGAAATGCATTTTCAGGTTTTAATTTGAATTTTATTCCGTACGTTTTTTGGCTCTGCGTAACTTCTGCATACTGTCAGCTATTAAAACCATTCAACTTTTAAATTGTTCAGCTCTTTCTGCTAATAGTGGGACTTTTTAAACTTTTTTTAACCACTTCAGCCCCGGAAGGTTTTACCCCCTTCCTGACCAGAGCACTTTTTACAGTTCGGCACTGCGTCGCTTTAACTGCTAATTGCGCGGTCATGCAATGCTGTACCCAAAACAAAATTTGCGTCCTTTTCTTCCCACAAATAGAGCTTTCTTTTGATGGTATTTGATCACCTCTGCCGTTTTTATTTTTTGCGCTATAAACGGAAAAAGACCAAAAATTTTGAAAAAAAATGATATTTTCTACTTTTTGTTATAAAAAAAAATCCAATAAACTCAATTTTAGTCATACATTTAGGCCAAAATGTATTCGGCCACATGTCTTTGGTAAAAAAAATGTCAATAAGCGTATATTTATTGGTTTGCGCAAAAGTTATAGCGTCTACAAACTAGGGTACATTTTCGGGAATTTACACAGCTTTTATTTTATGACTGCCTATGTCATTTCATGAGATGCTAAAATGGCAGGGCAGTACAAAACCCCCCCAAATGACCCCATTTTGGAAAGTAGACACCCCAAGGAAATTGCTGAGAGGCATGTTGAACCCATTGAATATTTATTTTTTTTGTCCCAAGTGATTGAATAATGACAAAAAAAATTACAAAAAGTTGTCACTAAATGATATATTGCTCACACAGGCCATGCGCATATGTGGAATTGCACCCCAAAATACATTTAGCTGCTTCTCCTGAGTACGGGGATACCACATGTGTGGGACTTTTTGGGAGCCTAGCCGCGTACGGGGCCCCGAAAACTAAGCACCACCTTCAGGATTTCAAAAGGTCATAAATTTTTGTTTTCACTCCTCACTACCTATCACATTTTTGAAGGCCATAAAATGCCAAGATGGCACAAACCCCCCCCAAATGACCCCATTTTGGAAAGTAGACACCCCAAGCTATTTGCTGAGAGGCATGTTGAGTCCATGGAATATTTTATTTTTTGACACAAGTTGCGGGAATGTGACAATTTTTTTTTTTTTGCACAAAGTTGTCACTAAATGATATATTGCTCACACAGGCCATGGGCATATGTGGAATTGCACCCCAAAATACATTTAGCTGCTTCTCCTGAGTACGGGGATACCACATGTGTGGGACTTTTTGGGAGCCTAGCCGCGTACGGGGCCCCGAAAACCAAGCACCGCCTTCAGGATTTCTAAGGGCATACATTTTTGATTTCACTCCTTACTACCTATTACAGTTTTGAAGGCCATAAAATGCCAAGATGGCACAACCCCCCCCCAAATTACCCCATTTTGGAAAGTAGACACCCCAAGCTATTTGCTGAGAGGCATGTTGAATCCATGGAATATTTTATATTTTGACACAAGTTGCGGGAAAGTGACAATTTTTTTTTTTTTTTTTGCACAAAGTTGTCACAAAATGATATATTGCTCAAACATGCCATGGGCATATGTGGAATTACACCCCAAAATACATTCTGCTGCTTCTCCTGAGTACGAGGATACCACATGTGTGGGAATTTTTGGGAGCCTAGCCGCGTACGGGGCCCCGAAAACCCAGCACCGCCTTCAGGATTTCTAAGGGCGTAAAGCTGTGATTTCACTCCTCACTACCTATCACATTTTTGAAGGCCATAAAATGCCCAGATGGCACAAAATCCCCCCAAATGACCCCATTTTGGAAAGTAGACACCCCAAGCTATTTGCTGAGAGGCATGTTGAGTCCATGGAATATTGTATATTTTGACACAAGTTGCGGGAAAGTGACAATTTTTTTTTTTTGCACAAAGTTGTCACTATATGATATATTGCTCAAACATGCCATGGGCATATGTGGAATTACACCCCAAAATACATTCTGCTGCTTCTCCTGAGTACGGGGATACCACATGAGTGGCACCTAGCTTCATACGGGGCCCCAAGATCCAATCACCGCCAAAATGGGGTCATTTGGGGGGGTTTTGAACTGTCCTGGCATTTTATGCACAACATTTAGAAGCTTATGTCACACATAACCACTTGAAGACAAAGCCCTTTCTGACACTTTTTTATTTACATGAAAATTATTTTTTTTTGCAAGAAAATTACTTTAAACCCCCAAACATTATATATTTTTTTAAAGCAAATGCCCTACAGATTAAAATGGTGGGTGTTTCATTTTTTTTTTCACACAGTATTTGCGCAGCGATTTTTCAAATGCATTTTTTGGGGAAAAAACACACTTTTTAAAATTTTAATGCACTAAAACACACTATATTGCCCAAATGTTTGATGAAATAAAAAAGATGATCTTAGGCCGAGTACATGGATACCAAACATGACATGCTTTAAAATTGTGCACAAACGTGCAGTGGCGACAAACTAAATACATTTTTAAAAGCCTTTAAAAGCCTTTACAGGTTACCACTTTAGATTTACAGAGGAGGTCTACTGCTAAAATTACTGCCCTCGATCTGACCTTCGCGGTGATACCTCACATGCATGGGGCAATTGCTGTTTACATTTGACGCCAGACCGACGCTTGCGTTCGCCTTTGCGCGAGAGCAGGGTGGGACAGGGGTGCTTTTTTTTTTTTTTTTTATTAATTTTTTGATTTTTTATCTTATTTTTAAACTGTTCCTTTCATTTTTTTTTTAATCATTTTT
Organism: Lithobates clamitans; assembly: GCA_037952925.1. Taxonomy (NCBI): domain Eukaryota; kingdom Metazoa; phylum Chordata; class Amphibia; order Anura; family Ranidae; genus Lithobates; species Lithobates clamitans. The sequence continues at coordinate 818,253 of JBBGZY010000799.1, forward strand.
ATTGTTATCTCAGGGAATGTAAATATCCCCTATGATAGCAATAGGTAGTGACAGGTACTCTTTTTTGAAAAAATTGGGGTCTATTAGACCCTAGATCTCTCCTCTGCCCTCAAAGCATCTGACCACACCAAGATCGGTGTGATAAAATGCTTTCCCAATTTCCCAATGGCGCTGTTTACATCCGGCGAAATCTAAGTCATGAAATGCTCGTAGCTTAGCTTCCGGTTTCTTAGGCCATAGAGATGATAGGAGCCATTCTGGTCTCTGATCAGCTCTATGGTCAGCTGGCCGAATCACCGGCTGCATTCTCAGGTTCCCTGTTGGGACAGGAGAGCCAGAGAAAAACATGGAAGACGGTGGGGGGGGGATCCCTCCCACTGCTTGTAAAAGCAGTCTAGAGGCTAATTAGCCGCTAGGATTGCTTTTAGATGAAAGCCGACCGCTGGCTGAAAAGAATGATACCAAGATCATACCTAAACCTGCAGGCATCATTCTGGTATAACAACTCAAAGTCCAGCAACATACCAGTACGTTGCTGGTCCTTGTATTGTAAACTTTTTTTTTATGCAGCCTGTGGGCTGAACGAAAAAAAGATATTGATCGGTGGGTATGCCCACCATTAGAATACCTCCCTTCATCCGCCCACTTCTAATGATGGGCATACATGCACCATTTATATATGCCGAAGCATGGGGGCATCCTCCCGCAAAAGGCAGGAGCAAATTGCTCCTCCACCCACTGCTGCCCCCACGCTTCGGCATATATGCTGAAGTATGTAACTGTGGTGGTGAAATCACCTCCGACAGCGCTGGAGTCACGGCTTTATATATCGTGGGAGCAAATGCTGTTGCTGTCAAGATAAATAAATCCGTGCTGCAACTGAATGGCGTACCTGCTAAGCAAATGATGGTTAACAAAAAAACAAAGTAACATTACAGTATAACAGTAATACTTACCATACCTGCAAAGCAAATACAAAAAAAAACATAGTAAAAAATAAAACATTTAACGCAACCTGTGCCTACCTAAAATATATATATGCCGAAGCATGGGGGCATCCTCCCGCAAAAGGCAGGAGCAAATTGCTCCTCCACCCACTGCTGCCCCCACGCTTCGGCATATATGCTGAGGTATGTAACTGTGGTGGTGAAATCACCTCCGACAGCGCTGGAGTCACGGCTTTATATATCGTGGGAGCAAACGCTGTTGCTGTCAAGATAAATAAATCCGTGCTGCAGCTGAATGGCGTACCTGAAAACAAAAAAGTGGTTAACAATAAAAAAACAAAGTATAAAAAAATTGCATACCTATAAAGCAAACATGATAAAAACATAACAATAAAACATTGCAGTATAGAATACAATAAAAAAGAGCAGAACAATAGAGAGAGAATAGAGAGAGAGAACAATAAAACGACAACTATTTTTGTTTTTTTTATTTTATATTTTTTTTGTATTTTTATTTTTTTATTTTTTTTTAGGGAATTTAGAATGGAATTTAGGGGGACTCCTACGTCTTTTTTTTTTTTAAATTTGGTTCGGGGTTCCCCTTTGGGGAATTCCCATGCCGTTTTTATCAATGAACTTCTATGTGTATTGTCGGCAATGCAATAGCCGCGGTAGTTTTAAATGAGTTTTTTCCTTCAAAATGTAATTTTGCTGTCAGACTGTTCTAAACACGGGAAACATGCGCCCCTTTACAGCATACTATAGACACCCCCCAGGTACGAAATTTAAAGGGATATTACACTTTTATTGTTTGACCTTAAGCATTATTAAAATCACTGCTCCTGAAAAAACGGCCGTTTTTAAAAAATTTTTTTGCATTGATCCATGTCCCCTGGGGCAGGACCCAGGTCCCCAAATACTTTTAATGACAATAATTTGCATATAAGCCTTTAAAATTAGCACTTTTGATTTCTCCCATAGACTTTTAAAAGGTGTTCTGCGGCATTCGAATTTGCCGCGAACACCCCAAATTGTTCGCTGTTCGGCGAACTTGCGAACAGCCAATGTTCGAGTCGAACATGAGTTCGACTCGAACTCGAAGCTCATCCCTATTAGAGACACACGGCCTTTGTGAACGTATCGGTATAAAATTTATGCTGCAAACTTAAAAATGTGGTCAGTGATTTAAAAAAGAATTTGGCTGTGCGTTTTGCTGGGAAATGTGAATAATTTCATACAAGACAGTCAATGGAAGAAAGTGTGGAACTCTTGTCATTTGGAAGCTCAATCAGCCAAAAGTAAAAGGCGTATCATAAAACTGAGCACATTGCCTGAAACTAGACAAAAATACCTACGTTTTGACATATAAATTGTGTATGAAAAGTAGATCTTGTGGGCGTGAGAGCAATTTATAGAGAAGGAACTAAGATCATTTTTTTTAAGGCTCTGTGCTCTAGCTATGACATCATCCACTCTAAGCAGCCCAATACACACTCTGTTTAATCAAAAAAAATTCCTGAAATGATCACTAAACTTAAACAGCTTTTTCACAAAAACTGTAAAAGATATCAAACTGAAAAGATATAGCCAGCAGGGATAACCTTTGAGTTTGAGTCGAACGTAAGTTCGACTTGAACATCGGCCGTTCGACCGTTTGTCGAATTACAAACATTATGGGCTGTTCGCACCAAATTCGAGTGGTGCGTCATGGCCCATAATTCACTGCGGCATTGCAGTGCATTGCTGGCTAATGATTGGCCAAGCATGCACTATGACCCGCATACTTTGGCCAATCACAGCGCCATTAGCGAAGAGAGACATAATTGGCCACAGGCAGGGTGCCTGTGGCCAATTATGGCTCTGGGGGTTATGCCCCACAATATATAAGGCCGCCTGCACGTTGGCCGTGTGTAGTGTGTTGGTGGCGTTTTTTAAACAGAGGGACAGAGACTGTCATTTCATTTAGTTTCAGCAGGCAGGCAATTCCTTCCTGGTGTTCTGTTGCTAATACACTTCAGGCAGGCAGGTGAGACAGTTAGATAGCTGCAGTGTATTGTGTATATATGCATCCCAGTTTTGTATATATATATATATACTGTATATAGTTTAACTAGATCTCACTACAGACCATTCCTGGTGTGTTGTGTCTAATATACTTCAGCCAGGCAGGTGACTCACTGAGCTCAGTGCATTTAAATATATAGTCTAGCCAAGCCTATACCTGACTAGGCCATTGCCTGAGTGTGTGTTCAAAGACACTTTCAGCCAGGCAGGTGACTCACTGAGCTCAGTGCATTTAATAAATATATATACAGGCTTGTATATATATAGTCTAGCCGACCCTTTACCTGACTAGGCCATTGCCTGAGTGAGTGTTCAAAGACACTTTCAGCCAGGCAGGTGACTCACTGAGCTCAGTGCATTTAATAAATATATATACAGGCTTGTATATATAGTCTAGCCAAGCCTATACCTTACTGTAGGCCATTCCTGGTGTAATGTTTTTAGCAAACTTCAGGCGTTGTTTTGCTAATCTAATTGTACAGTGTATCTGGAAGGCTACCAAGGAGAGGCAGACGCTCACAGGCCACTAAAAGAGGGCAAGCAGGCTCCGTGTCTACAGCAAACAGTGCTGGTTGTGGACATGGTGTATCCTCAGCACATGGCCGTGGGGCACGTTTGTCCTTTTTTCGGGAGCTGGTCGTGTTGAGCCACAACATGCAGAAGAGTTGGTAGATTGGATGACCAAAACGTCCTCATCCTCCTCATCCTCTCTCATCCAGGCTCAGGGTACTTTGTCTACCAAAGCAGCTGCCAAAGCGGCCTCTTCTCAATGGCATCAATCACTCCTTCCCTAGCCCCACCAGGTGCTGAGGAGTCCCCCGAACTGTGTGACCACAGTGTTGGGTACATGCTGCAGGAGGATGCGCAGCATTTTGAGGGCTCCAATGATGGTACACAGCTTGAGGAAGGCATTTACGTGAGCCCAGAGTGGGTGCCCAAGAAGGACAGTGGCAGTCATGTTCCCCCAGCTGAAGCATACTGCCAGGTTTGCTCCAGTGATGAGGAGGGAGGGCATGATGAGGTCACTGACTCTACATGGGTGCCTGATAGGAGAGAGGAAAAGGAGGAGGAGGCACATTTACAACGAGGCAGGATGCCCTTCAGGGGTCAGCTTAAGGACAGCCAACTGACTGCATCACACCGCAGAGCTCCACATGTGCAGGGCGCTGCTGTCTCTGTGTGTTATTCCAAAAGTTCTTTGATGTGGGCCTTTTTTGAGACGTGTGCAGCAGATCGCACCATTGCTATTTACAACATATGTCTGAAGCGTTCCTCTCAGAAACCTGCACTGACAGTAATGAAGGTGAGTCACTGCCAAGTACTTGTGGGCAATCTGCTATCGGTACACCAACGTCCGATTGTACCAGGCAAATTTTCCTGCCCCAGCTGTTGCACCGCCGAAAGAAATTTGCTCCCAGCCATCCACATGCCCAGTGGTTGAATGCTAGCTTGGTTAAATTGCTAGCACTTCAACTGCTGCCTTTTCAGTTGGTAGACTCTGCCCCCTTCTGTGAGTTTGTGGAATGTGCGGTTCCTCAGGGGCAGGTTCCCAAATGCTTTTTTTCACGGAAGGCGATTCCGGCTCTCTACCAGCATGTGGAAGACAATGTCTTGGCCTCGCTGGACAGTGGTAGGGTGCATATTACCGCTGACTCATGGTCCAGCAGGCATGGACAGGGACGATACCTATCTTTCACGGCCCACTGGGTGACTCTGCTGGCAGCTGGGAAGGATGCAGGACAGGGTGCAGTAGTGTTGGAGGTTGTTCCGCCACCACACCTCCAAAATGCTACTAGTGGTGATTCTGACACACCTCTCACCTTCACCCCCTCCTCTTCTTCTTCCTCCACTGACTCTTCCTGTGTTGATTTGTCCTTGAAACCAGCGGTACTCCATAGGCGTTCAAAGGGCTACACAAGTACGCAGGCAAAAAGATGCCATGCGGTGCTTGAGCTGGTGTGCTTGGGGGACAGGAGCCACACTGGGGCAAAGATTCTGTCAGCTCTGCAGGGGCAGGCTCAGAGGTGGTTGACGCCACGCCAACTTAAGGCAGGAATGGTGGTTTGCGACAATGGCACCAACCTCCTCTTCACCCTCCGACAGGGACAACTGACCCATGTGCCCTGTTTGGCTCAGGTCCTTAACTTGGTGGTGCAGCGGTTCTTGGGCAGGTACCTGGGCTTACAGGGTTTCCTGAGGCAGGCCAGGAAAGTCTGTGTGCATTTCCGCTGGTCATATAATGCCAGTACTCGGCTGGCTGACCTCCAAAAATAATTTACCTGTCCAAGAACCGCCTAATCTGTGACATGCCCACCAGGAGGAACTCAACGTTGGCCATGCTGCAGTGGCTGCACATGCAGTAGAGGGCCATTAATGAGTATCTGTGTGACTATGGCACCAGGACAGGGTCAGGGGAGCTTGTTTTTTTTCCCCACGCCAGTGGGCTATTATCAGGGATGCATGCACTGTCCTGTCACCATTTGAGAAGGCCACGAGGATGGTGAGCAGTGACAGTGCATGCATCAGTGACACTGTCCCTCTTGTCCACCTGTTGGAGCACACGCTGCATGGAATAATGGACAGGGCACGTGAGGCAGAACAGAGGGAGGAAGAGGAGGACTTCCTTACCTCTCAAGGCCCCCTTTATCCAGACAGTGTTCCTGCGTGCCCACCGATCACACAGGAAGAGGACAAGGAGGAGGATTGTGTCAGCATGCAGGTGGAACCTGGCACTCAGCATCAGCAGCAGTCTTCAAGGGATCATTTACAGTCTGAAGAAACCCATGGACTTGTATGTGGCTGGGAGGAAGTGGCTGCGGATCATGTCGACCTTAGTGATCCAGAGGACTTCGGACCGAATGCCTCAGCAAACCTACGCTGCATGGCCTCCCTGATCCTGCAAAGCCTGCAGAAGGATCCTCGTATTCATGGTATCAAAGAGAGGAATCATTACTGGCTGGCAACCCTCCTTGATCTACGTTACAAGGGTAAGGTTGCGGACCTTATCTTGCCATCGCAGAGGGAGCAGAGGATGAAATGTCTTTGGGAGGCCTTGCAGAAAGGTTTGTGCAACACGTTTCCAGAGCCTGGGAGGTTACAAATTCCTGGTCCTGGACAACGTGTTGCTGAGGCTTCAGTCAGTCACAGAAGTAGCAGCGGAGAAGGTGGCCATCTGACCAGACAAAATCAGACAATTTTTTAGTCCGCAGCCCCAAGGTATGATTGGTTCCAGCAACCATTGCCAGCTTCTGATTTACATGGTGCATGAATACCTAGGGGCAAGATCAGACTTGGACACCTTTCCCACTGAAAATCCTCTGGGTTACTGGGTCTTGAAGATGGATCACTGGCCAGAGCTTGCATAGTATGCAATTGAGCTACTAGCCTGTCCTGCATCCAGCGTTCTTTCGGAACACATATTCAGTGCTGCTGCAGGCTTTGTTACCGATCACAGGGTGCGCCTGTCCACCGAATCCGAAATGAATCAGTCTTGAATCACCAGCTACCAAGCACCTGATGCTGATGTAATCAAAGAATTTTTTTCAATGTGAGATCCTTTCAAGACTGCCTATGCTGATGCTGAGTGACTATCCTGTTATGCTGAGTGACTATCCTCTTCCTCCTCAATTTTCATGCTGATAGCTTGTAAGAACATTTTTGGTTCTGGGCACCGCCACCAGTGGCTAAGGCCCAATTTTTCTGCCCCTGTAATTACAATTTTTGATGCAGTACTTTGCAGCAGGGCTCATTCCTGCTCTCCAACTATAGTGTCTGTGAGGGGGTGCAGTGTTGTGGCACCAGTGGCTAAGGCCCAATTTTTTTCCCCTTAATACCCATACAAGACCCAAAGGGGCTAGTAATGGGCTGGGGGGATACCCATGCCTTTTTTCTCAATGATTTTCATCCATATTGCCGGGACCAGGCATTGCATTAAAGAAGCAAGCAGTTTTAAATGACTTTTATTTCTTTACAAATGTAACTTTGTGCAGGGACAGTTCTAAACACAGGAAACATGTGCCACTTTACAGGCATACTATAGACACCCCCCAGGCATGATATTTCAAGGAATATTTCACTTTTATCTTTTCACTTTAAGCATCATTAAAATCACTGCTCCTGAAAAAAACGCAGTTTTTAAAACTTTTTTTTGCATTAATACATGTACCCTGGGGCAGGACCCAGGTCCCCAAACTCTTTTTAGGACAATAACTTGCATATTAGCCTTTAAAATTCACATTTTTGATTTCTCATGCTCGAGTCCCATAGACTTTAACGGGGTTCGAAAGTCCATGCAAACTATCGGTCCGTTCGCAAGTTCTGGTGCGAACCGAACCGGGGCGTGTTCAGCTCATCCCTAATAGCCAGATAGCTGAATATTTTGTGAACATTTTAAAGTTTGTTTGGCGTCTGTAGGTGAAAGTATGAAGGAGCTGAAACTTTTGGGAGTGGAAGAAGATTTTAAGGATTTGAAGCATGCTCTCATTCACTTCAGTGTTAAAAAAGTGTTAAAAATATTTTAAAAAGTATAAATAGTAAAAAAAAGTTTAAGAAATCCCATCCTTAGCTGAGAGAGTTGAACATTTTAAAAGTTGAAGCAGCTGAAGCAGTCTCACTAATAAATAAAAAAATGAATAACAATAGTGGGACTGCTGAAGCATTCTCACTAATTAGAAAATTCACTTCCTGGAGAAAATAAGTGAGAATGCTGAATACACTGTAAAAAACTCACTATCTGCTAGCTGTCTGTCCCCTGAACACACTGTAAAAAACATCTCCTCACTATCTGCTAGCTGTCTGTCCCCTGAACACACTGTAAAAAAACATCTCCTCACTACCTGCTAGCTGTCTGTCCCCTGAACACACTGTAAAAAACATGGTTTCTGTAGACAGCTCAGGCTCCACAAACACCAACAAAAACAAACTGTGCCAACCTGTACAACGAAACATAACAAACAGTGTTCCAGCCAATAACCAACAAGAAGGAGCTGGTTGAATATGCATTGTGGAAGTAGCCTACCCGCTAACGCTGCTGCAGTGGTGGCTCAACCAGCTCCTTCTTGTCCTTCTGGCAGCGTTTTTTTTACAGTGTGCTCAGGGGACAGGCAGCTAGTGGATAGTAGGAGATATTTGCTGTATGGGAGGAAAAATGTGTTAGCCTAAAAAACACATCACATCACTTAGAGCGCCTTTAATCTACAGCAATGCATCATGTTCTATAAGATCATTATCTGTATGGTGAGGCATAGAGCAATATATATCCAGTTTTACTTTAGAAAACTAACCTCACAGCTTATTTTAATGAGTACTTTTCAGGCTGGACAACATATTAACTTATTCATTATCAAGTTTCTTTGTGATTCGTATTTTAAAAAAAGTGTGTTTTGTGGGGATGTGTGTGTCTCTCTGTGTCTGTCTACGTCTGTGTGTGTGTATGTGCGTGTGTGTCTGTGGGTGTGTGGTGACTGAGTGTCTGTGTGTGTGGCTTTTTTCTAAACAAAACTTAAACGTGTACAGATGCTAAATAATAGTTATCTACAGTCAAGTTATGTGACGTATTTTTAATTTTAGATATAGCATTACTATACTTACCAACCAATTACGCACAGCAGTATCAATGTTCTGTTGAGAAAACCAGTGACAAACTGTGAGTTAGTTGGTTCAAGCAACTGTTGGGTAGCTTAAAGGTGCTGTAAGTGATGCGATGCGTTTTTTAGGCTACAACATTTTTTGTCACATATATCAAACATCTCCCTATCTGCTAGCTGCCTATCCCCTGAACACACTGTAAAAAACATCTCCTCACTATCTGCTAGCTTTCTGTTCCCTGAACTCACTGTAAAAAACATCTCCTCACTATCTACTAGCTGCCTGTCCCCTGAACGCACTGTAAAAAACATCTCCTCTCACTATCTGCTAGCTGTCCGTCCCCTGAATACACTATAAAAAACATCTCCTCACTATCTGATAGCTGTCTGTCCCCTGAACGCACTATAAAAGCATATCCTCACTATCTGCTTGCTGTCTGTCCCCTGAACACACTGTAAAAAATGCTTTCTCAATCTCACAGCTTATTTTAATGAGTACTTTTCAGGCTGGACAACATATTAACTTATACATTATCAAAGTGTCCTTTGTGATTGGTATTTAAAAAAAAGTGTGTGTTGTGGGGATGTGTGTGTCTCTCTGTGTCTGTCTACGTCTGTGTGTGTGTGTGTGTGCGTGTGTGCGTGTGTCTGTGAGTGTGTGGGGACTGAGTGTCTGTGTGTGTGGCTTTTTTCTAAACAAAAAAAACTCCTCTATCATATTGCCACCATCAAAACTGCCCCATCAGAATTGCCCCGTCAAAACTGCCCCATCATATTCCTCTATTATAAATCAGTACATGGTGTGTCTGTGCTGTCTCCCGGGCTCTGTAATCAGAGCTGAGATGCTCCAGCTGCCTCCCCCACCGCCCATCACTGTGTAGAAGCTTTGATAACCATGACAACAAAAGCCTGGTTGTCCTAATTTAACCACCTCAATACAGGGCACTTTCACCCCCTTTCTGCCCAAGCCATTTTTCAGCTTTCAGCGCTGTCGCACTTTGAATGACAATTGCGCGGTCATGCAACACTGTACCCTAATGAAATTTTTCTGATTTTTTCCCCACAAATAGAACTTTCTTTTGTTGGTATTTGATCACCTCTGCGGTTTTTATTTATTGCGCTATAAACAAAAGAAGAGGGACAAGTTTGAAAAAACACAATATTTTTTACTTTTTGCTATAATAAATATCCTTTTTTTTTTAACAAATGTTTTTCTCAGTTTAGGCTGATATGTATATTTCTACATATTTTTTGTAAAAAAATTTGCAATAAGCGTATATTGATTGGTTTGCGCAAAAGTTATAGCGTCTACAAAATAGGGGATAGATTAATAGCATTTTTACTATTTTTTTTACTAGTAATGTCGGCGAACTGTGATTTTTATTGTGACTGCGATATTGCGGCGGACATATCGGACACTTTTGACACATTTTTGGGACCATTCACATTTATACAGCGATCCGTGCTATAAAAATGCATTGATTACTGTATAAATGTGACTGGCAGGGAAGCGGTTAACACTAGGGGGTGATCGAGGGGTTAATGTGTGTCCTAGGGGAGTGATTCTAACTGTGGGGGGAGGGGACTGACTGGGGGAGGTGACCGTTCGGTGTCCCTATGTACAAGGGACACACCATTGGTCTCCTCTCCTCTGACAGGACGTGGATCTGTGTGTTTACATACACAGATCTACGGTCCTGCTCTGTTACCAGGCAATCGCGGGTGCACGGCGGACATCGCGGCCGCCGGGCATGCGCATCGGGTCCCGAGCGACGCTGCAGGTGCGCGCGCGTCCCCTAGTGGCTCCGGAGAGCGATCACGTCATATGACGTCCACCCAGAACAACAGCTGCCTCGTCCCGTCGTCAAATGACAGTGGGCGGGCAGCTAGTAGTTAAAATGGAGCTGGCTGCCTTGCACAAAATGATCACTAAACTTAAACATATTTTTCACAAAAACTGTAAAAGATATCAAACTGAAAAGATATAGCCAGATAGCTGAATATTTTGTGAACATTTTAAAGTAAACTGCCCCAATCAAAACTGCCCCATCATATTGCCACCATCAAAACGACCCCCATCAAAACTGCCTCCATCATATTGCCCCATCAAAACGGCCCCCATCAAAACTGCCCCATCAAAATTGCCCACATCAAAATTGCCCCCATCAAGCTGCCTCCATCAAAATTGCCCCATCATATTGCCACCGTCAAAACTGCCCCATCAAAACTGCCCTATCATATTGCCACCATTAAAACGGCCCCATCAAACTGAACCTATCAAAACTGCCCCATCATATTGGCCCCATCAAAACTGCCCCATCATATTGCCCCCATCAAAACTGCCCCATCAAAACTGCCCCATCATATTGCCACCAGCAAAACTGCCCCATCATATTTCTTCCATCAAAACTGCCCCATCATATTGCTCCCATCAAAACTGACCCCATCAAAACTGCCCCATCAAAATTGCCCCCATCAAAACTGCCCCATCATATTGCCACCATCAAAACTGCCCCATCAGAATTGCCCCATTAAAACTGCCCCCATCAAAACTGCCCCATCATATTGCTTCCATCAAAACTGCCCCATCATATTGCTCCCATCAAAACTGACCCCATCAAAACGGTCCCATCAAAATTGCCCCCATCAAAACTGCCCCATCATATTGCCACCATCAAAACTGTCCCATCAGAATTGCCCCATTAAAACTTCCCCCATCAAAACTGCCCCACCATATTGCCACCATCAGAACTGCCCCATCAAAACTGCCCTATCATATTCATTTATTATAAATCAGTACATGGTGTGTCTGTGCTGTCCCCCGGGCTCTGTAATCAGAGCTGAGATGCTCCAGCCACCTGCCCCAATGCCCTTTACTAAGAAAAGGGCTTCTAATAAGAAGCTTTGGTAACCATGGCAACAAAAGCCTGGTTGCCCTAATTTAAAATGGCGCTGGCCGCCTTCTACAAAATGACCATTAAACTTTTTTTAAAAAAAACTTTAAAAAAAAAACTGTAAAAGATATAAACTGGAAAGATATAGCCAGATAGCTGAATATATTGTGAACATTTTAAAGTAAACTGCTCCCATCAAAATTGCCCCATCAAAACTGCCCCATCAAAACTGCCCATCATATTGCCCCATCAAAACTGCCAATCATATTGCCACCATCAAAATGGCCCCTATCAAAAATGCCCCATCAAAATTGCTCCCATCAAAATTGCCCCATCAAAATTGCCCCCATCAAACTGCCCCCATCAAAATTGCCCCATCAAATTGCCACCATCAAAACTGCTCCATAAAAACTGCCCCATCATATTGCCACCATCACAACGGCCCCCATCAAACTGCCCCCATCATATTGGCCCCATCATATTGCCACCATCAAAACTGCCCCATCAAAACCGCCCCATCATATTGCCACCATCAAAACTGCCCCATCATATTGCCCCATCAAAACTGATGCCATTAAAACTGCCCCATCAAAATTGCCCCCATGAAAACTGCCCCATCATATTGCCACCATCAAAACTGACCCCATTAAAACTGCCCCATCATATTTCTCTATTATAAATCAGTACATGGTGTGTCCGTGCTGTCCCCCAGGCTCTGTAATCAGAGCTGAGATGCTCCAGCCGCCTCCCCCACCGCCCATCACTGTTTATAAGAAGCTTTGGTAACCATGACAACAAAAGCCTGGTTGCCCTAATTTAAAATGGCGCTGGCTGCCTTGCGCAAAATGATCACTAAACTTAAACATCTTTTTCACAAAAACTGTAAAATATATCAAATGCAAATATTATAGGTAAACACTGCGCTATCGACAAAGTGTGCAAAAAATGCAAAAGAAAAGGAGCAGCTACATACAGTGTGACAACAACAATAAAAATATCATATAGAAAAATGTAGCGCATAAACATCAACTGTGAAAGCCCACAACGGGTATTCTTAAATGGTATCACCATCAATACAGTAAATAATTTGTGAGTCTCTCAACACAAAATGGATAGGTAAAGTCCATCAGGTAAACAATATATAGTTGGAAAATGTCCCACTGGTTAAAGATGGATAGGTATAAAAAGCAGCTGATGTTCAAACATAGGCTGATAATTACATCCCCAAGGAGAACACATCAATCGGCTGTATAAATCTTGATAACAGTAGTGTGTAGAAAATTCTTACCAGATATACTGGACTCCCTTGTCGGCGACAGGGAATCATTTAGGCAGGGTGCCCCTCAGGGCGTTGGAAAGGATGTCCCGACTCTCAGAACCCTCCAGGTAAGACTCTGCATGGATCTCCAGGGGCCACCCAGTAGGTCCTCACGGTGGATAGCCAGGGTACGGATCAGAGGAAACAAGACATCTCCCATAGAACTGTAGTGAAGGCTGGATTCTCATTCAGATAGTATGTGGAAAAAGAATAAAAAGCCTCCACATAGTGTAGATGAAAAAAATGTTGTTTTTTTATTTCTGAGCAATGGGGCTTATCATGGCATTTCTTTGTAGCTCCTCACTGATTTAGGCTCACCAGGGATTGTAAAGGATCGACATTATTAATGTCACATTTACTTCAACTGCCGGGTTAGAACTTTACCTTCTAGTGAGTAGAACTATGCTATTAACAATTTTGGGGCATGCCAAAAACGGCCCCATTATATTGCCTCCATCATATTGCCTCCATCAAAACTGCCCCATCATATTGCCCCCATGAAAACTGACCCCATCAAAACTGCCCCATCAAAACTGCCACCATCAGAATTGCCCCATTAAAACTGCCCCATCATATTGCCACCATCAAAACTGCCCTATCAGAATTTCCCCATCAAAACTGCCTCATCATACTCCTCTATTATAAATCAGTACATGGTGTGACTGTGCTGTCCGCCGGGCTCTGTAATCAGAGCTGAGATGCTCCAGCCACCTCCCCAACGCCCTTTACTGTATATAAGAAGCTTTAGTAACTATGACAACAAAAGCCTGGTTGCCCTAATTTAAAATTGCGCTGGCCGCCTTGCACAAAATGACCACTAAACTAAAACAGCTTTTTCAAAAAAACTGTAAAAGATATCAAACTGGAAAGATATAGCCAGATAGCTGAATATATTGTGAACATTTTAAAGTAAACTGCCCCCATCAAAATTGCCCCATCAAAACCGCCCCATCAAAACTGCCCATCATGTTGCTCCATCAAAACTGCCAATCATATTGCCACCATCAAAACGGCCCCCATCAAAAATGCCCCATCATATTGCCCCATCAAAACGGCCCCTATCAAAATGCCCCATCATATTGCCGCTGTCAAAACTGCCCCATCTAAACTGCCCTATCATATTGCCACCATCAAAACGGCCCCCATCAAACTGCCCCCATCAAAACTGCCCCATCATATTGGCCCCATCAAAACTGCCCCATTATATTGCCACCATCAAAACTGCCCCATCATATTGCCACCATCAAAACTGCCCCATCATATTGCCACCATCAAAACCGCCCCATCAAAACCGCCCCATCATATTGCCACCATCAAAACTGCCCCATCATATTGCCACCATCAAAACTGCCCCATCATATTTCCCCATCCAAACTGACCCCATTAAAACTGCCCTGTCAAAATTTTCCCCACTCAAAACTGCCCCATCATATTGCCACCATCAAAACTGCCCCCATCAGAATTGCTCCATCAAAACTGCCCAATCATATTGCCACCATCAAAACTGCCCCATCAGAATTGCCCCATTAAAACTGCCCCATCATATTGCCACCATGAAAACTGCACCCATCAGAATTGCTCCATCAAAACTGCCCAATCATATTGCCACCATCAAAACTGCCCCATCATATTGCCACCATCAAAATTGCCCCATAAGAATTGCCCCATCAAAACTGCCCCATCATATTCCTCTATTATAAATCAGTACAAATGGTGTGTCTGTGCTGTTCCCCGGGTTCTGTAATCAGAGCTGAGATGCTCTAGCCGCCTCACCCACCGCCCATCACTGTGTATAAGAAGCTTTGGTAACCATGGCAGCAAAAGCTTGGTTGCCCTAATTTAAAATGGCGCTGGCCGCCTTCCACGAAATGATCACTAAACTTAAAGAACTTTTTCACAAAAACTTTAAAAGATATCAAACTGAAAAGATATAGCTTATATATAGACCGGTCCGGTCTGTCCTGATCACATCTCCTCCTGTGTATGATAAAGGGACTGAGGACAGAGATTCGCAGTCTCTCTGCAGCCTAGACCATGCTGTGTGCAGGCCTATGCTCATTGGTTTCCTCTCACACTCCTAAGACATGCTGGGAGCCATTGTGAACACCTTAATTCAACAGTAAGGAAATTACCCGGATGCTCAGTAGGATTGTGGTGGAGAGGAGATTGTGATCGTAATACCCCATGCAGTCTGCCCCGTCTGGGGCTGGTGGATCCGGGAAGCCATTGGGAAAACCAACAGCACGGAAATCATCCCGAATGCCCTACACGATTGGCGTGGAGAGGAGATCGTGATTGAGATACCCTACGCTGGTTGCCCCTTCTGGGGCTGTTGGATTCGGTGAGTGGGGACCCATAAGGGGGAGCACAAAAGTCACAGGAACTATCTGAGAGCACTCAAGTCATGGGTTTCTTTTGCCAAGAAAATTGCTTGGAACACTGGGTCTGAACAGTTTTTTCACCCTAAGGACTATAACCAAAAAATTTTTAATTGATTCTTTTCTGCACCAACTAGTTTGAGGTGAAATTATTTGATCACTGGACTTTGATTATGATGTGTATTTCTTTGCAATACATATATATATATATATATATATACATTTATTTGCACTGCTTAGGCAGAGTTTATTATATGTTTTGGATATTATTTGCACTAGTAGAGCACATATATGTTTTACATTTATATGTTATAGTCACCTCACTTTGTAGTGGTATATGGTGCAGACCTATCACAGCTGTAGGGGCCTCAGCACACATCCCTTACATATAGGGTTTGTTCGAACTACCACTGAAGACAGCTCCTTGTCTATTTATTTATTTATTTTTGCTGTTATATATATATAAATATAGACATATATTTTTTGGTTTCTAATTTTTCCTGCTGGTATTAGGTACCTCTACTAGGATTATAGTGGGGGAAATCACCTGGGGATATAACACAACTTTAACCCCCCCCATACATTAACCCATTCAACCCCATAGTTAGCGCCATACCCCTTTTCAATTTAATTTAAATAATCAGTGGAGGATCCTTAGGGAAGCTCCTTTAGGGGGGCAGCATACCTAAACGGTTGTCCTAAGCGCAGCTTTCACATTTATTTTATTTCCTCACCTAAGTTTCCGCTGGTTATTGGTTATCCTTGGTTACAGAGGCACAACCCCTCTTTTGATTGGCTCCGTGCTAAGGTTCTCTCCAGGTCACCACAACGCAGTGAGACATGCTTGCAAAAGGTAGCCAAGGTCCTGTGCATCTCTTCACTCTCCTCCCTGCCGGAGGAGTACCGCCATTTTAGCAATGTCTTTGACAAAGGTCAAGCCGGTAGTTTGCCTCCACACCGGCCGTATGATTGCGCAATTGACCTTCAACCTGGTGCCATACCCCCTCATGGCCGAGTTTACCCTTTGTCGGTCTTGGAGGATAAGGCCATGGAGGAGTATGTTGCATATGCACTTTCTCGAGGTTTCATCCACAAATCCGCTTCTCCTGCTGGTGCTGGTTTCTTATTTGTGAAGAAGAAGAGTGGTGAACTGAGACCTTCTATTGATTATAGGTGTCTCAATCGTTTCCTGATTAAGAATGCCTATCCGATTCCGTTGACTACGGAGTTATTTGACCGACTCAAGGGAGCAACAGTTTTCACGAAGCTTGATTTGAGATTGGCATACAATCTCTTGATGATTAAGGAGGGCGAAGTGTGGAAAACTGAGTTTAATACCAGAACAGGCCATTATGAGTACCTCTTAATGCCTTTTGGCCTTTGTAACGCCCTGGAAGTTTTCCAGGAATTTATTAACACTGTCCTCTGAGATTTGTTGCAGGTATGTGTGGTGGTTTATCTCGATGATATCCTCATATTTTCCAAGTCCCTGGAGAGCCACCGCACAGATGTCTGTCGTGTGCTTCAGAAACTAAGAGAGAACAATCTCCATTGTAAACTGGAGAAGTGCGAGTTCCATCATGAACAGGTTAAATTCCTGGTCTATATTATTTCCACTGCTGGTTTTTCGATGGACCCAGAGAAATTTTCGGCAGTCCTACAGTGGCTCCGACCCGTGGGTATATGTCCTCTGCAGCGTTTCCTGGGCTTTGCCAACTATTATCGAAAGTTTATTCATAACTTCTTGTCTCTGGTCAAGCCCCTAACTGATATGACCAGAAAGGATGGTAACTCACAGAGTTGGTCTCCAGAGTCCATTAAGGCCTTTGTGAGTCTCAAGGCTGCCTTTGTTTCTGCTCCTGTGTTGGCACATCCTGATCCTACATTACTGTTTATCCTTGAGGTTGATGCTTCTGAGACTGGTGTTGGCACCCTTCTGTGTCAATGTACTACCTCTGAGAGCGCTATGTATCCTTGTGGCTAATTTTCCAAGAAATTGTCACCTGCGGAGTGCAATTACGAGATTTGTGACAGAGAGCTGTTGGCGATCATTTTAGCCCTGAAAGAATGGAGACATCTCCTCGAAGGTACCACTGTGCTGGTTCTCATTCTTACTGACCATAAGAATCTCACATTCTTGTCTGAGGCTAAACGCCTCTCTCCCAGAAGGGTGCGATTATCAAATTTCAATTACATTCTCATTCTTACCCGGTACTAAGAATGTAAGGGCTGATGCCTTGTCAAGAAAATTTTCCTCCACTTCCAAGTTGGAGTTGGTTCCGGTTCCTGTGATTTCTCCTGATTGTATACTAGCTACTAGGTGTTGCCGGCTGTCTGACCGCCAGGCAGTGAGTGAAATGTAAATCAAATGCCACACTAGATGAAATCGTGTATATATGATGATTTCTTGCTTATACTGACTGAGCATTGATAAGTGTGATACACATGCA
This sequence comes from Lithobates clamitans, assembly GCA_037952925.1. Lineage (NCBI taxonomy): Eukaryota > Metazoa > Chordata > Amphibia > Anura > Ranidae > Lithobates > Lithobates clamitans. Next base: position 835,889 of record JBBGZY010000799.1, read on the forward strand.
TGGTCTTATTTGACTTGTTCTTAAGAGTCTCAGGGAGGGTTTTTTTTTTTTTTAGGACATACATCTGCTCCACCTGGATCCTATCTTGTACCTGTCTTTTGACTCCCGTACGGACGATCGAAACTGTGCACTAGGCCCAGCAATGTACCCTAATGGGTGGTGCTGTCCAGCTGCATGCCCGCCCTGAGGTGCTCTGTCCTCTATGGTGTTCCGGCTACTTATTACATCTTCAAACACAGCAGGACAGCTTTGCTGTCCTGCACTGTCTGCAAGGCTTGTAATTTCACCCTGCTAGACTGAAAACCGAATGTGGTCATTAATTCTGGTTTCCTGGGTGTTAGTCCGTGATGCTTTCACCTCCCCTTTGCGTCCGCGGGGCGCCACTGCGGCGTGACGTCACACGCCGACTTTTGGCGCCACGGGGGGATATTTAAACCCCAGACAGTGCAGACACTTTTTGAAACTGCCCAGGAGCTCATGAGATTTTACGGCTGGGATTTTAAGGTAATTACTTCACTTTGGCACTAAGATTGACTGCATTTCTGTTTGGGAGTCTAAGGGACTTTGCATTGATAAACATACATCTTCTATGTTGCAGAGATCGACTATAGCCATATTTTCCATTTGGAAATTTGGCTTTGTGATTCTCTGCTATCCCCATGCATCTTCCTAGTTTATGTGTCTGAGAAAGACTGGAATAGTTCAAGAGTCAGTCATTTTGAGGTGAGAAGGTTTTTGCTTTATGTATTTTGAAACTGTGAGGTGGGGCTTGGAGACTCTTTTACAGTATAGTGTCTGATAGACATCTATATGTCTTGTTAGATTTTGTAGATGGCGTTAAGTTATTCATATGGAGTGAACATACCGATGCCTCTAGTGGTTGCCCTGTCCGTATGAGCTCTGGGCATGTACATCATTATATTTACAGAGCTATGGGAGTGTGGTGTGTATGGTTCATTTATAATTGTTTATGGTGCTCCCTTCACCCCTAAAATGATTTATTTTTACCTTGATGTATAATTCATTGCAGACACGGCTGCACCTTTATTTGCTTGACCAAATTGAAAATGACATCCCTCCCTACGTGAAGTCTGACACTTTAGGGACAAGTTTGGGGTCTAGGCAGCAGGGTTGCCCTGATTCCCCCCCAGCTGTGCTCACTCCAGGACCTACTTAAGGTATGTGGGTTGGGCCCCGGGTGGGTTTCTTTTGGGGGGGTGGGCTGGGGGGTTTCTATCTCTTGGTACACTAAAATGAACCATGCATGTGCAATGTTATACTGGGTTAAAAAAAACTTTTTTTTTGTATTGTGATGCATTAATTAATTTTTGTTTGTTTTTTCTTTATACACCTAAGGTTATGCACAATTTGCTGCTTTTAACATTTATTAATTGAATGCCTCCGTCCTTTTCCTGATGAAGCCGTTCAGGCGAAACATGTTGAAACTTTAGGACGTAGGAACTATATATATGTGACTTCAGTTTTCTCATTAGGTCAGGGTTGAGATAGGTGTGCAAATTAGCGTTCGGAATGGATATAGAACTTTCGTCACGCTGCAATGTTTTAAATTGTTTAATGCAGTGCACTCTCTTCTTCTTTATAATGCTAGAAGAATGAAGTTGTTTTGCTGCTCATATTCACACAGACTTCTCACAAACTTCTTTCTTTATTATTTATCGTGATTTCATGAATATAATATTTTTATTTGTCACATCTCCCGAAAAGAATTATATTTTTGGATGTTTTTAGATTTTGTGTTTTTTTTTTAAATCCTGATCTCCTGTAATTTTTTATATATATATTTTTTTTTACTCCAGAATAGTTTTGGGTGTGTTTTGTGTGTCAAGTTACCACAACACCATTATTATCTTGTATTATTTAATCTCAAGGAGGTTGCTTGGTGTTGGTGTCTCTTGTTATTTCACATTGTATTTTTGAAATGTACCTGCCTAATCACAAACAAACTGTCCTTTTTGAAGGAATACACACATAGGTGAGTATAATAAAACAAACCAAAATGTATTAAAGGGTCCTAACCAAAGAAAAAGGGAGGCAACGCTGGAGAAACAGCAGAAATTGGCGAAGCCTTTGGCCCCCAGGGCACACATCAACTATTTTAATGCAAAATTGTTGGCCTGAGGAGTCCATATATAAAGGAGTACAATTTGGGCCAGAAGCCCTAGAGATCATGAACAGCAGCAGATGACATACATGTCCCCAGGCTGTGCTCATACAAGAGCCTGCATCTTTTGTCAGACCAGACTGAACCCAGGTCATCACTTTCTTGTCTTCCTTCCACTCTTTCTTTCAGGCTGTGTCTGTGGTGGTGGAGTTGTGGCAGGAGGAGGAGGATGATGCAACTCACACAGGTGGGTATTGGGTGTGATTTTGCCCCTCGCCCCTTAGTTAATGTTTTATAATGGATGTCCTCACACATGAGGCCTTGGCCCTCCTGCATGTCCTGTAGTTTGGTGGCAGCCATGCAGGCAAAGGCCTCTTCATGAATGGGGGTGGCTCTGAGGGACGCAGAAGCCTCCTGAATCAGCCTGAGTGCTGAATCCTCCATGTTACTCCCCTTTCTGGGTCTTTTGTTTAGAAGGCGGAGGGGAGGGACCTGCGATTCTGTCAGGCTCCTACTGAGCCTGGCCTTCTCCTGGCTGCCACTTAGCCCTGCCTCCTCCTGGCTGCTACTAACCCCCGCCTACTCCTGGCTGCCACATTCCACAGCCGCCTCCTGTGTGCCACATTCCACAGCCTCCTCCTGGCTGAGGTCTTCCTGTGTATGAAAAAGGGACATAGTACACTGTCCTCGGTGTAGTCAGACCCTTCTTCGCTCCTGTCTGTGTGCGTCCTTATATGTATATGTATCCTCATACACGGCTTGATGGCATTTGGCCTGCGGAGGAGTTCGTCCCCAACACGAGGCTTGGGGCACTAAAGCTGGCTTGAGAAAGGAGCGCGGCAGTTCATGCTATCCACAGCCTGCACACTCATGAAATGCATCACATTTCAGTGACGTCATCACTCTCTGCCTGGACTTCTGTGTGCCCCAAGCCTAGTGTTGAGGACAAACTCCACTGCAGCCATCAATTGGTGTATGAGGATACATCTAAGGACACACACAGACAGGAGCGAAGAAGGGTCTGACTACACCGAGGACAGCCCTATTTGGGATAAACTATATGCCTTCTTTTAACTCCAAAAGTGTGAGTGCATTGCGAATAATCTTACTGTTTATTAAAATTGTTTTAAATCTGCACCCAGAGGCGCCTCTTCTTGTCTTTTCAGTTTTTAGGAACATGGTCTCTGTGATGGCAGCCCTGATAGCGGATCACCCCTATTCTTTTCTCCCCTCCCCTCTTTTTTCTAAATGAATCATTCCATTCCAATCATTTTATAACTTTTGTGGACTTCCACCATAACAATCGTAGAGACTGTGGACTCACATCGGTCCCTACCCTTAAGGAGCCCACAATCCAAGCTCCCCAACTCACATTCATATACTAGTGCCAATTTTTTGGAAAGAAGCCAATTAACCTTCCAGCATGTCTTTGGAATGTGGGAGGAAACTGGAGGAAACTTACGCAGTCACAGGGAGAACATGCAAACTCCAGGCAGGTAGTGTCGTGGTTGAGAATTTGAACCAGCGACCCTTTTTACTGCTAGGCGAGAGTGCTATCCGCTATACCACAGTGCCACCCTCAATAAAGAGGGCCTGTCATACTTATTTCTATAACAAGGAATGTTTACATTCCCTGTAATAGGAATAAAAGTGATCAAAATAAAAAAAAATAAAGGGACAATGTAAAAATAAAAAGTAAAAAGTAAAATAAATAGGATTTAAAAAAATGAATGCACCCCATCCCTTTGAGGTTGCACACAAAAGCCAATGCATACGTAAGTTGCGCCCGCATATGTAAACAGTGTTCAAACCACACATGTGAGGTAGCACCATGATCATTAGAGTGAGAGCAATAATTCTCGAGTGAGAGCAAAAAGCCCTCGGAAACATAATTTGCTGCTTGTGTGTAGAATTCTGCACTAAGATACAAGTCAGGTTTTTGGCATCTGCAAGAAAAATATCATTTTTGGTGAGATACTCCCTTAGAGTTTATCACTTCTAAAGGGATGCCAACACTGAAAACTCATAGAAAGGGCACCATCTAATTACAATGAACCAGACTCTTTAATTCAGACATAGTGGAACAAACGGCTTTTTTCTTCAGAGCTGAAAAAAATAGTCTGTAACAAAGTTTGTTAAAATCCTTGCAATGTACATTGATTACCCAGAGGGATTGTTTTTTTTTCGCAACAAAAATTAAGTTAGTCTTTATATTCTGCACACTTTTCATTAGTGAGGGAGAGATCCAATAGCGGGAACATTTTAGCAATCCTGTAGCTGGGGAGTTGGTCATATAATTTATTAAAAAGCGAGGAGAAAGGGATTATTGCGGTGCCACAAAGTAGATTAGTACAATATAGATAAAAAAATATAAACTTTATTACAATTCATTAAAAAGGAATTCATAAAAAGCATACATATAAGGGGAGCATTATACAATAATGTATATCAAAATGTGAGATGGTAGTACAATTACAGCAGCAAATTAGTAAATCCCTACTAGTTTCACCAAAACATTGGCTTCATCAGGGAGGTAGAACATGACAATGCAGCTGTTGCTCTGAAAAGAAAAATTATAGATAACAAAAATAGCGGAAAAAATGGAGACAATGCTGTGAGCATCACTGGATAATTATGCGACAGGGTAAAACATGTCCAGTCCCCTCCTAATCAAGCCATCCCACAGACATGGCACCGTATGGTGGAAATGATCCATGCAACAATCACTCAAACATACCCTAGAGGCCCAACGAGGCAGGATGAGCACGCTCCGCCGTCAGGGGCACATCCACCCCACACTGCCAATATATGACTGCAGGGGGCCAAAGGGAGAGCCTAATAAAAACTGAGAACACACAGAAGGTAAATGGATAAGATAGGTATAAGATCACATAAATTGGCGACCTATCTTTGACAGATTATCAGAATCAAGAGGGATAGCAAACATACATATCTAATAAGGCTATAGAAAGGGTTTGAAGCTAATGTACTCATTCAAGCCAGGATATTTGCTCAATGCTGCTGCCCCGAGCATGTAAGGGTACATGCTCAAACGCTGCGAATCACACAACGTATGGGTCATAGTTGTGTTGGGTAGCAATGTGCCTATTAAGGGCTGTGGTGGTGAGTCATTTATGGAGTGGCATAATATGATCCTTAATACGCTTAAGGAATATTCATTTTGTCCTCTCGACATAGAAGCATCCACAAATGCAGGTAGCTAAATAGTATAGAATGTGCCGGTGGCGATGGAATTAACTGGGTTTCTGCGCATATGGTGACTGTGGACCAGACGGTCCCTCATGGAGGGAGCCCGTCGGTAGGTAATCTCAGGATAAGATTTCATGTATTTGCTGATTGTGGTGTCGGCAGTCAATAAAGGCCAAAATTTCTTAAAGATGGCTCTAGTCTTTATATGTTTTTTAGAGAACTAGGTTATAATACGGACAGATTGGTCAGTTTTTTTTTTTTTTTTTGGAATGAATAAAATCTCGTCTGTTAAGCTTTACTACTCTATTAAATGCCCTTTTAAGTAAAGATTGACTGTATCCTCTATGGTGAAGTCTATCGTATAAATCCTGGGATGCCTGATAGAAGTCATCATCCAGGGGGCAGTTCCTCCTGAGTCGGAGGAACTGACTATAAGGAATACTGTCCAATAAAGGTTGTGGATGAGCACTAGTAGCGTGTAGCAACGTATTGCCTGCAGAGGGCTTACAGTATAAAGATGAATGTAAAGTTCCATCTTCATCGACATAGATTTGTTAATATCAAGTTATTCTTGGACTGACTACATTCCATCGTAAAAGAGAGATTATAGTCGTTAATGGTCAGTTGGTTCATCAGCTGTGGGAGTTCATCCCGAGTGTCTGACCAAAAAATCAAAATATCATCAATATACCTATGCCAGGCGATGACATATTTGAGTAGTTCAAATAAGGAATCATTTGAAAATAGATTCCTCTCCCACCCCCCCAGGTACAGGTTGGCATAAGAGGGGGCACACTTGGTCCCCATAGCCACACCATGCACCTGGAGGTAGTGGGAGGGGCCAAACATAAACACGTTTCTAGTTAGGATGAACTCTAACAACTGAAGAACCAACTAATCATATGAATTGGACGAAGGTCCACGTTCATTCAGTTGGTCACGAATAACTTCTATGCCCTTGGAATGTGGAATGCAGTTGTAAAGGTTTTCCACATGCAAGGCTACCAGCCAAGTGTTTGGAGGATTTTGTTTACAGACTATGTTTCAAAGTAAGTCAATGGTATCTTGAACATAAGAAAACAAGGACGTCACATGTGGATTGAGATATGTATCCACCAGAGTGCTGGCATTCTCAGTTAAACTCAAACAACCCGAGACGATCGGTCATCCGGGAGGGTGTTTTAAGGACTTGTGCACCTTGGGAAAGGCATAGAAGGTGGGTATCTTTGGGTCTTTTACGTTTAAATAGTTCCAAGTATTGAGGTCAATTGTACCAGCTTGATAGGCCTTGAAGATCAAATTGTAGTACTCATGAGTGAAATTTTGTATTAGCGTTTTAGAGATGGGTCGGTACCAATGTCGATTGTCAAGGATGTCAAGGCACATGCATTCATAGGCCTGGACATCCATGAGAACAACATTGCTGCCTTTATCGGCCGGTATAATGACCAAGTCGGGGTGACATTGAAGATCTCTAAGGGCTTTACGATGTTTGAAAGATAAATTATGTCCTTGTGAGTTATCCAAATCCATGTTTTTGATTTCTAAAGTGGTTTGTTGGACGAAGGCCCAAATGTTGTGATTCATTTGTAGCAATGGAAAGGCACGAGACTTAGGTTTGAAAGAAACAGGAGGGGGAAACGACACACCGGGGGGACGACACCAGACAGAGCAATGCTGGACGGCTCATCGTCATCAGTGTGTCTGTCCCCCCAAAGCAACATGATGTCATCCAGGGCCTGATTTTCAGCCTCAGAAAATTTTGAAGATGGAGAGTCCAAAAGTTTTTTAGATGCAGGTTTATCGTAAATAACTTTGAACATCAATTGTCTAGCAAATAAGTGTATGCCCTTAATCAATTGGAATCTGTCTAAGTCAACAGAAGGGCAAAAAGTCCTAGTTTGAGTACAAATTTTTGTTCCTCAGTTAAAGATATTGATGAAAGATTTATATCTTCTATTCCGGAAGTTCCCCGGTTGGCAGGGGTAGTGTGTGACTGAGCGCTTGGTCCGGGTTTTTCCCTAAAAAAATCGGTGTGATTTTGTGGTCAATTGATTGGGTGCTGGTGGGAAATAATGTGGATAAGGTAGGTTCACTGACCCTACGAGTAGCAGTGGAGATTGAGGGGGAGGAAACTGGAGTGGTGACACCCAAGGTGGGATGTGGTATGAGTGAAAAAGCGAAGGTATAGAGGGAGGTCCGTTAGAAACAGGAAACAGAGCGGAAGAATGCACATTAGTGGAGTGAGTACGAACCACCAAGGGTCGACGAATAGAAGTAGGTCTAAAGGTGCGGTGAAGAGAATCCGTGGAAGCCGTGGTGTGGTCCCCCTTATGTTTTTTAGGTAGTCTGTCCTGGGATAGCTCACGATAGGTGGTTGAGTTGCTAGGTGAAAAAGAGACAGAAGTATCATTAGATGCTATAGGTACAACAGTGTTTGCTTTAGATTCACCTGAATTAGAAGGTTTAGAAGTTGATTTATTGGTAGGAGTTTGGTTCCATTTGTAGGCATAGCCATTGTCATGAGTCAATTTATCCCAAAGGAATTTATTTTCCTTGGTGTTAATAACACTCAAAGTTAGAGATGCACCCTCATATTTGTTTCTCGCTTGGTGAATCTGGTGGAAGTCGCATGGAGAACAAGCTCCTGATACCAATTATTAATTTGAAGATCAAGCTGACTGAAGTTCAGACTCATATTGCTTGCATAAAAGATAAATCATTTGAAAGAATCACATTTTGGAATAATTTTTTTATTGGATGTTAGGAAAAATCTGAATTCGCAAACCCCGTGGAACAATGGAGTTTTCCGAATATTTTTCAAAATAAGATTTATGCCAATAAATGCGTACTTTCTTTTCCAAGAGGCGCCGAACTCTCACAAAGGTACAATCCAGATCTGCATCGGAAATATTTGCCTCCATTTGAGATGCTTGAATCTTTGTTGTCAGGCCATCCCAGGCCTCACCACAAAATTCAGCCATGAAAATCGCTGCTACACATAAACACAGGTGAAAAAAGGCCCAGCCAATATCTATTACATGTGAATCTTAGGCTATGTGATTCAGTTACAAATTCCTGGGATATACAATCTTAATTTTTTCGAAAAGACCCGTACAGGTAACAAAAGGAGAGGTAAAAGAAAAAGGAACATTCTAACATACGGAATTATAGTTGAAAACAGTATGGCATTGCAGATTTTTTAATGTATTATCTAGAGGGACATCCAACCACTAAAATTAGTGTAATAACACACCTAGTTTGTGGAAAAAAGAAGAGGAGGTGGTTGGTATGTCCTTAGTAGATAAGGCGCCTCATTCCCGTGGTTAAATACAATAAAAAGTGAGCAGAAAGGGATTATTGCGGTGTCACAAAGTAGATTAGTGCAATATAGATGAAAAAATATAAGCTTTATTACAATTCATTAAAAAGGAATTCATAAAAAGCATACATATAAGGGAAGCATGATACAATAATGTATATCAAAATGTGAGATGGTAGTACAATTACAGCAGAAAATTAGTAAATCCCTACTAGTTTCAACAAAACATTGGCTTCATCAGGGAGTAGAACATAACAATGCAGCTGTTGCTCTGAAAAGAAAAAAGAAAAATCACAGATAACAAAAATAGCGGAAAAAATGGAGACAATGCTGTGAGCATCACTGGATAATTATGCAACAGGGTAAAACATGTCCAGTCCCCTCCTAATCAACCCATCCCCCAGACAAGGCACAGTATGGTGGAAATGATCCATGCAACAATCACCCAAACATACCCTAGAGGCCCAACGAGGCAGGACGAGCACGCTTCGCCGTCAAGGGCGCATCCACCCCACACTGCCAATATATGATTGCAGGGGGCCAAAGGGAGAGCCTAATAAAAACTGAGAACACACAGAAGGTAAATGGATAAGATAGGTATAAGATTGCACATGGCTATAAAAGCTCAGTTAAAGTTTAAAAAGGAGAGAAAGCAAAAAAAATTTCTTTCAGTACCTACCAAATACAGGGTTTGATGGTGTGTAAGGGGCGCTGCAGAAGCCAGTGCTATAGGATTTAATCCAGGAAAGGCAGGGGCACTGATGATTTGGTGTGATTGACTAAAGAAGGGGAAGAGGTTTTACATTTAACCAGGAAACAAAAAGTATAAAAATGAAAGGCATATGCCAATAATGAGTATGAGTTATCAGGGTGTTATATTGTTTTCTGCATGTACTCAGTAATGTTCTATTTTTGCTTGTTTTAAAACATCCTGTATGTCTGTATCTTTACCATATATTAATGTAAGGGTTGGACCTTCGTTGTGATGTCATTTTGCTTATATAAGTTGAAGTCCGGAAATACAATCCTCAGATCACTCTGAGAACTGCATGTATTGACTGTGTGTCGTAGCTTTCTATCAGAGTGGTCTCCAGGCCTGATGGCTTTGAAGGAACACTCTAGACAGGATATCATACGAGGGTTCACTTGCTTCTAGAACACCTTACACCCCAACATCTATCTTCAGTCCCAGTCAGGGGGTTAATATGGTGCACAATGGAGCATGGCCTGATGAAGGAGCACGCATGCTCCGAACGCGAAGCACTGCCCGCCTCATCCCGCTCCCGGAAGTAAAGACGCAGGTCAGCGCGGCGCTCCACGGAGGATCCATGATCGACATCCTGGCCGCCCGGAGGCTCTGAGGACCCTCGGCACCACCGGAACAGCTATCAGGACCCAGGTCACAGAACTCACATCCCTGGAACCTCCCCACTGGCCCATGACACCCACATCCCCCGAGAGCACGCGGATTAAACTACTTTACATGCTGGTTTTTAGCAACTCAAATGTGAGTGTTTTTATCTATTGTAATAAATATTTTTAACATACATGCTGCACTTAGAGGGTGCCGTCCTTCTTTCTTTTTTATTTTTCAGTCGCAGTCAGTCCGCCTTTTTAGGGAAAAACCCAGACCAAGCACTCAGTCACTCACTACCCCTGCCAACCGGGGAACTTCAGGACTAGAATTTATAAATCTTTCGTCAATATCTTTAACTGAAACTACTTTACATGCTGGTTTTTAGCAACTCAAATGTGAGTGTTTTTATCTATTGTAATAAATATTTTTAACATACATGCTGCACTTAGAGGGTGCCGTCCTTCTTTCTTTTTTATTTTTCAGTCACAGTCAGTCAGCCTTTTTAGGGAAAAACCCAGACCAAGCACTCAGTCACTCACTACCCCTGCCAACCGGGGAACTTCAGGACTAGACTTTATAAATCTTTCGTCAATATCTTTAACTGAGGAACAAAAATTTGTACTCAAACTAGGACATACTTTTTGCACTTCTGTTGAAAGATTCCAATTGATTAAGGACATACACTTATTTGCTAGATGATTGATGTTCAAAGTTATTTACAATAAACATGCATCTAAAAAACTTTTGGACTCTCCATCTTCAAAATATCTGAGGCTGAAATTCAGGCCCTGGTTGTCGCTTTTGGGGGGGGAACACACCGACGACGACGAGCCATCCAGCATTGCTCTGTGCGGTGTCTTCGTCCCTGGGGTGTCATTTCCCCCTCCTGTTTCTTTCAAACCTAAGTCTCGTGCCTTTCCATTGCTACAAACGAATCCCAACATTTGGGCCTTCGTCCAACAAACCACTTTAGGAATCAAAAACATGGATTTGGATAACTCACAAGGACATAATTTATTTTTCAAACATTGTAAAGCCCTTAGAGATCTTCAATGTCACCCCGACCTGGTCATTAAGCCGGCTGATAAAGGTGGCAATGTCGTTCTCATGGATGTCCAGGCCTATGAACGCATGTGCCTTGACATCCTTGGCAATTGACATTGGTACCGACCCATCTCTAAAACCCTAATACAAAATTTCACTCGTGAGTACTACAATTTGATTTTCAAGGCCTATTAAGCTGGTACAATTGACCTCAATATGTAAAAGACCCAAAGATACACACCTTCTATGCTCTTCCCAAGGTGCAAAGGTCCTTAAAACACCCTCCCGGACGACCGATCGTCTTGGGTTGTTTGAGTTTAACTGAGAATGTCAGCGCTCTGGTGGATAAATATCTCAATCCACAACGTCCTTGTTTTCTTATGTTCAAGATACCATTGACTTACTTTGAAACATAGACGGTAAACAAATTCCTCCAAACACTTGGCTGGTAGCCTTGGATGTGGAAAGCCTTTACAACTGCATTCCACATACCAAGGGCATAGAAGTTATTTGTGACCAACTGAATGAACGTGGACCTTCATCCAATTCCTATAGTCAGTTGGTTCTTCAGTTGTTAGAGTTCATCCTAACTAGAAACGTGTTCATGTTTGGCCCCTCCCACCACCTCCAGGTGCATGGTGTGGCTATGGGGATCAAGTGTGCCCCCTCTTATGCCAACCTGCACCTGGGGGGGTGGGAGAGGAATCTATTTTCAAACAATTCCTTATCTGAACTACTCAAATACGTCATCGCCTGGCATAGGTATATTGATGGTATTTTGATTTTTTGGTCAGGCATTCGGGATGAACTTACACAGCTGATGAACCAACTGACCATTAACGACTATAATCTCTCTTTTACGATGGAATGTAGTCAGTCCAAGATTAGATTTACAAATCTATGTCGATGAAGATGGAACTTTACATTCATCTTTATACTGTAAGCCCTCTGCAGGCAATACGTTGCTACACGCCACTAGTGTTCATCCACAACCTTTATTTGACAGTATTTCGACTCAGGAGGAACTGAACCCTGGATGATGACTTCTATTAGGCATCCCAGGATTTATACGCTAGACTTCACCATAGAGGTTACAGTCAATCTTTACTTAAAAGGGCATTTAATAGAGTACTAAAAGCTTAATAGATGAGATCTTATTTATTCCAAGAAAAAGCCAAAACTTACCAATCTGTCCGTATTATAACCCAGTTCTCTAAACAGCATATACAGACTAGAGCCATCTTTAAGAAATTTTGGCCTTTATTGACTGCCGACACCACAATCAGCAAATACGTTAAATCCTATCCTGAGATTACCTACCGACGGGCTCCCTCAATGAGGGACCGTCCGGTCCACAGTCACCTTATGCGCAGAAACCCAGTTAATTCCATCACCACCGGCACATTCTCCTGCAATATTTGCTCTTTTATTACTAACTCCAGGGATGTTGATCCCCCTAATTGTCAGATCCACACCTTGAAACATAGAGTTACATACAAAACCATTGGAGTGGTATATTTAGCTACCTGCATCTGTGGATGCTTCTAGGTCGGGAAGATGAAACGAATAATCCTTAAGCGCATTCAAGAATCATATTATGCCACTCCATAAACGACTCACCAACACAGCCCTTAATAGGCACATTGCTACCCAACACAACTATGACCCTTACGTTGTGCGATTCGCTGAGCTTGAGCATGTACCCTTACATGCTCGGGGTGGCAGCATTGATGTTACTTTACTCCAGTTGGAAACCAAGTGGATACATTGTCTGGATGCGGTCAAATATCCTGGCATGAATGAGTACATTAGCTTCAAATCCTTTCTATAGCCTTATTAGATATGTATGTTTGCTATCCTTGTTGATTCTGATAATCTGTCAAAAATAAGTTGCCAATTGATGCGCTTTGAGTTTTTTGCATCTAGCTTACCCTTCTTTCCATTTAACTTCCCACCCCATTTTTCTGATCCTGACAATCGCTGCTCCCCCCGGCCCTTTAACCTTCCTGTGGCCTAACTCAGTTGTAAATCCTGGCCAACCATTTACTATGCAATATTTTTCATTATGCTTTTCCTCTATCTTTGTTTCCTTTTGAACTTTCTTCAAAATTTCCCTTATGGTTATATACTACTGACTACGACTGAAGATATACATCTGATTATGATTTGACTTAATGAATTATATTTGGTATATTATTGATTTTGCTTGTTAAATCCTATTTCTTCTTCTTTCTGTACCTAAATTTTGGTGTCTTTAAATTCTTTACATATACATTCATGTTTTAATATTACATATTTTTTTACATTGTTGTGACTTCAAATCGCAGGATGATTGTGCGTTCGGGTGAGTTGCCTTGTCTGTGGCGCATCACTTGGCTGCTCCTTGTCTGTTCCCTCTCTCCACCCACCCCTCTGAGCTTACCCTTGACATTCCATCTTTCTCCATCTTCCCCTCCTTCTCTGGTCTCCCTCGATGCGTGCCTGCCTGCTTTCTGGTCTTGGGCGTGCGCACCCATTCACAGCCCTTGACTGTATGGACACCCCAGGGCTTGGCTCTCTCTGACAGCCAGCCCACCTCATGGCCCTGTTCCGCCCCCTGTTGCCCGCTCTGTACATCGGCCTCTGTTTACACCTCCCCTTGGGTGCTGGCATTTCCCCGCCCCATAGGGTATGTTTACATTGTAACCACGCCCACGACTGTCTGCGTCGATTGGCCCTGGTCTTGTGACATCAGACATCTAGCGCTTGGCCCCCTGGGCATTGTAGGCATCGTGCGGCGGACAGTGCGCAGGTGCACTGGCCGTCTCATTGTCCTCTCCTGATTGGCGAATTTACGTCGCCGATCAGGTGGAGGGCTTTAAAGGCCGAGCACACCAGTCCTCTTTTGCTGAGATACTGGGGCGCTGTATGTCTCGACTATCCTTTCATAGGTAAATTCCCTTTTTTGTATTCTGGCAACTCTTGATAAATTGCTGTATTGCCTTTTGGTATGGACTTATCGTATATCATCTCTCATTGGGGTATTATTTACTCCATAATCCAGGCTCTGGCACAATAGTAGTGCGAACAATCATTATTACTTGGTCCACCTGCACCAGCCCCGGACTGTTTCGAATTGATTCCGAAATCCGGGTTAAGTTTTGAACCTTATATAGTGGTTCTCTCTGTCTGCACTTACTGGCATATGGCTTTCATTTTTTTACTTTTTGTTTCCTGGTTAAATGTAAAATCTCTTCCCCTTCTTTAGTCAATCACACCAAATCATCAGTGCACCTGCCTTTTCTGGATTAAATCCTATAGCACTGGCTTCTGCAGCGCCCCTTACACACCATGAAACCCTGTATTTGGTAGGTACTGTAAGAATTTTTTTTGCTTTCTCTCCTTTTTAAACTTTAACTGAGCTTTTATAGATGTATGCAATGCCTATCTTATCCATTTACCTTCTGTGTGTTCTCAGTTTTTATTAGGCTCTCCCTTTGGCCCCCTGCAGTCATATATTGGCAGTGTGGGGTGGATGCGCCCTTGACGGCGGAGCGTGCTCGCCCTGCCTCATTGGGCTTCTAGGGTATGTTTGGGTGATTGTTGCGTGGATCATTTCCACCATACGGTGCCTTGTCTGGGGGAATGGGTTGATTAGGAGGGGACTGGACATGTTTTACCCTGACGCATAATTATCCAGTGATGCTCACAACATTGTCTCCATTTTTAACGCTATTTTTGTTATCTATGATTTTTCTTTTTTTCTTTTCAGAGCAACAGTTGCATTTTCATGTTCTACTCCCCTGATGAAGCCAATGTTTTGGTGAAACTAATAGGGATTTACTGATTTGCTGCTGTAATTGTACTACCATCTCACATTTTGATATACATTATTTTATCATGCTCCCCTTTTATGTATGCTTTTTATGAATTCCTTTTTAATGAATTGTAATAAAGTTTATATTTTTTTATCTATATTGTACTAATCTACTTTGTGGCACCGCAAAAATCCCTTTCTCCTTGCTTTTTATTGTATTTATCCACGGGGATGAGGTGCCTTATCTACTAAGGACATACCAACCACCTCCTTTTCATATAATTTATTGTTTTTCCTGGATTTTTAACAGCTTTACTAAAACTGGCCATACATTAGTAGTTTTTTTAACAAACGTTCATATGAAAATTCACAGCAAATTCAATGTTATTGGATAGGAGTCAGCATGTCTTTTGGAGTATGTAGAGGGAACATTCCATGTACTGTAGATAGGGGGTCATTTACTATAGCACCAAAAAATGATCCTGCAGTCCCAGAAAATATATCACTATGGTACACAGGTTATCCGCCCCTTCCTATGTGCCAAACGCTGCGCTCATGGGACTAAAGCCTCACTCTAAGCAGCCGCTTAAATATTTAAAGCAGTGCAAAATAATAAATGATTCACTATAAACTCGCCCTAACAAACAGTGAAATCAAATAGCAGCGCTAACTTAAATTACCTAAAAATGTATGTGAAAATTATATGTAACACCACCCTCTATCAGCACAATGTGACCTGTGCTTAGAATCAACATATAATGTGAATAAAATCTGTGTGATAAAGAGATTTTAAAGAAATATATCAAAAACTAATAACAAACATATAAAGTCCAAAAATCGGTGAAACGTAGTGATATTAGTGATAGTCCATAACATAATATAGTGCAGATCTTTAATAACACAATCTTCCACCACACTGCTGTGACTTGTGAATTCCACTCCCCTTCAGCGAGTAAACTCACCAGCTCCTCTTGTTTTACACTTTCGTGCCAGAAAGAACTTAGGCAGGACCTACGAGCAGAATCAACAACAGCTGGGTAACTGTGGAAAGAGATGGGAGCTGGCAATTAGCCGACAGCTGAGTGGCCAGTTCAGAAAAGGAAGGGCTGAGCCCAGCCCTGACAGTACTCCCTCCTCAACAACCCCTCCCCCTCGGAGGACCACCAGGCTTGAGGGGAAAATGTCTATGAAAATCATGTACGTCCGAGGATGAGACCCAAGAGCGTTCCTCCGGACCGTACCCCTTCCAATGCACCAGGTACTGTATGCGCCCACGGAACCTACAGTAGTCAACAATGGATTGTACTTCATACTCCTCATGGTTCTCAACCTGTATAGGGTGAGGACGTGGCACCGAGGTGGTAAAACGATTGCAGACCAAAGGTTTCAATAAGGAGACATGAAACACATTTGAGATGCGCATACTAGGAGGAAGGTCCAAGGCATAAGCCACTGGGTTAATCCTGTGAAGGATATGGAAAGACCCAATAAAACGAGATGAGAACTTCAAAGAAGGAACACGAAGTCGGAGGTTGCGAGACGACAGCCAGACTCTGTCCCCAACCTGGTAGGAAGGTGCAGGCAGGCGTCTGCGGTCAGCATGGAGTCTGTACCTATCATTAGCATGTTGCAAAGCCTCCTGAACTTGTGCCCAAGTGTAACTAAGACCACGGAGATGCTCCTCCAATGCAGAAATACTCAGTGGAACAAATGAGTCAGGCAACATGGAAGGTTGGAAGCCATAATTCGCCATAAATGGGGACAGGAAGCAGAATTCAAGGCACTGTTGTGAACAAACTCTGCCCACGGTAATAGGTCTGATCAGTTGTTATGATGGTCAGAAATATAGCAACGTAAGAATTGTTCCAAAGACTGCTTGGCTCGTTCTGCGGCCCCTTTAGACTGCGGGTGATACGCAGAGGAGAAAGCAAGCTGAGTTCCCAACTGTGCACAAAAGGCTCGCCAAAACCTGGAGACAAACTGACTACCCCTGTCCGAGACAATCACCTTGGGTAGTCCATGTAAGCGAAAGATCTCCCGAGCAAAAATGGAAGCCAGTTCCTTAGAAGTGGGCAGCTTCTTAAGTGGAATACAATGACACATCTTTGAGAACCGCTCAACCACCATAAGGATAACAGTGTTGCCTTGGGAGTTGGGTAACTCCACAATGAAATCCATAGACAAACCAGAAAAACCAGCAGTGGAAATGACATATTCCAGGAATTTAACCTGTTCACGATGGAACTCGCACTTCTCCAGTTTGCAATGGAGATTGTTCTCTCTTATGCCGCGTACACACGGTCGGACTTTTCGGCTACAAAAGTCCGACGGACACCGTCGGACCAAGTCCGGTGGACAATCCGATCGTGTGTGGGCTTCCCCGGACTTTCAGCGGACTTTTCCAGCCGCAAATCTGACGGACTTTAGATTTGGAACATGCTTCAAATCTTTACGTCGTAACTCCGCCGGACCCAGAAATCCGGTCTGCATGCTAGTTTGGCGGACAAAAAAACAACGCATGCTCAGAAGCAAAAACTAAACAGAAGCACTCGGTCTAGTAAAACTAGTGTTTGTATTGTAGGTAGCACATTCCTCACGCTGAAAAGTCTGTGATCGTTGAATGCAGCGCATTTAATGTCTTCTTTAATAATGCTAAAAGAACGAAGATGTTTTGCTGTTCCTATTCACACAGAGTTCTCCCAAACTGATTTCTGGATTCTTTTTCTCTTTGATCTCATGAATGATATAGTATTTTTTTCAAAAGCCATATCTCCATACTAATACTAATTTTTACACTTTTTTGGGGGGAGGAGTCATCTTTTATTTTAGATTTTATCCAGAGTTTTTCTTTTATGATTATTGTCGAAATTATTTTATCTTTATCTACATTTTTTATTTTACCACAAAGAACCTTTTTTTTTTTTTTTTTTTTTTTTGTAGTTCTTAAATTGAACACAAATACATTTTTCTTTTTTCATTTTTTTTTTTAAATTTTGTTTGGTTTAGGTTACCACAAAGAAGCATTTTTTTTTGTATTTGGATTTTTTCTTTGTATATAAAGTTAACACAAATAACCTTTTTTTGTTATGTATATATATATATATATATATATATATATATATATATATATATATATTTTTTTTTTAAGTTACCACTAGAACATTATATTTTTTTTGGTGTTTTTGCAACCTCACAGAGATTGTTGTCCCTTGTTAATTTGACATTGTCTCTAAATCAATGATGCTAATTAAAACACATAAAGTCTTTTCATAAACTAAAATATCCATTTATTTATGGTAAAAAGAAAATAAAGAGGAAGTCAACGCTGGCAAAAGTCTGTGGACAAGAAAATTGTGATCTTGAGGAGTCCATATAAGAGGAAGCACAATCCGGTCCAGGAATCCCAGAGATCAACAGTTGCAGCAGATGATATAGATGTCCCCAGACTGTGGTACTACGACAGCCTGCGTCTTCTGTCAGACCAGACTGAACCCAGGTCATCAAATTCTTCTCTTTCCTGCAGCCTTCCCTCCACGCTGCCCTGCACCCTTCCCTGCAGCCTTCCCTGCAGCCTTCCTTGGAGGCTGTGGCTTTGGTGGTTGAGTTGTGGCAGGAGGAGAAGGAGGAGGAGGAGGGGGGGCTGCCTCATTTATTTGTGTGTTAGCAGTTAGCTCGCCGTTCAGCCCCTTGTGTATCATTTCAGCAAACAGTTTTTCACAAATGAGGCATTGGCCCCACTCCATTTGAAGCAGTCTGCTGGCTAAATAGCACCCATAGGCCTCTTCAGCTTCGGGGGGGCTCTTCAAAAAATTGGTGGCCTCACGCATGAGGCGCAGGGATGCCTCCTACAGTGTCACTGTCCCCTTCCTGGCCCTTTTTGTAGGAAGGCAGAGGGGAGCCACTTGGGATTGGGTCAGGCTCCTACTGGGCCCAGCCACCTCCTGCCTGACACTGGGTCTGGCCTCCTCCAGGATGACACAGGGTCCTGCCTCCTCCTGGATGACACTGGGTCCTACCTACAAATGTCAGAAGTCTCTCCAGCGTGGACTTCCTTACATGCTTAAGATAATATTGAGGGTGTTTGACCTCCCACAGATTCCTCATCTCTCTGTATTGATCGATAAAAGCCGACAGAAATTTAGGCTCCTTAAATTTTGCATTCATAATTTCTGTAAAAGATAAAGACACAAGACAAAAAACACTTATGTTTCTGCTAAACCCTCATCATCTTATCCAAACATAGGCCTCATCAATCTGTCAAGCCATATAGGCTGCTTGCTACAAAGTTTTTACCAAATTTCAAAATTTAAAATTACCTTCGTTTTCTAGCGTCCCAGTCCACTATCATCTACGCACAGAACGTACGTACGACACAATACGTAATAACGTTTTATACACTGCGCATGCTTAAAACTCTGCCTGCTTTGCCCGCCCCTGATGTTCTTTTTCTGTACGCATATTTTCAGCCCCTTGTCTTTACGCACAGAACGTACGTACGACACATGCGTAATACCTCTCTTTATACACTGTGCATGTGTGAAACTTCGCCTGCGTCGCCCGCCCCTGACATTCTATTTTAACGAATATTCTCCGCCCATTCTTTCTACGGTGCATAGTGGGATGAACAATGGCGGAGACACAGCAGGTGTGTACTACCTCATGTATCGACGAAAGCCCGGAGGGCGGAACGTCCCAATCTGGGAAGCAGAGATTTAAGGCCTCCAATATGTCCTTTAAAGAGATGGTGGAAATGGTGGCAATTCTGAGAAAAAAATGACTATGATGGGAAGTATGGACCGTACGCCTGGCCTAATTTTAGAAAAGCCAAAATAATGGCGAAGGTGGTGAAGACATTACATCTTTCTTTTGGGGTACAGCGCTCAAAAGATCAGATTAGGAAAAGATGGTCCGACCTCAAACTCCGGGAGCCAGATAAGTACAGACGGATCCGTAAAGTGCTGAAAAAAAGTAAATACGTTGGGGGAGATGGGCGGAGCCTAGCGGAGCAGACATGCATTGTTAGAGCTCTGCACCGCTGAGGAGAGAAGGGAAGGACAAAGCTGAGCCTGCAGGCTCAAAAGGTATCCATTTGAACCTTTTTGCCCCAGGGAACAAACTGTGAAAGTTTGGGCAGGAAATATGGTACTGGGAGGAAACCGTGGCAGAAATAAAAATCACCTCACAAAGAGCTCACAGGCACTCACTGCAACTAAAGCAGCTCCAGTCACCTCACAAGATACAGCATCAGGGCACTCTCACAGACAGAAAATGTCACAGCAAGACTCTCCATTTGAGTCAGATACAGAACAAATCCTCTCACAATTTTCTCCACAAGCCTCCTCAGCATCCCCAGTAATATTATTACAATTTGAAAAGATGCTTCATAAGGCTTTAAAACAAACCTCAGACCAAATAACAAAAAGCCTAACCAAAGAAATAAGAGAGCTGGGAAAGCACACCGCAGCCTTAGAAATAAAAATGGATGAAATTGAAATTACAACCCTAGTAAATATAACAGAATTGGAACAATTAAAAGAAGAGAATTTAATACTTCAAACTAAGCTGGAAGATTACGAAAATAGAGCCAGACGTTCAAACTTGCGCATAAGGGGAATACCTGAAACTGTGACAGACCTGCAATCTACTATTACTGCTCTATTACAAGAACTAAAGCCAGATATCCCTATTGAACGTTTAGAACTGGACAGAGTACACAGAGCCCTCACAGCCAAAAAGAAAGATGGACCCCCACGTGATATAATCACAAAATTTCATTATTACAGAACGAAAAAACAAATACTAATTGCTGCAAGAGAAAAAAAGGAACTTAATTTTCAAGGACACAATTTTCAAATTTTTGCTGACCTATCCCAACTTACTATTACTAAAAGACGATCCATGAAACCCCAACTAATGGAACTGCAACGCCACAACATTATGTATCAATGGAGCTTCCCCTTTTCAGTCAGATTTAACTACCAAGGTACAATTTACAGAAGCAGATCAGCAGATGAACTACAACAAACCCTTTTAAAATTAAATCTGACAGAACCCACAAGCAGCAACTCTCCCACACACAGAAGAATTACATCATCTTCACCTTCAGGCAGCACTCAGAAAATTTCAGAATTCAGGGAAACATCATTCTCACAAAAGAGGCCGTTATGCCACATCATCCATGGACCAAGAAGATCCAATGGACTGACATCCTATTTCCTGATATCTCTTCATTTATTATACTAAGAGATGGTTCTCTATAAAAAACCTGTATTTATAACTGAATGTAACTGCATTCTGATAGTCACACACTGTGTGGGATCATGTTACATTCCAGTTATATTTCTTATTACTTCTGATTCATATAGCCTTAGAATATATAAGTGAAATAAGGAAATTCTTGTTCAGTTATATATTATCAGGTAATAACAATAGATTTATTACTTTTTAGGACAAATATGTTCAATAATCCAGAAGTAATGGAAGCTTTTTCTTTCTTTTCTTAAAACAAATATATTATTACCTAACTAGTTTCTAGAATTATGTTTTTGTTTATTCTAATCTGAAGCAATACAACCTAAATTTTATGAGTTAACATATCTAAACAGTTGCATATGAATAAAATATGTAATTGTTTACTCTAAAAGGGTCAAAATCCCAAAATAATTCAAACTATCTTCATCAATACCAAAGTTATTAACAGTACCTTTCTAACCGAATTATTTAGCCTAGGGCAAGACTAACCATATACAACCACCCTGGAATAAATAATTTCAACAAAAACTATATTCTGCACTCCAATTAATGAATCATCATTTTGATGTCTTTTGACATAGCACTTCTCTCCTGTAAGCGGAAGATCCGTGTACCCCCATTAGCCCTCCTCATTCTCCCAACCATATTATGTGGGAGTGTGACGAAGGCACTTATTCCCCTGAAAGAGATATTTACTCTCTTTCATGGGTAAATTGTGATTACTTGCAAAAAATAATATATACAATGTATCATCTAATCTCATATGTTTTTTGTTTACTCTTTACTCCAGAATTCACTGGTTTCTTTCATCTATTCATCTCTTCAGTCCACACAGGTTGATCTGCGCAGTCAGCTCTGCATAACAAAAAGTAAGTCAAAACTATTTGATCTGTTGCCATGGCACCACTGAATATACGTTCCCTGAATGTTCAGGGAATAAATGTCCCTCAAAAAAGGACCAAAGCCTTCTGTACTTTTCATAACAAGAAGGCTCACATAGTATGCCTCCAAGAAACACACTTCACCAAAGATTCTACTCCAAAATATATTTCTCCTTTTTATCAACAAATTTACACGGCTTCTGCCTGTACCAAGCAAAGGGGAACTCTAATTGCATTTCACCGATCCACACCATTCACCTTATCATCAGAAATTAAAGACCCAGAAGGTAGATACCTGATACTCATGGGTTATATAATGGATACAGCAATCACGGTGATTTCCTACTACGCTCCTAACAAACAACCTACACCATTCCTCTCACATATATTACAAGTGATTAATACACACAAAATAGGGACAGTGATAATGTGTGGGGATTCAAACCAGGTCCTCCTCCCATTTCTAGATAAATCACCTTTTACACCATCCAAAATAACCTCTAGATTACCTTTTTCTCAACTTCTTTCCAAATACAATCTGGTAGATTCGTGGAGAGAAAGTAACTCAATGAAAAAGAAATTCACTTATTTCTCGCACCCTCATCAAACCTTCACCAGAATAGATCATATTTTTCTAACAATAGGAATGATACCAGAAATTATTGCATCAGATATAATTCCGATTCCGTGGTCTGACCATAATGCAGTATACACTACCATAGCCTCAGCCATACCAAAAGCGCATGACCCAACGTGGTACTTACCGGACATAATGCTCAAACACCCACTACATCAGATGGCCATTGAACAAGCTTTAAAGGAATACATATCAATTAATAATACAACAGACATCTCCCCAATAACACTGTGGGAAGCTCATAAGCCTGTCTTGCGTGGTACAATACAAAGACAAATGGCACTATTTAAACGGGAACGCAAAATTCTAGCAAAAAAACTAGAACTCAATTTTAATGCAGCCTACATATCATTTCAAGATAATCCATCTCAGAATACAAAATCTCATCTGGAAAAATCTAGATTGGAATACGATCTATTTCTCACTGAGTCAGTTGATAAATCCCTCAAACGCTCCAAACACAATTTCTACATGAATACAAACAAACCAGGTACATATTTGGCTCGGGCATTAAATTCAACTAACAAATCTTTCAAACCAATACGTTTGAAATTATCAAAAAATGTTTACACTTGTAATCCAGTTAAAATAGTCCATAAATTTCACTCACATCTCGCAACTTTATACAAGACAAACAATGAATTTAATCCTACAGAGGCTGAATCCTTCTTCTCAAAAATAACCTTACCTGAGTTATCTCAGAATCAAAAAAGCAGTTTGGATGAGCCTATAACTATAGATGAAGTTGCTAACGCCATAAAAGACCTAAAACTTAACAAAAGACCAGGCCCAGATGGCTACTCAGCTTTATACTATAAAACATTCTCAGAAATACTCTCTCCCATTCTCACTGAAACTTTTAACAAACTTCTAGATGGACATTCTTTTAGGCAAGAAACACTAATGGCAATTGTTTGTATGATCCCAAAACCCCTTTCTGATGATACTTCCTGTGTGAATTATCGGCCTATCTCTCTGTTAAACCTCGATATTAAATTATTAGCAAAAATAATAGCAAAACGCCTCAATAGCATTATAGGAAAATTAATACATAGAGATCAAGTAGGCTTCATGCCAAATAGACAGGCAGGCGATAATATACGCAGGGCAGTGTTATTGGCACATATTGCTAAAAAACGGAAAATCCCTTTATGTTTTCTATCTCTCGATATTAAAGGGCATTTGACACAGTATCCTGGCAATATATGCAATATTCAATACAAAAATGGGGTTTTGGACCCCACTTTTTAACATGGATCAAAGCATTATATAATAAACCCAAAGCCTATATAAAATATGCTGGATACAAATCTGATGCCTTTAATATCGAAAGAGGTACCCGACAGGGTTGCCCATTATCTCCCTTATTATTTGCCCTTATACTCGAACCCATGGCACAATACATCAGAACAAACCAAACTATAACTGGCATTGAAGTAGGAGGTATTACACACAAATTATGTATATTTGCAGACGACATATTACTTTTTCTATCATCACCACAGGTCTCTGGTCCTAACTTAATACCAGCTCTTGATGGATTTGCAGCCCTATCCGGCCTTATGATTAATCCTAAGAAATGCCTAGTGCTTAATATTTCACTCACAAACATGGAATTGATCCCGGCTAGGGCTGCAATCCCATTCACATGGGCAGAAAAATCAATCCCATATCTTGGAATTCATTTAACAGCATCTCATTGTGACTTATTCTCAAACAATTATCCTCCTGTATTAAGACAGATCACAAATCTAATAAAACAATGGTCGCAACTTCCTTTATCCTGGATAGGGAAGATTAATGCAATCAAAATGACTATTCTACCCAAATTGCTTTATCTATTCAGAGTCCTCCCTATTCCAATTCCTTCCTATTTTTTGAGAATAGTACAAAAAAGAGCAACTTCGTTTATATGGGGCTCTTCTAAACCACGTATACCTATACACACACTACATCTTCCCAAAAATAAAGGAGGCCTGGGATACCCTAATTTTACTAACTACTACAGAGCAGCACATTTGGCCAGTCTGTCCAAATACCATGCAAAACAGGAAATCCCATTATGGGTATTTATAGAGGCTTCAGAAAATGACCCTCTATTAATATCAAATTTATTATGGCTTGATCCTAAAGACCACTTTAAAATTCATAATCCCATAACTAAACACTTCTTATCTCTCTGGGATAAACTAAAAACCAAATATCAGTTACAATCTCCACACAATCCTCTCCTTTCTTTTATCAGAAATCCGGCCTTTTATCCGGCATGGATCTACCCAAATTCTTTTAAAGCTTGGACAACATCAGGCATTCAGACACTAAATGACTTCATAGCATCTAAATCATTCCTTTCATTCCCATCGCTTAGAGAAAAATATGATCTACCAAACTCTGAGATATTTAGATATCTCCAAATCAAAAATTTCTATACACCATTCCTAAAGGGGGATACACCATTATCCCAATTATCCATTTTTGAATCAATCTGTACAAAAGATCCATTTGCTAAAGGTACAATTTCATCACTTTATAATCAATTATATGGAGTAGCAAATCTTAATAGACCCTCTTATGTTCAGAGGTGGGAGGAGGACCTGGGACGAACTTTAGAAGACACGGACTGGTCTAACATATGACTCACATCTAAGTCATCTTCACCCAACATCTTAGCACTGGAGACAAATTATAAAGTCCTAACTCGCTGGTACCTTGTACCCGCTAGAGTGGCAAAATATTCACCTAATACCTCAGCTCTTTGTTTTCGAGGATGACCAGAAATAGGCACATATTTACACATATGGTGGACGTGCCCAGTAATCCAAACCTTCTGGAAGGAAGTCTTCGTGATTGCATCTAAAATTTTTTAAAAAATAATACAACCAGATCCATATTTAACTTTACTTAATCTAAAACCGGAATGGTTAACACTCTCTCAATTCAAACTTATGATCCAACTAATAACGGCTGCAAAACAAACAGTGGCCAAGGCATGGAAATCTCCTACATTGGTACTAGCAGAAACAATTCACAGAATGAATAATACAATGTCCCATGCTAAGATGGTAGCCATAGATCAAAATCAAATTCCAAAATTTGTAAAACTTTGGCACCCTTGGATAAAACAACAGTTCCTGTCAAACTTCAATGACTCTGTCCTGTTACCATGGTAACAGATTAAATGACTTACAGAGACAACCATTCTAAGGCTTCAAAGAGAACTAAAAAGAATAATAAACTGACGAGCGGGACAACCTTGTGGACCATACCTCTACCTTTCAACCCTTTTTCTTCTTTCTCTTTCCTTTTCTCCACCTTACCATTAAAGCTCATTATCAGAATTTATTTGACCTATATAGTTATACACTCTACTTGTAAACAATATGTATAGTAGGTATAAATCATTTAAATACCTACAAAAGTAACTAAGGAAATGTTATATATCTTTAATTTAGGTTTACGTGAACCCAATGTTTAATATTTGAAATTTCATGATATTTACCTATATAAACCCTACTGTAAACAATGAGCTTACTTTATAGATCCTTGTAAACTTACTTTATGTATCTTTATACTTGTCGTGTGTTCATATTCTGTTTATTACCTTGTATACTGCTCCATGTGCTTTTCTTTAATGTACGAGTTTATATCATTTGAAATGATCTTAATAACCCTTGTTACATATAAATATAAATATATCTATATCTATATCTATATCTATATCTATATATATATATATATATATATATATATATATATATATATATATATATATATATATATATATATATATATATATATCTATATCTATCTATATATATATAAATATATATATATATATATAGATAGATGTATATCTATATATACATATAGATATAGATATATATATATATAGATCTATATATATATGTATATAGATAGATAAAGCTATAGATATATAGATAGATATATCTAGATATCTATCTATCTATATATATATATATATATATATATATATATATATATATATATATATATATATATATATATATATATCTATATATCTATATCTATATCTATATCTATATCTATATATAGATATATATATATATGTATAGATATATATATATATATATATATATATATATATATATATATATATATATATATATATATATATAGATAGATAGATATATATATATATATATATATATATATATATAGATAGATAGATAGATAGATAGATAGATAGATAGATAGATAGATAGATAGATAGATAGATAGATAGATATGTCTTTAGAAACTGGAAAAATGTATTAAACTAGGAACTCTACACAAAAACACACAATTTATACACCACTTCACTACAATGTTTTAAGATTACTATGTACTAAAATATCTGTGTGCTAAGTATATATTTTTTTTCTTTCACATAGGGGAGAAAAGACAAGATGAACCCACTCCCCCCCAACCGCAACACCATAATTGGGAAATCAGCCCAAGCCCCACTGAGGATGTGGAGGAAGGAGAGGTGGGCGACATGGGCACCCTACCAGGTGAGTGTCTGACACACCAGCTTACGGTAATCTATGTATGGCTGCATATTTTGTAAATAACATTTTCTACTGTATTTTAGGTGATCTGGTTGTGCTTGAATCAAGCAACAGCGCCACCCCCGAGGATGTTTCGGAAGTATGCGACATGAGCACCCCACCAGGTCAGTGTCTGAGACACCAGCTTATGGTAAGGTAATCTATCTATGGCTGCATATTTCTAAACACATCTTTTTTTCATTCAATTTTAGGTCTGGGTGAACATTTTAGCACAGACATTGCACAACGACTAATTGGTCAGATAATGGCCTGGAATGGGGAGATTGATTTAATGCGGAATCGGCTGGATCGTATGCAGCAGGAAATGAAGAACATGATCGAGGTTTTGGGGAGAATCTAAATGCCCTTTTTCAACCAAAAAAACATTGATCATGTTCTTCATTTCCTTGTTTGCTGACCCCATTCTGGGCCTTCTCTTTTCTCTTGTAAAAATGATATGCCTGTTTTCCCCATTTATTTATAAAAAATAAAAAAATAGAGGCCTGTTTTTATAAAATAAAAAAACAAAAAAAAATAGAGGCCTGGTTTCCAAAAAAAATCAAAAAATAGAGGCCTGTTTAAAAAAAAATTGAGGCCTGTTTCTATAAAATAAAAAACATAAAAAAAAATAGAGGCCTGTTTTAAAAAAAAAAAAAAATAGTAATTAACAAAATGTGTGGTTTCTTCTTTCAATGCTCAGTATCAGTTTGTTTAAAGTTAAAATATTTGCTTACAGTGACAATGGTGCTTATTTAATAAATGAAAATACACTTGGCACTGCAAGTGCTCTACGATAACCTAGGAGAAAGCCAAAAAGAAAGGCAAGCAATAAATATAATTCAAGATTTCAAGATTTTTTATTTTGACAAATTAAATATTCTGGGGCGTTGCAATGGCCCCCCTACCCATAAAATAATCTACATATTGATCACGAACTTGATGGGCACTTTGGGGGGCCAAGCCAGTACAGACAGTATCCAGGCCCATCAGATTGTCACTAATAATAAGTCCGGCCTCAGGCCGAACTGGCAAAATATAATTTGGTGAATGTTTGTTCAAAAAGTTGTGCTGGATTCAGCACGCTAAAATGATGTAATTAAGTTTGTATTCCTCAAGGTTTATCGATGTCTGAAACAGGAGGAACCGGCTGGCCAGAATCCCAAAAGCATTCTCAACAACTCTTCTCGCTCTGGCCGGCCGGAAATTAAAAACCCTCCTCTCCGGGTGAGGGTCCTTTGGGGGAATGGCCTCATGAGGTGCTTGCTCAGAGCAAAGGCTTCATCTGCTATGAAGACAAAGGGGAGTCCTTCCACGTTATCCGCATCAGGTGGCAATCCCAGGCCACCACTCTGTAGACGCTGGTAGAACTCCGTCTGGGCAAATACTCCGACATCCGACATCCGGCCATTCTTCCCCATGTCCACATACAGAAAGTCATATTGTGCTGACACCACCGCCATTAAGACAATACTATGGAACCCCTTATAATTAAAATAGTATGACCCCGAATGGGGTTATGGCACGATGTGGACGTGTTTCCCATCTATTGCCCCTCCACAGTTGGGAAAGTCCCAACGGGTGGCAAAATGGGATGCCACAGTCTACCATTCCTGTAGCATTGAAGGAAACTGGGGAATCAAACAAGAAACCAAAAATCAGTAATTTTGAAAAGAACATTGCAAGAACATTACACTTAAAACAATATTGCCCAGCATCAGTATAACATTAAACTATTGAAATCTTCTTTAATAAATAATATGGAAACGCACACTTATCAGATTGCTCACCCCCTCTGATGGCACATTGTTACATTTTAGGGGGTGGTGAAATTAGAAATTAAGTTTAAGGACACGCAGAGTTTGATTGACTAAAGGCTACAAGACTGTGCAGTTTGAAAAGTGCAGTTGTTGCACTCTGCAAGTGCAGTTGCTCCACAGCTTAGTAAATGAGGTAAGGTAAAAAGGCTTCATGTTGCAAGGAGTACCCAATCACATGCAAGGGCAATTAATCTAAACACTTTGTGGCTTGCATATGATTGGATGATGGAAATCAGCAGAGCTTCTGCTCATTTACTAAAGCCCTGGGGCAAATGCACTTACAGAGTGCAAATGCATTTTGCAAAGTGCAACATATATTTGCTTTTTTAAAATCAACACCACAGAACATTATAGCAAATTATTAGGGGGAGGGGATTGGAAATCGAGTTAATGACACACACACTATCTGGATGGAGTTTAGGGGGGGAGGGGATTGGAAATCGAATTAATGACACACACACTATTTGGATGGAGTTTAGGGGGTTGGAAATCGAGATATTGACACACACACTATTTGGATGGAGTTTAGGGGGAGAGGAGATTGGAAATCGTGTTAATGACACACACACTATTTGGATGGAGTTTAGGGGAAAAAAACTACAATGCAGCTGACAAAATACATTCAAATGAGTAGAATAGGTGGATATGTGCCCAGCATTGCAGGCTGGGGAGGTTAGTGAAGGCAAATATACATGCAGGACAAAAAAGAACATGAAAAAATTACAGCATGCATGAGGACAAAAAGGGGAGATTCACACTATATTGCAATGATGGTAAGTAGTGTTTGAGTTAAAAAATACATTACATTATCAAACATTAAATAAAATAACACGTGATGCTAATAAAGGATAAAATTCTTAACTTAATATACTCCTTCTGCAGGACCTGAATGATGGCAGAACAGGTCTCTGGGATAATGATCCCCAGAGCCTGGGGGGAGATGCCTGTCAAGAAATTAAGGTCCTGCAGGCTTCTCCCTGTCGCCAAGTACCGCAAAGTGGTGACTAGCCTCTGCTCCGGAGTGATGGCTTGCCTCATGAAGGTATCCTGCCTGCTGATATAAGGGGTGAGCAAAGCCACCAAACGGTCAAAAACAGGGTCCGTCATCCGGAGAAAGTTCCTGAAATCCTCAGGATTATTCTCACGGATCTCATGGAGCAATGGCATGTGACAGAATTGGTCACGCTGGAGCAACCAATTCTTCGTCCATGAACTCCTCCTCGCCCTGTTCATGGACTGGTCTTGGGCTAAAGAATGAACTACAGCACCAAGCACATAAAATGCACAAGCTCTACGATGAGTACGTACAGGTAACATGGCTTCAAAACGGTCGGCTGGTCAGAACGCACTTAACAGAACGCACTGAAGAACAACAAGGCCTGTGAAGAGCGACCTGAAAATCAGCAACGAGCGGACAATAAAACAAAGATTGCTCAATGCCAACTGACCAAACGCACTGAAAAGCAGATACAAACCTCACAATCACAGACTGAACAACAGTTAAAACGAACTGAAAAATACGAGTCTCACAAGCACAAATCATCTCTCACCAAACTTCTACTAACACGAGATAAACACGAGATTAGCAGAAGGAGCCAAAAGGGTGTCGTACGGGCTATTGAAGCATTTTATAGTCTCGTCGGACTTGGTGTATGTCACCGCGTACTAGGTTGTCGGACTTTTGTGTGATCGTATGTAGGCAAGTCCGTTCGTTAGAAAATGCGCCGCAAGTCCGCCAAAAGTCAGTCGAAAGTCTGTCGGACGGGCTGTCAGACTTTTGTAGCTGAAAAGTCCGACTGTGTGTACGTGGCATTAGTTTCTGAAGCACACAACAGAAATCTGTGTGGGGGCTCTCCAGGGGCTTGGAAAATGTAAGGATATCATTGAGATAAACCCCCACACATAACTGCAACAAATCTCGGAGGACGTTGGTAATAAATGAGGTACTCATAATGGCCTGTTCTGGTATTAAACGCAGTTTTCCACTCGTCGCCATCCGTAAACCGCACGAGATTGTATGCCCCTCTCAAATCAAGCTTCATGAAAACCGTTGCTCCCTTGAGGTGGTCAAATAACTCTGTAATCAATGGAATCGGGTAGGCATTCTTAATCGTGAATTGATTGAGACCCCTATAATCAGTACAAGGTCTCAGTTCACCGCTCTTCTTCTTCACAAAGAAGAAACCAGCACCAGCAGGAAACGAGGATTTGCGGATGTAACCTCGAGAAAGTGCATCTGCAACATACTCCTCCATGGCCTTATCCTCCAAGACCGACAAAGGGTAAACCTGGCCATGAGGGGGTATGGCACCAGGTTGAAGGTCAATTGCACAATCATACGGCCGGTGTGGAGGCACACTACATCGCTAAAATCGCGGTACTCCTCCGGCAGGGAGGAGAGTGAAGAGGTGCACAGGACCTTGGCTACCTTCTGGAAGCATGTCTCACTGCATTGTGGTGACCAGGAGAGAACCTCAGCACGGAGCCAATCAAGAGAGGGGTTGTGTCTCTGTGACCAAGGATAACCAATAACCAGCGGAAACCTAGGTGAGGAAATAACTTGGAATTGGATTATCTCATGGTGAAGAGCTCCTACGGCCATGGACAATGGAACCATCTCATGAGTCACATGGGCAGGCTATAGAGGTCTCCTGTCAAGAGCCTCCATGGCAAGTCTAGTGTCAAGCATCTGCAGCAGAATCGAGTGCTGCGATACAAAGGCAGCATCAGTGAAAAGGCCTGCAGCCCCAGAGTCGATTAGAGCCTGTATCTCGATGGACGACTCAGCCCAAGAAAGGGTGACCTAAACCAGGGGCTTATCTTTCTGGATAACTGGGGACAAAACAACGCCACCTAAGGTCTGTCCATGACAGGACCTCAAGGTTCGGGCATTCCCTGGACGAGTAGGACAAGACTTCAAAAAGTGACCTGCCTGGCCACAATAAAGGCACAATCTTTCCCTCCTCCTAAATGCTCTCTCATCCGCAGAGAGATGTGTGAAGCCCAAGTGCATGGGTTCATCTTCACTGACCGACTCGGTACCAGGAGGCATGGGAGTTAAGGGA
This sequence comes from Lithobates clamitans, assembly GCA_037952925.1. Taxonomy (NCBI): domain Eukaryota; kingdom Metazoa; phylum Chordata; class Amphibia; order Anura; family Ranidae; genus Lithobates; species Lithobates clamitans. Next base: position 867,960 of record JBBGZY010000799.1, read on the forward strand.
GGCATGGGTGGGACTACAAAGGGCGCTCCTTAAAAGAGAGTCTCTGAGTCTGGAGTCAATGAGGATGGCAAACGTGATCAACCTCTCCAGCTCAGTGGGTATTTCTCGGGCTGCTATCTCATCCTTGACGAAATCCGAGAGACCATGAGAAAAAGCAGCCACTAGGGCAGTGGTTCTCAACTCCAGTCCTCAGGACCCACCAACAGGCCAGGTTTGCAAGATAGCTGAAATACATCACAGGTGATATCACTTGCTGCTCAGTGATTTCAGTATTCTAGTCTGCAACTCCCCAAGGTAATACTTAAAAGCTGGCCTGTTGGTGGGTCCCGAGGACTGGAGTTGAGAACCACTGCACTAGGGCCTCATAGTTCCAAGCAACCTCTGCTGCCAGAGTACGGAATTCAATGGTGTAGTCGGCAACAGTTCTCATACTCTGTTTGATGCATAAATTGATAGTGCTATATAAGTACCTGAAATAAATAAATAAATACAATGGACATGAGGCACTTGGCAGCAGAAGCGGAGCATGCGGGAACGTCAAATACCCTTTTAAAGGAGGCCACAAAGTCAGAGTAACTCAAGACAACAGGTTTTTGTGTCTCCCATAGAGGGTTTGCCCAGGCCAAGGCTCTCTCAGAAAGCAAAGAAATCACAAAACCTACTTTGTTTCTGTCCGTGGGAAACGCCTGGGGCAGCATCTCAAAGTAAATCTCAACCTGGTTCAGAAACCCTCTACATTGAACTGGATCGCCCCCAAATCGCTGGGGAAGTGGAGCGGAACCAGACATACCTCTTATAGAGGTAATACTCGAGGCGGGTGCCTGTACAGAGACTGGCGCAGCGGCAGGAATTGCCTGCAAATCAGTGGCAGTTTCCAGGTGACTCAGGAGCGTTTGTAACGATATGGCAAACTGATCCATGTGGTGATCTTGCTCATCCAATCTGGAAAAAATATTACCAACAAGTGGATTGACTGTATCTTCTGAATTCATGGCCTTCGCCTACTATCAGCAACCATGAATCAGACTGAGACAGAAGTATAGTTAAATCACACTTGTTTAATAATAAAAATAAGGTAAACAGAGTAAGCATTCAGTAACCGGATCGGGTAGTCAGCCAAGCAAATGTCAGAGAGCCAGAGATAAATGTAGTAGTACAGCAAGCAGGATCGGGAGCCAGAAGGAATATCAGCCGAGCAAATCTTCAACAGGAACATAGGAGAAAGTCTCTGTGATGTTGACAAAGGCGAAGGCAGAGATCAAGTGAGCTGGACGACTTTAAGTAGGCAGGACTGACGAGCAGAATCAACAACAGCTGGGTAACTGTGGAAAAAGATGGAAGCTGGCAATTAGCCGACAGTTGAGCCGCCACCTCAGAGAAGGAAGGGCTGAGCTCAGCCTTGACATGCGGGAATAGTAGAAGTCAATGGGGCTCGAACCTGCAAAATTCAAAGTTCTCACTGAAGGCTTATATGCAAGTTCTTTGCCATAAAAAGTGTATGGGGACCTGGGTCCTGTCCCAGGGGACAAGTATCATTTGGAAAAAATGTTTTTAAAATGGCCGTTTTTTCAGGAGCAGTGATTTTAATAATGCTTAAAGTGAAACAAGAAAAATTAAAAATTCCTTTAAATATCGTGCCTAGGGTGTGTCTATAGTATGCCTTTAAAGTACCTTTCCCATGTTTATTACTGTACCACAGCAAAATGACATTTCTAATGGAAAACATTTCATTTAAAATTGCTTGCAGCTATAATGAATTGCCAGTTCCTGGCAATATAGAGTAAAAATCAAAGAAAGAAACGGCGTATGTTTCCCCCACCGGTCCATACAAGGCCCTTCAAGTCTGGTATGGATATTAAGGGGAACCCTGTGCCAAAATTTGAAAATAAAATGGCGTGGGGGCCCCCCCAAAATCCATACCAGACCCTTATCTGAGAACGCAACCTGGCAGGCCACAGGAAAAGAGGGGGGATGAGAGAGCCCCCCCTCCTGAACTGTACCAGGCCACATGCTCTCAACATGTGGAGGGTGCTTTGGAGTCCCCCCAAAACACCTTGTCCCCATGTTGATGGGGACAAGGGCCTCATAGCCACAACCCTTGCCCGGTGGATGTGGGGGTCTGCAGGTGGGGGGGCTTATCAGAATCTGGAAGCCCCCTTTAACAAGAGGGATCCCAGATCCCACCCCTCCCTATGTGAATGGGTATCGGGTACATTGTACCCCTACTCATTCACCAAAAAAAGCAGTGAAATGTGACAAAAGACAATAGCCAGTTTTTGACAATTCCTTTATTAAAAATGTCTTCTTTTATCCCCGCTTATTCCTCTGGTCTTCTCCAACTTCCTCCAGCTTTTTCTTCCCCCCAGTTCTTCCTCCATCTTCCTCCGCTTCTTCCTCTGGTCTTCTCCATCTTCCTCCAACTTCTTCTTCCCCTGGTCAGTCCTCCGGTCTTTCTCCTCTGCCGCTCCCGCCACCACTACCGCTGAACATTCAAAAAATGAGCCTCCTCTGATGCTGCGATGGGGCGGATGACGTGACTCTAAGACCTCGCCCCTTGTGACTTTACCACATGAGGCATGATGTGTCAGTGATGTCACAAGGGGGCAGGGTCTCCTGATGACATCATCCGGTGGCCAGGCCTCTTAGTTATATATGAAATATGCGCTATGCAAGCGGACAGATCGGCTGGCCGCAGCGTCGTGGGAGGTTCGTTTTCATAGCAGGTCGGTGGCGGGAGCAGCAGAGGAGAAAGACCAGAGCTGGAGGAAGATGTAGAAGATCGGAGGAAGAAGCGGAGGAGGATAGAGGACAAAGCGGGGGAAGAAGAAGCTGGAGGAAGAAGGAGAAAACCGAAGGAAGACTAGAGGAAGGAGCAGGGAAAGAAGAAGATGGAGAAGACTGGAGGAAGGAGTGGGGAAAGAAGAATACATTTAAATAAAGGAATTGTCAAAAACCGGCTATTGTCTTTTGTCACATTTCACTGCTTTTTTAGTTAATGTGTAGGGGTACAATATACCCGATACCCATTCACATGGGGGTGGGATCTGGGGGTCCTCTTGTTAAAGGGGGCTTCCAGATACCGATAAGCCCCCTGCCCACAGACCCCCACAACCACTGGGCAAGGGTTGTGGGGATGAGGCCCTTGTCCCCATCAACATGGGAACAAGGTGCTTTGGGGAGCTACTCCAAAGCACCCTCCCCATGTTGAGGGCATGTGGCCTTATACGGTTCAGGAGGGGGGGCTCTCTCTTTTTCCCCCTTTTCCTGTGGCCTGTCAGGTTGCATGCTCGGATAAGGGCCTGGTATGGATTTTGGGGGGGGCCCCTATGCTATTTTTTTGTTTTGGTGCAGGGTTCCCCTTAATATCCATACCAGACCTGCAGGTCTTGTATGGACGTGGGGGGGACCCCTATGCCATTTTTTTTTTTACATTTGGCGTGGAATTCCCCTTAAGTCCATAACAGATCCAAAGGGCTTGGTATGCACTGGTGGGGGGAGACAATATGCCGTTTTTTTCCTTGATTTTTGAAAAGTTGATTTTTTTAATTCCACACCATAATATTATTGAATAATTACATATCATTGCATGCATTTGAAGAGTTAAAATGATGGAATAAACCAAACTGATGTGCATTCGCTAATTATGCTGCTGAGTACAATGTACATTTTCAGGAGGTGATACCATTAGTGGGATTCAAACCCATGGCTTGAACCTTTATGCAGGGCATACCACTACGCTATTGAGCTGAGCACAATCATACATAGAAAATACTATTAATAATGTTTTAATTAAATACAATAAAGTTTTGCATTTGAAATATTAATATTATGGTACCAACCATGCTCATGTGCCATTGGGTAGGAAACGCCCCCGGTTCTGTTCACACCAGAACTTGCGAGGCCAAAAATTTGTGCGAACATCGTTAAAGTCTATGGGAAGCGAACATGAAAAATTATTATATGCAAGTTATTGCCATAAAAAGTGTATGAGGACCCGAGTCCTGCCCCAGGAGACATGTATCATGGCAAAATAGTTTTAAAAACTGCAGTTTTTTCAGGATCAGTGATTTTAATAATTCTTAAAGTGAAACAAAGAAAAAAATGTAATTTAAAACTGCTCGCAGGTGTAATGTATTGTTGAATCCTGGCAATAGATAAAAATCATTGAAAAAAAGTGTGAGTTTTCCCCCCAGTCCATTACCAAGCCCTTTGAGCCTGGTATGAATATTATGGGGAACCCCGCATCAAAATAAAAAAATTTGGTGGGGGTCCCCCCAAAATCCATACCAGGAAAAGAGGGGGGTGAGAGAGCACTCCCCCTCCTCCTGAACCGTACCAGGCCACATGCCCTAAACATGGGGAGGGTGCTTTGGGGTCCCCCAAAACACCTTGTCCCCATGTTGATGGGGACAAGTGCCTCATCCCCACAACCCTTGCCCGGTGGTTGTGGGAGTCAGCAGGCAGGGGGCTTTTTAGAATCTGGAAGCCCCCTTTAATAAGGGGGCCCCCAGATCCCACCCCCCCTATGTGAATGGGTACCGGGTACATTGTACCCCTACCCATTCACCAAAAAAAAGCAGTGAAATGTGATAAAAAACAATAGCCAGTTTTTGACAATTCCTTTATTGTAAAAGAGCTCTGAGTGGTCTTCTCCCCTGAGTCATGTCTCCCGCCATCATCTTCTCCTGGTACCGTATTCTATCGCCATCTCTCCCACCACCACCTACTTCTCCCGCTGCTGTGTCCTTCCTCGCCACCGTGTTCTTCCTCCCCCACTGTCTTCCTCCGTTGTCCCCCACTGTCTGGCGTCTCTTACATAGCCATGGGGCGTGACCATCCATTGACATCACACGCAGATCCCGCCCCTTTATTTTCTTGAAAAAAAGGTCAGGCTTTCTGTGTGACTTCAATGGATGGTCACGCCCCATTGCTGTGTAAAAGACGCCAGACAGTGGGGACAACAAAACGGAGGAAGACGGCGGGGGAGGAAGAACACGGTGGAGAGGAAGAACACGGCAGTGGCGGGAGAGACAGCGACAGAGGGTGGCGGCAAGAGAGACAGCACCAGGAAAAGATGGTGGGTGATGCAGCTCGGGGGAGAAGACCACTGAGAGCTATTTTACAATAAAGGAATTGTCAAAAACCTATTATTTTTTGTCACATTTAACTGTCACACTTCACTGGACCCCAAAGCACCTTCCCCATGTTGGGGATGTGTCCTGGTATGGTTCAGGAGGAGAGGGGGGCCGCTCTCTTGTCCTCCCCTCTTTTTTTGCGGCCTGCCAGGTTGCGTGCTCAGATAAGGGTCTGGTATGGATTTTGGGGGGACCCCCACGCCTTTTTTTTCTAATTTTGGCACAGGGTTCCCCTTAATATCCATACTAGACCTGAAGGCCTGGTATGGATTTTAGGGGGACCCCACGCAATTTCTTTTTATTTTGATACAGGGGGTCCCCTCCAAATCCATACTAGACCCGAAGGGCCTGGTATAGACCTGGGGGGGCCCTATGCATTTTTTTGTGATTTTTTTTGGCTGGCATTTTTTTTTACTTTCAGTGGGGAAGATGCTGACAGCTGAAGATTCATTGGTTGTTAAGGATGTGGCAGCTGGCTTCACGGTCCCCCAGTTAGCAACCAGTTATATACAGTGTTAAAATAATAACAGTTGCATTTCTGGTGCGAATCCATTGAAATCTATTACCCGCAAATTGCGTTAAAAAATTAGTACCATAGGAAACCATGTGAAATGGACTGTGGAGTGTTTCTGAAAACTGCAAAACGCACTAAAAAACGCATAGGTGTGAACCTAGGGTCAGTTCAAACTGGAGTGAGAGGAGAGGCTCTATACAGGCGCTATTTTTAGCACTATAGCACCTGTAAAGCACCTCCAGTGTGAAAGCAGCCTAAGATATAAAAGATCTTACACTTCCTCAAACCACCACTCCTAAAACTAATTAAAAATAAGAAAGAAAAGAGAAAAAAGACACAACAACAAGCAATCTCAATAATGTGCTTTTATTTTGCCAGCAGAAACAAAATTATGTACATTCATTTACTAGCTTTAAAAAAAATCTACAGGATATATGGTGCTACATTTAGCAAAACAGTTAGCAATTGGGTTTTAAGGGTCTTGCTCATAGGAGCTTACAATCTAAAATTTGTCTAAACCTTAGAGTGGACACAGCTTTACTTTCAGTGCATAACGGGCAACACATCAAATTTTATCTGCAAGATTATAGAAACATACTTAACAGTCATTATTCTTACAAAACATTCCAACATAATATAAAAAAATGATCAAAATATAACACCCGCCACGACCCCACAAATCCACACATATACATACATTGGTGAGCATGTTCTGCTGGAAGCTGCATTTCTGTGTACATGATTAAGCAATGAGATCAAAGAGTAGAAGGTCAGCACATGCTCCCAAACCATGTTTGCATGGTCAGACAGGAACAATACACACACAACATTGACAGCATGGCCACATAAACCCACTTTTTATTGAAAAAATGCACAAGAATTTCAGCAAACAAACAGCCCTAGTAGGCAGTAGGCACAATATCATTCCTTCTCCCCCACAAATCACAGTAAAAAACCTGACCTTCTCAGGCCAAACAAACCCCCCTACTGCAGCCCTTTATATAAGATAGGTTGTATTGTTAGCACACTGACACAAGCCCAATAGAAGTACATGCCCACCAGTATCTTTCAATCTATCTGTTTGTGTATGTCTAAAGTGATTGCACCTGATGGGCAGGAACACATAATATTATTTGCAACTGTGTAAGCCCTTGGCTATGTGCATCAAATCTCCAACTACAGGCCAAAGATGGAAGTCCATTTGCATGCACATAAACAAAGCAACAGTTTTCTAAGCATATGTACCTGTGCAATGTAAACCCTACAATTTTAAATGTCCAAGTCCCTGGGCATGATTAGTGCTAACAAACATTAACATCGGTCCCTGGCTGCAATGAGCTTTAAATCTAAAGTCAAAAACCAACTTTCTTACACTAGAGACTATTTCGACAGGAGACAAATAGAGTGCCATCATGTCTTTGGATTGTAGTGAGAAACCCACACAGGGAAAAACATATAAACTTTGACACAAGCATTAGCATTTTGGGGAATTAAACTGGCAACCCCAGTGCTGCTAGACAGAACTGCTACCCACTTAGCCAGTAGGCAGCCTCACATATGTTCTCTGCATCTCTGTGGTGTGAACCAGCCCTAAGTCCATAGCCATGCTCAGTGCCACAAGCAATATACAATATATTGGCCTAAGTATTGGGATGCCTGCCTTTAAACTCACATGAACCGTAATGGCATCCCGGTCTTAGTCCGTAGGGTTCAACATACATTTGGCCCACACTTTGCAGCTATAACAGCTTCAACTCTTCTGGGAAGACTGTCCACAAGGTTTAGGAGTGTGTCTATGGGAATGTTTGACCATTCTTTCAAGTGCATTTGTGAGGTCAAGCACTGATGTTGGACGAGAAGACTGGCTTACAGTCTCCACTTTAATTCATCCCCAAGGTATTTCTCCACCCCAAACTCACTCATCCATGTCTTTATGGATCTTGCTTTGTGCACTGGTCCAAATCATTTGGTGGAGGGGGATTATGATGTGGGTTTTTTTCAGGGGTTGGGCTTGGCCTCTTAGTTCCAGTGAAGGGAACTCTTAAGGCATCAGCATACCAAGACTTTTTTGACAATTTCATGCTCCCAACTTTGTGGGAACAGTTTGGGGATAGCCCCTTCCTGTTCCAACATGACTGCACAAAGATGCTCAGGGATGCTAAGCAGAAGTTCTAACCAATAAGCCACAGAGCTACCACATGTGAAAATCCCCTACACATAAATACACATAAATACTGCATTTCTTTGGACAGGTGATGGAATTACATTACTCAAGAGTTATTCTTTTTGATTTATTTTGTGATATTTGGTGTTTTCTTGTGGGTGAGTGTAGAATAGTGATATTACCCTCAATTTTTTGGGAATTACATTTTGATTTCTGATGTTGGTACACATATCACATTTTTTGGGCTTGAATTATAATTATTTGGAAATAATCAAAAATGACAAAAAAATTGTGACTCGTTTTAAATTTGCATCAGCAATGGTATTGTTTGTGCTTTTTAAAGACACCTGTGTGAGTTTAGGTAAAGATTGTTGTGAGATGGAGAGTAACAAGTGAAAGTGACAGAGAAAAATATATTTTACCAAAACATCAAAACTTTCCACATTCTAGCATTCTTAAAAACAAAATATTTGAAGTAGAAGCAACACTGTTGCAAAGGAAAATTCATTTCAGAGAAAGATACAATAAAAGGATTTGTTTGTGAAAGTTACAATTGTAAAAAAGACACTGGACCTAAAATGAGAGCTATTTGCAGGTCTGAGCATGCTCAGTTGTTTTGGCACCTAGTTGTACAAAAATGTGGAATTTATCTCTTCTCAGACTTTTAAAGATATTTCAGTGTAGAAATAATTTTTTCACACAGTTTAAAATCAGATTATCTTTAAATAATATATTGCATATTTCAGTACCATTTAGCCAATTATATCATGCTCTAAACAATATTTCCATGTGCAATTCTCCAGGTTTTAGCAGAGTAAGGGTTTGGGCGCTATTTGGTTTCAGGGAACTATAATAAATTTGATTTTGGAAGTATTTTCTCCCCAGCGCTATAGTGAATACATTTTAGTGCTAATTAGCGATAATTTGCAGTAATTAGTGCAAATTAGCGTTGCAGCATTATAGTAAATGACCCCCATAGTGTCCTGATGGGGAAAAAAAAACAGGGACCCCAGCTCTGCAAGGCAGATGTGCTAACCACAAAGCCACCATAGATCCAAAAGTACTTAAAGGGTAACTCCACTTTCATGGGAAAAATAATGCAAATAAAATACAATACAGTATATACAATTGTAACAGATAGCATATAGTAATAGAACGTTATTAAAAACAATCTTTCCTTTTCAATCTGAAGCTTTGTAATTTTCTGTAAAATTCTGTCCTGTTTATGTGATTGTGTGATTTTCCCAGAAGTCTGCACTAAGATACAAATCTGATTTTGGGCAACCTCGCATCCTCTGTAACAGAAATACTCCCAAAGGGTTAAATACGACTAAAGTGATTCAGATCCTGACACTTTCCTCATTAGAACCCTGCAAGTGCAGCAGCTGACAGATAATTATAAAGTCACTCCCATTCACATTCACTTTGACACAAACATACAGCTTCCTTAGAACAAAAAAAGGTAGGAATCTGCAACAAAGTTTTTTTTAAATCCCTGAATTGAACATAGATCACCAGAGGGGATTGTTTTATTCTCAACAAAGGTGGAGTTACTCTTTAAAGAAATTCCTTCAATTATCAAGAGCCAATTAAACGCCATTGCGCTCTTACAATATACTAAAAGTGATATTTTGGTGAAATGTCCTGATTTTCACAGAAATTGTGGCAAACAGTATCAGTTTTAAAGAATGATGTGGTCCAAGGCACCAAAAGTAATTGGGCTCCATTCCAAATTTTAGACAAAGAAAAGGGAAAGTGGTCAGCGGGACTTTAAATGAGGCCAATCACTATATAAAGTAAACATGTGAGATATACAACAGTGTTGCTTTTATGGGTTCCAACAAAAAGGGGACATTTTTGAATGAGAGATGTATACCAAAAAGCAGTCTTGGCAAAGAACATTTTATTATACCGTGTGAGATCATGTATAACATACTGAAAAACACAAAAATTCATACAACAACAGTATCAGTTTTGCTCATCCTTACTTCTCTTATGCAAAAATAATGGCCCCTCATTAACTGAAAACATGATGTTAGATATCGTAATTTGGCATATTGTAGCAACTGTTATGGCTGCCCATTTGTTTCCCATATATTGTGAAACTGCCTGTTGTTATCCCTGTATTGTAATGATGGCCCATTTGTTGCTCACATATTCTTATGACTGCCTATTTATTGCCCACATATTGTCACAACTACCCTTTTGTTGTTAATAGGAATGAGATTTGGGTTTACTGCTACTATGGGTTTAAGAGCCACCGCCTTGACTAATTTATTTTCAGATTCACAGGAGAAATTTTACTAAAACAATATGGTACTGTATGATCTTTGAACTATGACTAGTAGGTTTAAAAGGGCCAATAAAGGGGCTCTTTAATAAGCCAGCCCCCTCACTATAAAAGGGAGCATACAGCAACAATAGTGGCAATGTGTCTGAAAAAACACTGACAAAAACCTATCAACTGCAGCCTCACTGTGCCATCAATTGCAGCTACTGTGCCAATAAAATGCAGCCACTGTGCCCATCATGTGCAGCCACTGTGCCCATAATATGCAGCCTCTGTGCCCATAATATGCAGCCTCTGTGCGCATCATATGCAGCCTCTGTGCCCACCATATGCAGCTTCTGTGCCCATCATATGCAGCTTCTGTGCCCATCATATGCAGCCTCTGTGCCCATCATATGCAGCCTCTGTGCCCACCATATGCAGCCTCTGTGACCATTATATGCAGCATCTGTGCCCACCATATGCAGTTTCTGTCCACACCATATGCTGCTTCTGTGCCCATCATATGCAGCTTCTGTGCTTATCATATGCAGCTTCTGTGCCCATCATATGCAGCCTGTGCCCATAATATGCAGCCACTGTGACTCCCCCAGCTTACCTGCCGTCAGATCGGCACTTACCCTATCCGGGTGATGGCGGTGAGCTGTGGGACGGGTAGGCGACAGCTCCTGTATCCTCCATGGTTCCCGTGCATCTCCTCCTCCGTTCCGCTAGGCGTCCAATAAGGATGTCTGTGCCTTCAGCCAATCAGGCGGTTCAGTGTTAGCAAAGCATATATATTCATTTTCTTTGCTAACACACTTGGGTGAACTCTGAGCACAATCTTCTGTGCCACAAGTACACCTTTTTTGAAGCCTTTTAGAGCCTATGGCTCCAAACAGGTGCTTCAAAAATACCTCCCACCACTGGAATTCAGGAGCCCGGTGTCCGAAAAGGGGCCAGACGCCTGAATATGGGGAGGCTACAGCGGCCATGGATAGATTCATGCAATGCATGAATCTATCCATTTTACATATAGGGGCTTTCTGGACAGAGGGGGCAGCACCTGTGCGCCCTAATGGACACTGCTGGAAACTGCTATATGGAAAAGATACAGTAAGCTGACAAACTGTATAGTCAAATGGACATCCCATAATCTCCCACTACTATCCAACTTATTATCCTCAATAAAACAAAAAATCTAAGTCTAGTACTGTTCTCTGACTCAAGAGTGCATGTGGGGATTCGTTGTGCCTGGCTGTGCAGGGTGGGGGATCCCAATTTACTGGAAGCTCCTCAGGGGGTGCTCTACACACCCTTCATTAATTCCCCCTGAATGTATTGTCACATAATAAATATCAGAATCAAGCATACTGATTTTTATCATGAAAGGCCAGCAAGAAATTCAAGCCATGCCAACACGCTACAAACATATAATTTGTATTGTGCCACTTAGCCCTACAATGTTTGCCAAAAGTCACACTAATGCCCCGTACACACTGTCGGACATTGATCGGACATTCTGACAACAAAATCCTAGGATTTTTTCCTACGGATGTTGGCTCAAACATGTTTTGTGTACACATGGTCGCACAAAGTTGTCCGAATTTCCGATCGCCAAGAACGCGGTCACGTACACCACGTACGACGAGACTATAAAAGGCCATTTCAGAACCAAGCGCGGCACCCTTTGGGCTCCTTTTGCTAATCTCGTGTTAGTAAAAGTTTGGTGAGAGATAATTCACGCTTTTTCATACTCGTGGTTTTCAGATCGTTTTCTGCTGTTCAGTTGGTGCTTGTGGGTTTGTATCTGGTCTTCAGTGCGTGCAGTGAGTTCGTATTTGATTATCCATTGCGTTCTTGTTCGCTCATTGCTGCTTTTCAGGTCGCTTTTTACAAGCCTTGCTGTTCTTCAGTGCATTCTGCTACTTCGTTCTGAGCAGCCGACCATTTTCTAGCCATGTTGCGTATACGTACTCCTCATAGAGTTCGTGCTGTGCGGGGGCTTGGTGTTGGGGTCCTGACCTTTACACAAGTCCAGTCCATGAACAGGGTGGGCAGGAGTTCATGGACCAAGAATTGGTTGCTTCGGGGGGCGTGGCCAGCCGGAGAGGAAGATGGACGCCTAAGCACATAGCTCGCCAGCCAGGAGACACAATCCAGCGCAATCGGCCGCACCTACAACGCCATCCTCACCCATCCTCGCTCCACACATCCAGGAGACGAAGATGCAGCCATCCAGAAAATGATTTACCGACCACAGGCCTCAGAAATTGACGGAATTTGCCTACAAGCCGGCGGGATGGGATATCCAAGATGGCGCTGACCAGGCCGCGCCGCGAGAGCCATACACGGACCTCCCGGATGCCATCGCGGACGAACGCACAGAACCAGGCACCGTAGATGACCCATCCCAGGCACTGGAGGGTGACCCCCTCCCTAGCAGCCCAGCCAAAGCTAAGATGCGGCTAGATACGCCACCGCACCGGTCACAGCACCAGAAAATTGAGGCCCAGGCTCCTATTCCCTTCTCCCTAGACCAGGCCCTGCACTCCTCTATGGCCTCCTTCCCTACCTCAGGCCAGCCAGTCATGGACACTACTCTGAAGGACATGCTGCTCTCCCTCCAGACTTCCCTCATAACTGACCTCTCATCCATGTTCCACAGAATCACCTCTGATATTCATCTACTGGATGATAGGGTGACTAATACTGAGAGAGGGATACATGCATGCACATCCACAGTTAATAAAGTCATTGACGCTTATGACACAGTTAAAGAAGAACAGGCATGGATGCGGGCCAAGCTGGCCAACTTAGAAGACAGGTCCTGCAGGAACAACATAAAGCTTAGAGGCGTCCCTGAGACCATACTCCCCTGGATCTGCCACGATACGCAAAAGAATTGATGCACATAGTGATTCCTGAAGCGTCTCCGCGCGATGTAATAATAGACAGGATTCACAGAATCGCCAAGCCATCCCACCTCGCAACCTCGGTCCCCAGAGATGTCCTGATGAGGGTCCATTTCTATCACATCAAAGAGAAACTCCTCATGGGACTCAGAGCTAAATCACCCTTACCTGCTCCCTACACTGGCATCCAACTCTTTCCCGACATGTCCAAGTACACCCTCCAAATTCGACAACAACTGAACCCGATAACCAAAGGCCTGCAAAACCATAAGCTGCAATACAAATGGCGCTACCCCGCAACCATCCTCATTGTGCACAATGGCCAAACGCACGCCATTGGGGATCTAGAAAAGGGCCTGAAACTCCTCCACTCCTGGCGGATAATCCCTGAGCTACCCAAACCACCTCCTCAAGATAGAGGATCCAATATGTCCCACAACCTACAAAATTGCAATTTTAACTTAAAGATACACATTTTATTACTGCACTTGGCCGCTAACATTTAATATGGCTCCCCTGAGCTCTGGCAACCTGCTACTCCTGCCTTCTCCTCCCGGTGTTACTAACTCTTTGTACCCCCGCATAGAGGTCTACACGGTGTTGAACACCCCTCTAGATTTCTTTCTATTACTAGACCCACCGCCAACAACTACACCGAATCTCCCACTACTGGATCACTTCGCGAAGTTCTACCAGTTGCACTATATACTTTACATTAATGTTATTTCTTTGACTTTTTATCTTTTTTGTTACCTGATACCTAACACATTGCTCTATTCGCAGTATTCTAGTCCATTCTACTTTCAGACCCTCGGATAGCCACGAATCTACTACTAACTCCTTGACCCAGGATCCTCCAGAACCAACCTCCAATACCGGCCTCCTACCACTTCAATCTACACTCAAGTCTCGAACTTCCACTTCCACATGGCTGAATCTCGCTACCAGGTACCTCCGGATCAAAACTTCAGCGTCTAACTGTAAGTGCTGCGCACATCACCCACCGACCCCACAACCGCAAGATGCCGATCACCATACTTTCTTTAAACGCCAATGGGCTAAATCATCCCACCAAACGTCACTCACTGTGGAAAACTGCTGCGGCTCTCCACAGCGACGTACTATGTATCCAAGAAACCCACCTACTGGATTCCAATACACCCTTATGCAACAACCACCAATATCCACATATATACCATGCCACGCACCCCACTAAAACAAGAGGAGTCATGATAGTGATCCGGAACACTTTAGACTTCTAACTCCTTGATGTAGTGTCAGACCCAGAAGGTTGTTTTCTTATCCTTACCTGCACGATCAATAAAGCGACCTATACTTTAATCAATATCTACACCCCGAACTCCCACCAAATGAGATTCCTCCACAGAGTCCTACGCTCTGCCAAGCCCACCCAAAAAGGCCACAGAATACTATGTGGCGACTTCAACCTGGTCCCAGACGTATCGATGGATTCCACCTCATCGGCAAAACGCCGTGAATCTCCATTGAAGAGATTCATCGCCTCCCAGGACCTATACGATGTCTGGAGATGCCACCATGGCTCTGAACGTGACTTCACTTTTTTTTCATCCAGACACCGCTCGTATTCGAGAATAGACCTGTTTCTTTCTGACAAATGTATTTTACAAAAAATATCTGACTCAAAGATCCACACCACGACATGGTCAGACCATGCCCCCATCTCAATTACAATACAAGATACCAATTTACAGCAAAACACATTTGTCTGGCGTGCTAACAACTATATTATCCAAAATGACACATACACCCCAGAAATATCAAAACACATTATTGAATTCTTCTTCTTGAACAAAGGCTCGGTACCCGACCCTGCCATGGTGTGGAGCACGCACAAAGCGTATATGCGAGGAATGTTAATTAAACTTAGCTCTTATCATAAGCGAAAGAGGACGCAGCAGATAGATGAATTAACAACTCAGATAGCGACCCTAGAAAACAGGCACAAAAACAACCCCCGAGACCCACAGGCAAACCAACTACTATCCCTCAGACAGGAGCTTAGAACCCTACTCCTCCACTCCTATGAGTTCCTTCACAGGAAATTTAAAACGTCTACATACTCTACCTCTAACAAAGCTGGCAAGAAACTTTCCCAAAGACTAAAAGGTAGACGTATCAAAACCAAAATAACCCAACTCATCCACCCTCATACGAACACCCCCTTAAGCAACCCCCAAGACATAGCCGATGCCTTCAGTGCATATAATGAAGACCTCTACAACCTGAAACAGGACCCCCATACCCCACAACCCACACAAGACGAAATTGACCACTTCCTTCACAATTTAAACTTACCCAAATTGACCGAGAAACAGCTGACTTCCTTAAATGCCCCATTCACTGGCCAAGAAATCAAAAAAACTATCGACTCCCTCCCTAGTGGTAAAGCACCGGGCCCCAACGGAATAACAGGGGAATACTATAAACAATTTTACCCACAGTTGATCCCACATCTTACTGACCTCTTCAATCATGCTGCCTCCTCTTCTGCCTTTTCGACAGAATATTTAAAAGCGTTGGTTATTACGATACCGAAACCAGGGAAACAGTCGAATGTCCCCCAAAACTTCCGCCCAATTTCCTTACTCAACCTTGACCTCAAATTATACGCCAAAACTATAGCGACAAGACTACTCAAAATTATGCCCACTATTATACACCAAGACCAAACAGGATTCACAAAAGGCAGACAAGCCTCAGATACCACCAGAAGGATGATTAACCTTATTCATCATGCTGAATCCACCGGAACGCCTTCTCTGCTCCTATCTCTGGATGCACAGAAGGCGTTCGATAGAGTTCATTGGTCCTGCCTTGAAACGGTCCTCCGGAAGTTTGGGTTCCAAGGCCAAATTCTTGGAGCCATTATGGCATTGTATTCCAACCCCGAAGCTCAGGTTTACACAGAAGGCATGCTATCCCGACCATTCCCAATCACAAACGGCACCCGCCAAGGATGCCCCCTATCCCCCTCATATTCAACATGCTTATGGAACCTTTAGCAGAACATATCCACTCTAATCCCAACATCTCTGGCATACAGATTGGTCCTTATCACCACAAAATTAGCCTGTTTGCGGATGATGTTATCCTCATCCTCACCAACCCGACTCTTTCCCTGGCAGAAGTACAAATGATGCTAAATTGGTTTAGCTCGGTCTCATACTACAAAGTCAACACGACTTATGCCGCGTACACACGAGCGGACTTTACGGCAGACTTTGCCCGGCGGACTTTTCGCCGGACTTTGTTGGCTCCTTGCACTGGACTTAAAAACGGACGGACTTGGCCACACACGCTCACTGCAAAAGTCCGCTGGTTTGGAACGCGGTGACGTATAGCACGTATGACGGGACTATAAAAAGGAAGTTCAAGCCCCACTACGGGACCCTTTGTGCTCCTTCTGCTAATCTCGTGTTTATCTCATGTTAGTAGAAGTTTGGTTAGAGATGATTCGCGCTTTTCACACTTCAGCTTATTTTGATCTATTTCTGCGGTTCAGTTTGTGCTTGTGAGGTTTGTATCTGCTTTTCAGTGCGTGTTGGTCAGTTCGTAACCTGCCTTGCAGGCCGTTCTGGTCCGCTCGTTCCTGATTTTCAGGTCGTTCTTCATAGGCCTTGCTGTTCTTCAGTGCGTTTGTTATAAGTTTGTTTGTTTGACCAGCCGACCGTTTTGAAGCCATGTCACGTGGACGTTCTTGTTCTCGAGTTCGTGCTGCATGGGGACTTGGTGTTGGGGTTAATACTTTGACCCGAGTCCAGTCCATAAACAGGGTGGGGAGGAGTTCATGGATGAAGAATTGGTTGCGCCAGCGTGACCAATTCTCGCACATGCCTTTGCTCCGTGAGCTCCATGAGAATAATCCTGAGGATTTCAGGAATTATCTCCGGATGACGGACCCCATCTTTGAGCGTCTGCTGGCTATGCTGACCCCCTATATCAGCAGGCAGGATACCTGCATGAGGCAAGCCATCAGTGCGGAGCAGAGGCTAGTTGCCATGTTACGTTACTTGGCGACAGGGAGAAGTCTTCAGGACTTGAAGTTCTCGTCAGGCATCTCCCCCCAGGCTCTGGGGATCATAATCCCAGAGACCTGTTCTGCTATTATTCAGGTCCTACAGAAGGACTATATGAAGGTAAGTTTTATCCTTTAACATTACATGATATGTATTAAATGTTTTTTGATGTATTGTATAACTGTCCTCCTTAACTAACTGCCATGCTTTCAATATGCTGTGAATGTCCCCTTTATCTTCATGCATGACTGTTTTTGGACATTAATCATTTATTGACCTACATGCATATTTTCCTTCATTAACCTCCCCACCATGCAATCCTGGGTCCTTTTATACCTCTAGCCTATAGTCCCTTAAACAATGTATATTGTCTGCTCCATTGTCTTGTTTGACCCTCCCCCACCCCACAAATGTTTGAACCAGTCAGGTGTGTTTGTTAACCTAGTTAGAACCTCTCCCCAACCCCACAAATGTTAGAACCAGTCAGGTGTGTTTGTTAACCTAATTAGAACCCCTCCCCCACCCCACAAATGTTTGAACCAGTCAGGTGTGTTTGTTAACCTAATTAGAACCCCTCCCCCCACATTCAAATGTATCAATGGGCCATCAGAGGGGGTGATTAATTTGATAAGTGTGCCTTATGTTTTTGAACATTTCAATTACAAACACACATCTTAATAATGTTTGACTGCTGTTGTTCACTAATGTTTTGGTGTAATCTGATTATCCAATTTTGTTTTTAAAGTCCTTATCTTATTTTTTTTTTTGCACTTCACAGTTTCCTTCAAGTACACAGGAATGGCAGACTGTGGCCTCCCAGTTCGCTGACCGTTGGGACTTTCCCAACTGTGTCGGTGCGATTGACGGGAAGCATGTCCGGATTGTACCCCCACCGCATTCAGGGTCTTATTTCTATAACTACAAGGGGTTCCATAGTGTAGTTTTGATGGCGGTGGTCTCGGCACATTTGGACTTTCTGTTTGTGGATGTGGGGAAGAACGGTCGGATGTCTGATGGAGGAGTCTTTGCACAGACCGAGCTGTGCCATTGTCTCCAGACCGGTGGCCTGGAATTGCCACCTGATGACGAGAATGTGGATGGACTCCCCTCTGTTTTTATTGCTGATGAAGCGTTTGCTCTCGGTGAGCACTTGATGAGGCTGTTCCCCCAAAGGACACTCACCCCTGAGAGGAGGGTATTTAATTACCGGCTGACCAGAGCAAGAAGAGTTGTGGAGAATGTGTTTGGGATTCTGGCCAGCCGGTTCCGTTTATTCCTTTCTTCAATTCATTTGGCGGACTATAAACTAAACTACAAATGAAGAAAAATGCGCTGCGCTCAGGTATATACCAATATGTGCATTCACCTTATCAGTATAAAGGTGCCAAATGCCTGTGATTCAAATCCCAAAACAATCCGTATATCCAGAAATTGTGCTACTATATGCCACATCCAAAACGCGATGTGCTAAATTCGGGAATTGCCCCAATCCGGGTATTTTGGTGACTGGGGAGAGCAGAGTTGTTGAGTCCCTTCTCTTTTATGGTTTGATGCCTGTGGAGTCTTAAAGAGCCTGGTGGGAGATCATCTGGTGTCCTAATACTGAGCCCAGGGGTGGCTCCAAAGCGTGTTTGGACACAGCTAAACCCTGTGTCACACGCTCTGAGGTGAGCGCAACTACTTTGGGGGTCACCAAGGCACATCACGGCATGATCTGGGCACTGTGGTTCAGCAATTTGTTTTTCATACAAAGCACCTTTATGCACTGTAGTTCACCTTTGGAATTTTTTCACTACACATTGCCGTGTGATACGGTTTTGGAAGATTTTTTTCACGTTTAAAGGACTATTATTGCCTCAAGCATGGCATATCATTCATATATGCTTTTTTATCACTTATCACCTGTTTGATTTATTGCAGTTTGTATGTATAAGATGCTATATTTATAGCGCATGTTTTGTTCACTTATTATTATTATATATTACTGATTATAATAAGTTTTTTTTATTTTGCACACTGCACTTTTGATTGAATATATGCATGGCACTTTGATGCAATTTTTAGGCACATTTATTAGTTTTTTATTTAATTGATCAGCATGTGAACAATATATTTTTTTATGTATAAATAGATCACTTACCATTAAGCACATTATACTTCGAGTGTGATATCCAGTAACACAGTGTATTTAAGTATATAGAATCTATTTAATATTTAGCACATCGCGTTTTGGATGTGGCGTATAGTAGCACAATTTCTGGATATACGGATTGTTTTGGGATTTGAATCACAGGCATTTGGCACCTTTATACTGATAAGGTGAATGCACATATTGGTATATACCTGAGCGCAGCGCATTTTTCTTCATTTATACTTATCGCACGGCTATAAATACGTGACCTGCGTTTGCAGCTGGGTATTTCTATATTTGATTTATTTCTTCAGTAGGGCATAGGGTTATTGTGGCTCGCAAGACTTCTTCTTTGTTTTGGTATAAACTAAACTACGTCATCCTTGCTTGCTGCATCTTGCATAACTTTTTAAGGAGACATTCAGCAACATATATATCCTCTGTTGGGCCTGAGGCCGGACTGGAACAGGATACCACTTTGACAGGCCTAGAAATTGGCCGTATTGGCTTGGCCCGAACAGCACGTCAAGTGCGTGACCGTTATGTCAATTATTTTAATGGTCGGGGGGCCATTGCTACTCAGCAACAGCTGTAATTTTCTTAAAAAAAAAATTTTTTCAAAAATATCTTGTTTTTATTCTTGTTTGCATTTAGTTATGTCTGTCTCTTAGTGCACTTGTAGTAGTGGCAATTGCATTTAGCTTTAGTTAATCAGGCCCACAAAAACAAAACAAAAAAATTTGTCTTCAATAATTTAATGTAAATTTGGGGATACCCCAAAAATTCAAAAAACATTTTTGGCAAAAAACAAACTTCCCAAGGAAATGAAGAACATGATTGATGTTTTTAGGCCAAACGTTATTATATTCGGCCCAAAACATCAATCATGTTCTTCATTTCCTGTTGCATGGAGTCCAGGCGAAGTTGCATGCTGTGAATTTGGTCACGCATTTTATCGATTTGGCCATTCCACAGCATTATCTGGCCAATCAGTCTTTGCGCACTGTGTGTGGTAAAGGGCTCTGCCGCTCGGCCTTCGACAACCAGAAACTCACCTAAAATGAGTGGATAAAAACAAGGTTTACAATATGCACGCCAAAATACATTAACTGAAGCTGGGGTGTCAGTCACTCACTTGGTGGGCTTGAAACCTCGCACACTTCCTCCACCTCTCCTTCCTCCAGGTCGTCAGGTGGGCATGGTCTTGGGCTGGGGCTTGGGGTATCTTCTGCCTCAGGCTGGTGACTTGGGGGGGTCCAGGGATCCTTGGACTGTTGTCTGAGTCTTTTCTCCCCTATGAGAATTGAACAAAAGGTCTATACTTTTAAAACACAGTGATATTTTAGATTTTAAAAAATAAACTTAAATGTTGGTTATGAGTTGTGGCCATTTGCCTTTTTTCATCATAATAAATTTTGAAGACAGGATGAACATTCCCTCTGAACAACAATTATAAACAATGCACATTTTCTGGCAAGTTTCACAGATGCAGACACCTCAATGCTCTCCTATGTGTATTACCCCTCTAAAATTTATTTATGGTCACATAGTACACTATAGTGCTCGTGAGTAGGGATGAGCTTCGTGTTCGAGTCGAACCCATGTTCGACTCGAACATCGGCTGTTCGACCGTCCGTCGAATTGCGAACGATATGGGCCGTTCGCGCCAAATTCGAATTTGGCGCGTCACGGCCCATAATACACTGCGGCATCGCAGTGCATTGCTGGCTGATGATTGGCCAAGCATGCACTATGACCCGCATGCTTGGCCAATCACAGCGCCGTCAGTAGAGAGAGCTGTAATTGGCCAAAGCCAGGGTGGCTTTGGCCAATTATGGCTCAGGGGATTTAGTACACACCCCACACTATATAAGGCCGCCTACACGGCGGCCCTGTGTAGTGTGTGTTCCGGTGTGCTGAGAGATAGAGAGAGAGAGAGAGACAGTGTCATTTGATCTGAGTTAGATAGATTAGGCAGAACAGTCAGTCAGTTAGCTGCACTTACAGTGTATTGTGTATATATATGCATCCCAGGTGTTGCATATATATATATACACTGTATTCAGTTTAGCTAGATCCGTTCCTGTTATCTTCTATCTAGACTATTTACATTTAGTGCAGTGCGTCCTGCTCACAGTGTTCAGCTAGATCCGTTCCTGCTATTTACATTTAGTGCAGTGCGTCCTGCTCACAGTGTTCAGCTAGATCCGTTCCTGCTATTTACATTTAGTGCAGTGCGTCCAGCTCACAGTGTTCAGCTAGATCCGTTCCTGCTATTTACATTTAGTGCAGTGCGTCCTGCTCACAGTGTTCAGCTAGATCCGTTCCTGTTATCTTCTAGACTATTTACATTTAGTGCAGTGCGTCCTGCTCACAGTGTTCAGCTAGATCCGTTCCTGCTATTTACATTTAGTGCAGTGCGTCCTGCTCACAGTGTTCAGCTAGATCCGTTCCTGCTATTTACATTTAGTGCAGTGCGTCCTGCTCACAGTGTTCAGCTAGATCCGTTCCTGCTATTTACATTTAGTGCAGTGCGTCCTGCTCACAGTGTTCAGCTAGATCCGTTCCTGCTATTTACATTTAGTGCAGTGCGTCCTGCTCACAGTGTTCAGCTAGATCCGTTCCTGCTATTTACATTTAGTGCAGTGCGTCCAGCTCACAGTGTTCAGCTAGATCCGTTCCTGCTATTTACATTTAGTGCAGTGCGTCCTGCTCACAGTGTTCAGCTAGATCCGTTCCTGTTATCTTCTAGACTATTTACATTTAGTGCAGTGCGTCCTGCTCACAGTGTTCAGCTAGATCCGTTCCTGCTATTTACATTTAGTGCAGTGCGTCCTGCTCACAGTGTTCAGCTAGATCCGTTCCTGCTATTTACATTTAGTGCAGTGCGTCCTGCTCACAGTGTTCAGCTAGATCCGTTCCTGCTATTTACATTTAGTGCAGTGCGTCCTGCTCACAGTGTTCAGCTAGATCCGTTCCTGCTATTTACATTTAGTGCAGTGCGTCCTGCTCACAGTGTTCAGCTAGATCCGTTCCTGCTATTTACATTTAGTGCAGTGCGTCCTGCTCACAGTGTTCAGCTAGATCCGTTCCTGCTATTTACATTTAGTGCAGTGCGTCCTGCTCACAGTGTTCAGCTAGATCCGTTCCTGCTATTTACATTTAGTGCAGTGCGTCCTGCTCACAGTGTTCAGCTAGATCCGTTCCTGCTATTTACATTTAGTGCAGTGCGTCCTGCTCACAGTGTTCAGCTAGATCCGTTCCTGCTATTTACATTTAGTGCAGTGCGTCCTGCTCACAGTGTTCAGCTAGATCCGTTCCTGCTATTTACATTTAGTGCAGTGCGTCCTGCTCACAGTGTTCAGCTAGATCCGTTCCTGCTATTTACATTTAGTGCAGTGCGTCCTGCTCACAGTGTTCAGCTAGATCCGTTCCTGCTATTTACATTTAGTGCAGTGCGTCCTGCTCACAGTGTTCAGCTAGATCCGTTCCTGCTATTTACATTTAGTGCAGTGCGTCCAGCTCACAGTGTTCAGCTAGATCCATTCCTGCTATTTACATTTAGTGCAGTGCGTCCTGCTCACAGTGTTCAGCTAGATCCGTTCCTGTTATCTTCTAGACTATTTACATTTAGTGCAGTGCGTCCTGCTCACAGTGTTCAGCTAGATCCGTTCCTGTTATCTTCCTACTGACAGGCAGGCTTGTCTGGTTACAGTATATGAAGCTACCTGAAGAAAATTACAGGTGTTCTATTTGATCCTATTAGTACCACAGTCAGGCAGCTAGACTATTTACATTTAGTACAGTGTGTCCTGCTCACAGTGTTCAGCTAGATCCGTTCCTGTTATCTTCCTACTGACAGGCAGGCTTGTCTGGTTACAGTATATAAAGCTACCTGAAGAAAATTACAGGTGTTCTATTTGATCCTATTAGTACCACGGTCAGGCAGCTAGACTATTTACATTTAGTACAGTGCGTCCTGCTCACAGTGTTCAACTAGATCCGTTCCTGTTATCTTCCTACTGACAGGCAGGCTTGTCTGGTTACAGTATATAAAGCTACCTGAAGAAAATTACAGGTGTTCTATTTGATCCTATTAGTACCACGGTCAGGCAGCTAGACTATTTACATTTAGTACAGTGCGTCCTGCTCACAGTGTTCAGCTAGATCCGTTCCTGTTATTTTCCTACTGACAGGCAGGCTTGTCTGGTTACAGTATATAAAGCTACCTGAAGAAAATTACAGGTGTTCTATTTGATCCTATTAGTACCACGGTCAGGCAGCTAGACTATTTACATTTAGTACAGTGCGTCCTGCTCACAGTGTTCAGCTAGATCCGTTCCTGTTATCTTCCTACTGACAGGCAGGCTTGTCTGGTTACAGTATATAAAGCTACCTGAAGAAAATTACAGGTGTTCTATCCCAGCTTAGTGCAGCTACAGGCCATTAGTATGTCTGGAAGGCCAAGAAGGAGAGGCAGACAGTCACAAGCCAATAAGAGAGGGCAAGCAGGCTCTGTGTCTAGGGCTGGTCGTGGAGACGGTGCATCCTCATCAGCACGTGGCCATGGGACACGCTTGGCCTTTTTTTCGGCAGCTGGCCGTGTTGAGCCGCAACATGCGGAAGACTTGGTCGAGTGGATGACCAAGCCGTCCTCATCCTCCTCATCCTCTCTCACCCATGCCCAGGGTGCTTTGTCTGGCAAAGCAGCGGCCTCTTCCCTCAGCTCAATGTCATCAGTGACTCCTTCCCTAGCTCCACCATGTCCTCATGAGGATTCCCTCGAACTGTTTGACCACAGTGTTGGGTACATGCTCCAGGAGGATGCCCAGCGTTTGGAAGGCTCTGATGATGATACTGAGCTCGATGAAGGCAGTAACATGAGCATGGACAGAGGGGGTGCCCAAGAAGGACAGCAATCTGGCAGTCATGCTCCCCCTGCTGCAGCATACTGCCAGGTTTTCTCCAGTGATGAGGAGGGAGGGGATGATGAGGTCACTGACTCAACGTGGGTGCCTGATAGGAGAGAGGAGGAGGAGGAGGAGGAGGAGGCGGCACATCACCAACGAGGCAGGATGCCCTCCAGGGGCCAGCCTAAGGGCAGCACATTGACTGCATCACACCCCAAAGCTCCACATGTGCAGGGCGCTGCAGTCTCTGCGCATTATTCAAAAAGTTCTTTGGTGTGGGCCTTTTTTGAGACGAGTGCATCAGATCGCACCGCTGCTATTTGCAACATATGTCTCAAGCGTATCTCGCGTGGCCAAAACATCTCCCGCTTGGGTACCACATGCTTGACCAGACATATGTTGACCTGCCATGCAGTTAGTTGGCAAGCGTATCTAAAAGACCCACACCAAAGAACAAAGAGGATCTCTCCTTGCTCCTCATCAGCTGAGATTTCCAACCCCACTAGACCTTCAGTCCTCTCTGAGACCTGCAGTGAGAGGAATGAAGGTGTAGAATTAGGTGTGTCACAGCCAAGTACTTGTGGGCAATATGCTTTTGGTACACCGACGTCAGATTGTACCAGGCAAATTTCCCTGCCCCAGCTGCTGCACCGCCGAAAGAAGTTTGCTCCCAGCCATCCACATGCCCAGCGGTTGAATGCTAGCTTGGCAAAATTGCTAGCACTTCAACTGCTGCCTTTTCAGTTGGTAGACTCTGCCCCCTTCCGTGAGTTTGTGGAATGTGCAGTTCCTCAGTGGCAGGTACCCAAACGCCACTTTTTCTCACGGAAGGCGATTCCGGCTCTCTACCGGCATGTGGAAGGCAATGTCCATGCCTCGCTGGACAGGGCGGTCAGCGGTAAGGTGCATATTACCGCTGACTCATGGTCCAGCAGGCATGGACAGGGACGTTACCTAAGTTTCACGGCGCATTGGGTGACTCTGCTGGCAGCTGGGAAGGATGCAGGACAAGGTGCAGTAGTGTTGGAGGTTGTTCCGCCACCACGCCTCCAAAATGCTGATTGTGACACACCTCTCTCCTCCACCCCCTCCTCTTCTTCTTCCTCCATGGCCTCTTCCTCGGAACCAGCGGTGCTCCGTAGGCGTTCAAGGGGCTACGCAAGTACGCAGGCCAAAAGATGCCATGCGGTGCTTGAGCTGGTGTGCTTGGGGGACAGGAGCCACACTGGGGCAGAGGTTCTGTCAGCCCTGCAGGGGCAGGTTCAGAGGTGGTTGACGCCACGCCAACTTAAGGCAGGAATGGTGGTTTGCGACAATGGCACCAACCTCCTCTCTGCCCTCCGACAGGGACAAATGACCCATGTGCCCTGTTTGGCTCACGTCCTTAACTTGGTGGTGCAGCGGTTCTTGGGCAGGTACCCGGGCTTACAGGATGTCCTGAGGCAGGCCAGGAAAGTCTGTGTGCATTTCCGCCGGTCATATAATGCCAGTGCTCGGCTGACGGACCTCCAAAAGGAGTTTAAATTGCCCAAGAACCGCCTAATCTGTGACATGCCCACCAGGTGGAACTCAACGTTGGCCATGCTGCAGCGGCTGCACACGCAGCAGAGGGCCATCAATGAGTACCTGTGCGACTATGGCACCAGGACAGGGTCAGGGGAGCTTGGTTTTTTTTCCCCACGCCAGTGGGCCATGATCAGGGATGCATGCACTGTCCTGTCACCATTCGAGGAGGCCACGAGGATGGTGAGCAGTGACAGTGCATGCATCAGTGACACTGTCCCCCTTGTCCACCTGTTGGAGCCCACGCTGCGTGGAATAATGGACAGGGCACTTGAGGCAGAACAGAGGCAGGAAGGGGAGGACTTCCTTAGCTCTCAAGGCCCCCTTTATCCAGACAGTGTTCCTGCGTGCCCGCCAATCACACAGGAAGAGGACGAGGAGGAGGAGGAGGAGGAGGAGGAGGAGGAGGAAGATTGTGTCAGTATGGAGGTGGAGCCTGGCACTCAGCATCAGCAGCAGTCTTTAAGGGATCAGTCCCAAGGAACACATGGACTTGTACGTGGCTGGGAGGAGGTGGCTGCCGACGTTGTTGTCCTTAGTGACCCAGAGGACTCCGGACCGAATGCCTCAGCAAACCTACGCTGCATGGCCTCCCTGATCCTGCAAAGCCTGCGTAAGGATCCTCGTATTCGTGGTATCAAGGAGAAGGACCAATACTGGCTGGCAACCCTCCTTGATCCACGTTACAAGGGTAAGGTTGCGGACCTTATCTTGCCATCGCAGAGGGAGCAGAGGATGAAACATCTTCGGGAGGCCTTGCAGAAAGGTCTGTGCAACGCGTTCCCAGAGACTGGGAGGTTACAAACTCCTGTTTCTGGACAACGTGTTGCTGAGGCTTCGGTCAGTCAAAGAAGGAGCGGTGGAGAAGGTGGCCGTCTGACCGATGCGTTCAGACAATTTTTTGGTCCGCAGCCCCAAGGTATGATCGGTTCCAGCAACCATCGCCAGCGTCTGTTTTACATGGTGCAAGAATACCTAGGGGCAAGATCAGACTTGGACACCTTTCCCACCGAAAATCCTCTGGGTTACTGGGTCTTGAGGATGGATCACTGGCCAGAGCTTGCACAGTATGCAATTGAGCTACTGGCCTGTCCTGCATCCAGCGTTCTTTCGGAACGCACATTCAGTGCTGCTGGAGGCGTGGTAACTGATCACAGGGTGCGTCTGTCCACCGACTCGGTCGATCGGCTGACCTTCATAAAAATGAATCAGTCTTGAATCACCACCAGCTACCAAGCACCTGATGCTGATGTAACCGAATAATTTTTTTTGAAATCTCAGATCCCTTCAAAGACTGCCTATGCTGATGCTGAGTGACTATCCCTGAGTAATTATCCTCTTCCTCCTCAATCATCACGCTGATAGCTTGTAAGAACATTTTTGGTTCTGGGCGCCACCACCAGTGCCTAAGGCACAATTTTTCAGCCCCTGTTTAACAGGGGCGTGTAATTACAATTTTTGATGTAATACTTTGCAGCAGGGCTCGTTCCTGCATTCCAACTAGAGTGTCTGTGAGGGGTTGCAGTGTTGTGGCACCAGCACCAGTGCCTAAGGCCCAATTTTTCTGCCCCTGTCTAACAGGGGCGTGTAATTACAATTTTTGATGCAATACTTTGCAGCAGGGCTCGTTCCTGCGTTCCAACTAGAGTGTCTGTGAGGGGTTGCAGTGTTGTGGCACCAGCACCAGTGCCTAAGGCCCAATTTTTCTGCCCCTGTCTAACAGGGGCGTGTAATTACAATTTTTGATGCAATACTTTGCAGCAGGGCTCGTTCCTGCGTTCCAACTAGAGTGTCTGTGAGGGGTTGCAGTGTTGTGGCACCAGCACCAGTGCCTAATGCCTAATTTTTCAGCTCCTGTTCAACAGGGGCATGTAATTACAATTCTTGATCTAATATTTCACAGCAGGGCCCTGTGAGGGCTTACAGTGTTGTGGCCACAGCAACACCTAAGGCCCAAATTTCTGCTGAGTATATAGGGCAGGACCCTACTTTCAAACATCTAACTTACAAACGACTCCTACTTGCAAACGGAAGGAGACAACAGGAAGTGAGATGAAATCTACCCCTAGGAAGGGAAATTCTCTCCTGTAAGAGTTAATATGGGAAAACAATTTCTCCTTTCCACTGATGCTTTCCAATCCTTGTTCCACAAAAAAACCCAAATTTTCAAAAAACATTTTTCATTGGGACAAAAAAGTGAGGTGAAATCTTCTGAAGAGGAGGAAAGACAGCAAAACAAATGTCACAGGGGTGATAACCCTTCCCTATGTTTTCCAAAAAGCTTAGAAAAGATTTTTTGGCTGCAGCTAAACACGTTAAAAATGTTCAAAATTACAAACAGATTCTACTTAACAACAAACCTACAGTCCCTGTCTTGTTTGCACCGCCTGTATACTGCTGTTCAGAGTATATATGGCCTGGTGGCCCCACACCTTTCCTTATTTTAATTTGGGTGCGGGGTTCCCCTTAATATCCATACAAGACCCAAAGGGCCTGGTAATGGACTGGGGGGTACCCATGCCATTTGTCTCACTGATTTTCATCCATA
Organism: Lithobates clamitans; assembly: GCA_037952925.1. NCBI lineage: Eukaryota > Metazoa > Chordata > Amphibia > Anura > Ranidae > Lithobates > Lithobates clamitans. The sequence continues at coordinate 896,167 of JBBGZY010000799.1, forward strand.
TTGCCATGACCCGACATGACATTAAACCCGCAAGCAGTTTTAAATGAGATTTTTTCCTTTAAAAATGACATTTGGTGCAGGGACTGTTCTAAACATGGGAAACACGCGTCACTTTACAGGCATACTATAGACACCCCCCAGGTACGATATTTAAAGGAATATTTCACTTTTTTTTTTTTACTTTAAGCATCATTAAAATCACTGCTCCCGAAAAAACGGCCGTTTTTAAAAGTTTTTTTTGCATTGATACATGTCCCCTGGGGTAGGACCCGGGTCCCCAAACCCTTTTTTAGGACAATACCATGCAAATTAGCTTTTAAAATGAGCACTTTTGATTTCGAACGTTCGAGTCCCATAGACGTCAATGGGGTTCTAACGTTCATGCGAACTTTCGGTCCATTCGCGGGTTCTGGTGCGAACCGAACCGGGGGGTGTTCGGCTCATCCCTAGTGGTGGAGATTGGCACCACAACAGGTGAGTGTCTGCGACCACAGGCTCAGCTAAAAGAGATGGATGGTGGCAGATTTTTGAGACCTGTTTTTGTTTTCTTTCTCTCTTTTTAGGTGATCGTGATGTGAGGGATCCAGAACGTTTCACATCAGAAAGTGCCCAGATCCTGATTGGGGAGATCATGGGGTGTAATGTAGAACTGCAAAACATACAGCAAAAAATCAATGATGTTATTAAAAAAAATAACATCATTGATGTTTTGGGGCGAATTTAAAACCCCACAAAATCACTTTTTGTATTGTGGTCCAATCTTTTAAAACTTTTTGCAATGTTTTGAAAAGCCAAATTTGGAGGATGCACACAGTGTGTCAACATGTGCTATCTGCCATCACGGGAGATCAATGGACGCGTTTTGGGGGTGCAACCCCTTCCTCAATTATAAAGTAGCGTTGAGGAAGGGCTTGCTCCCCAAAAACACGTCCCTTGATCCCCCCTGATGGCAGATAGCACATGTTGACATTCGTAAATTGGTGTGCATCTTCCAAATTTGGCTTTTCCTGGGGTGATTTCCCCCCATCTGAACGCTATATCAAACCCAGTTCCTAAATACTGATGTCTGATATAGCCTTCAGGTTTTACCTAATGTGAACTTTATAAGTTCAAGTTTTTTGTCTTTCTTGTTGGTTTTAACCAGGCCTGTTTTATCTGAAATGGACATTTCGATTTTTGATAATGCTACTGCAAAAATTGTTATACAACAAACATGTTGGTTTGTTTTAAAAACCTTTGGTAAATGCACATGTGATTGTGCAGGTATAAAAAAGTTGCTTACTGAAGAATGTGTGGATTATTGTCTCAACACTACAATACAACACTTTTGGGGTGATGTAATTGCTGTTTTCTGCAAAAATGGGTGTTATTTCCTAAGGGCAAATCCTCTTTGCACTACAAGTGCAGTTTCAGTGCAGTTGCAAGTGCACTTGTAGTGAAATGTGTTTTTGCAATTAGGAAATAACAGCCAACAGTGCTTTGTATAAGCTTACACAATCACAACATTTTCTGGACTCAACACATTTCTGTCAGGGTCAGCTAAAACAAACACAAGCAGTAAATGTCCACCAAGAATTTCTCTTTTTTTTATTATAAAAAGGCTTCACATATTGTCTGGCATATTGATAGCCCCCCTACCCGCAAAGAACTCCAGGTAGCGTAACCGGACATCACGGGCACTCATGGAGGGCAAGCCAGGACGGCCACTTTCAAGCACCGTCAGTGTGGTTTGATGTAGGATTCCGGCCTCAGGCCCAACTGAGCCAGCATAGTTGGCCGAATGTTTCCTTAAAAAGTTATGGAGAATACAGCACGCCAGTATAATATGGTTCAGTTTATACTCCGCCATATGGATGGGTGTCAGAAATAGTCGGAACCGGCTGGCCAGGATTCCAAATGTGTTCTCCACCACTCTTCGGGCTCTCGCCAGCCGGTAATTAAAAACTCTCTGTTCTGGGGTGAGGGTCCTCATTGGGAATGGCCGCATCAGGTGGTCCCCCAGCGCAAACGCTTCATCAGCAACGAACACAAATGGGAGTCCTTCCACATTGTCCTCTGGAGCTGGCAAGTCCAAGCTGCCATTCTGGAGACGCCTGTAGAACTCCGTCTGGGCGATGACTCCACCATCGGACATCCGGCCATTCTTTCCCACGTCCACATACAAGAAGTCGTAATTAGCCGACACCACCGCCAACATCACTATACTATTAAACCCCTTGTAATTATAATAGTACGACCCCGAGTTGGGTGGTGGGACGATGTGGACGTGTTTCCCATCAATTGCCCCTCCGCAGTTAGGAAAGTTCCACCGCTCGGCAAAGTGGGAGGCCACAGTCTGCCATTCCTGTGACGTGGAAGGAAACTGTTGAGGAAAAAACAATAAACATTAATATTTTTACTCTGAAACATGGCAAGCAGATTAGACACAAACATTATGGGGCAACCTCCAGATAGCATTTATTAAGGGGGATTTAACAAGGCCAAAGTATAAGGTACACCTATCATATTCCCCCTCCCCCCCTCTCATGGGCCATTTCTAACATTATAGGGGGTGTGTGGAAATCTTGGACAGGTAACCCTCTTCACTTCATTGAGAGATGAATGCCTAAATAATGGGTATTACTTTGAACAGACCCTCCTTAGTTACACTATTGGCAGACCACTGGACAGGTAAGAAGTGTCATAATACAAAGATATAAATACACACTGTACACATTTGAGGACATTTGGACATTCTGCTATTACCTATCAAGATAATAATAGGATACAAAAACTTTAAACAGTACCATTGGAAAGTATACAGGCAGGCCCTTGCACTACATGCTTTGGGGAATTCATCCATAAATCTGACCAGTAAAGAGATGGGTATAGTGTGTATGGGTTTGGCAAAGTCAGCAGATAGATGATTGAGGATAGAGAATTGGGATCAGCTGACTTAGCAGTTGGGGGAGGAAGAGTTACTAAAAATTATTTGGGGACACCACAAAAAAAAAGCCTCTGCCACTCTGCCTGAATTTAAATCAAAAATAACATTTCCAAACATTTTAGGGGGTGTTTGGGGTAAAGCACTACTATGGAGCTGATAAAATACATTGTTAAGTGACTACATGAGGTGAATATAGGGCAGGAGACACCATGCTGGGGAGGTTAGTGAAGGGCAAATATGTATTAAGGACCTAAAATAATAATTACATAAAAATCCAGCATGCATGAGGACAAAGGGGACATTCACAGCATATTACAATCATGGTAATTAGGGAATGAGGAAAGAAATACAAGATATTAGCAAACAATAAATACAATAAAATGTGATATACAAGGATAAAAATCTTACCTTCATATACTCCTTCTGCAGGACCTGGATGATGGCAGAACAGGTCTCTGGGATAATGATCCCCAGAGCCTGGGGGGAGATGCCTGTCAAGAACTTGCGGTCCTGCAGGCTTCTTCACCAAATACCGCAGGGTAGCGACCAACCTCTGCTCCGGAGTGATGGCTTACCTCATGCAGGTATCCTGCCTGCTGATATAGGGGGTCAGCGAAGCCAACAAACGGTGAAACACGGGGTCCGTCATCTGGAGAAAGTTCCTGAAATCATCAGGATTATTCTCACGGATCTCACGGAGCAAAGGCATATGAGAGAACTGGTCACGCTGAAGCAACCAATTCTTGGTCAATGAACTCCTCCCCACCCTGTTCATGGACTGGACTTGTGTCAAGGTCAGGACCCCAACACCAAGCCCCCGCACAGCACGAACTCTACGAGGAGTACGCATACGAAACATGGCTAGAAAATGGTCGGCTGCTCAGAACGAAGTAACAGAACGCACTGAAGAACAGCAAGGCCTGTGAAGAGCGACCTGAAAAACAGTAACGAACGAACAAGAATACAATGACTACCTAAAGGCGGAACTTGCTTGCATGCACTGAAGAGCAGATACAAACCCACAAGCACAAACTGAACGGCAGAAAACGATATGAAAGCCACGAGTCTGAAAAAGCGCGAATCGTCTCTCACCAAACTTTTACTAACACGAGATTAGCAAAAGGAGCCCAAAGGGTGCCGCACTTGGTTCTGAACCGGCCTTTTCTAGTCTCGTCATACGTGGTGTACATGACCGCGTGGTTGGCGATCGGAAATTCCGACAACTTTGTGCGACCGTGTGTAGACAAAAAAAGTTTGAGCCAACATCCGTCGGAAAAAATCCTAGGATTTTGTTGTCGGAATGTCCGAACAAAGTCCGACCGTGTGTACGCCCTATTAGTGTTTTGGATCACCTTAGGGATGTTGTTCATTATATTGTAACTCTCCGTATTGTACTCTGATCACTGACTCTGGATCTGTTTGTTTGATCTGGCTTATGACCCTGCTTATAATGTATCTTTAAAAAAAGAATAAAAAAAAACATCTGGAACCTCTTGAAGCATTACTAAGAATAATGGAGTTGACTCTACTGGACTTCGTAACAGTTTTGTTTGTACAACACAAAAGGTCTTTAGTCATTTTAATATTAAACTTTTATATTTTAATGGTAGTAACATTTCTTAAAAAAGCTAAATCTGATGCCCTAGTTTTTTCTTATTTTAGAAATATTCTTTCTAAAAGGCCTAGCAACTGAAGGCACTTAGTAAGAAACTATAAATTATGCATTTGATGTATGTAAACTTGCAAACAAACCATATAAATCAGAAACCATAACACATTTAATGTATTCTCTAAAAGCCACAAAGACACCCTGCATATACTCCATATACTGTAATTTTGCAAAGCAAAATCCTTTCATTATTTTCTGTCTTTCCTAATTACATTTGTCGCCCAAATATGCATGATATAAAGTAGTTGTTCTTTTAAGAAATTGTTCAACAGTCTCCAAAAATAATTGGAGTGGTAAAACTAATCCAGAATAGGAATATTAAATCAGTAATACAATAAATGGTAATGAACTTGTATAATATAACTGAGTTTCAGCCTTATAAATTATAAACCTGTGGTACAATGTAAGGCCAATTTAGCAAATATATTCTTACTGAAAAAAATATATATGCAAAGAGAAATACAGGGGCTGCTTTCTAAACATACTTGTTGATTGTCATGTTAATCCACTGCTTTAATATTTTTTAAAAGCATGAAAAATCAGAGTGCAATGCCTGGCGGACAAGATGGGTGAACTAGAGACACTTTTGTACGAGGAGGATTTGGATTTTGTGGGAATTTCAGAGAACTGGTTCAACAGCTCTCATGATTGGCTGGCAACCATTCAGTGGAATACCCTTTATACCCTTTATCGCAAGGATAGAGAGAGTAAAAAAGGGGGAGGGATATGTATATATATCAAGAATAATGTACAAGTGAATGTGAAAGATGACATCACTAAGGGAGCTAGGGAGGAGGTGGAATCCTTATAGGTAGAGCTCCAAAGGGAAGAAGTTAAGGGGAAAATAATACTGGGAGTATGCAATAGGCCCCCCAACCTGAGGGAGGAAGGGGAGACAAATCTCCTATCACAATTTGGATTAGCAGCAAGGATGGGAAGTGTTATCATAATGGGGGATTTTAACTATCAAGACATAGACTGGGCGGAGGGAACCGCGCATTCATCTAAGGCTCGTCAGTTACTAAATGTCTTGCAGGACAATTTTATGGGTCAGATGGTAGACGCACCAACCAGGGGCGTAACTACCACCATAGCGACCCATGCGGGTGCTATGGGGCCCGCAGCCAAGTGGGGCCCAGTGAGGATGAGAGCACCGCCAGCACAGTCTCCCAGCCAGGGGAAGAGAGAGGAGAGGAAGAGGCAAGCTGTGACCTGTGCCCAGTGCAGCGTGACCTGTGCCCAATACAGCGTTGCCTGTGCCCAATGCAGCCTGGTCTGCCTGTGCCCCATACAGCCTCATCTGTGCAGAGGAAGAGGCAAGCCACCCAGATCAGCAGAGAGCTGAATTGCCTGATGTAATAGCTTTCATTAGAACTTCCAGTGTTCCTGGGGCTCACGTCACGTAGCTCCACCTCTTGGCCCGGCGCCTTTGATAGACAGAACGCCAATCCAATGCGGGACGTGTGATGTCATCAAAGGCGTCAGGCCAAGAGGTGGGGCTATGTGACGATGAGCCCCGGGAAGACGGGAAATTCAAATGAAAGCTATTACAGCGGGCAATCCTGCTCTCTGCTGATCCGGGTGGCTTGCCTCTTCCTCTGCACAGGTGTGGCTGTATGGGGCACAGGCAGACCAGGCTGTATTGGGCATAGGTCACGCTGTATGGGGCACAGGTCACGCTGTATGGGGCACAGGTCACGCTGCATTGGGCACAGGTCACGCTGCATGGGGCACAGGTCACGCTGTATGGGGCACAGGTCACGCTGTATGGGGCACAGGTCACACTGCATTGGGCACAGGTCACGCTGCATTGGGCACAGGTCACGCTGCATTGGGCACAGGTCATGCTGCATTGGACACAGGTCACGCTGCATTGGGCACAGGTCACGCTGCATTGGGCACAGGTCACGCTGTATGGGGCACAGGTCATGCTGTATGGGGCACAGGTCATGCTGTATGGGGCACAGGTCACGCTGTATGTGGCACAGGTCACATTGTATGGGACAAAGGTCACGCTGCATTGGGCACAGGTCACGCTGCATTGGGCACAGGTCACGCTGCATGGGGCACAGGTCACACTGTATGGGGCACAGGTCACGCTGTATGGGGCACAGGTCACACTGCATTGGGCACAGGTCACGCTGCATTGGGCACAGGTCACGCTGTATGGGGCACAGGTCATGCTGTATGGGGCACAGGTCACGCTGCATTGGGCACAGGTCACACTGCATTGGGCACAGGTCACACTGCATTGGGCACAGGTCATGCTGTATGGGGCACAGTTCACGCTGCATTGTGCACAGGTCATGCTATATGTGGCACAGGTCACGCTGCATTGACACTAGGGCAGCTGTGGGGGGGGGGCTGTTTGCAGGGGGGACCCATACAACATTTTGCTATGGGGCCCTGCTATTTCTAGTTACTCCCCTGGAACCAACTAGAAATAAAGATCCAGTTACTGGATCTACTGATTACCAACAATACAGACCTGATCACGGATGTGAAAATACGGGGCAATTTAGGTAACAGCGATCACAGGTCAATTAGCTTAAGTATAAGTTACACAAATAGGAAACATAAGGGGAATATAAAGACACTGAATTTCAAAAGAGCCAACTTCCCTAAATTACAAACCTTGCTAGAAGGCATAAATTGGGATACAATCTTAGGCACAAAGAACTCTTAGGCACAAAGAACACAGAGGATAAATAGATTTGCTTTTATTACCCATTGGGTAATACATTTTAAAGTGTGAACAAAAGGCCTAGATGGCTTAACTCCAATGTAAAAATGCATATAAAAGCAAAGGAGAAGGCCTTCGAAAAATACAAGGTTGAGGAATCCTCATCAGCATTCAGACTTTATAAAGAATGCAACAAGAAATGTAAGGGTGCAATAAGGACTGCTAAGATAGAACATGGAAGACACATAGTGAAGGAGAGCAAAAAAAATCCCAAGAAATTATTTAAGTATGTAAACAGTAAAAAAAGGGAGGACAGACCATATTGGCCCCATAAAGAATGAGGAAGGACATCTAGTTATAAAGGATGGGGAGATGGTGATGGTATTGAATTTATTCTTTTCCTCAGTCTTCATGAGGGAATCTGGGGGCTTCAGTAACCAAAGCTGCAGTGTTTATCCTCATGACACATCACAGGAAGCAACTCCATGGTTAACAGAGGATAGAATTAAAATTAGACTTAGGAAACTTAACATTAATAAATCACTGGTGCCAGATGGCTTGCACCCGAGGGTACTTAGGGAACTCAGTCAAGTAATTGCCAGACCATTGTTCCTAATTTTTACTAACAGTCTACTGACTGGAATGGTACCAGCTGATTGGAGAAAAGCCAATGTAGCACCAATATTTAAAAAGGGCCCAACATACATCCCTGGGAATTACAGACCAGTTACCCTAACATCAATAGTAGGGATGAGCCGAAGCCAGCCCCTGGTTCGGTTCGCATCCAGAACATGCGAACAGGCAAAAAATTTGTTCGAACATGCGAACACCGTTAAAGTCTATGGGACACGAACATGAATAATCAAAAGTGCTCATTTTGAAGGAAAGAAATCAGGAGATAGGGTCTTCTCCAGCCCCTCCCACTTCACATTGCTCACCAGTCAGCAGACCTCTAGTCTCTGCCCCCCAGCCATGCCGTGAACTGAATGGGCAGCTGTGAAGAGGCTGAGTGGGCGGCCATGGGCTCCAGGGACAGCCCTGCTGGGCGGCCACAAAAAGGCTGGGAGAGCGGTGTGGGCTTCAGGAACAGCCAAGGATTTGGTGACCCCTGGCAAATCATCATTCAACCCCCAGGTTGAGAACCACTGCACTAAAGGAAATAAATAAATGCATGCATTAAATAAGTAGTGGTCCAGGCATGAGATACTGAAGGAATGTAAAACTATAATAGCCAATTTGGAGTAGTCTCTAGCTTTTTGGATCAGTAGTCAACAGCAATGCATTTTCTCCTGTCATATTGCTAGATTTTCAGAGACTATTTTTGTGTATATACAAGCTTATACATAATTTGCTGCATAAATCTCCCAATCACTCCAAACATAATACAATGTACAGTATCTCACAAAAGTAAATACACCCCTCACATTTTTGTAAATATTTTATTATATCTTTTCATGTGACAACACTGAAGAAATGACACTTTGCTACAATGTAAAGTAGTGAGTGTACAGCTTGTATAACAGTGTAAATTTGCTGTCCGCTCAAAATAACTCAACACACAGCCATTTATGTCTAAACCGCTGGCAACAAAAGTGAGTACACCCCTAAGTGTAAATATTCAAATCAGGTCCAAAGTGTACATAATTTGTGTGACAACCATTATTTTCCAGCACTGCCTTAACCCTCTTGGGCATGGAGTTCACCAAAGCTTCACAGGTTGCCACTAAATGTCCTGACGACATCACAGAGCTTGTGGATGTTAGAGACCTTGCGCTCCTCCACCATCTGTTTGAGGATGCCCCATAGATGCTTAATATTTAGGTATGGAGACATGCTTAGCCAGTCCATCACCTTTACCCTTAGCTTCTTTAGCAAGGGCAGTGATTGTCTTGGTGGTGTGTTTGGGGTCATTATCATGTTGGAATACTGCCCTGCAGCCCTGCCTCCGAAGGGAGGGGACCATACTCTTCTTCAGTATGTCACAGTACATGTTGGCATTCATGGTTCCCCCAATGAACTGAGCTCCCCAGTGATGGCAGCACTCATGCAGCCCCAGACCATGACACTCCCACCACCATGCTTGACTGTAGGCAAGACACACTTGTCTTTGTACTCCTCATCTGGTTGCTGCCACAAACGCTTGAAACCATCTGAACCGAATAAGTTTATCTTAGTTTTATCAGACCACAGGACATGGTTCCAGTAATCCATGCCCTTAGTCTGCTTGCTGTCAGCAAACTTTTTGCAGGCTTTCTTGTGCTTTATCTTTACAAGCTTCCTTCTAGGAAGACAGCCATGCAGATCAATTTGATGCAATGTGTGGTGTATGGTATGAGCACTGACAGGCTGACCCCCCACCCCTTTGAACTCTGTAGTAATGCTGGCAGGACTCATACCTCTATTTCTCAAAGACAACCTCTGGATATGACACTGAGCACATGCAATCAACTTCTTTGGTCGACCATGGCGAGGCCTGTTCTGAGTGGAACCTGCCCTGTTGTATGGTCTTGGCCTCCGTGCTGCAGCTCAGTTTCAAGGTCTTGGCAATCGTTTTATAGCCTAGGTCAGGACTCAAAATTTCAAGTCCTGAGCTACTAGCCAGGCCTCAAGGGTTACTCACCACCAGTTGCCCCACCCAACCCCTACCCTGCACCGCCCCCAATTCCACCCCTAAACACACCCTCATAAATTATCTCATGAAATGACACTTAAATGTTTTATGCAGAATTAAGTTATAAAAATAAATATTAACTGCAACTTGATCCGTGCCCAAAAATGCAGCCTGCCTGTGTCCACCAATGCAGCCTGTGCCCGCCAGTGCAGCCTGTGTCCACCAGTGCAGCCTGTGTCCCCAGTGCAGCCTGTGTCCCCAATGCAGCCTGTGTCACCAATGCAGCCTGTGTCCCCAGTGCAGCCTGTGTTGATCAGAGCATCGGGAACATAACAGCTTTCATTTCACCTGTGTCACCAATGCAGCCTGTGTCCCCAGTGCAGCCTGTGTCCCCAATGTAGCCTGTGTCCCCAGTGCAAACTGTGTCACCAATGCAGCCTGTGTCCCCAATGTAGCCTGTGTCCCCAGGGCAACCTGTGTCACCAATGCAGCCTGCATCGCCAGTGCAGCCTGTGTACCCAAAGCAGCCTGTGTCACCAAAGCAGCCTGTGTTCCCAATGCAGCCTGTGTCCACCAGTGCAGTCTGTGTCTCCAATGCAGCCTGTGTCCCCAATGCAGCCTGTGTCCCCAATGCAGTCTGTGTCCCCAACGCAGCCTGTGTCCCCAACGCAGCCTGTATCACCAATGCAGCCTGTGTCCCCAGTGCAGCCTATGTCACCAGTGCAGTCTGTGTCCCCAATGTAGCCTGTGTCACCAAAGCAGCCTGTGTCACCAAAGCAGCCTGTGTTCCCAATGCAGCCTGTGTCCACCAGTGCAGTCTGTGTCTCCAATGCAGCCTGTGTCCCCAATGCAGCCTGTGTCCCCAATGCAGTCTGTGTCCCCAACCAGCCTGTGTCCCCAACGCAGCCTGTGTCACCAATGCAGCCTGTGTCCCCAGTGCAGCCTATGTCACCAGTGCAGCCTGTGTCCCCAATGCAGCCTGTGTCCCCAGTGCAGCCTGTGTCCCCAGTGCAGCCTATGTCACCAGTGCAGCCTGTGTCCCCAATGTAGCCTGTGTCTCCAGTGCAACCTGTGTCACCAATGCAGCCTGTGTCCCTAGTGAAGCCTGTGTCCCTAGTGAAGCCTGTGTCCCCAGTGCAGCCTGTGTCCCCAGTGCAGCCTGTGTCCCCAAAGCAGCCTATGTCCCCAGTGCAGCCTTTGTCCCTAATGCAGCTTGTGTCACTAAAGCAACTTATCTCTGCAGGGGAAGAGAAAGGAGAGCCGCCAATGCTGCCTGGTTGATCAGAGCATCGGGAACATAACAGCTTTCATTTCACCTGTGTCACCAATGCAGCCTGTGTCCCTAGTGCAGCCTGTATCACCTGTGCAGCCTATGTAGCCTGTGTCCTCAATGTAGCCTGTATCCCCAGTGTAACCTGTGTCACAATGCAGCCTGTGTCCCCAAAGCAGCCTATGTCCCAAGTGCAGCCTGTGTCCCTAATGCAGCCTGTGTCACTAATGCAACTTATCTGTGCAGGGGAAGAGAAAGGAGAGCTGCCAATGCCGCCTTGTTGATCAGAGCATCGGGAACATAACAGCTTTAATTTCACCTGTGTCACCAATGCAGCCTGTGTCCCCAGTGCAGCCTGTGTCCCCAGTGCAGCCTGTGTCCCCAATGTAGCCTGTGTCCCCAGTGCAACCTGTGTCACCAATGCAGCCTGTGTCCCCAATGTAGCCTGTGTCTCCAATGCAGCCTGTATCCCCAGTGCAGCCTGTGTCTCTAATGCAGCCTGTGTCCCCAGTGCAACCTGTGTCTCCAATGCAGCCTGTGTCCCCAGTGCAGCCTGTGTTGATCAGAGCATCGGGAACTTAACAGCTTTCATTTCACCTGTGTCACCAATGCAGCCTGTGTCCCCAGTGCAGCCTGTGTCCCCAATGTAGCCTGTGTCCCCAGTGCAACCTGTGTCACCAATGCAGCCTGTGTCCCCAATGTAGCCTGTGTCCCCAGGGCAACCTGTGTCACCAATGCAGCCTGTGTCGACAGTGCAGCCTATGTACCCAATGCAGCCTGTGTCCCCAGTGCAGTCTGTGTCCCCAATGCAGCCTGTGTCACCAAAGCAGCTTGTGTTCCCAATGCAGCCTGTGTCCCCAATGTAGCCTGTGTCCACCAGTGCAGTCTGTGTCCCCAATGCAGCCTGTGTCTCCAATGCAGCCTGTGTCTCCAACGCAGCCTGTGTCCCCAATGCAGCCTGTGTTCCCAGTGCAGCCTGTGTCCCCAGTGCAGCCTGTGTACCCAATGCAGCCTGTGTCCCCAGTGCAGTCTGTGTCCCCAATGCAGCCTGTGTCACCAAAGCAGCCTGTGTTCCCAATGCAGCCTGTGTCCCCAATGTAGCCTGTGTCCACCAGTGCAGCCTGTGTCCCCAATGCAGCCTGTGTCACCTATGCAGCCTGTGTCCCCAGTGCAGCCTGTGTCCCCAATGCAGCCTGTGTCACCAATGCAGCCTGTGTCCCCAGTGCAGCCTGTGTCCCCAGTGCAGCCTGTGTCACCAATGCAGCCTGTGTCACCAATGCAGCCTGTGTCCCCAGTGCAGCCTGTGTCCCCAGTGCAGCCTGTGTCACCAATACAGCCTCTGTCCCCAGTGCAGCCTGTGTCCCCAGTGCAGCCTGTGTTACCAGTGCAGCCTGTGTCCCCAGTGCAGCCTATGTCACCAGTGCAGCCTCTGTCCCCAGTGCAGCCTGTGTCCCCAATGCAGCCTGTGTCACCAATGCAGCCTGTGTCACCAATGCAGCCTGTGCCCCCAGTGCAGCCTGTGTTGATCAGAGCATCGGGAACATAACAGCTTTCATTTCACCTGTGTCACCAATGCAGCCTGTGTCCCCAGTGCAGCCTGTGTCCCCAATGTAGCCTGTGTCCCCAGTGCAACCTGTGTCACCAATGCAGCCTGTGTCCCCAATGTAGCCTGTGTCCCCAGGGCAACCTGTGTCACCAATGCAGCCTGCATCCCCAGTGCAGCCTGTGTACCCAATGCAGCCTGTGTCCCCAGTGCAGTCTGTGTACCCAATGCAGCCTGTGTCACCAAAGCAGCCTGTGTTCCCAATGCAGCCTGTGTCCCCAATGTAGCCTGTGTCCACCAGTGCAGTCTGTGTCTCCAATGCAGCCTGTGTCCCCAATGTAGCCTGTGTCCCCAGTGCAACCTGTGTCACCAATGCAGCCTGTGTCCCCAATGTAGCCTGTGTCCCCAATGCAGCCTGTATCCCCAGTGCAGCCTGTGTCTCTAATGCAGCCTGTGTCCCCAGTGCAACCTGTGTCTCCAATGCAGCCTGTGTCCCCAGTGCAGCCTGTGTCCCCAGTGCAGCCTGTGTTGATCAGAGCATCGGGAACATAACAGCTTTCATTTCACCTGTGTCACCAATGCAGCCTGTGTCCCCAGTGCAGCCTGTGTCCCCAATGTAGCCTGTGTCCCCAGTGCAACCTGTGTCACCAATGCAGCCTGTGTCCCCAATGTAGCCTGTGTCCCCAGGGCAACCTGTGTCACCAATGCAGCCTTTGTCCCCAGTGCAGCCTGTGTACCCAATGCAGCCTGTGTCCCCAGTGCAGTCTGTGTCCCCAATGCAGCCTGTGTCACCAAAGTAGCCTGTGTTCCCAATGCAGCCTGTGTCCCCAATGTAGCCTGTGTCCCCCAATGCAGTCTGTGTCCCCAATGCAGCCTGTGTCCCCAATGCAGTCTGTGTCACCAACGCAGCCTGTGTCCCCAATGCAGCCTGTGTCCCCAGTGCAGCCTGTGTCCCCAGTGCAGCCTGTGTACCCAATGCAGCCTGTGTCCCCAGTGCAGTCTGTGTCCCCAATGCAGCCTGTGTCACCAAAGCAGCCTGTGTTCCCAATGCAGCCTGTGTCCCCAATGTAGCCTGTGTCCACCAGTGCAGCCTGTGTCCCCAATGCAGCCTGTGTCACCTATGCAGCCTGTGTCCCCAGTGCAGCCTGTGTCCCCAATGCAGCCTGTGTCACTAATGCAGCCTGTGTCCCCAGTGCAGCCTGTGTCCCCAGTGCAGCCTGTGTCACCAATGCAGCCTGTGTCCCCAGTGCAGCCTGTGTCCCCAGTGCAGCCTGTGTCACCAATACAGCCTGTGTCCCCAGTGCAGCCTGTGTCCCCAGTGCAGCCTGTGTTACCAATGCAGCCTTTGTCCCCAGTGCAGCCTGTGTCCCCAGTGCAGCCTGTGTCCCCAGTGCAGCCTGTGTCACCAATGCAGCCTGTTTCTCCAGTGCAGCCTGTGTCCCCAATGTAGCCTGTGTCCCCAGTGCAACCTGTGTCACCAATGCAGCCTGTGTCCCCAGTGCAGCCTATGTCACCAGTGCAGCCTGTGTCCCCAGTGCAGCCTGTGTCCCCAATGCAGCCCGTGTCACCAATGCAGCCTGTGTCCCCAGTGCAGCCTGTGTTGATCAGAGCATCGGGAACATAACAGCTTTCATTTCACCTGTGTCACCAATGCAGCCTGTGTCCCCAGTGCAGCCTGTGTCCCCAATGTAGCCTGTGTCCCCAGTGCAAACTGTGTCACCAATGCAGCCTGTGTCCCCAATGTAGCCTGTGTCCCCAGGGCAACCTGTGTCACCAATGCAGCCTGCATCCCCAGTGCAGCCTGTGTACCCAATGCAGCCTGTGTCCCCAGTGCAGTCTGTGTCCCCAATGCAGCCTGTGTCACCAAAGCAGCCTGTGTCACCAAAGCAGCCTGTGTTCCCAATGCAGCCTGTGTCCACCAGTGCAGCCTGAGTCCCCAACGCAGCCTGTATCACCAATGCAGCCTGTGTCCCCAGTGCAGCCTATGTCACCAGTGCAGTCTGTGTCCCCAATGCAGCCTGTGTCACCAAAGCAGCCTGTGTCACCAAAGCAGCCTGTGTTCCCAATGCAGCCTGTGTCCACCAGTGCAGTCTGTGTCTCCAATGCAGCCTGTGTCCCCAATGCAGCCTGTGTCCCCAATGCAGTCTGTGTCCCCAACGCAGCCTGTGTCCCCAACGCAGCCTGTTTCACCAATGCAGCCTGTGTCCCCAGTGCAGCCTATGTCACCAGTGCAGCCTGTGTCCCCAATGCAGCCTGTGTCCCCAGTGCAGCCTGTGTCCCCAGTGCAGCCTATGTCACCAGTGCAGCCTGTGTCCCCAATGTAGCCTGTGTCTCCAGTGCAACCTGTGTCACCAATGCAGCCTGTGTCCCTAGTGAAGCCTGTGTCCCTAGTGAAGCCTGTTTCCCCAGTGCAGCCTATGTCCCCAGTGCAGCCTGTGTCCCCAAAGCAGCCTATGTCCCCAGTTCAGCCTTTGTCCCTAATGCAGCTTGTGTCACTAAAGCAACTTATCTCTGCAGGGGAAGAGAAAGGAGAGCCGCCAATGCCGCCTGGTTGATCAGAGCATCAGGAACATAACAGCTTTCATTTCACCTGTGTCACCAATGCAGCCTGTGTCCCTAGTGCAGCCTGTATCACCTGTGCAGCCTATGTAGCCTGTGTCCTCAATGTAGCCTGTATCCCCAGTGTAACCTGTGTCACAATGCAGCCTGTGTCCCCAAAGCAGCCTATGTCCCAAGTGCAGCCTGTGTCCCTAATGCAGCCTGTGTCACTAATGCAACTTATCTGTGCAGGGGAAGAGAAAGGAGAGCTGCCAATGCCGCCTTGTTGATCAGAGCATCGGGAACATAACAGCTTTAATTTCACCTGTGTCACCAATGCAGCCTGTGTCCCCAGTGCAGCCTGTGTCCCCAGTGCAGCCTGTGTCCCCAGTGCAGCCTGTGTCCCCAATGTAGCCTGTGTCCCCAGTGCAACCTGTGTCACCAATGCAGCCTGAGTCCCCGATGTAGCCTGTGTCTCCAATGCAGCCTGTATCCCCAGTGCAGCCTGTGTCTCTAATGCAGCCTGTGTCCCCAGTGCAACCTGTGTCTCCAATGCAGCCTGTGTCCCCAGTGCAGCCTGTGTCCCCAGTGCAGCCTGTGTTGATCAGAGCATCGGGAACATAACAGCTTTCATTTAACCTGTGTCACCAATGCAGCCTGTGTCCCCAGTGCAGCCTGTGTCCCCAATGTAGCCTGTGTCCCCAGTGCAACCTGTGTCACCAATGCAGCCTGTGTCCCCAATGTAGCCTGTGTCCCCAGGGCAACCTGTGTCACCAATTCAGCCTGTGTCCCCAGGGCAACCTGTGTCACCAATGCAGCCTGTGTCCCTAGTGCAGCCTGTATCACCTGTGCAGCCTATGTAGCCTGTGTCCTCAATGTAGCCTGTATCCCCAGTGTAACCTGTGTCACAATGCAGCCTGTGTCCCCAAAGCAGCCTATGTCCCAAGTGCAGCCTGTGTCCCTAATGCAGCCTGTGTCACTAATGCAACTTATCTGTGCAGGGGAAGAGAAAGGAGAGCTGCCAATGCCGCCTTGTTGATCAGAGCATCGGGAACATAACAGCTTTAATTTCACCTGTGTCACCAATGCAGCCTGTGTCCCCAGTGCAGCCTGTGTCCCCAGTGCAGCCTGTGTCCCCAGTGCAGCCTGTGTCCCCAATGTAGCCTGTGTCCCCAGTGCAACCTGTGTCACCAATGCAGCCTGAGTCCCCGATGTAGCCTGTGTCTCCAATGCAGCCTGTATCCCCAGTGCAGCCTGTGTCTCTAATGCAGCCTGTGTCCCCAGTGCAACCTGTGTCTCCAATGCAGCCTGTGTCCCCAGTGCAGCCTGTGTCCCCAGTGCAGCCTGTGTTGATCAGAGCATCGGGAACATAACAGCTTTCATTTAACCTGTGTCACCAATGCAGCCTGTGTCCTCAGTGCAGCCTGTGTCCCCAATGTAGCCTGTGTCCCCAGTGCAACCTGTGTCACCAATGCAGCCTGTGTCCCCAATGTAGCCTGTGTCCCCAGGGCAACCTGTGTCACCAATTCAGCCTGTGTCCCCAGGGCAACCTGTGTCACCAATGCAGCCTGTGTCCCCAGTGCAGCCTGTGTACCCAATGCAGCCTGTGTCCCCAGTGCAGTCTTTGTCCCCAATGCAGCCTGTGTCACCAAAGCAGCCTGTGTCCCCAATGTAGCCTCTGTCCACCAGTGCAGTCTGTGTCCCCAATGCAGCCTGTGTCTCCAATGCAGCCTGTGTCCCCAATGCAGTCTGTGTCACCAACGCAGCCTGTGTCCCCAATGCAGCCTGTGTCCCCAGTGCAGCCTGTGTCCCCAGTGCAGCCTGTGTACCCAATGCAGCCTGTGTCCCCAGTGCAGTCTGTGTCCCCAATGCAGCCTGTGTCACCAAAGCAGCCTGTGTTCCCAATGCAGCCTGTGTCCCCAATGTAGCCTGTGTCCACCAGTGCAGCCTGTGTCTCCAATGCAGCCTGTGTCACCTATGCAGCCTGTGTCCCCAGTGCAGCCTGTGTCCCCAATGCAGCCTGTGTCCCCAGTGCAGCCTGTGTCACCAGTGCAGCCTGTGTCACCAATGCAGCCTGTGTCACCAATGCAGCCTGTGTCCCCAGTGCAGCCTGTGTCCCCAGTGCAGCCTGTGTCCCCAATACAGCCTGTGTCCCCAGTGCAGCCTGTGTTACCAATGCAGCCTGTGTCCCCGATGTAGCCTGTGTCTCCAATGCAGCCTGTATCCCCAGTGCAGCCTGTGTCTCTAATGCAGCCTGTGTCCCCAGTGCAACCTGTGTCTCCAATGCAGCCTGTGTCCCCAGTGCAGCCTGTGTCCCCAGTGCAGCCTGTGTTGATCAGAGCATCGGGAACATAACAGCTTTCATTTAACCTGTGTCACCAATGCAGCCTGTGTCCCCAGTGCAGCCTGTGTCCCCAATGTAGCCTGTGTCCCCAGTGCAACCTGTGTCACCAATGCAGCCTGTGTCCCCAATGTAGCCTGTGTCCCCAGGGCAACCTGTGTCACCAATTCAGCCTGTGTCCCCAGGGCAACCTGTGTCACCAATGCAGCCTGTGTCCCCAGTGCAGCCTGTGTACCCAATGCAGCCTGTGTCCCCAGTGCAGTCTTTGTCCCCAATGCAGCCTGTGTCACCAAAGCAGCCTGTGTTCCCAATGCAGCCTGTGTCCCCAATGTAGCCTCTGTCCACCAGTGCAGTCTGTGTCCCCAATGCAGCCTGTGTCTCCAATGCAGCCTGTGTCCCCAATGCAGTCTGTGTCACCAACGCAGCCTGTGTCCCCAATGCAGCCTGTGTCCCCAGTGCAGCCTGTGTCCCCAGTGCAGCCTGTGTACCCAATGCAGCCTGTGTCCCCAGTGCAGTCTGTGTCCCCAATGCAGCCTGTGTCACCAAAGCAGCCTGTGTTCCCAATGCAGCCTGTGTCCCCAATGTAGCCTGTGTCCACCAGTGCAGCCTGTGTCTCCAATGCAGCCTGTGTCACCTATGCAGCCTGTGTCCCCAGTGCAGCCTGTGTCCCCAATGCAGCCTGTGTCCCCAGTGCAGCCTGTGTCACCAGTGCAGCCTGTGTCACCAATGCAGCCTGTGTCACCAATGCAGCCTGTGTCCCCAGTGCAGCCTGTGTCCCCAGTGCAGCCTGTGTCCCCAATACAGCCTGTGTCCCCAGTGCAGCCTGTGTTACCAATGCAGCCTGTGTCCCCGATGTAGCCTGTGTCTCCAATGCAGCCTGTATCCCCAGTGCAGCCTGTGTCTCTAATGCAGCCTGTGTCCCCAGTGCAACCTGTGTCTCCAATGCAGCCTGTGTCCCCAGTGCAGCCTGTGTCCCCAGTGCAGCCTGTGTTGATCAGAGCATCGGGAACATAACAGCTTTCATTTAACCTGTGTCACCAATGCAGCCTGTGTCCCCAGTGCAGCCTGTGTCCCCAATGTAGCCTGTGTCCCCAGTGCAACCTGTGTCACCAATGCAGCCTGTGTCCCCAATGTAGCCTGTGTCCCCAGGGCAACCTGTGTCACCAATTCAGCCTGTGTCCCCAGGGCAACCTGTGTCACCAATGCAGCCTGTGTCCCCAGTGCAGCCTGTGTACCCAATGCAGCCTGTGTCCCCAGTGCAGTCTTTGTCCCCAATGCAGCCTGTGTCACCAAAGCAGCCTGTGTTCCCAATGCAGCCTGTGTCCCCAATGTAGCCTCTGTCCACCAGTGCAGTCTGTGTCCCCAATGCAGCCTGTGTCTCCAATGCAGCCTGTGTCCCCAATGCAGTCTGTGTCACCAACGCAGCCTGTGTCCCCAATGCAGCCTGTGTCCCCAGTGCAGCCTGTGTCCCCAGTGCAGCCTGTGTACCCAATGCAGCCTGTGTCCCCAGTGCAGTCTGTGTCCCCAATGCAGCCTGTGTCACCAAAGCAGCCTGTGTTCCCAATGCAGCCTGTGTCCCCAATGTAGCCTGTGTCCACCAGTGCAGCCTGTGTCTCCAATGCAGCCTGTGTCACCTATGCAGCCTGTGTCCCCAGTGCAGCCTGTGTCCCCAATGCAGCCTGTGTCCCCAGTGCAGCCTGTGTCACCAGTGCAGCCTGTGTCACCAATGCAGCCTGTGTCACCAATGCAGCCTGTGTCCCCAGTGCAGCCTGTGTCCCCAGTGCAGCCTGTGTCCCCAATACAGCCTTTGTCCCCAGTGCAGCCTGTGTTACCAATGCAGCCTGTGTCCCCAGTGCAGCCTGTGTCCCCAGTGCAGCCTGTGTCCCCAGTGCAGCCTGTGTCACCTCTGAAGATATAAAAAAGGAAAATCTGTCACAATCAAATACTATTTGTAGAGCATCCATTACATCTTATTACCTATTCCTATAAGTTAATTCCTTATAGTAGATTTGTGACCTTATTTGCGGGTGTGTAAAATGCCCGGCCGCCCCTGTAACACACTCGCATACTTATTTACATTCTATTATTATCTATTATTATCTATTATCGTCAGAGTATTGCTACAGGCATAATCTGCACTATTTGTATAAGTATCCACCACCTCCTATTATCCTTCTGTAGTTTTTTTTTTTTTTATCCCCTTACAACAGATGCCTGGCCGCCCCTGTAACACAGGTGTATAGCTCCCCAGCTGCCCTTGTAACATGGCTACATATTTATTTATTATTTATTCATTGTTAATTCAACATTAGAGTTACGACCTTATTTGCATGTGTACAAACGCCCGGCTGCCTTTGTAACACGTGCACATAGATGCCTGGCTGCCCCGGTAACACATGTGTATATACGCCTGGCCGCCCTTGTAACACGGCTGTAGATTTATTCATTGTCAACTCAACATTAGACTTACGACCCTATTTGCATGTGTACAAACGCCCGGCCGCCTTTATAACACATTCATATAGACACCCGGCCGACCATGTAACACACCTGTATATTAATTCAATCTCAACCTTATGTTTGTATATTTATTTATTTATTATTGTTAATTTAATCACTGACATCTGTGCCCTGTACCCCTGCTTCAAATTCCTTCAGGACTTCATTGTATATAGCACTGACGTTAATAATCCATTTTGCGAGTGCACGGTCGTCTTGGCCGTCCTCATAATACATCTGTCACTTCCCTTATTATTGTGTATTTAGTATCTGCCCACACTCCTCCCCTTGCTCCTCCCCCTCACCATTTATAAGCCAGCTTGAGGAGTGTGGGCGTAGGTCTGACGAAGGAGCCGCACATGCTCCGAAACGCGTTACCGCCCCCTTCTCTCCACTGACACCATCAGCCTTGTGTGTCCCGCAGTGAATACAGGCTTCCCTGCTGCCTCCTCTTTTCAACACGCATGAGAACGCATTACAGCTGCTGGACGGCTCTACACTGCTCTCTACCACCGTGCTGAGGATGGACACATGCCACAGATGAGGACTCCTGATTTTATCATGTCTTTTAACACTCAACAATCTTGTAAGTGCTTTTAACCCTTTGTGCACTCTATTAAATTTTACATACTGCACTTAGAGGCGCCTTTCTTTTCCTTTTTTATATCTTCAGAGTTGCTTCTCCTCTAACCAAAGTGCTGCCAGAAGTGCCAGTTCATCACTATCATCCCTCTGACCAGCTACCCACCTCCACCAGAGCGCCCTTATCACCTCTCTGTTTCAGCCTGTGTCACCAATGCAGCCTGTTTCTCCAGTGCAGCCTGTGTCCCCAATGTAGCCTGTTTCCCCAGTGCAACCTGTGTCCCCAGTGCAACCTGTGTCACCAATGCAGCCTGTGTCCCCAGTGCAGCATATGTCAACAGTGCAGCCTCTGTCCCCAGTGCAGCCTGTGTCCCCAATGCAGCCTGTGTCACCAATGCAGCCTGTGTCACCAATGCAGCCTGTGTCCCCAGTGCAGCGTGTGTTGATCAGAGCATCGGGAACATAACAGCTTTCATTTCACCTGTGTCACCAATGCAGCCTGTGTCCCCAGTGCAGCCTGTGTCCCCAATGTAGCCTGTGTCCCCAGTGCAACCTGTGTCACCAATGCAGCCTGTGTCCCCAATGTAGCCTGTGTCCCCAGGGCAACCTGTGTCACCAATGCAGCCTGCATCCCCAGTGCAGCCTGTGTACCCAATGCAGCCTGTGTCCCCAGTGCAGTCTGTGTCCCCAATGCAGCCTGTGTCACCAAAGCAGCCTGTGTTCCCAATGCAGCCTGTGTCCCCAATGTAGCCTGTGTCAACCAGTGCAGCCTGTGTCCCCCAATGCAGCCTGTGTCACCTATGCAGCCTGTGTCCCCAGTGCAGCCTGTGTCCCCAATGCAGCCTGTGTCACTAATGCAGCCTGTGTCCCCAGTGCAGCCTGTGTCCCCAGTGCAGCCTGTGTCCCCAATGCAGCCTGTGTCCCCAGTGCAGCCTGTGTCCCCACTGCAGCCTGTGTCACCAATACAGCCTGTGTCCCCAGTGCAGCCTGTGTCCCCAGTGCAGCCTGTGTCCCCAGTGCATCCTGTGTCCCCAGTGCATCCTGTGTCCCCAGTGCATCCTGTGTCCCCAGTGCAGCCTGTGTCCCCAGTGCAGCCTGTGTCACCAATGCAGCCTGTTTCTCCAGTGCAGCCTGTGTCCCCAATGTAGCCTGTGTCCCCAGTGCAACCTGTGTCACCAATGCAGCCTGTGTCCCCAGTGCAGCCTATGTCACCAGTGCAGCTTGTGTCCCCAGTGCAGCCTGTGTCACCAATGCAGCCTGTGTCACCAATGCAGCCTGTCTCCCCAGTGCAGCCTGTGTTGATCAGAGCATCGGGAACATAACAGCTTTCATTTCACCTGTGTCCCCAGTGCAGCCTGTGTCCCCAGTGCAGCCTGTGTCCCCAATGTAGCCTGTGTCCCCAGTGCAACCTGTGTCACCAATGCAGCCTGTGTCCCCAATGTAGCCTGTGTCCCCAGGGCAACCTGTGTCACCAATGCAGCCTGCATCCCCAGTGCAGCCTATGTACCCAATGCAGCCTGTGTCCCCAGTGCAGTCTGTGTCCCCAATGCAGCCTGTGTCACCAAAGCAGCCTGTGTTCCCAATGCAGCCTGTGTCCCCAATGTAGCCTGTGTCCACCAGTGCAGTCTGTGTCTCCAATGCAGCCTGTGTCCCCAATGCAGCCTGTGTCCCCAATGCAGCCTGTGTCACCAATGCAGCCTGTGTCACCAATGCAGCCTGTGTCACCAATGCAGCCTGTGTCCCCAGTGCAGCCTATGTCACCAGTGCAGCCTGTGTCCCCAGTGCAGCCTGTGTCCCCAATGTAGCCTGTGTCTCCAGTGCAACCTGTGTCACCAATGCAGCCTGTGTCCCTAGTGAATCCTGTGTCCCTAGTGAAGCCTGTGTCCCCAGTGCAGCCTGTGTCCCCAATGCAGCCTGTGTCCCCAAAGCAGCCTATGTCCCCAGTGCAGCCTTTGTCCCTAATGTAGCTTGTGTCACTAAAGCAACTTATCTGTGCAGGGGAAGAGAAAGGCGAGCCGCCAATGCCGCCTGGTTGATCAGAGCATCGGGAACATAACAGCTTTCATTTCACCTGTGTCACCAATGCAGCCTGTGTCCCTAGTGCAGCCTGTATCACCAGTGCAGCCTGTGTCCCCAATGTAGCCTGTGTCCTCAATGTAGCCTGTGTCCCCAGTGTAACCTGTGTCACAATGCAGCCTGTGTCCCCAAAGCTGCCTCTATCCCCAGTGCAGCATGTGTCCCTAATGCAGCCTGTGTCACTAATGCAACTTATCTGTGCAGGGAAAGAGAAAGGAGAGCTGCCAATGCCGCCTTGTTGATCAGAGCATCGGGAACATAACAGCTTTAATTTCACCTGTGTCTTCAATGCAGCCTATGTCCCCCGTGCAGCCTGTGTCCCCAGTGCAGCCTGTGTCCCCAATGTAGCCTGAGTCCCCAGTGCAACCTGTGTCACCAATACAGCCTGTGTCCCCAATGTAGCCTGTGTCCCCAGTGCAACCTGTGTCACCAATGCAGCCTGTGTCCCCAGTGCAGCCTGTGTCCCCAATGCAGCCTGTATCCCCAGTG
Organism: Lithobates clamitans; assembly: GCA_037952925.1. Classification (NCBI taxonomy): domain Eukaryota; kingdom Metazoa; phylum Chordata; class Amphibia; order Anura; family Ranidae; genus Lithobates; species Lithobates clamitans. Next base: position 919,394 of record JBBGZY010000799.1, read on the forward strand.
CAGCCTGTGTCTCTAATGCAGCCTGTGTCCCCAGTGCAACCTGTGTCTCCAATGCAGCCTGTGTCCACAGTGCAGCCTGTGTCCCCAGTGCAGCCTGTGTTGATCAGAGCATCGGGAACATAAAAGCTTTCATTTCACCTGTTTCACCAATGCAGCCGGTGTCCCCAGTGCAGCCTGTGTCCCCAATGTAGCCTGTGTCCCCAGTGCAACCTGTGTCACCAATGCACCCTGTGTCCCCAATGTAGCCTGTGTCCCCAGGGCAACCTGTGTCACCAATGCAGCCTGTGTCCCCAGTGCAGCCTGTGTACCCAATGCAGCCTGTGTCCCCAGTGCAGTCTGTGTCCCCAATGCAGCCTGTGTCACCAAAGCAGCCTGTGTCACCAAAGCAGCCTGTGTTCCCAATGCAGCCTGTGTCCCCAATGTAGCCTGTGTCCACCAATGCAGCCTGTTTCCCCAATGCAGCCTGTTTCCCCAATGCAGCCTGTATCCCCAATGCAGTCTGTGTCACCAACGCAGCCTGTATCCCCAATGCAGCCTGTGTCCCCAATGCAGCCTGTGTCCCCAATGCAGCCTGTGTCCCCAGTGCAGCCTGTGTCCCCAGTGCAGCCTGTGTCACCAGTGCAGCCTGTGTCCCCAGTGCAGCCTGTGTCCCCAATGCAGCCTGTGTCCCCAGTGAAGCCTGTGTTACCAATGCAGCCTGTGTCCCCAGTGCAGCCTGTGTCCCCAGTGTAGCCTGTGTCCCTAGTGCAGCCTGTGTCCCCAGTGCAGCCTGTGTCCCCAGTGCAACCTGTGTCTCCAATGCATCCTGTGTCCCCAGTGCAGCCTGTGTCTCTAATGCAGCCTGTGTCCCCAGTGCAACCTGTGTCTCTAATGCAGCCTGTGTCCCCAGTGCAGCCTGTGTTGATCAGAGCATCGGGAACATAACAGCTTTCATTTCACCTGTGTCACCAATGCAGCCTGTGTCCCCAGTGCAGCCTGTGTCCCCAATGTAGCCTGTGTCCCCAGTGCAACCTGTGTCACCAATGCAGCCTGTGTCCCCAATGTAGCCTGTATCCCCAGGGCAACCTGTGTCACCAATGCAGCCTGCGTCCCCAGTGCAGACTGTGTACCCAATGCAGCCTGTGTCCCCAATGCAGCCTGTTTCACCAATGCAGCCTATGTCCCTAGTGAAGCCTGTGTCCCCAGTGCAGCCTGTGTCCCCAGTGCAGCCTGTGTCCCCAGTGCAACCTGTGTCTCCAATGCAGCCTGTGTCCCCAGTGCAGCCTGTGTCTCTAATGCAGCCTGTGTCCCCAGTGCAGCCTGTGTCCCCAGTGCAGCCTGTGTCCCCAGTGCAGTCTGTGTCCCCAATGCAGCCTGTGTCACCAAAGCAGCCTGTGTTCCCAATGCAGCCTGTGTCCCCAATGTAGCCTGTGTCCACCAGTGCAGTCTGTGTCCCCAATGCAGCCTGTGTCCCCAATGCAGCCTGTATCCCCAATGCAGTCTGTGTCCCCAATGCAGCCTGTGTCCCCAATGCAGCCTGTGTCACCAATGCAGCCTCTGTCCCTAGTGAAGCCTGTGTCACCAATGCAGCCTGTGTCCCCAGTGCAGCCTGTGTCCCCAGTGCAACCTGTGTCTCCAATGCAGCCTGTGTCCCCAGTGCAGTCTGTGTCCCCAATGCAGCCTGTGTCACCAATGCAGCCTGTGTCACCAATGCAGCCTGTGTCCCCAGTGCAGCCTATGTCACCAGTGCAGCCTGTGTCCCCAGTGCAGCCTGTGTCCCCAGTGCAACCTGTGTCTCCAATGCAGCCTGTGTCCCCAGTGCAGTCTGTGTCCCCAATGCAGTCTGTGTCTCCAATGCAGCCTGTGTCCCCAATGCAGCCTGTGTCCCCAATGCAGACTGTGTCCCCAATGCAGCCTGTGTCACCAACGCAGCCTGTGTCACCAACGCAGCCTGTGTCCCCAGTGCAGCCTGTGTCCCCAGTGCAGCCTGTGTCCCCAGTGCAGCCTGTGTTCCCAGTGCAGCCTATGTCACCAGTGCAGCCTGTGTCCCCAGTGCAGCCTGTGTCCCCAATGCAACCTGTGTCACCAATGCAGCCTATGTCCCTAGTGAAGCCTGTGTCACCAATGCAGCCTGTGTCCCCAGTGCAACCTGTGTCTCCAATGCAGCCTGTGTCCCCAGTGCAGCCCATGTCTCTAATGCAGCCTGTGTCCCCAGTGCAGCCTGTGTCCCCAAAGCAGCCTATGTCCCCAGTGCAGCCTTTGTCCCTAATGCAGCTTGTGTCACTAAAGCAACTTATCTGTGCAGGGGAAGAGAAAGGAGAGCCGCCAATGCCGCCTGGTTGATCAGAGCATCGGAAACATAACAGCTTTCATTTCACCTGTGTCACCAATGCAGCCTGTGTCCCTAGTGCAGCCTGTATCACCTGTGCAGGTTTAGTAGAAAGTGGGTGGAAGGCGCGTGATCAGACGCTTACATCAAGAAATGTATGGTTTATTTATGTAAAAGAATACAGACATATAGTCATATAGATATAAAATCATACAAATACTACAAAATATTAAAAAAAAAAGGAAAAACAGGTAACAAAATAAGTACTAGGAAGTTAAAATTGGGGTGTGCCCATATTGAGGCAGGTATTTAAGAAACGCTGACGCGTTTCGAGGAAAACCTCTTCATCAGAGCCAGGAGAACTGGAGCACAGTCTGTATGGGCCGGTAGGCCGACATGTGTACATGGGGAGAGGTGGTGTTGCTAGTAGGAGGATGTGTCCTGTGATGGACAATTGATTATTCCAAGTTCCATACCCAGGTGTTCTATGGATGTAAATAGATTGTATTTTCTTTTTGCGGTGCTGTTAGGCTATCAGATGTGCCTGTCTCAGGAGAAGTGTGTAGACAGAGCTGCAAACTGTAAAGATCCTTTGGAGTGGAGAGCCGTGTAATCCTGGCAGCAGAAGGGGGGGGAGGAGGAGGGAGGAGGTGTCCTTGAGGCAGCTGATGCCTGGATAGAAAGCGTCTTGCTGCCTAGGGATAGGAAAGGTTTTACCAATGCAGCCTGTGTCCCCAATGCAGCCTGTGTCACCAATGCAGCCTGTGTCCCCAGTGCAGCCTGTGTTGATCAGAGCATCGGGAACATAACAGCTTTCATTTCACCTGTGTCACCAATGCAGCCTGTGTCCCCAGTGCAGTCTGTGTCCCCAATGTAGCCTGTGTCCCAAGTGCAACCTGTGTCACCAATGCAGCCTGTGTCCCCAATGTAGCCTGTGTCCCCAGGACAACCTGTGTCACCAATGCAGCCTGCATCCATAGTGCAGCCTGTGTACCCAATGCAGCCTGTGTCCCCAGTGCGGCCTGTGTCCCCAGTGCAGCCTGTGTCACCAATGCAGCCTGTGTTCCCAATGCAGCCTGTGTCCCCAATGTAGCCTGTGTCCCCAGTGCAACCTGTGTCACCAATGCAGCCTGTGTCCCCAGTGCAGCCTATGTCACCAGTGCAGCCTGTGTCCCCAGTGCAGCCTGTGTCCCCAGTGCAGCCTGTGTCACCAATGCAGCCTGTGTTCCCAATGCAGCCTGTGTCCCCAACGTAGCCTGTGTCCCCAGTGCAACCTGTGTCACCAATGCAGCCTGTGTCCCCAGTGCAGCCTATGTCACCAGTGCAGCCTGTGTCCCCAGTGCAGCCTGTGTCCCCAATGCAGCCTGTGTCACCAATGCAGCCTGAGTCCCCAGTGCAGCCTGTGTTGATCAGAGCATCAGGAACATAACAGCTTTCATTTCACCTGTGTCACCAATGCAGCCTGTGTCCCCAGTGCAGCCTGTGTCCCCAATGTAGCCTGTGTCCCCAGTGCAACCTGTGTCACCAATGCAGCCTGTGTCCCCAATGTAGCCTGTGTCCCCAGGGCAACCTGTGTCACCAATGCAGCCTGCATCCCCAGTGCAGCCTGTGTACCCAATGCAGCCTGTGTCCCCAGTGCAGTCTGTGTCCCCAACGCAGCCTGTGTCACCAAAGCAGCCTGTGTTCCCAATGCAGCCTGTGTCCCCAATGTAGCCTGTGTCCACCAGTGCAGTCTGTGTCTCCAATGCAGCCTGTGTCCCCAATGCAGCCTGTGTCCCCAATGCAGCCTGTGTCCCCAATGCAGTCTGTGTCCCCAATGCAGCCTGTGTCACCAATGCAGCCTGTGTCCCCAGTGCAGCCTGTGTCCCCAATGCAGCCTGTGTCCCCAGTACAGCCTGTGTCCCCAGTGCAGCCTATGTCACCAGTGCAGCCTATGTCACCAGTGCAGCCTGTGTCCCTAGTGAAGCCTGTGTCCCTAGTGAAGCCTGTGTCCCCAGTGCAACCTGTGTCACCAATGCAGCCTGTGTCCCCAATGTAGCCTGTGTCCCCAGGGCAACCTGTGTCACCAATGCAGCCTGCATCCCCAATGCAGCCTGTGTACCCAATGCAGCCTGTGTCCCCAGTGCAGTCTGTGTCCCCAACGCAGCCTGTGTCACCAAAGCAGCCTGTGTTCCCAATGCAGCCTGTGTCCCCAATGTAGCCTGTGTCCACCAGTGCAGTCTGTGTCTCCAATGCAGCCTGTGTCCCCAATGCAGCCTGTGTCCCCAATGCAGCCTGTGTCCCCAATGCAGCCTGTGTCCCCAATGCAGTCTGTGTCCCCAATGCAGCCTGTGTCCCCAATGCAGCCTGTGTCACCAATGCAGCCTGTGTCACCAATGCAGCCTGTGTCCCCAGTGCAGCCTGTGTCCCCAATGCAGCCTGTGTCCCCAGTGCAGCCTATGTCACCAGTGCAGCCTATGTCACCAGTGTAGCCTGTGTCCCTAGTGAAGCCTGTGTCCCTAGTGAAGCCTGTGTCCCCAGTGCAGCCTGTGTCCCCAATGCAGCCTGTGTCCCCAAAGCAGCCTATGTCCCCAGTGCAGCCTTTGTCCCTAATGCAGCTTGTGTCACTAAAGCAACTTATCTGTGCAGGGGAAGAGAAAGGAGAGCCGCCAATGCCGCCTGGGTGATCAGAGCATCGGGAACATAACAGCTTTCATTTCACCTGTGTCACCAATGCAGCCTGTGTCCCTAGTGCAGCCTATATCACCAGTGCAGCCTGTGTCCCCAATGTAGCCTGTGTCCTCAATGTAGCCTGTGTCCCCAGTGTAACCTGTGTCACAATGCAGCCTGTGTCCCCAAAGCAGCCTATGTCCCCAGTGCAGCCTGTGTCCCTAATGCAGCCTGTGTCACTAATGCAACTTATCTGTGCAGGGGAAGAGAAAGGAGAGCTGCCAATGCCGCCTTGTTGATCAGAGCATCGGGAACATAACAGCTTTAATTTCACCTGTGTCTTCAATGCAGCCTGTGTCCCCCGTGCAGCCTGTGTCCCCAGAGCAGCCTGTGTCCCCAATGTAGCCTGTGTCCCCAGTGCAACCTGTGTCACCAATACAGCCTGTGTCCCCAGTGCAACCTGTGTCCCCAGTGCAGCCTGTGTTCCCAGTGCAGCCTGTGTCCCCAGTGCAGCCTGTGTCCCCAATACAGCCTGTATCCCCAGTGCAGACTGTGTCTCAAATGCAGCCTGTGTCCCCAGTGCAACCTGTGTCCCAATGCAGCCTGTGTCCCCAGTGCAGCCTGTGTTGATCAGAGCATCGGAAACATAACAGCTTTCATTTCACCTGTGTCACCAATGCAGCCTGTGTCCCCAGTGCAGCCTGTGTCCCCAGTGCAGCCTGTGTCCCCAATGTAGCCTGTGTCCCCAATGTAGCCTGTGTCCCCAGTGCAACCTGTGTCACCAATGCAGCCTGTGTCTCCAATGTAGCCTGTGTCTCCAATGTAGCCTGTGTCCCCGTGTCCCCAGGACAACCTGTGTCCCCAGTGCAGCCTGTGTACCCAATGCAGCCTGTGTCCCCAGTGCAGTCTGTGTCCCCAATGCAGCCTGTGTCACCAAAGCAGCCTGTGTTCCCAATGCAGCCTGTGTCTCCAATGTAGCCTGTGTCCACCAGTGCAGTCTGTGTCCCCAATGCAGCCTGTGTCCCCAATGCAGCCTCTATCCCCAATGCAGTCTGTGTCAATAACGCAGCCTGTATCCCCAATGCAGTCTGTGTCCCCAGTGCAGCCTGTGTCCCCAGTGCAGCCTGTGTCCCCAGTGCAGCCTGTGTCCCCAGTGCAGCCTATGTCACCAGTGCAGCCTGTGTCCCCAATGCAGCCTGTGTCACCAATGCAGCCTGTGTCCCTAGTGAAGCCTGTGTCACCAATGCAGCCTGTGTCCCCAGTGCAGCCTGTGTCCCCAGTGCAACCTGTTTCTCCAATGCAGCCTGTGTCCCCAGTGCAGCCTGTGTCTCTAATGCAGCCTGTGTCCCCAGTGCAACCTGTGTCTCTAATGCAGCCTGTGTCCCCAGTGCAGCCTGTGTTGATCAGAGCATCGGGAACATAACAGGTTTCATTTCACCTGTGTCACCAATGCAGCCTGTGTCCCCAGTGCAGCCTGTGTCCCCAATGTAGCCTGTGTCCACAGTGCAACCTGTGTCACCAATGCAGCCTGTGTCCCCAATGTAGCCTGTATCCCCAGGGCAACCTGTGTCACCAATGCAGCCTGCGTCCCCAGTGCAGACTGTGTACCCAATGCAGCCTGTGTCCCCAGTGCAGTCTGTGTCCCCAATGCAGCCTATGTCACCAAAGCAGCCTGTGTTCCCAATGCAGCCTGTGTCCCCAATGTAGCCTGTGTTCACCAGTGCAGTCTGTGTCCCCAATGCAGCCTGTGTCCCCAATGCAGCCTGTGTCCCCAATGCAGCCTGTGTCCCCAATGCAGTCTGTGTCACCAACGCAGCCTGTGTCCCCAATGCAGCCTGTGTCCCCAGTGCAGCCTGTGTCCCCAGTGCAGCCTATGTCACCAGTGCAGTCTGTGTCCCCAGTGCAGCCTGTGTCCCCAATGCACCCTGTGTCCCCAGTGCAGCCTGTGTCCCCAGTGCAGCCTGTGTCCCCAGTGCAGCCTGTGTCCCCAGTGCAGCCTATGTCACCAGTGCAGCCTGTGTCCCCAGTGCAGCCTGTGTCTCCAATGCAGCCTGTGTCTCCAATGCAGCCTGTGTCTCCAATGCAGCCTGTGTCCCCAGTGCAGCCTCTGTCCCCAGTGCAGCCCGTGTCACCAATGCAGCCTGTGTCCCCAGTGCAGCCTGTGTTGATCAGAGCATCGGGAACATAACAGCTTTCATTTCACCTGTGTCACCAATGCAGCCTGTGTCCCCAGTGCAGCCTGTGTCCCCAATGTAGCCTGTGTCCCCAGTGCAACCTGTGTCACCAATGCAGCCTGTGTCCCCAATGTAGCCTGTGTCCCCAGGGCAACCTGTGTCACCAATGCAGCCTGCATCCCCAGTGCAGCCTGTGTACCCAATGCAGCCTGTGTCCCCAGTGCAGTCTGTGTCCCCAATGCAGCCTGTGTCACCAAAGCAGCCTGTGTTCCCAATGCAGCCTGTGTCCCCAATGTAGCCTGTGTCCACCAGTGCAGTCTGTGTCTCCAATGCAGCCTGTGTCCCCAATGCAGCCTGTGTCCCCAATGCAGCCTGTGTCCCCAGTGCAGCCTGTGTCCCCAATGTTGCCTTTGTCTCCAGTGGAACCTGTGTCACCAATGCAGCCTGTGTCCCTAGTGAAGAATGTGTCCCTAGTGAAGCATGTGTCCCCAGTGCAGCCTGTGTCCCCAATGCAGCCTGTGTCCCCAAAGCAGCCTATGTCCCCAGTGCAGCCTTTGTCCCTAATGCAGCTTGTGTCACTAAAGCAACTTATCTGTGCAGGGGAAGAGAAAGGAGAGCCGCCAATGCCGCCTGGTTGATCAGAGCATCGGGAACATAACAGCTTTCATTTCACCTGTGTCACCAATGCAGCCTGTGTCCCTAGTGCAGCCTATATCACCAGTGCAGCCTGTGTCCCCAATGTAGCCTGTGTCCTCAATGTAGCCTGTGTCCCAAGTGTAACCTGTGTCACAATGCAGCCTGTGTCCCCAAAGCAGCCTATGTCCCCAGTGCAGCCTGTGTCCCTAATGCAGCCTGTGTCACTAATGCAACTTATCTGTGCAGGGGAAGAGAAAGGAGAGCTGCCAATGCCGCCTTGTTGATCAGAGCATCGGGAACATAACAGCTTTAATTTCACCTGTGTCCTCAATGTAGCCTGTGTCCCCAGTGCAACCTGTGTCACCAATACAGCCTGTGTCCCCAATGTAGCCTGTGTCCCCAGTGCAACCTGTGTCACCAATGCAGCATGTGTCCCCAGTGCAGCCTGTGTCCCCAATGCAGCCTGTATCCCCAGTGCAGCCTGTGTCTCTAATGCAGCCTGTGTCCCCAGTGCAACCTGTGTCTCCAATGCAGCCTGTGTCCCCAGTGCAGCCTGTGTCCCCAGTGCAGCCTGTGTTGATCAGAGCATCGGGAACATAACAGCTTTCATTTCACCTGTGTCACCAATGCAGCCTGTGTCCCCAGTGCAGCCTGTGTCCCCAATGTAGCCTGTGTCCCCAGTGCAACCTCTGTCACCAATGCAGCCTGTGTCCCCAATGTAGCCTGTGTCCCCAGGGCAACCTGTGTCACCAATGCAGCCTGTGTCCCCAGTGCAGCCTGTGTACCCTATGCAGCCTGTGTCCCCAGTGCAGTCTGTGTCCCCAATGCAGCCTGTGTCACCAAAGCAGCCTGTGTTCCCAATGCAGCCTGTGTCCCCAATGTAGCCTGTGTCCACCAGTGCAGTCTGTGTACCCAATGCAGCCTGTGTCCCCAATGCAGCCTGTATCCCCAATGCAGTCTGTGTCACCAACGCAGCCTGTATCCCCAATGCAGTCTGTGTCCCCAGTGCAGCCTGTGTCCCCAGTGCAGCCTATGTCACCAGTGCAGCCTGTGTCCCCAGTGCAGCCTGTGTCCCCAATGCAGCCTGTGTCACCAATGCAGCCTGTGTCCCTAGTGAAGCCTGTGTCACCAATGCAGCCTGTGTCCCCAGTGCAGCCTGTGTCCCCAGTGCAACCTGTGTCTCCAATGCAGCCTGTGTCCCCAGTGCAGCCTGTGTCTCTAATGCAGCCTGTGTCCCCAGTGCAACCTGTGTCTCTAATGCAGCCTGTGTCCCCAGTGCAGCCTGTGTTGATCAGAGCATCGGGAACATAACAACTTTCATTTCACCTGTGTCACCAATGCAGCCTGTGTCCCCAGTGCAGCCTGTGTCCCTAATGTAGCCTGTGTCCCCAGTGCAACCTGTGTCACCAATGCAGCCTGTGTCCCCAATGTAGCCTGTATCCCCAGGGCAACCTGTGTCACCAAAGCAGCCTGTGTTCCCAATGCAGCCTGTGTCCCCAATGTAGCCTGTGTCCACCAGTGCAGTCTGTGTCTCCAATGCAGCCTGTGTCCCCAATGCAGCCTGTGTCACCAATGCAGTCTGTGTCCCCAATGCAGTCTGTGTCCCCAATGCAGTCTGTGTCCCCAATGCAGCCTGTGTCCCCAATGCAGCCTGTGTCCCCAGTGCAGCCTGTGTCCCCAGTGCAGCCTATGTCACCAGTGCAGCCTGTGTCCCCAGTGCAGCCTGTGTCCCCAGTGCAGCCTGTGTCCCCAGTGCAGCCTGTGTCACCAGTGCAGCCTGTGTCCCCAGTGCAGCCTGTGTCCCCAATGTTGCCTTTGTCTCCAGTGGAACCTGTGTCACCAATGCAGCCTGTGTCCCTAGTGAAGAATGTGTCCCTAGTGAAGCATGTGTCCCCAGTGCAGCCTGTTTCCCCAATGCAGCCTGTGTCCCCAAAGCAGCCTATGTCCCCAGTGCAGCCTTTGTCCCTAATGTAGCTTGTGTCACTAAAGCAACTTATCTGTGCAGGGGAAGAGAAAGGCGAGCCGCCAATGCCGCCTGGTTGATCAGAGCATCGGGAACATAACAGCTTTCATTTCACCTGTGTCACCAATGCAGCCTGTGTCCCTAGTGCAGCCTGTATCACCAGTGCAGCCTGTGTCCCCAATGTAGCCTGTGTCCTCAATGTAGCCTGTGTCCCCAGTGTAACCTGTGTCACAATGCAGCCTGTGTCCCCAAAGCTGCCTCTATCCCCAGTGCAGCATGTGTCCCTAATGCAGCCTGTGTCACTAATGCAACTTATCTGTGCAGGGAAAGAGAAAGGAGAGCTGCCAATGCCGCCTTGTTGATCAGAGCATCGGGAACATAACAGCTTCAATTTCACCTGTGTCTTCAATGCAGCCTATGTCCCCCGTGCAGCCTGTGTCCCCAGTGCAGCCTGTGTCCCCAATGTAGCCTGAGTCCCCAGTGCAACCTGTGTCACCAATACAGCCTGTGTCCCCAATGTAGCCTGTGTCCCCAGTGCAACCTGTGTCACCAATGCAGCCTGTGTCCCCAGTGCAGCCTGTGTCCCCAATGCAGCCTGTATCCCCAGTGCAGCCTGTGTCTCTAATGCAGCCTGTGTCCCCAGTGCAACCTGTGTCTCCAATGCAGCCTGTGTCCACAGTGCAGCCTGTGTCCCCAGTGCAGCCTGTGTTGATCAGAGCATCGGGAACATAAAAGCTTTCATTTCACCTGTTTCACCAATGCAGCCGGTGTCCCCAGTGCAGCCTGTGTCCCCAATGTAGCCTGTGTCCCCAGTGCAACCTGTGTCACCAATGCACCCTGTGTCCCCAATGTAGCCTGTGTCCCCAGGGCAACCTGTGTCACCAATGCAGCCTGTGTCCCCAGTGCAGCCTGTGTACCCAATGCAGCCTGTGTCCCCAGTGCAGTCTGTGTCCCCAATGCAGCCTGTGTCACCAAAGCAGCCTGTGTCACCAAAGCAGCCTGTGTTCCCAATGCAGCCTGTGTCCCCAATGTAGCCTGTGTCCACCAGTGCAGTCTGTGTCCCCAATGCAGCCTGTTTCCCCAATGCAGCCTGTATCCCCAATGCAGTCTGTGTCACCAACGCAGCCTGTATCCCCAATGCAGCCTGTGTCCCCAATGCAGCCTGTGTCCCCAATGCAGCCTGTGTCCCCAGTGCAGCCTGTGTCCCCAGTGCAGCCTGTGTCCCCAGTGCAGCCTGTGTCACCAGTGCAGCCTGTGTCACCAGTGCAGCCTGTGTCACCAGTGAAGCCTGTGTTACCAATGCAGCCTGTGTCCCCAGTGCAGCCTGTGTCCCCAGTGCAGCCTGTGTCCCCAGTGCAGCCTGTGTCCCCAGTGCAGCCTGTGTCCCCAGTGCAGCCTGTGTCCCCAGTGCAACCTGTGTCTCCAATGCATCCTGTGTCCCCAGTGCAGCCTGTGTCTCTAATGCAGCCTGTGTCCCCAGTGCAACCTGTGTCTCTAATGCAGCCTGTGTCCCCAGTGCAGCCTGTGTTGATCAGAGCATCGGGAACATAACAGCTTTCATTTCACCTGTGTCACCAATGCAGCCTGTGTCCCCAGTGCAGCCTGTGTCCCCAATGTAGCCTGTGTCCCCAGTGCAACCTGTGTCACCAATGCAGCCTGTGTCCCCAATGTAGCCTGTATCCCCAGGGCAACCTGTGTCACCAATGCAGCCTGCGTCCCCAGTGCAGACTGTGTACCCAATGCAGCCTGTGTCCCCAATGCAGCCTGTTTCACCAATGCAGCCTATGTCCCTAGTGAAGCCTGTGTCACCAATGCAGCCTGTGTCCCCAGTGCAGCCTGTGTCCCCAGTGCAACCTGTGTCTCCAATGCAGCCTGTGTCCCCAGTGCAGCCTGTGTCTCTAATGCAGCCTGTGTCCCCAGTGCAGCCTGTGTCCCCAGTGCAGCCTGTGTCCCCAGTGCAGTCTGTGTCCCCAATGCAGCCTGTGTCACCAAAGCAGCCTGTGTCCCCAATGCAGCCTGTGTCACCAAAGCAGCCTGTGTTCCCAATGCAGCCTGTGTCCCCAATGTAGCCTGTGTCCACCAGTGCAGTCTGTGTCCCCAATGCAGCCTGTGTCCCCAATGCAGCCTGTATCCCCAATGCAGTCTGTGTCCCCAATGCAGCCTGTGTCCCCAATGCAGCCTGTATCCCCAATGCAGTCTGTGTCCCCAATGCAGCCTGTGTCCCCAATGCAGCCTGTCTCCCCAGTGCAGCCTGTGTCCCCAGTGCAGCCTGTGTCCCCAGTGCAGCCTGTGTCCCCAGTGCAGCCTGTGTCCCCAGTGCAGCCTGTGTCACCAATGCAGCCTCTGTCCCTAGTGAAGCCTGTGTCACCAATGCAGCCTGTGTCCCCAGTGCAGCCTGTGTCCCCAGTGCAACCTGTGTCTCCAATGCAGCCTGTGTCCCCAGTGCAGTCTGTGTCCCCAATGCAGCCTGTGTCACCAATGCAGCCTGTGTCACCAATGCAGCCTGTGTCAACCAGTGCAGCCTGTGTCTCCAATGCAGCCTGTGTCCCCAATGCAGCCTGTGTCCCCAATGCAGACTGTGTCCCCAACGCAGCCTGTGTCACCAACGCAGCCTGTGTCACCAACGCAGCCTGTGTCCCCAGTGCAGCCTGTGTCCCCAGTGCAGCCTGTGTTCCCAGTGCAGCCTATGTCACCAGTGCAGCCTGTGTCCCCAGTGCAGCCTGTGTCCCCAATGCAACCTGTGTCACCAATGCAGCCTATGTCCCTAGTGAAGCCTGTGTCACCAATGCAGCCTGTGTCCCCAGTGCAACCTGTGTCTCCAATGCAGCCTGTGTCCCCAGTGCAGCCCATGTCTCTAATGCAGCCTGTGTCCCCAGTGCAGCCTGTGTCCCCAAAGCAGCCTATGTCCCCAGTGCAGCCTTTGTCCCTAATGCAGCTTGTGTCACTAAAGCAACTTATCTGTGCAGGGGAAGAGAAAGGAGAGCCGCCAATGCCGCCTGGTTGATCAGAGCATCGGAAACATAACAGCTTTCATTTCACCTGTGTCACCAATGCAGCCTGTGTCCCTAGTGCAGCCTGTATCACCTGTGCAGGTTTAGTAGAAAGTGGGTGGAAGGCGCGTGATCAGACGCTTACATCAAGAAATGTATGGTTTATTTATGTAAAAGAATACAGACATATAGTCATATAGATATAAAATCATACAAATACTACAAAATATTAAAAAAAAAAGGAAAAACAGGTAACAAAATAAGTACTAGGAAGTTAAAATTGGGGTGTGCCCATATTGAGGCAGGTATTTAAGAAACGCTGACGCGTTTCGAGGAAAACCTCTTCATCAGAGCCAGGAGAACTGGAGCACAGTCTGTATGGGCCGGTAGGCCGACATGTGTACATGGGGAGAGGTGGTGTTGCTAGTAGGAGGATGTGTCCTGTGATGGACAATTGATTATTCCAAGTTCCATACCCAGGTGTTCTATGGATGTAAATAGATTGTATTTTCTTTTTGCGGTGCTGTTAGGCTATCAGATGTGCCTGTCTCAGGAGAAGTGTGTAGACAGAGCTGCAAACTGTAAAGATCCTTTGGAGTGGAGAGCCGTGTAATCCTGGCAGCAGAAGGGGGGGAGGAGGAGGGAGGAGGTGTCCTTGAGGCAGCTGATGCCTGGATAGAAAGCGTCTTGCTGCCTAGGGATAGGAAAGGTTTTACCAATGCAGCCTGTGTCCCCAATGCAGCCTGTGTCACCAATGCAGCCTGTGTCCCCAGTGCAGCCTGTGTTGATCAGAGCATCGGGAACATAACAGCTTTCATTTCACCTGTGTCACCAATGCAGCCTGTGTCCCCAGTGCAGTCTGTGTCCCCAATGTAGCCTGTGTCCCAAGTGCAACCTGTGTCACCAATGCAGCCTGTGTCCCCAATGTAGCCTGTGTCCCCAGGACAACCTGTGTCACCAATGCAGCCTGCATCCATAGTGCAGCCTGTGTACCCAATGCAGCCTGTGTCCCCAGTGCGGCCTGTGTCCCCAGTGCAGCCTGTGTCACCAATGCAGCCTGTGTTCCCAATGCAGCCTGTGTCCCCAATGTAGCCTGTGTCCCCAGTGCAACCTGTGTCACCAATGCAGCCTGTGTCCCCAGTGCAGCCTATGTCACCAGTGCAGCCTGTGTCCCCAGTGCAGCCTGTGTCCCCAGTGCAGCCTGTGTCACCAATGCAGCCTGTGTTCCCAATGCAGCCTGTGTCCCCAATGTAGCCTGTGTCCCCAGTGCAACCTGTGTCACCAATGCAGCCTGTGTCCCCAGTGCAGCCTATGTCACCAGTGCAGCCTGTGTCCCCAGTGCAGCCTGTGTCCCCAATGCAGCCTGTGTCACCAATGCAGCCTGAGTCCCCAGTGCAGCCTGTGTTGATCAGAGCATCAGGAACATAACAGCTTTCATTTCACCTGTGTCCCAATGCAGCCTGTGTCCCCAGTGCAGCCTGTGTCCCCAATGTAGCCTGTGTCCCCAGTGCAACCTGTGTCACCAATGCAGCCTGTGTCCCCAATGTAGCCTGTGTCCCCAGGGCAACCTGTGTCACCAATGCAGCCTGCATCCCCAGTGCAGCCTGTGTACCCAATGCAGCCTGTGTCCCCAGTGCAGTCTGTGTCCCCAACGCAGCCTGTGTCACCAAAGCAGCCTGTGTTCCCAATGCAGCCTGTGTCCCCAATGTAGCCTGTGTCCACCAGTGCAGTCTGTGTCTCCAATGCAGCCTGTGTCCCCAATGCAGCCTGTGTCCCCAATGCAGTCTGTGTCCCCAATGCAGCCTGTGTCCCCAATGCAGCCTGTGTCACCAATGCAGCCTGTGTCCCCAGTGCAGCCTGTGTCCCCAATGCAGCCTGTGTCCCCAGTACAGCCTGTGTCCCCAGTGCAGCCTATGTCACCAGTGCAGCCTATGTCACCAGTGCAGCCTGTGTCCCTAGTGAAGCCTGTGTCCCTAGTGAAGCCTGTGTCCCCAGTGCAACCTGTGTCACCAATGCAGCCTGTGTCCCCAATGTAGCCTGTGTCCCCAGGGCAACCTGTGTCACCAATGCAGCCTGCATCCCCAGTGCAGCCTGTGTACCCAATGCAGCCTGTGTCCCCAGTGCAGTCTGTGTCCCCAACGCAGCCTGTGTCACCAAAGCAGCCTGTGTTCCCAATGCAGCCTGTGTCCCCAATGTAGCCTGTGTCCACCAGTGCAGTCTGTGTCTCCAATGCAGCCTGTGTCCCCAATGCAGCCTGTGTCCCCAATGCAGTCTGTGTCCCCAATGCAGCCTGTGTCCCCAATGCAGCCTGTGTCCCCAATGCAGCCTGTGTCCCCAATGCAGCCTGTGTCCCCAATGCAGCCTGTGTCACCAATGCAGCCTGTGTCCCCAGTGCAGCCTGTGTCCCCAGTGCAGCCTGTGTCCCCAGTGCAGCCTATGTCACCAGTGCAGCCTATGTCACCAGTGTAGCCTGTGTCCCTAGTGAAGCCTGTGTCCCTAGTGAAGCCTGTGTCCCCAGTGCAGCCTGTGTCCCCAATGCAGCCTGTGTCCCCAATGCAGCCTGTGTCCCCAGTGCAGCCTATGTCACCAGTGCAGCCTATGTCACCAGTGTAGCCTGTGTCCCTAGTGAAGCCTGTGTCCCTAGTGAAGCCTGTGTCCCCAGTGCAGCCTGTGTCCCCAATGCAGCCTGTGTCCCCAAAGCAGCCTATGTCCCCAGTGCAGCCTTTGTCCCTAATGCAGCTTGTGTCACTAAAGCAACTTATCTGTGCAGGGGAAGAGAAAGGAGAGCCGCCAATGCCGCCTGGGTGATCAGAGCATCGGGAACATAACAGCTTTCATTTCACCTGTGTCACCAATGCAGCCTGTGTCCCTAGTGCAGCCTATATCACCAGTGCAGCCTGTGTCCCCAATGTAGCCTGTGTCCTCAATGTAGCCTGTGTCCCCAGTGTAACCTGTGTCACAATGCAGCCTGTGTCCCCAAAGCAGCCTATGTCCCCAGTGCAGCCTGTGTCCCTAATGCAGCCTGTGTCACTAATGCAACTTATCTGTGCAGGGGAAGAGAAAGGAGAGCTGCCAATGCCGCCTTGTTGATCAGAGCATCGGGAACATAACAGCTTTAATTTCACATGTGTCTTCAATGCAGCCTGTGTCCCCCGTGCAGCCTGTGTCCCCAGAGCAGCCTGTGTCCCCAATGTAGCCTGTGTCCCCAGTGCAACCTGTGTCACCAATACAGCCTGTGTCCCCAGTGCAGCCTGTGTCCCCAGTGCAGCCTGTGTCCCCAGTGCAGCCTGTGTCCCCAGTGCAGCCTGTGTCCCCAGTGCAGCCTGTGTCCCCAATACAGCCTGTATCCCCAGTGCAGACTGTGTCTCAAATGCAGCCTGTGTCCCCAGTGCAACCTGTGTCCCAATGCAGCCTGTGTCCCCAGTGCAGCCTGTGTTGATCAGAGCATCGGAAACATAACAGCTTTCATTTCACCTGTGTCACCAATGCAGCCTGTGTCCCCAGTGCAGCCTGTGTCCCCAGTGTAGCCTGTGTCCCCAATGTAGCCTGTGTCCCCAATGTAGCCTGTGTCCCCAGTGCAACCTGTGTCACCAATGCAGCCTGTGTCTCCAATGTAGCCTGTGTCTCCAATGTAGCCTGTGTCCCCGTGTCCCCAGGACAACCTGTGTCCCCAGTGCAGCCTGTGTACCCAATGCAGCCTGTGTCCCCAGTGCAGTCTGTGTCCCCAATGCAGCCTGTGTCACCAAAGCAGCCTGTGTTCCCAATGCAGCCTGTGTCTCCAATGTAGCCTGTGTCCACCAGTGCAGTCTGTGTCCCCAATGCAGCCTGTGTCCCCAATGCAGCCTGTATCCCCAATGCAGTCTGTGTCAATAACGCAGCCTGTATCCCCAATGCAGTCTGTGTCCCCAATGCAGCCTGTGTCCCCAGTGCAGCCTGTGTCCCCAGTGCAGCCTGTGTCCCCAGTGCAGCCTGTGTCCCCAGTGCAGCCTATGTCACCAGTGCAGCCTGTGTCCCCAATGCAGCCTGTGTCACCAATGCAGCCTGTGTCCCTAGTGAAGCCTGTGTCACCAATGCAGCCTGTGTCCCCAGTGCAGCCTGTGTCCCCAGTGCAACCTGTTTCTCCAATGCAGCCTGTGTCCCCAGTGCAGCCTGTGTCTCTAATGCAGCCTGTGTCCCCAGTGCAACCTGTGTCTCTAATGCAGCCTGTGTCCCCAGTGCAGCCTGTGTTGATCAGAGCATCGGGAACATAACAGGTTTCATTTCACCTGTGTCACCAATGCAGCCTGTGTCCCCAGTGCAGCCTGTGTCCCCAATGTAGCCTGTGTCCACAGTGCAACCTGTGTCACCAATGCAGCCTGTGTCCCCAATGTAGCCTGTATCCCCAGGGCAACCTGTGTCACCAATGCAGCCTGCGTCCCCAGTGCAGACTGTGTACCCAATGCAGCCTGTGTCCCCAGTGCAGTCTGTGTCCCCAATGCAGCCTATGTCACCAAAGCAGCCTGTGTTCCCAATGCAGCCTGTGTCCCCAATGTAGCCTGTGTTCACCAGTGCAGTCTGTGTCCCCAATGCAGCCTGTGTCCCCAATGCAGCCTGTGTCCCCAATGCAGTCTGTGTCACCAACGCAGCCTGTGTCCCCAATGCAGCCTGTGTCCCCAATGCAGCCTGTGTCCCCAATGCAGCCTGTGTCCCCAGTGCAGCCTGTGTCCCCAGTGCAGCCTATGTCCCCAGTGCAGTCTGTGTCCCCAATGCACCCTGTGTCCCCAGTGCAGCCTGTGTCCCCAGTGCAGCCTGTGTCCCCAGTGCAGCCTGTGTCCCCAGTGCAGCCTATGTCACCAGTGCAGCCTGTGTCCCCAGTGCAGCCTGTGTCCCCAATGCAGCCTGTGTCCCCAATGCAGCCTGTGTCTCCAATGCAGCCTGTGTCCCCAGTGCAGCCTCTGTCCCCAGTGCAGCCCGTGTCACCAATGCAGCCTGTGTCCCCAGTGCAGCCTGTGTTGATCAGAGCATCGGGAACATAACAGCTTTCATTTCACCTGTGTCACCAATGCAGCCTGTGTCCCCAGTGCAGCCTGTGTCCCCAATGTAGCCTGTGTCCCCAGTGCAACCTGTGTCACCAATGCAGCCTGTGTCCCCAATGTAGCCTGTGTCCCCAGGGCAACCTGTGTCACCAATGCAGCCTGCATCCCCAGTGCAGCCTGTGTACCCAATGCAGCCTGTGTCCCCAGTGCAGTCTGTGTCCCCAATGCAGCCTGTGTCACCAAAGCAGCCTGTGTTCCCAATGCAGCCTGTGTCCCCAATGTAGCCTGTGTCCACCAGTGCAGTCTGTGTCTCCAATGCAGCCTGTGTCCCCAATGCAGCCTGTGTCCCCAATGCAGCCTGTGTCCCCAATGCAGCCTGTGTCCCCAGTGCAGCCTGTGTCCCCAATGTTGCCTTTGTCTCCAGTGGAACCTGTGTCACCAATGCAGCCTGTGTCCCTAGTGAAGAATGTGTCCCTAGTGAAGCATGTGTCCCCAGTGCAGCCTGTGTCCCCAATGCAGCCTGTGTCCCCAAAGCAGCCTATGTCCCCAGTGCAGCCTTTGTCCCTAATGCAGCTTGTGTCACTAAAGCAACTTATCTGTGCAGGGGAAGAGAAAGGAGAGCCGCCAATGCCGCCTGGTTGATCAGAGCATCGGGAACATAACAGCTTTCATTTCACCTGTGTCACCAATGCAGCCTGTGTCCCTAGTGCAGCCTATATCACCAGTGCAGCCTGTGTCCCCAATGTAGCCTGTGTCCTCAATGTAGCCTGTGTCCCAAGTGTAACCTGTGTCACAATGCAGCCTGTGTCCCCAAAGCAGCCTATGTCCCCAGTGCAGCCTGTGTCCCTAATGCAGCCTGTGTCACTAATGCAACTTATCTGTGCAGGGGAAGAGAAAGGAGAGCTGCCAATGCCGCCTTGTTGATCAGAGCATCGGGAACATAACAGCTTTAATTTCACCTGTGTCCTCAATGTAGCCTGTGTCCCCAGTGCAACCTGTGTCACCAATACAGCCTGTGTCCCCAATGTAGCCTGTGTCCCCAGTGCAACCTGTGTCACCAATGCAGCA
This sequence comes from Lithobates clamitans, assembly GCA_037952925.1. NCBI lineage: Eukaryota > Metazoa > Chordata > Amphibia > Anura > Ranidae > Lithobates > Lithobates clamitans. The sequence goes on from JBBGZY010000799.1 coordinate 938,197, forward strand.
TGTGTCCCCAGTGCAGCCTGTGTCCCCAATGCAGCCTGTATCCCCAATGCAGTCTGTGTCCCCAATGCAGCCTGTGTCCCCAATGCAGCCTGTATCCCCAATGCAGTCTGTGTCCCCAATGCAGCCTGTGTCCCCAATGCAGCCTGTCTCCCCAGTGCAGCCTGTGTCCCCAGTGCAGCCTGTGTCCCCAGTGCAGCCTGTGTCCCCAGTGCAGCCTGTGTCCCCAGTGCAGCCTGTGTCACCAATGCAGCCTCTGTCCCTAGTGAAGCCTGTGTCACCAATGCAGCCTGTGTCCCCAGTGCAGCCTGTGTCCCCAGTGCAACCTGTGTCTCCAATGCAGCCTGTGTCCCCAGTGCAGTCTGTGTCCCCAATGCAGCCTGTGTCACCAATGCAGCCTGTGTCACCAATGCAGCCTGTGTCACCAGTGCAGCCTGTGTCACCAGTGCAGTCTGTGTCCCCAATGCAGCCTGTGTCCCCAATGCAGACTGTGTCCCCAACGCAGCCTGTGTCACCAACGCAGCCTGTGTCACCAACGCAGCCTGTGTCCCCAGTGCAGCCTGTGTCCCCAGTGCAGCCTGTGTTCCCAGTGCAGCCTATGTCACCAGTGCAGCCTGTGTCCCCAGTGCAGCCTGTGTCCCCAATGCAACCTGTGTCACCAATGCAGCCTATGTCCCTAGTGAAGCCTGTGTCACCAATGCAGCCTGTGTCCCCAGTGCAACCTGTGTCTCCAATGCAGCCTGTGTCCCCAGTGCAGCCCATGTCTCTAATGCAGCCTGTGTCCCCAGTGCAGCCTGTGTCCCCAAAGCAGCCTATGTCCCCAGTGCAGCCTTTGTCCCTAATGCAGCTTGTGTCACTAAAGCAACTTATCTGTGCAGGGGAAGAGAAAGGAGAGCCGCCAATGCCGCCTGGTTGATCAGAGCATCGGAAACATAACAGCTTTCATTTCACCTGTGTCACCAATGCAGCCTGTGTCCCTAGTGCAGCCTGTATCACCTGTGCAGGTTTAGTAGAAAGTGGGTGGAAGGCGCGTGATCAGACGCTTACATCAAGAAATGTATGGTTTATTTATGTAAAAGAATACAGACATATAGTCATATAGATATAAAATCATACAAATACTACAAAATATTAAAAAAAAAAGGAAAAACAGGTAACAAAATAAGTACTAGGAAGTTAAAATTGGGGTGTGCCCATATTGAGGCAGGTATTTAAGAAATGCTGACGCGTTTCGAGGAAAACCTCTTCATCAGAGCCAGGAGAACTGGAGCACAGTCTGTATGGGCCGGTAGGCCGACATGTGTACATGGGGAGAGGTGGTGTTGCTAGTAGGAGGATGTGTCCTGTGATGGACAATTGATTATTCCAAGTTCCATACCCAGGTGTTCTATGGATGTAAATAGATTGTATTTTCTTTTTGCGGTGCTGTTAGGCTATCAGATGTGCCTGTCTCAGGAGAAGTGTGTAGACAGAGCTGCAAACTGTAAAGATCCTTTGGAGTGGAGAGCCGTGTAATCCTGGCAGCAGAAGGGGGGGGAGGAGGAGGGAGGAGGTGTCCTTGAGGCAGCTGATGCCTGGATAGAAAGCGTCTTGCTGCCTAGGGATAGGAAAGGTTTTACCAATGCAGCCTGTGTCCCCAATGCAGCCTGTGTCACCAATGCAGCCTGTGTCCCCAGTGCAGCCTGTGTTGATCAGAGCATCGGGAACATAACAGCTTTCATTTCACCTGTGTCACCAATGCAGTTTGTGTCCCCAGTGCAGTCTGTGTCCCCAATGTAGCCTGTGTCCCAAGTGCAACCTGTGTCACCAATGCAGCCTGTGTCCCCAATGTAGCCTGTGTCCCCAGGACAACCTGTGTCACCAATGCAGCCTGCATCCATAGTGCAGCCTGTGTACCCAATGCAGCCTGTGTCCCCAGTGCGGCCTGTGTCCCCAGTGCAGCCTGTGTCACCAATGCAGCCTGTGTTCCCAATGCAGCCTGTGTCCCCAATGTAGCCTGTGTCCCCAGTGCAACCTGTGTCACCAATGCAGCCTGTGTCCCCAGTGCAGCCTATGTCACCAGTGCAGCCTGTGTCCCCAGTGCAGCCTGTGTCCCCAGTGCAGCCTGTGTCACCAATGCAGCCTGTGTTCCCAATGCAGCCTGTGTCCCCAATGTAGCCTGTGTCCCCAATGTAGCCTGTGTCCCCAGTGCAACCTGTGTCACCAATGCAGCCTGTGTCCCCAGTGCAGCCTGTGTCCCCAGTGCAGCCTGTGTCCCCAGTGCAGCCTGTGTCCCCAGTGCAGCCTGTGTCCCCAATGCAGCCTGTGTCACCAATGCAGCCTGAGTCCCCAGTGCAGCCTGTGTTGATCAGAGCATCAGGAACATAACAGCTTTCATTTCACCTGTGTCACCAATGCAGCCTGTGTCCCCAGTGCAGCCTGTGTCCCCAATGTAGCCTGTGTCCCTAGTGCAACCTGTGTCACCAATGCAGCCTGTGTCCCCAATGTAGCCTGTGTCCCCAGGGCAACCTGTGTCACCAATGCAGCCTGCATCCCCAGTGCAGCCTGTGTACCCAATGCAGCCTGTGTCCCCAGTGCAGTCTGTGTCCCCAACGCAGCCTGTGTCACCAAAGCAGCCTGTGTTCCCAATGCAGCCTGTGTCCCCAATGTAGCCTGTGTCCACCAGTGCAGTCTGTGTCTCCAATGCAGCCTGTGTCCCCAATGCAGCCTGTGTCCCCAATGCAGTCTGTGTCCCCAATGCAGCCTGTGTCCCCAATGCAGCCTGTGTCACCAATGCAGCCTGTGTCCCCAGTGCAGCCTGTGTCCCCAATGCAGCCTGTGTCCCCAGTACAGCCTGTGTCCCCAGTGCAGCCTATGTCACCAGTGCAGCCTATGTCACCAGTGCAGCCTATGTCACCAGTGCAGCCTGTGTCCCTAGTGAAGCCTGTGTCCCTAGTGAAGCCTGTGTCCCCAGTGCAACCTGTGTCACCAATGCAGCCTGTGTCCCCAATGTAGCCTGTGTCCCCAGGGCAACCTGTGTCACCAATGCAGCCTGCATCCCCAGTGCAGCCTGTGTACCCAATGCAGCCTGTGTCCCCAGTGCAGTCTGTGTCCCCAACGCAGCCTGTGTCACCAAAGCAGCCTGTGTTCCCAATGCAGCCTGTGTCCCCAATGTAGCCTGTGTCCACCAGTGCAGTCTGTGTCTCCAATGCAGCCTGTGTCCCCAATGCAGCCTGTGTCCCCAATGCAGTCTGTGTCCCCTATGCAGTCTGTGTCCCCAATGCAGCCTGTGTCCCCAATGCAGCCTGTGTCCCCAATGCAGCCTGTGTCCCCAATGCAGCCTGTGTCACCAATGCAGCCTTTGTCCCCAGTGCAGCCTGTGTCCCCAATGCAGCCTGTGTCCCCAGTGCAGCCTATGTCACCAGTGCAGCCTATGTCACCAGTGTAGCCTGTGTCCCTAGTGAAGCCTGTGTCCCTAGTGAAGCCTGTGTCCCCAGTGCAGCCTGTGTCCCCAATGCAGCCTGTGTCCCCAAAGCAGCCTATGTCCCCAGTGCAGCCTTTGTCCCTAATGCAGCTTGTGTCACTAAAGCAACTTATCTGTGCAGGGGAAGAGAAAGGAGAGCCGCCAATGCCGCCTGGGTGATCAGAGCATCGGGAACATAACAGCTTTCATTTCACCTGTGTCACCAATGCAGCCTGTGTCCCTAGTGCAGCCTATATCACCAGTGCAGCCTGTGTCCCCAATGTAGCCTGTGTCCTCAATGTAGCCTGTGTCCCCAGTGTAACCTGTGTCACAATGCAGCCTGTGTCCCCAAAGCAGCCTATGTCCCCAGTGCAGCCTGTGTCCCTAATGCAGCCTGTGTCACTAATGCAACTTATCTGTGCAGGGGAAGAGAAAGGAGAGCTGCCAATGCCGCCTTGTTGATCAGAGCATCGGGAACATAACAGCTTTAATTTCACATGTGTCTTCAATGCAGCCTGTGTCCCCCGTGCAGCCTGTGTCCCCAGAGCAGCCTGTGTCCCCAATGTAGCCTGTGTCCCCAGTGCAACCTGTGTCACCAATACAGCCTGTGTCCCCAGTGCAACCTGTGTCCCCAGTGCAGCCTGTGTCCCCAGTGCAGCCTGTGTCCCCAGTGCAGCCTGTGTCCCCAGTGCAGCCTGTGTCCCCAGTGCAGCCTGTGTCCCCAATACAGCCTGTATCCCCAGTGCAGACTGTGTCTCAAATGCAGCCTGTGTCCCCAGTGCAACCTGTGTCCCAATGCAGCCTGTGTCCCCAGTGCAGCCTGTGTTGATCAGAGCATCGGAAACATAACAGCTTTCATTTCACCTGTGTCACCAATGCAGCCTGTGTCCCCAGTGCAGCCTGTGTCCCCAGTGTAGCCTGTGTCCCCAATGTAGCCTGTGTCCCCAATGTAGCCTGTGTCCCCAGTGCAACCTGTGTCACCAATGCAGCCTGTGTCTCCAATGTAGCCTGTGTCTCCAATGTAGCCTGTGTCCCCGTGTCCCCAGGACAACCTGTGTCCCCAGTGCAGCCTGTGTACCCAATGCAGCCTGTGTCCCCAGTGCAGTCTGTGTCCCCAATGCAGCCTGTGTCACCAAAGCAGCCTGTGTTCCCAATGCAGCCTGTGTCTCCAATGTAGCCTGTGTCCACCAGTGCAGTCTGTGTCCCCAATGCAGCCTGTGTCCCCAATGCAGCCTGTATCCCCAATGCAGTCTGTGTCAATAACGCAGCCTGTATCCCCAATGCAGTCTGTGTCCCCAATGCAGCCTGTGTCCCCAATGCAGCCTGTGTCCCCAGTGCAGCCTGTGTCCCCAGTGCAGCCTGTGTCCCCAGTGCAGCCTATGTCACCAGTGCAGCCTGTGTCCCCAATGCAGCCTGTGTCACCAATGCAGCCTGTGTCCCTAGTGAAGCCTGTGTCACCAATGCAGCCTGTGTCCCCAGTGCAGCCTGTGTCCCCAGTGCAACCTGTTTCTCCAATGCAGCCTGTGTCCCCAGTGCAGCCTGTGTCTCTAATGCAGCCTGTGTCCCCAGTGCAACCTGTGTCTCTAATGCAGCCTGTGTCCCCAGTGCAGCCTGTGTTGATCAGAGCATCGGGAACATAACAGGTTTCATTTCACCTGTGTCACCAATGCAGCCTGTGTCCCCAGTGCAGCCTGTGTCCCCAATGTAGCCTGTGTCCACAGTGCAACCTGTGTCACCAATGCAGCCTGTGTCCCCAATGTAGCCTGTATCCCCAGGGCAACCTGTGTCACCAATGCAGCCTGCGTCCCCAGTGCAGACTGTGTACCCAATGCAGCCTGTGTCCCCAGTGCAGTCTGTGTCCCCAATGCAGCCTATGTCACCAAAGCAGCCTGTGTTCCCAATGCAGCCTGTGTCCCCAATGTAGCCTGTGTTCACCAGTGCAGTCTGTGTCCCCAATGCAGCCTGTGTCCCCAATGCAGCCTGTGTCCCCAATGCAGTCTGTGTCACCAACGCAGCCTGTGTCCCCAATGCAGCCTGTGTCCCCAATGCAGCCTGTGTCCCCAGTGCAGCCTGTGTCCCCAGTGCAGCCTATGTCCCCAGTGCAGTCTGTGTCCCCAGTGCAACCTGTGTCCCCAATGCACCCTGTGTCCCCAGTGCAGCCTGTGTCCCCAGTGCAGCCTGTGTCCCCAGTGCAGCCTATGTCACCAGTGCAGCCTGTGTCCCCAGTGCAGCCTGTGTCCCCAATGCAGCCTGTGTCTCCAATGCAGCCTGTGTCTCCAATGCAGCCTGTGTCCCCAGTGCAGCCTCTGTCCCCAGTGCAGCCCGTGTCACCAATGCAGCCTGTGTCCCCAGTGCAGCCTGTGTTGATCAGAGCATCGGGAACATAACAGCTTTCATTTCACCTGTGTCACCAATGCAGCCTGTGTCCCCAGTGCAGCCTGTGTCCCCAATGTAGCCTGTGTCCCCAGTGCAACCTGTGTCACCAATGCAGCCTGTGTCCCCAATGTAGCCTGTGTCCCCAGGGCAACCTGTGTCACCAATGCAGCCTGCATCCCCAGTGCAGCCTGTGTACCCAATGCAGCCTGTGTCCCCAGTGCAGTCTGTGTCCCCAATGCAGCCTGTGTCACCAAAGCAGCCTGTGTTCCCAATGCAGCCTGTGTCCCCAATGTAGCCTGTGTCCACCAGTGCAGTCTGTGTCTCCAATGCAGCCTGTGTCCCCAATGCAGCCTGTGTCCCCAATGCAGCCTGTGTCCCCAATGCAGCCTGTGTCCCCAATGCAGCCTGTGTCCCCAGTGCAGCCTGTGTCCCCAATGTTGCCTTTGTCTCCAGTGGAACCTGTGTCACCAATGCAGCCTGTGTCCCTAGTGAAGAATGTGTCCCTAGTGAAGCATGTGTCCCCAGTGCAGCCTGTGTCCCCAATGCAGCCTGTGTCCCCAAAGCAGCCTATGTCCCCAGTGCAGCCTTTGTCCCTAATGCAGCTTGTGTCACTAAAGCAACTTATCTGTGCAGGGGAAGAGAAAGGAGAGCCGCCAATGCCGCCTGGTTGATCAGAGCATCGGGAACATAACAGCTTTCATTTCACCTGTGTCACCAATGCAGCCTGTGTCCCTAGTGCAGCCTATATCACCAGTGCAGCCTGTGTCCCCAATGTAGCCTGTGTCCTCAATGTAGCCTGTGTCCCAAGTGTAACCTGTGTCACAATGCAGCCTGTGTCCCCAAAGCAGCCTATGTCCCCAGTGCAGCCTGTGTCCCTAATGCAGCCTGTGTCACTAATGCAACTTATCTGTGCAGGGGAAGAGAAAGGAGAGCTGCCAATGCCGCCTTGTTGATCAGAGCATCGGGAACATAACAGCTTTAATTTCACCTGTGTCCTCAATGTAGCCTGTGTCCCCAGTGCAACCTGTGTCACCAATACAGCCTGTGTCCCCAATGTAGCCTGTGTCCCCAGTGCAACCTGTGTCACCAATGCAGCATGTGTCCCCAGTGCAGCCTGTGTCCCCAATGCAGCCTGTATCCCCAGTGCAGCCTGTGTCTCTAATGCAGCCTGTGTCCCCAGTGCAACCTGTGTCTCCAATGCAGCCTGTGTCCCCAGTGCAGCCTGTGTCCCCAGTGCAGCCTGTGTTGATCAGAGCATCGGGAACATAACAGCTTTCATTTCACCTGTGTCACCAATGCAGCCTGTGTCCCCAGTGCAGCCTGTGTCCCCAGTGCAGCCTGTGTCCCCAATGTAGCCTGTGTCCCCAGTGCAACCTCTGTCACCAATGCAGCCTGTGTCCCCAATGTAGCCTGTGTCCCCAGGGCAACCTGTGTCACCAATGCAGCCTGTGTCCCCAGTGCAGCCTGTGTACCCTATGCAGCCTGTGTCCCCAGTGCAGTCTGTGTCCCCAATGCAGCCTGTGTCACCAAAGCAGCCTGTGTTCCCAATGCAGCCTGTGTCCCCAATGTAGCCTGTGTCCACCAGTGCAGTCTGTGTACCCAATGCAGCCTGTGTCCCCAATGCAGCCTGTATCCCCAATGCAGTCTGTGTCACCAACGCAGCCTGTATCCCCAATGCAGTCTGTGTCCCCAGTGCAGCCTGTGTCCCCAGTGCAGCCTATGTCACCAGTGCAGCCTGTGTCCCCAGTGCAGCCTGTGTCCCCAATGCAGCCTGTGTCACCAATGCAGCCTGTGTCCCTAGTGAAGCCTGTGTCACCAATGCAGCCTGTGTCCCCAGTGCAGCCTGTGTCCCCAGTGCAACCTGTGTCTCCAATGCAGCCTGTGTCCCCAGTGCAGCCTGTGTCTCTAATGCAGCCTGTGTCCCCAGTGCAACCTGTGTCTCTAATGCAGCCTGTGTCCCCAGTGCAGCCTGTGTTGATCAGAGCATCGGGAACATAACAACTTTCATTTCACCTGTGTCACCAATGCAGCCTGTGTCCCCAATGCAGCATGTGTCCCTAATGTAGCCTGTGTCCCCAGTGCAACCTGTGTCACCAATGCAGCCTGTGTCCCCAATGTAGCCTGTATCCCCAGGGCAACCTGTGTCACCAAAGCAGCCTGTGTTCCCAATGCAGCCTGTGTCCCCAATGTAGCCTGTGTCCACCAGTGCAGTCTGTGTCTCCAATGCAGCCTGTGTCCCCAATGCAGCCTGTGTCACCAATGCAGTCTGTGTCCCCAATGCAGTCTGTGTCCCCAATGCAGCCTGTGTCCCCAGTGCAGCCTGTGTCCCCAGTGCAGCCTATGTCACCAGTGCAGCCTGTGTCCCCAGTGCAGCCTGTGTCCCCAGTGCAGCCTGTGTCCCCAGTGCAGCCTGTGTCACCAGTGCAGCCTGTGTCCCCAGTGCAGCCTGTGTCCCCAATGTTGCCTTTGTCTCCAGTGGAACCTGTGTCACCAATGCAGCCTGTGTCCCTAGTGAAGAATGTGTCCCTAGTGAAGCATGTGTCCCCAGTGCAGCCTGTGTCCCCAATGCAGCCTGTGTCCCCAAAGCAGCCTATGTCCCCAGTGCAGCCTTTGTCCCTAATGTAGCTTGTGTCACTAAAGCAACTTATCTGTGCAGGGGAAGAGAAAGGCGAGCCGCCAATGCCGCCTGGTTGATCAGAGCATCGGGAACATAACAGCTTTCATTTCACCTGTGTCACCAATGCAGCCTGTGTCCCTAGTGCAGCCTGTATCACCAGTGCAGCCTGTGTCCCCAATGTAGCCTGTGTCCTCAATGTAGCCTGTGTCCCCAGTGTAACCTGTGTCACAATGCAGCCTGTGTCCCCAAAGCTGCCTCTATCCCCAGTGCAGCATGTGTCCCTAATGCAGCCTGTGTCACTAATGCAACTTATCTGTGCAGGGAAAGAGAAAGGAGAGCTGCCAATGCCGCCTTGTTGATCAGAGCATCGGGAACATAACAGCTTCAATTTCACCTGTGTCTTCAATGCAGCCTGTGTCCCCAGTGCAGCCTGTGTCCCCAATGTAGCCTGAGTCCCCAGTGCAACCTGTGTCACCAATACAGCCTGTGTCCCCAATGTAGCCTGTGTCCCCAGTGCAACCTGTGTCACCAATGCAGCCTGTGTCCCCAGTGCAGCCTGTGTCCCCAATGCAGCCTGTATCCCCAGTGCAGCCTGTGTCTCTAATGCAGCCTGTGTCCCCAGTGCAACCTGTGTCTCCAATGCAGCCTGTGTCCACAGTGCAGCCTGTGTCCCCAGTGCAGCCTGTGTTGATCAGAGCATCGGGAACATAAAAGCTTTCATTTCACCTGTTTCACCAATGCAGCCGGTGTCCCCAGTGCAGCCTGTGTCCCCAATGTAGCCTGTGTCCCCAGTGCAACCTGTGTCACCAATGCACCCTGTGTCCCCAATGTAGCCTGTGTCCCCAGGGCAACCTGTGTCACCAATGCAGCCTGTGTCCCCAGTGCAGCCTGTGTACCCAATGCAGCCTGTGTCCCCAGTGCAGTCTGTGTCCCCAATGCAGCCTGTGTCACCAAAGCAGCCTGTGTCACCAAAGCAGCCTGTGTTCCCAATGCAGCCTGTGTCCCCAATGTAGCCTGTGTCCACCAGTGCAGTCTGTGTCCCCAATGCAGCCTGTTTCCCCAATGCAGCCTGTATCCCCAATGCAGTCTGTGTCACCAACGCAGCCTGTATCCCCAATGCAGCCTGTGTCCCCAATGCAGCCTGTGTCCCCAATGCAGCCTGTGTCCCCAGTGCAGCCTGTGTCCCCAGTGCAGCCTGTGTCACCAGTGCAGCCTGTGTCCCCAGTGCAGCCTGTGTCCCCAATGCAGCCTGTGTCACCAGTGAAGCCTGTGTTACCAATGCAGCCTGTGTCCCCAGTGCAGCCTGTGTCCCCAGTGCAGCCTGTGTCCCCAGTGCAACCTGTGTCTCCAATGCATCCTGTGTCCCCAGTGCAGCCTGTGTCTCTAATGCAGCCTGTGTCCCCAGTGCAGCCTGTGTCCCCAATGTAGCCTGTGTCACCAAAGCAGCCTGTGTTCCCAATGCAGCCTGTGTCCCCAATGTAGCCTGTGTCCACCAGTGCAGTCTGTGTCCCCAATGCAGCCTGTTTCCCCAATGCAGCCTGTATCCCCAATGCAGTCTGTGTCACCAACGCAGCCTGTATCCCCAATGCAGCCTGTGTCCCCAATGCAGCCTGTGTCCCCAATGCAGCCTGTGTCCCCAGTGCAGCCTGTGTCCCCAGTGCAGCCTGTGTCACCAGTGCAGCCTGTGTCCCCAGTGCAGCCTGTGTCCCCAATGCAGCCTGTGTCACCAGTGAAGCCTGTGTTACCAATGCAGCCTGTGTCCCCAGTGCAGCCTGTGTCCCCAGTGCAGCCTGTGTCCCCAGTGCAGCCTGTGTCCCCAGTGCAACCTGTGTCTCCAATGCATCCTGTGTCCCCAGTGCAGCCTGTGTCTCTAATGCAGCCTGTGTCCCCAGTGCAGCCTGTGTCCCCAATGTAGCCTGTGTCCCCAGTGCAACCTGTGTCACCAATGCAGCCTGTGTCCCCAATGTAGCCTGTATCCCCAGGGCAACCTGTGTCACCAATGCAGCCTGCGTCCCCAGTGCAGACTGTGTACCCAATGCAGCCTGTGTCCCCAATGCAGCCTGTTTCACCAATGCAGCCTATGTCCCTAGTGAAGCCTGTGTCACCAATGCAGCCTGTGTCCCCAGTGCAGCCTGTGTCCCCAGTGCAACCTGTGTCTCCAATGCAGCCTGTGTCCCCAGTGCAGCCTGTGTCTCTAATGCAGCCTGTGTCCCCAGTGCAGCCTGTGTCCCCAGTGCAGCCTGTGTCCCCAGTGCAGTCTGTGTCCCCAATGCAGCCTGTGTCACCAAAGCAGCCTGTGTTCCCAATGCAGCCTGTGTCCCCAATGTAGCCTGTGTCCACCAGTGCAGTCTGTGTCCCCAATGCAGCCTGTGTCCCCAATGCAGCCTGTATCCCCAATGCAGTCTGTGTCCCCAATGCAGCCTGTGTCCCCAATGCAGCCTGTATCCCCAATGCAGTCTGTGTCCCCAATGCAGCCTGTGTCCCCAATGCAGCCTGTCTCCCCAGTGCAGCCTGTGTCCCCAGTGCAGCCTGTGTCCCCAGTGCAGCCTGTGTCCCCAGTGCAGCCTGTGTCCCCAGTGCAGCCTGTGTCACCAATGCAGCCTCTGTCCCTAGTGAAGCCTGTGTCACCAATGCAGCCTGTGTCCCCAGTGCAGCCTGTGTCCCCAGTGCAACCTGTGTCTCCAATGCAGCCTGTGTCCCCAGTGCAGTCTGTGTCCCCAATGCAGCCTGTGTCACCAATGCAGCCTGTGTCACCAATGCAGCCTGTGTCAACCAGTGCAGTCTGTGTCTCCAATGCAGCCTGTGTCCCCAATGCAGCCTGTGTCCCCAATGCAGACTGTGTCCCCAACGCAGCCTGTGTCACCAACGCAGCCTGTGTCACCAACGCAGCCTGTGTCACCAACGCAGCCTGTGTTCCCAGTGCAGCCTGTGTCCCCAGTGCAGCCTGTGTCCCCAAAGCAGCCTATGTCCCCAGTGCAGCCTTTGTCCCTAATGCAGCTTGTGTCACTAAAGCAACTTATCTGTGCAGGGGAAGAGAAAGGAGAGCCGCCAATGCCGCCTGGTTGATCAGAGCATCGGAAACATAACAGCTTTCATTTCACCTGTGTCACCAATGCAGCCTGTGTCCCTAGTGCAGCCTGTATCACCTGTGCAGGTTTAGTAGAAAGTGGGTGGAAGGCGCGTGATCAGACGCTTACATCAAGAAATGTATGGTTTATTTATGTAAAAGAATACAGACATATAGTCATATAGATATAAAATCATACAAATACTACAAAATATTAAAAAAAAAAGGAAAAACAGGTAACAAAATAAGTACTAGGAAGTTAAAATTGGGGTGTGCCCATATTGAGGCAGGTATTTAAGAAACGCTGACGCGTTTCGAGGAAAACCTCTTCATCAGAGCCAGGAGAACTGGAGCACAGTCTGTATGGGCCGGTAGGCCGACATGTGTACATGGGGAGAGGTGGTGTTGCTAGTAGGAGGATGTGTCCTGTGATGGACAATTGATTATTCCAAGTTCCATACCCAGGTGTTCTATGGATGTAAATAGATTGTATTTTCTTTTTGCGGTGCTGTTAGGCTATCAGATGTGCCTGTCTCAGGAGAAGTGTGTAGACAGAGCTGCAAACTGTAAAGATCCTTTGGAGTGGAGAGCCGTGTAATCCTGGCAGCAGAAGGGGGGGAGGAGGAGGGAGGAGGTGTCCTTGAGGCAGCTGATGCCTGGATAGAAAGCGTCTTGCTGCCTAGGGATAGGAAAGGTTTTACCAATGCAGCCTGTGTCCCCAATGCAGCCTGTGTCACCAATGCAGCCTGTGTCCCCAGTGCAGCCTGTGTTGATCAGAGCATCGGGAACATAACAGCTTTCATTTCACCTGTGTCACCAATGCAGCCTGTGTCCCCAGTGCAGTCTGTGTCCCCAATGTAGCCTGTGTCCCAAGTGCAACCTGTGTCACCAATGCAGCCTGTGTCCCCAATGTAGCCTGTGTCCCCAGGACAACCTGTGTCACCAATGCAGCCTGCATCCATAGTGCAGCCTGTGTACCCAATGCAGCCTGTGTCCCCAGTGCGGCCTGTGTCCCCAGTGCAGCCTGTGTCACCAATGCAGCCTGTGTTCCCAATGCAGCCTGTGTCCCCAATGTAGCCTGTGTCCCCAGTGCAACCTGTGTCACCAATGCAGCCTGTGTCCCCAGTGCAGCCTATGTCACCAGTGCAGCCTGTGTCCCCAGTGCAGCCTGTGTCCCCAGTGCAGCCTGTGTCACCAATGCAGCCTGTGTTCCCAATGCAGCCTGTGTCCCCAATGTAGCCTGTGTCCCCAGTGCAACCTGTGTCACCAATGCAGCCTGTGTCCCCAGTGCAGCCTATGTCACCAGTGCAGCCTGTGTCCCCAGTGCAGCCTGTGTCCCCAATGCAGCCTGTGTCACCAATGCAGCCTGAGTCCCCAGTGCAGCCTGTGTTGATCAGAGCATCAGGAACATAACAGCTTTCATTTCACCTGTGTCACCAATGCAGCCTGTGTCCCCAGTGCAGCCTGTGTCCCCAATGTAGCCTGTGTCCCCAGTGCAACCTGTGTCACCAATGCAGCCTGTGTCCCCAATGTAGCCTATGTCCCCAGGGCAACCTGTGTCACCAATGCAGCCTGCATCCCCAGTGCAGCCTGTGTACCCAATGCAGCCTGTGTCCCCAGTGCAGTCTGTGTCCCCAACGCAGCCTGTGTCACCAAAGCAGCCTGTGTTCCCAATGCAGCCTGTGTCCCCAATGTAGCCTGTGTCCACCAGTGCAGTCTGTGTCTCCAATGCAGCCTGTGTCCCCAATGCAGCCTGTGTCCCCAATGCAGTCTGTGTCCCCAATGCAGCCTGTGTCCCCAATGCAGCCTGTGTCACCAATGCAGCCTGTGTCCCCAGTGCAGCCTGTGTCCCCAATGCAGCCTGTGTCCCCAGTACAGCCTGTGTCCCCAGTGCAGCCTATGTCACCAGTGCAGCCTATGTCACCAGTGCAGCCTGTGTCCCTAGTGAAGCCTGTGTCCCTAGTGAAGCCTGTGTCCCCAGTGAAACCTGTGTCACCAATGCAGCCTGTGTCCCCAATGTAGCCTGTGTCCCCAGGGCAACCTGTGTCACCAATGCAGCCTGCATCCCCAGTGCAGCCTGTGTACCCAATGCAGCCTGTGTCCCCAGTGCAGTCTGTGTCCCCAACGCAGCCTGTGTCACCAAAGCAGCCTGTGTTCCCAATGCAGCCTGTGTCCCCAATGTAGCCTGTGTCCACCAGTGCAGTCTGTGTCTCCAATGCAGCCTGTGTCCCCAATGCAGCCTGTGTCCCCAATGCAGTCTGTGTCCCCAATGCAGTCTGTGTCCCCAATGCAGCCTGTGTCCCCAATGCAGCCTGTGTCCCCAATGCAGCCTGTGTCACCAATGCAGCCTGTGTCCCCAGTGCAGCCTGTGTCCCCAATGCAGCCTGTGTCCCCAGTGCAGCCTATGTCACCAGTGCAGCCTATGTCACCAGTGTAGCCTGTGTCCCTAGTGAAGCCTGTGTCCCTAGTGAAGCCTGTGTCCCCAGTGCAGCCTGTGTCCCCAATGCAGCCTGTGTCCCCAAAGCAGCCTATGTCCCCAGTGCAGCCTTTGTCCCTAATGCAGCTTGTGTCACTAAAGCAACTTATCTGTGCAGGGGAAGAGAAAGGAGAGCCGCCAATGCCGCCTGGGTGATCAGAGCATCGGGAACATAACAGCTTTCATTTCACCTGTGTCACCAATGCAGCCTGTGTCCCTAGTGCAGCCTATATCACCAGTGCAGCCTGTGTCCCCAATGTAGCCTGTGTCCTCAATGTAGCCTGTGTCCCCAGTGTAACCTGTGTCACAATGCAGCCTGTGTCCCCAAAGCAGCCTATGTCCCCAGTGCAGCCTGTGTCCCTAATGCAGCCTGTGTCACTAATGCAACTTATCTGTGCAGGGGAAGAGAAAGAAGAGCTGCCAATGCCGCCTTGTTGATCAGAGCATCGGGAACATAACAGCTTTAATTTCACCTGTGTCTTCAATGCAGCCTGTGTCCCCCGTGCAGCCTGTGTCCCCAGAGCAGCCTGTGTCCCCAATGTAGCCTGTGTCCCCAGTGCAACCTGTGTCACCAATACAGCCTGTGTCCCCAGTGCATCCTGTGTCCCCAGTGCAGCCTGTGTCCCCAGTGCAGCCTGTGTCCCCAGTGCAGCCTGTGTCCCCAGTGCAGCCTGTGTCCCCAGTGCAGCCTGTGTCCCCAGTGCAGCCTGTGTCCCCAATACAGCCTGTATCCCCAGTGCAGACTGTGTCTCAAATGCAGCCTGTGTCCCCAGTGCAACCTGTGTCCCAATGCAGCCTGTGTCCCCAGTGCAGCCTGTGTTGATCAGAGCATCGGAAACATAACAGCTTTCATTTCACCTGTGTCACCAATGCAGCCTGTGTCCCCAGTGCAGCCTGTGTCCCCAGTGCAGCCTGTGTCCCCAGTGCAGCCTGTGTCCCCAATGTAGCCTGTGTCCCCAATGTAACCTGTGTCACCAATGCAGCCTGTGTCTCCAATGTAGCCTGTGTCTCCAATGTAGCCTGTGTCCCCGTGTCCCCAGGACAACCTGTGTCACCAATGCAGCCTGTGTCCCCAGTGCAGCCTGTGTACCCAATGCAGCCTGTGTCCCCAGTGCAGTCTGTGTCCCCAATGCAGCCTGTGTCACCAAAGCAGCCTGTGTTCCCAATGCAGCCTGTGTCTCCAATGTAGCCTGTGTCCACCAGTGCAGTCTGTGTCCCCAATGCAGCCTGTGTCCCCAATGCAGCCTGTATCCCCAATGCAGTCTGTGTCAATAACGCAGCCTGTATCCCCAATGCAGTCTGTGTCCCCAATGCAGCCTGTGTCCCCAATGCAGCCTGTGTCCCCAGTGCAGCCTGTGTCCCCAGTGCAGCCTGTGTCCCCAGTGCAGCCTATGTCACCAGTGCAGCCTGTGTCCCCAATGCAGCCTGTGTCACCAATGCAGCCTGTGTCCCTAGTGAAGCCTGTGTCACCAATGCAGCCTGTGTCCCCAGTGCAGCCTGTGTCCCCAGTGCAACCTGTTTCTCCAATGCAGCCTGTGTCTCTAATGCAGCCTGTGTCCCCAGTGCAACCTGTGTCTCTAATGCAGCCTGTGTCCCCAGTGCAGCCTGTGTTGATCAGAGCATCGGGAACATAACAGGTTTCATTTCACCTGTGTCACCAATGCAGCCTGTGTCCCCAGTGCAGCCTGTGTCCCCAATGTAGCCTGTGTCCACAGTGCAACCTGTGTCACCAATGCAGCCTGTGTCCCCAATGTAGCCTGTATCCCCAGGGCAACCTGTGTCACCAATGCAGCCTGCGTCCCCAGTGCAGACTGTGTACCCAATGCAGCCTGTGTCCCCAGTGCAGTCTGTGTCCCCAATGCAGCCTATGTCACCAAAGCAGCCTGTGTTCCCAATGCAGCCTGTGTCCCCAATGTAGCCTGTGTCCACCAGTGCAGTCTGTGTCCCCAATGCAGCCTGTGTCCCCAATGCAGCCTGTGTCCCCAATGCAGTCTGTGTCACCAACGCAGCCTGTGTCCCCAATGCAGCCTGTGTCCCCAATGCAGCCTGTGTCCCCAGTGCAGCCTATGTCACCAGTGCAGCCTATGTCACCAGTGCAGTCTGTGTCCCCAGTGCAGCCTGTGTCCCCAATGCACCCTGTGTCCCCAGTGCAGCCTGTGTCCCCAGTGCAGCCTGTGTCCCCAGTGCAGCCTGTGTCACCAGTGCAGCCTGTGTCCCCAGTGCAGCCTGTGTCCCCAATGCAGCCTGTGTCTCCAATGCAGCCTGTGTCTCCAATGCAGCCTGTGTCCCCAGTGCAGCCTCTGTCCCCAGTGCAGCCCGTGTCACCAATGCAGCCTGTGTCCCCAGTGCAGCCTGTGTTGATCAGAGCATCGGGAACATAACAGCTTTCATTTCACCTGTGTCACCAATGCAGCCTGTGTCCCCAGTGCAGCCTGTGTCCCCAATGTAGCCTGTGTCCCCAGTGCAACCTGTGTCACCAATGCAGCCTGTGTCCCCAATGTAGCCTGTGTCCCCAGGGCAACCTGTGTCACCAATGCAGCCTGCATCCCCAGTGCAGCCTGTGTACCCAATGCAGCCTGTGTCCCCAGTGCAGTCTGTGTCCCCAATGCAGCCTGTGTCACCAAAGCAGCCTGTGTTCCCAATGCAGCCTGTGTCCCCAATGTAGCCTGTGTCCACCAGTGCAGTCTGTGTCTCCAATGCAGCCTGTGTCCCCAATGCAGCCTGTGTCCCCAATGCAGCCTGTGTCCCCAATGCAGCCTGTGTCCCCAATGCAGCCTGTGTCCCCAGTGCAGCCTGTGTCCCCAGTGCAGCCTGTGTCCCCAGTGCAGCCTGTGTCCCCAGTGCAGCCTATGTCACCAGTGCAGCCTGTGTCCCCAGTGCAGCCTGTGTCCCCAATGTTGCCTTTGTCTCCAGTGGAACCTGTGTCACCAATGCAGCCTGTGTCCCTAGTGAAGAATGTGTCCCTAGTGAAGCATGTGTCCCCAGTGCAGCCTGTGTCCCCAATGCAGCCTGTGTCCCCAAAGCAGCCTATGTCCCCAGTGCAGCCTTTGTCCCTAATGCAGCTTGTGTCACTAAAGCAACTTATCTGTGCAGGGGAAGAGAAAGGAGAGCCGCCAATGCCGCCTGGTTGATCAGAGCATCGGGAACATAACAGCTTTCATTTCACCTGTGTCACCAATGCAGCCTGTGTCCCTAGTGCAGCCTATATCACCAGTGCAGCCTGTGTCCCCAATGTAGCCTGTGTCCTCAATGTAGCCTGTGTCCCAAGTGTAACCTGTGTCACAATGCAGCCTGTGTCCCCAAAGCAGCCTATGTCCCCAGTGCAGCCTGTGTCCCTAATGCAGCCTGTGTCACTAATGCAACTTATCTGTGCAGGGGAAGAGAAAGGAGAGCTGCCAATGCCGCCTTGTTGATCAGAGCATCGGGAACATAACAGCTTTAATTTCACCTGTGTCCTCAATGTAGCCTGTGTCCCCAGTGCAACCTGTGTCACCAATACAGCCTGTGTCCCCAATGTAGCCTGTGTCCCCAGTGCAACCTGTGTCACCAATGCAGCATGTGTCCCCAGTGCAGCCTGTGTCCCCAATGCAGCCTGTATCCCCAGTGCAGCCTGTGTCTCTAATGCAGCCTGTGTCCCCAGTGCAACCTGTGTCTCCAATGCAGCCTGTGTCCCCAGTGCAGCCTGTGTCCCCAGTGCAGCCTGTGTTGATCAGAGCATCGGGAACATAACAGCTTTCATTTCACCTGTGTCACCAATGCAGCCTGTGTCCCCAGTGCAGCCTGTGTCCCCAGTGCAGCCTGTGTCCCCAATGTAGCATGTGTCCCCAGTGCAACCTCTGTCACCAATGCAGCCTGTGTCCCCAATGTAGCCTGTGTCCCCAGGGCAACCTGTGTCACCAATGCAGCCTGTGTCCCCAGTGCAGCCTGTGTACCCAATGCAGCCTGTGTCCCCAGTGCAGTCTGTGTCCCCAATGCAGCCTGTGTCACCAAAGCAGCCTGTGTTCCCAATGCAGCCTGTGTCCCCAATGTAGCCTGTGTCCACCAGTGCAGTCTGTGTACCCAATGCAGCCTGTGTCCCCAATGCAGCCTGTATCCCCAATGCAGTCTGTGTCACCAACGCAGCCTGTATCCCCAATGCAGTCTGTGTCCCCAGTGCAGCCTGTGTCCCCAGTGCAGCCTATGTCACCAGTGCAGCCTGTGTCCCCAGTGCAGCCTGTGTCCCCAATGCAGCCTGTGTCACCAATGCAGCCTGTGTCCCTAGTGAAGCCTGTGTCACCAATGCAGCCTGTGTCCCCAGTGCAGCCTGTGTCCCCAGTGCAACCTGTGTCTCCAATGCAGCCTGTGTCCCCAGTGCAGCCTGTGTCTCTAATGCAGCCTGTGTCCCCAGTGCAACCTGTGTCTCTAATGCAGCCTGTGTCCCCAGTGCAGCCTGTGTTGATCAGAGCATCGGGAACATAACAACTTTCATTTCACCTGTGTCACCAATGCAGCCTGTGTCCCCAGTGCAGCCTGTGTCCCTAATGTAGCCTGTGTCCCCAGTGCAACCTGTGTCACCAATGCAGCCTGTGTCCCCAATGTAGCCTGTATCCCCAGGGCAACCTGTGTCACCAAAGCAGCCTGTGTTCCCAATGCAGCCTGTGTCCCCAATGTAGCCTGTGTCCACCAGTGCAGTCTGTGTCTCCAATGCAGCCTGTGTCCCCAATGCAGCCTGTGTCACCAATGCAGTCTGTGTCCCCAATGCAGCCTGTGTCCCCAATGCAGCCTGTGTCCCCAATGCAGCCTGTGTCCCCAGTGCAGCCTATGTCACCAGTGCAGCCTGTGTCCCCAGTGCAGCCTGTGTCCCCAGTGCAGCCTGTGTCCCCAGTGCAGCCTATGTCACCAGTGCAGCCTGTGTCCCCAGTGCAGCCTGTGTCCCCAATGTTGCCTTTGTCTCCAGTGGAACCTGTGTCACCAATGCAGCCTGTGTCCCTAGTGAAGAATGTGTCCCTAGTGAAGCATGTGTCCCCAGTGCAGCCTGTGTCCCCAATGCAGCCTGTGTCCCCAAAGCAGCCTATGTCCCCAGTGCAGCCTTTGTCCCTAATGCAGCTTGTGTCACTAAAGCAACTTATCTGTGCAGGGGAAGAGAAAGGAGAGCCGCCAATGCCGCCTGGTTGATCAGAGCATCGGGAACATAACAGCTTTCATTTCACCTGTGTCACCAATGCAGCCTGTGTCCCTAGTGCAGCCTATATCACCAGTGCAGCCTGTGTCCCCAATGTAGCCTGTGTCCTCAATGTAGCCTGTGTCCCAAGTGTAACCTGTGTCACAATGCAGCCTGTGTCCCCAAAGCAGCCTATGTCCCCAGTGCAGCCTGTGTCCCTAATGCAGCCTGTGTCACTAATGCAACTTATCTGTGCAGGGGAAGAGAAAGGAGAGCTGCCAATGCCGCCTTGTTGATCAGAGCATCGGGAACATAACAGCTTTAATTTCACCTGTGTCCTCAATGTAGCCTGTGTCCCCAGTGCAACCTGTGTCACCAATACAGCCTGTGTCCCCAATGTAGCCTGTGTCCCCAGTGCAACCTGTGTCACCAATGCAGCATGTGTCCCCAGTGCAGCCTGTGTCCCCAATGCAGCCTGTATCCCCAGTGCAGCCTGTGTCTCTAATGCAGCCTGTGTCCCCAGTGCAACCTGTGTCTCCAATGCAGCCTGTGTCCCCAGTGCAGCCTGTGTCCCCAGTGCAGCCTGTGTTGATCAGAGCATCGGGAACATAACAGCTTTCATTTCACCTGTGTCACCAATGCAGCCTGTGTCCCCAGTGCAACCTCTGTCACCAATGCAGCCTGTGTCCCCAATGTAGCCTGTGTCCCCAGGGCAACCTGTGTCACCAATGCAGCCTGTGTCCCCAGTGCAGCCTGTGTACCCAATGCAGCCTGTGTCCCCAGTGCAGTCTGTGTCCCCAATGCAGCCTGTGTCACCAAAGCAGCCTGTGTTCCCAATGCAGCCTGTGTCCCCAATGTAGCCTGTGTCCACCAGTGCAGTCTGTGTACCCAATGCAGCCTGTGTCCCCAATGCAGCCTGTCTCCCCAATGCAGTCTGTGTCACCAACGCAGCCTGTATCCCCAATGCAGTCTGTGTCCCCAGTGCAGCCTGTGTCCCCAGTGCAGCCTATGTCCCCAGTGCAGCCTATGTCACCAGTGCAGCCTATGTCACCAGTGCAGCCTGTGTCCCCAGTGCAGCCTGTGTCACCAATGCAGCCTGTGTCACCAATGCAGCCTGTGTCCCTAGTGAAGCCTGTGTCACCAATGCAGCCTGTGTCCCCAGTGCAGCCTGTGTCCCCAGTGCAACCTGTGTCTCCAATGCAGCCTGTGTCCCCAGTGCAGCCTGTGTCTCTAATGCAGCCTGTGTCCCCAGTGCAACCTGTGTCTCTAATGCAGCCTGTGTCCCCAGTGCAGCCTGTGTTGATCAGAGCATCGGGAACATAACAACTTTCATTTCACCTGTGTCACCAATGCAGCCTGTGTCCCCAGTGCAGCCTGTGTCCCTAATGTAGCCTGTGTCCCCAGTGCAACCTGTGTCACCAATGCAGCCTGTGTCCCCAATGTAGCCTGTATCCCCAGGGCAACCTGTGTCACCAAAGCAGCCTGTGTTCCCAATGCAGCCTGTGTCCCCAATGTAGCCTGTGTCCACCAGTGCAGTCTGTGTCTCCAATGCAGCCTGTGTCCCCAATGCAGCCTGTGTCCCCAATGCAGCCTGTGTCCCCAATGCAGCCTGTGTCCCCAATGCAGCCTGTGTCCCCAATGCAGCCTGTGTCACCAATGCAGCCTGTGTCCCCAGTGCAGCCTATGTCACCAGTGCAGCCTGTGTCCCCAATGCAGCCTGTGTCCCCAGTGCAGCCTGTGTCCCCAGTGCAGCCTATGTCACCAGTGCAGCCTGTGTCCCCAGTGCAGCCTGTGTCCCCAATGTAGCCTGTGTCTTCAGTGGAACCTGTGTCACCAATGCAGCCTGTGTCCCTAGTGAAGCCTGTGTCCCTAGTGCAGCCTGTGTTGATCAGAGCATCGGGAACATAACAGCTTTCATTTCACCTGTGTCACCAATGCAGCCTGTGTCCCCAGTGCAGCCTGTGTCCCCAATGTAGCCTGTGTCCCCAGTGCAACCTCTGTCACCAATGCAGCCTGTGTCCCCAATGTAGCCTGTGTCCCCAGGGCAACCTGTGTCACCAATGCAGCCTGTGTCCCCAGTGCAGCCTGTGTACCCAATGCAGCCTGTGTCCCCAGTGCAGTCTGTGTCCCCAATGCAGCCTGTGTCACCAAAGCAGCCTGTGTTCCCAATGCAGCCTGTGTCCCCAATGTAGCCTGTGTCCACCAGTGCAGTCTGTGTACCCAATGCAGCCTGTGTCCCCAATGCAGCCTGTATCCCCAATGCAGTCTGTGTCACCAACGCAGCCTGTATCCCCAATGCAGTCTGTGTCCCCAGTGCAGCCTGTGTCCCCAGTGCAGCCTATGTCACCAGTGCAGCCTATGTCACCAGTGCAGCCTGTGTCCCCAGTGCAGCCTGTGTCCCCAATGCAGCCTGTGTCACCAATGCAGCCTGTGTCCCTAGTGAAGCCTGTGTCACCAATGCAGCCTGTGTCCCCAGTGCAGCCTGTGTCCCCAGTGCAACCTGTGTCTCCAATGCAGCCTGTGTCCCCAGTGCAGCCTGTGTCTCTAATGCAGCCTGTGTCCCCAGTGCAACCTGTGTCTCTAATGCAGCCTGTGTCCCCAGTGCAGCCTGTGTTGATCAGAGCATCGGGAACATAACAACTTTCATTTCACCTGTGTCACCAATGCAGCCTGTGTCCCCAGTGCAGCCTGTGTCCCTAATGTAGCCTGTGTCCCCAGTGCAACCTGTGTCACCAATGCAGCCTGTGTCCCCAATGTAGCCTGTATCCCCAGGGCAACCTGTGTCACCAAAGCAGCCTGTGTTCCCAATGCAGCCTGTGTCCCCAATGTAGCCTGTGTCCACCAGTGCAGTCTGTGTCTCCAATGCAGCCTGTGTCCCCAATGCAGCCTGTGTCCCCAATGCAGCCTGTGTCCCCAATGCAGCCTGTGTCACCAATGCAGCCTGTGTCACCAATGCAGCCTATGTCACCAGTGCAGCCTGTGTCCCCAATGCAGCCTGTGTCCCCAATGCAGCCTGTGTCCCCAGTGCAGCCTGTGTCCCCAGTGCAGCCTATGTCACCAGTGCAGCCTGTGTCCCCAGTGCAGCCTGTGTCCCCAATGTAGCCTGTGTCTTCAGTGGAACCTGTGTCACCAATGCAGCCTGTGTCCCTAGTGAAGCCTGTGTCCCTAGTGAAGCATGTGCCCCCAGTGCAGCCTGTGTCCCCAATGCAGCCTGTGTCCCCAAAGCAGCCTATGTCCCCAGTGCAGCCTTTGTCCCTAATGCAGCCTGTGTCACTAAAGCAACTTATCTGTGCAGGGGAAGAGAAAGGAGAGCCGCCAATGCCACCTGGTCAATCAGAGCATCGGGAACATAACAGCTTTCATTTCACCTGTGTCACCAATGCAGCCTGTGTCCCTAGTGCAGCCTGTATCACCAGTGCAGCCTGTGTCCCCAATGTAGCCTGTGTCCTCAATGTAGCCTGTGTCCCAAGTGTAACCTGTGTCACAATGCAGCCTGTGTCCCCAAAGCAGCCTATGTCCCCAGTGCAGCCTGTGTCCCTAATGCAGCCTGTGTCACTAATGCAACTTATCTGTGCAGGGGAAGAGAAAGGAGAGCCGCCAATGCCGCCTTGTTGATCAGAGCAGCGGGAACATAACAGCTTTAATTTCACCTGTGTCCTCAATGTAGCCTGTGTCCCCAGTGCAACCTGTGTCACCAATACAGCCTGTGTCCCCAATGTAGCCTGTGTCCCCAGTGCAACCTGTGTCACCAATGCAGCATGTGTCCCCAGTGCAGCCTGTGTCCCCAATGCAGCCTGTATCCCCAGTGCAGCCTGTGTCTCTAATGCAGCCTGTGTCCCCAGTGCAACCTGTGTCTCCAATGCAGCCTGTGTCCCCAGTGCAGCCTGTGTCCCCAGTGCAGCCTGTGTTGATCAGAGCATCGGGAACATAACAGCTTTCATTTCACCTGTGTCACCAATGCAGCCTGTGTCCCCAGTGCAGCCTGTGTCCCCAATGTAGCCTGTGTCCCCAGTGCAACCTCTGTCACCAATGCAGCCTGTGTCCCCAATGTAGCCTGTGTCCCCAGGGCAACCTGTGTCACCAATGCAGCCTGTGTCCCCAGTGCAGCCTGTGTCCCCAGTGCAGCCTGTGTCCCCAGTGCAGCCTGTGTACCCAATGCAGCCTGTGTCCCCAGTGCAGCCTGTGTCCCCAGTGCAGCCTGTGTCCCCAATGTAGCCTGTGTCCCCAGTGCAACCTGTGTCACCAATGCAGCCTGTGTCCCCAATGTAGCCTGTATCCCCAGGGCAACCTGTGTCACCAATGCAGCCTGCGTCCCCAGTGCAGACTGTGTACCCAATGCAGCCTGTGTCCCCAGTGCAGTCTGTGTCCCCAATGCAGCCTATGTCACCAAAGCAGCCTGTGTTCCCAATGCAGCCTGTGTCCCCAATGTAGCCTGTGTCCACCAGTCCAGTCTGTGTCCCCAATGCAGCCTGTGTCCCCAATGCAGCCCGTGTCCCCAATGCAGCCCGTGTCACCAACGCAGCCTGTGTCCCCAATGCAGCCTGTGTCACCAATGCAGCCTGTGTCCACAGTGCAGCCTATGTCACCAGTGCATCCTATGTCCCCAGTGCAGCCTGTGTCCCCAGTGCAGCCTGTGTCCCCAATGCACCCTGTGTCCCCAATGCACCCTGTGTCCCCAGTGCAGCCTGTGTCCCCAGTGCAGCCTATGTCACCAGTGCAGCCTGTGTCCCCAGTGCAGCCTGTGTCCCCAATGCAGCCTGTGTCTCCAATGCAGCCTGTGTCCCCCGTGCAGCCTCTGTCCCCAGTGCAGCCTGTGTCCCCAGTGCAGCCTGTGTCCCCAATGAAGCCCGTGTCTCCAGTGCAACCTGTGTCACCAATGCAGCCTGTGTCCCTAGTGAAGCCTTTGTCACCAATGCAGCTTGTGTCCCCAGTGCAGCCTGTGTCACCAATGCAGCCTGTGTCCCCAGTGCAACCTGTGTCTCCAATGCAGCCTGTGTCCCCAATGCAGCCTATGTCCCCAGTGCAGCCTGTGTCCCACCGCCACCGAGACAGGGTAAGTACAGACGGCAGGTGGGGGGCACACTGGCAGCATTTGATATGGCACAGTGGCTGTGTTTGATGGAGCACAGTGGGAGCATTTGATGAGGCACAGTGAGGCTGCATTTGATGGGGCACAGTGGCAGCATTTGGCACAGTGGCAGCCTTTGATAACACAGTGGCAGCATTTGATGGCACAGTGGGAACATTTGATAAGGCACAATGGCTGCGTTTGATGGGCACAGTGGCTGCATTTGGGCCCAGTGGCTGCGTTTGATGGCACAGTGGTGGAAATTGATGGTACAGTGGCTGTGTTTGATGGCACAGTGGCTGCGTTTGATAGTACAGTGGCTGCGGTTGATGGTATTGTGGCTGCGTTTGATGGCGCAGTGGCTGCAATTGATGGTATAGTGGCTGCGTTTGATGGCACAGTGGCTGCGATTGATGGTATAGTGGCTGCGTTTTATGGTATAGTGACTGCGTTTGATGGCACAGTGGCTGCATTTGATGGCACAGTGGCTGTGTTTGATGGCACAGTGGCTGCATTTGATGGCACAGCAGCTGCGATTGATGGTATAGGGGCTGCGTTTGATGGCACAGTGGCAGCCCTCCTCTTTCTTCCCCTCCGAATGCTGGGAGAGCGGCTCCCTTACAACCCTGGCTGCCTGCGGTGCTCGCTCCCCCCCCCACTCCCAGGCAGCCCACACTCGCCAGCCCTCAAAATCCACTCGCAAAATGCGAGCAGGAGAGTCGAATTTCAGAGGGATGGCCTAGGCCATCTTTATGTAGAGCCACAATTCTTTTTTACAGATACTCAGAGAGTTCTTTGCCATGAGGTGCCATGTTGAACTTCCAGTGACCAGTATGAGAGAGTGGGAGCAATAACACTAAATTTAACACACCTGCTCCCCATTCACACCTGAGCCATTGTAACACTAACGAGTCACATGACACAAGGGAGGGAAAATGACTAATTAGGTCCAATTTGGACATTTTCACTTAGGAGTGTCCTCACTTTTGTTGGCAGCCGTTTAGACATTAATGGCTGTGTGTTGAGTTATTTTGAGGGGACAGCAAATTTACACTGTTATACAAGCTGTACACTCACTACTTTACATTGTGGCAAAGTGTCATTTCTTCAGTGTTGTCACATGAAAAGATATAATAAAATATTTACAAAAATGTGAGGAGTGTACTCACTTTTGTGAGATACTGTACATGCACATCACAATGGTCTGATCTCTTGGTTGAACATATGTCATATGCAGGGCTTTTTTTCTCAGGGAATAGGTCCAGGAACTCCCCTTTTCTGAGTCCCCCTACCCACCTCCGAGCACTATTACTTGTCCCCCCCCCCCCTCCCACCTCCCAGTACTGCTCTTTTAAAGAGTACAGAACCAAGTATCATTTTGTGGTGCTAAATGATTTGTATGGAATATGGTAATGATAACAACAAAAGAAGTAAAATAGATCCCCTGCAGTCAGTAACAATATAGCCCCCTGCCAGCAACAATGGATCCCCCTAACAACAGAGGACCACCCATAGCTCCCAACAGTCCCTGATTTCGAGAGACTGTCCCTGATTTGTCCCTCTGTCCCTCATTCCTCCTCATTTGTCCCTCATTTTAGTCTGATCTTTAGAGATGATAATAAAATGCACTTTTTATCTATCAAAAAGTGTTTTCCAGCCCTAAACCTTTAATCTGATTTCTAAATTGCTGCATTTGTAAATTCCAAAGGCCAATATAAAGGAATAGTAGTGGTAAAAAAAGCACTTGTGGTTTTAACCAATCTTGTTTTTTTATGTACAATTCTCCTTAAAGGGGATGTGACAAGGGGTGTGTCCTATGCCTGAATACTTTTGCTTATAGGTGTCCCTCATTCCCATCTCAAAAAGTTGGGAGGTATGGACTACCTGCAACAAAAATTTTCCCCGAGCAACAATAGACTCCTGGCAACAACAACAGATCTCCCCACAGCCAGCACCAATATATTCTCCATCAGCCAGCAACAATAAATCCCTCCCTCAACAGTAGATCTCTCTCAGCAACAACTGACCCCCCAGCAATATAAGACCCACCCCAGTGGCGGTGCGTCCATAAGGGTGCACGGCTGCCGCCCCCTCTGTCCAGCCACCCCTCTAGCACCAATAGATAGATTCATGCATTGCATGAATCTATCTATGGCTGCCGCTGCCACCCCCTATTCAGGCACCTGACCCCTTTCCAGGCACAGGGCACCTGAATTACAGCGGCGGGGTGAGTTTTTGAAGCCATAGGCTCTAATAGGCATCAAAAAAGGTGACCTGTGAGCGCCATGCTGGGTGCTGCAGGTTACTCAGCTGTGTTAGAAAAGCAATAAATATTCGCTTTCCTAACACTAAACTACCTCTCCGCCAATAAGGTGCTTGGATCTGTTACCCGTCACCTGACTGGCTGAAACAACAGTTCTGTGATTGGACATCAGGCGTCCAATCATAGCAGAGGATGGGAAGAGAGGATGGGAAAAGACATTGAGGAGCTGTCCCACCGCCACTGAGACAGGGTAAGTACAGACGGCGGGTGGGGGGCACACTGGCAGCATTTGATATGGCACAGTGGCTGTGTTTGATGGGGCACAGTGGGAGCATTTGATGGGGCACAGTGAGGTTGCATTTGATGGGGCACAGTGGCAGCATTTGATGGCACAGTGGCAGCCTTTGATGACACAGTGGCAGCCTTTGATGGCACAGTGGGAGCGTTTGATAAGGCACAATGGCTGTGTTTGATGGGCATAGTGGCTGCATTTGAGGGTTACAGTGACTGCATTTGGGCCCAGTGGCTGCGTTTGATGGCACAGTAGCGGCAATTGATGGCACAGTGGCTGTGTTTGATGGTACAGTGGTGGAAATTGATGGTACAATGGCTGCTTTTGATGGCACAGTGGCTGCGATTGATGGTATAGTGGCTGCGTTTGATGGCACAGTGGCTGCGATTGATGGTATATGGCTTGTATTTGATGGCACAGTGGCTGCGTTTGATGGCACAGTGGCTGCGTTTGATGGCACAGTGGCTGCGTTTGATGGCACAGTGGCTGCGTTTGATGGCACAGTGGCTGCGATTGATGGCACAGTGGCAGCATTTGATGGCACAGTGGGAGCGTTTGATAAGGCACAATGGCTGCGTTTGATGGGCACAGTGGCTGCGTTTGATGGGCACAGTGGCTGTGTTTGAGGGGCACAGTGGCTGCGTTTGATAGCACAGTGGCTGCATTTGATAGCACAGTGGCTGCGGTTGATGGTATAATAGCTGCGGTTGATGGCACAGTGGCTGCGTTTGATGGCACAGTGGCTGTGATTGATGGTACAGTGAGGCTGCAATTGATGGGGTTTTTTTCAGAATTTTTCAGTTTGTTTGCACCCCTCAAAAAATTTGGAGCACCAGCCACCACTGCCCACCCCAGCAACAGTAGGTCACCCACGAGCAATATCAGACCTCCCCAGCAAACGATAACCCCCCCCTCCAAAAATAAATTCCCTCCAGCTGGGATAAATCTCTCCAGCAGCGAGGATAAATAGACCCTTCAACACACCCCAGCACCCATTACCATTACATAGATTCAGTCCTGGAGGTGCCTGAACTGCGTTCCCCTGCATTCCCGCTGAAAAAAAGTCCTGGTCATATGTAGTGGGAATACTTTAAGTTTTCACAAATATGCTTTGAGAGACCTTTGGCAAAAATTATTGCTAGACAAAATGGGATTATGAACAGACAAGTATTCTTATAAAGATGTAGAACTTGAGCAGTAATGAGAGGGGTATCATCAATTTGAAGGTCTGGCAGATGGATACCAGAGTGACACTTTAAAGAACATCAGAGAGTGACAATGGAGGGAGATTTATTAAAACTGGAGCACAGAGAATCTGGCACAGCTGTGCATAGTAACCATTCAGCTACTAAGTGTTATTGTCAAAGCTTCATTGAACAAGCTGAATTTAGAAGCTGATTACTGTTGCTATGAACAGCTGCACCAGATTCTCCGGACTTCAGTTTTAGTAAATCTACCTCAATGGCTAATCTCCGACAAGACAAAACAGACATGTCCAGAGATATAGGGGGTTATTTACTAAAGGCAAATCCACTTTGCACTACAAGTGCAAACTACAAGTGCAAAGTGCACTTGAAATTGCACTGAAAGTGCACTTGGAAGTGCAGTTGCTGTAAATCTGAGGGGTAGATCTGAAATGAGGGGAAGCTCTGCTGATTTTATCATCCAATCATGTGCAAACTAAAATGCTGTTTTTATTCTCCTTGCATGTCCCCCTCGGATCTACATCGACTGCACTTTCAAGTGCACTTACAGTGCAATTTCAAGAGCACTTTGCACTTGTAGTTTGCACTTGTAGTGCAAAGTGGATTTGCCTTTCGTAAATAACCCTCTTTAGGAATGAATTCACCAAATATCACTGCAAAAATTTGTAACTAAAGACAAAACTTTTTTTTTTTTTTTCATTTTGAATAGAGTAAGGGAGAGTTAGAACCCCCATACTTTTTTTTTTTTGTTTCCTTTTTTTTTTTGCCATCTGTGTCCCATTGAGGAGATTGCCCATCCATTAGTGTTCCAATGTCAACCCAAAATGTGGGATTTTCTTTCCCTTTCACTTTCAATAATAAGGAAAAAAAGTGGAAATAAAAAGTGTGAATCGCTCCAATTGGAGCACAGACAGAAATACAAATGAACAGGTGTTCCAATACCTCTACTGTATCTATCCCAAGGCAAGGCAAGGCATGGTAAGGCAAATGCTCCTACATTGGGAGCTCATGTCGCTTGATGTGTGAAAATTAATGTTTCCCTAATGCCCTGTACACACGATCGGATTTTCCGACGGAAAATGTGTGATAGGACCACGTTGTCGGAAATTCTGACCGTGTGTAGGCTCCATCACACATTTTCCATTGGATTTTCCGACACACAAAGTTTGAGGGCAGGCTATAAAATTTTCCGACAACAAAATCCGTTGTCGGAATTTCCGATCGTGTGTGCACAAATCCGACGCACAAAGTGCCACGCATGCTCAGAATAAATAAAGAGATGAAAGCTATTGGCTACTGCCCCGTTTATAGTCCCGACGTACGTGTTTTACGTCACCGCGTTCAGACTGATCGGATTTTCCGCCAACTTTGTGTGACTGTGTGTATGCAAGACAAGTTTGAGCCAACATCCGTCGGAAAAAATCCTAGGATTTTGTTGTCGGAATGTCCGATCAATGTCCGACCGTGTGTACGGGGCATATGAGAGCCATCTTAACTGGTCCGACTTTGAAAATACTCCCTGGACTACTTTGGTCCGACTTTGATCTTACTTCAGCCCATTGAATATCACTGAAGTCGGATCAAAGTCGGATCAAAGTCTTAACTGATCCGACTTTGGCATGTGTGCTCTGTTGATCTGGAAGGGGAACTCCACGCCAAATAAAAAAAATGGCATGGGTTCCCCCTCCAAGACTATGCCAGGCCCTTTGGTCTGGTATGGATTTTAAGGGGAACCCCCACGCTAAAAAATGGTGTGGGGTCCCACCACAATCCACACCAGGCCCTTATCCGAGCATGCAGCCCGGCAGGTCAGCAAAGAGGGTGGGGACAAGCGAGTGCCCCCCTCTTGAACTGTACCAGGCCACATGCCCTCAACACGGGGGGGGTGGGTGCTTTGGGGCAGGGGGGGTTTCCGCCCCCCCACCCCCAAAGCACCTTGTCCCAAAGTTGATGAGGACAAGGGCCTCTTCCCAACAACCCTGGCCATTGGATGTCAGGGTCTGTGGATAGAGGGCTTATCGGAATCTAGAAGCCCCCCCATATCCTGGCCCCCCACTCTATGTGAACGAGTATAGGTAATTTTTTAAGACAGCTTCGGCGTCACTTCCGATCTCTTCTCCCCCCTCTGGCTGTTCTGCCTCCTCCGCTGACATCTTCTGCCTCTGCCGGTTGTTCTCTCCTGTCCGGGTCTTCTCAGCTGATGTCTTCTAGCCCTCTCTGGTTCTTCTCCCTCTGTCCGCTGTCTTCTGCCTCTGCCAGGTCTTCCCCACTGTCTTCTCCCTCTGTTCTTCCTCCGATATTGACTCAACGCTGTCTTCTCCCTCTGTTCTTCTTCCGATGTTGACTCAATGCTCTCTCCCGCTTTAATGCTGGGTGCAGAGCGTGCCAATACTTACATTGGCATGGGGCGGGGTCACCAGGTGACGTCATCCCAAGGCCCCGTCCTCTTATTACGTCACCGCCCAGGGCATGATGGGATGATAATATCATAAGGGGCGGGGCCTCCAGATGATGTCACCCGTGACCCCGCCACTCAGCGGAGAGGAGTCCGGACAGGGAGAAGAACCGGCAGGAGCACAAGACGTCAGTGGAGGAGGCAGAACAGCCAGAGAGGGGAGAAGAGATTGGAAGCGACGCCGGAGCTGTCTTAATAAGTTACTTTAAAAACCTATGTACTGCGTTTTATTTTTGACACTTTTTTTCTTAGGTGAATGAGTAGGGGTACAGTGTACTACTACCCCATACTCTTTCACATAGAGTGGGGGCCGGGATCTGGGGCCCCCTTATTAAAGGGGGCTTCCAGATTCTGATAAACAGGCCCCAACAACCAACGGCCAGGGTTGTCGGAAAGAGGCCCTTGTCCTCATCAACATAAGGACAAGGTGCCTTGGGGTGGGGGGCGCAAGCCCCCCCAGCCCCTAAGCACCCACTCCCCCATGTTGAGGGCACGCGGCCTGGTATGGTTCAGGAGGGGGGATGCTCGCTCGTCCACACCCCCTTTCCTGACTTGCCAGGCTGCATGCTCGGATAAGAGTCTTGTATGGATTTTGGGGGGACCCCACATCATTTTTTCAGCATGGGAGTTACTCTTAAAACCTATGCCAGACCACATTTATGACATTTTTGTTTATTTGGCGTGGAGTTCCCCCTAAAGATTCATACCAGACACAAAGTGCCTACATCAAAGTCAGATCCCCATTCATTGGAGTCGGACTGATGTCGGACTTCAAGTTGCAGGGCAAAGTTGGATCTACAGTCGTACGACTGTCGTGTCGTACCAGTGTGAACCTGGCCTAAAGCAGCATTGCAATCCTGTAAAAAGATATCATATGAATGAGGCTATAAAGGTGGTAAATTACTGGCCCGGATCCTCAGGGAACAACGTATGGCCTTGTATATACCTCATATAAAGGGGAGCAACAGACAGATGCTTTTTGAGCGCAGACCATCCCTTTCCTTATTTGGGGAATTTTATTCCTCTTTATACAACCTTTCACCATCTTTTACATCTTCTCCTTCTCTGGAGGAGTATCTTTATTCCGCACATCTTTCCTGTTTACCCTCCCAGGTCCGTCATGAGTTAGACGTTCCGATTACAATTGGATTTACAATTGGATTTACTGTATGGATTTACCATACAGCAGTACTAAGACTCTCCTGCCTCTGCTAGGCCCACATATGATTAAAGTGTTTAATGCATTGGGACAGTCTACAAAGTATCCCTCGGCTACACTTTTGGCACATATATCAGTCATCCCAAAAAAGGGGAAAGACCCCTCTGACTGTGGTAGCTATTGGCCTATTTCTTTACTCAATGTGGATGTCACATACCTGGTGGAGATCGAGCTGGAGGGAGGGCTTCTCTTGCACCTCCTGTCCGACACCCCTGATAGTGATGACAGGGAGTGACGGACACAGAGTGGCACAAGGGCCGATGAAGGAGATGGTGCTGGCCGGTCCTTGGCAGGAACCAGATGGCTGAAAAGCGCTGGAAAGGCTCTGAGGATCGGTGCTCCATATCGCTGAGTCAGCAGATGGAGGCGTAGCTGGGACGTAAGCCAGGAGGTCATCAACAGCTGGACAGAGCAGGTACCGAGATGAGAGACAGAGGCAGAGATTGGACACAGGCCGGGTTCGGTACACAGACGGCAGCAAGGTACAGGAGTATCAGGCAGAAGCAAAGAGTCAAACACAAGCCGGGTTCAGGTAAGCAGGCAGAGGTCAAGGAGAAGGTTCAAGTGAAGCCGAGTCAAGACACTGGAACAGATCAGGTAAACAAGCACTAGCTGAAAGACCACTCATCAAAGTACATGTGTAAGTGCTCAGTTTAAATAGGCTACTTGCTGCCCATACGT
The DNA here is from genome assembly GCA_037952925.1 of Lithobates clamitans. NCBI lineage: Eukaryota > Metazoa > Chordata > Amphibia > Anura > Ranidae > Lithobates > Lithobates clamitans. The sequence goes on from JBBGZY010000799.1 coordinate 970,495, forward strand.
GCGCGTGTGCGAGTGTGCACGCGTTGGCGCGCACCTGTGTGCGTGCATTGGCATGCACCTGTGCACACCCACACATGCGCCAATACAAGTCCTTCTTTACACTGGTGTGTCCATGCTTGTTCGCAGGTGCACATCTGTTAGCCGGACTTCTCTTACATTGCCCCCCCCTGGATACCGATCTGTAACCTCTTCTGGGGTGAGACTTGAAAAACGCCTGTATCAGCTTCTTGGCATGAAGATTGGTCTCTGGTTCCCAAAAGTTGTCATCAGGCCCGTAGCATCTCCACTTAATTAAGAACTGGATCACGTTCCTTCTCTTCCTACAATCCACAATTGTTTCGACCTTGTATTCCTCGTTGCTGTTGACAATAGTAGGTGCGGGTGGACCTGAATCATGGCCAGGAAAAGGGTTTACCCTTGCGGTCTTTAGTAGGGAGACATGGAAGATGGGATGAATCCTGTAAGTCTCTGGGAGCAAGAGTTCATAGGCAGCCGGATTAATCTGCCTCTTGACAGGAAAAGGGCCGATGTATCTAGGTCCGAGTTTCATTGAAGGACATGACAACTTTAGGTTGGCTGTGGATAACCAGACCTTATCTCCTACTTGAAGTGATAGGTCTCCTCTTCTTTTCTTGTCAAAAAACTTTTTATTGTCCAGTTGTGCTTTGGAAACGGCCTCTTGCAAAATCTTGTTGTTTGACTGAAGCATAATTATCCTATCCTGGACTGCAGGAACCAAGGAGTCAGGCACAATATCGGGCCGGAAAGATGGAAGGTACCCGTAATTTGCAAAAAAACGGGGCTTGTCCCATGGCTGAGTGAACGGCATCATTGTAGGCGAATTCTGCCAAGGGTAAAAGAGATGCCCAGTCATCCTGGCCAAAGAATGAGAAACATCGAAGGTACTGTTCCAAAGTCTGGTTTGTGCGTTCAGTCTGGCCATTCATCTGGGGGTGATAGGCCGATGAGAAGCAGGTGTCGATCTTTAACATCTTGCACAGGTCTCTCCAGAACTTCGATGTAAACTGTACCCCCCGATCAGAGGTGATACTACTGTGTACACCGTGGAGTCTCACTACTTCCTTGATGAAAGCACAAGTGGTCTCTGTTGAAGACAGGGTTCTAAACATGGGGATGAAATGGGCCATTTTAGTTAGTCTGTCTACGATCACAAAGATTGTGGTGAATCTTTCGGGAGGTGGAAGCTCGACGATGAAATCCATACTGATCATCTCCCAGGGTCTCTTGGGAATGGGCAGTGGCCTTGGTTTTATCAATCTTGCTTCTGTTGCAGACCCCACAGATACTGACATAATCCTTACCATCAGATCTTAGATTAGGCCACCAAAAGGTCCGCTGTACAAGCTCTACAGTTACCCCAAAATGTCCCGCCAAGGGGTGGTAATGGCACAGGCTGAGGATATTGGGGCGTAAGCTTGGAGGTACAAATACCTTTTGGTTGTGCAAGAATAAACCTTCCTTTTCCTGGAAACCAATACCCAGTGGTAGAACATCCCTTGTGGATGCCTGCCTGGTTGGGTGATTACATCTGCTTGTATCAGCAAAAAACTTTGGGCTGGCAGGATTGTGTCTGTCTGGTGGTGTCCTTCCTCTTATGGATACATGCGTTATAACGCATCTGGCTTGCCATTCTTGGAACCCGGTCTGAAGGTAATGTGGAAGGAGAAACGGGAAAAGAACAGTGCCCACCTGGCTTGGCGTGGCCTCAGTTGTTTGGCAGTTCTAAGATATTTAAGGTTCTTGTGATCGGTAAAGATTAAAATGGGGTGTGCTGCTCCTTCCAGTAGGTAACGCCACTCTTCTAGGGCTGTCTTTATGGCTAGTAATTCTCGGTCACTCACATCGTAGTTCTTCTCTGCGGGACTGAGTTTCCTTGAGAAGAAGGCAATGGGATGCAACAGGGACTTTGTTCCTCGACGCTGAGATAGGATGGCTCCTAAGGCATTCTCTGAGGCATCCACCTCGAGAACGTAAGGTGATACGGGGTCTGGGTGCTGCAGAATAGGTGCTGAGGTAAATAGAGTCTTTAGCTAGTCAAAGGCTGCTTGTGCTGCAGGTGTCCATGAAAAACAGGTGTTTTGTTCTGTATCAACAACAGGAAAAGGAGACAAGGGAGTCCCCAGAAAGCAAAAAAGGGGAATGGTCAACTACGGCTTATGGTACAAAAATGCAAAAAGGCTTTATTAAGGGGGGGGGGTATTTACATATACAAAAAATTACAAATATATGTAAGATAAACAATGTATCTAAATAACACAGTCCGTCTCACTACACTAAACCAAAATTAAAAACCACGCTGCAACATTGATGAATAAAACTGCAGAGCGTGCCTGCAGGCCAAAAACGCATGCAGTGTCCATTTGAATCCAAAGAAAAAAGTATAGCACCAAACATTACTTGGGGTAAGCTACTGATGGTATATCGAGTCTTATGTGGTCTAGTATTGACTGTGCATCAGATTGAGCAGTACTGAAAAGAAACTACATATATCTACATAGACAAGACCTTACATAGCTGAATTAGGTGGGGTTTTTTAACCCTCTGTTAGAAAGAAATCCTCCACAAGCAGCTTCCAACCTCAGTGCACTAAATGTGTGTATACACCAGTTGTTTTGGAAATAGAAAGACCAATGTTCCTGTTACTAGGTATGTCCAGTGCAGAAACACTATTTCCTCAATGCAGCATATAAGGAGCAAAGGACAGACCACTCCAAAGAAAGGGCTTAGTCTCTTTTCCAATCTAGACCAGAATGATATTTTCACAGTTCATCAGTTTCAAGTATGTCAATCCATGCAGGAGGGTGAATGGCAAACAGATGCAAAGACTATTGATAAGCAGGGAGAGAAGGGAAAGAGAAACTGCCCTTTTGGGCTCTCACCACTTTCAATTACTGGAGATGTCTTCAGACTCTGCTGTCTTGCTGTTTGGCATGGAGCGGCTCACAGTCAGTTCAGAGCAACATTCAGTGTGTAGTCACAGCACACCATTCTCCTCAATAGTAGACACTGCAGACTGTGTGATCACATGACCGGTCACAGAGTTAGGAAAAGACTAGGAACCAGGAACTTTGCATTCAATTGCTGATGCGGAAATAGCTTGTGAAGTATGGTGCTGTATGGAAATCACAGGGAAACCCTTTTACATTGCTGGAAAGGGAAGCATGTTTAAGGCCTGCTGATCCCTTTGCGGATCCGAACTAAGTTATAAGCACCCCGTAAGTTAAGTTTTGTGAATATTGTGGATGTCTTGAAGCGTTGGAACAGTTCTGGAACAAGAGGCAAAGGATATCTGTTTTTAATAGTGATCTTATTTAAATCCCTGTAGTCAACACAGGGGCGCAAGGTATGGTCCCCACAGTATAGACACAAATCCTCCCGTCGTTGTTGCAACTTTTCCTCACTAGAGAGTGGTGAACGTAAAAGTCTGAGTTGCATGGGACATGCTTGCCGACTCGTTGGAGGAATGGAGATGCCAGCCATCTCTGCCCTCCTTTCTCTGAACCTCCGATCAAGCTAGATGGCAAGATTAACAAGGTTTTCAAGGGAACTGGGGACCCCCACATGAGCAAGCTCATCCTTAAGGTCTTCGGACAGGCCAAGGCGAAACTGATGCCGAAAGGCTGCATCATTCCAGCCTGTATCAGCGGCCCACAGGCGGAATTCTGCCACATAGTCCTCAACGGGTCGGTGACCCTGGCATAAGGCATGAAGGGTTGACTCTGCAGTAGTTGTGCGCTGGGGGTCGTTGTAGAGCTGTGCCATTGCATTAAAAAATGAAGAGAGGGAGTCCAAGATTGGGCTGTTCTGTTCCCGAAGCTGATGAGCCCAAGACTGTGAGTCTCCGAGAAGTAGGGATATGGAAACCCTACCTTGGTGGTTTCTAATGAGAAGGTTCTCGGTTGTAGGGCAAAGTAGAACTTGCAACAGTTCTTATAAGCACAGAATTTGTGCCGGTCACCAGTGAATCGCTCTGGTACAGGAACTCGAGGTTCAGGTGGTGGCATAGTTTCTGGTGCTGGCCGGTCCTTGGCAGGAACCAGATGGCTGAAAAGCGATGTGCAGGCTCTGACGATCGGAGCTCCGTATCGCTGGGTCAGCAGATGGAGGCGTAGCCGGGACGTAAGCCAGGAGGTCATCAACAGCCGGACAGAGCAGGTACCGAGACGAGAGACAGAGGCAAAGATGGGACACAGGCCGGGTTCAGTACACAGACGGGCAGCAAGGTACAGGATGGGTGCAGCGCTAAATGTGTTGATCCAAAAGTGAAAAAACAAAAAAGACTGAATATAATTCTATTTCAAATATTCAGAAGTGGTGAAAAAAGTGAATGGAAAACTAAGGCAGAGTCCCCATATCTGAAAATAGGGAAGCTACAAAAGCAGTGTAATAAATCAAATCATGTGGAAAATAAAAGGTGGTATGAATAAAAATAATACAAAAGAATCAAATGGTATAAATAACAATAGTGAACTATATAAATCACAAATGTTATATTGAGGTGTCAAAAACTTTGAGGCATTAAACACCAAAAGTGATCCCAAAAAATTGTACACAAAATAACTCATGTAAATTGTTCAATTACAAAAACAAGGAAATCCTAAATCAAAAGAAAAAAAGACCATAAAATATTCTATCAATTAGATTAGAGTCCCAAATTTATGTGACAGTGAATGAAGGGTATACATGCAGGTGTAAAGACACAATGTAAACACGGTGCTGTGAAGAAAAAAGTAAGGGCCCTTCCTCCAAACAGGCTTTGCACTCAGAGTGAGTATGTAGTCTCCTTACCCGCAGAAATGACCACAATGGTGGTCTCACCAAGCTCAGGGAATTCTGTCTCCCAAAAACCTATGTGGATGTCCCAATCTGTTGGATCCTTGTCACTCAGAAACATAAACAAAGAATTGCGCCCATAGTGCAGTATTTATAAAACGGAAAATTGTATATTTACCTTTCCGTAATTTTCCTTTCCTGGCGCATCTTCCTGGCAGCACACACTGGGTTGTGACTCCGCCCCCACAACCTGACAGGATTGGTCTATCTATAAAAGTTGAAGAGAGATGACCCCCACCATTCTCTGTATATATCATCTAAGACAGGGTGGGAATCTGTGTGCTGCCATGAAGATGCGTCAGGAAAGGAAAATTACAGAAAGGTGAGTATACAATTTAAATAACTCGCCAGTCGGGAGGGTGCAAAAAAATTAAAGTTTTATTATTCTAAAGAGCTGTGGAATTGGCTGTAATAATGGATCTGCCAAAGTCCGCTGTAGTTAGTTGCGCAGAGTCAATTTTATAGTGAGAAGTAAATGTATGTCTTGACGACCAGGTAGCTGCCTTACAGATTGTCTCCGGTGAAACTCTGCAGTATGTTGCCCATGAAGTTGCCACTGCCCTGGTTGAGTGTGCCCTGATGCCTTCTGGGATGGCTAGCTGCTGAGACGAATATGCCTTTTTAATGGTGTTGACCAGCCAGGATGCGATTGTTCGGGAAGTTGCTGGATGACCCTTCCTAGGACCGTGAGGAATTATGAGAAGAGTATCTGATTTTCTGAAAGAGGCTGTAGCTTCCAAATAGCTGGTAATGATAGTTTTAACATCCAATGCATGAGGTTCACCCTGGTTGTTAGTAAAGGATGGAAGGTTGATATCTTGATTATAATGAAAAGAAGATGATACCTTGGGAGTGAAACGTTCCGAGGGTCTCAATACCACTCTATGGGGATAGAAGACTAGGTAAGGTTCTGTTATCAGTAGTGCTTTAAGTTCTGAAACTCTTCTCGCAGATGTAATGGCGATAAGGAAGGTTACCTTCAAAGTCAGGTTCCAAAGTGAAATTGACTCAATCGGCCAAAAAGGAGGTTTAGATAATGCATTGAGTACTGTAGAGAGATTCCATGCTGGAAATGTGGGTTTTTTTGGAGGTCTGATTTTTAAGCAAGCTCTCATGAACTGAATCACTAGAGGATGTAGTGCCCATCTAATGCCTGTTTTAGCTGAAAGAGCCGAAATCTGGACTTTAAGAGTACTAGAGCTTAAGCCTTTGGTAATGCCCAACTGAAGGAATTCCAGAACCTGTGGTGGCTCAGGTGATACTGGGTTCCATTTTTTTTGTTGAGCCAGAGAACAAAACCTATTCCATACTTGCGAGTATGTCTTGTTGGTGGTGCTTCTTCTAGCTTGTAGAAGAGTAGAAATGACCTCCTGCGAGCATCCTTGCTCTAACAGCCGAGTCCTTTCAATTTCCATGCTGTCAAGTGTAACTTCTCTGGAGCTGGGTGTAGAAATTGACCCTGGGACAGGAGGTCCGATGTTACTGGGAGAGGAAGCGGTTGTTGTAGGCTGAGTTGTAGTAGGGTTGTGAACCCCGGCCTCCTCGGCCAGAAAGGAATTATGGCTATTACTGTCGCCGATGATTTCAGAAGCCTGGATAGGAACCTCGCAATTAAAGGTACTGGAAGAAAAATGTAACCCAGCTTGAAATTCCACGGATGGGTCAGACAATCCATCCCTTCGGCTGATGGGAAGGCTGCTCTTGACAGGAATCTCTGACATTTGGTGTTCGCAGGTGTGGCTGCTAGCTCGATCTCTGGTGCTCCCCAAGTTCTCGAAAGAAGGGAAAAGGCCCGTTGGCTCAATGACCACTCGTTGTTGGAGAGAAGATCCCTGCTCAAATAGTCGGCCAGCATGTTCTGAGCTGCTGGGACATATACCGCTTTCAGGTCTATTAGGTGCACTTGAGCCCACTCCATGATAGGGCGTACCTCCTGCATCAAAGTGTGACTCCTCGTACCCCCTTGCCTCTGGATATACGCTACAGCGACTCTGTTGTCCATCCGTATCACAACATTTTTCCCCACCAGGTATGGAGTGAAGGCCAGAAGTGCCTGAAAAGCCGCTCTGAGCTCTAGTATATTGGATACTATCCCATGGGCTTGAAACTTCCACTGCCCTTGGGCTGCTAGATTTTGGTAATGAGCTCCCCACCTAGCTGGCTGGCATCTGAAGTGACCACCTCCGGCTGTGGAGGAATTAGAGGTTTATATCTCTTGAGATTTCAGGATCGTGTCCACCACCACATCGATTGTTTCACATACCTGTGTATGTAGATTCTCTGAAGCATTGATACTCCATTCCACTGCCTCAGAAAAGAATTCTGCAAGATTCTTGTGTGCCATTGGGACCACTGGATCATGGGCAGAGTTGCAGACATGCAGCCCAGGACACTCATACATACTCTGGCTGGCAAGTGTGTAACCGAGATTAGCCTCTGAACTTTCTGAATCAGAGGCATGATTTTCTCCTGAGGAAGCTGTACTCTGTTCAGGATGGTGTCTAGTTCCTGAAGCTTGCTCTTCTGCCAGTTCACCAGCCAACCAAAATTTTGCAGAGTTGATAGTAGGATCTCTCGGTGTTGTATCAAGACCTGGCGACTTTCTGCTAGAAGAAGTATATCGTCCAGATAATGATGTACTCTTAGACCTCTTTCTCTGAGGTATGCGATGAGAGGCAGAAGAACTTTGGTGAAGGTCCTGGGAGCTGATGAGATCCCGAAGGGTAGGCATTGGAACTGGAAGTGATGCCGTTTGATTGAAAAGCGGAGAAATCTTTGAAAAGCAGGATGTATTGGTATGTGAAGATAGGCATCTACGGACAGCATCCAATCTCCTAGATTCACTGCTAATAGTATGGACTGTAGGCTTTCCATCTTGAAGGTTTCTAACTTGATATTTTTGTTTAGTCTCTTTAAGTCCAGCACTGGCCGTAAATCCCCCGTTTTCTTTTTTACCAAAAACAGAGGGGAGTAGAAACCTCTGCCTTTTTGACATAGTGGAACCTCCAAAATTGCCTCCTTTTGTTTTAGCTCCATTAAGTATTTCAGAAGGATTCTTCTCTTGTGTGGAGAAGCCGGGAGTTTGGTTGGCAGAAAGTGGTTCCTGAGGATCTCGTTCAGGAATCTCCACCTGTGACCGTACTTGATCGTAGAAATGGTCCAATGGTCCCTGATGTTTTCTGACCATATTTGTGTGAATCTCTTTAGTCTGGCGCCCACCCTTGGAGGATGGGCGGGCGTACCTTCAAAAAGACTTCTGTTGCTCGATAGAAGGGGTGGCCTTGGTTTTTCGCATCCTCAGGAAAGAAGACTGTGTGTTCTTCCAGTTTCTTTTAAACTCTCTGCCTGGTCTGTAGGTTTTGGCTTCTCTGTACCTTTCTGGAAGGTTACCTTTGTAAGCAGGACCTCTTGGTCTCTTGGGTCTCCTGTCAGAGGGAATGAGCCCCGATTTTCCCCCTGTCACCTTAGAAATTGCTGTATCCAATTTGGAGCTGAAGAGGTTGGTGTGACGAATGCGGGTGTCAGATCCCCGCCATCCCCGCTAACTTGCAACGAAGGACCGGCCAACCTCACACCACGCTGTCACTTATGTAACAATGCTACTCTCAGCTGCGCCCAGCACAAAGATTTTCCAGCTTGCAGGACCACAATCTAGGTGCGAGCAACCTGAGAGTGATTGTCACTGGGCTAATTACACAATTAACCCTTTAACTGCCACCACCCCCGTTTAAAAGACCGAGCCGGGGAGACTCGTAATTTTAGCAATACCAATTATAATTTTAGAATAAGCGTCTGCCACACACACTGCCACCACAGACAGGTCTGCTCAGAGTCTTACTCTACAACAGTAGCGCCCTTCAAGAGGCAGGTTCGTTTATAGCTTGCATTAAGAGCAGGGCCGGACTGGGAATGAAAACCAGCCCTGGAAAAAATATCATACCAGCCCCATAGCATTATTATACCAGCCAAACAGCATTACGTCATTATTTTCTTGTTCATAAAATGGAAAACCATGCATTTTAAAGCACATTTAAAGAGTGCATTATGTATAGATAAGACACATATAAAAGCACATAGGGCTTTATATATATATATATATATATATATATATATATAAGCAAATTACAGTTAAAAGTGGTAAAAGTGTTTAATGGGCACAGTGGTGGCAATTTATGGGTACAGTGGCTGCGTTTGATGGGCACAGTGGCTGCAATTGATGGGGTACAGTGGCTGCGTTTGATGGGGCACAGTGGCAGCAATTTATGGGTACAGTGGCTGCATTTGATGGGCACAGTGTCAGCGTTTAATGGGCACAGTGGTGGCAATTTATGGGGTACAGTGGCTGCGTTTGATGGTACAGTGGCTGTTTGATGGGCACAGTGGCTGTGTTTAATGGGCACAGTGGTGGCAATTTATGGGTACAGTGGCTGCGTTTGATGGTACAGTGGCTGCGTTTGATGGGCACAGTGGCTGCAATTGATGGCACAGTGGCTGCGTTTGATGGTACAGTGGCTGAGTTTGATGGGCACAGTGGTGGCAATTTATGGGTACAGTGGCTGCGTTTGATGGCACAGTGGCTGCGTTTGATGGGCACAGTGGCTGCAATTGATGGGTACAGTGGCTGCGTTTGATGGTACAGTGGCTGCGTTTGATGGTACAGTGGCAGCGTTTAATGGGCACAGTGGTGGCAATTTATGGGTACAGTAGCTGCGTTTGATGGTACAGTGGCTGCGTTTGATGGTACAGTGGCAGCGTTTAATGGGCACAGTGGTGGCAATTTATGGGTACAGTGGCTGCGTTTGATGGTACAGTGGCTGCGTTTGATGGGCACAGTGGCTGTGTTTAATGGGCACAGTGGTGGCAATTTATGGGTACAGTGGCTGCGTTTGATGGGCACAGTGGCTGCAATTGATGGGGTACAGTGGCTGCGTTTGATGGGGCACAGTGGCAGCAATTTATGGGTACAGTGGCTGCATTTGATGGGCACAGTGTCAGCGTTTAATGGGCACAGTGGTGGCAATTTATGGGGTACAGTGGCTGCGTTTGATGGTACAGTGGCTGTTTGATGGGCACAGTGGCTGTGTTTAATGGGCACAGTGGTGGCAATTTATGGGTACAGTGGCTGCGTTTGATGGTACAGTGGCTGCGTTTGATGGGCACAGTGGCTGCAATTGATGGTACAGTGGCTGTGTTTGATGGTACAGTGGCTGAGTTTGATGGGCACAGTGGTGGCAATTTATGGGTACAGTGGCTGCGTTTGATGGCACAGTGGCTGCATTTGATGGGCACAGTGGCTGCAATTGATGGTACAGTGGCTGTGTTTGATGGTACAGTGGCTGTGTTTAATGGGCACAGTGGTGGCAATTTATGGGTACAGTGGCTGCGTTTGATGGTACAGTGGCTGTGTTTAACGGGCACAGTGGCTGCAATTGATGGGTACAGTGGCTGCATTTGATGGGGCACAGTGGCAGCAATTTATGGGTACAGTGGCTGCATTTGATGGGCACAGTGTCAGCATTTAATGGGCACAGTGGTGACAATTTATGGGTACAGTGGCTGCGTTTGATGGTACAGTGGCTGCGTTTGATGGGCACAGTGGCTGCAATTGATGGCACAGTGGCTGCGTTTGATGGTACAGTGGCTGAGTTTGATGGGCACAGTGGTGGCAATTTATGGGTACAGTGGCTGCGTTTGATGGCACAGTGGCTGCGTTTGATGGGCACAGTGGCTGCAATTGATGGGTACAGTGGCTGCGTTTGATGGTACAGTGGCTGCGTTTGATGGTACAGTGGCAGCGTTTAATGGGCACAGTGGTGGCAATTTATGGGTACAGTAGCTGCGTTTGATGGTACAGTGGCTGCGTTTGATGGTACAGTGGCAGCGTTTAATGGGCACAGTGGTGGCAATTTATGGGTACAGTGGCTGCGTTTGATGGTACAGTGGCTGCGTTTGATGGGCACAGTGGCTGTGTTTAATGGGCACAGTGGTGGCAATTTATGGGTACAGTGGCTGCGTTTGATGGGCACAGTGGCTGCAATTGATGGGGTACAGTGGCTGCGTTTGATGGGGCACAGTGGCAGCAATTTATGGGTACAGTGGCTGCATTTGATGGGCACAGTGTCAGCGTTTAATGGGCACAGTGGTGGCAATTTATGGGGTACAGTGGCTGCGTTTGATGGTACAGTGGCTGTTTGATGGGCACAGTGGCTGTGTTTAATGGGCACAGTGGTGGCAATTTATGGGTACAGTGGCTGCGTTTGATGGTACAGTGGCTGCGTTTGATGGGCACAGTGGCTGCAATTGATGGTACAGTGGCTGTGTTTGATGGTACAGTGGCTGAGTTTGATGGGCACAGTGGTGGCAATTTATGGGTACAGTGGCTGCATTTGATGGGCACAGTGTCAGCATTTAATGGGCACAGTGGTGACAATTTATGGGTACAGTGGCTGCGTTTGATGGTACAGTGGCTGTGTTTGATGGGCACAGTGGCTGTGTTTAATGGGCACAGTGGTGGCAATTTATGGGTACAGTGGCTGCGTTTGATGGTACAGTGGCTGCGTTTGATGGGCACAGTGGCTGCAATTGATGGGTACAGTGTCTGCGTTTGATGGTACAGTGGCTGCGTTTTATGGTACAGTGGCAGTGTTTAATGGGCACAGTGGTGGCAATTTATGGGTACAGTGGCTGCGTTTGATGGTACAGTGGCTGCGTTTGATGGGCACAGTGGCAGCATTTAATGGGCACAGTGGTGGCAATTTATGGGTACAGTGGCTGCGTTTGATGGTACAGTGGCTGCGTTTGATGGGCACAGTGGCTGTGTTTAATGGGCACAGTGGTGGAAATTTATGGGTACAGTGGCTGCGTTTGATGGTACAGTGGCTGCGTTTGATGGTACAGTGGCAGCGTTTAACGGGCACAGTGGCTGCAATTGATGGGTACAGTGGCTGCGTTTGATGGGGCACAGTGGCAGCAATTTATGGGTACAGTGGCTGCATTTGATGGGCACAGTGTCAGCGTTTAATGGGCACAGTGGTGGCAATTTATGGGTACAGTGGCTGCGTTTGATGGACACAGTGGCAGCGTTTAATGGGCACAGTGGTGGCAATTTATGGGTACAGTGGCTGCGTTTGATGGTACAGTGGCTGTGTTTGATGGGCACAGTGGCTGTGTTTAATGGGCACAGTGGTGGCAATTTATGGGTACAGTGGCTGCGTTTGATGGTACAGTGGCTGCGTTTGATGGGCACAGTGGCTGCAATTGATGGTACAGTGGCTGCGTTTGATGGTACAGTGGCTGAGTTTGATGGGCACAGTGGTGGCAATTTATGGGTACAGTGGCTGCGTTTGATGGCACAGTGGCTGCGTTTGATGGGCACAGTGGCTGCAATTGATGGGTACAGTGGCTGCGTTTGATGGTACAGTGGCTGCGTTTGATGGTACAGTGGCAGCGTTTAATGGGCACAGTGGTGGCAATTTATGGGTACAGTAGCTGCGTTTGATGGTACAGTGGCTGCGTTTGATGGTACAGTGGCAGCGTTTAATGGGCACAGTGGTGGCAATTTATGGGTACAGTGGCTGCGTTTGATGGTACAGTGGCTGCGTTTGATGGGCACAGTGGCTGTGTTTAATGGGCACAGTGGTGGCAATTTATGGGTACAGTGGCTGCGTTTGATGGGCACAGTGGCTGCAATTGATGGGGTACAGTGGCTGCGTTTGATGGGGCACAGTGGCAGCAATTTATGGGTACAGTGGCTGCATTTGATGGGCACAGTGTCAGCGTTTAATGGGCACAGTGGTGGCAATTTATGGGGTACAGTGGCTGCGTTTGATGGTACAGTGGCTGTTTGATGGGCACAGTGGCTGTGTTTAATGGGCACAGTGGTGGCAATTTATGGGTACAGTGGCTGCGTTTGATGGTACAGTGGCTGCGTTTGATGGGCACAGTGGCTGCAATTGATGGTACAGTGGCTGCGTTTGATGGTACAGTGGCTGAGTTTGATGGGCACAGTGGTGGCAATTTATCGGTACAGTGGCTGCGTTTGATGGCACAGTGGCTGCATTTGATGGGCACAGTGGCTGCATTTGATGGGCACAGTGGCTGCAATTGATGGGTACAGTGGCTGCGTTTGATGGTGCAGTGGCTGCGTTTGATGGTACAGTGGCAGCGTTTAATGGGCACAGTGGTGGCAATTTATGGGTACAGTAGCTGCGTTTGATGGTACAGTGGCTGCGTTTGATGGTACAGTGGCAGCGTTTAATGGGCACAGTGGTGGCAATTTATGGGTACAGTGGCTGCGTTTGATGGTACAGTGGCTGCGTTTGATGGGCACAGTGGCTGTGTTTAATGGGCACAGTGGTGGCAATTTATGGGTACAGTGGCTGCGTTTGATGGTACAGTGGCTGTGTTTAACGGGCACAGTGGCTGCAATTGATGGGTACAGTGGCTGCATTTGATGGGGCACAGTGGCAGCAATTTATGGGTACAGTGGCTGCATTTGATGGGCACAGTGTCAGCATTTAATGGGCACAGTGGTGACAATTTATGGGTACAGTGGCTGCGTTTGATGGTACAGTGGATGTGTTTGATGGGCACAGTGGCTGTGTTTAATGGGCACAGTGGTGGCAATTTATGGGTACAGTGGCTGCGTTTGATGGTACAGTGGCTGCGTTTGATGGGCACAGTGGCTGCAATTGATGGGTACAGTGTCTGCGTTTGATGGTACAGTGGCTGCGTTTTATGGTACAGTGGCAGTGTTTAATGGGCACAGTGGTGGCAATTTATGGGTACAGTGGCTGCGTTTGATGGTACAGTGGCTGCGTTTGATGGGCACAGTGGCAGCGTTTAATGGGCACAGTGGTGGCAATTTATGGGTACAGTGGCTGCGTTTGATGGTACAGTGGCTGCGTTTGATGGGCACAGTGGCTGTGTTTAATGGGCACAGTGGTGGAAATTTATGGGTACAGTGGCTGCGTTTGATGGTACAGTGGCTGCGTTTGATGGTACAGTGGCAGCGTTTAACGGGCACAGTGGCTGCAATTGATGGGTACAGTGGCTGCGTTTGATGGGGCACAGTGGCAGCAATTTATGGGTACAGTGGCTGCATTTGATGGGCACAGTGTCAGCGTTTAATGGGCACAGTGGTGGCAATTTATGGGTACAGTGGCTGCGTTTGATGGACACAGTGGCAGCGTTTAATGGGCACAGTGGTGGCAATTTATGGGTACAGTGGCTGCGTTTGATGGTACAGTGGCTGTGTTTGATGGGCACAGTGGCTGTGTTTAATGGGCACAGTGGTGGCAATTTATGGGTACAGTGGATGCATTTGATGGTACAGTGGCTGCGTTTGATGGTACAGTGGCTGCGTTTGATGGTACAGTGGCTGCGTTTGATGGGCACAGTGGTGGCAATTTATGGGTACAGTGGCTGCGTTTGATGGCACAGTGGCTGCGTTTGATGGGCACAGTGGCTGCAATTGATGGGCACAGTGGCTGCAATTGATGGGTACAGTGGCTGCATTTGATGGTACAGTGGCTGCGTTTGATGGTACAGTGGCAGCGTTTAATGGGCACAGTGGTGGCAATTTATGGGTACAGTGGCTGCGTTTGATGATACAGTGGCTGCGTTTAATGGGCACAGTGGTGGCAATTTATGGGTACAGTGGCTGCGTTTGATGGTACAGTGGCTGCGTTTGATGGGGACAGTGGCAGCGTTTAATGGGCACAGTGGTGGCAATTTATGGGTACAGTGGCTGCGTTTGATGGTACAGTGGCTGCGTTTGATGGGCACAGTGGCTGTGTTTAATGGGCACAGTGGTGGCAATTTATGGGTACAGTGGCTGCGTTTGATGGGCAGGACACAGTGTTGGCAATCTATGGGCACAGTGGCAGCGTTTGATGGTATACAGCTTTTCAAAGATAATCTGGCACTTGAACAAAACATGGGAGAGAGAGAGGGAGAGAGGGAGAGAGGGAGAGAGGGAGAGAGGGAGAGAGGGAGAGAGGGAGAGAGGGAGAGAGGGAGAGGGAGAGGGAGAGGGAGAGGGAGAGGGAGAGAGAGAGAGAGGGGGAGAGAGGGGGAGAGAGGGGGAGAGAGGGGGAGAGGGGGAGGGAGAGAGAGGGAGAGAGGGAGAGAGGGAGAGAGGGAGAGAGAGAGAGAGAGAGGGGGAGAGAGGGGGAGGGAGAGAGAGGGAGAGAGGGAGAGAGAGAGAGAGATTTTAAATACCTTAATTCTTGTGCTGCAGCAGCTGCACGGCCGGCCATTCACCGATATTCAGCCACACGGGACGAGTCATGAAGACAAAAATGAAGCAGCGCGGCGTTCTCCTGCTCCTCCCCCTCAGGCACACAGGCACACAGACAGAGGCATGACGAGTGTGGTGGGCGGCGCGCCGGCGCCCGAACGGAGGAGACACAGACTGAGTGTCAGTGAGTGACCCAGTGACACACAGGCAGCCATTGCATAGTGCGGCAGTGGCGGCCGCCGCTGCTGCTCTTTAGATTTCTGACAGTCTGACACAGGCAGTGAGCGGCCCCAGCGGTACTTTGGGCAGCCAGCCTACCGGGATATTTCCCGGTATCCCGGTAGGCCAGTCCGGCCCTGATTAAGCGCTTTAGAGACAAGGTTAACACTTTTCAACATAAGGGTTTATTATGAAAAGGTCAAAGTTGATGCAAATAAAATATTTACAGAAAAAAGATGTTTCAAAAGGTAAAGACAATATACAGCCACAAAGCAATAAGGTAGAATTGGGAAGGAAGAATACTTGCAATTAATGTCCGAGGGTTGATCAGAGTTCGATCGATGAGCTAGGTAATCGGTTCTCGACTTGGCAGATGTTTCTTCTTGGATGGTAAAAGGAGAACTGCCCATTGTCTTGGCATCTCCTCTTTTCTGTCAAATCAAAGGGGGTGTTGACAGCGACCAGTAACCAATCATCTGGTCATCCTGTTTAGGGGTTTGTTGCTGGGAGGTGTCTACACTCATGACCATGTCCCAGGTAGATTTTGTAATACATATTCATATATCTGCATCTATAGTTTTTACAGACTCCAAATATCCATATTATTATTCATCTTGAGATTTCCTTCAAAACAAGTCTAAACATGCCATCTCTATAACGTATAGCCTGCTTTGGAGGAATAGGTGGTCCCAGGGGTTTCCCATATGACCTGACATAGGGGTGTCTGGACTTGAAACGTTCCATATTATCTGAGGAAACTAAATATGTCCAGATTATGGCTGTGCTATTACTAAGTCAGAAGTAATGAAACATGCTGAAATTTCATACTTATTCTACTGAGGTGTATTCAGACAATTTACGACCGAGGCCTGTTAGGTCTCTGAATGGGGAGGGTGACAGTTTTACGACAGGCCTGAACACTGCCCTTACAACAAATGTTTTCTACTGACCTAACCTGGTTCTGTTTTCTCTGTTGAGATAACCTTTTCTGTTGAACTTAAAAAGCTTTGAATTCCTAAGACGAGGAAGGAGGGAGTTCAGAGTTCTCTGTGAGGTTACATGGTTAGCCAAACTGTCATGGCTACTTCCACACAAGATGGCAGCTAGCTACAGCTTTTCATGTCCCATACGTGATATCGTTACAGTTGGAACCATCATAGGGAATTCTGCACCAATTTGTTTTCGATGCTGCGTCGGCTACCCAGGGTTTTAGCCACAGAGCTCGTCTTGCCATAACCGAGGCTAACATTGCCCGGGCCGAGCACCTAATAATGTCCACGGAGGCTTCTGCAATAAAATCGCCTGCTAATTTAAGTTCCTGTAGAGACGTAATTATTTTCTCCAAGTCTATCTCTCCCTGAAGAGATTTTTCAATATTGATAGTCCAGCCTGAAATGGCTCTACCAACTGCTGCTATGGTGACTGCTGGTCTGCAAGCGCCCCCTGCTGTGGAGTAGGCTTTTTTGAGTTCTAGGTCGATTTTCCGATCCAGGATGTCACGGAAGGAGACGGCATCTTCAATGGGTAAGGTGACATGCCTCGCCAGACGCATCAAAGAGGCATCCACAACCGGGGCATTAATTAAGGAGGTGACCTTAGGTTCTCTTAAAGGATACATTTTTGCAAGTCTATTGTTTAGGTTAGGCCTCTTGTCGGCTCTTTCCCATTCATCTTTGATCAAATCATTTAACTCCTCAATGAAAGGGAAGGTTTCTGGATCCCTCTTCAGGTTCGGAAAATATTTCCGCGTTTTCTGAGGTGTTTCCTCAGATTCTTCCCAACCTATGGCCTCTTTGACAGATTTTGCAAAAGGTTCGAGCAAGGTGAAGTCAAAACCTGTTGGCACTTCTGGATCTTCATTCTCTGAAGGGGATTCTGGTTCTGCCCCTACCCCGATCGGTGAGCGAGGAGGAGCCATGGAAGTACCTGGGTCTGACCTGGCCGGCAGGGGTGCATTTGACCCCATTATAGATTCTCTGACTGATTCCCGAATCAGGTCAGTTACTTCTCTGACGTCTGATTCTCTATCCTTCGTAGCTTCATTGAAGCACGAGCGACATGCTAATTTATCTGGCAAAGCAGTGGCGCCACATACCCAGCAGCAATTGGCTGCGGGACGGGTGTGCTGGGTTTGCTTGCGACGTGACAAAGGTGATCTTCTATGATGAGATTGGCTACATCGAGAATGACTGTGGCGTAAGTGGCCATGACGAGAATGGCTACGGCGTGAGTGCCTATGACGAGATGAGGAGCATTGTCGGCTTCTGCGGGATCTTCTGCTTGAGGTATGGCTTGATCTCTCCTTGCGTCTTGATTCAGACCTGGAAGGACTGATAGAAGGAGTCTTGTCAGAAGATGTGCACTCTTTTTTTCTCTCTTCAATACTTACCATAAAATACGGACAGCCCCTTACCTTACTGGACATGGGTGGTCTGCTTGGGCAGTGGTCTCCATGAGCAGATAGGAAGAAGGCAGGCAGGAACAGAAAAGGTCTGGAATGGGTTAAAAAGGAAGACAAATATATACATATATATCTATGCCTAGATAACAATAATACTTTGCTAAAATTATTTAAAATCTTCTTTTTTTTTCTTTTTTTTTGCTAAAAAACCCTTGTAACGATGGATCCAGGAGGATAAAAGCACTTACCAGCTTCCAGAGGGAATATCTGTTCAAAGATGTCAGAAAGAGTGAGCAAAACGAGCAGAATACCAAACTGCTGTTTTTTAAAGCCAGAGCCCTTTTTTAAATAAACCGCCGCTGTCGCGGCAAAAATGACGCTCCGCGCATGCGCAAAAGCACTGCGACAGCTCCGGCGCCATATTGGGAGCTGGCAAAAGTGTAGGATGTCCCCATCTGTCTCCTCCGCGCATGCGCAATGCGGGACGAGACGCGCCGGCGGCCATCATGCATGCCCTGAGCGCTGTGGGACTACAGGCACCAGAAGGAGAATGCAGAGAAAATCCAGAAAAGAAAAAGAGGTGAAACAGATAGCAGGAAAAGGGAAATTAGAGGTGGAGACCACTGCAATACTGAAGCTTCTTTAAAGCTTACTATGTGCCAGATGATCCATGCTGCTGCCCCTGAGACCACCAGAGTGGGGGCTCCCTCCATAGAAGCTCCTTTAGAGACTGTACAGGAGGGACTTCCAAACAGGAGAGGCTTGAACCTGCTGGGGTGATGCGGTAAGAGGCTCTGCGATGTCCAACCATCTTGTCAGGTGAGGATAAAAAAGAGAATGGTGGGGGTCATCTCTCTTCAACTTTTATAGATAGACCAATCCTGTCAGGTTGTGGGGGCGGAGTCACAACCCAGTGTGTGCTGCCATGAAGGCGTCAGGAAAAATAATTTAATGTGATCAAATAGATTGCACTTACAGGACAAAGCTTGAATTAGCTGTTGTTAAATCGAAAGTAGCGGCATCTCCTCGGGCTTCCTCTGCCTGATTTTAAAATCTGTGCATGGCCCCCTCGGAACTCATATCATTCAGACTCCATTCGAACATTGAGACACTATAGGTTTATACATTTCGATCTGGAGCTTGGGCTCGAAGGAAGCGTGCAGCTTGTGACACTGAGCGAGACTGACAAGCATGGAACATTATAAAATTAGTATCTTACCAAAATTTTTGTATCTCTTTCAGACATTACCCATTTTTATTCCTGCAGTTTTTTTCACCAAATCAGTACCCTTTTTACCAAGTTTATATGAGCTCATAAACAACCCAGGCTTTGCAGACACCTTCTGACGCTGCACAAATGTTATGGCAGAATAGCTGTTCCAGATGCATTTAAATACTATCAAGCTGCCCATTTTGGCAGAGTGATTGACTGGTGCAGACATAGAGATCCTAAACTTTGGACGGCCATTGAGCAACAGTTTAGCTCTGTTCCTCTGCATAGGGTGCCATGGTGTTATGCAGATTTACCAGCCTCTCTTTTGATGCACCCCACTGTGGGTCCTACACTTCGAGTAGGTTCTATGGCCTGTCAGACTCCTAGACTTTCTTCCATACAATCGCCACTGTTCCCTATATTGAGAAATCCTGTTTTTCCCCAAGGTATAGCGTCTGGCCCATTTCGTAGTCTCTCAGAAAAGGGATGCTTTCAAGCATATAATTTTTGGATTTCTGATACCTGGCCCACGGTCTCTACATTGATGCAATTAGGGGGCCGATACGGATTAAAGTTTTATCAGGCTCTGCAGTTATGCCATTATTTTCGGT
Source organism: Lithobates clamitans (assembly GCA_037952925.1). Lineage (NCBI taxonomy): Eukaryota > Metazoa > Chordata > Amphibia > Anura > Ranidae > Lithobates > Lithobates clamitans. The sequence goes on from JBBGZY010000799.1 coordinate 990,033, forward strand.
CATTAGGACCCTCCCCGGCGAATTTCCGATGACAGCGGACACCGTTTGAATTGCATTGTGAGGAGGGGGTTCCTTTCCGTAATACTCTTTCTAAGATGTATACCTTGCTAATAACCCCTCTAGATGACGTCTTGATGCTGTGCCTTAGCAAGTGGAAAAGAGATTTGAATAGAACATTTACATCTGCACAGTGTCAGAGCATTATTTATCTTTCTCTGAAATCATCTATTTGTACACGTATTCAGGAAACCAATGATAAATTACTAACGCAATGATATCGTATCTCCGTCAGCTCTTTGTAGGTTTTTTCCAGAGGCTTCAGACTGTTGCTGGCGATGCCGTGAGGAAAAGAGTACCTTATTTCATATCTTCTGGCTTTGCCCGAAGATCAAACAGTATTGGTCAGAGGTACAGAAGATCTCACAAAAATTTACAGATTTCTTAATATCGGAGGACCCTGCCTTCTTCCTGCTTCACTCTTCACAAATGCCACTTCAGACATAGGAAATCGGTGCTTTGCCACTTGGTTAATGCCGCCAAAGCATGTATTACTCTGCGCTGGAAGGACCCTAATCCTCCTTCCATTACTATGTGGCTTAATAAGGTCAGGAGTATCAATGCAATGGAAGACCTAGTGCTTACGGCTCAAGACAGAAAGGAACAATAAACCAAAACATGGTTACATTGGGATAAGCTTGTATATTCAGATGAGGGGAAACTACTCTTGGAAAGTTGTTCTGGAGATTGTGTACTCACTGTCTTTCTTGGTTTTGGAGAGGCGAAAATGATGTGGGCCTTAGCGATATTTAGTATTTTGGTTACTTGCTCTATAATACCATGTTAGTTTAAAAGATTTTTGTATTAGGTTAATGTGGTACTTATTTTGCAGTATATTGTATTTGATGGATACTTGGTTCTTTTGCATAAATAAAGAATTTGAAAAAACAAAAACAAATGGGGAGGGGGACAGCCCCTAAGTATAGCAGGTTAAAAGCAATTTTTATTAGGCTAAAATGATTGCACTCAAATGGTGAAGTATGAAAAAGGTGTGTAACCAATAAGAAAGTCCCGGTCCCAGCCTGCCAGATAGACAGATGGATGAGGCTGTGGTCCAGCTGTGAGGCTGCTACAGAAGCAGACTTTCTTATTGGTTACATGCCTTTTTCATACTTAACCATATGAGTGCAATAATTTTAGCATAATAAAAATTGCTTTTAATCTGTTACACTTAGGTGGCACTGTCGTGGCACTATAGGGGCACTATTGGCACTGATGAGCACTGTTGGAACTGATGTGGCACTGATGAGCACTGTTGCCACTGATGGCACTCAGAATTATGACAGCTTATGCTGCTGTAGTGTTTCTCTCTCCTCACACCGACACAGTGAGTGAGGAGAGAAGAGAGAAACACCACAGCAGCTGGTGCTGAACCGGGCATGATCTTGGTTTTTTGACAGTGATCGCTCCATCATTGGATGGAGCGATCACATGTTAAAGGGCCGCTGTGATTGGACCTTTACCTCCATCCCTGATGCGCTGGGTCCTGTGGACCCAGCCGTCAAGGGCACTTCCAGATGCATCCCCCAGGGGGCCTCCCAGAACTAGCAGGCCACGCTATAGATGTAATTTGGCCATAGTGCAGTCGGTAAATGGTTACGTTTCTGTAAAATAAATTACAAAAAAAAATTTTTTGGTTAGAGTGTTTTAGGGTTGGTATTTGGGTTTATTACTTGAGGTATATTTTATTTCTATACAATTTTTGTCAGTTTTCTTTTTTTGTTTGCATTTGGGGTCAGTTGCAGTATGAATAGCAGCGCATACTATTGTGGTCCTGTTTACTGCACAAAAGCACCATATTGTAAAGCATCTCAAAACACCACATCCCCATCTACTTAATGCCAATGCCAATGCTAATGCTTCTAAGGAGAAGTAGTGGTGGTAGCTATAGTAAGTAGGGACAAAAGTCAAAAATGTTTTTTGGGTAGCACCTTGAAAAGCAAGGCACATCTGCTTTTCTTTTCTGGCAGTGGGCATGCTATACAGCCAGAGGAGGAGATGGTCGATTGGATAACCGAGCCTTCATCATCCTCAAGCATGGTAGGATGTCATCCATGGGCACCTTGAAGAAGAGTGGAAAGAGCAGCTGTCCTATTCCACTAGATGACACAGAGCCACGGGTACAGGCCACTGGTATCAGCAGGTCAGCTCCACAAAGGTCAGCAGGGTGGGTCTTTTTTTTACAAAAATGTGTTGTATTAAAATAGCACCATAGTAACCAACTCCCCAGACCAAATTTTGTCAGAGCTGGTGAGATTTTACTCTTCTCTATATGGATCCAAACAAACATACTTGTCAGATTCTTTAACTGAATATTTGGACACTGTCCAGTTGCCCAGCTTAACGGCGTACTCTAGGGCAATGCTAGATGCCCCCTAACTATTGAAGAATTGCAGACGGCGACCAGTTTGTTCCCCAATTCTAAAGCACGGGGAGACGATGGACTCCCCATTGAGATATATAAACAATATGACAAGCATATACTTCCACACCTGCTGAAGGTATTTAATGCAGCGAGAGAGACTGGTAACCTCCCTCAGTCAATGACCAGAGCGAACATAGTCTTGATATTAAAGACCAATAAGGATCCACTTGACCCGGGATCGTACCGACCTATCTCTCTTCTACAAAATTATGTGAAGATCCTAGCCAAGGTACTGGCGATCCGAATGAGTAAAGACATCCCCACCATCATACACTCGGATCAATCTGGGTTTATGCCCCAAAAGTCGACTGCGATAAATCTTCGCAGACTTTTTCTCAATATCCAATCCCAGGCGGACAATAAGGGGGATCGAGCACTGCTATCACTAGATGTCCACAAGGCATTTGATAGCGTCGAGTGGGAATATCTATGGGCGGTAATGAGGAAGTTTGGAATTGGTGACAGGTTCATTGCATGGGTACAGCTACTATATTCATCCCCAATAGCAGCTATTAGGGAAGGGGGAGGATCTCACCACCCTTTAACCTACACAGAGGCACGAGGCAGGGATGCCCCTTGTCTCCCCCCCTATTCGCCAGGGCTATTGAGCCCCTGGCTGCCATAATACATGCTACTTCCTCAATACAGGGATTTTGATATGGGGATCTTCAGGAGAAGGTTATTATGTATGCCAATGACACCATGCTGTTACTTGGTGATACATCCATTTCACTGACAGAAGCGATGAAGGTCATTAGCAAGTTCGGGAAGTACTCTGGTCTAGTTATTAATTGGAGTCCTCCCTCCTACTATTGGACCGTGAGCCGTCCCCCTCTCAACAGACTTTGCAGAATATCCCGATCTCAACATCCCTTAGGTATCTAGGCATACAGGTTACAGCCCGTCCGTTGGACTATGTCAATCTAAACCTAACCCCTTTGATCAATCGATGTCACGATTGAGTCAAAGTGTGGAGTAAGCTGAAATGATCCCAAGCGGGGAGGATAAATTTAATAAAGATTATCCTTATGCCACAATTGCTTTACGTGCTTCACAACTCCCCAATAGTCATTACTTTGAAAAAGTTCAGAATCATTAATCATTACTGCATTTTATACTAACTAAAAATGACTTTACATTTAATAACCAATTGTTTTTGCAAATTCAGGGAGTTGCAATGGGGACGTCGTGTGCCCCAGCGTATGCAAATTTATATCTAGGCGGCTGGGAGAGGCACATTCATGCTCATGATCAATATTCGGAGTTCCTAAATGATATCCTTCTATGGTACCGTTTTATTGATGACCTACTACTGGTGTGGATGGGTGCCAGAGATAAATTACTACAATTTCTCCGTGAACTCGATACCAACGATCTAAATTTAAAATTTACTTTTAAGATTGATAATGAGCAGATTTCCTTTTTAGACTTAAATATTATTAATCAACCAGACGGAACATTGGGTACTGACCTCTACAGAAAGCCAACTGCTGGCAACACTCTTCTTTTTGCTACTAGCGCACATCCGACCCCCCTGGTGCGGAGCATACCATATGCTCAGTACCTACGTTTACGTAGAAATTGCACACGAGATAATGACTTTAAACTTCAGGCCAAGGCATTACGAGAACGCCTACTTCTGCAGCGTTATTCCCCCACAAATTTACGTAAAGCATACAACAAGGCCATGTCACGCCCTCGGACCTCCTTACTCTTTAAACGTGTGGAACCATCCCCTTTGAAAGATACCGTGAGATTTATCACGACCTACTCCGCACACCACAACTTACTCCGTAACATCTTAACCAAAAATTGGCATCTTTTGGCTGAACATCACACGCTGGCCAAATATATTCGATCCACCCCGGAAGTTGTTTTCCGTAGGGCTCGATCGCTACGGGATCAATTGACTTCCAGTCATTATACTCCCATTAGACCCCCGAGGACTGGACCCAATGGCACTTTCAAATGTGGGGATTGTCCCCGGTGCCCTTGGGTCCACGAAGGTAGACATTTTGTTCTACCCAACGGGAAGACTCTTGTCCCATGTACTTTTGCCAACTGTGGCACAAAAGGAGTGATCTACTTAATGAATTGCACATGTAAAGCATTTTATGTAGGCAAAACGATCCGGGAGTTTCGACAAAGAATTGGTGACCATTTGTATGATTCAGAAAATGGGAAATTAACCATGATTGGCCGACACATTGGCCTGTACCACAGATTTGACAACTCGGTTGTCAAGTTCCTGGTATTGGAGGTAGTTCAACCCAACCCTAGGGGTGGCGATTGGGATCGCTCGATACTCCAAAAGGAGGCCCTTTGGATTGAGCGACTCAACGCCACCATCCCTCCTGGCCTTAATGAATCAGTATCATATAAGGCATTCTTATAAGGCCTTGGGGTTTCATTACATGTGTGTCCTTTTCCCTCCTCTTTTCCAAAACCTTTCCCCTCCCCTCCCTGTTCCCCCACTCCCCCCCCCCTTTTTCCCTTTCTTCCCAACCCAATTTCCCTCTTTCCCTCTGGTCTTCCCTTCCCTCTTTCCTTTCCCCCCTTCTGTTCCCTTCCCTCATCCCCAATTCTCCCTTCTGCCCCCTTCCCTCATGGTGCTACTACTGATTTCATTTTAGGATGCTTCAATATGTAACATGTTCACCTGCCTGTGACTACCCTTGATGTTGTTGGGACAAATCCTTAGAATGACAGGGGCAATCACTATACATTGTATTTATGTGTTTTGTTTTTTGGATTAATAACTGTAATTATTATTATTGCTTTCTAAACAAATTGCTGTAAAAGGACAAGCTCCCCCGCCTTTTTTCAGGACTTGTTGGTAATTGTCGGATCCTGGCTCTCCTCCTCGCGGTGGACGCATGTTTGCCCTGGCAGCTGTTTGCTGCTTGTGTCTCCGTATCTGGGAACTTGTTTCCCTTCGATAGGAGCACGCGCTTGCGCAGTAGCACACTCATGTGCACCTGCGCAGTGCAGGCGAACAGACCCGGTGACGTCAGGGACCGTCTATGTTGGCGGCTCTGACTTCCGGGTTGGGGAGCTCTTATAGCGGCCAGCGATGGCCGCTATGTGAGCCGGACAGCTTCCCAACGCATGAGCAAGCCCTGGATTACTCTCCACAAGGTCAGTGTTCTCTCTCCAACTGTATACTGTTTGGCTGCCTGTTACTTTGCCCTGTGGCTTTGCATGACCGTGACACTCGATGCCCACTCTATTACCCTGTATGATCTGAGTACCTGTTATTTAATTTTCTTCTACATCTCTGGTCATATAATTCCCAATATTCTATGGATGTGCCCTCCCAATTTTGAGAGGAAACCATTATCCTTATCTGATTTATCTCACTACTTTCTCCCCTATGACTTTTTACTTCTTATGTCAGTATCTTGGCTTTATATGAGACTGATTTCTGCAGTAAGTGTCTGTGTCACTACCGACATCTGTAGAACAATCCTCTCTGCTGTATTGTGCTGAGTAATCCTTATCTATAATCTTTCCCTTTGGCTATAGTGACCTTTTGGGACGCACCCACGGCCCTAGCTATAGGGATGTTTGAAGTTAGTATGTTCCTCACTGTGTCTCTTGATCCCGTTGACCTACGGTCTCTATAAGGTGAACCCCTACATCCAATTTCAGCTCATGCGTCCTACATTACTCTAATTTTTATCCGGTGAGTGCCAGCCCTGCCACTGTCAGTGCACAGTTTTTTCCTATAATCCTCAAACCCCGAGTATCTGCATGGATGGTGGTTTATTGGGATTTCTTTTTCTCCCCCCTTCCCTCCTCCCCCCCCATTCACTTACCCCCCCAACCCCACTTCCCCCCCTTTCCTTTCCCACAACCCCCCCTTCCCTTCCTTCTCCCCCCTGCCCTCCCTCTTCTCCATCCCCCCCTCCCTCAGGCCCTTCCTCCCTTTTCCCCCCTTCCTCGGTTTCCCCCCCCTCCCCTTTCCCTCCCCCCCCCTTTTCTCCCCCTCCCCCTTCCCCTTCCTTCCCTTTCCCCTCCTCCCTCCCCCCGTTCTCTTTCCCTGTCTCCTCTCCCCCCCCCCCCGGCTCCTCCCCCCTCCCTTCCTTTCCACATTCCCCTTCCTATCCTTCCCCCACGAATCTCCACTCTTCTCCACACACCACCACCTGGGGTTATTTCAATTGCATGGCTTGGGCACACATCTTCTTGATATCACAATATGGTGATATTTATGATCAACTAATCAAACCTTTATCCATTAGAGGCTGTCTGCCATCCCCTGTGTCCGCCGCAGGGGGAATTACATGGGGTCCCGCATGCCCACAGGAATCTCCTGAATGGATGAGCTTGTCTTTATTGCTATATGCGCTGTATGAAGTGTTTTGATATTTTTCTAATAATTGTGCTGCAATTATCTGATATACACATATTTTTTATGCTTATATCTGTTAAAATTACTTTATGTTATTATGTTGATATGGTTCTCCTGAAGAAGCGGTGTTAACCGCGAAACCGGTCGAGAATAAAAGTTGTACACACACTTGCCATTTACAAATTGTGCGGAATCCACTGGCTCAGACTGTGGTACCTCCCTTTTTATGGTTATATGTAGTGTTGTGATGTATAATCGGAATTGTATGTGGAATTGTACTTTTATAAATATTTTCCTTATTAAAAGCAAATTTTATCAAAATAATTTATAATTTTTCTGTCTACCTCTGTACATTGACATTAAGTACCGTAATAGTCCCCCTTCTTTTTCCTCTAGGGGGGGTGGAGACACTGCGGCTGCTGCTCCGCCCTCTCACCTTCTTTGACCTTGATACCTTGGGATGATGGTACTGGTACCCATTCAAATCTTTATAGTAACATAGGCCCTTTTCTTTGTATCATTCAGATATTGCCGGTTTCAGCCAGCGAATCTCTACACCATGGGAATGATCATAGCGGCCGTTCCACCGCTTGATCGTTCTTACGGGAGGCGAGAGGGGACGTCCCCCCCTCCTGCCGTCCTCCAGTGCTTGTTCCGACTCACCGTTATGATTGGTGAGGCGGAGAGCGGATCCGCCGGCGCCGAATGTAGATCATAGAGATTTCAGGTGGACCAGATGGTCGCTGGAGTCTCTATGATCGTCGGAGGCCGGGCGTGATGATATGACATGACGCCCGGCCTCTCCATTCAAAAAAACGGCGCCGCTTCGGCTGGGAAGCGGTGATCGTTTTATTGTTTTTTTTATATTTCAGGCTTCCAAGCCTAGTGGTGAGATGTGGGGTCTCATTGACCTGTCATGTCATATTCCTATTACAAGGGATGTTTACATTCCTTGTAATAGGAATAAAAGTGATCAAATTTTTTTTTTTTCAAAAAGGTGTCAAAATAAAAAAAGAAAACATATTTAACAATAAAAAACAAAAAAAAATGTTTTAAAGCTCCGCTGTCCCCGTGTGCTAGCACGCAGAAGCGAACGCATACGTAAGTCCTGCCCACATATGAAAACGGTGTTCAGACCATACATGTGAGGTATCGCCACGAACGTTGGAGCAAGAGCAATCATTTTGTCCCTAGACCTCCTCTGTAACTCAAAACATGTAACCAGTAAAAAAAATTCAAGCGTCGCCTATGGGGATTTTTAAGTACCGAACATTGGCGCCATTCCATGAGCGTGTGCAATTTTGAAGCGTGACATGTTAGGTATCTATTTACTCGGCGTAACTTCATCTTTCACAATATGCAAAAAACATTGGGCTAACTTTATTGTTTTGTTTTTTTTAAAACACAAAACAGTTTTTTTCCCAAAAAAAACGCGTTAGAAAAATTCCTGCGCAAATACTATGTGAGATAAAAAGTTGCAACAACCGCCATTGTATTCTCTAGGGTCTTTGCTAAAAAAACATATATAATGTTTGGGGGTTCTATGTCATTTTCTAGCAAAAAAATGATGATTTCTCCAAGCGTCTTCCAGGACAGCCCATGAGACCTTGGGCTCCTCCTACCAGGACAGGAAACACGTCACCCCCACCAGATAAAAGGGCGGTCCTCCAGGCCCATGTCAGTTATTTGTGTTTCCTCCGGACGGGGGGTAACATGTCCATGGAACCTGCTCCCATAGGCCTTATAAGCAGGGGCTTTGTATGTTTTTTTTCTGGGGCATATCACTTACCTCTTCCTCTGCCAGAAGCAGCACACCGCTGGGGAGGATGGCTGTGTTGCTGTTCTCTGTCCTCAGTGCCTGGAGAGGGCCAGGACCGGTGTGAGGTCGTTCCCCTAGCGCAGTGCATTGCACTCTAGCTCAGCTGAGCTTCGGTTGTCCTTCCCTGCCGACAGCCTGGCTGATCTGAGCAAGGAATGGAGGAAGCCGCAGCGCTCGAGGGGGCGGCGCTATTGCGCTCCAAGCTGGCCCACAGGAAGTGCCTGGAGAGGGTTACTTCCGGGGCATATGACATCATCATCGGGCGCTGGAGACGAGGTTCCAGTCTTCATAAACGGCGTGAACAGAGAACGCTGGCTGCTGGTGTTTCTTGGTGTTAAGCAGCCAGGCTGTGGATGACCAAGAGGGGCAGAATGGATCCTCCTGCAGTACCTGCACAGGCAGTGGATGCTGTTCCCAACACCAGCACCTCACAGGTAAGCCTGGGGTGTTCTGTCACCACCTTACTATCCCTGTGAGTGTTCCCTCCCCCTCCCCCCTCTGTAGTAGTGGGTGTAAGGGGACACATTTCCTCCCTCCTGCACGTGGTGTTACGGAGTGATTGTGTGGCTTTAATTACATTGTGGGTCATTTATTTTGTCTTGCAGACCAAGACTCAGGACAAGGCCCAAGCGCAGCCACTTAAAAGGAAATGTGCGGTTTGCGCAAACAAATTGAGCTCCTCATGGAGCAAAGCAGTTTGTCGCACCTGTATAGAAGGCCTAGTAAAGGATGACCCGGTTGCCTCTTGCCAGAAGATGCTTACTTCTGTTAGGGATGAGCTTGCGTCCACCTTCAGTTCCTTTAGAACGCTTATTGACAAGCTCCAGACTCCAGCAGAGAGTCCATCTTCACTGAAGGCGTCAGTAAGCACTCCGCAGCAGGCAGAGAGTGAAGACTCTGAGGCTGAGGTCAGATCTACCTGTTCTTCTCTGGAAGAATCGGGGTCAGATACAGAGCCCAGAGATAGAGAATCCACTCGAGGCTCAAGATTTAAGTTATCTGTTGAGGATGTAGATGACTTATTAAAGGCTATCTATACTACCCTTGAATTAAAAGAGGAAGAGGTTCAGTTATCCAAACATGATCTTATGTATAAAGGATTACATAAGAGAAAATCAAGAGTGTTTCCAGTTCATAGTTCTTTGGTTGATACTATTAAACTGGAATGGGATAATCCTGAGAGAAAACCATTCTTCTCTAGTAACCTAAAAAGGAGGTTTCCATTTGATGAGGACACTGCGCAGCCATGGAATAAGAATCCCAAGTTAGACGCACCTCTTTCAAAAGTTTCAAAAAACTCGGACCTGGCGTTTGATGATATGGGTACGCTTAAGGATCCGATGGACAAGAGGGGGGATATCCTTCTCCACAGAGCCTGGGACTCAGCAGTTGGAAACCTGAAACCAGCTTTGGCTTCCACTTGTGTGGCCAGAAATCTGGAGGTTTGGTTGACTCAGATTCAGTCACATCTGTCAGCAGGTACCTCCAGAGAGCAAATTTTAAAGTCTTTTCCTCTCCTATTTCAGGCAGTGGGTTTTTTTGGCAGATTCTTCCGCTGAGTCAGTAAGAATGTCAGCCAGGACTTCGGCTCTAGTGAACTCGGCCAGGAGAAGCCTTTGGCTTAAGACCTGGTCAGGGGACTCGGCCTCCAAGTTGCGCCTTTGTGGCCTTCCTTTAACTGGCGATCATTTATTTGGCCCAGGTCTACAGGAGGCACTGGAACGCACGGCTGATAAGAAAAAGGCGTTTCCAGAGAAAAAGAGAGTTCAGACAGCCAGAAAATTTTTTCGTGGCCAAAACAGGCAACAGAGTCCTAGAGAAAAGGACAGCAGGCCGAAAAAGCATTGGACTGGGCACAAAGGCAGAGGCAAAGGGGGAGTGCTATTTAACCCTCCTCAACAGCCCGCCAAGCCGCAGTGACTTGTGTTCCCCGGTGGGAGGAAGATTGAGGGCCTTCATCCCACAGTGGGCAGCAGTCACTCTGAGCCGCTTCGTCCTGGACCTAGTGACCAACGGGTACAGGCTGGAGTTTGTTCACCAACCACCAGAACGTTTGTTGGTCACATTTCCTCCACAAGATCGGGAGAAAGCGAGGGCTCTGGGTCTCCAGATCGGAGACTTATTAGATCAAAAAGTCCTGATTCCTGTTCCTCGATCGGAGCGGGGCAAGGGATTCTATTCCCATGTATTTGTGGTCAGAAAGCCGGCAGGAAAGTTTCGACTTATCCTGAATCTCCGGACATTAAACAAGTCCATCAGATACAAGCATTTCCGTATGGAGACGGTTTTTACAATAAAAAACCTACTATACCCAAACTGCTTTATGGCCACGTTGGACTTAAGGGATGCTTATCTTCACATCCCTATCCATCCAGCCTTCCAAAAGTTTTTGAGATTGGCAGTGAAGACGGGTATGGGGACCCGACATTTTCAATTTCAGGCCCTCCCCTTCGGTCTTTCCTCAGCCCCACGCATCTTTACGAAGGTGTTGGGGGAAGTGCTGGCTCCTCTAAGATTAAAGGCAATAACGGTTATCCCTTACTTAGACGACCTCCTGATAGTGGCAAAATCATACCAAAAGCTGTTGGAAGATCTCCAGGCTGTACAGGACTTCTTACAGTCCCTAGGCTGGCTAATAAACAAAGAAAAATCGTCCTTGATTCCGGCCCAGAAAGTAACTTATCTGGGTTACGATTTTTGCTCCGTGAACCAAAGAGTTTTTCTTCCTCAGGAGAAGATTACCAAAGTGTTCCAGACTATGTCAACATTGCAGACCAACCAGTCGGTCTCTCTGAGACAGGTGTCGAGGGCAGTGGGTCTTATGACCTCATGTTTTCCCGCAGTACCATGGGCGAGACTCCGTCAGCGTCCGTTACAAAGGTTTCTTTTAAGAAACTGGGACGGGGACGTAAGGTCCCTGGAGTCAAGGATCTGGCTTCCCGACAGGATAAAAAGAAGCCTGTGGTGGTGGAGAGCTGGTCAGCACCTAGCAGGAGGTCTCCCATGGTCCTTTCCCATTTCCCGAAGGATTACCACGGATGCGAGTTCCTGGGGATGGGGGGCCCACCTCAGCAATGCAGTAGCACAAGGAGAGTGGTCCCCAGAGGAGGCAAGGGCCTCATCCAATCAAAGAGAGCTGCTTGCAGTCCAGAGAGCCCTCCAGTCTTTTCAGATGGAGATCAGGGGTCACAACCTCCAAATCCTGTCAGACAATATAGCGACAGTTGCGTATATCAACAAGCAGGGAGGCACGAGAAGCCGGAGGCTTCAGTCCATTGCCCAGGAGATCCTTTCATGGGCAGAGGGAAATCTAGCCTCCATTTCTGCTGTACACCTGAAGGGGAAAAACAGTTGCCTGGCAGATTATCTCAGCCGTCACAGGATAGACTGAGACAACTGGTCCCTTCATCCCGAAGTCTTTGCAGACCTCACCAAGAGATGGGGTTATCCGGTAGCGGATTTGTTCGCAAACCGAAACAACCGCAAGACGGAGATATTCTTTTCCATGAACCCAGCAGACCAAGCCTTGGGGATCGATGCTCTGGCAAACCTGTGGCCTCCAGGCCTATGTTATGCCTTTCCGCCAATCAGGCTGATTCCAGAAGTCCTCCGGAAGTTTCGGCTGGAAGAGACAGATCTGATTCTAATTGCCCCGTTTTGGCCCAAGAGGCCATGGTTTTCCCTGCTACAGTCTCTGGTTTCAGAGCCTCCGCGGAGTCTTCCGAAAAGGGAAGACCTATTATTGCAGGGTCCAGTATCACACCCTCAGGTGGTTTCCTTAAACTTGACGGCCTGGTATCTGAAGAAAAGATACTGAGCGCCCAAGGGTTCTCTGACAAAGTAGTCAGGACTCTCGTTAATTGCAGGAAGCCAGTTACTAGAGCCATATATTCCAAAGTTTGGAAAAGGTTTAACTCATGGTTATCTGAAAATGATAGATTAGCTCATGATATTCCGTCTATTTTGGAATTTTTCCAAGAGGGTGTCGACAAAGGTCTTTCTGTTAGTACCTTAAAGGTACAGGCGGCAGCTATTAGTGTGTTCCTCCAGTTTTCTCTCCTGGAAAATCCCACTATAGCCAGATTTTTCAAATCTATCTCTAGGGCCAGACCAGTAGTAGTGAGAAGTTGTCCAACGTGGGATCTGTCCCTAGTACTTCAAACTCTGGTAGAATTTCCGTTTGAACCTCTGGAAAGTATGTCAGTTAAGTTTCTTACATTAAAAACTGTGTTCCTTATAGCTGTTACCTCAGCTCGTAGGGTAAGTGAGTTGCAGGCCCTATCAGTTAGGGAGCCCTTCCTCACGATTTTTGAGGATCGAGTTGTGTTACGAACCGATCCAGGTTTTTTGCCCAAGGTGGCAAGTACATTCCACCGATCTCAGAACATCGTATTGCCAACCTTTTGTAGTTCACCACAGGGCGACTTAGAAAGAAAATTTAGTTTTCTAGATGTAAGAAGGATTCTCTTGGTCTATCTTGAGGTCACAAAGACCTTTAGGAAGACTGATGCCTTGTTTGTCCTCTTTTCTGGAGTTCACAAGGGGAATAGTGCATCTAAAGCCACATTGGCTAGATGGATAAAGCAACCCATCTTGGAAGCTTACAAAATTAGGGAGGTCCCTACACCTTTTGTTACGGCGCACTCAACTAGAGCCTTGTCTACGTCTTGGGCTGAGAGGGCTGGTGCCTCACCGGAACAAATTTGCAGGGCTGCCACTTGGTCCAGTTACTCGACCTTCATTAAACATTATCGCCTGGATCTCCTATCAGCTCAGGAGCAGGCGTTTGGTCGTAAGGTCCTTCAGGCAGTTGTCCCTCCCTAGACTGGTAAGTTCTGGCTCATCGTCTCATGGGCTGTCCTGGAAGACGCTTGGAGAAAAGCTGAGTTAGACTTACCGGTAACTCCTTTTCTGAGAGTCTTCCAGGACAGCCGGATTCCCACCCGGTATTGTCTGAAGTTATGTGTATTATGCATATGTTTTGCAGGGTCCTACGGTTCTTGAGAATACTGACATGGGCCTGGAGGACCGCCCTATTATCTGGTGGGGGTGACGTGTTTCCTGTCCTGGTAGGAGGAGCCCAAGGTCTCATGGGCTGTCCTGGAAGACTCTCAGAAAAGGAGTTACCGGTAAGTCTAACTCAGCTTTTTTACATGTAGGAGAGAAATGTCAGAATTGGCCTGGTAGGCAAGTGGTTAAAGCTCATGGAGGTCAAATTGCTTTAAATGGATATACCAGATAGATACCTGAATGTTGTGGATGAATAGTGAAAGTGGAGAAAGGTAATTGCGGTTAATGAAGTCTTGCAATGTACTTTGAATCTGCTAAGAGTGAGAAATGTAATGAATTATTTGTTTCCTTTATGTGTGCTATACTCTGTGCTTTATGTGTACTGTCTATGCTCTGGAACTGTTTGTTATAATTTCTTTTAAATAAAACCCTTTCTGTTTGAGAAATAAAAATAGCACCACAGTGATTTGTAGTTTCTGCCGACAGCGTATCAAGTGTGGTAAACCAATCAATCATTTGGGCTGTTCATGACGAAGCTTTGTAAGAGCAATGCATGAAGACAACCAGTCAGCAGCAAAAGGCTTGCACTTCTCTCTCTTCTCATACCTCCCTTTCCATCTCATCCCCCCCACTACACAAGAATATCCATCTGCAGCCTCAAATAATACTTATGGTAGCTTTACAAATGGTTTTAGAGGCTTACGTTATGGTATTTTCAGCGGGGAAGAGTGTCAGCATGGGACCATGCAGAATGTAGGCTTCAACCTCACCATCTCCAAGCCTCAAACCCCAGCCTGACATCTCCAGCTTTATTGTTAACCAGACAGGTGTCTCTTCCTCAACTGCTGGAACATCAGAAAAATGTGCATGTCACCACCCCATGCCTAGCATCTCTCAATCCCAGCTTTGAAAATTTGTTGGCTTTACAACTGGTCCCATTTTAACAAATAGAGTCTTCCCCCTTCTGAGACTTTGCAGCCTGCAGGTGCCAGCTGTAATTTTTTGGCCTTCCCTTCCCTTAACCATTGTGTGGGACCTAATGTCTACATGTCACTGGACCATGCGTCCACATGACACATGGTCCAGTAAGCATGGTCAAGGACATTATGGGGGTCATTTACTATAGCGCCAGGAAGTACTGGGCACTATGGCAAATAATAGCACCCATTTTAGCCAAATAAAATTTCAACAGGTGAATATGCGAATGCAAATTAGCGCTATTAGTGACGAACACACAGTAAATTCTAAGTCAGCGCTAATTAGCACTTCCACGTATATGCAAATACCAATTCCTACCAAGTTGTTATATAGTACTGCACTGTAACCATGATCCATGTATGTGAAAGAAACATTTTTATGTGAGATGTGCTCTACCTCGTGTGCATCTATTGATGTATGTTGCAATTAGTATTCCTAGTTTTTTTCCTTCTTTTGCTAACAAATGCAGTTATGAATGATTATTACATAGTAATGTCTGCTACTCTGTAAAGTTACATGTATTAAACATTTAGGTTACCTATTTGTTGTATGTTGTTTTTATTTTTTAATTTAGGTGACTATAAAGCGGTAATTATTTATATTCATTCTTTAATCATACTACACTATTATGCAGGTCTCGTACTTAGCACAATGGCTTAGTGGTCTGCTCATATGTCTCCAGCACTCACGGTACAAGTTCAAATACCATCCAAGAGCTGTGTTTAGTTTTTCAGTGCACAAGCGAATTAAAATAAACAAACAAAAAAATTCAATCTGCCTGCTAGCTAGTGTGTGGTGTTTGGAATTTCACACCATAATAGTATTGAATACTTACATATCATTGCATGCATTTGAAGAGTTAATATAATAGAATCAGCCAAATTTAAAGTGCATTGACTAATTGGCATTCACCTATTTTCAGCATATGCTGCTTTGACTAATTGGCTAATAGTTATTTGCCTTTTTTCACCAATTCAATCTTTTAGTATCCCTCTGTGGGATTTTAACCCATGAGTTCTTCAAGGTAGAAGTGATGACCACTAGCCTCATACATAGAAAATACATTTACTAGTGTTTGATGTTTCTTCTCCCCGAGCTGTCTCTCCTGCTGCCGTCATCTTCTCCGGCTGATGTGTTCTTCCGTGCAGCCGGTTACCCACTAATTAAAAAAAAGCCGCTCTTCTTGTGTGTCGGTCTTCTATGGCCATCCGATAATGTCACCCAGAGAGTCCGCTCCATGGCTATGTAAGAGATGCCACACAGCGGGTGACAACACAGTGGAGAAAGACCGCCACGGAAGAAGAGCAGCTTTTTTTTATTAGCGGGTAACCAGCGGTGCGGAAGAACACAGCAGATGGAGAAGATGGCAGCGGCAGGAGAGATGGCTCTGGGAGAATACAGCTCGGGGAGAAGATGGAGGAGGGAGAGACAGCGTCTGGAGAAGATGGCTCAGGGAAGAAGACAGCTCGGAGCTATTTTACAATAAAGGACTTGTCAAAAACCGGCTATTGATTTTTTTTTACATTTCACTGCTTTTTTTGGTGAATAGGTAGGGGTACAATGTACCCCTACCTATTCACATAGGGGGGAAGGATCTGGGAGCCCCCTTGTTAAAGGGGGCTTCCAGATTCTGATAAACCCCCTGCCCGCAGACCGACAACCACCGACCAGGGTTGTCGGGAAGAGGCTCTTGTCCCCATCAACATGGGAAAAGGTGCTTTGGGGCATGTGGTCTGGTAAGGTTCAGAAGGGGAGGGTGCTCACTCGTCCCCCCCTATCCTGATCTCCAGGCTACATGCTCGGATAAGGGTCTGGTATGGATTTGGGGGGGGGCACATCAAATTTATTTTACATTTTGGTGTGGGGTTCCCCTTAAAGTCCATACCGAAGGGCCTGGTATGTACAGGGGGGGACCCTACAACATTTTTTTTCTTGAATTTTGGAATAACTTACCATAATATTATTGAATAAGTGCATACCATTGCATGCATTTGAAGAGTTAAAATATAGAATAAACCAAGCTGATGTGCATTGGCTAATTATGCTGTTGAGTACAATGCACGCTTCCAGGAGGGGATGCTGTCAGTGGAATTTGAACTCATGGCTTGAACCTTTGAGGGCAGCAGGGTATACCGCTATGCTTCAGAGCTGAGCACATACCTACAGAGAAAATACGTTTATTAATGTTTGATGCTATACAATAATGTTTTGCATTTCAGGCATTAATATTATAGTAACAACCATGCTCATGCTGATGTGGCATTGGCTAATAGGCATTCGCCTCTTTTCAGCATATGCTGCTGAGTCTAATGCAAGCTTTCAGTAGGTGACACCATCTGTGTGATTTTCAGCCATTTGAGCACAATTATATTGAGAACATACGTTTACTAGTTTTTGATGGTGGGACTACTTTATATTCCAGGTATAATAGTGTGCGACCTGAAAGTTGTGAGATCTTGAAGTCTATGGATGCAGGAGTCGCAGGGAAAGGCACGCAACTTTCCCGCGATTTTGCATCAGCAATTTTGCCACGATTCCAGGGAATGCCTGTGTAAACTTGAGGTCTATGAACCTCAACTCGCATCAAAGTCAGACCAAAGTAGTACAGGAACTACGTTGAAGTCAGTGTTACTTGAAGTCGCACAGATATGAATGGTACACATTGAAAATCATGGGGTATGACTTGTCATGAGACTCTGATGTCCAAAGTCACACAAGTGTGACTCAGCCTGACTTTGTGAGCGATTTCAGAGACATCAGTGCACTTTCCTGCACAGATGTCTAGTGAAATCATAGGTTCCAACTGTTCTCCTTTAAGAAGGTGCCCTATGCCTACCTACTTTTGCTAATAGGTGTCCCTTATACCCATCTCAAAAAGTTGGGAGGTAAGAAATCGCCCCCTGAAGTCGCCCAAAGTAGTGCAGGAACTACTTTTGGGAATCGTTGTGGCGTTGCACCAATTTGGACAGTTCCATTGCCATCAATAGGCGCCGATTTGGCCTGCAATTTGACATGTTAATTCAGAGCTATGTGAACATGGGTGAAGTTGCATAGATATTAGAGCTGCACTGTTCTGGCCAAAATGAGAATCCCAATTTTTTTGCTTAGAATAAAAAAGATCACGATTCTCTCATGATTCTCGTGATGTAAAATCTTTCACATTGTTCCCAAAAAATTGGGGTAACTTTTTTTTTCTTTTAATTCAAGTAATTTTTTTCCCCAAAAAAATGCATTTGAAAGACCGCTGAGCAAATACAGTGTGACATAAAATATTGCAATAACCACCATTTTATTCTCTAGGGTCTCTACTAAAAAAATATATATAATGTTTGGGGGTTCTAAGTAATTATCTAGCAAAAAAAATGTGTTTAACCTGAAACCAACAAATGTCAGAAAAAGGTTTAGTGTTTAAGTGGTTAAACTTTCCTAACTTACACAGAAGTCTATTTCATTGATAAATTGTTACAATGTTTCTAGTTAAGTTCACTGATAAAGAATGTTCTAATTCTTGTCAGACTGCCCTGTTTTTCTATTCCTTTCTTTTGATGGCTGTGGCTTCAGAAGAGCATAGAGAATTCTTTGCATAGCAAGATTCGTGAAACGCTTTTTTCAAGATCGCAAAGGGGAAAAAATCACGATGATTAATCATGCAGCTCTAATAAATATGAATGGAAATCATGGGGGACAACTTTTCATGTGACTCTGAGGTCCAAAGCTGCATGAAAAGTCACCCAAGTGTGAAAGTAACCTAATGAGATTAATTGATAACACCTTTGAATAAGGCCCCATTTGCACTTGTGCGACCTTAAAATTGCACAGCTTTGCCATGACTTGAAGCAATGCCTGTGCAATCTTGTGGTGTATGGACCTCAAATCGCATCAAAGTCAAACCAAGGTAGTGCAGGGACAAATTTGCCACACTTTCAGGATGCACAAGTGACAATAGGGCCAAATTCAAAGGTGTTATCCTTGAATCTCATTCACACTGCTGCAACATGAAAGTCACACTATCTTGCTGCCACTTTGCCGCTGCCACTTGGCCCCAACTTCTGGGAATGCCTGTGTAATATTGTACCCGATATACCTCAAGTTACATGAAAGTCACACCAAAGTAGTACAGGGAATACTTTAAAGTTGGTGCGACTTAAAGTAGCACAGATATGAATGGTTATCATTGAGAATCATGGGGTACAACTTGTCATGCAACTCAGAGGTCCAAATTTGCTGGAAAATTCCCACAACTGTGAAACAAGTCATATATACTTTAATAAAAGGAGCTCTCATTTATACTTGCATTGTCCTTACTGATTTACATCAGCAGAACAAATGCAGGAAGTGATGTGTGCACATGGGACGGAAGCAAATGTGTGGTGATGCCAAACAAATCAATGAACGCCACCCACAACAAATCTAAATACCACATTGAGTAAGCACAAGTACATATCCTACACTTACCCGGCAAATGAGCAGCACCTCCTATTTGCTAAAGAGACCTTGCCATGTCCACCTAGATGGAGATCCTGACCAGCACAGGAACTTCCGGGCACATACAATGACTAATTTCCGAGTCAGAAGGTGAAACCACACTCTTGATTGCAGCTGCAAATATTTGATCGCAACCACGATTAGTATTTTTTATTTTTGTTTATTTGCAGATATGCAAATCTGTATTTCTACATATATTTGAAGGTAAACTTAAGGGAGTTTGATAAGAAATGGTGTCCTAGGGGGTTGGCAGCAGGTGAATTACAAAGACAAAAGGCCCAGTTTGATCCCTGGTTCACACTGACAGCGGGAGGAAATTGCTCAGCTGATTTCACACAATTTCATTCCCGTATGTCAGTCCCAACTGTGGGGGCAACATAAGAGACATCGGTGCAGGTTTCTGCACTGATATTAATACAAATTGCACCAATTAGAACAGTGCAATTGCCACCGATTTGACATGTCAAATCACTCCAATGTAAACCAGAGCAGACACATTCAAAGTTTCAAACACTGCCCATCCACCAGCTGAATTCATTACCTGCAATTCTCCACAGCTGTTACATATAAAGATTCCACCTTTATCACTTACTTGCAGGTGTGCTGAAGCCTAGAGCGATTTGAGAGATCAAATTGCATGAAAAGTCAGAGCCCATTAGTGGCAATGGCACTGTTCCAATCGATGCAACACCAATTTTGTGGCGCTGCATCGATTTGCAAAAGTAGTTCCTGCACTACTTTTGCTCATTTCAGGCGTGACTTCAATAAAAATCTGTATGAAGTCACACAGATGTATCAAGTAGCACCTGAAATCATGCTGACCTTGCTACTTTGAAATCGGGCTACTTCAAGTGAAGTAGCACAAGTTCAAAGTAGCATCAATGTGAACCAGGGCGAAGAGACTAGCTTTTTTGGTGCACAAATACATATAGAAATTATATAAAGATATAAAAAGATATTGCACTACCCCAAAACCACCACCCCCAAAACTAATTAAAAGAAAGAAAAGAGGAAAAAAACACCACAACAAACAAGCTCAATGTACTTTTATTTTGCCAGCAGAAACAAAATTATGTACATTCATTTACTAGCAAAAAAAAAATTCTACAGGATATATGGTGCTACATTTAGCAATTGGATTTTAAGGGCCCTGCTCATAGGAGCTTACAATCGTACAAACATACTTAACAGTCATTATTCTTACAAAGCATTCCAACATATTAAAAAAGGCATGTTCAATGTTCAATACATAACACCCTACCACCAGCCCACAACCCACACACATACATATATTGGTGACCATGTTCTGCTGGAAGCTGCATTTCTGTTAACATGATTAAGCAATGAGCTCAAAGAGTAGAACGTCAGCACATACTCCCAAACCATGTTTGCATGGTCCAACAGGAACAATACACACATAACAGTGACAGCATGGCCACAAAAAGCCACTTTTGATGAAAAAAAAAGCACAAGAATTTCAGCAAACAACCCTAGTTGGGCGTTTTTCAATCTGCACACTATCATTCCTTCTCCCCCACAAATCACAGCAAAAAACCTGACCTTCTTTGGCCAAACGAACCCCCCCCCCACTGCAGCCCTTTATATAAGAGAGTAGGGATGAGCTTCAAGTTTGAGTAACAGCAAACAATTTGGGGTGTTTGCGGCAAATTCGAATGCCGCAGAACACCCTTAAAAAGTCTATGGGAGAAATGAAAAGTGCTAATTTTAAAGGCTTATATTCATGGTATTGTCATAAAAAGTGTTTGGGGACCTGGGTCCTGCCCCAGGGGACATGGATTAATGCAAAAAAAAGTTTTTTTAATAATGCTTAAAGTGAAACATAATGCAAAAAAAGTTTTTTTAATAATGCTTAAAGTGAAACGAGAGAGCGCCCCCCCCTGAACCGTACCAGGCCACATGCACTTAACATTGGGAGGGTGCTTTGGGGTAGCCCCCCAAAACACCTTGTCCCCATGTTGATGAGGACAAGGGCCTCATCCCCACAACCCTTGGCAGGTGGTTGTGGGGGTCTGCGGGTGGGGGGCTTATCAGAATCTGGAAGCCCCCTTTAACAAGAGGACTCCCAGATCCCAGCCCTCCCCCTGTATGGTAGTACCTTACCATTTCACTAAAAAAGTGTCAAAAATGTTAAAAATGACAAGAGACAGTTTTTGACAATTCCTTTATTTAAATGCTTCTTCTTTCTTCTATCTTCTTTCTTCTTTCTTCTATCTTCCTTTGGTTTCTTCCTCCATCTTCTTCTTCTGGTTCTTCCTCCGGTGTTCTCGTCCGGCATCTTCCTCCGCGGCGACGGCATCTTCTTCCCTTCTCCTCGGGCCGCTCCGCATCCATGATGGCATGGAGGAAGGCTCCCGCTGTGTGATGCTTCTCCTCTTCTGACGGTTCTTAAATTAGCCACCCGGTGACCCCACCCCCCTCTGACGCACGGGGACTTGACGGGGATTTCCCTGTGGCATTCCCCGTAACGTCAGAAGGGGATGGGTTATGCAATGGGTGACCCCGCCCCCCCTGACATCACAGGGAATGCCACAGGGAAGTCCCGTCAAGTCCCTGTGTGTCAGAGGGGGCGGGGTCACTGGCTGGCCCCGCCCCCTGTTATTTAAGAACCATCAGAAGAGAAGCGTCACACAGCGGGAGCCTCCCTCCATGCCATCATGGATGCGGAGCGGCCCGAGGAGAAGAAGGGAAGAAGACGTTGATGCCGCGGAGGAAGATGCCGGACGAGAACACCGGAGGAAGAACCAGAAGAAGAAGAAGATGGAGGAAGAAACCGAAGGAAGATAGAAGAAAGAAGAAAGAAGAAGCATTTAAGTAAAGGCATTGTCAAAAACTGTCTTTTGTCATTTTTAACATTTTTGACAGTTTTTTTGTGAAATGGTAGGGGTACTTTTGTACCCCAGTACCATTTCACACAGGGGGGAGGGCCGGGATCTGGGGGTCCCCTTGTTAAAGGGGGCTTCCAGATTCCGATAAGCCCCCTGCCCCACAGACCCCCACAACCACCGGCCAAGGGTTGTGGGGATGAGGCCCTTGTCCCTATCAACATGGGGACAAGGTGTTTGGGGGGCTACCCCAAAGCACCCTCCCAATGTTAAGGGCATGTGGCCTGGTACGGTTCAGGGGGGGCGCTCTCTCGCCCCCCCTCTTTTCCTGCGGCCTGCCAGGTTGCGTGCTCAGATAAGGGTCTGGTATGGATTTTTAGGGGGACCCCACTCCATTTTTTTTTTTGGCGCGGGGTTCCCCTTAAAATCCATACCAGACCTGAAGGGTCTGGTATAGATTTTGAGGGGGACCTCACGCCATTTTTTTAAAAATTTTGGCCAGGGTTCCCCTTAATATCCATACCAGACCTGAAGGGCCTGGTATGGAATTTAGGGGGACCCCCACATCATTTTTCTTTTTAAATTTTGGTTTGGGCTCCCCTGTGGGGAATTCCCATGCTGTTTTTATCAATGAACTTTTATGTGTATTGTCGGACCGGCAATTCATTAATAGCCGCAAGTAGTTTTAAATGACTTTTTTTCCTTTGAAATGTCATTTTGCTGTCAAACTGTTCTAAAAATGGGAAACATGCGCCCCTTTAAAGGCATACTATAGACACCCCCAGGTAAGAAATTTAAAGGGATATTACACTTTTATTGTTTCACTTTAAGCATTATTAAAATCACTGCTCCCGAAAAAACGGGCGCTTTTAAAACTTTTTTGCATTGATCCATGTCCCCTGAGGCAGGACCCGGGTCCCCAAACACTTTTTATAACAATAACTTGCATATAGGCCTTTAAAATTAGCACTTTTGATTATTCATGTTCGTGTCCCATAGACTTTAACGGTGTTTGCATGTTCAAACAAATTTTTTGCCTGTTCGCAAGTTCTGGTGCGAACTGAACAGGGGGGGTGTTCGGCTCATCCCTATAAGAGAGGTTGTATTGTTAGCACACTGACACACGCCCAATAGAAGTACACGCCCAATAGAAGTACTCGACCACCAGTATCTTTCAATCTGTCTCATTGTGTATGTCTAAAGTAATTGCACCTGATGAGCAGGAACACATAATACTATTTGCAACTGTGTTAACACTTGGCTATGTGCATTAAATCTCCAACTACAGGCCAAAGATTGAAGTCTATTTGCATCCACAAAGCAACAGTTTTCTAAGCATATGTACCTGTGCAGTGTAAACCCTACTATTTTAAATGTCCAAGTCCCTGGGCATGATTAGTGCTAACAAACATTAGGGGTTATTTACGAAAGGAAAATCCACTTTGCACTACAAGTGCACACTACAAGTGCAAAGTGCACTTTAAAATGCACTGAAAGTGCATTTGGAAGTGCAGTCGCTGTAGATCTGAGGGGGACATGCAAAGAAAATAAAAAACAGCATTTTAGCTTGCACATGATTGGGTGATAAAATCAGGAGAGCTTCCCCTCATTTCAGATCTTTCCCTCAGATCTACAGTGATTGCACTTCCAAGTGCACTTTCAGTGCAATTTCAAGTGCACTTTGCACTTGTAATTTGCACTTGTAGTGCAAAGTGGATTTGCCTTTCATAAATCCCCATTAACATCAGTCCCTGGCTGTAATGAGCTTCTAATCTATAGTCCAAAATTAACTTTCTTACATTAGAGACTATTTTGACAGGAGCCAAATAAAATGCCAGCATGTCTTTGGATTGTAGTGAGAAACCCACACAGGGAGAACATATAAACTTCAACACAAGCATTTGCATGTTGGGGAATTGAACCGGAAAACCCAGTGCTGCTAGACAGAATTACTACCCACTTAGCCAGCAGGCAGCCTCACACATGGTTTCAGCATCTCTGTGGTGTGAACCAGCCCTATGTCCATAGCCATGCTCAGTGTCACAAGCAATATACAATATATTGGCCTAAGTATTGGAACACCTGCCTTTAAATGCACATGAACTGTAATGGCATCTCCGTCTTAGTCCGTAGGGTTCAATATTGAGTTGGCCCACCCTTTGCAGCTACAACAGCTTCAACTCTGTTGAAGGCTGTCCACAAGGTTTAGGAGTGTGTCTATAGGAATGTTTGACCATTCTTCCAAGTGCACTTGTGAGGTCAGGCACTGATGTTGGATGAGAAGGCCTGGCTTACAGTCTCCACTCTAATTCATCCCCAAGGTGTTCAGTTGTGTTGAGGTCAGGACTCTGTCCAGGCCAGTCAAGTTCCTCCACCCCAAACTCACTCATCCATGTCTTTATGGACCTTGCTTTGTGCACTGGTCCAAATGATTTGGTGGAGGGAGGATTATGGTGTGGGGTTGTTTTTCAAGGGTTGGGCTTGGCCCCTTAGTTCCAGCGAAGTGAACTCTTAAGGCATCATCATACCAAGACATTTTGGACAATTTCATGCTCCCAACTTTGTGGGAACAGTTTGGGGATGGCCCCTTCGTGTTCCAACATTACTGCACACCAATGCACAAAGCAAGGTCCATAAAGACATTGATCAGCGAGTTTGGGGTGGAGGAACTTGACTGGCCTGCACAGAGTCTTGACCTCAACCCGATAGAACACCTTTTGGCTGAATTAGAGTAGAGACTGCGAGCCAAGCCTTCTCATCCAACATCAGTGCCTGGCCTCACAAATACACTTCTGGAAGAATGGTCAAACATTCCCATAGACACACTAAACCTTGTGGACAGCCTTCCCAGAAGCTGTTCTAGCTGCAAAGGGTGGGCCAAATCAAATCTTAACCCTACGGACTAAGACTGGGCTGCCATTAAAGTTCATGTGTGTTTAAAGGCATGTGTCCCAATACTTTTGGCTAAATAGTGTATCTGGAAAAGATTTACAATGCTGGTGGAATCCTCCTACACATAAATACTACATTTAGACATAGTAATAGGACCTGGGAGATGAGACAACTCTACATGTAGCAGCATGTTTGGGATTTGAACCCAGACGTTCAGGGACGCTAAGCAGAAGTTCGTTTTAACAAACGATAACGAAAGTGCAGAATCCGAAAAACGAAAAATCCGACATAAACAAATGCTTTATTTTCGTTGCTACAACAGTTCGATATAGATAGGAAATTCGACATGATGATGACAATAACAATCTGTGTCCATCAAACCTGTGGTCGAATGTGCCTAACCTTAACTCTATTAGTCCAAGATTATTCTACATAGAGAGAAAAGATTTGACGTAGGGGAGAAAGATTTGATGTAGGGGAGAACGATTCAACGTAGGGGAGAAAAGATACATAAAAATAATGATGATGATGAATGTTATTGGCTGATTGTAACCAAAGAGGAGGAGCAGTAAAATAGCTAGTACACATGTAGTTTGGCTTATGGTGTCTGTTGAAAGTTCTAAGAAGATTTGACAGAGCAGGTAAACTATACGGCGTCGTACAGTTTAGCTGCTCCATTGAATCTTCTTTGAACATTCGACAGACACCATAAGCCTTCAATGACAGATTCGACCTTAATTTGGATTTTCGGACGAATGCAATTTTTAACGAAAAACGAAATAAATACAAACGAATTTCGGGAGTAACTAAAAAAATTTATTTTTCGGACGAAAACGAAATTCCGAAACGAAATATTTCAGTGTGCACATGTCTAGTAAAAACCTCCTACACATAACTACACATAAATACACATAAAAACACATAAATAATGCATTTCTTTGGACATACAGGTGATGGAATTACATTACTCAAGAGTTATTCTTCTTGATTTATTCTGTGATATTTGTTTTTTTTGGTGGGTGAGAGTAGAAAATTACCCTCAAATTTTTGGGAATTACATTTTGATTTCTGATGTTGGTACACGTATCACATTTTTTGGACACAAAAAATTGTGATTCATTTTAAATTTGCATCAGCAATGGTATTGTTTGTGGATTGTAAAGACACCTGTGTGAGTTTGGGTAAAGATTGTT
The DNA here is from genome assembly GCA_037952925.1 of Lithobates clamitans. Lineage (NCBI taxonomy): Eukaryota > Metazoa > Chordata > Amphibia > Anura > Ranidae > Lithobates > Lithobates clamitans. The sequence goes on from JBBGZY010000799.1 coordinate 1,016,089, forward strand.
GTGAGATGGAGAGTAACAAATGAAAGTGACAGAGAAAAATATATTTTACTAAAAAATCAAAACATTCCACATTCTAGCATTCTTAAAAACAAAATATTTTAAGTAGAAGCAACAATGCTGCAAAGGAAAATTTATTTCAGAAAAAGATACATTTCATCTCAACATTAAAAGGTTTTTTTTGTAAAAGTTAGAATTGTTCCATTAGAATTAGGGATGAGCCGAACACCCCCCTGTTCGGTTCGCACCAGAACATGCGAACAGGAAAAAAATTCGTTCGAACACGCGAACGCCGTTAAAGTCTATGGGACACGAACATGAATAATCAAAAGTGCTAATTTTAAAGGCTAATATGCAAGTTATTGTCATAAAAAGTGTTTGGGGACCCGGGTCCTCCCCCAGGGGACATGAATCAATGCAAAAAAAAGTTTTAAAAACGGCCGTTTTTTCAGGAGCAGTGATTTTAATAATGCTTAAAGTCAAACAATAAAAGTGTAATATCCCTTTAAATTTCATACCTGGGGGGTGTCTATAGTATGCCTGTAAAGGGGCGCATGTTTCCCGTGTTTAGAACAGTCTGACAGCAAAGTGACATTTTGAAGGAAAAAACACATTTAAAACTACCGCGGCTATTGCATTGCCGACAATACACATAGAAGTTCATTGATAAAAACGGCATGGGAATTCCCCACAGGGCAACCCCGAACCAAAATTAAAAAAAAAAAAATGATGTGGGAGTCCCCCTAAATTCCATACAAGGCCCTTCAGGTCTGGTATGGATATTAAGGGGAACCCCAGCCAAAATTAAAAAAAAAAATTGACGTGGGGTTCCCCCTAAATTCCATACCAGACCCTTCAGGTCTGGTATGGATTTTAAGGGGAACCCCGCGCCAAAAAAAAAAAAAAAAACGGCGTGGGGTCCCCCTAAAAATCCATACCAGACCCTTATCCGACCAGGCCGCAGGAAAAGAGGGGGGGACGAGAGTGCGGCCCCCCCCCCCTCCTGAACCGTACCAGGCCACATGCCCTCAACATTGGGAGGGTGCTTTGGGGTAGCCCCCCAAAACACCTTGTCCCCATGTTGATGAGGACAAGGGCCTCATCCTCACAACCCTGGCCGGTGGTTGTGAGGGTCTGCGGGCGGGGGGCTTATCGGAATCTGGAAGCCCCCTTTAACAAGGGGACCCCCAGATCCCGGCCCCCCCCCTGTGTGAAATGGTAAGGGGGTACTTACCCCTACCATTTCACTAAAAAACTGTCAAAAATGTTAAAAATGACAAGAGACAGTTTTTGACAATTCCTTTATTTAAATGCTTCTTCTTTCTTCTTTCTTCCTTCATCTTCTTCTGGTTCTTCTGGCTCTTCTGGTTCTTCCTCCGGCGTTCTCGTCCAGCATCTTCTCCGCGGCGTCTTCTATCTTCTTCTCCTCGGGCCGCTCCGCACCCAAGGCATGGGGGGGAGGCTCCCGTTCGTCTCTTCTTCTCTTCTCTTCTTCATCTTCTTCTTCATCTTCTTCTTCTTCTTCTTCTTCCTTCTTCTCTTCTTCCTGTCTTCTCCGGGCCGCTCCGCAGCCATGCTGGCATGGTGGGAGGCTCCCGCTGTGTGACGGCGTCTCTTCGTCTGACGGTTCTTAAATAACGGGGGGCGGGGCCATCCGGTGACCCCGCCCCCCTCTGACGCACGGTGACTTGAGGGACTTCCCTGTGACGTCACGGGGAATGCCACAGGGAAGTCCCGTCATGTCACCGTGCGTCAGAGGGGGGCGGGGCCACCGGGTGGCCCCGCCCCCCGTTATTTAAGAACCGTCAGACGAAGAGACGCCGTCACACAGCGGGAGCCTCCCTCCATGCCACAGCATGGCTGCGGAGCGGCCCGCAGAAGACAGGAAGAAGAGAAGAAGGAAGAAGAGAAGAAGGAAGAAGAAGAAGAAGATGAAGAAGAAGATGAAGAAGAGAAGAAGATGAAGAGAAGAGCGGGAGCCTCCCCCCTCATGCCATGGGTGCGGAGCGGCCCGAGGAGAAGAAGATAGAAGACGCCGCGGAGAAGATGCTGGACGAGAACGCCGGAGGAAGAACCAGAAGAGCCAGAAGAACCAGAAGAAGAAGAAGATGAAGGAAGAAAGAAGAAGCATTTAAATAAAGGAATTGTCAAAAACTGTCTCTTGTCATTTTTAACATTTTTGACAGTTTTTTAGTGAAATGGTAGGGGTAAGTACCCCCTTACCATTTCACACAGGGGGGGGGCCGGGATCTGGGGGTCCCCTTGTTAAAGGGGGCTTCCAGATTCCGATAAGACCCCCGCCCGCAGACCCTCACAACCACCGGCCAGGGTTGTGAGGATGAGGCCCTTGTCCTCATCAACATGGGGACAAGGTGTTTTGGGGGGCTACCCCAAAGCACCCTCCCAATGTTGAGGGCATGTGGCCTGGTACGGTTCAGGAGGGGGGGGGGGCCGCACTCTCGTCCCCCCCTCTTTTCCTGCGGCCTGCCAGGTTGCGTGCTCGTATAAGGGTCTGGTATGGATTTTTAGGGGGACCCCACGCCGTTTTTTTTTTTTTTTTTTGGCGCGGGGTTCCCCTTAAAATCCATACCAGACCTGAAGGGTCTGGTATGGAATTTAGGGGGAACCCCACGTCAATTTTTTTTTTCAATTTTGGCTGGGGTTCCCCTTAATATCCATACCAGACCTGAAGGGCCTTGTGAGGAATTTAGGGGGACCCCCACATCATTTTTTTTTTTTTATTTTGGTTCGGGGTTCCCCTGTGGGGAATTCCCATGCCGTTTTTATCAATGAACTTCTATGTGTATTGTCGGCAATGCAATAGCCGCGGCTAGTTTTAAATGAGTTTTTTCCTTCCAAATGTCATTTTGCTGTCAGACTGTTCTAAACACAGGAAACATGCGCCCCTTTACAGGCATACTATAGACACCCCCCAGGTACGAAATTTAAAGGGATATTACACTTTTATTGTTTGACTTTAAGCATTAATAAAATCACTGCTCCTGAAAAAACGTCCGTTTTTAAAACTTTTTTTTGCATTGATCCATGTCCCCTGGGGCAGGACCCAGGTCCCCAAACACTTTTTATGACAATAACTTGCATATAAGCCTTTAAAATTAGCACTTTTGATTTCTCCCATAGACTTTTAAAGGGTGTTCCGCGGCATTCGAATTTGCCGCGAACACCCCAAATTGTTCGCTGTTCGGCGAACTTGCGAACAGCCAATGTTCGAGTAGAACATGAGTTCGACTCGAACTCGAAGCTCATCCCTAATTAGAATCAATGGCTGAAACTTGCATTGGACTAAAATAGAGCAGATTTTCACTTCCAAAAAATGCTCTCTAATTAGCTCTCATTTTGGTATTTACTATAGCGCCGGCTAAAAAAGACACCTGAGTTAAAATGAGAGCTATTTTCAGGTCTGAGCATGTTCAGTTGTGTTGGCACCTAGTTGTCCAAAACTGAGAATTTTTCTCTTCTTAGACTTTTAAAGATATTTCAGTGTAGAAATCACTTTTTCACACAGTTTAAAAGCAGATTACCTTTAAATAATATACCGCATATTTCAGTACTATTTAGGCAATTATATCATGCTTTAAACATTATTTCCATGTGCACTACTCCAGGTTTTAGCAGAGTAAGGGTTTGGGCGCTATTTGGTTTCAGGGAACTATAGTAAATTTGATTTGGGAGTATTTTCTCACCAGCGCTATAGTAATACAGTTTTAGCGCTAATCAGCGCTATTTGCCGCAAATTCGCGGCAATTAGCACTAATTAGCGCCACAGCTCTATAGTAAATGACCCCCAAATCTCCTTCATGGCCCACTGAGTAACCTTGCTCATGGCAGGGAAGGACACAGAGCAGGGCACACTAGTGAGGCTGTTGGTGCATCCCCCATCCTGAAATTTGGTGAAGGTGACAAATCAGTCACCTCCACCCCCCCTCCTTCCTTAATGGCCTACTCTGGTAAGTCATTGTCACCCCAAGCAATTGCACAGTTATGTAATGGCTCAGACAAAGTGATGTCACACTAATTTGCAGCTGGTGTCTCTTGGGAACAGGTCAAACTAGGTCAGAGATTCTGACTGCTCTGCTGGGACAAGCCTAGAGGTAGCTAACCCCCCCAGGAAAAGTCATGTGAAAGTTCACACATTTACCTTGCTGGGCACATATCCTTAATAGTGATGGGCCAAACACCCACCAGTTCAGTTCACACAAGAACTCCCGAACAGAGAAAAAGTTTGGACCCGAGCCGGAAACTCTATAAAAGTCTTTAGGACCCGAACATAAAAAATCAAAAGTCCCCATTTTGAGGGCTTATATGCAAGTTATTGGCCATAAAAAGGGTATGGGGGCCTGGGTACTGCCCTGGCTGACATGTATCAATGCAAAATGTTTTTTTTTTAAAGATTGTTTTTTTAGGAGCAGTTATTTTAATGATGCTTAAAGTGAAACAATAAAAAATAACAATTCCTTTAAGTATAGTTTTAGCTTATGCCCAAAAAGTTTGACCAGAGGAGTTATCTTGTTTGTAGGCATATGCACCCTGACACCTATTGTGGGGTCACTAGTACAGTATTTGTACATTGAAATCATATCCCCTCTCAAGCGTCTCTTCTCCAGAGAGAATAAGTTCAGTGCCTGCAGTCCTTTCCCATAGCTGAGATCCTCCAGTCCCTTTATTAGCTTTTTTTGCCCTTCTCTAGACCCTCTCCAGCTCCAGCACATCCTTCCTGAGGACTGGTGCCCAGAACTGGAAGGCATGCTCCAGGTGCAGCCCGACCAGAGTCTTGTAAAGTGGGAGAATTATCTTTTAATCTCTGGAATGAATGCCCTTTTTAATGCATGCCAATATTCTGTTGGCTTTGCTTGCAGCAGCCTGGCATTGCATGTCATCTATTAGGACCCCAGGTCCTTTTCCATCCTAGATTCCCCCAGTGGTTCTCCCCCTAGTGAGTAGATTGCATTCATATTTTTGGTATCCAAATGCATTATGTTAAAATTTTCAACAATAAACCTAATTTTCCATGTAGTTGCCCACCACATTAATTTGTTTAGGTATAAGGAAAAGGAAGGTGGGACTTTAAATGAGGCTATTGATTTGTGGGGGCGAAATAACTAGAAAATATATTTAATTGGCATATTGAGTCTGCTAATACATAACAATGATGCACATAGTAGAAAAGGTTTAATATGTATACACACACTTTGATGGGAAAACCTGCGCTAATGAGCAAGAAAAAAAAATAAAATAAAAAATTACATGAAGATTGCTTGAAAATGCAATGTGCAGCTGCAACAAAGTACTTCAAATATCAAATAAAGTGTAAAAACCATCTAAATTAAATTTGTGCGCTAGCATAAATAAATCATATGATGAATTTTGTGACTGACAGGCTCCTTTGGAGCATCACCCGGAGCCGTAGTGGATTTAAATCACAGTGCAGAGAGATAACAAAATACAATAAAGCATACAAAAAATTGTGAATTAAACCACATCTTCATGACAAAAGTAGTGAATAATTCTAAAGAAACAAAAAAGTGAAAGTTCAAAAGTTGCGATCGGACCCCCAATCGATTGGAAAACACCACGTTCAGTCCTTAAAAGACAAATAATATAAAGAGGATAAACGTTCCTTAGGTGTGTCAAATCAGGATAGAAAGGTGAGAGGATGCAGGGACACTTCCAAGCCACCGATAGTTGCGGGAGAGGAGTAATGGATGTACCCTTACCGCACTTGATGGACCTCCTCTATGGCGAGGTCATACGAACTTGCAGATATAACCCTCTGCAGGGACAGATGGATAACAATGTCCGGGTCTTGTTTATAACCGCCTTCCATTTAAAAAGACTGATTTGCTTCAGCGTCAGGAGGGAAACTCATTATTCAAAAGATCCATGAATAAAAAAAAAGAGGGGAAGAAAGGAACTCCAATGGTGTAGTAAAAGTAACAAGGAGTTTATTACCTTAACTGACCATAGGTCTCAATGCAAAAGTACAAGTAAAAAAATACATTTGATTAAAAAGCCGGCATAAAACAAAGGCTGAACGCCCGTGCTAACATAGGATGCGTGATGACAAGCACTGCGAGGCCACACCCTACATGTTTCGTCATACGTGACGTCTTCTACGGGGCACGGGCGACGCAATGAACCATCACCTTTTATAAACACAATACACAACCAAGCCTCGTTTCCGCGTAAGCCCGTCAACACAACTGGGCGTGCGCGGCAGAATACCAAGCCTCAACATGGCTGTCATTAGAAGCCTCCTATAGAGGCGGAACGTAACTAATAACCGGAAGTATGACCTCAAATGTGAATATAGGATGACAGAATCTATTGGATGATAACATCCGGTATTTTGCATGTGAAATAATTATATCGTAGCGATGATAAAAATATACTCTGCGGCATATATGCAATGCGCTCAAAATATCAGACTAGTATGATGTGCTAAAAAACTAATATAACAACATCAAAAAATAAAGAAAAAGAAAATAAAATGAAATGAAAAAATATGTATATATATGAATATACATCATGAAAATTTTTTTTAAAATTTATAAATGTTGGGACTAAATACATGTAATGGAAAAAGTCGCCCGATCAATACTAATAAGAGTCTGAGGGCTAAAAATCAATAGAGAAAAAAAACCCAATTACCAAAAGATTACATGTGGAATTTTTTATATATTTTATTTAGATTTGAGCATATTATGTTATGAATTTAGACCCGTTGTGTTCAAATGTAGACATGACAGCCAGGTCTAGTCTCAGCATAATCAATAACAATCAATGGCATAGGGAATAAATACTAGCATGCATACCTAAAGGGCTTATGACCTAAATACTGGACGAGACACATATCCGAAGTTCTGGATAGTCAATACTCTCTCTTAATTTTTAGAGTTTTTGATTCCCAGAAAGAAAGCCAAGTTGAATAGATTGGATGTAGAAATCAAACTTATAAGAGAAAAACTATCTCCTTTTAGTGGGAGTGAGGAATATAAGGAACGATCCTCTAACCTAAGGAAAGTTTTGGAAAAGGAAGAGATTGAACAGAAAAATAAAAAAAAGAAAAAGTTCAATAGGGATCTAGCAGACTATAAGAACGGATCTGTATTTCAGTGGCAGATAAAAATCGCCGCTGAGGAGGCAGAAGCCAATGGTAATATGGAGGTATCAGCCCCCCCAGATTCCAGTCGGGATAGACAATCTAGAGAGCCAGATAGACCCCTTCCAATGCGGAAACAATTTCCTAATCCCCCGAGAAGGGTCTCTTATCGTTCTCCAGGTAGATCCAATTCTACGCCCTATGTACAGTCTCCAGCCCGGAATGTGAGAGTTCCCACGAATGTTCCTAAAAAGAAACCAAGGAACCAAAATTCAAAAAAACATCATAATAAGAATAATCAATATTCTCAGGAATGGACAGGGGGCTACCGTGATAATTACCACGATAACCAGTATGACTATCCAGGTACACCCTATAGAGGGGATCAGTCTCCGGGATATTCTATACCTACTCATAACCGTTTTCAACCACTTAGGGAACATCACTCTAGAGATGGTGATAACTATAGAAAGTCTGATCATGGACATCAAACCCCAAGGAGAGGAAACGATTATGATCAGGCACCCTGGTACCAACCCCCCCTTCCCCCCCCGAAGGAATATGCGAAGGGATGAATACACCCCCCGCCAACCCCACTGGGATGAGTATTCTCAACCCCAACATTGGGGTTTTCCCAGGGGAGAACAAAACTTCCAACGACCAATAGAAGAAAGAGAGGAGTTAGAGGGGGAGGAAGACAAGAAGCAAAAAGAAAACGGGTATAACCGGGCAGGGTATCTTTAACCTCAGCAGTACCCCTCTGACCTCCAATGAGACCGCCATCCTTGATAAGGGGCTTAAATTTGCACCCCCAAAGCCACTTAACAAATTCCAAACATACATGGATATACACAAGTATACCAGGAAACTGAACATCAAGCGTTACTTGTTATCCAATCCTATCATGTTGCCTCTGTTCGTATTCATTCCCCTCCATCCATAGGCCCTGTAAGGAGGGCGGGCCTTCCATCTTCCCGGAGGTCTGTTCCTCTGTCCTCCATGAAAATCCCTCTCCTCCCTCAAGTCTCTTCTATAGGAGGGATGAGAGTCATATTGGTATCTCAGGGTCCAAGTGGCCTCATCTTTTACGGCATTGACCAGGTGAAAAACCACTGGAGAGGGGGCAATAAAGAAACACTGGTCTCTAGGAATGAGACAGGGTGGATATATCGGTTGGGGTCTATTGCCCCCAGAGGCTTGAATTTGGACATAGACCTCAACTGTTTTATAGCTAACCCTTAAACTAATTTACATTTAACTTCCCCAGGCAGTCTCTGGTTTATGTTCTTTGTTTCTTACCTGTTAGTTGTCCAGTATAGGGGGTATAGTTAATTAAACACTATGATATTAGTTAACTAATTTTCTGCCCTTGTATACATATGTTGGTAGATAATTGGTCAATAGGGGATAACAGTAGGAAAATCAGAGACCTGACTAACATGGGGTTGCTGTATAGGATTGAATACAGCTAATACCCTTAGCACTATCAACTTACAGAATCAATTGGGCATATGTGCATATATAGACGCAGGCGAGGATACCTATACCCAGTCATGTGGGACTATGTGCAAATCACATACACATGGATATTGCTTTCATACTTATGTATATATATTTTTAATTATGTCTTTTATGCAGCTTACTTTTTTATTAATGCCCTTCATGTTCTTTATATCCTTTTTTATACATATTTTTTACATATTTTTTATAATTTTTTATATTTTTTTATATTTTTTATATTTTTTATACTCTCCATGGCCTTAATGCAACACACACCCCCAGGATGATACTATGTATTTTAACTCCCCGGATTTTCTAGCACCCCAGAATGTAATGAAGGACCCCTTGGGGTGCTGATACTACACTGGAGAATGTTTACTAAGTAGTATCTGGGTTTGCGTGGGAGAGTGCACTACCAGAATACACCACTGGGAGGCCGCTGTAAGTGGGATATTAACCATGTGAATTAGAGTTCTGGAGTTGGAAATGTAACACAGGTACCTGGGAATACACTGGCCTAACAAGGGATGTTTGTAAGCCAATTTTTATCTACACAGTTTTATTATATAAAAAAATTTTTCTTTTGTGAGGTGCCTGGATGGCCTCAGAAACACCAACCCTATTTGTTTTATATCTTAGATGTAAAACACAAAAAAAAATTTCTTTTCTTTTCCGATGCTTGGAGATCTGAGGATGGTATCCATAAAGATAATAATGAACACTTAAATTCTTTTCTTTCACTTCTATATAAAAATAGACCTTGAATGGGATTCAGTTTTACATTCTATTTATATTTATTTTTACAAGATAGGCACTGGGTTTGCAAGATGGCGAACATGTAGTACCGTAATTCACCACTGAGGACTTTGCCTACATGATATACTTATTTGGATTTTTTAACTGAATTTAACCTGTATTATATATCAATAGATGTCTGATGTTAATGTTACTTTGCGCGAACTATGTCTGCCAATCTATGTAAGGGTCAGCGGAGATGCATGGGTCCGTAACAATACTATTAATTTGGCCTACGGACATAGGGATCTGATTTGGGCTTCTCCTAATGGGGCTGGACCGGGAGGGTGAGCTCAGGATTGAATACCCAATCAAAGGCCCTATAGTGACGGGATAAGGGAGGATCCAGCATGTCCGCCCACCTTATAACCTGTGAGGTGTAGTAAGATGGCGCCGCCTTTGAAAACGTCGATGACGAAACGCGTAAGGCAGGGCTACGCACTTACGTCATTTCCGGGTACAGAGTGAGAGAGCCTGGAACGCAGCCGGACCGCACGCTGCGGGAAAGTGCTTCCTGGCTTTCGGCTTCACCCATAGTGTAGTGTGTGTGGATTTTAATTTTATTTTTTCCCTATCGGGGAGTTTGATGACAATAAAGATTTTTAATCATACTACACTATGAGGTGGCATCTTTTTCTTGTGAGGATTTGTCTGGCGATCCCCTTCTTGGACGTGGTATGAAGTGGTAACCTGGAACTCCTGGGAGAGAAGACATTACATCTCACTAATCACGGGAGACCGGCCAAGCGGATGGCAGTGGGATCTTGAAGTGTCTGTCACCCCTGCAGGGGTACTAGGAGCCGGTGAGTGGGGAGCCAAAAGGGGAGCACAGAAGTCACGGACTTTCACCTGTGTGGTCACAACAGTCACCAAGCTTTTGGAACTTTTTTCTTGCTATTTACAATTTGGGACACACCACCTTTGAACAGACCTTTTTTATATTATATATTTTTGGTGTTTTTTATATTTCTGGTGTTTTTTAGTTTCTGCTTTATATATGGTTTTCAATACACGCTTTGGATTTGATTGCATTTACATTTGTACACGTACACGCTGGAATCATTAGCTGCATATTATACATAGCAGCAGTACCTAGTGGTCACTTTTTGCCACTACCTACATGTGGCATACATGTTTATGCAACATAACAGGGTTTTTACACCACATGTTAATTTGATTCACAATTTCAAACAATGGTATAGGGCTTGTCAATTATGAGTTATTGCAGTCTTCACGCTTTATATTTATAATAATTTTTATTACTCACTGTTAACAATCATCATCATCACATATACAATCAAAAGGGAGCGCCATACCCCCATATACAATCCTCTATACATGTTAGTCCTCTTTGAGGGCTCAACCAGGGGAGGCAGCATACCTTATACTCTCTCCTTTGGCTAGTTCTTTCTTTCCTTTCCCCTCACCTTTTCTCTCTCATTGGGGCACTCACCCCCTGCACTTTTTTCTCTGGCTTCCTCCCCCTTTCTCATTCTTATTCTTCTCCTTTCCTTTTTTCTCTCTTTCCCCCCTCCCCCCCCCCTGTTCTTTCCTTCCTCCTTCTGTCCTAAGCGCAGAGACTCTGTGGCTTTGATATACTTTAGCAAATTGGTGCGGTGCCACAAAAAAAAAAGTTGCATCGATTGGAACAGTGCCATTGCTGCTAATAGTCATGCGATTTGATCTCTCAAATCGCATGCCAAATCGCTCCAATGTAAATCTAGGCTTCTGCACACCTGCAAGTTAATGATAAAGGTGGAATCTTTATATATAACAGCTGTGGAGAATTGAAGGTAATGAATTCAGCTGGTGGATAGGCAGTGTTGTATGTGTCAGCTTTAGTTCACATTGGTGCATTTTGACATGTCAAAGCGGTGACAATTACACTGTTTTAATTGGTGCAACTTTGGGGTGCAATTTTGTATTGATATCAGTGCAGAAACCTGCACAGATGTCTTTGGAATTCCCCCTGCAGTCGTGACTGAAATGCGGGAATGAAAGTGTGTGATATCAGCTGAACGATTTCCTCCCGCTGTTAACCCAGGGACACTATTTCTTATCGAACGCCTTTAAATGTAAGTAGAAATACAAATTTGCATATCTGCAAATAAACAAAAATAATAAAATTCTAATAATAGTTGTGATCAAATATTCACAGCAGCGATCAAGAGTGTGGTTTTGCCTTCTGACCCAGAAATAAGTCATTGTAATCACCCGGAAGTCCCTGTGCTGGTCAAGATCTCCACCTAGGTGGACATGGTGAGGTCCCTCTTTAGCAAAGAGGAGGTGCTGCTCATTTTCCGGATAAGGGTATGATATGTACTTGTGCTTAATCAATGTGGGGTGGATGTGGTAGTTAGATTTGGTGTGGGTGGGGTTCATTGATTTGTTTGGCATCCCCACACATTTGCTTCTGGCTCATGTGCACATATCCCTTCCTGCATTTGTTCTGCTGATGTAAATGCAAGTATAAATGAGAGCTCCTTTCTATTAAAATATATATGACTTGTTTCACAGTTGGGCGACTTTGGACCTCCGAGTTGCTTGACAAGTTGTACCCCATGATTCTCAATGATAACTAGGTATGGGCCGAACATCCCCCCTGTTCGATTCGCAGCAGAACATGCGAACAGACAAAAAATTTGTGCAAACACCATTAAAACCGCTTCCCGGCTGCTGTATGCCAAATGACGTCCTCGGTTTTGAGCGGGGATATCTGAGTGATGCCTGTAGCTACAGACATCAACCAGATATCGTCTTTTAGAGCCGGCGAATCTGCACACCATAAGAATGATCATAGTGGCTGTTCCACCGCTTGATCGCTCTTACGGGAGGCGAGAGGGGACATCCCCCCTCCCGCCGCCCTCCAGTGCTTGTACCGACTCACCGCTACGACAGGGGCGGATCCAGAGCCTAGTTTTGGGAGGGGCACTGCCAGAAAATACTTTTTTCGGGGTAAATTTAATGGGGAAATGGTTGGTGTTAGCGCTTCAATCATCACGGCACCATGTTTGTTATGGTGTCAGGATGATTGAAGCGCATTATTACTATTATTACATTGTTATAAAAAAAGAAATGATTCAACTCACCATAATGCAGAATCAGTGGGAGCCCCGAGCATATCACTTGCCACTGTCACCTGCCACACGTTGTGGATTGCCACTTGCCATGTCGCCTGTCACTAGATGCAGATTGTCACTTGCCACGTCCCATGCCACAGGTTGCAGATTGTCACTTGCCACGTCCCATGCCACACGTTGCAGATTGTCACTTGCCACGTCCCATGCCACACATTGCGGATTGTCACTTGCCATGTCTCATGCCACACGTTGCAGATTGTCACTTGCCACATCCCATGCCACACGTTGCGGATTGTTACTTGCCACGTCCCATGCCACACGTTGCGGATTGTCACTTGCCACGTCCCATGCCACACGTTGCAGATTGTCACTTGCCACGTCCCATGCCACACGTTGCGGATTGTTACTTGCCACACATTGCAGATTGTCACTTGCCACGTCCCATGCCACATGTTGCGGATTGTCACTTGCCACGTCCCATGCCACATGTTGCAGATTGTCACTTGCCACGTCCCATGCCACACGTTGCGGATTGTTACTTGCCACGTCCCATGCCACACATTGCGGATTGTTACTTGCTACGTCCCATGCCACATGTTGCAGATTGTTACTTGCCTGCTATAATCATCTCTTGCTGTGTCCCAGTCAAGCAGCAGAGAGATGATGTAATCTCTCTGCTGCCGCGGCTGCCTGCACACTGCACACACAGTGAGGGTGGAAATGCAGGGATGCAGGGCGGGCGCTGGGTGGTGAGAGATGGTGTTATTTCTCTGCTCCTCTGCCCGCCGGCTCCCTGATTGGCCAGCAGCCGCTCACGCTGTCACCGAGCCGCACAGCTGCTCACCAACAGTGCAGCCCGCTGTCTCTCTCCTGTCCCCACCGGAGCCGCCCGTTGTCTCTCCCGACCAGAGCCGCCTGCTGTCTCTCCCCAGTCCCCACCGGAGCCGCCTGCTGTCTCTCCCCAGTCCCCACCGGAGCCGCCTGCTGTCTCTCCCCAGTCCCCACCGGAGCCGCCTGCTGTCTCGCCCCAGTCCCCACCGGAGCTGCCCGAGACCCGCTGTCTCTCCCCACCACTGTCTTTCAGCCGCGGAGCGGCCCGCCGGCTCTCTCACCCACAGCGACGCCTGCCAGCACATTTACTGACCCACATTCTCGGGGGGGCAATTGCCTCGTTGCCCCCCCTGGATCCGCCCCTGCGCTATGATCGGTGAGTTGGTCACAGGATCCGCCAGCCCCAGATGTTTAGCATAGAGATTTCTGGCGGACCAGATGGTCGCCCGAGTCTCTATGATTGTTCGGAGGCCGGGCGTGATGTTATGACGTCATGCCTGGCCTCTGTATTGCTTCGGCTGCAAAGGGGAGATCGTTTTTTTTTTTTTTTTTTATTTCAGGCTTCTAAGCCTAGAGGTGAGATGTGGGGTCTTATTGACCCCACATCTCACTGTAAAGAGCACCTGTAATGCTTATTCCTATTACAAGGGATGTTTACATTACTTGTAATAGAAACAAAAGTGATCAAAAAAAATTTTTTTTGAAAAAAGTGTCAAGCTAAAATAAAAAAATTTAAATTAACAATAAAAAAAAATAAAAAATTTAAGCGCCCCTGTCCCTGTGAGCTTGCATGCAGAAGCGAACGCATGCATAAGTCCCGCCCACATATGAAAACAGTGTTCAAACCACACATGTGAGGTGTCACCGTGAACGTTAGAGCAAAAGTAATAATTTTGGTCCTCCTGGTTACAGACCTCCTCTGTAACTCAAAACATGTAACCAGTAAAAATTTATAGTTTGGCGTCATTCCACGAGCGTGTGCAATTTTGAAGCGTGACAGGTATCTATTTACTCGGCGTAACTTCATCTTTCACATTATGCAAAAACATTGGGCTAACTTTCTTGTTTTTTTTTTTTTAAAGCCCAAAACTGTTTTTTTTTCCTAAAAAAATGCATTCGAAAAATTGCTGCGCAAATACCGTGCTAGATAAAAAGTTGCAATGACGGTCTCTGCTAAAAAAAAACATATATAATGTTTGGGGGATCTATGTAATTTTCTAGCAAAAAAAATATGATTTTTACATGTAGGAGAGAAATGTCAGAATTGGCCTGGTAGGCAAGTGGTTAAAGTCTATGGGACACGAACATGAATAATCAAAAGTGCTAATTTTCCAGGTTAATATGCAAGCTGTAGGAAAAGTTATATGCATAAATATACATCAATATAATTGCACATGAATGTATAAATATAAAAGTATAAGAGTAAAAAATGCTTTATGGCATAGTTAGCAATCACTTGCGTAAGGCTGTTACTCCTAAACCCGATGTTCTCCAAGACCCCCCCACACCACACATACCCGGTCCCAGCCCAGATACTACCGGCCAGTCAGCACCCCAAAGGGGAAAGCCAAGCACAGCTGCGTGACTTGCGGTGAGTTACACTTGTGGGATTCCCTGTGATTGGCGAGAAGTGTGAGGGCAAGCAAGCAGCACCTGCAATCTAAACATCAAGCAACAGCACTGTTAGTGCTTGTAAAGAGATACAAAAAGAATTAAAGTAGGTAAGTAATTGAATGGTAGACAAGAGGGTTTACTAATAATAAAAGTTTTGCTTTTGTTTCTGTTAAATTAAGTAAATAAGTAAGTTTTCTCTTTCACTGATGGGCACTGATAAGACGGCACTGACAGACACTGATAAGGCAGCACCAATGAGCGGGCACTGACGGGCACTGACATGCGGCACTGATGGGCACTGGTAGGCGGCACTGATGGGCACTGATAGGCGACACTGATGGGCACTGAAAGGCTGCAAAGATGGGTTCTTATGGGTAGCACTGCTTGGCACTGATAGGCGGCACTGCTGGGCACTGATAGGCGGCACTGCTGGGCACTGATAGGCGGCACTGATGGGCACTGATACACGGCACTGATATGCATCCCTGGTGGCCCTGGCAGTGGTAGGCATTGTGAGTGGGCACTGATTGGCAGCTGCCTGGGCATTGATTGGCAGCTGCCTGGGCACTGATTAATATTTCCCTGGGGGTCTAGGGGGCATACCTGGTGGTCCAGTGTGGATGGTTTCCCTGGTGGTCCTTGGCGGCTTCCCTGGTGGTCCTGGGTAGGATCCGAGGGGGTACTGTGCTGATAAACAATCGGCACAGACCCCCCTGTCAGGAGAGCAGACGATCGGCTCTCCTCTACTCGCGTCTGTCAGACATGAGTGAGGAAAAGCTGATCACCGGCTCTTCCTATTTACATCGTGATCAGCCGTGATTGGACACGGCTGATCACATGGTAAAGAGTCTCCGTCAGAGACTCTTTACCTAGATCGGTGTTGCGGGGTGTCAGACTGACACACTGCAACAATGATCGCCGCGATGCGTGCCTCCGGGGGCGCGCAGCGGCTCAATATCCTCAGTCAGGATATTGAAACCACTTTGCCGCCGTCATTCTGCTATAAGGCGGGCAGCAAGTGGTTAAATAACCCGGTGACCCCGCCCCGTCTCACGCCAAGGGGAATGCCACAGGGAAGTCCCCGTGCGTCAGAGGGGGCGGGGTCACCAGGTGGCCCCGCCCCTCCGTTATTTAAAAACTGTCAGAAGAGGAGAAGCGTCACACAGCGGGAGCCTCCCTCCATGCCATCATGGATGCGGAGCAGCCCGAGGAGAAGAAGCGAAGAAGACGCCGCGGAGGAGATGCCGGACGAGAACACCGGAGGAAGAACCAGAAGAACCAGAAGAAGATGGAGGAAGAAACTGAAGGAAGATAGACGATAGAAGAAAGAAGATAGAAGAAAGAAGAAGCATTTAAATAAAAGGAATTGTCAAAAACTGTCTCTTGTCATTTTTAACACTTTTGACACTTTTTTTGTGAAATGGTAGGGGTACCCTTGTACCCCCTTACCATTTCACACAGGGGGGAGGGCTGGGATCTGGGGATCCCCTTGTTAAAGGGGGCTTCCAGATTCCGATAAGCCCCCCGCCCGCAGACCCCCACAACCACCGGGCAAGGGTTGTGGGGATGAGGCCCTTGTCCTCATCAACATGGGGACAAGGTGTTTTGGACGCTACCCCAAAGCACCCTCCCAATGTTGAGGGCATGTGGCCTGGTATGGTTCAGGAGGGGGGCTGCTCTCTCGTCCCCCCTCTTTTCCTGCGGCCTGCCAGGTTGCGTGCTCGGATAAGGGTCTGGTATGGATTTTTGGGGGGAACCCAAGCCATTTTTTTAAAAAAATTTGGCGTGGGGTTCCCCTTTAAATCCATACCAGACCTGAAGGGTCTAGTATAGATTTTGAGGGGGACCCCACGCCATTTTTTTTTTCAATTTTGGTTCGGGGTTCCCCTTAATATCCATACCAGACCTGAAGGGCCTGGTATGGAATTTAGGGGGACCCCCACGTCATTTTTTTAAAATTTTGGTTCGGGGTTCCCCTGTGGGGAATTCCCATGCCGTTTTTATCAATGAACTTGTATGTGTATTGTCGGACCGGCAATTCATTAATAGCCAAAAGTAGTTTTAAATGACTTTTTTTCCTTTGAAATGTCATTTTGCTGTCAGACTGTTCTAAACATGGGAAACATGCGCCCCTTTACAGGCATACTATAGACACCCCCCAGGTGCGAAATTTAAAGTAATATTACACTTTTATTGTTTCACTCAAAGCATTATTAAAATCACTGCTCCCGAAAAAAGGGCCGTTTTAAAAAAAAAAATTGGCATTGATCCATGTCCCCTGGGGCAGGTCCCGGGTCTCCAAACACTTTTTATGGCAAAGATCTTGCATATAAGCCTTCAGTGAGAACTTTGGATTTTGCAGGTTCGAGCCCCATTGACTTCCACTATTCCAGCATATGTAATCTGACAGGCATTATTGCCGCAATAGCGCTGCTTTCCATTTGCATTAGCGCTGACTTTCTGAGAGTTGAAGTCTTTCTGGCCTTTTTTGAGTTATTTTTTGGTACTGCAGGAGAATTTTTTGGCGCTATAGTAAATGACCCCCAGTATAATCATTTGGTTGTAGATCTTGAGTCTAAGTAGGTTCCTATCAGTAGGCATGAGAATGTATCCTATAAGCCTGACAGGTTTCGTGGATAATACCACTCTTTTGGGGCACATGCATGCAACTCTATAAAAGACAACAAAACATGAGTAGACCAGTATGATCAAATTTTATACCCCTCAACGGGGAGGATGTGTACAAGAGAAAAGGGAGAGAGTTAATCATCCCTCTGAGTACTTACATCATGATAAGTCTGGAAAATGGGGGATGAGGAATCAGAGGCTGTCCCAATTGTCTGTACCGGGAGCTGTGGAAGGAGCCCGCAGGAGAGGAACCGGGTGCACAAAACATCATCCCCAAAGAAAACGAAAGGCAGAAATCCAGATAGTGGTATGAGTGGGCTGCATGTCTAAAACTATATACATATATTGGGTGTACTATAATACACCCGTGGGTGTGTGCTGAGTGTATTTAACATCCTCACTTTGTGCTAGCCAGTCTTTATGGCAACACCGCCCCGTGCACACTACACACCACATGGCACCTACTTTTTTATATCGTAAACAGGTAATTACATGGTTTTTCTTTTCTTGTTTATGGTCACATATGCTCACTTTTGTTTTTGTCATCCATATCTGTCTCATGGTCTTCTTTTCTTCCCTTTTTTTTCTTTTTTTTTCTCTTCTCTTTCTTTTTCTTTCTCTTCTTTTTCTTTTCCCTTTTTCTTTTTCCTTCTTTCTTTTTTTTCCCCTTATTTCTCCTTTTTTCTTTTTCATTTCTAAACTTTTTTTCTCTCTTCACACACTTCTTCTTTTCACATTCACTTGTCCACCTGCACTTTGGCATTCAGACTTATCATGATGTAAGTACTCAGAGCGATGATTAACTCTCTCCCTTTTCTCTTGTATGCATCCTCTCCATTGAGGGGTATAACATTTGATCATACTGGTCTACTCGTGTTTTGTTGTCCTTTATAGAGTTGCATGCATCTGCCCCTGAAGAGTGGTATCATCCACAAAAAGCGTTGGGCTTATAGGATGCATTCTCATGCCTACTGATAGGAACCTACCTAGACTCAATATCTACAACCACATTATTATACTGTGTTTCTTACCATTGATTACACTGCATAGTGCCATTTAGATTACGTGTACACATATGAATTTGCAATAATTCATTTTATCCATATTAAATCTCTTGTCAATTTTATATGCCGTCCCTTTAATATGTATAGGTAATGTATTCATGAGGTCAACACCATGTATGTGTGTGTACCTATTAAACTTTTCTACTATGTGCATCATTGCTATGTATTGTCAGACTCAATATGCCAATTAAATATATTTTCTATTTATTTCAACCCCACAATTCAATAGCCTCATTTAAAGTCCCACCTTCCTTTTTCTTATACCTAAACAAATTAACGTGGCGGGCAACTACATGGAAAATGAGGTTTAATGTTGAAAAATTTAAAATAATGCATTTGGGTACCAAAAATATGAATGCAATCTACTCACTAGGGGGAGTACCACTGGGGGAATCTAGGATGGAAAAGGACCTGGGTGTCCTAGTATATGACATGCAATGGCAGGCTGCTACAAGGAAAGCTAACAGAATATTGGCATGCAATGTAATTTGTTTAGATCTTCTTGCAAGGTTTCCACATCCTGCGTAGAAGTTATTGCCCTGCTTAGCTTAGTATCGTCCGCAAATACTGAGATTGAGCTCTTTATCCCATCCTCCAGATCATTTATGAATAAATTAAATATGATTGGTCCCAGGACAGAACCCTGGGGGACCCCGCTTTCTACACCAGACCATTCCAAGTATTCCCCATTTATTACCACCCCCTGGACTCACCCCCGTAGCCAGTTTTTAACCCATGTACTTACCCTTTGGTCCATGCTGATAGACCTTAGTTTGTACAGTAAACATTTATGGGGAACTGTATCGAATGCCTTTGCAAAATCCAGATACACCACATCTACAGGCCTTCCTTTATCTAGATGGCAGCTCACCTCCTCATAGAAGGTTAATAGGTTGGTTTGACAAGAACAATTCTTCATGAATTCATGCTAATTACTGCTAATAATACCGTTTTTATTACTAAAATCTTGTATATAGTCCCTTATCATCCCCTCCAAGAGCTTGCAAACTATTGATGTTAGGCTAACTGGTCTATTGTTCCCAGTGATCTTGGCCCTTTTTAAAATATTGGTGCTACATTGGCTTTTCTCCAATCAGCTAGTACCATTCCAGTCAATAGAATTTTCGTAAAAATTAGGAACAATAGTCTGGCAATCACTTGACTGAGTTCCTTAAGAACCCTCGGGTGTAAGCCATCTGGTCCTGGTGATTTATTCATGTTAAATTTCTCAAGTCTATTTCTAATTCTATCCTCTGTTAACCATGAAGTTGCTTCCTGTGTCATGTCATGAGGATAACCATTGTAGTCTTGGTTACTGAATCCCCCCGTTTCCCTTGTGAAGACTGTAATAAATTCAAAACCTTTTCCATCTTTCCATCTTTTGTAACCAGATTGCCTTCATCATTCTTTATGGGGCCAATATGTTCTGACCTCCCTTTCCTACAATTTATATACTTAAAGAATTTCTTTTTTTTTTTACTCTCCTCCACTATGTGCCTTTCATGTTCTATCTTAGCCGCCCTGATTACACCCTTATATTTCTTATTACATTCTTTGTAAAGTTGAAATACTGATGATGACCCCTCAGCCTTGTATTGTTTAAATGCCTTCTCCTTTGCTTTTATGTGCATTTTTACGTTGGAGTAAAGCCACCCAGGTTTTTTTCTAGCTCTCTTAAATTTATTTCCCATTTGGATGCACTGCCCAATATCTTTATTAAATATGCTCTTAAAGCACTTCCATTTTTGTTCCGTGTTCTTTGTTCCTAGGATTTTTTTCCATTTAATATCTTCTAGCAAGGAGTACAGTTTAGGGAAGTTGGCTCTTTTGAAATTCAGTGTCTTACCCTTGTGTTTCCTATTTGTGTGATTTATGCTGAAACTAATTGACCTATGATCGCAGTTGGCGCCCATTTCCAGGTCCGCGATCAGGTCTATACTGTTAATAATCAGTAGGTATAGTAACGCATTGTTTTTTGTTGGTGCAAATGCCAGCTAACCCATGAAATTGTCCTGCAAGACATTTAGGAAATAGTGAGCCTTAGCCGAATGCGCGATTCCTTCTGCCCAGTCTATGTCTGGATAATTAAAATCCCCCATTATAATGACACTTCCCATCCTTGCCGCCATTCCAAACTGTGATAGGAGATCTGCCTCCCCCTCCTCCCTCTGGTTAGGGGGCCTATAGCATACTCCCAGTATTACTTTACTCTTGGTTTCCTCCTTTTGAAGCTCTACCCATAAAGATCCCACCTCCTCCCTTGCTCCATTCCCTCACATTCACTTGTACATCATTCTTTATACACAGGCATACCCCTCCCCCTTTTTTACTATCCCCATCTTTGCGATATAGGGAATACCCTTGAATGGTTGGTAACCAAAATTCCCACAAAATCTAAATCCTCCTTATACAGCAGCAGCTCTAGTTCTCCCATATTGTCAGCCAGACTTCTGGCATTAGTGAACAAGCCTCGTAGTTTTGTTTGGTCATGTACTGTCTCCTTGTTAGTTGTTCTGAGGCTGCAATTAGGACTTATTAATTTACTTACCTCAGGTTTACGTGCTTTAGTCAACCTACTACTAATGCCCTTAATACTACCCTCTGAACTTTGCTCTACATTGGCTATCTCTACATACTAGGAGGCATAGGAGGTGAGGGAGGTAAGGGTGGGACTGCAAAGCTTGGAGACAAATATACAGGAGGCTTCCTCAAGCGCTCCTTAAAAGAGAGTCTTTCTCTGAGTCTGGAGTCAATGAGGATGGAAAACGTGATCAACTTCTCCAGCTCAGTGGGTATATTTCGGGCTGCTATCTCATCCTTGATGGAATCCGAGAGACCATGCGAAAAAGCAGCCACAAGGGCCTCATTGTTCCAAGCAACCTCTGCTGCCTGAATTCAATGGCTTAATCAGCAACAGTTCTCATACTCTGATGGACATGAGGCACTTGGCAGCAGAAGTGGAGCCTGCGGGAACGTCAAATACCCTTTTAAAGGAAGCCACAAACTCAGGGTAACTCAAGACAACAGTTTTTTTGCGTCTCCCAAAGAGGGTTTGCCCAGGCCAAGGCTCTCTCAGAAAGCAAATGTATATAGTGGTGAACCACGAGGAGAATTTAAATTCTCAATGAAGCATTGCCAACAAATTCAGAAGATGCAGTAAATCCACTTGTTGGTAATATTTTTTCCAGATTGGATGAGCAGGATCAACGCATGGATCAGATTGCCATGGCGTTACAAATGCTCCTGAATCGCATGGCTCACCTGGAATCTCCCACTGTGGCTGCTCCGGTACAACCTGTGTTGCAGGCTGTCCCTGCTGCCGCAGTCTCTGTGGAGGCACCCGCCTCAAGTATTACCTCTTTAAGAGGTATATATGGTTCCGCTCCATTTCCCCAGCGATTTGGGGGGTGATCCAGTCCAATGCAGAGGGTTTCTCAACCGGTTGAGATATACTTGAGATGCTGCCCCAGGCGTTTCCCTCGGACAGAAGCAAAGTAGGTTTCCTGATATCTTTGCTTTCTGAGATTGTGAAAAAGGACCCTAAAAAAGGGACACTAGTACTCCCGGTACAAAGGGACTTTGAAGGCGAACTTTGAAAGCGAAGATTTTTTTATAAAAACATATTATCTATTTGAAAAAATACTTAAAAACGCATAGATAAAAATAATATCAGAACATTTGTGCGAAAATAAACAATTTATATATAATACAGTGGGGATGGAAAGTATTCAGACCCCCTTAAATTTTTCACTCTTTGTTATATTGCAGCCATTTGCTAAAATCATTTAAGTTCATTTTTTTCCTCATTAATGTACACACAGCACCCCATATTGACAGAAAAACACAGAATTGTTGACATTTTTGCAGATTTATTAAAAAAGAAAAACTGAAATATCACATGGTCCTAAGTATTCAGACCCTTTGCTCAGTATTTAGTAGAAGCACCCTTTTGATCTAATACAGCCATGAGTCTTTTTGGGAAAGATGCAACAAGTTTTTCACACCTGGATTTGGGGATCCTCTGCCATTCCTCCTTGCAGATCCTCTCCAGTTCTGTCTGGTTCTGTCTGTCAGGGCTCTGGCTGGGGCATTCAAGAACAGTCACGGAGTTGTTGTGAAGCCACTCTTTCATTATTTTAGCTGTGTGCTTAGGGTCATTGTCTTGTTGGAAGGTAAACCTTCGGCCCAGTCTGAGGTCCTGAGCACTCTGGAGAAGGTTTTCATCCAGGATATCCCTGTACTTGGCCGCATCCATCTTTCCCTTGATTGCAACCAGTCGTCCTGTCCCTGCAGCTGAGAAACACCCCCACAGCATGATGCTGCCACCACCATGCTTCACTGTTGGGACTGTATTGGACAGGTGATGAGCAGTGCCTGGTTTTCTCCACACATACCTCTTAGAATTAAGGCCAAAAAGTTCTATCTTGGTCTCATCAGACCAAAGAATCTTATTTCTCACCATCTTGGAGTCCTTCAGGTGTTTTCTTAGCAAACTCCATGCGGACTTTCATGTGTCTTGCACTGAGTAGAGGCTTCCGTCGGGCCACTCTGCCATAAAGCCCCGACTGGTGGAGGGCTGCAGTGATGGTTGATTTTCTACAACTTTCTCCCATCTCCCAACTGCATCTCTGGAGCTCAGCCACAGTGATCTTTGGGTTCTTCTTTACCTCACTCACCAAGGCTCTTCTCCCCCGATAGCTCAGTTTGGCCCAGACGGCCAGCTCTAGGAAGGGTTCTGGTCATCCCAAATGTCTTCCATTTAAGAATTATGGAGGCCACTGTTCTCCTAGGCACCTTAAGTGCAGCAGAAATTTTTTTGAAACCTTGGCCAGATCTGTGCCTTGCCACAATTCTGTCTCTGAGCTCTTCAGGCAGTTCCTTTGACCTCACGATTCTCATTTGCTCTGACATGCACTGTGAGCTGTAAGGTCTTATATAGACAGGTGTGTGGCTTTCCTAATCAAGTCCAATCAATATAATCAAACACAGCTGGACTCAAATGAAGGTGTAGAACCATCTCAAGGATGATCAGAAGAAATGGACAGCACCTGAGTTAAATATATGAGTGTCACAGCAAAGGGTCTGAATACTTAGGACCATGTGATATTTCAGTTTTTCTTTTTCAATAAATCTGCAAAAATGTCAACAGTTCTGGGTTTTTTGTCAATATAGGGTGCTGTGTGTACATTAATGTGGAAAAAAAATGAAATTTAAGGGGGTCTGAATACTTTCCGTCCCCACTGTATACTCTTGACACATTCAAAGGTGAATACAAGTTCCTCCATAAGCCTAACATGTTTCAGGACAATGTCCTTTCTTCAGAGGCTTTTTTTAGGAGAGAAAATGAATGTATTCAGTATTGCATTGTATAAAAGAGTGTATGAGTATGTGCAGTAAATTATATTTTTAAAAGGTCTGATAAACTTCTGCCATCAGTTGTCCACCAAATGCCTATTGCAATTTCTGCCTGTTAAAAACAACGTCCTGGCCACTAGGGGACCATTAGTCAGACCTAAAGACTTTTCTGTGGCCGTGCTCTGGTGATCGTCCTACTTTGGGGCCTTTGTGTGGGCTGCTTTGAGCCTGAACGCAGTCCATACTATTTTTGGTGGACAACTGATGGCAGAAGTTTATCGGACCTTTTAAAGATATCATTTACTGCACATACTCATACACTCTTTTATACAATTCAATACTGAATACATTCATTTTCTCTCCTAAAAAATGTCTCTGAAGAAGGGACATCGTCCTGAAACATGTTAGGCTTATGGAGGAACTTGTATTCACCTTTAAATGTGTCAAGAGTATATTATGTATAAATTGTTTATTTTCGCACAAATGTTCTGTATAGATTACTATTTTTATTTATGCGTTTTTAAGTATTTTTTCAAATAAATAAAATGTTTTTATAAAAAAATTCTTCGCTTTCAAAGTTCGCCTTCAAAGTCCCTTTGTACCGGGGGGTACTAGCGTCCCTTTTTTAGGGTCCTTTTTCACAATCTCAGAAAGCAAAGATATCAGGAAACCTACTTTGCTTCTGTCCGAGGGAAACGCCTGGGGCAGCATCTCAAGTATATCTCAACCGGTTGAGAAACCCTCTGCATTGGACTGGATCACCCCCCAAATCGCTGGGGAAATGGAGCGGAACCATATATACCTCTTAAAGAGGTAATACTTGAGGCGGGTGCCTCCACAGAGACTGCGGCAGCAGGGACAGCCTGCAACACAGGTTGTACCGGAGCAGCCACAGTGGGAGATTCCAGGTGAGCCATGCGATTCAGGAGCATTTGTAACGCCATGGCAATCTGATCCATGCGTTGATCCTGCTCATCCAATCTGGAAAAAATATTACCAACAAGTGGATTTACTGCATCTTCTGAATTCATGGCCTTCACCTAATGTCAGAAACCATGAATCAGACTGAAACAAAAGTACAGTCAAATCTCACTTGTTTAATAATAATAAAAAAAAGGTAAAGGTAGTCAAAACATAGCCAGAGTTCAGGAACCAGAACGAATAGTCAGACAAGCCAAAACGTCAAGAAGACAGAGATGAGTGTAGTAGAACAGTAAGCAGGACCTGGAGCCAGAAGGAATGTCAGCCAAGCAAGGGTCTAACTGGAACACAGGAGAGGGTCTCTAGAGATGTGACCAAGGTGAAGGCAGAGATCATCTGGGCTGGACGGCTTAAGTAGGCAGGACTGACGAGCAGGATATCATCAGCAGGTGAGTCATTGTGGAGAGATAGGAGCTGGCAATTAACTGACAGCTGAGCGGCCAGCTCAGAGAAGGAAGGGCTGAGCCCAGCCCTGACATATTTACTTTTATTATTAAACAAGTGTGATTTAACTGTACTTCTGTCTCAGTCTGATTCCTGGTTTCTGACACAGTGTTGACAGTTGCTTCTCTAGATTCAGAACCTTCCAGGAAAACAACGTTCTTACATTTTGCGCAGCAGTATTCGCCCTCAATGGGATGATCAAGGAATGCATACATGCCGCAAGATGTACACCGAGTTGCATCTTCATACCCGCCGGTCATCGTACCTACTAATTTAATGGGGATTGGGAATTATTCTATTTCCAATTAACTATCAACTAATTTCCTGACGCTAATATTCACAGTGCACAGGTACTCACAGCATATGGGTACTCACATCACGCGGTTACTCCCAGCACACGGGTACTCACAATACTCGGGCACTAACAACACTTGGGTACACACATCATGCGGGTACTCCCAGCACACAGGTACTCACAATACTCGGGCACTAACAGCACTTGGGTACACACAATACACGGGTACTCACAGCGCACGAGTACTCACAGCACTCGGGTACTCACAGCACACAGGTACTCGCAATACTCAGGTACTCACAGCACTCAGGTACTCACAATACTCGAGCACTAACAGAACTCGTGTACTCACAATACACAGGTACTCACAGCGCACAGGTACTCACAGCACTTGGGTAATCACAGCATTCAGGATACTCACAGCAATCGGGTACTCACAGCACTCGGGTACTCTCAATACACGGGTACTCACAGTTCACGGGTCCCCACAATAAACGGGTACTCACAGCACATGGGCACTCACAGCACACAAGTACTCACAGCAACAGGTACTCCCAACAATACACAGGTACTCAACAATACTCAGGTACTCCCAACAATATTCAGGTGCTCCCAACAATACTCAGGTACTCAACAATACACAGGTACTCCCAACAATACTCAGGTCCTTCAACAATACTCAGGTACCCAACAATACACAGATACTCCCAATAATACTCAGGTACTCAACAATACACATGTACTCCCAACAATACTCAGGTACTCAACAATACACAGGTACACCCAACAATACTCAGGTACACAACAATACACAGGTACACCCAACAATACTCAGGTACTCCAAAAAAATACTCAGGTACTCAACAATAAATAGGTACTCCCAACTAAACAAAGATACCCAGTCACTTAGGAGTACTGAGATACTCAAACACACTCAGGTACTCAGTCCCTGTCACAGTCTCCTATAGGGTTTGCCAGCACCTTTAGTCTCCCCTGGTCAGCCTGCCTCTGTGCTCCCGCTGCTTCACCGACTGCCTGTCACATACACCCCCATCTGTGGTATCACTTACCCGCCGCCTCTCCTGACACTCCCGGTCTCCAGTCCTGCTACCCAGTCTCTGGTCCTGCTGATTTACCGCCCACCCACTTCTTGTGTCAGTCTCAGTGGGTGTCACTGCCCCAGTCACCCACGCTTGTTGCCGAAATTCCGAGCTGCCTATGCTCACAGACCTGGGTCTCGCACCGCCCTTCTCAGTCTCAGTGGGGAAGGGGGATGTCACTCTCCATAGCTCCCCACACTCAGCTCCCCACACTTCCTCCCTAGATTTCTTTTCAGCTTGTCCTGTCTTTTTCTAGTCCTTTCTAGACTTTTCTTTGTGTAGCCATTGTATCTCATTATCCAACTCTACATTTTACTATCAATACCCATAGCTTTATTTCTTTTATTCTGCTAAAACATTGTGCATTAGTACTGCTTGGACCTTGAAGAAGGGAGTACACCCCGAAAGCTTGTCCTGAAAATTTGAATGTTAGTAGATATGTGCAGAACGAAAAATATGTGTTTTGTTTTGATACATTATTTACATAAATTAATTTAGTTGCATTTTTTTAATCTATTTAATTTGTTTAGTTAAATTTGTTTAATCTGTTTAACCACTTCAGCCCTGGACTATTTGGCTCGCAAAATACCAGAGCACTTTTTGTAATTTGGCACTGGGTCGCTTTAACTGACAATTGCGCGGTCGTACAGCATGGCTCCCAAACAAAATTGACGTCCTTTTTTCTCCAAAAATAAAGCTTTCTCTTGGTGGTATTTGATCACCTCCGCGGTTTTTATTTTTTGTGCTATAATCAAAAAAAAAGCCTCAATTTTAAAAAAAAACGCATTATTTTTTACATTTGCTATAATAAATATCCCCAAAAAATATATATCAATTTTTTTTTTTCCTCAGTTTAGGCCGATGCGTATTCTTCTACATATTTTTGGTAAAAAAAATTGCAATAAGCGTTTATTGATTGGTTTGCGCAAAAGTTATAGCGTCTACAAAATAGGGGATAGTTTTATGGCATTTTTATTAATATTTTTTTTTTTTTACTAGTAATGGCGGCGATCAACGATTTTTATCATGACTGCGACATTATGGCGGACAGATCGGACACTTTTGGTGCTATTTTGGGACCATTCACATATATTTATTTTTTTAATGCACGTTTTTATTGAAGATTGGTTCAAAAGACATTGGGGCTGGTTTATGAAGCATTTGCGCCATGACTTGCGGTGCACGCCGATGCGCAAATGACATTTTCATATTTACAAAGCCTTTGCGCCAGTAACACAGCGCGATCCCCCATTTACTATTCTCTTCACGGGAAGAGGTGATCGGTACGCCACAATAGACCTGGTGCACGGCATCTTTAACTTCAAATTTAAACAAGCTGGAAGTGCCAATATTATGGGGGTGATGTGGGGTGATGTGGGGAAGTGTAGTACTAACTGCCCAAGTCACAAATATGGCCAAAATAGAATGAAAAAGTGACTTTCTCTGAACAAGCCGGCAGCGCCGGCAAATACATTTAAACTGTGGGAGGTGAATTTATACACTGCGCATGCTCAAACGGCATTTGCGCTTGTTCAAATACTTTGGTTCACTGCGCCGGCAAAATATTAGTAAATGCCAGGCAACATAAAAGCATTTGCATAGGTTGAACGGTCGCATCTCTAGACTTTTTTTTTTAACGCTGGTTCACTTCATGCAGCTCTAATGAAATGTCGGTCTGGCAAAACACATAAAAGTTCATTGATAAAAACAGCATTAAGAAAACAAACAAAATTCAGAAAAAAAAATGCAAGGGGTTCCCCCGAAATTCAAGACCAGGCCCTTCAGGTCTGGTATGAATATTAAGGGGAACCCCACGCCAAAAAAAAAAAAAAGTCGTGGGGTGCCACTCAAAATCCATACCAGGCCCTTTAGGTCTGGTATGGATTTTAAGGGGCACCCCACGCGAAAATTTAAAAAAAATGGCGTAAGGTTCCCCTAAAAATCCATACCAGACCCTTATCCGAGCACCTGGCAGGCCGCAGGAAAAGAGGGGGGACAAGAGAGCGCCCCCCCTCCTGAACCGTACCAGGCCACATGCTCTCAACATGGGGAGGGTGCTTTGGGGTCCCCCGCAAAGCACCTTGTCCCCATGTTGATGAGGACAAGGGCCTCATCCCCACAACCCTTGGCCGGCGGTTGTGGGGGTCTGTGGGCAGGGGGCTTATCGGAATCTGGAAGCCGCCTTTAATAAGGTGACCCCCAGATCCCTGCCCTCCCCCTTGTGTGAAATGGTAAGGGAGTACGAAAGTACCCCTACCATTTCACAAAAAAAGTGTCAAAAATGTTAAAAATGACAAGAGACAATTTTTGACAATTCCTTTATTTAAATGCTTCTTCTTTCCATCTTCTTTCCTCCATCTTCTTTCTTCTATCTTCCTTCGGTATCCTCCTTCATCTTCATCTTCTTCTTCTTCTGGTTCTTCCTCCAGTGTTCTTGTCCAGCATCTTCCTCCACGGCGTCTTCTTCCCTTCTTCTCCTCGGGCCGCTCCGCATCCATGATGGCATGGTGGGAGGCTTCCGCTGTGTGACGCTTCTCCTCTTCTGACGGTTCTTAACTAACGGAGGGCGGAGCCACCCAGTGACCCCGCCCCCTCTGATGCACTGGGACTTCCCTGTCAGCCTCCTCTGACATCACGGGGAATGCTTTGGGGAAGTCCCTGTGCGTCAGAGGGGGCGGGGTCACCGGATGGCCCCACCCTCTGTTATTTAAGAACCATCAGAAGAGGAGAAGCGTCACACAGCGCGAGCCTCCCATCCCATCATGCTGGATGCGGAGCGGCCCAGAAGACAAAGGGAAGAAGACGCCGGTGCCGCGGAGGAAGATGCTGGATGAGAACACCGGAGGAAGAAGAAGATGAAGATGAAGGAAGAAACCGAAGGAAGATAGAAGCTAGAAGAAAGAAGGTAGAAGAAAGAAGAAGCATTTAAATAAAGGAATTTTCAAAAGCTGTATCTTGTCATTTTTAACATTTTTGACAGTTTTTTTGTGAAATGGTAGGGATATTTTTGTACCCCCTTACTATTTCACACAGGGGGAGGGCCGGGATCTGGGGGTCTCCTTGTTAAAGGGGGCTTCCAGATTCTGATAAGCCCCCCGCCCACAGACCCCCACAACCACTGGCCAAGGGTTGTGGGGATGAGGCCCTTGTCCTCATAAACAAGGTGCTTTGTGGGGGACCCCAAAGCACCCTCCCAATGTTGAGAGCATGTGGCCTGGTACAGTTCAGGAGGGGGGGCTCTCTCTCACCCCCCTCTTTTCCTGTGGCCTGCCAGGTTGCGTGCTCGGATAAGATTCTGCTATGGATTTTTAGGGGGACCCCACGCCATTTTTTTTTATTTTGGCGCGGGGTTCCCCTTAAAATCCATACCAGACCTGAAGGGCCTGGTATGGAATTTCGGGGGAACCCCACACATTTTTTTTCTTAATTTTGTTTTTTTTCTTAATGCTGTTTTTATCAATGAAATTTTATGTGTATTGCCGGACCGACATTTCATAATAGCCGCAAGTAGTTTTAAAAAACTTTTATTCCTTAACCACTTCAGCCCCAGAAGGATTTACCCCCTTCCTGACCAGAGCACTTTTTACAATTTGGCACTGCGTCGCTTTAACTGCTAATTGCGCGGTCATGCAATGCTGTACCCAAATTAAATTTGTGTCCTTTTCTTCCCACAAATAGAGCTTTCTTTTGATGGTATTTGATCACCTCTGCCGTTTTTATTTTTTGCGCTATACACGGAAAAAGACCGAAAATTTTGAAAAAAAATGATATTTTCTACTTTTTGTTCTAAAAAAAATCCAATAAACTCAATTTTAGTCATACATTTAGGCCAAAATGTATTCGGCCACATGTCTTTGGTAAAAAAAAATGTCAATAAGTATATATTTATTGGTTTGCGCAAAAGTTATAGCGCCTACAAACTAGGGTACATTTTCTGGAATTTACACAGCCTTTAATTTATGACTGCCTATGTCGTTTCCTGAGGTGCTAAAATGGCAGGGCAGTACAAAACCCCCACAAATGACCCCATTTTGGAAAGTAGACACCCCAAGGAAATTGCTGAGAGGCATGTTGAGCCCATTGAATATTCTTTTTTTTTTGTCCCAAGTGATTGAATAATGACAAAAAAAAAAATTACAAAAAGTTGTCACTAAATGATACATTGCTCACACAGGCCATGGGCATATGTGGAATTGCACCCCAAAATACATTTAGCTGCTTCTCCTGAGTATGGGGATACCACATGTGTGGGACTTTTTGGGAGCCTAGCCGCGTACGGGGCCCCGAAAACCAATCACTGCCTTCAGGATTTCTAAGGGCGTACATTTTTGATTTAACTCCTCACTACCTATCACAGTTTTGAAGGCCATAAAATGCCCAGATGGCACAACCCCCCCCCCCCCAAATGACCCCATTTTGGAAAGTAGACACCCCAAGCTATTTGCTGAGAGGCATGTTGAGTCCATGGAATATTTTATATTTTGACACAAGTTGCGGGAAAGTGACAATTTTTTTTTGCACAAAGTTGTCACTAAATGATATATTGCTCACACAGGCCATGGGCATATGTGGAATTGCACCCCAAAATACATTTAGCTGCTTCTACTGAGTATGGGGATACCACATGTGTGGGATTTTTTAGGAGCCTAGCCGCGTACGGGGCCCCGAAAACCAATCACCGCCTTCAGGATTTCTAAGGGTGTAAATTTTTGATTTCACTCTTCACTGCCTATCACAGTTTCGGAGGCCATGGAATGCCCAGGTGGCACAACCCCCCCCCCCAAATGACCCCATTTTGGAAAGTAGACACCCCAAGCTATTTGCTGAGAGGCATGGTGAGTATTTTGCAGCTCTCATTTGTTTTTGAAAATGAAGAAAGACAAGAAAAAAAATGTTTTTTTTCTTTTTTTAATTTTCAAAACTTTGTGACAAAAAGTGAGGTCTGCAAAATACTCACTATACCACTCAGCAAATAGCTTGGGGTGTCTACTTTCCAAAATGGGGTCATTTGGGGGGTTTTGTGCCACCTGGGCATTCCATGGCCTCCGAAACTGTGATAGGCAGTGAAGAGTGAAATCAAAAATTTACGCCCTTAGAAAGCCTGAAGGCGGTGCTTGGTTTTCGGGGTCCTGTGGGCGGCTAGGCTCCCAAAAAGTCCCACACATGTGGTATCCCCATACTCAGGAGAAGCAACAGAATGTATTTTGGGGTGTAATTTCACATATTCCCATGGCATGTTTGAGCAATATATCATTTAGTGACAACTTTGTGCAAAAAAAATAAAAAAAAAATTTGTCTCTTTCCCGCAACTTGTGTCACAATATAAAATATTCCATGGACTCGACATGCCTCTCAGCAAATGGCTTGGGGTGTCTACTTTCCAAAAAATAAGGTTATTTGGGGGGGGTTTGAACTGTCCTGGCATTTTATGCACAACATTTAGAAGCTTATGTCACACATCACCCACTCTTCTAACCACTTGAAGACAAAGCCCTTTCTGACACTTTTTGATTACATGAAAAAATTATTTTTTTTTACAAGAAAATTACTTTGAACCCCCAAACATTATATATTTTTTTAAAGCAAATGCCCTACAGATTAAAATGGTGGGTGTTTCATTTTTTTTTTTTCAGACAGTATTTTCGCAGCAATTTTTCAAACGCATTTTTTGGGGAAAAAACACACTTTTTTAAATTTTAATGCACTAAAACACACTATATTGCCCAAATGTTTGATGAAATAAAAAAGATGATCTTAGGCCGAGTACATGGATACCAAACATGACATGCTTTAAAATTGCGCATAAACATGCAGTGGAAACAAAATAAATACATTTTTAAAAGCCTTTAAAAGCCTTTACAGGTTACCACTTTAGATTTACAGAGGAGGTCTACTGCTAAAATTACTGCCCTCGATCTGACCGTCGTGGTGATACCTCACATGCATGGTGCAATTGCTGTTTATATTTGACGCCAGACCGACGCTTGCGGGGGACAGGGGTGCTTTTTTTTTTTTTTTTTCTTTATTATTTTTTTTCTTTTTTATCTTATTTTTAAACTGTTCCTTTCATTTTTTTTTTAAATCATTTTTATTGTTATCTCAGGGAATGTAAATATCCCCTATGATAGCAATAGGTAGTGACAGGTACTCTTTTTTGAAAAAATTGGGGTCTATTAGACCCTAGATTTCTCCTCTGCCCTCTGCCCTCTGCCCTCTGCCCTCCTCTCCTCTGCCCTCAAAGCATCTGACCACACCAAGATCGGTGTGATAAAATGCTTCCCCAATTTCCCAATGGCGCTATTTACATCCGGTGAAATCTAAGTCATAAAATGCTCGTAGCTTCCGGTTTCTTAGGCCATAGAGATGTTTGGAGCCACTCTGGTCTCTGATCAGCTCTATGGTCAGCTGGCTGAATCACCGGCTGCATTCTCAGGTTCCCTGTTGAGACAGGAGAAGACGGTGGGGGGGGGGGCATTCTCTCCCACTGCTTGTAAAAGCAGTCTAGAGGCTAATTAGCCACTAGGATTGCTTTTACATGAAAGCCGACCGCTGGCTGAAAAGAATGATACCAAGATGATACCTAAACCTGCAAGCATCATTCTGGTATAACCACTCAAAGTCGTGAATGGCGTACCTGAAGACAAAAAAATGGTTAACAATAAAGCACAGTAAACGGTAAAGTATAAAAAATTGCATACCTGAAAAGCAAACATGATAAAACATAATACCAAATAAAACATTGCAGAATAGAATACAGTAAAAAAGAGCAGAACAATAGAGAGAATAGAGAGAGAGAGAGAGAACAATAAAACAACAACTAATATTTTTTATTTTATATTTTTGTTTGTGGTTTTTTTTTTTTTTTTTACACTTTTTTTGTAACTGTAACTTTTATAACTGTAACCGGTTCCAGGTTCGGGTCTCTCAAAATGCGATGGCATCTTGGGAGACCCTGTGAAAGTGTGTCCTAGTCTGTGGAATGCTGTACCCTACGCTAATACTCAACTAGTGAATGGTAGCGTTCAAAACATTCACCAATGCAAAGACCAGGATTGTCAGGACAGGAGGGACAATAATAGCGGGTGTGACGCCTATATCCGCGCTTGCTGCAGACATGACATCTTTTTTGGGGGGGTTCGCTGGGTAGGGGTACTCGGGAGGACATAAAAATGCCTCTCATGCAGCCGACTGCATTTGGTTGGGGATGTGAATGGGGGAAGTACGGGCGCTGCAGAAGTGGTGGGTTCCCAATTAGGATTGGCGAATGCAGCAGGAAGAGCATTATGGGCACGACGGGCCTGTTTGTCTTCTTCTTGGTGGCAGCGGGACACTACTTATGCTTGCCACCTCACCAGCTTGAACTGCACATATGAGACTCGCCACGTCACCAAGTGTTACTGCAGTGCTGGTTTGACTACGACCGGGATGTACTAGGCCGCTGGCGCTTGCCAGTTCACCAAAACGCTACCAAAAAATTTTTTAGCGATCGCAGGGATCAGGCCTGACTCTGCGAACGCTGCAGTTATGCGTTTAGTGTTTTGTAAGGGACAGTGGTCGATCGATACTGCACTTGGGTGGGCTGGGCTGGGCTGGGCCGGGCGGAGGGGCAAAACGCAGGTGCTAGCAGGTATCTGGGCTGATCCCGCTAACACTGCGTTTTTGGGAACTCTAAACTGCTGGGGACGCTAGTATAGATCTGATCGGATCAGATATTGATCCGTTCAGATACTATACCACTAAGGGAGGCGTACGGTGCGTGCGTGGGTGTTAGCGGTACTGGTGCTAATCTGACGCTGCCTGGGGCTGGTACTTGCCAGTTCACCAAAACGCTACCAAAAAAACTGTTAGCGATCGCAGGGATCAGGCCTGACTCTGCGAATGCTGCAGTTATGAGTTTAGTGTTTTGTAAGTGACAGTGATCGATCGATACTGCACTTGGGTGGGCTGGGCTGGGCCGGGCGGAGGGGCAAAACGCAGGTGCTAGCAGGTATCTGGGCTGATCCCGCTAACACTGCGTTTTTGGGAACCCTAAACTGCTGGGGACGCTAGTATAGATCTGATCGGATCAGTTATTGATCCGTTCAGATACTATACCACTAAGGGAGGCGTATGCTGCGTGCGTGGGTGTTAGCGGTACTGGCGCTAATCTGACGCTGCCTGGGGCGACGCATATCACCGCCGGGCGATCAGGGGGCTAAACCTTTATTCGGTAATAAACGGCGGGTGCCCTGACACTATAAAAAATAAAATAACTAACCAGCGTCACCCGCAACGGTTATACGGTGATCAGTGGTGAAAGGGTTAACTAGGGGGAAATCAAGGGGTTAAAACATTTATTAGGTAGTATATGGGGGTCCCTGTCGCTATAAAACGCTGACGGCGAACCTAAATATTTACCTCCCTAACTAGCGTCACCAGCGACACTAATACAGCGATCAGAAAAATGATCGCTTAGTGACACTGGCGACAGAGGGTGATCAAGAGGTTAAAACTTTATTAGGGGGGGTTAGGGGGGTATCCTAGACCTAAAGGGGGCTAACCCTAACTGTCCTAACACTGTAACTGTCACAAACTGACACCAATACAGTAATCAGAAAAAAAAAAACTGCTTGGTGTCAGTTTGTGACAGGGGGGGTGATTGGGGGGGGGATCGGGGGCGATCAGGGGGGGATCGGGGTGTTTTGTGTGCCTGGCATGTTCTACTGTGTGTGTGTGTTGTGCACTCACATTACAGTCTTCTCTCCTCGGCGCCGGAACGGAAAATACCGAGCCGAGGAGAGATGACATAATTTCCTCTGCCTCTGTGTACAATACAGAGGCAGGGAAATGATCCCATTGGCTGGGAGCGATCGCGAGGGGGGGGCCACGAATGGATGGCCTCCCCCTCACCACCGATTGCCGGGGAGGATTTGCCGACCGCCTCAGGCACCGGGGGGGTCCGATCGGACCCCCCACCCGCGGGCAGGCAAGGACGTACCTGTAAGTCCTTTTGCCTGCCCGTGCCGCTCTGAGGACATACATCGTCGTACGGCTGTCGGCAACTGGTTAAGGGCCAGTTCACACCACATGCAGTCCAGTGCATTTTTTTCTGCATCAAAAATGCACGTAAAGTAGGTTATATGGTTTTCAATGCCATAGTTCACACCAGTGTTTGCAGTTCCAGTGCGTTTCCAGTTCCTAAAAAAAAGTAGAACATGCTGCATTTTTTATGCACTGGACTGTACTGGAATGCTGTAAAATGCATCAAAAACGCACTGGAACGCACCTAAATGCACCAAAAATGCGCTGCAACACACTTGTCCTTATTTAAGGTTAAGAAAAAAGAGGGGGGAAAAAGCACTGGACTACATCAAAAATGCACCAAAAACGCACTGGAACGCATAAAAAACGTGCATGCAGAAAAGCACCTGGAACGCATCCGGACTGCGTTTCTATAGTCTGATCTGGCCCTTAGGGCCCTTAGGGCCAGTTCACACCATAGAAACGCAGTCCGGACGCGTTCCAGGTGCTTTTCTGCATGCACGTTTTTTATGCGTTCCAGTGCGTTTTTGGTGCATTTTTGATGCAGTCCAGTGCTTTTTCCCCCCTCTTTTTTCTTAACCTTAAATAAGGACAAGTGTGTTGCAGCGCATTTTTGGTGCATTTAGGTGCGTTCCAGTGCGTTTTTGATGCATTTGGGACTCGAACGTTCAAAATCAAAATCAAAAGTGCTCATTTTAAAGGCTAATTTGCATGGTATTGTCCTAAAAAGGGTATGGGGACCGGGTCCTGCCCCAGGGGACATGTATCAATGCAAAAAAAACGTTTAAAAACTGCCTTTTTTTCGGGAGCAGTGATTTTAATAATGCTTAAAGTAAAAAAAAAAGTGAAATATTCCTTTAAATATCGTACCTGGTGGGTGTCTATAGTATGCCTGTAAAGTGGCGTGTGTTTCCCGTGCTTAGAACAGTCCCTGCACAAAATATCATTTTTAAAGGAAAAAAAGTAATTTAAAACTGCTTGCGGCTTTAATGTAATGTCGGGTCCTGGGGGAACCCCGCACCCAAATTAAAAAAGGAAACAGCAGTATACAGGCTCTGTACTCTCAACAGCAGTATACAGGCGGTGCAAACAAGTCAGGGACTGTAGGTTTGTTGTTAAGTAGAATCTGTTTGTAATTTTGAACGGGTACATTTTTAACATGTTTAGCTCCAGCAAAAAAAACGGAAAATTGTATACTCACCTTTCCGTAATTTTCCTTTCCTGACGCCTCTCCATGGCAGCACACACTGGGTTGTGACTCCGCCCCCACAACCTGACAGGATTGGTTAGCTATAAATTTGAAGGGGAGACACCCCGCTGCATTCTCTGTAAATATATCACCATAAAACGGGGTGGGAATCTGTGTGCTGCCATGGAGAGGCGTCAGGAAAGGAAAATTACGGAAAGGTGAGTATACAATTTTCCATTTTCCTGACGCCTCCATGGCAGCACACACTGGGAAATAACTCGCCAGTCGGGTGGGTGCAAGAAAATAATATTTATTCCTTATAATGCGGAAGAATTGGCTCTAACAACGGATCTACCGAAGTCTGCCATAGCCAAGTGAGCAGAATCTACTCTATAGTGAGAAATGAAGGTATGTCTGGAGGACCAAGTTGCTGCTTTGCAAATAGTCTCCAAGGAAACCCTGCAATACGCTGCCCAGGAGGTAGCCACTGCCCTGGTTGAGTGAGCCCTGATGCCTTCAGGAATTGCCATATGCCGCATGGAGTATGCCTTCTTGATAGACTTGACTAACCAGGAGGCGATAGTACGTGAAGTAGCCGCTTGACCTCGTCTGTTTCCATGTGGAATGACCATGAGGGTATCCGTCTTCCTAAAAGAATTTGTAGCCGCCAGATAACTAATGATGGTAGTTTTAACATCCAGAGGATGAGGTTCACCCTGATCATTAGTGAAGGATGGTAAGACAATATCTTGGTTGTAGTGGAAGGAAGTTGCTACCTTCGGGATGAAGTGGTCTGAAGGTCTCAGTACTACCTTATCAGGGAAGAATACTAAGTAAGGTTCCGATGCCATCAGTGCTTGGATTTCAGATACCCTCCTTGCTGATGTAATTGCAATGAGAAAAGACAGTTTTAGGGTCAGATCCCACAGAGATATTGATTCGGATGTAGTAAAAGGAGGATTGGTGAAGGCATCGAGAACTACTGAGAGATCCCATGATGGAAAAGCTGGATTCTTAGGAGGCTTGATTTTCAGACAGGCTCTCAGGAATTGGATAACCAGCGGATGTAATGCCCATCTGGTGCCTGTTTTGGCCGACAAGGCGGATACTTGTACCTTAAGGGTACTTGAACTTAGACCTTTGACTCCTGACTGGAGGAACTCTAGGATTTGAGAAGGTTCTGGAGCAATAGGATCCCATCCCTTCTGCTGCGCCCTTGTAAAGAATTTGTTCCAAATTCTTGTATAGGTGGTGTTAGTGGTACTTTTCCTGGCTTGCATCAGGGTTGATATTACTTCCTGCGAGCAGCCTTGTTCCCTTAACCTAACCCTCTCAACTTCCATGCCATCAGATGCAGCTTCTCTGGAGCTGGATGTAGAAATTGGCCTTGAAATAGTAAATCCGGAGTTACAGGAAGAAGAATTGGAGGTTGAAGGCTGAGCTGCAATAGAGTCGTGAACCATGGTCTTCTCGGCCAAAGAGGGATTACCGCGATTACCGTGGCTGAAGATCTCCGAAGCCTGGATAGGAATCTTGCAATTAACGGAGTTGGCGGGAATATGTACCCCAACTTGAAGTTCCATGGGTGAATTAGACAATCTATCCCTTCGGCTGAAGGGAAAGATGCTCTGGACAGAAACCTCCGACACTTCGTATTCGCAGGAGTGGCTGCTAAGTCGATCTCTGGCACTCCCCATGTCTCCTTAAGAAGAGAAAAAGGCCTGGAGACTCAGGGACCATTCGTTGTTGGAAAGAGTCTCTGGACTCAAGTAATTGGCTAACATGTTCTGTGCCGCAGGAACATATATTGCTTTTAAGTCTGCTAGGTGTGCCTGTGCCCATTCCAAGATAGGATGGACTTCCTCCAACAGTGTGAGACTCTTGGTACCCCCTTGCTTCTGGATGTAGGACACTGCCACCTTGTTGTCCATCCGGATAAGCACGTTCTTCCCTCTGAGGACTGGTGCAAATGCCATGAGGGCCTGGAAGGCTGCCCTGAGTTCCAGTATATTCGATACTATCCCCTGGGCCCGGAACTGCCATCGGCCCTGTGCTGCCCGATCTTGACAGTGGGCTCCCCAGCCGCTCTGACAGGCATCCGAAGTGACTATTATCGGATCTAGGGGAACTATCAGCTTGTATTTCCTGAGGTTGGTCAAGTGTGTCCACCACCACACTGATTGCTTCATTGGTCTGGAGATGGTAATGGTCTGACGCATGGATACTCCATCCCACTGCCTCAGAAAGGAGTTTTGCAGGACTCTCATGTGCCATTGTGACCACTGCACCATGGGCAGGGTTGCAGCCATGGACCCTAGCACACTCAAGCAGATTCTGGCTGGAAGATGCCTTGCTGATAGTAATCTCCGCATCTTCTGTACTAGAGGCTGAATCTTCTCCTGAGGGAGTTGTACCCTGTTCAATTTGGTGTTCAGATCCGCTCCCAGAAATACAATGTTCTGTGTGGGTCGTAGACTGCTCTTTTTCCAGTTGATTAGCCAACCGAAGTCCTGGAGAGTCGTGAGTAAGATTCTCTGATGACATAGCAAGGTTCTTTGATCTTCTGCCAAGAGCAGGATGTCATCCAGATAATGGTGGACTCGCAGACCCTTTTCCCTGAGGAATGCAACCACGGGTAGGAGGACCTTGGTGAATGTCCTGGGAGCCGACGAAATTCCGAAAGGAAGGCACTGGAATTGGAAGTGGCTTTTGTTGATGGCAAATCGGAGGAATTTTTGAAAAGCGGTATGAATTGGAATATGTAGATAAGCGTCTGATAAATCTACAGAGAGCATCCAGTCGCCCAGGTTCACAGCCAGAAGTATGGACTGTAGACTCTCCATTTTGAAGGCCTCTATTTTTATGTTCTTGTTGAGATTTTTTAAATCCAATACAGGGCGTAAGTCTCCGGTCTTCTTCTTTACCAAAAATAGTGGGGAAAAGAACCCCCTCCCCTTTTGATCTGATGGAACCTCCAGGATTGCCCCTTTTTCCTTCAATTCCACTATATATTTTAATAGTAACTTCCTCTTGATTGGAGAAGATGGCAGTCTTGTTGATTGGAAGTGATTTTTTTGGAAGTTTGCCCATAAACTTCCACTTGTGTCCAAATTTGATTGTGGAAAGAGTCCACGGGTCCTTTATATGGCTTGACCAAATCTGTACGAAGTCCTTGAGCCTGGCACCCACCTGTACTGGGTGGGCAGGCGAACCTTCAAAAAGACTTCTGCTGCTCCCCTGCCGGGGTAGTCTTGGACTTTTGCATCCTAAGGAAGGAAGGTCTTGTGTTTTTCCAGTCTCTTCTAAACTCCCTACCGGGACGGTAGGATCTAGCTTCCCTATATTTCTCAGGAAGGTTGCGCCTGAAGGACGGACCCTTTTGGGCCTTGGGTCTCCTGTCTGAGGGAATTAATCCCGACTTCCCTCCTGTCACCTTCGAGATAGCGGTGTCCAATTTAGACCCGAACAGGTTTGAGCCATCATATGGAATTCTGCACCAGTTTGTTTTCGATGCAGTATCGGCCATCCATGGTTTCAGCCACATGGCCCTTCTTGCCGTGACTGAGGCTAGCATTGATCTCGCCTGAGGATCTTATAATATCCACTGATGCTTCTGCCACAAAGTCACCTGCCAACTTGATCTTCTGAAGAGAAGATATTATCTTGTCTACTTCCGTACCGTCTTGCAGATCTTTCTCCACCTTGGTTGCCCAACCTGATATGGCTTTAGCCACTGCTGCTGTGGTAATTGCTGGTCTGCACGCGCCCCCAGCAGTGGAGTATGCTTTTTTTTTTTTTTTTTTTAATTCCAGATCCAATTTCCGATCCAGAACATCCCGAAAGGAAACCGCGTCTTCAATAGGCAGAATGACATGCCGTGCAAGACGCATCAAGGAGAAGTCAACTACTGGGGCGTTCATCAACGAATTGACTTTTGACTCCTTCAGAGGATACATCTTTGTCAGTCTATTGGTGAGACTGGTCCGCTTATCAGATCTCTCCCACTCATCTTTAATTAGATCCTCCAGTTCACCTATAAAAGGAAAATTCTCTGGTTCTTTCCTTAAATTTGGGAAATATTTCCGGACTTTCTGCGGTTCCGCTTTATCTTCTTCTCAGCCTATCGCCTCATTAACTGACTTTGCGAAAGCCTGTACAAGGGAGAAATCAAAACCTGCTGACATGTCCTGATCCTCATCTCCTGAGGAGGGTTCTGATGCCTGGGGTTGATGGTCGTCCGCTACCGATGTGCTGGGCGTAAACCTATCCATTAGTGGTGTCGTTGTCTCCCTTATGGATTCCCGCACAGATTCTCTTATGAGCTCCGTAGCGACACTTGCGTCTAATTCCTTGTCCTTTGCTGCTTCATTGAAGCAGGATCTGCAGACTAATTTCTCTGGCAAGGCCGGTGCGCCGCATACCCAGCAAGCGTTTGCTGCTGGACGGGTGTGGCGGCTCTGGCGGTGTGATGAAGGTGACCGTCTGCGGTGTGACCGACTATGACGGGAGCGGCTGCGTCTTGAGCGGCTGTGACTTCTTGCTTGACTTGTGACTTGATCTCCCTTCACGCCTGGAACTTGCGGCTCTTGACCTGGTAGGGCTGCCAAAAACGCAGCGTTAGTGGTTGGCTCTCTTTTTCTCTCCCCTTCTTCAATACTTACCAATGACGGATGGCCTCTTACCTCGTTTGCTGATGGTGGTCTGCGCGGGCAGTGGTCTCCATAGTAAAAGTGACAGTAAGACTGAAGGGTAATAAGAAAAATTTTTTTTTTTTTTTTATTCCATTACTTTTTTTTTTTTTTTAAATCTGTAAACAGTCTAAATCAGATGATTTAACTTACCTGGGCTTGCTGAGTTGTTTTCTGCAAAGCAGTGGAACGTACGGCGAAATCCAGCTTGTTTTGTAAAAATCCTCAGCAAAAAACACAGAATTTCCTGTGTTTTTAAATTTGGCACCGCCGTCGCGGCAAAATGACGCTCCCGCGCATGCGCAGAGCGTCCCGAACACCTCGGCGCCATCTTGGAGAAGGGCATAGCCCTCCCAAGGCAGCACCTAGCACTGAGGCCAATTGCAGAGCAGAGGAGGAGCGTCGGCGGCCATGACGGTTCCACAGCGGTGGACAGCAAGTGCCAGCAAGCCCCCTGAGCAGGAGAAACAAATCTACATACAGAAAGAAAGGTACAGGCAAAACGAAAAGAAAGGAGACCACTGCAAATATGAAGCTTCTTTAAAGCTTACAGTGCCAGATGTCCAGACGCCCCCTGAGACCACCAGACCGGGGGTTCCCTCCATAGAAGCTCCTTTAGAGACTGTACAGGAGGGACTTCCAAACAGGAGAGGCTTGAACCTGCTGGGGCGAGTGCGGTAAGAGGCTTTTTCTTAATCTTGACAACAGGAGCCAGCTTGCTTCCCAATCTGTCAGGTGAGGATAAAAAAGAGAATGCAGCGGGGTGTCTCCCCTTCAAATTTATAGCTAACCAATCCTGACAGGTTGTGGGGGCGGAGTCACAACCCAGTGTGTGCTGCCATGGAGGCGTCAGGAAATCTATTTTAAGCTTTTTGGAAAACATAGGGAAGGGTTATCACCCCTGTGACATTTGTTTTGCTGTCTGTGCTCCTTTTCAGAAGATTTCACCTCTCTTTTTGATCCAATGACAAATGTTTTTTGAAAATGTGGGTTTTTTTGTGAAACAAGGATTGGTGATAAAGCATCAGTGGAAAGGAGAAATGTTTTTCTTACAGGAGAGAATTTCCCTTCCTAGGGGTAGATTTCATCTCACTTCCTGTTGTCTCCTTCCGTTTGCAAGTAGGAGTCGTGCAATTACATGCCCCTGTTGAACAGGGGCAGAAAAATTGGGCCTTTGGTGGTGGTGGTGCTGGTGCCACAACACTGTAAGTCCTCACTCGCTCTTGGTGGGCGCAGAAACGGGCCCTGCTGTGAAATATTAGATCAAGAATTGTAATTACATGCCCCTGTTTAACAGGGGCTGAAAATTTGGGCCTTTGATGGTGCT
Source organism: Lithobates clamitans (assembly GCA_037952925.1). NCBI lineage: Eukaryota > Metazoa > Chordata > Amphibia > Anura > Ranidae > Lithobates > Lithobates clamitans. The sequence goes on from JBBGZY010000799.1 coordinate 1,059,118, forward strand.
GGTGCCACAACACTGTAAGTCCTCACTCGCTCTTGGTGGGCGCAGAAATGGGCCCTGCTGTGAAATATTAGATCAAGAATTGTAATTACATGCCCCTGTTAAACAGGGGCAGAAAAATTGGGCCTGTGGTGGTGGTGGTGGTGCTGGTGCCACAACACTGTAAGTCCTCACTCGCTCTTGGTGGGCGCAGAAACGGGCCTTGCTGTGAAATATTAGATCAAGAATTGTAATTACATCCCCCTGTATAACAGGGGCTGGAAAATTGGGCCTTTGTTGGTGGTGGTGCTGGTGCCACAACACTGTAAGTCCTCACTCGCTCTTGGTGGGCGCAGAAACGGGCCTTGCTGTGAATTATTAGATCAAGAATTGTAATTACATGCCCCTGTTTAACAGGGGCTGGAAAATTGGGCCTTTGTTGGTGTTGGTGCTGGTGCCACAACACTGTAAGTCCTCACTCACTCTTGGTGGGCGCCGAAATGGGCCCTGATGTGAAATATTAGATCAAGAATTGTAATTACATGCCCCTGTTGAACAGGGGCAGAAAAATTGGGCCTTTGGTGGTGGTGCTGGTGCCACAACACTGTAAGTCCTCACTCGCTCTTGGTGGGGGCAGAAACGGGCCCTGCTGTGAAATATTAGACCAAAAATTGTAATTACATGCCCCTGTTGAACAGGGCCTGAAAAATTGGGCCTTTGGTGGTGGTGGTGGTGCCACAACACTGCAACCCCTCACAGATACTCTAGTTGGAACGCAGGAACGAGCCCTGCTGCAAAGTATTGCATCAACAATTGTAATTACATGCCCCTGTTAAACAGGGGCTGAAAAATTAGGCCTTAGGCACTGGTGGCGGCGCCCAGAACCAAAAATGTTCTTACAAGCTATCAGCGTGATCATTGAAGAGGAAGAGGATAATTACTCAGTATAGTCACTCAGCATCAGCATAGGCAGTCTTTGAAGGGATCTGAGATTTCAAAAAAAATTATTCGGTTACATTAGCATCAGGTGCTTGGTAGCTGGTGGTGATCCAAGACTGATTCATCTTTATGAAGGTCAGTCGATCGACCGAGTCGGTGGACAGACGCACCCTGTGATCGGTTACAAAGCCTCCAGCAGCACTGAATGTGCGTTCTGAAAGAACGCTGAATGCAGGACAGGCCAGTAGCTCAATTGCATACTGTGCATGCTCTGGCCAGTGATCCACCCTCAAGACCCAATAACCCAGAGGATTTTCGGTGGGAAAGGTGTCCAAGTCAGATCTTGCCCCTAGGTATTCCTGCACCATGTAAAACAGACGGTGGCGATGGTTGCTGGAACCGATCATACCTTGGGGCTCCGGACTAAAAAATTGTCTGAACGCATCGGTCAGACGGCCACCTTCTCCACCGCTCCTTCTTTGACTGACCGAAGCCTCAGCAACACGTTTTCCAGAAACAGGAGTTTGTAACCTAGTCTCTGGGAACGCGTTGCACAGACCTTTCTGCAAGGCCTCCTGAAGATGTTTCATCCTCTGCTCCCTCTACGACGGCAAGATAAGGTCCACAACCTTATCGTAACGTGGATCAAGGAGGGTTGCCAGCCAGTATTGGTCCTTCTCCTTGATACCACGAATACGAGGGTCCTTACGCAGGCTTTGCAGGAACAGGGAGGCCATGCAGCGTAGGTTTGCTGAGGCATTCGGTCTGGAGTCCTCTGGGTCACTAAGGACGACATGGTCCGCAGCCACCTCCTCCCAGCCACGTACAAGTCCATGTGTTTCTTGGGACTGATCCCTTAAAGACTGCTGCTGATGCTGAGTGCCAGGCTCCACCTCCATACTGACACAATCCTCCTCCTCCTCCTCTTCCTGTGTGATCGGCGGGCACGCAGGAACATTGTCTGGATAAAGGGGGCCTTGAGAGCTAAGGAAGTCCTCCTCTTCCTGCCTCTGTTCTGCCTCAAGTGCCCTGTCCATTATTCCATGCAGCTTGTGCTCCAACAGGTGGACAAGGGGGACAGTGTCACTGATGCATGCACTGTCACTGCTCACCATCCTTATGGCCTCCTCAAATGGTGACAGGACAGTGCATGTATCCCTGATCATGGCCCACTGGCGTGGGGAAAAAAAACCAAGCTCCCCTGACCCTGTCCTGGTGCCATAGTCGCACAGGTACTCATTGGTGGCCCTCTGCTGCATGTGCAGCCGCTGCAGCATGGCCAACGTTGAGTTCCACCTGGTGGGCATGTCACAGATTAGGCGGTTCTTGGGCAGGTTAAACTCCTTTTGGCATTATATGACCGGCGGAAATGCACACAGACTTTCCTGGCCTACCTCAGGACATCGTGTAAGCCCAGGTACCTGCCCAACAACTGCTGCACCACCAAGTTAAGGACGTGAGCCAAACAGGGCACATGGGTCATTTGCAGAGGGCAGAGAGGAGGTTGGTGCCATTGTCGCAAACCACCATTCCTGCCTTAAGTTGGCGTGGCGTCAACCCCCTCTGAACCTGCCCCTGCAGAGCTGACAGAACCTCTGCCCCAGTGTGGCTCCTGTCCCCCAAGCACACCAGCTCAAGCACCGCATGGCATCTTTTGGCCTGTGTACTTGCATAGCCCCTTGAACGCCTACGGAGCACCGCTGGTTCTGAGGAAAAATCACAGGAAGAGGCCATGGAGGAAGAAGAAGAGGTTGGGTGGAGGAGAGAGGTGTGTCACAATCATTAGTAGTGGCATTTTTGAGGCGTGGTGGTGGAACAACCTCCAATACTATTCTACCTTGTCCTGCATCCTTCCCAGCTGCCAGCAGAGTCACCCAATGCACCGTGAAACTTAGGTAACGTCCATGTCCATGCCTGCTGGACCATGAGTCAGCGGTAATATGCACCTTACCTCTGACCGCCCTGTCCAGCGAGGCATGGACATTGCCTTCTACATGCCAGTAGAGAGCTGGAATTGCCTTCCATGAGAAAAAGTGGCGTTTGGGTACCTGCCACTAAGGAACCGCACATTCCACAAACTCACGGAAGGGGGCAGAGTCTACCAACTGAAAAGGCAGAAGTTGAAGTGCTAGCAATTTTGCCAAGCTAGCATTCAACCGCTGGGCATGTGGATGGCTGGGAGCGAACTTCTTTCGGCGGTGCAGCAGCTGGGGCAGGGAAATGTGCTTGGTACAATCTGATGTCGGTGTACCGAAAGCAGATTGCCCACAAGTACTTGGCTGTGACACACCTAATTCTACACCTTCATTCCTCTCAGTGCAGGTCTCAGAGAGGACTGAAGGTATAGTGGGGTTGGAGATCTCAGCTGATGAGGAGCAAGGAGAGGTCCTTTTTGTTCTTTGGTGTGGGTCTTTTAGATACGCTTGCCAACGAACTGCATGGCAGGTCAACATATGTCTGGTCAAGCATGTGGTGCCCAAGGGGGAGATGTTTTGGCCACGCGAGATACGCTTGAGACATATGTTGCAAATAGCAGCGGTGCGATCTGATGCACTCATCTCAAAAAAGGCCCACACCAAAGAACTTTTTTGAATAATGCTCAGAGACTACAGCGCCCTGCACATGCGGAGCTTTGGGGTGCGATGCAGTCAGTGTGCTGCCCTTAGGCTGGCCCCTGGAGGGCATCCTGCCTCATTAGTGATGTGCCTCCTCCTCCTCCTCCTCTCTCCTAGCAGGCACCCACGCTGAGTCAGTGACCTCATCATCCCCTCCCTCCTCATCACTGGGCAAACCTGGCAGTATGCTGGAGCAGGGGGAGCATGTCTGCCAGATTGCTGTCCTTTCTGGGCACCCCCTCTGTCTGTGCTCACGTTACTGCCTCCATCTAGCTCACTATCATCATCAGAGCCTTCCAAACGCTGGAGCATGTACCCAACACTGTGGTCAAACAGTTCGAGGGACTCCTCAGGAGGACATGGTGGGGCTAGGGAAGGAGTCACTGATGACATTGAGCCGAGGGAAGAGGCCGCTGCTTTGCCAAAGTACCCTGAGCATGGGTGAGAGAGGATGAGGAGGATGAGGACAGCTTGGTCATCCACTCGACCATGTCTTCCGCATGTTGCGGCTCAACACGGCCAGCTGCCGAAAAAAAGCGTGTCCCACAGGCACGTGCTGATGAGGATGCACCGTCTCCATGACCAGCACTGTTGCCTCTAGACACAGAGCCTGCTTGCCCTCTTTTATTGGCTTGTGACTGTCTGCCTCTCCTTGTTAGCCTTCCAGACATACTAATGGCCTGTAGCTGCACTAAGCTGGGATATATATATATATATATATATATATATATATATATATATATATACTGATACTGCAGCTAGCAAAATCAACTGCCTGCCTGTAGTATGAGAACACCACCAACCTTTTACAGGTAGCTTTAGGTGAACACTATGCAGAGCTCGCCAAAAAATTACTTGTAGCTTATTTAGCTGCCTGCGGTAGTGATAGGATCAGGAAAACACCACCAACCTTCTACAGGCAGCTTTAGCTGAACACTGTGCAGAGCTCGCACTACACTAACTTGTAGCTTATTTAGCTGCCTGCGGTAGTGATAGGATCAGGAAAACACCACTAACCTTCTACAGGTAGCTTTAAGTGAACTTTAAGTGCTCGCAAAAAAATAACTTGTAGGTTTAGCTGAACACTGTGAGGAGGACGCACTACACTAACTTTTAGCTTTAGCTGAACACTGTGCAGAGGTTGCACTACTCTAACTTGTAGTTTTAGCTGATCACTGTGAGGAGGACGCACTACACTAAGTTGTAGCTTTAGCTGAACACTGTGCAGAGGTCGCACTACACTAACTTGTAGTCTTAGCTGAACACTGTGAGGAGGACACACTAAACTAACTTGTAGCTTTAGCTGAACACTGTGCAGAGCTCGCCCTACACTAACTTGTAGTTTTCGCTAAACACTGTGAGGAGGACACACTACACCAACCTGTAGCTTTAGCTGAACACTGTGAGGAGGATGCACTACCATAATTTGTAGCTTTAGCTGAACACTGTGCAGAAGTCACACTAAACTAACTTGTAGCTTTAGCTGAACACTGTGAGGAGAACGCACTACACTAACTTGTAGCTTTAGCTGAACACTGTGCAGAAGTCACACTAAACTAACTTGTAGCTTTAGCTGAACACTGTGAGGAGGATGCACTACACTAACTTGTAGCTTTAGCTGAACACTGTGCAGAGGTCACACTAAACTAACTTGTAGCTTTAGCTGAACACTGTGAGGAGGACGCACTACACTAACTTGTAGCTTTAGCTGAACACTGTGCAGAGGTCACACTAAACTAACTTGTAGCTTTAGCTGAACACTGTGAGGAGGACGCACTACACTAACTTGTAGCTTTAGCTGAACACTGTGCAGAGGTCTCACTACACTAACTTGTAGTTTTAGCTGAACACTGTGAGGAGGACGCACTACACTAACTTGTAGCTTTAGCTGAACACTGTGCAGAGGTTGCACTACACTAACTTGTAGTTTTCGCTGAACACTGTGAGGAGGACACACTACACCAACTTGTAGCTTTAGCTGAACACTGTGAGGAGGACGCACTACCCTAACTTGTAGCTATAGCTGAACACTGTGCAGAGGTCACACTAAACTAACTTGTAGCTTTAGCTGAACACTGTGAGGAGGACGCACTACACTAACTTGTAGCTTTAGCTGAACACTGTGCAGAGGTCTCACTACACTAACTTGTAGTTTTAGCTGAACACTGTGAGGAGGACGCACTACCCTAACTTGTAGCTTTAGCTGAACACTGTGCAGAGGTCACACTAAACTAACTTGTGGTTTTAGCTGAACACTGTGAGGAGGACGCACTGCCCTAACTTGTAGCTTTAGCTGAACACTGTGCACTACACTAACTTGTAGTTTTAGCTGAACACTGTGCCAAGGTCACACTAAACTAACTTGTAGCTTTAACTTAACACTGTGAGGAGGACGCACTACACTAACTGTAAATAGTCTAGCTGCCTGACTGTGGTACTAATAGGATCAAAAGAACACCAGCAATTTTCTTCAGGTAGCTGTAAATACTGTAACAAGACAAGCCTGCCTGTCAGTAAGAAGATAACAGGAACGGATCTAGCTAAACTGAATACAGTATATATATATATATATATATATATATATATATATATATATATATGGTATGCAACACCTGGGATGCATATATATATATTCACACAATACACTGTCCTGCCTAATCTAGCTAACTCAAATGAAATGACACTGTCTCTCTCTCTCTCTCTCTCTCTAAGCACGTCGGAACACACTACACAGGGCCGCCGTGCAAGCGGCCTTATATAGTGTGGGGCATGTTCTAAACCCCTGAGCCATAATTGGCCAAAGCCACTTTAGCTTTGGCCAATTACAGCTCTCTCTACCGACGGCGCTGTGATTGGCAAAGCATGCGGGTCATAGTGCATGCTTGGACAATCATCAGCCAGCAATGCACTGCGATGCCGCAGTGAATTATGGGCCGTGATGCGCCACACAAATTTGGCGCGAACTGCCCATATCGTTCGCAATTCGACGAACGATCGAACAGCCGATGTTCGAGTCGAACATGGGTTCGACTCGAACACAAAGCTCATCCCTACCCACCAGTGATCCCAAGCAGTGCTGCCTATCAGCAGTGGCGTCTCCAGCTTTCAAATTTAGGGGGGGCACATGGGGGGACAGGGACAAAAGTAGGGGGGCAACTATAAAATGCATATATATATATATATATATATATATATATATATATATATATATATCCTGGGGCCCTTTACTACGACCCCACAATGGGCCCTTTCACATGTTCTGCAGTGAGCTCCCTTCCTACTGTATTGGGGTCCCCCAGGGTGGCAGAAAACAAGAGATATATATGTCACCAGCATATCAAGAAAATATAAGGATCCAAAGCAGTGGGAGAACTATCAGGGTTGCAAAGGTTGTCTTGCCTCCGGGCCCTGGTGTTCTGCCACTGTGGGGTTCCCCAGCCTCCTCTTGCTGTCCTGCCCCTGCTATTGACAGCGCTGGTCTGGCATCTCTTGGAATTTACAGGCTGGTTCTCCTGTCCTAAGGACGGGAGAAATCAGTCTGTTTTTTCAGTAACTGAGAGTCCTGGTGGAGTCCTTCCTGCAAATCGCTCTTCTCCCTGCCAATGAGGATGCAGGTGAAGGAGCAGATCGGGTGGCCGTGGTTGTGTGATCGCACGCATTATGCAGTGTCAGCGAGCAGGGGAGGGGGGAGGAATCACCCACAGGAGCTGACTGGGGACTCTCTCCTTCTTAGACATTGATTTTTTGTAAAAAAAAAAAAAAAAATTTTTTTTTTTTTGGGGGGGCACATGGTGGGGCACAGCATAATGTTGGGGGGGGTCAGGGCCCCCTCTGCCCCCCCCATGGTCGCCATTGCCTATCAGTGTAACCAATCAGTGCTGCCTCATCAGCATACATCAATGAAGGAGAAAAATTACCTGTTTGCAAAATTTAATATCAAAATATCCAAAAATATACAAAATTATTAATAAAAATCTGTCTTTTCTTTTGTTTCAACAAAAGAAAAAAAACACACAGGTGATCAAATACCACCAAAAGAATGCTCTATTTGTGGGAACCTAAAAAAAAAAAAAAACATTTGGCTAAGTATGACTTAGCAATTGTCATTCAAAATGGATCAGCGCTGAAAATTGGTCAGGACAGCAGGGGGGTTTAAGTGCCCAGTAAGCAAGTGGTTAATTTTCATGCCAAATATGGATTTCTGTAATAAAGATGTGTGCCCACTGTGTATACGGCATGTGCGTAAGCAAGTTGCACACATATGAACGGTACTCATTGGAAATCATGGGGTAGAACTTGTGATGCAACTTTTCAGTCCCTAGTGGCATGACAAGTTTCAATAGTGGAAACAAGCTGAAAAAGCACATTGTAAATCATGCAACTTTGGGGTTGAAATAGTGGAGAGCATTAGGCTAAAGCGGTAATAGGAAGGTGCACTGTAAGAATTACCTCTAATTGTAAAAAATCAAACAGGCTCTTGCACTGAATCTAATTTATGGAAGATCTAACTGATTGGCCAGTGTATGGTGACCTTTAAAGATATGAAAACTTGAATTTCTGGTGTTTAAGCCTCATACACAGGATGGGATTTTGTACCCCATGTACGGAGCCCGCTCTGCTCAGCAGGGGATCGCTCCGTCGATCCCCACTGGGCAGGTAGATGACAGGTCTGTCTCTGCACACTGTGCAGGGACAGACCTGTCAGAGTGACGCTCTCCTCTATGGGGGATCGGATGATGACGGTCCGTAGAGTCCGTCGTCACCCGATCCGATCCGCAGATGGATGGAAAAATTGTTTTTTCCTCCGTTACACTTTTTAGGATTGGAGTGGGTCGGATGTCACCACTGACATCCGACCCTCCATAGAGTGTCCGTTCAGGTCCGAGGTGGACCTGAAAGGTCTGTCCATGTGAGGGGAGCCTTAGGCCCCTTTCAAACTGGGGCAGTGCGGGAGGCAGCGGTAAAATGGCGCTATTTTTTGCGCTGCTTTACCGGCGGTACTCAGCTGCTAACGGTTTTAACCCCTGCTAGCAGCCGAAAAGGGGTTAAATCCGCACGCAGTATAGCCACGCTGTCCCATTGATTTCAATGGGCAGGAGCGGTTTATACACCGCTCCAAAGATGCTGCTAGCAGGACTTTTTTTAGGCCCCTTTCACACTGGGGCGGTCTTAGGCACTACGGCACTAAAACTAGCACCTGAAAAATGCCCTAAAGAAGCGGCTCCATTTACTCCAGTGAGGGCTTTCACACTGGAGCAGTGCCCTGGCAGGGCGTCACAAAAAGTCCTGCCAGCAGCTTCTTTGGAGCGGTGAACTCATTGCTCCTCCCCATTAAAATCAATGGGGCAGCGCTGTGATACCGCTGGCAAAATGCCAATCCAGCGGCATTTTGCGGGCGGATTTAACCCCTTTTCGGCCGATAGCAGAGGGGTAAAAACCGCCCCGTGGGGGGTAAAACCGCCCCGCTAGCAGCTGAAAAATGCCGCTAAAACGACAGTAAAGCAGCGTTAAAAATAGCGATGCTTTACCGCAGACGCCCCCCACCCCAGTGTGAAAAGGGCCTTAGGCTCGATTCACACTAATGCGTTTTTTGATGCATTTTGCATTTTGCAGAAATGCATGGGGATTTTTTAACATGGGTTCCTAATGAACATGTTCACATCAATGCATTTTTGTGCCTCTGCGTTTTTGGAAAGGGACGGGGACTTTTTTTTCCGCAAAATGCAGTGTTTTGCTTGTAATAGATTTCAATGGACCTGCATCCAAAACGCAAGTACCGCGTTTTTACAGCGATTTGAATTTTTTTTATTTCTTTTTTTTACACTGTATATAGCTGGATGCTAAGAAGGGGGCCGGGAAGCCGGCCGCCGCGTCCTTAACAACCTATGAGTCATCAGCTGTCAGCTGACTTCCCGCTCAATGTAAAATAAAATAATGCCTGCGAAAAAAAAATTGTGAAAAAAAACAGCGTGGGGTCCCCCCCAGAACCATGCCAGGCCCTTGGGTCTAGTATGGATTCAGAGGGGAACCCCATGCCAAAATTTTAAAAAAATGGCGTGGGGGTCTCCCCAAAATCCATACCAGACCCTTATGCGAGCACGTAGCCCGGCAGGTCAGGAAAGGCAGGGGATGAGCGAGCACCCCCCCTCCTGAACCATACCAGGCTGCATGCCCTCAACATGGGGGATGGGTGCTTTGGGGCAGGGGGGGGCTCTTTGCCCCCCACCCCAAAGCACCTTGCCCCAATGTTTATGCCCGGTGGTTGTCGGGGTCTGTGGGCGGGGGGCTTATCAGAATCAGGAAGCCCCCTTTAACAAGGGGGTCCCCAGATCCCGGCCCCCCATGTGAATGAGTATGGGGTACATTGTACCCCTACCCATTCACCTGTAAAAAAAAGTAGTGTAGTGTTAAAAAATACAGTAGACAGTTTTTGACAAGTCTTTTTTTACAAATCTTCTCCGCTTCTTCCTCTGGACTTCCTCCATATTCTCCCGCATCTTCATCCTCCGCTCTTCCCCTTCTCCCCCTGCTTCTTCTTCCGCCCTTCTTCTGTCCGGTGTTCTTCTTTCTCCACTCCCGACCTTCCTCCGATGCTGCATCCCGCTGATCTGTCGGCGCCGATGTCCTGCATTTCTTAAATAATAATGGGGGTGTGGCAATCGGATTACGTCATCAGAATGCCACGCCCCCTTGTGACATCACAGACCCATCATGCCCCGGGCTGTAACATAAGGGGGCGGGGTCACCGGATGACATCACCCAGTGACCCCGCCCCATGCCTATATAAGTCATTGGGCACGGCGCACACGGCATTACAGCGGGAGACAGCGACGAGTCAACATCGGAACAAGAGAAGAGGGGAGAAGACAAGGAAGACTGGGCAAGAGCTAGCAAAAGAGTGGGCAAAAGAGCAGAAGAACCCGGCAGAAGGCACAGGACAATGGGAGAAGAACCGAAGAGCGCGGAGAAGAGAGTGGAGAAGTCGGAAGAGACCCCCGGAGCTGCATAATAAAAGACTTGTCAAAAACCTGTCTATTGTATTTTTTAACACTACACTACTTTTTTTCCCCAGGTGAATGGATAGGGGTACAATGTACCCCATACTCATTCACATAGGGTGTGGGGCCGGGATCTGGGGGCCCCCTTGTTAAAGGGGGCTTCCAGATTCCGATAAGCCCCCCCGCCCGCAGACCCCGACAACCACCGGGCAAGGGTTGTCAAAAAGAGGCCCTTGTCCCCATCAACATGGGGGCAAGGTGCTTTGGGGTGGGGGTGCAGAGCCCCCCCCTGCCCCAAAGCACCCATCCCCCCATGTTGAGGGCATGCGGCCTGGTATGGTTCAGGAGGGGGGGCGCTCGCTCATCCCCTACCTTTCCTGACCTGCCGGGCTGCGTGCTCGGATAAGGGTCTGGTATGGATTTTGGGGGGACCCTCACGCCATTTTTAAAAAAAATTTGGCATGGGGGTCCCCTCCAAATTCATACTAGACCCAAGGACCTGGTATGGACCTGGGGGGGACCCCACGCTGTTTTTTTTCTCAATTTTTTAGCCGGCATTTTTTTTTTTACATTGAGCGGGAAGTCAGCTGATGACTCATCAGTTGTTAAGGACGTGGTGGCCGGCTTCCTGGCCCCCTCCTTAGCAACTGGCTATATAAAAAAAAACGCAAATCGCAAAAAAATCACGGTAAAAATGCCGGTCCAAAAACGTGGCAAGCACCGCAAAAAGCACTGCAGAAACACTCAAAAGCAAAGATGTGAATCAAGCCTTACTGTCCTGCTAGCTCACCGCTCCAGTGTGAAAGTCCGTTTCACACTGGAGTGAATAGATCCACTTCTTTAGGGCATTTTTTCAGACGCTATAACGCCTGAAAAATACCCCAGTGTGAAAGGGGCCTTAGGCGCCTTTCACACGGATGGCTATTCTGCCGCAGTTAAAAGCATGTTTTTTTTTCTGTGAAATGTAAAACTCCAGGCACTGTGATCAGCTGCATTGGTACAGTGCGATTAACTGCGGTTGCATTTAACTGCAGTTTGCCATTTCCATAGCAACCCGACAGGGTACTGACTGTATTGAATGGGGATCCAACTTGGATCCCCGCCAATGCCCGGCACTGTTTGGTATGAATCTTGAGGGAGAACTCCACGCCAAATTTTAAATAAAAATGGGTTCCCTACAGGGGCATACCAGGCCCTTCAGTCTGCTATGGATTTTAAGGGGAATCCCCTATGCCGATAAAATTGCGTGGGGTCCCCCCTCAAAATCCATACCAGACCCTTATCCGAGCACGCAGCCCGGTCGGTCAGGAAAGGGGGTGGGGACGAGCAAGCGCCCCCCCTCCTGAACTGTACCAAGCCGCATGCCCTCAACATGGGGGGGTTGGTGCTTTGGGGCAAGGGGGTTGCCCTGTGGCCCCCCCACCCCAAAGCACCTCGTCCCCATGTTAATGAGGACAAGAGCCTCTTCCCGACAACCCTGGCCATTGGTTGTCGGGGTCTGCGGCTGGGGGGCTTATCGGAATCCGGGAGCCCCCTTTGATAAGGGGGCCCCAGATCCTGACCCCCCACCCTATGTGAATGAGTATGGGGTACATCGTATCCCTACCCATTCACCTAGGAAAAAAAGTGTCAATTAAAAAAACACACTAGATAGGTTTTTAAAGTAATTTATTAGGCAGCTCCGGGGGTCTTCTTTCGACTTTGGGGGTCTCTTCCGTGCTCTCTGGATCTTCTCCCGGTCTCCGGTTCTTCTCCGCGCTCTCCGGCTCTTCTCCACGCTCTCTGGCTCTTCTGCCGGGCTCCTCCGCTATCTTCTGCTCTTTTGCCGCTCTTTTGCTAGCAGAGGAGCCCAGTCTTCTTCCGACTTCGGGGGTCTCTCAGGCCTCTTCTCCCTCTCTCCAGTGTCGTCGCCGCGCTCTCTGGTTCTTCTCCGATGCCTTCATCCTTCTGCCGGGCTCCTCCGCTATCTTGTGCTCTTTTGCCTCTCTTTTGCTAGCGGAGGAGCCCGGTCCTCTGAGACGTCTTCTTTCCTCTTCTCTTCCAGAGATGTTGACACGACGCTCCCTCTTGCTGCAATGCCGTGAGCGAGGTCTGTAACCAATTATATAGGCATGGAGCGTGGCCACCCGGGGACCCCGCCCCTTATGTCGTCACAGTCCCAGCATGCCCCGGGACTGTGCCATCATAATGGACGGGGTCACCCGGTGACATCACACGGTGACCACGCCCCATGCCTATATAAGTCACCACACACCTCGCAGACGGCAGTACAGCAGGAGAGAGCGGTGTGTCAACGTCGGAAGAAGAGAAGAGAAGAGGGGAGAAGGCAACGGCGATGAAGAAGAAGAAGAGCTGGAAGAAGATAGCGGGGGAGCCTGGCAGAAGAACCGGAGCGGAAAAGAACCGGACAGCGACGGAAGAACTGGACAGCGGGAGAAGACCGGGCTCCTCCGCTAGCAAAAGAGTGGCAAATGAGCAGAAGATAGCAGAGGAGCCCGGCAGAAGAGACAGAGAGCGCGGAGAAGAGCCGGAGAGTGCGGAGAAGAACCAGAGACGGAGAAGATCCAGAGAGCGTGGAAGAAACCCCCGAAGTCGGAAGAAGACCCCCGGAGCTGCCTAATAAATTACTTTAAAAACCTGTCTAGTGTGTTTTTTTCTTGACACCTTTTTTCCCCCAGGTGAAAGGGTAGGGGTACCATGTACCCCATACTCATTCACATAGAGTGGGGGGCCGGGGTCTGGGGGGCCCCTTATTAAAGGGGGCTCCCGGATTCCGATAAGACGCCCACCCGCAGACCCCAACAACCAATGGCCAAGGTTGTCGGGAAGAGGCCCTTGTCCTCATCAACATGGGGACAAAGTGCTTTGGGGTGGGGGCCGCAGCGCACCCCCCTTCCCCAAAGCACCCATCCCCCATGTTGAGGCCTACTACGGTTCAGAAGGGGGGCGCTCGCTCGTCTTCACCCCCTTTCCTAACCGGCTGGGCTGCGTGCTCGGATAAGGGTCTGGAATGGATTTGGGGGGGACCCCCACGCCGTTTTTTCGGCGTAGTGGGTTCCCCTTAATATCCATACCAGACCGAAGGGCCTGGCATGCACCCGAAGGGGGAACCCATGCGGGTTTTTCTTGTGCTGCTTTAATAGGAAGATGTATTTTTCCTATTGCAGCGAGCGCGAGATGTACCTCACCAAGAACCAGCGCGATCCTATCGCGCTGGAAACATTCTCGCGTGCAGGTACTCCTGTGTGTGCGCTGGTTCACATGCTGGATTAAGGATCTATCCAGCGCACCAATTAAGGTCTGAACCACCGCAGTGCATTCATCTTATTAAATGACCCCCATTGTGTGTCGGTCACATAAAATGTGGAGACTGAGGACTCGTAACATAGTCCAAAGTCTATGTAAACAACATGGTAACATAACCATTCTTGATATTATTATACCATATAGAAATATAGTAATAGGTTACATTCAAGTTACTAAAAGAGTAATGTTTCCATGAGGAGGACTTCAGGTAGGAGAGGTCTTGTAGCCTTAGAAAATTCTTGAGAGTCTCTCCACAAATCATTGACACTCATGCTGTATTAATATATGCTAGGGATTTTGTAATCCATAAACAATAAAAGCAAAAAGAACAAAAACAAGTGAACTTTCAACCACAAACATATGGAACAGAGAGGGTTACGGGAAACCGATCTGGGGCAAGCAGTAGATAGTGCCACTAGTTTAAGAGGTCAGTACAATTTGTTTTATGGATATACTGTATGCTCAAGGAACCCATGATTTCCATTTCAGATCATAAATATGCATAGTGTCCATGATTGTATGGGAGATTTTCTCCATAAGTTGGATGGCAAACATTCGTCTAAGACCCCAGGGGTGCACCAGAACAGGGCTATACACCAGTGGACCACACTAAATAATGTGTGGGAAAGTTTTTGATCATGGGGAGAGGCCCCAGGGATATCTGCAAAAAGTAAGCCCATCTGGTGAGTTATAGTGATCAGTACCCCTGTGATCTCTGCCACCTTGGCTGTAACTCTCTGCCATAGGTCCCTTAAAGCTATACAACTCCAAAAAAAGTGTATATGGGTCCCCAGCTCGGGGCAACCTCTAAAACAGTTCTCAGAAACAGCGGGGAAGAATTTATGTAGTTTTGCAGGGGAGTAATACCACCTTGTGTGTAGCTTCATCACTGTTTCTTTAATCGCCTCAAACTTTGTACATTTATGCATATTAGTTATCCTGTCTATCCACTCCTCGGGGGACACCACCTGTCCAGTTTCCACTTCCCAACTGACCATGGCGGATGATTTATCCGGGAGGCCTAATCCACCCAGGTAATCATATAGTAGTGAAATTGTCCCCTTGTCTCTGGATGTGGGGCCACAAAGACCCTCAAATGGGTTAATAGGGTTGGTGTCCGACCTAGGGAATTGCGAGTTGTAAAAATGTCTGATTTGAAGATATCTGTAGAACTCTGTCCTGGGCAAGGAGTGAGAGGATTGTAAGGATAAAAGGGTTTGAAACATCCCATCCTTCTGGAGGGAGCCAAGAGTGACCAGGTCCCCTGAGATCCATAGAGCAAAAGAATTAGGATTAGGAAATGCTGTGACAAATGAGGGGTTACCAATAAATGAGGCCCATCAAGGGTAAGGAGGGAGTAAGGATAATTTTTTTTGTATAGGGACCACAGATGTAAGGATTGACCCACCACAGAGTTAAAGGGGGAGATATCCCTAGGGCAAATTGTAGTGGCCCATAATAATCCTGGTAAAGAGTAAGGGGCTATGGAGGACCGTTCAAAACTAAGCCAGGGGATTCAGTGTGGGGAAATATGCCATTGTGCCATCTGTAGGAGTCTGGCAGAGAGGTAATAGTGCCAAAGGTTGGGTAGGCCCAGTCCACCTCCAGCCCAAGGTCTGTATATCATCTACTAAACTGAGTTCCAAGTGTTTAAAAGTTGTCTGACTCGGGCAAATGCTGGTGGGTAGTTAGCTGTGTATAATTTGTGTAGAGAAGGTGCCAATTTGATCCCCAAGTATGGTAAGCACTGTCCTTCCATGGAAAGCCAAAGTTCGATTGAATTGTAGAGGTAATGTGTTGGGGGAAGTTTATAGGAAGGGCAGAGCATTTAGCGATGTTAACCCCCAAACACGAAAGGTCTTGGAATGTATGGAGGGTGGAAATCAGGTTAGGAATTGAGACTATGGGGTTAGACAGGAACAGGAGGACATCGTCCGCATATAGACTTAATTTGAATTCTTGATCCCCTTTTAAGTATCCTTTGATATTAGGGTCTAGGCTAATGGAACAGGCTAAGGGTTTGATGGCGAGGGCAAATAAAAGTGCTGACAGGGGGCAGCCTTGCCTTGTTCCCCTGCCTAATGTGAAATATTCAGAGTTGCAGCCTCGTAGTCTAATCCGGGTGCGGGGATGGTGATGTAGTGCCCGGAAACCATGGACAAAGGCCCCCAGGAAGCCAAATTTTTCTAGGGTTAGTTCAAGGTATGGCCATATCACACTATCAAAGGCCTTGTGAATCTTGGATGATGTTAGATGCAAGTCTGATATTGTCAGTGATTTGTCTGGTCGGGATGAATCCTGTTTGGTCGGGTGAGATTAAGGAAGTAATGATTGTCGAAAGTCTGTCTGCTAAAATACGACCGAAGATCTTCAGATCAGTATTGATGACTGAAATTGGCCTATAATTTTGAGGTAGTAGGTAGTCCTTGTTAGGTTTTGAGATCAGAGACATGTTCGCATGAAGCATATCATCTGGGAAGACATTACCTTTAAGAATGTGATTGAAGTTAGACTTTAGGTGTGGGGTTAGATTTTCTGTCTGGACCCGGGGTTTTGGAGGGTTTCAAGGATTTAATGATCTTGGTAATTTCCAGGTCTGAGCAAGGGGCGTTTAGCTCTTGAAGGTGTTCTTGAGTCAGTTTGGGGAGAGGGATATTATCTAGCTAAATCTTAAGGGCTGGGTCAGGAGTGGTGGAGGGGGGGGAAGCAGACTTTCATAAAATTTGGAGAAAATCTGTAGGACCTTTGTTGGGTGGGAAACCAAGCTCCCACTGGGGTTTCTTAACTTGTAAGTATGGGGGGGTTGGATGGATTGGTTGAGCTTTCTCACAAACATGGCCGAGGCCGTAATACTGTGTAACAGGAACTTAGCCTTCGACCACCTAAGGGCCTTTTCAGTCTGTTCAGAAAGGATTTTGTCCAGCTCAAGTCTAGTGTCATTAATCTGTTGTAGGAGATTGGTGGAGTGGTTCTGTGTGTGTAAATGGTATAACTTGTCAAGTTCATTAGTGAGTCTGGTAATGTAAATTAGTCTTTGTTTCTTCCTTTCAGCAGCCTATTGGATTAAATTACCTCTGATTACCACCTTATGGGCCGCCCAGAGAATGGTGGGTGAAACGTCTTCAACATTATTGGCGGCAAAGTAGTCCTATAAGTGTAACTAGAGGGGGACATACATGGGAGAGAACAATGGAGCTGCACACCCTGAAATAGATAAAAGAATTTTGGGTTCCCCTGATTGGGCTTTAAAGCAGCAAAATATACCATTACAAAAGATCATTAATAAAACAATTTATTGACAAGATGTCGTAATTTCATGTGGAATCTAGTACAATGATGAATTCATATTCCATAAAACGGCAAAATACATATTACATCATTACATTACATGGAGTAGTAAAATGTCGAAGCCCCGACGCGTTTCGACCTAATGCGGTCTCTTCAGGGGGCACATCTGAATCTATGAAGCAATACAAATATTAAAAATAGTATATGATTTTCTAAAAGGGATCACATTGAATAAAACATAATGATGGATTTTACCGTTGAAGTGAAGTAGGCGTATCTAGTGGGGGCATTGGGGAGCCATGGAAGGGTCCGGGCGGCGCGCAGGCCATCCCCAACCCCCCACCCGGGGAAAGAGCCGGCCCCTGGGGCTTACAAGGAGCCACACTGATACACGTCCCCCCGGGGGGAGCGGGAGACCGAACACCTGCAACAGATATCCATGAGCAGCCATTAAAGAAGTAACATATTTGTGTATAAGTCATCGTAATAAATAATGATTTAAATTGTATATATATATATGGAGACCAAATGTGTGTGTATGTTTATTAAGGGATGGTAGTTGAATAACATAGATTAAACAAATAATCAAATTGAATTAGTATTGCTAGCAACCCAAATCTAATGTGCAAATAGTGCCTGATGTGTGAGTGAAAGTGTGTGCTTTGAGTGAAAAAGGGGAGTTCTAGGGAGAGTGCCTAATGAGGAAAATCCTGGAGTGACAGGTGTGACAAGCCTAGTGTGATGGTGTAATGAACCAAGTGTTGGCAAAAAAGTGAAGGGTGAAAAAACAAACCAAACAATATGGAATATTTTTGGAATATGAATTCATCATTGTACTAGATTCCACATGAAATTACGACATCTTGTCAATAAATTGTTTTATTAATGATCTTTTGTAATGGTATATTTTGCTGCTTTAAAGCCCAATCAGGGGAACCCAAAATTCTTTTATCTATTTCAGGGTGTGCAGCTCCATTGTTCTCTCCCATGTATGTCCCCCTCTAGTTACCTTTTTTTGGGTGGTTAAACACCCCTCCCCGCTTTGACATACCAGAGACCTAAACAGGTAGCGGTGTGTCTCATGCCACCTTCGGATTCCTGCATTTACCAATTTAATTTTAACATATATACAACCTTTGAACATATTTTGTTCTAATCAAGGGGGATTCGGGTTGCGATCCAATCCTTTCCCTTTCCATGCACCAGGAGAAACTGACCCCTGCACTGCATGATATTTAATTTTTCACATGGTAATTTATGACTGAAACTTTATTGGCTTCCATGCAGGAGTCCGGAGGTAGGGCTCTGGCACACTGCTCCTGTCTAATATATGTAACATTTATTATTATTGTTTTTTCTGTACATCTTATGATCATGCCAAATGCCAATCTATGTGGTTCTCATGCTTGGGGGATCGCTGTTGGGTCCCAGTGGGTGCGGTCCCATGCTCCCTCCCCCCTCTGGGTGGAGCCTGGCCTCTGAGACTTCCCGGCAGGGTGGGGGCATGTGGATCTTCCGCACGCCCCCATGTTTGCTCTGTTTAGCGCCTACTAGGCGCCGTGGCGAGCTTCACCCTGCCGGCGGCGTCCCGTGCTCACCTCCGGAGTGTCTATGGCGGTGTGCGCGTGCGCGGCCCGGCGCGCGCGCGCCGTCATGACGTCACGCGTCTTGCGACGGAGATGACGACGGTGGTCGGGACCGTTCGGTCTTCCGGGACGCCGAGGGAGCCACACGTGGGCTGCAGCTGGCGGCCCACACGCCATGATCCTGGATGGGTGGGGGAGCTGGGCACCTGCATGTGATTACTCCATCAGCCTCAGCCTAGATATAATAGGAGACCAAAATGTCTACCAGCTAACAGTCTTCCCATACTGGTCAGGACAAACGGTATTCGTTCTTTAGGAATTGCAGCTTGGTCATTACCAAGCCAACCAGCTTCACACACCTCATACAACTTTATACAGCACAAGGTAAATTTTATATGTTCCATAGTCACGCCATCCCTTTTCCTCACACACTGCTATTTAGTTGGCTCTTTATTTATTTCATTTTATCTTTTCCTCACCCTATTGTTTGGTTTGTTTTTTCACCCTTCACTTTTTTGCCAACACTTGGTTCATTACACCATCACACTAGGCTTGTCACACCTGTCACTCCAGGATTTTCCTCATTAGGCACTCTCCCTAGAACTCCCCTTTTTCACTCAAAGCACACACTTTCACTCACACATCAGGCACTATTTGCACATTAGATTTGGGTTGCTAGCAATACTAATTCAATTTGATTATTTGTTTAATCTATGTTATTCAACTACCATCCCTTAATAAACATACACACACATTTGGTCTCCATATATATATATACAATTTAAATCATTATTTATTACGATGACTTATACACAAATATGTTACTTCTTTAATGGCTGCTCATGGATATCTGTTGCAGGTGTTCGGTCTCCCGCTCCCCCCGGGGGGACGTGTATCAGTGTGGCTCCTTGTAAGCCCCAGGGGCCGGCTCTTTCCCCGGGTGGGGGGGTTGGGGATGGCCTGCGCGCCGCCCGGACCCTTCCATGGCTCCCCAATGCCCCCACTAGATACGCCTACTTCACTTCAACGGTAAAATCCATCATTATGTTTTATTCAATGTGATCCCTTTTAGAAAATCATATACTATTTTTAATATTTGTATTGCTTCATAGATTCAGATGTGCCCCCTGAAGAGACCGCATTAGGTCGAAACGCGTCGGGGCTTCGACATTTTACTACTCCATGTAATGTAATGATGTAATATGTATTTTGCCGTTTTATGGAATATGAATTCATCATTGTACTAGATTCCACATGAAATTACGACATCTTGTCAATAAATTGTTTTATTAATGATCTTTTGTAATGGTATATTTTGCTGCTTTAAAGCCCAATCAGGGGAACCCAAAATTCTTTTATCTATTTCAGGGTGTGCAGCTCCATTGTTCTCTCCCATGTATGTCCCCCTCTAGTTACCTTTTTTTGGGTGGTTAAACACCCCTCCCCGCTTTGACATACCAGAGACCTAAACAGGTAGCGGTGTGTCTCATGCCACCTTCGGATTCCTGCATTTACCAATTTAATTTTAACATATATACAACCTTTGAACATATTTTGTTCTAATCAAGGGGGATTCGGGTTGCGATCCAATCCTTTCCCTTTCCATGCACCAGGAGAAACTGACCCCTGCACTGCATGATATTTAATTTTTCACATGGTAATTTATGACTGAAACTTTATTGGCTTCCATGCAGGAGTCCGGAGGTAGGGCTCTGGCACACTGCTCCTGTCTAATATATGTAACATTTATTATTATTGTTTTTTCTGTACATCTTATGATCATGCCAAATGCCAATCTATGTGGTTCTCATGCTTGGGGGATCGCTGTTGGGTCCCAGTGGGTGCGGTCCCATGCTCCCTCCCCCCTCTGGGTGGAGCCTGGCCTCTGAGACTTCCCGGCAGGGTGGGGGCATGTGGATCTTCCGCACGCCCCCATGTTTGCTCTGTTTAGCGCCTACTAGGCGCCGTGGCGAGCTTCACCCTGCCGGCGGCGTCCCGTGCTCACCTCCGGAGTGTCTATGGCGGTGTGCGCGTGCGCGGCCCGGCGCGCGCGCGCCGTCATGACGTCACGCGTCTTGCGACGGAGATGACGACGGTGGTCGGGACCGTTCGGTCTTCCGGGACGCCGAGGGAGCCACACGTGGGCTGCAGCTGGCGGCCCACACGCCATGATCCTGGATGGGTGGGGGAGCTGGGCACCTGCATGTGATTACTCCATCAGCCTCAGCCTAGATATAATAGGAGACCAAAATGTCTACCAGCTAACAGTCTTCCCATACTGGTCAGGACAAACGGTATTCGTTCTTTAGGAATTGCAGCTTGGTCATTACCAAGCCAACCAGCTTCACACACCTCATACAACTTTATACAGCACAAGGTAAATTTTATATGTTCCATAGTCACGCCATCCCTTTTCCTCACACACTGCTATTTAGTTGGCTCTTTATTTATTTAATTTTATCTTTTCCTCACCCTATTGTTTGGTTTGTTTTTTCACCCTTCACTTTTTTGCCAACACTTGGTTCATTACACCATCACACTAGGCTTGTCACACCTGTCACTCCAGGATTTTCCTCATTAGGCACTCTCCCTAGAACTCCCCTTTTTCACTCAAAGCACACACTTTCACTCACACATCAGGCACTATTTGCACATTAGATTTGGGTTGCTAGCAATACTAATTCAATTTGATTATTTGTTTAATCTATGTTATTCAACTACCATCCCTTAATAAACATACACACACATTTGGTCTCCATATATATATATACAATTTAAATCATTATTTATTATGATGACTTATACACAAATATGTTACTTCTTTAATGGCTGCTCATGGATATCTGTTGCAGGTGTTCGGTCTCCCGCTCCCCCCGGGGGGACGTGTATCAGTGTGGCTCCTTGTAAGCCCCAGGGGCCGGCTCTTTCCCCGGGTGGGGGGTTGGGGATGGCCTGCGCGCCGCCCGGACCCTTCCATGGCTCCCCAATGCCCCCACTAGATACGCCTACTTCACTTCAACGGTAAAATCCATCATTATGTTTTATTCAATGTGATCCCTTTTAGAAAATCATATACTATTTTTAATATTTGTATTGCTTCATAGATTCAGATGTGCCCCCTGAAGAGACCGCATTAGGTCGAAACGCGTCGGGGCTTCGACATTTTACTACTCCATGTAATGTAATGATGTAATATGTATTTTGCCGTTTTATGGAATATGAATTCATCATTGTACTAGATTCCACATGAAATTACGACATCTTGTCAATAAATTGTTTTATTAATGATCTTTTGTAATGGTATATTTTGCTGCTTTAAAGCCCAATCAGGGGAACCCAAAATTCTTTTATCTATTTCAGGGTGTGCAGCTCCATTGTTCTCTCCCATGTATGTCCCCCTCTAGTTACCTTTTTTTGGGTGGTTAAACACCCCTCCCCGCTTTGACATACCAGAGACCTAAACAGGTAGCGGTGTGTCTCATGCCACCTTCGGATTCCTGCATTTACCAATTTAATTTTAACATATATACAACCTTTGAACATATTTTGTTCTAATCAAGGGGGATTCGGGTTGCGATCCAATCCTTTCCCTTTCCATGCACCAGGAGAAACTGACCCCTGCACTGCATGATATTTAATTTTTCACATGGTAATTTATGACTGAAACTTTATTGGCTTCCATGCAGGAGTCCGGAGGTAGGGCTCTGGCACACTGCTCCTGTCTAATATATGTAACATTTATTATTATTGTTTTTTCTGTACATCTTATGATCATGCCAAATGCCAATCTATGTGGTTCTCATGCTTGGGGGATCGCTGTTGGGTCCCAGTGGGTGCGGTCCCATGCTCCCTCCCCCCTCTGGGTGGAGCCTGGCCTCTGAGACTTCCCGGCAGGGTGGGGGCATGTGGATCTTCCGCACGCCCCCATGTTTGCTCTGTTTAGCGCCTACTAGGCGCCGTGGCGAGCTTCACCCTGCCGGCGGCGTCCCGTGCTCACCTCCGGAGTGTCTATGGCGGTGTGCGCGTGCGCGGCCCGGCGCGCGCGCGCCGTCATGACGTCACGCGTCTTGCGACGGAGATGACGACGGTGGTCGGGACCGTTCGGTCTTCCGGGACGCCGAGGGAGCCACACGTGGGCTGCAGCTGGCGGCCCACACGCCATGATCCTGGATGGGTGGGGGAGCTGGGCACCTGCATGTGATTACTCCATCAGCCTCAGCCTAGATATAATAGGAGACCAAAATGTCTACCAGCTAACAGTCTTCCCATACTGGTCAGGACAAACGGTATTCGTTCTTTAGGAATTGCAGCTTGGTCATTACCAAGCCAACCAGCTTCACACACCTCATACAACTTTATACAGCACAAGGTAAATTTTATATGTTCCATAGTCACGCCATCCCTTTTCCTCACACACTGCTATTTAGTTGGCTCTTTATTTATTTCATTTTATCTTTTCCTCACCCTATTGTTTGGTTTGTTTTTTCACCCTTCACTTTTTTGCCAACACTTGGTTCATTACACCATCACACTAGGCTTGTCACACCTGTCACTCCAGGATTTTCCTCATTAGGCACTCTCCCTAGAACTCCCCTTTTTCACTCAAAGCACACACTTTCACTCACACATCAGGCACTATTTGCACATTAGATTTGGGTTGCTAGCAATACTAATTCAATTTGATTATTTGTTTAATCTATGTTATTCAACTACCATCCCTTAATAAACATACACACACATTTGGTCTCCATATATATATATACAATTTAAATCATTATTTATTACGATGACTTATACACAAATATGTTACTTCTTTAATGGCTGCTCATGGATATCTGTTGCAGGTGTTCGGTCTCCCGCTCCCCCCGGGGGGACGTGTATCAGTGTGGCTCCTTGTAAGCCCCAGGGGCCGGCTCTTTCCCCGGGTGGGGGGTTGGGGATGGCCTGCGCGCCGCCCGGACCCTTCCATGGCTCCCCAATGCCCCCACTAGATACGCCTACTTCACTTCAACGGTAAAATCCATCATTATGTTTTATTCAATGTGATCCCTTTTAGAAAATCATATACTATTTTTAATATTTGTATTGCTTCATAGATTCAGATGTGCCCCCTGAAGAGACCGCATTAGGTCGAAACGCGTCGGGGCTTCGACATTTTACTACTCCATGTAATGTAATGATGTAATATGTATTTTGCCGTTTTATGGAATATGAATTCATCATTGTACTAGATTCCACATGAAATTACGACATCTTGTCAATAAATTGTTTTATTAATGATCTTTTGTAATGGTATATTTTGCTGCTTTAAAGCCCAATCAGGGGAACCCAAAATTCTGTAGTCCTATAAGTGTTTTGAGATCTGTGAGACAATGATAGAGTCAGTGAGGGGAGATTCATTCAGTTTCCACCCAGCGACCGAGGGTTTGAGGCCAATGTGGGAAATGTCGAGGAACACCAAGTGGTGGTCTGACCACGGGCAGGAGTGAATGGCAGCGGCTGTAGAATTGGCTAGTAAAATGGGGGAACAAAACAAATAGTCCAATCTGGAGTAGCTGTCATGAGGGTGGGAATAAAAAGTGTACTCCCTGGCACCGACATTGTGCGTTCTCCATGAGTCCACCAAATAATGTGAGTGTAGAAGTGATTTTAGGGTTTTAGGGAAGGCGTTAGAGGTGCTGTCTGTTCTACTCCTATCCATGGCTGAATGTGCCACCAAATTGAAATCCCCTCCCAATGACAGATGAGGGGAGTTTTATTTATCTAGTACTTGGAAAAAGGCCCTAAAAAAGGAAGCTTGAGAATCATTAGGGGCATACATGTTGGCTATTGTTACCATCTTACCCTGTAAGGAGCCCTGTAAAATGATAAACCTGCTGGAGGGATCTTTGTATATATTATGAGCTTCAAATAATAATCCATTTTTTAATAAATATAGCAACCCCTCGGGATCTGGATCCAAATGTCGCACAGTACCCCTGCCTAAATGCTCTATCAAAATATGTGGGGTGGTTGTTTTCGGAGAAATGAGTCTCTTGGAGGAGAACAATATCAGCGTGAAGGCGTTTATAAGAATTAAATGCTTTCTTCCACTTTTGTGGGGAGTTGAAACCCCTAACGTTATGGGAAATTAATCTAAGACCCATGGTATGGGTGGGAAGGCAGAAGGGCATACATCAGTGTGAAGCGATCCCGAGGAGTTGGTAGCCCTGAGAGGGCGGGGATGTCCGGCCAACAACTAGGGGTGCAGCATTCTGTTGGTTGCAGTAACCAAGACATACAATTTAGGAGTATAATGCGTGAAAGGACATATTTCATGGCTTCAAAAGGTAAAGTCCCGTAACCCAATAACAATAAGCAATAAACCAGGAAAACGAGAATACAAAACAATGGGGTCGGGAGGGGAGAGACCATCCCGACAAGAGGATACTATAATTAACTGTTAAAGGTGAAACCTCCTGAACAGTAGGACAATAGTGTCCAACACTCTTGGTTGCCTGTATAAGGGAATATAAAAGAAAAAAAAAACAAAAATAAAAGGTTAGAGTGCACAGGCCAACAAAAGAGGCTAGTAGGTTAACCCAGGAAAAAATAGTTCCAGGAGAGGGGGCCAAAAAGTTTGACTCCTCTATTTCTTTTTTCCTTTCTGAACCCCTCAGCCTTTGGAGTTCAACAAGAGTGGGGGATAAACCAGGTGCCACTGTACGTCAGCACAGCGGGGAACAATCTGGGATATAATTGGTGCATAGAGGTGCATACATACCGTGGAAGGGAGAGGGGTTCCGGTAATTAAAAGGGGCCTGTTCTTTCTCACCCTTCCTGAGGAAGTTAATGTTGCACCTTCCAAAGAAGTCGCGAGTTATATGAGAAAAAAGAAAAACAACACAAAAATAAAGAAACACAGGGTAAAAGAACCAGTAATGGAGGTTGGTGATGAGCTACTAAAGCCTGTGGCCTCTGAATTCCTGCCTTTGTCGTCTGCGATCCCTCTGTAGTGACGGGGTTGCCCAGATGGCGGAATGGCGAGGGGTGGACGGCATCCTAGGGAGATCTTCCTTGGCCATGAGACCTAGTTTAACTAGGAGTTCAGGACCATTCACATTTATACAGCGATCAGTGCGATTAAAATAGCATTGATTAGTGTGTAAATGTGACTGGCATTGAAAGGGTTAACCACTAGGGGGCGCTGTAGGGGTTAAGTGTGTCCTAGGGAGTGATTCTATCTGTGGGGGGCTGGGCTATGTGTGACATGACACTGGGAGCTGTGATCAGTGTCCTGTCACTAGGCAGAATGGGGAAATGCTTGTTTACATCACCATTTCCCCGTTCTTCCTCTTCGTGAGATAATCGCGGGTATCCCCGCAGACATCGAGTCCGCGGGACCCGCTATCACACTCACGGAGCTCGCAATGGTGCGCGCATGCCCACAAGCCGCTTCTTAAAGGGCAATGTACAGGTACGTTAATATGCTTGTACGTGCCCTTCTGCTGACGTATATCGGCGTGAGCTGGTCGGCAAGCGGTTAATTCGTTTTCAGAATTAGTTTCATTTATTCGCATTTGAATCGATTCTAATTTTCCAAATTCGAAAAATTTTCAAATCTAAAAAGTTTTCAAATTTTAAAAGTTTTCGATTTGTTTTCCAATTTCCAAAGAGAATAAAATAAAATAGAAGATAAAGGAATATAATAGGAAAAAATAGAATAGAATAGAAAATAATATAACAGAAAATAATAGAGGTAAAACAGAACAAAATAGAATAGAAAATAAAAGAACAGAATAGAATAGAATATAAACTAAAGGAATAGAATAATAAAAGAATAGAATAAAAAATAAAGAATATAATCTTCTTCTGAGATTCGAATATAAAAGAATAGAATACAAAATAATAGAATTAAAAAAAATAAAATAGAAATAATATAACCATTTTCCCAAAATTCAAATAGAATCAATTTGAATTTGAATAGAATAGAAAAGAATAGATTTGAATAGAATAGAAAATAACAGAATAGTATAGAAAAAAAAACAACAGAATAGAATAGAATAGATTAGAAAGAATATATCTATCTTCCTATTCTAATCTATTCTTTTCTAATCCATTCAAATTTGAATTGATTATATTGGAAATTTTGGGGAATGGTTATATTATTTCTATTCTATTCTATTGTTTTTTTTAATTCTATTCTTTTTCTGTTTATTCTATTCTATTCTTTTCTGTTCTATTCTATTATTTTCTATTTAAATTCAAATTTATTCTATTCGAAATTTGAATTTCGGAAGATGGTTATATTCATTCTATTATTTTATGTTGTTTTTTTCTATACTATTCTGTTTTATATTCTAATCTATTTTTTTCTATTCTCTATTTTCACAGGATGGTTATTTTCTTTCTACTTTATTCTATTTAATATTTATTTATTCTATTCTGTTTTTTTTATGCTTTTCTTACATAGTTACATAGTAAGTGAGGTTGAAAAAAAGACACAGTCCATCAAGGCCAACCTATGTGTGTGATGATCTGTCAGTATTGCACTGTATACCCCTGTATGTTATGGTCGTTCAAGTGCTTATCTAATAGTTTTTTTAAACTATCGATGCTTCCTGCTTAAACCACCACCTGTGGAAGGGAATTCCACATCTGTGCCACTCAGTAAAGAACCCTCTACACAGTTTAAGGTTAAATATCTTTTCTTCTAATTTTATTGAGTGGCCATGTGTCTTATTAAACTCCCTTCCGCAGAAAAGTTTTATCCCTATCGTGGGGTCACCAGTACGGTATTTTTAATTTAAATCATATCCCCTCTCAAGCGTCTCTTCTCCAGAGAGAATAAGTTCAGTGCTTGTAACCTTTTGTCATAACCAATATCCTAATGGTTTGTAGCAAGAGATATACAAATAAACCGCCCCTGAATCTCTCTTACTCCACTGCGCCAAAGAAAAGTGCAAAGCTATATAAAAGATGTGTAAATGAATACAAAATGTGTGTACCGTGAAAAAAGCTGCCACTTAAATAAATACGTAAACTGACCAGAATCCCAAAACTATACCTCTCACACGTGTACAGATAGATAGCGGCGCTAATATAAATTGTGTAAAATAATGGGTCAGAGCAGCATAATGCCTATGACCCTCTACTTATACGTAAAAATATTAATAATAATAGTGTCATGAAAAATATTATTTTTATCATGAAAAGAAATTTCTTTAATACCCAGTGAAAAGTGTCACTATAAATAATAAATTACAAGAAATGAATGATCAAGCTCAACAGTTGTTTTTCAATCTTCTTGTGTGAAAAATCTTCTACTCTTCTACCACACCACCGTGATAGTGACACCACTCCCTCTGAAGAGCGCACTCACCAGATTGTATAGCCTCCCACTCTCGTGTTTGGCAAAACAGCAATTGAACCACACCTGGGTTGCATGTGATGAACCGTGAATCCAATCAAGCCAGCTCCATATGTGAAAAAATGAATAGTGCTCCACATAGCGTGATACCATTTTGACAGATTTATTAAAATCACTTCAAACACACTTCAATGGTTACACTCACTTTTAAACTGAAACATAAAAGCCTTTAAAAAAATCCACAGCAAGCAACAGGATCAGTGATCCAATGGTGCACTGCGGTCACAGCGGACCTGAAGTGTTAACTGGTGTATCTCTCACCCAACCTTCTAAGGCCCAGCCATCCGATCGGTGTAGTCCTCCTCAGACAGCGGCATCTAATGTCAGTGCGATGGAATGCCGTGTAACCATGCCCAAGACATTTTTCGTCGAAAAGACTTCTTCAAATGGGATTGGCCACACGGACGGTTCATCAATCCTTATATACTATCTATGATCAGTCATGTGATTATCATCAGTCATGTGACCTCCTGCTCTGCACATGCTCACACTTCATGTCCCCCTGACCGTGAAGCACAGGTACAAGGATTGAATAAATTAGTGGATCCCAAACATTTTTACGGTGTGTTGTTAGAATGCTGCATCCAGCATTACCATATATAACATATGACATATCCTAACTTATAATCCACCACTAGTTACAGTGCTAATGTGGAAAAGTAACCAATAAAAATGAATATTATTAAATTAAAATGAACATTTCAACAGGAGATAATGAATTTGTCTAGTTTAAAATACAAGCTATATATACATTAGTCATGATACTATCATACAGCTGCATAGGACAAACAATGACTGAAACACAATTATTGATTACTTTTCCACATTAGCACTGTAACTAGTGGTGGATTCCCCACAGAACCCTGGGGAATCCCACTTTCCCACTTTTCCTGCTGACCATGCCAAGTACTCCCCATTTATCACCACCCTCTGAACTCGCCTTTGTAGCCAGTTTTTAATCCATGTACTCACCGTATGGTCCAACGGACCTTACTTCGTACAGTAAACATTTATGGGAAACTGTGTCAAATGCTTTTGCAAAATCCAGATACACCACGTCTATGGGCCTTCCTTTATCTAGATGGAAGCTCACCTCCTAATAGAAAGTTAGTAGATTGGTTTGGCAAGAACGATTCTTCATGAATCTTTGTTGATTATTGCTAATGATACCGTTTTCATTACCAAAATCTTGTATATAGTCCGTTATCATCCCCTCCAAGAGCTTGCATACTATTGATGTTAGGCTAACTGGTCTGTAATTCCCAGGGATGTATTTTGGCCCTTTTTTAAATATTGGTGCTACATTGGCTTTTCTCCAATCAGCTGGTACCATTCCAGTCAGTAGACTGTCAGTATAAATTAGGAACAATGGTCCGGCAATTACTTGTTTGAGTTCCCTAAGAAACCTCGGGTGCAAGCCATCTGGTCCCGGTGACTTATTAATGTTAAGTTTTCCAAGTCTATTTCTAATTCTGTCCTCTGTTAGCCATGAAGTCACTTCCTGTGATGTGTCATGAGGATAAACACTGCAGTTTTGGTTACTGATGCCCCCCGATTCCCTCGTGAAGACTGAGGAGAAGAATAAATTCAATACTTTCACCATCTCTCCATCTTTTGTATCTAGACTCCTTATATCATACTTTATGGGGCCAATAAGGTCTGTCCTCCCTCTTTTATGTGTTTTCTATACTTAACCGCTTGCCGAACGGCTCACACCGATATACGTTGGTAGAATGGTACGCCTGCTCAAACTGACGTACCTGTACGTCAGTCCGCAAAAGCAGGATAGTGGGTGTGTGGGAGTGTGCCTGCAGGTCCCACGGACTCGATGTCCACCAGCGGCCCGCGATCAGGGCGTGGAGAGGCAGAACAGGGAACTGCTTATGTAAACAAGGCATTTCCCTGTTCTGCCTAGTAACATGACAGAGATCTACTGTTCCTTGTCATCGGGAACATCGATCTCTGCCATGTCAGTGGTAGGCCACCCCCCTACAGTTAGAACACGCTGAGGGAACACACTTAACCTCTTGATTGCCCCCTAGTGTTTAACACCTTCCCTGCCAGTGACAATTATTCAGTAATCAGTGGCTATTTTTAGCTCTGATCGCTGTATAAATGTCAATGGTCCTAAAATGTCCAAAGTGTCCAATCTGTCCGCTGCTATGTTACAGTCCCGATAAAAATTGCAGATCACAGCCATTACTAATAAAAAAAAATGATAATAAAAATGCCATAAATCTATCCCCTATTTTGTAGATGCTATAACTTTTGCACAAACCAATCAATATTCACTTATTGCGATTTTTTATCAAAAATATGTGGAAGAATACATATCGGCCTAAACTAAGGAAGAAATTAATTAATTAATTTAAAAAATTATATATTTTTTGGGGATATTTGGGGATCTTGATCTAGCATAAAGTAAAAAAAGGGTTTTTTGGGGGGTACAGCATCGCACGACCACGCAATTGTCAGTTAAAGCGACGCAGTGCCAAATTGTAAAAAGTGCTCTGGTCAGGAAGGGGGTAAAATCTTCCGGGGCTGAAGTGGTTAAAGAATTTATTGGGATTTTTTTTGCTCTCCTCTGTTATGTGTCTTTCGTGTTCTATCGCAGCCGCCCTAATTTCACCCTTACATTTCTTGTTGCATTCTTTGTTAAGTCTGAAGACTGATGATGATCCCTCAGCCTTGCATTTCTTAAGGGTCTTCTCCTTTGCTTTTATACGCATTTTACATTGGAGTTAAGCCATTCAGGACTTTTGTTCGCTCTTTTAAATTTATTTCCCAATGGGATGCACTGGCTAATGCCCTTATTTAATATGCTCTTAAAGCAAACCCATCTCTCCTCCATGCTCTTTGTTCCTAAGATTTTATCCCAATTTATATCTTCTAGCAATGTTCGTAGTTCAGGGAAGTTGGCTCTTTTGAAATTTAGTGTCTTTGTATTCCCCTTATGTTTCCTATTTACGGTATGTGATTTATACTGAAGCTAATTTTCTATTCTATTTTTTTCTATTCTATTGCTTTATTTTCTATTCTATTGTATTCTCTGTGGAAATTGGAAAACAAATCAAAAAACTTTTAAAATTTTAATTTGAAAACTATTCGAATTCGAAAACTATTCAAAGTTGATTCAAAAACTATTTTGGATCAATTAAAATTTGGTCCAAATTTTTTTTCATTATTTCAGATTTGTTTAAATTTGCCACTATTGTAATTTGAAAATTCAGATACAGCAAATGTACACTTCTAAAGTTAAATTGGATGTCAAAGAATATAAGCAGATATATCAATGGGTTGATTTAACTACAACTATTGTGTTGAACACTGACAATTCAAGGGGTGTTCAGTTGGTCCCAAAACAATTAAAGCCACAGAAGATGGAAACTATTGTAATAGAGATAGGACATGTATCTTGCTATGACATAAATAGATTCAGGAAATTGTTTTGTGATTTGCAGAGAGTCAGAGAAAGAGACCTGTACAGATTTTGCAAAATTGTGGCCAGCATGTTCTGAGGGAATTATTGAAGGCATCGAATGGTGTGATATCAAATGTGTCCTTGTCGGGGAAGACCAGACAAATGAAAAGGGATTGCCCATAAAAGCTTAAAGATAGAATAGCCAATATAAGGGAGTATGTAATGACTGGAAATATCAGTTTTGAACATGGTGTTTTTATTCATAGGGCAATGTTATAAGAAGCATTGGATGGTGCAGTCAGGGAAGGCATTTTACCTGTTACTCCTTGGGAGAGATTTACTAAAACTGATGTACACAGACTCTGGTGCAGCTGTGCACAGTAACCAGTCAGTGCAGAGAAGCATGTTTTTCAGTTGATGCACCCATACTTTTTAGAGTTTAGGGCCAGCAAAAAAGGGTTGATTTTAAAGGGCCATTAAAAGGAACAGTATATTATAGAGGAAGTCAGAGAAGAACTGGAAAAAGTTAACTGGAAAAAAGGAAGTCCTAGCAAGCAGCCATGGATTATATTTAGTGAGATAAAAAATGAGAAAGATTGTTTGTAGGAGGTGCTGAATAAGCTACAAGAGGGAGGGGAGAATTTTAATTTGTAGATCTCAGAGTAGCAGCAGTAGAGAATGAGATCCATTTACCTTCCCTTTACAAGTAATCCTTAGGTCTTGAGTCACTCATGATTTCAATTTCTGACTAATTTAACATCAGACTCTAGGGGGTGGCCCACTGTTCATGTAACAATAGAAGGTGCAAGTGCTGTTAGACAATGGAGTAGTGTCAAGCAGGGGCGTTGCTAGGTCTACAAAAGATCTGGGGCTAGAGCCCATAGCAGAGTAGTAAAGAAAGTAAAGAAAGTCATACGCTTGGGCGAGCATACACATGTACATACAGTAATATACGTGTGTGTGTATATATATCCCCAGAGAGCCCCCCACTTACATCAGGGTCCCCAGAGAGCCCCCTTACATCAGGGTCCCCAGAGAGCCCCCCTTATATCAGGTTCCCCAGAGAGCCCCCTTACATCAGGGTCCCCAGAGAGCCCCCCTTATATCAGGTTCCCCAGAGAGCCTCCTCCTTACATCATAGTCCTCAGAGAGCCCCCCCCTTTCATCAGGGTACCCAGAGGGCCCCCCACTTACATCAGGGTTCCCAGAGAGCCCCCATTACATTAGGGTCCCCAGAGAGCCTCCCCTCCCCTTGGGGACCCCTGCAGAGACTCTGGGCTATTGGTCCCAGATTTGGGGCTATAACCCCAAAAGCCACCCCCTAGCGACGCCCCTGGTGTCAAGGAATCCCTGTGAGACATCTGGTGCGCAGATATGCACATGCCTATGGTATTTCCCACAGGACAGTTACCAGGCGCGCACATGCGTGCAAGAATTCACAATTCCTGTTGGCACTAGATGGGCTAGTTAAAGGATGCTCAGTCCCATGTTCTGTGCTGACTGATGTTCAGTTGTTTCCTGTGCCCTGCATTTATCCTGTATGGTTCCCTTGTTGCTTACCTGGCTTGAATTCTGCTTCTGACCTGTCCTTATTTCCTGACCCGGCTCCATTCCCGACTTCGGCTTTGCTTATGATTTGGTACCTAGCTTCCTGTTCTGTTCGAGTGCCCATTTGGCTGTCTGCAGTACCAGCTCTGTACACCGCTCCTGCCTCAAATCTGCTGAGAGCTCTGACAAGCCACACCAATAGTGTAAGCTGAGTGCCCCTTTAACCTGGGCTAGACTTCTGAACATTACTACTGTTCCCGATCCATTGGTTTGCCAGTCTCCTTGGGATCTCATTTTCTGTTTTCCCAGCAACATCTGCAGGCACTCACTTCCTCCTATCTCTCAGTACCCTCTGTTTCACCTTCAGTGGGGCCCAGGCTGGAGAGACCGACCTCATCATTTCAGTCTCCCATGAGGTACGTAACAGGCAGCAGTTAGTTTTGCTAAACAGGTTGTCCCTTGAAATTGCAAAATTAGAATACCAGGTTGGTGCGGTTTGTCAGGATCCAATATGATGGTGATGATATTTGTGTACAGCAGGGTCTGGTTGTTGATCTTACAAACATGACACTGGAAAATGTCTAGGAATGACAGGTTGGGTCATTTGTGCATCCACCTATGGCGTTAGTAACAGCAGTAAAGCCTATAGGTCAGGTACATGTAAATTAGGACCCTGTTGGGATAGTGTGATGTGTGAATTCCTCTAGACATGTGCTGTTCATTTTGTACCGAATTGAAATTCGGACACATTTTTCTTATTTGGAAATTCGGATGTATCCAAATTTCCAAATTACAATAGTAACGAATTTAAATGAATCCAAAATAATGAATTAAAATTTCGGATGAAATACGAATTTGAATAGTTTTTGAATTGAATTTCCTAAGAGAATAAAATTGAACAAAAAATAAAGAAATAGAATAGAAAAGAATAAAATAGAATGAATTAGAATATAACAGAATACAAAATAAAAGAATAGAAGGAAATAGAATAGAAAAAAATAGAAAAGAAAAAAAAAAGGAGAGAATAGAAAATAAAAGAATAGAGGAAAACAGAACAAACTAGAATAGAAAATAAAATAACAGAAAACAATTGAATAGAACATAAATGAATGAAAAAACAGAATAGAAATAGACAGAAATAAATAAATAGAAAGAATATAACCATCTTCTGAAATTTGAATTTCAAATAGAATAAATTCAAATAGAATAGATGCTGGTAGGTTAATTGGCTTCTGTCTAAATTGGCCCTAGTATATGAATGTGAGTTAGGGACCTTAGATTGTAAGCTCCTTGAGGGTAGGGACTGATGTGAATGCACAATGTATATGTAAAGCGATGCGTAAATTGACGGCCCTATATAAGTACCTTAAATATTAATAATAATAATAATAGAAAATAATAGATTTGAATAGAATTGACTAGAACAGAATGGAACAGAAAAAAAACTGTAGAATAGAAAAGAAAGAATATAACCATTTTTTGAAATTCGAATAGAATAAATTTGAATTAGAATAGAATAGAATAGAACAGAATAGAAAATAAAATAATAGAATAGCATATGATAAACAATAGAAAAGAATATAAAGATTATAACAATATAACTGTTTTCTGAAATTCAAATTTCAAATAGAATTCATTTGAATAGAATAGCAAAGAATAGAATAGAATAGAATAGAATAGAATAGAATAGAATAGAAAATAACAGGATTGACTAAAATAGAAAAAAAGAATATAACCAACTTTGGAAATTTGAATAGAATACTTTGAATTTGAATATAAAAAAATAGAATAGAAAATAAAATAATAGAATGAAATAGAATAGGCAATAGAAAAGAATAGAGCAGAAAGAATATAACAATAGCACAAGCTGAATATGATGGGCACAGAGGCTGCATATGATGGGCAAAGGCTGCATATGATGGGCACAGAGGCTACATATGATGGGCACAGAGGCTGCATATGATGGGCACAGAGGCTGCATATGATGGGCACAAGTTGCATATGATGGGCACAGAGGCTACATATGATGGGCACAGGCTGCATATGATGGGCACAGAGGCTACATATGATGGGCACAGGCTGCATATGATGGGCACAGAGGCTGCATATGATGGGCATATAGGTTGCATATGATGGGCACAGAGGCTACATATGATGGGCACAGGCTGCATATGATGGACACAGAGGCTGCATATGATGGACACAGAAGCTGTATATGATGGACACAGGGGCTGCATATAATGGGCACAAGCTGCATATGATGGGCACAGAGGCTACATATGATGGGCACAGGCTGCATATGATGGGCACAGAGGCTGCATATGATGGGCACAGAGGCTACATATGATGGGCACAGGCTACATATGATGGGCACAGAGGCTGTATATGATGGGCACAGGTGCTGCATATGATGGGCACAGTGGCTGCATTTGATGGGGCACAGTAGCTGAATTTTATGGGCACAGTGGCTGCCTTTGATGGGCACAGTGGCTGCATTTGATGGGCACAGTGGCTGCAAATGATGGCACAGTGGGCACAGAGGCTGCATATGATGGGCACAGAGGCTGCATATGATGGGCACAGTGGCTGCATATGATGGGCACAGTGGCTGCATATGATGGGCACAGTGGCTGCATTTGATGGGGCACAGTGGCTGCATTTGATGGGGCACAGTGGCTGCATTTGATGGGCACAGTGGCTGCATTTGATGGGCACAGTGGCTGCATTTGATGGCACAATACTGAATTTGATGGGCACAGTGGCCGCATTTGATGGGCACAGTGGCCGCATTTGATGGCACAGTGGCTGCATTTTCTGGGCACAGTGGCTGCAATTGATGGTACAATGAGGCTGCAATTGATGGGTTGTCTTTCAGTATTTTTCAGAATTTTTCAGTTTGTTTGCACCCCCCAAAAATTTTGAGCACCAGCTGCCACTGTCCGAGAGGTAGAAATTGCTCCTTGTTCAAGGAACCTCTAGAAACCCTGATTAAAAATGCTGTAGTAATGTGAATTATAGTATAAAATGATAGCTATACTTCCTATGTCTTCTGATTATGCAGATTATTGATCTGGTAAAAGCACTGGAAATTGTTCTCATCCCACTACAAAGAATCAGCAATTACTGAATGGAAATATTCTCTCCAAAATATTGAAGGACTTCAATTTGTGGTGTAGTTGGAGTTCTGAGGTCAAACTTATGGAGGAGGCTAGTCAACATGCTGTATATGTGAACATATTTTGGTACATGTAATGATTTGAACCCAAAAGAAAAACACTTTTTTTTTACATGATTTGAGCATATCTTTTGTAATAAAAAAAAAACTCTTTTATCATATTTGATTTGTTTATTTAAAATTTAACTTAACAACTTATAACTTCAGTGGATGTTACTAATATTTTTTCATGGATAGAAAACAGGCCAAAAGTAACCTCTGCCCTCAAATCAACCAAAAAGAAAAAAGAAACATAAAAAGTCACTAATAAGGATAAAACCCAGCAAAGGACCTTATTACACAAAGAGCTAGCAATAAGACGTAAAGCAGCTTTTAATACACTGTCACATTGGCTGCTCTGAGCCCACCTTTTATAGTGAGAGGGCTGACTAATCCAAAACCCTCTTAATGGTCATTCAAAACCTGGTGACCATGATTCAAAGCTAATTCATGGTTATGGTGAATATGAACCATATAACTATTTATTGTTCACTATAGAAAGTGATTATTGTAGAAAAATCATGGAATTTCAACAGACATTATGAATGTATATTGTTCTCTTCAATTATGCTAAGATTGAATAATGTTATAGTAGCCCTATTTTATGCTAGAAACATATTTACATTCAGTTTATTCATTGGCCTTTAATCTAAGTATTCATTTTGTTTCTAAATGAAGCAAATTTAAATATATATTCTCTTCTCTTGAATTTTTATGAACATATGATCTATATTCTGGAAAAAACAATCAATTTTTTGTTGCATCATGCTATGAATTGAAGTGTCCCCCAATTAGTGGTTACCGACTGCCTGCCATTATGCCATATTGATGTTCATAAATGTGTTTCCTTAAATGCCTGAACATCTTTCTCACAAAGAAAATGCATTGCGTAATTTGCATTCCAAATAGTATATTCTGATCTATGTCTACATGTCAATTCAGATATGAATTACTTGTGCTTTGGAGGTGTTTTAATAAAGTTATCTTATTTAGCAAGTTTAGATTGCATTTTCATCATGCAGGCACAGTGGGAAGCCGGCTGTGCAACTGCAATGAGTCATAGCCGGATTGCCATGCTAAACATGCCGGCACTGTGGACCTGAAGACGATGAAGAACCAGCCTGGGTGAGGATGGCGCTGGATCCTTGGAAAGGTAAGTGTCTTTTTTTTTTAAAGTCGGCAGCTACAGTATTTGTAGCTGCTGACTTTCTATTTTTTCTTTCTAGGGTGAAGATCCTCTTTAAGGGTTGGTCCACACCAGTCGTTGCACTGCAGTGCAACAGCTGGTATGTGGTACGATCCGACTGAGCTCGGTGCAATGATGAAGTGACGTGCCCGGTGAGGAAATCTGCTTTCAGTAAAGATTTGCAGCTGTGTAGTACCATGTATAGTGGAGAAACGCAGGTTAATGCTGAACTCACAGTAAGACTGAGGACTGATAAGGCCTTGTCTTTATGCAGTGTTATGAATAGAAGGGAGACAACTAAAACTAAATATGAAAATGTGTTGTTTGCTAATGAGTTTGGAAATGCTGGGGTAAATAATGGGTTAATGCAGCCTGTTAAGGCCCAAACAGCAGTCTTATGAGGTTAATGAAGAGCCACCAGTACATGGTGGTGAAAACGTTGTATTGCAGCCAGCTATGTCAGGGGTGACCACTGGCAGATGTGTGCCATTGCCCCTAGCATCCATGACAGGGGCAACAGAGGTGTCCCTAGAGACCTCCCATGAGCTCATTGTGTCTGAGCTTGAGGTTTCCCAGGACAACTGTGTAGCTGCACCAATGGGAGAAAAACTGATGTACGAAATGTCCCACAGGCTCAAGCTGGTGATGGTCTAAGACAGCCTGTAAAAGTCAGGAATGATGATAATGCTGATAATGATGATGATGGGAAATGTATTACTGACAATGATGATGATGATGGTTTCATATTTCTCATGGCAACCACAGGTAGTGACACAGAGTTGTCCCTGGAAATCTCATGAGACTTCCTGTGTTGGAGCTGGCCATTGCAAAGGACAGCTCTGATATTGCTCTGGTGGAGCAGCAGGGGAAATTAGCTCAAATGGTAGAACATTTATTATCAGAGCCTGATGTGGTTACAAGTGACTTGTGCAAGGTGTCTGCTGCCAAGCCACTCTGTCTGCTTGGGTCTCCTTGGGCCGACGGAATGGTGCTATGGAGTTCTGGTGACTGGAGCACAGACAGGATAGACTGGGATAGTACTCTGGCCATAAAGTTAGGAAATAGATAGGAAAATGTGACACAGGATTCGCATTTAGGGTACATGCGATGTTCCAGACTAGTGTTTCTGAGCAGAGAAAACAGAAAATTGAATTAAAATACTTACCGTAATTTACCTTTCCTGACGAGCTCCATGGCAGCATAGCATACTTACGCATAGACCTAAATCAAGCCACTCCTGCAGGCATTTCAGAACAGACTTCTGAAGAGTCCAGCGTAAAATCTTGATCAGCAATAATACTCCTCAATAGGCCATGACTGACCCAGTAGTCATCCACAGGTGACTCCTCTACCTTCTCTGGAAATGCTGGTCTTTTGAGGGGGTTGACATAATGGCACAACAGTAAAGCAAACATGAGAAGCCACCAACAGGTTATTGCCATGTGTGAACAGACAAAGTGTTATTTTGTGTACCTGTTATGCAGAGTACTCTCTGTGGAGAAGCTCAGGATATGCATAGTGGCTGCAGGGAGCAAGGCACAACAATACTCAGCAATGCAGCATTCATTTGGATACAAAGCATTTTTCTAATTTAGCTCACCCATCCTCTGTCATCCGACCGTAAACACCGGCACACCGCTCCTACTTTACATGGACCCAGCGGAAGTCTGTTAGCCCTGATAAAGCGGGGCTCCCTGGATTATGGGTAATTTAGCCGAGATACCAGGGACTGCGCCCAGCCTAATCCACATGCAAGGACAGACAGCCAACCCTTTAGACCAGCCAGGTAGAGGAGCACACCTAGGTCCTGAGCATAAGAGGAAAAAAGAAGAACGACGAGGCTGTAGGTGGGCTCAAATTTATATTAAAGTGGAGTTCCACCCAAAAATGGAACTTCCACTTTTTGGATTCCTCCCCCCCTCTGGTGTCACATTTGGCACCTTTCAGGGGGGAGGAGGGAGCAGATACCTGTCTAATACAGGTATTTGCTCCCACTTCCTGGCATAGATCACCGCGGAGCTTGCGGTGATCTATGCCACTTCCGGCTCCTATCCCGTCCTCCTCCGCTGTATTCACAGCAGGGAGACACACAGGTCCCAGAACACAGCAGGGACCTGAGAGGATGCACAGCGTGACTCGCACATGCGCAGTAGGGAACCAGGAAGTGAAGCCACACGGCTTCACTTCCTTATTCCCTTACTGAGGATGGCGGCGGCAGCAGCCGAGAGCCGAAGGACGGATCGGCTTCAACTGCCGACATCGCGGGCTCCCTGGACAGGTAAGTTTCCATATATTAAAAGTCAGCAGCTGCAGTGTTTGTAGCTGCTGGCTTTTAATATTTTTTTTTCAGCGGACCTCCTCTTTAAGTCCTGAAGGCATGGGGGAGCAGAGCCTATACCCCAGATGTGCTGACATGGAGCCGTCAGGAAAGCTGTGTATTTGGCTTTCTCTGGATCCTGCAGTTCTGAATCAAAACAGTTGGTCCTGTGTCTGGGCTTTGCTAGACACCTGCAACCTGGCTGAGTACACAGGTGTGCAGTGTGCAGATAGATCAGAGCTCCCAGTTTGGGGACAGCTCCCAGTGTGGGAGAAGGAAGGTCTCATCGAGGGGTCAGAGGGCCCAGCCAGAAGCCAAGAGACAAAGGGTCTCAGTTCCAGGAGTCAGGTTGGCTCCTATCAGGGGGTCAGGAGAAAAACAATCCAAAGGACAGAGGTAGGCCATGCAGCAGGGTGCTGTGACTAAAGACTAGAGAGCCAAGTATCCAAGAGAGTTGGACAACACAGTCTAAGAGACTGGTAAGAGGTACAGCATAGTACTGCAGTTGAAGCAGAGTGAGCTCATGAGCCAGGTGGCTCTGCATTTTCCAGTGTTTGTATTTTGCTGAAGCTGGAGCAGATCCCCTGTGTGGCAAACTTTAAGTTGGACTGTCGTTTTGCTTTCTGCTGTTTTAATAAAAGCTCTTAAATATAATTCCTGCTTGCTCTGGACTCGCTGTCAGCTAACTACCCCATGTCATAATCTCTATTAGTAATGTAAATATTTCAGATCTTTGTGCTAATAGATATGTATAATAACTGTGCATAAATATCACTTTAATTTTTTTTATCAGTGCCTTGAAAAAGTGAGAGTCTTCCTTCTTCAAAACAGCTTCCAGCTTCAAAACACAAGTCCCAGTGAATGTGTCTAAATCCCATCCACCAATAGGTCTTTAAATCATAAAAGGTCTCACTACGGTTGCTCCCATTCCAGCTAGGATCTGCTACAAAAAAGGGCTCACGGGCTGTCCTCCTCTGTCTGGTCAGCTTTTATCCAACTCAACCATCTATAAAGAGATACAAAACATCTAACAAAATGGTGCTTTATGTATAGGATATTAATCCCTTTATCACCAAAATTAAATTTCACTCACAGTAGAAAAGGCAAAATACAGCTAACCAGAGTGGGATGCAACCTGTGGCTTACTGCTTACAGCTAGGTCTGATTGACAGCTCAAGGCTCTAACACACATTAGGCTGCTGCTCACAATCCGGATCACCACTCTACTCACTGTGTGTGGTAAGTGCTCCGCCTTCCACATTTCTGTGTCGTCTTCTTCAAAAAGAAGACATAACAAGTAGGACTTCAGTGTCCATGGCTCTAGCATTGGCATTCTGTTCTCCCTAATGCCTATGCCATCACCATGCACAGTGAAGTGGTGGTAAAGTGATGAATGTTTTCCTTTCTTTTAACAGGTACACCACCTGTCATATGTAATGCCTTTTGCCTGGTTGCACTTCCACACGCAGCAAACAGTTCCTGACATTATTTCACCATTGGAGCAAAAACCTAGATTCCACTATCAGTTTGCCGTATATATGTCTCCACCAATTGTGACATGGGGTAGTTAGCTCAATAGGAGCCAACCTGACTTCTGGAACTGAAACCCTTTGTCTCTTGGCTTCTGGCTGGGCCCTCTGAACCCTTGATGAGACCTCCCGTCTCCCACACTGGGAGCTGTCTCCAAACTGGGATCTCTGAGCTATCCTCAGTCCTGATTTTATAATGACACTGCAAACCTGTGTACACAGCCAGGTTGCAGGTGTCTAGCAAAACCCAGACACAGGATTTACTGTTTTGATCCAGAACTGAGGAATCCAGAGAAAACGGAAAATTGAATACTTACCTTTCCGGAATTTTCCTTTCCTGGTGCCTGCCCATGGCAGCATACCCATGGTTGGTTGCGCCGCCCTCTACCAACCCACAGGACCATTTTAACTCTATAAAAAAAGACTTCCTCCCCTTAGTCAGTATTCTTGTAACTAGATCTCATAAAGCTAAGGATCATTGAAGGGAGGGTGTATGCTGCCATGGGCAGGCACCAGGAAAGGAAAATTACGCAAAGGTAAGTATTCAATTTTCCGTTTTCCTGGTGCCTCCCATGTCAGCATACCCATGGTAAATAACTCGCTTACAGGGAGGGTACTGCAATAAAGCAATTTAATTAAACAAAAAAGCTACAGTACAGATGACTGCAAAGTCCTTTCCCCAAACTCTCGGGAAGTAAGGACTGCTGGGTCCACACTATAGTGGGACATGAACGTGCTGAAGGATGACCAGCTGGCCGCTCGACAAATTGTCTCAGGGGAGACCCGCGCCAAAGGTGCC
Source organism: Lithobates clamitans (assembly GCA_037952925.1). Classification (NCBI taxonomy): domain Eukaryota; kingdom Metazoa; phylum Chordata; class Amphibia; order Anura; family Ranidae; genus Lithobates; species Lithobates clamitans. The sequence continues at coordinate 1,101,249 of JBBGZY010000799.1, forward strand.
CATGAGGAGGCTATTCCACGCGTTGAGTGCGCATTGACTGCATCTGGAACTGGGAGACCACTAGCCCGATATGCTCTTTGGATTAACCTTACAATCCAGCTTGCCAAGGTCGTCTTAGATGCTGCCATTCCCTTTCTGGCACTCTTGGGGATGATAAATAGCCGTTGATCTTTCCTGAACTGCTGTGTCAAATTTAGGTAGTGACTTAGGGATCTGGCTATATCCAACTCATGCAGTTTTGAGGAGGCTCCCCGAATGCTGGAAGAACCCACTCTTGGTTCAGATGGAAGACTGAAGGTACTTTAGGGATGAACTCATGAATAGGTTGCAACACCACCCTGTCCGGGAAGAAGGTAATGTAGGGTTCTTGTGACCCTAATGCTTGGATCTCTGATACCCTGCGACCCGAAGTGATGGCGACTAGAAAGACTGCCTTCAGAGAAATATCCTCCAAGGTGCTTTCTTCTGTGGGAGCAAACGGAGGTTTTGAAAGGATATTAAGCACGATAGTCAAATCCCATTTGGGGTATAGCGTCTTTCTAGGCGGTCTCAAACTTAGAACTGCTTTCAAGAAACGTTCCACCAGAGGATCTAGCGCCCAACGGGTGTCTGTTAGAGCTGAAAGGGCTGAAAACTGGACCTTAAGCGTATTCAGGCCCAAACTTAAGTCCAATCCACTCTGTAAAAAGAGGAGTATGTTCTGGATTTGGGGGTTTAGAGGATCGAAATGGTTCGTTTCTACCAATTCCGTAAACTCTATAGTATGTGGAATTCGTAGATGCTTTTCTGGCCTGTAGTAGTGTTTGAATGACACTATGCGAACATCCTAACTCGTCCAACCTTTTCCGCTCAATTTCCAAGCCCTCAAGTCTAGGATCTCCGGGTGCGGGTGACAGAACTTGCCTTGAGACAGAAGGTTGACTATGGAAGAGAAAGAACTGAGAAAGAACTAGAATATCGTCCAAATAGTGTAGTACTCGAATCCCCTTCTCTCGAAGAGGAGCCAAGATCGCTACTAGCACTTTGGTGAAAGTTCTGGGCGCTGTTGAAATCCCGAAGGGAAGGCATTGGAATTGAAGATGTAAGTTGCCTATTCTGAACCGAAGAAAAGGTTGAAACTGCGGGCGGATAGGTATGTGCAGATACGCATCCTGAAGGTCTATGGACGCCATCCAATCTCCTGGCTGAACAGATAGAATGACCATGTTTAAGGACTCCATCTTGAAATGTTCCACCCGGATATACCTGTTCAGCCTCTTCAGGTCTAGCACTGGCCTCCAACCCCCCGATTTTTTGGGGACCAAGAAGACTGGGGAAAAAAAGCCTAAGTGCTTCTCCAAGTCTGGAACTGGTACTACTGCCTGCTGGAGAACAAGCATTTTGACATATTGAAGAAGGGCCTCCTTCTTCTCTCTGGAGGTTGGAATCTTGGTGGCCTGAAAGGAATAAAGGGGAGGCTGCCTTTTGAATCCCCAGAAATGTCCTTGACCGAAGGATTGAGTTTGAGTTTCTAGCCAACCTCATAACTGAGGCGTCCACAGTTGGTACAGCATCAAAAAGTTGCGGATCTGCTTCTGCCAGTGGATATAACTTAAGAAAACGATTATACACCATAGGCCATTCATCTGTTACCACCTCCTTGATTTCTTCCATCAAGGGAAAAGTTGATACCTTCTTTTTCAGATGTGGGAAATATTTCTTTGTTTTAGAAGGTGGCTCCGGATTTTCCTCTCACTGGATTGCATCCTTGACCATGGTTATGAAAGGCTCAACTAGAGCGAAGTCAAAAGCTGAAATATTGCTATCCACCCCTTCCGTCTCGTCTTCAGAATCCACCTCTGCTTCCGAATGAGGAGTGGACGCGCTTACTGCTACTTCAGGTGAGGGTGGGTTAATTTGGTCTTGGGAGAGGGCCAACTCCCTGATTGAATCCTTGATCAAGCTCTTAATTGATTCCAGAGACTGCTGCTTATCTTTCTCTTTATCCCCTGTAGCCTCTAGTAGACACTTCTCGCATACCAATTTTTCCGGCAGCGCTTGTCTTCCACATACCCAACAGGTCTTCTCTTTTGGATACACCGGTCTGTGGGATTCGTGTCTGCTAGGGGTATGTCGGGGTGACCTCTGGCCACTGCGGGAGGCATGAGCTGAGGATGAGTGAGAGTGTCCTGAGCTCCTATGACCTTTGGATCTCCTATCTGAGGAGCTACAAAGAGATGATCTGCGGGATGATCCCCAGTGTGGGCTGTAGAAACAAAAAATATATTCTAATTTGCCCGTAGTGCTCTTTTTTATTTTCCTTTAAAACTTACCTGATTGTTGCAGCCCTTACCTAGTGGTATGATGAGGATCTTTTTGTTGCGGTATCACATTACTAGGGGCAGCTGGGCAAGAGAAAAACAAAAAAAGGATAGATTTCTTTCTGCTTTCCTTTTTAACTATATATATATATATATATATATATATATATATATATATATATATATATATATATAGATACACATATCTACACAATACATATACATAACATTAAACAAAGGTACCCATTTGCAAGCCCCTAAATACCTTGGCCAGGCTCCATTGCAAAAAATAGGGAAAACACTTAAGGGAGATGTCTTCACCTTGATAGTAGGCCCTGTAATGAATCCCAGGCTCTCCATTTATGCTGAGAACACTTTGGGAGTACCAAGATGGTCGCCGACAGCTTCAGTTTGCTACTGGGCATGCACTGTACTGTCACATGACGTCACTCCTGAGTAAAACAGAGCCGATCGGTGTGCGCGAAGGGCCGCACACTGCTACAGAAGGAGGGGGAGACATAATCCATGGAGGGGCGCTGCAATGCAAGTAACAGCTTGCTCACATACGGATAGGAGACATACCATCAGAGAAGAGCATAGAGGAGAGGCTAAGCTCCTGTTAATCTTCCAATATGGCCCAAAAAAAGATCCACAGAAAAAAACGGCCTCCCATACTTATCTGGCTCCTTTAGCAGCCCAATCGATGGGACTCCATACTGCAGGAGAGTATGAACCTGCAACGGTTACACCATAAAGCGGTGAGGTAAGGCTGATATTGATCCTGCAGGCATAAGGACAAAGTAAAGAATACTGACTAAGGGGAGGAACTCTTTTTTTATAGAGTTAAAATGGTCCTGTGGGTTGGTAGAGGGCGGAGCAACCAACCATGGGTATGCTGACATGGGAGGCACCAGGAAAGACAAATACACAGCATTCTCTGACCAGAAACACTAGTCTGGAACGTTGCATTAACCTAAATGCAGATCCCCTGTCACATTTTCCCATCTTCACACGATGACAGAACCTCGTCCTGTCACAATATTTATATCGAATTGGTGGACACAGTTGTTTATGATAAGGTTATGAATTTATAGCATGGCACACGCAGATGTTTTGCACATAAGTTGTTGTTGGATTATACATAATATAAATTATTATTTAATTTCATGCATTAACATAACGCTGCACAACTCTATGGGGTTGATTTACTAGAACTGGAGAGTGCAAAATCTGGTGCAGCTCTGCATGGAAACCATTTAGCTTCCAGGTTCCTTTGTCGAAGTTTAATTGAATGAGCTGAAGTTAGAAGCTGCCTGGCTACCATACACAGCATCACCGGATTTTGCACACTCCAGTTTTAGTAAATGAACCCCTATGTATATTACTATAGATTATAAGCTTACCATTTGTGCATTAGAGCAAGGTATAATTAAGCTGGAATTTTGCATCTAATATTTTACAATGACAGAAGTGGTACCACCCATTTTTTCCAGCTTGTAATATATAGAAAAGATTATTATAAAATTGATGAGTATTTTTTCTTGGCTGTAAAGTAGAAATGGCTATCTCTGTGAAATTGATGGGCAGGGACATATCTGACCATATTAAAATTATTTTCTAGAGTGCTGGGGCCTGCCACAATTCTCATACTGTAAAGCCTCGTACACACAATTGGATTTTCCGACTAAAATTATGTGATGACAGGATGCTGGTGGAACATCCGACCGATTGTACGCCCCATTGGACATTTGTTGTCTTGTCGGATTTTCTGTGGACAAATGTTGGATGGCTGGTTTTAAAATTTTACATGGACAAATGTCTGTTGTCAGATTTTCTGAGCGTGTGTACACAAGTCCGTCGGACAAAACTCCAAAGTACAAACACGCATGCTCGGAAGCAAGGACGAGCCAGAAGCGGTTGGTCTTGTAAACTAGCGTTCGCAATGGAAAATTAACATTCGTGACATGGCAAATTATGAAATCTCAAAATGCAGCGCACATTCTCTTCTTCTTTAATGGGATAATAATGAAGCTGCTTTGCTGGTGATACTGATGAAGTTCTGCCAAACGTATTTTAAACGGTTTTTTGTTTTTTGGGCAAGTTACCACAACACCAATATCCCTTAGTTTTTAGGATCAAAGATACAACTATGTTTGTGTCCCTTGTTAATTTTACATTGTATTGTTTTAAATGTAACTGCCTACTCCCAAACTGTCAATTGAAGTAAAACACATAGCCAAGTATTATTCTCAACAATTTTTTTATTGTGCATTAAAAAAGAAAACAAATAAAATTAGACATGCTATCTGTCAATAGAACTTAACCAAAAAGTGCATTCTATGCATCCAAAAATCTAGAAAATATACCAAATCAAATCATTATTCAACCAAAAAAATAAAATAAAAGCCTCATGTATGTGTCCTGCTTCTTAATATAGGGGTCAACAATGGCAAAAGTTTGTGAAAGCAGGGGTCAGTCACCTGGAGATCATTCCGAAAATCATCCGGGTTATTCTCCTGGGGCTCCCGCAGCAAAGGCATATGACATAATTGGTCACGATTAATAAAGCAACCGATTTTTGGTTCAAGAAATCCTCCTCCTCCTCCTGTTCCTGGACTGGACTTGGGTCAAAGCAATAACTCTAAGGCCAATAATAAATAACATGTTATCTCCTACAATGCCGCAACATGTCTGGTTGACGAATGGCAGTTCATAAATTAACTGAAAAGTGCGAACTGAAAAGCGCAAACCGAAAAGCGCAAAATGAAAAGGGCGAAATGAAAAGCGTGAAATAACACTCACCAAACTTCTACTAACAAGCAATTAGCAGAAGGAGCCCAAAGGGTGGTGTTTGACAATTGAATTTCCTCTTTATCGGGTCGTAGTACGTCTAGTACATCACTACGTTCGTGTTTGTTGGCCAACAATTGTGTGCCGTCTGTATGCAAGACAAGTTTAAGGCCAGCGCCCTTCAGACAAAAGTCCGAGGTTTTGTCTGTGGAAAATGCGATTGTGTGTAGCTTTAGAAATAGGTCCACTTAGGGAGATTTTGTCCACATTTCTGATAAGAACTGCCTCCAGTCCATGGGATGTTTTTATTATTTCCCTGTAAGAGTTCATAAACAACCATGGAAACTGGCCATTGTTTCTAATTAGCAGGCCATTCATTTCTACCCTAACATTTGTCTACTGTATTTTTAAGCAGTGGAATATTTAAATTAAAATCAAGTTCTAGTTTCATTTTAAAAATAATAGACCAATAATCAGAAAAAAATACATTTTAAATGCAGCTCTCGATGCAACACCCACCACGTCTTTGGCACTAGCCCCTGTGGACTCAGCACTCTGTGTGCCTGTCCTTTACATGTTGAATCCACTTTTTGTGACTGCAGGGTGTTACCACAAGAGGAAGCAGCATGAAAGCCTGGGGTCTGTGGATGGAGGCTGGAAAATACACACTGTCCGAAGGATCACTGCTGATCACAATCCATTAACGCTTTATGAAACAGAGATGATCGGAGGAGAACATGTTTTCCCCCGATCATCCCTACACACTGAGAATCTGTGATTGACTGACACAGAAATGTCCAGTTTATGAAGCTGCGATCTGAGAATTCACACTCCCCGATTCACCAACTCAGAGCGAATCCTGGGGGAAGGAGGAAGATTTTTGACTTCCTCGTTTATATATAAAATGTGTGTGTACATATATATATGTATATATAGTGTAGGGGGATAGATATTTTGTTAACTGGGTGGGCAGTCCCCTCCGTGAATGCCTGTGTACTGAACAGTGCTAATTTGTTACTGCTTAACCGCTTGCCAACTAGCCACCGTCATTATACTGCGGCAGGTCAATCCCACGAGCCGTCATAGCTATTTGTTGGTCCCTTTAAGCGCTGCATTGCGGGGGTGCCGATGTTTGTGACCTGCGGTCGTGATGACCACCAGCTGCGAGTGATCGCGGGCACGAGAGGCAGAACAGGGATGTGTGTGTGTGTGTAAACACACACATTCCTGTTCTGTTCTTTGAGGAGAGACAGATTGTGAGTTCCCAATAGCTAGGAATCACGATTTGTCATTTCCTCTAGGTCAGTCCCCTCCCCCACAGTTAGAAACACACATAGGGACATTTTTACAGTAATCAGTGCATTTTTATAGCACTGATTGCTGTATAAATGCCAATGGTCCCAAAAATGTGTCAAAAGTGTCTGATGTGTCCGCCATAATGTCGTAGTCCCGATAAAAATCGCAGATCACCGCCATTACTAGTAAAAAAAAAAAAATAATAATAAAAATGCTATAAATCTATCCCTTATTTTTTAGACGCTATAACTTTTGCGTAAACCAACTAATCAATATACGCTGCTTGCGATTTTTATTACCAAAAATATGTAGAAGAATACATATCGGCCTAGGCTTAGAAAAAATTAAATTGTCGCTCTTTTTTTGTTTAAAGCGCAAAAAATAAAAGCCGCAGAGATGATCAAATACCACCAAAAGAAAGCTTTGTTTGTGGAGAAAAAAGGGACATACATTTTGTTTGGGTGCAACATCGCACGACCGCACAAATGTCAGTTAAAGCGACGCAGTGCTGATTTGCAAAAAATGGCCTGGTCATTCAGCAGCCAAATCTTCCAGGGCTGAAGTGGTTAATAAACGGACATCTCTGTGTTTCAGTGAATTTCTGGTACTGTGATCTCACTATGTCTCATGAGATTCCAGTATCAGGGACCATTCCCCACTGTTCGAAGCGTTTGTAAATCGCTTCACTCCTCCAAAGGAGAAGCGATCTACACCGCTTCATAAACTGGCATCCAGAAGAGAACGATCTCCTCTGAGAATGCCAGAGAATGGAGCAGTGAAAAATTTTCACTGCTTCATAACCACTTCAGCCCCGGACCATTTGGCTGGCCAAAAACCAGAGCACTTTTTGCGATTCGGCACTGCATCGCTTTAACTGACAATTGTGCAGTCCTACAACATGGCTCCCAAACAAAATTGACGTCCTTTTTTCCCCACAAATAGAGCTTTCTTTTGGTGGTATTTGATCACCTCTGCGGTTTTTATTTTTTGCTCTATAAACAAAAAAAAGAGCGACAATTTTGGAAAAAACACATTTTTTTTTACTTTTTGCTATAATAAATATCCCCAAAAAATATATATAAAAAACATTTTTTTTTCCTCTGTTTAGGCCAATACGTATTCTTCTACATATTTTTGGTAAAAAATCGCAATAAGCGCTTATTGATTGGTTTGCGCAAAAGTTATGGTGTCTACAAAATAGGGGATAGTTTTATGGCATTTTTAATAATAATTGTTTTTTTACTAGTAATGGCGGTGATCAGCGATTTTTATTGTGACTGTGACATTATGGCGGGACAGATCTGGCACTTTTGGCGCTATTTTGGGACCATTCACATTTATACAGCGATCAGTGCGATTAAAAATGCATTGATTACTGTGTAAATGTGACTGGCAGTGAAGGAGTTAACCAGGAAGGGGCGCTGAAGGGGTTAAATGTGTCCTAGGGATGTGTTCTAACTGTAGGGGGATGGGCTATGTGTGTCATGACACTGATCACCACTCCCAATCACAGGGAGCTGTGATCAGTGTCCTGTCACTAGGTAGAATGGGGAAATGCTTGTTTACATCAGCATTTCCCCGTTCTTCCTCCCCGTGAGACGATCGAGGCTATCCCCGCGGATATCGAGTCTGCAGGACCCGCGATCACACTAACGTAGCTTGCGGCCGTGTTGCCGCCAGTGGGCGCGCGCAGTGCCGGCACACGCGCGCTCACAATGCCGCGTCTTAAAGGGCAGTGTACAGGTACGTTAATATGCCTGTCAATGCCATTCTGCCGACGTATATTGGCGTGAGTCGGTCGGCAAGTGGTTAAATGGACACCTTAAGCTGGATACACACTATACAACTTTTGTTGTTCAATTTCCTTTAGATTTACCTTCAACTATGTAGTGCAAGGACCTGCCTGATTGCATACAAATTGAAAGTGTTTAGGTTTGACCTCATATTATATGATTTTGGTAAATCTAAAGGAAAAAATCTAAAGAAAATTGTATAGTGTGTATTCAGCTTTTGACAAACAGTACATCTTTGCTAGCAAGTGTTCATTGAAATTCTGAGTGTACATATACCTAGAAATCCTATGCATTTCCTGTGCTTATCCTGTGTACTGGATTTCAAAGTCACAAGCAGACTCGATGGACTACTCAGTCTTTTTCTGCAGTCACTTTTCTATATTTCTATGCCTTGCCTCAGTGTGTGTATACTTTATCAGCTATTTTATCTTCCTGTTGGCTTTCCTGCTCTTCTCCAGTCAGATGTTTCTACACCTCCTCCCTCTTTCACAGAAGCCCTGGCGAGGAGAGTCCAATCACAAAAAACATTAACATTAAAGAGCTCTTTCTCACAGAAAGGAAACCTAAGCAGCAGGAAGGAATGCCCTATATTGACGGGGTCTGTTGCTGTATACATTTAGTTAATGAGGATGTTTTGAGTAACACATGGAAGTCAATAATTTAACCAATTTAAGAAGCTTTTTAAATACATTTACAAATATTGACACTGCACCTTTTGAGTAAAGGAATAATTCCTTTGTACGTTTGCAAAAAATCATTTTGAAATGAAAATAACATGAAAGGAATTGTTTAAATGGGTAAATATGTTAATGTGCTGCATCAGATATTACCACATAGGCCTAAAATATTAAAGGGTTAACAATTGATTTTACTGTAATTTAGATTCACTAAATTATATATTTATTTATTTACTTACGGTATTTAGTACAGGAAATGTAATAGAATCTGAGTGTTACTTTACTTAGTGTTCAATCAGAAGAACTACTGTTGCAGTAGTTGATTAGGCGAGCTCAACTGCTGCCAGCTCAATTTTTTCCCATAATTGCAGGATATACTTTATTTTGACAGGGCTCTGAATGGTAGAATTCCAATATGCTATACATCAGGCCCTCCATTATTGGATTAGCTAGATGTGGCATCATTACCGCTGCACTTTCATTCCTATCATTGATCGCATCGTTCTTTCTATTTCACAATTAATGCAAGTCAGCTGAATTGATCAATCTTCTGATTAGTTTGGACCTCAATCAATATATTCTTATGGTTGTGTGCTACTAGACTAGATGTTTTATAGTCTCAGTGAAGTATTTGTCATTTTGGATGCATATGCTTTTCTCATTTTTTATATCCCCGATCTTATGAACCTGCTTAATCATAGAGTGTTTCTGAATCACACATGTAACAGCCACATAAAAAATACACAACACATTTCCAGTTAATGTTCAGATTGTGTTTCAAATTAAATACCTCAGACTCTTAAGTTAAAACTAGACAGTGTAAACCTGTTTTTAGACACGTATATTTTTCATTGTGTTTTTATAGTTATATATGCAGTTTAGCAGTAAGAAAAAAAATACTTATTAAAATAAATCAAGAGGCAGTGCTAGGGACAATAATTATGGATGATGGATGTATTGTCTATATGATTTGTGAAATACAGTACTTGCTTTGTATTTCAACTGTAAAGTTAGCCACACGTGATGCACTCTGATTGTACAATCTCATTTAGATTTAAACACATGAATGTGGTAGCCTACCTGATTGGAAATAAATTGAAACAATTGTGATAGGACCTTGAACTTCCAGATGCTTGTAAATTTAAAGGAGATTATACATACAGTAATATGTAAGGGTTTTAGGCCCTTGTGAAAAATGCTGTAAAGTGGGGATGTTTTGGAAACAATGCAAAGGGCTTGAATTACTAAAACTGGAGAGTGCAAAACCTGGTGCAACTGTGCGTGGTAGAGAATCAGCTTCTAAATGAACAGTGTGTTCAATAAACTATGACAAAATTAACTGGAAGCTGATTGGTTTCTTTTTCAGTGCTGCACCCGATTTTGCACTCTCCAGTTTTAATAAATCGATCCCAATAAATAGTTTTTTTTTTTTTTTTTTAATTGTTTATTGTAAATCAGTATAATACATCTTATTTCCATCTTTTCACTCTGAATCAACACAAAATAACAACAGAATTATTCACATGAGAATAACATAGCAGCTTAATCAAAGTGAAAAACATAAAAAAAAAAAAAATTCAAAACACCATGTACAGTCGAGCACTACAGAATTGGGTCAGACCTGGCACCCCGTAGGGGATCACACTGTGTCAGGTGCTGACCTTAACGGACATCCAGATAAGTGCTCTTAAGAGGTTAGGACTTGTCCTGCCTGCCAGGAACAACAGTGTTTATCCCGAGAAGCATGACTGCCCTCTTGGGGGAGTTCTGTAAACTGCCGTTGTAATTTCTCGTAAGGCAAGAAATACCCCAAAGGTATGAGGTTAGAGCTCAGATGCTCTTGCCAGAGTGAAGATGGAGGATGAGTATCCTTTAACTGTCGGATGAAATATAACCGGTTAAATCTATCATGAACCTTATTAACCCTATCACAGAGAAAATAGTAGAAAAAAAAGAACAGAAGAAAGAGAGGTTGGGGGGGGAGGTTGCCAGTAGAAATAGCATGTATAATCGCTCATACTGCGATGTTTCCTGGGATAAGGGATACGCCTAAGTGCCCAGCCCAGGGTTCCCAGATTGCTTCAAATACTTTTGTGTTATCCAGGGTGGTGTTGGCCAGTTTTTCTTGGGACATGATCCAAGAGATCTTCCTCTTAGCGGCTAAGAGGGGTACTGTTGGTTTCTTCCATGCCTTAGCGATGGTGATTTTCGCTACCGAAAGCATAAATGCTATCAGTCTTTGGGAGTATTTAGGAATGTTGGGGATATGCGCGTCCTGTAACGCGATTGGAAGGGTCCAGAGACTCTCCGAATAAGAATAAATATTTTGTTCCAAAATCCTCTGATTCTTGGACATTCCCACCATATGTGAAGCATGGATCCCTGGGCTTGGCAGTCCCTAAAGCAGAGCGGGGAGGTGGAGGGAAACATCTTAGCTAATCTTGTCGGTACCAGGTACCATCTGGTTAGTACTTTCAGGTTTGCTTCTATCATTGTAATGCTCAAAATACCTTTTTATATGCTCTCATTCCTCTTTTATGCCATTCCTCCAGGTCCCAGGTTTCCTGCAAGTCCTTCTCCCAAGCTTCCATATACGGGAATTTGGAGGTGGGTTCTGTTAGTGATGTGCAGATTATGGATATACCCCCCTTTTGCTCTGATCCCTGGCCACACCAACGTTCATAGTTTGAGAACTCTGGGGGGGGCGGGTTTGTTTTTCCAGATAGAGGCAAGGAAGTGGGAAAATCTGATAAAATCTGAATTTCTCCGAATCGGGGAGATCCAGCTTTTCAGTGCTGTATTTCAACGAGATCGGGCCCGATGGGGAGAAATAATGTCCAATACGCTACATCCCCCTATCCAGCCACCACTGGAAGGATTTGATTTCCATACCTGGTTTGAAGAGGGGATTATGAAATATATGAGCCAACGGGTGAATATCTGATGTGTGTGCAGGTGGATGTTTCATGTCATCCCATAATTTCATTGAATGGGATAGGGTAGGAGACATTATTGGGGATTTAGATTTTCGGGGGCACCATAACAGGTAGTCTAATGTATTTGTGGGGACACTATTTGTACACGTGTGAGAGGTATAGTTTTGGGATTCTGATCAGTATTTGTGGGGACCGCCTGTCTCTCTATAGTGATCCAATCCGGCTTCTCATGTCTAGAATAGACCATTGAAAGTTGTGCTAGTCTAGCGGCTTGATAGTATCTAAAGAGCTCCGGGAGGCTTAGTCCTCCTCGCGTTTTGGGGCTGTATAGGATACGTCTTGCTAATCTGTATCCTTTTTTGCCCCAGATAAATTTGACTATCTTTCCCTGGAATGACTGGAATGACTTTAGATGATCTTTTCTAATCGCTATTGGAAGAGATTGAAATAAGTAAAGAAGCCTAGGTAGTAGGGTCATCTTAATGGAATGGATTTTGCCTAGCCATGAAATGTTGTGTAGGGACCATGATTGTAGATCAGTTTCCAGTTTGCGATACATGGGGTGGAAGTTTGCCAGATAGAGTTGGTCAATTTTGAGTGTGAGGTTTATTCCTAGATAACGTATTGATGTACTGCTCCACTTAAATTTGTATGAGGGTTTCAATTGTTCGGCCAGTGAGGGAGTAAGTGATATATTCAGTGCTTGTGATTTGTTCATATTCACTTTTAGGCCCGAAATGTTCCCAAAGGATTCCAAAAGTCTATTTATGTTAGTGAGGGAGGTTATTGGGGAGGTGATGAAGAGCAGGATATCGTCCGCAAAAAGAGCGCACTTGGGAACTGATTGTCCGCACCTCACTCCCTTGATATTTTGGTCTGATCTAATTGTGATGGCCAGAGTTTCAATCACTAGGGCGAATATAAGTGGAGGGCAGCCTTGCCTAGTGCCTCTGGAGATTTTGATGGGATTGGAGAAATAGCCCTGAAGTTTGACCCTGGCTTCTGGGGAGGAATAAAGTGATTGTAATAGCTCCAGGAAACTTTCCCCAAACCCCCAATGCCTTAGAATTGTAAATAGGTATGGCCACGAGAGGGAATCTAAGGCCTTTTGTAAATCTAATGATAGGAGGAGACCCTCCTGTCTATCACCCTCCTAATTTGATCAGGGCCCTGTCTTCCTGGGATAAAACCCACTTGATCCTTGTGAATGTATTGGTTAATAAAATAGCTCAATCTGTTGGCCAGTATTTTGGTGAGTATTTTCAAATCATTGTTAATTAGGGAAATGGGTCTATAGTTTTCTACTTGTGTTGGGTCTTTATCTGGTTTGGGGATAACTGATATGAAAGCCATGTTCAGATGGGTGTCTATGGCATCACCCTTCCGTTTGGAATTGAAAAATTTAGTTAGGTGTGGGGCTAGGGTGGCAGCGAAGGTTTTGTAATAAAGGGTGGAGAACCTGTCTGGTCCCGGAGCTGAGCCACTTTTTAGATTTTTAATCACTTCCAGTGTTTTTTCTGTGGAGAAGGGGGCTTCTATAAAGTCCAAATGGTCTTTGCTAAGTGAGGGGATATTTAGGTCTCCTAGGAAGGCCTCTATAGCGGGTTCGTCGACCGGGTTGCCTTTCTGGTATAAATTATGCATAGAAATCTTGAAATTATTGTAAAATTTGTTGGGGATTTAAGGTAGTTGTGCTATTCTGTTGTCTGATTTTAGGGAGAGTATAGTTACGGAGTTTGGGAGATAGTTTAGAGGCTAACATAGTATTCATTTTATCTTTCTACTGATAAAATTTTGCTCCATTCCAACGCACGGAAACCTTGTCTTTGACCGTGAGCGCCAAGTTCAATGCCACTCTTGCGGTGTCTAATTGGGCAGTTTGGACCTTTGTCGGGTCCTTTTTGTACTGTTTGCATAAAGCTGAAAAGTCATTCTCAAGTTTTGCTACGTCTGAGGCTTTTTCTTTTTTAATTTGTGTTGTTATTTGGATTAACTTTCCCCTGATCTTAGCTTTGTGGGCCGCCCATATAGTCTCAGCCGAGGTTCCCTCTACATCATTTAGGAGGAAATATTCTTTCAGTTCTTTGTCAATGATTGTCACCTGGACTGATTTCTTAAGTAAAGATTCCTTAATTTTCCAATGTGGAAGGGGGGGTTTGGTAGGGTGGCCCTGTAAAACTAGGATAACCATGGAATGGTCCGAAAGGACTGTGTCCCTGATGTAGGCTTTTATAACTGCGGGAATATGTATTGTGGAGATAAAAATGTGGTCAGTCCTGGAATATGATTGATGGGGGATCGGGAAATATGTGTAGTCCCTGCTAGATGGATTAAGTTCCCGCCAAATGTTGGCTAGACCCTGTCGGTATATCATTTTTGCTATTCTAGTGCTAATTTTCTTGAGGCATGTGAATTGAGATGAGGGCGGTCTAGATTTGTCGAGGCTTAGGTCGAGCGCGATATTGGAGTCTCCTCCATATACCACTGTTCCCTCTAATAGGGGCTCTATAGTTTGGAACACTTTTTGGAAGAATTGAGCTTGTCCCTTGTTGGGAGTGTAGTGAGAAATGAAAGAATACATATGATTTTCCAAAAACCCTTTCACCATGATAAATCTGCCCTCGGTATCCTTGTGAACCTGCAAGGTCTTAAATTTGAAAATAGTATTGCTACCCCCTTCGTTTTATTGTCAGCATTTGCTAGATAAAATTGGGGATATTGTGCATGAAGAAAGTGGGGGGTTATACTGTATCGAAAGGTGTGTCTCCTGCAGCAACACCACCGCCAGTTTTTGGGAGTGGTATGACTGGAGAATTTTCCTTCTCTTAATTGCCGAGTTAAATGCTTGCACATTATGGGATACTATTCTGAGAGATGGGGTAATTGTGGTGTTAGTAGGCATGGTCTTGGGTGAGAAGGGGTGCATCGACATGGGCATCACTTACCCTTTGTTGCGTGGGTTAAATCGTTCCTGGAAGCAGCTTGGTGAGGACCTGGAGCTGACGGAAGGATTGTGATCATCTGAGGGCTGGCAACCAGAGAGAGTAGGTTAGTGATAAGGAAGAGGATTAAAGAAAGAAAAAATGCAAATAGGCCTAACATAGGCCAGCGGCGAAGGGAGGGGGAGAAGCGTCCCTCCTTTGACGCTAGGTAACCATTCTAGGCAGTCCTCCCAGGAGGACTACCTGTCCATCACTTTAAGATAGGAAACCCATATTCGAGAGGTAGATGGAGGCGCATAACTGCTGCCCCAGCCATAGCCAACCTTGTTGCTAAAACAGATAATAAATAAAAATCATAACAGATCCACAAACTGTAATGATATTGCAAAAGCGAAACAAAGCCGTCAGGACAATTTGAACGTAGTCCTTTAAATCCAGACAGGGAAGATTCGTATGGGTAAAGGGATTGGAATGGGGTGGACTGGGGATTTAGGAGAGGGTGGTCCAAGGCCCCTTGGGTAAGGGAGTTAACGCCAAATATCACATGACGCCTGGCTATTAGACATGTGCATTCGTTTTCGCCCGAATGCATTTTCGTCCAAATTTCAGGTATTTTCGTTATCATTTTAACAAACTATAACGAAAGTGCAGAATTCGAAAAACGAAAGATCTGATCTTATTTTCATTTTCGTTGCTACAACAATTCGATATAGATAGGAGATTCGACATGATGATGACAATAACAATCTGTGTCCATCAAACCTGTGGTCGAATGTGCCTAACCTTAACTCTATTAGTCCAAGATTATTCTACATAGAGAGAAAAGATTCGACGTAGGGGAGAAAAGATTCGACGTAAGAGAGAAAAGATTTGACGTAGGGGAGAAAAGATTCGACGTAGGGGAGAAAAGATAAATAAAAATAATGATGATGATGAATGTTATTGGCTGATTGTAACCAAAGAGGAGGAGCAGTAAAATAGCTAGAACTAAGTACACATGTACTTTGGCTTATGGTGTCTGTTGAAAGTTCTAAGAAGATTCAACGGAGCAGGTAAACTACATCGTCATACAGTTTAGCTGCTCCGTCGAATCTTCTTTGAACATTCAACAGACACCATAAGCCTTCAATGACAGATTCAACCTTAATTTGAATTTTCGGACGAATGCAATTTTTAACGAAAAACGAATTTCGGGAGTAACTAAATAAATTTATTTTTCGGACGAAAACGAAATTCCGAAACGAAATATTTCAGTGTGCACATGTCTACTGGCTATAGCGAAATATGCCCTTGGAGGCCCCTTTTTCCTGGGAGGAATGTTCCAAGCTAGCCCTTCATGAGCTTGAGGCATTGGTGGCTGTCCTTAAAGTGGAGGTCCCCTGAAAAAAAAATATTAAAAGCCAGCAGCTACAAATACTGTAGCTGCTGTCTTTTAATATATGGACACTTACCTGTCCAGGGAGCCTGCGATGTCGGCAGCCGAAGCCTGTTATTTAACCACTTCAGCCCCAGAAGATTTGGCTGCTCAATGACCAGGCCATTTTTTGCGATACAGCACTGCGTTGCTTTAACTGACAATTGCGCGGCTGTGCAATGCTGTACCCAAACAAAATTTAAATCCTTTTTTTCCTATAAATAAAGCTTTCTTTTGGTGGTATTTTATCACTTCTGTGGTTTTTATTTTTTGCGCTACAAACAAAAGAAGAGCGACAATTTAAAAAAAAAAAACAATATCTTTTACTTTTTGTTATAATAAATATCCCAAATTTAAAAAAACAAATTAAAAAAATGTTTCCTCAGTTTAGGCTGATATGTATTCTTCTACATATTTTTGGTAAAAAAAATCACAATAAGCATATATTGATTGGTTTGCGCATATGTTATAGCGTCTACAAAATAGGGGATAAATTTATGGCATTTTTATTATTAATTTTTTTTTTTTTTTTTTACTAGTATTGGCGGGGATCAGATTCTTATTGGGACTGTGATATTGCAGAGGACAAATCGGACACTTTGACACATTTTGGGACCAGTGGTATTTATACAGCGATCAGTGCTATAAAATGCACTGATTACTGTATAAATGACACTGGTAGGGAAGGGGTTAACACTAGGGGGCAATCAAGGGGTTAACTGTGTTCCCTAGGTGTGTTCTAACTGTAGGGGGATGGGACTGACTAGGGGAAGAGAGAGATTGGTGTTCATACTTAGTATGAACACACAATCTGTCTCCTCTCCCCTGAGAGAACCGGGATTTGTGTGTTTACACACACGCATCCCCGTTCTCGTTCTGTAACGAGCAATCGCGGGAGCTCAGCAGTCATCGCGCCCGCCGGGCACTCGGATCGGCTCCGGGGACATGCTTTGGGTACCGGAGGTGTCTTAAAGAGCCGACGTACAGCTACGATGGCTCGCGCTGGGGAGCCAACCTGCCACAGTATAACTGCGGCAGCTGGTCCGGAAGCGGTTAAAGGAGTTGTCCATTTTTAAAGTTGCCCTTTAAGCTTTTTTTAACAGTGCTTCTCCTGGTGAAGGGTATTTTTTAAAACATTTTTGCATTAGTACATATTCTTTATGGCAGTGCCCAACTATCCATACCTTATTTTTCCAAAAGCCTGCAAATTGGCATCAAAAAAGATTTGGCTCCCATAGGGGTCAGTGGGGTTTGCCCCTATTTTTAGGGTTCTCAAATTATTTCAATTGTTGGGCAATAGTCCAAAGAACCGAACTTTGCTCAGTTTGCTCATCCCTAGTTTTTTTGCATAGGCAAGTCACTTAGCACTGTTCTCAAGTCTGAGGCATGTCTTTTTAAAAGTAGGTCTTCCTGAGCTGATGGTGCCACCAGAAATCTTCCAAATGCTTAGGAAAGTCAGCATGATGGGTCTTTCATCTACTGCATTAAGTTTTAATGGCCAACCACTGAATTGTTAGTCCTTAGTGTTTCCTGTTTCTTTGTGTTTGGAAACATGTCTTCATGAAACTTGTGAATGTGAAAGCAGGTGTAGTTGATGGTATTGCTATAGTTAGATGATCCTGTTTTTTGTTACTGTGCTTCGGTCTGGTTATTATGTAGGATCTTTTATTTTGAATTGCATTTAATGAGAGATGGAAATCAATGAAAGAGAATGGCGAGATGGCACTTCGCAGCTCACATTCCCACTTTTCTTCCAGTGACACAACAGCATAGAAGGGAATATAAACAGAGCAAAATGCTCCCAACAGTGTAGGACTCAGTATATACAGTATGTCTATGTCATTCAATTTAACAATCCTCAGGTAAGACTCAGAGGGGGTAATTTACAATAGCGCCGCGCTAATTAGCGCTAAAACAGTATTCACTATATAGCTGGTAAAACAATACTCCCAAAATCGAATTTACTATAGTTCCCTGAAAATAAATAGCACCCAAATCCTTACTCACCTGGAAAGCCCATCCCCTTTTTTCAAAAAAATAAAGGGGACAGGCTCTCAACGGAGTGACTTGTGACATCAACGGATGGTCACACCCCATGGCTGTGTAAGAGACGCTAGACAGCAGGTGACAACACAACGGAGGAAGACGGCGGTGAGGAAGAACATGGCAGTGAGGAAGAACACAGCAAAGGGAGACGTAGGTGGTGGGAGAGAAAGCGACAGAAGATGGCGACAGAAGATGGCAGCAAGAGAGACAGCACCAGGAGAAGATGGAGAGTCAGGTAGTAAAGAAAGTCCGGATGGCAACACTCCAATGTAATCACCTTTATTGATTCATATAACATAACACTCCATACAGCAAACAGATGGTGAAATATACAGCACAGCTAATGCATTTCACACCTTCCCTGGTGCTTAGTTAGCTATGACTAAGCACCAGGGAAGGTGTGAAACTCATTAGCTGTGCTGTATATTTCACCGTCTATTTGCTATATGGACTGTTATTTTATATGGATCAAGAAAGGTGATTGCATTGAAGTGCTGCCATCCGGACTTTCTTTACTACATGTCTCCTGTTGCATACAAGGCCAGTACGCTCTCTATGTGTAGTGGTGGTGAAACAGAAGGACCGTATACTGCTTATTTTGTTGGATTTGATCATTTGGGGAGTATCTGTATTGTCCTGGCATTTTAGGGCCTCGAGAAGAAATGAGGCAGTCAGTACCTCAGGATTGATCAATTTTCACTGCTGTGTGTGTGTGTGTGTGTGTGTGTGTGTGTGTGTGTGTGTGTGTGTGTGTGTACGATGTGTGTGTGTGTGTTTGTGTGATGCCAGCATGCATTTAGACCTAAATTTATGAGGAAAGATTATTTATTTGCACTTTTTTCCCCAAATGTTTGTCTATTTACTTTTTTTTCCAAAATGTTTTTTTTTTCCTTTTGTACAGCAAAAAAAAAAAAAAAACAGCAAGGATTAAATACTACCAAAAAAGCTCTATCGGTCTCCAAAAAAAAAAAAAAAGATAAAAGTGTGACAGCTCTGAAGTCTGAAAAAATTGCCTGGGCAGTAAGGGGGTGAGACAGTCCAGTCTTGATGTGGTTAAACCAGGGTCCATCTTGTGTTCTGCAGGACTATATTTTTTTCTTCCATAAAAATTTTATTGAACAGAAAAAGGTTTACAATCAGCAGGAAACATTCACATCACATAATAGTTTGCAAAAGAATATAACAAAAGGGCGGGGAGAATACATGAGCTCATGCTTTTTTCAAAAAGGGGCAATGAGTAAAAAAAATTCTACCGAATACATAAATTCTGAGTATAATCACCAGTGAGAACTGAGTCCTGTAGATAATACATACAAGAAGCTGCATTTTCATCCTCCACAGAATTGTGGAAAGCATCAAAACAGTGTGGGTTTGTGACTATACCACCTAACTGGGCTTAAAGGCCCCAGGAAGCATGTTCCATCCTCGACTGGTTGATTAACCTCTTCCCTGTTGTTCTGGGAGGACATCCCATGAGGATCGGGTCGCTCTTCAGCGTGATCTGTCACCCACCGTGTCCACCAGACACAGCCAATGAGAGATCCCTGCTGCCAGTACCATGTGATCGTTGAGGCCAATCACAGCAGATCACATGACAGTTGTACACAATGAAAGGCTTTGTTACATGCCTTTCATTGTGTACTATTGTGATGAGCTCTGTGATTGGTCACAGTCATCACATGGTACAGACAGGGCCAACCACAGTCCATCTTTTACATGATCAGCTGTGGCCAATCACAGCTAATCACAAAAGTAAACACTGAATGAATAGTTTTCATTCAGATAAAACAGTTGCTTATAACTGATAAATGCACATTATAAGCAATCATTGTGTAAAAATCAGTGTGTATCAGTGTGTAAAAAAAAAAAAAAATCCTGATTACCTCCCCAGAGTAGTACAAAAAAATAATAAACAAAGTAAAATATATATTTTACAGCTTCAATACAGGGCATTTTCACCCCCTTCCTGCCCAGACCAATTTTTAGTTTTCAGCGCTGTTACACTTTGAATGACAATTGCGCGGTCATGCAACACTGTACACAAATTAAATTTTTATGTTTTTTTTTCCCACAAATAGAGCTTTCTTTTGGTGGTATTTGATCACCTCTGCAGTTTTTATTTTTTTGTGCTATAAACAAAAGAAGAGCAACAATTTTGAAAAAAAACACAATATTTTTTATTTTTGCTATAATAAATATCCCAATTTAAAAAGAAAAAAAATAATAATTTTTTCCTCAGTTTAGGCCGATATGTATTCTTCTACATATTTTTGGTAAAAAAAATCGCAATAAGCATATATTGATTGGTTTGCGCAAAAGTTATAGCGTCTACAAAATAGGGGATAGATTTATGGCATATTTATTTATTTATTTTTTACTAGTAATGGCGGTGATCTGCGATTTTTTTCGTGACTGTGACATTGCGACAGACTTCTGAGACTTTCCTGTGTATGAAAATGATACATAGTTTTAGGTTTTTGGTCATCAATCACACACAATTTTGAGCTCATGACTGTTGCAAATTGAATGTTAAAAAATAGAAAAGACTATCAGTCTGACCCCAGCATTTTTCATTCTTGTCACAATCATTTTTGGCTACTACTGTCTATTGATATGTAAACCACTTTGTTAAATCTGAAATTTGTGATCCATAACATCTAGTTAACATCATTCAATTTTTGACAAGAAATATCTTCAACAATGCTATACCTGGGTCAAGCTGGGCTCCTCCACACCTTCTTCCTTGGTGGAAGGCCCAGGTTGGACCTCAGGAGCCTCAGCTGATGTGGAAGGAAGTGTTGATAGCGATGGCCTAGGTTCCGTCTAGTCGGACAAAAAACGCAGGCTGTAGTAGTACCGCAGCCTGGGGACATATACGTCATCTGCTTCTGCTCTGGATCTCAGGGAATCCTGGACCTTCTTGCGTTCCCTATTATATGTGCTCCTCAGGCTAACAATTTTGGCCTTCAAATAGGTAATGTCTGCCGTGGGATACACAGGTTTCACCAATTCCAACCGTTTATCCAGTGCTGCCTTCCTCTTTTGCTTGTTCGAATAGTCCCTGCATTGGACTTGCCAGAAACATGGCAGCTCTCTGTATTTGTCTATAAAGTTGGGCAGGAAATCAGTGGCTGTGAATTTGTCAACCATTTTATCTGCAAGACACAACACAAGACAAACCCTAATGTCAGGGTAAACTCTCCTAATCTTGTCCCAATATAGGCCTCAATCTATAAGCAGTATAGGCCACTAACCACTGATTCCCCAAGTTACAATTGTACCTTCCTTTGAATGATTGCTAACGGTCCTCCATCCTCCACTCACAGATCGTACGTACGTCGCCCACGTGTTATGCTTTATATACTCTGCGCATGCGTGAAACTCCGCCCCTGTCCTTCTTTCTAGTGTATTCCCCGCCTCTTCTCTTTCAGGGCAGTGGGAGAGCACATGGCAGAGACACAACAGGTGTGTGCTGTTATCAGCAACGACGAGGAAAGCCCAGAACAAGGCAGATCCACATCCAGGAGGAGATATAAGGCCTCAAATTTGTCCTTTGAAGAGATGGTGGAGATGGTGGACATCTTGACGTGGACAGGCTATGATGGGAAGCATAGACCGTACAGAAACACTAATGTGAGAAAGGCCAAGATCATGACTAAAGTTGTGAGAAGTCTGCACAGGACTTTTGGAGTACGACAATCCAAGGAACAATTGAGGAAACGCTGGTCAGACATGACATTGAGGATCAAGATCAGTATAGAAATATTAGGAAAGTGCTGCAAAAAAGTAAAAAGTATTTGTTGTGTGTTCATATTATTATTATTATTACTTTCGTGCTGGTCCATGTGCTTTTCTTTACTGTTGTACAGTTTAAAATGCCAAGTTTGAGGTTCGTGGACACAGGAATAGTTCGTATTAAACATCATTAGTTCGACCACTAATACGACGTTTTTGGCAGATGCAGGTTAACTACATTTGTTCACGCCTATTTGGATGAAAATAAGTTTATTACATTGTTGTCTAGATCTGTTTGAAACTATAATGAAATGATAACTTGATTCGGTGTAAGGAGAGGACACTTAGCAGCTGTTTACACATCTGGACACAGGAGCACTAGTGTGGGACACCATAACAACCTTGTTATGGTGTCCCACACATGTGCTCCAGTGGATACTAGACATGTGCACACTGAAATATTTTGTTTCGGAATTTCGTTTTCGTCCAAAAAATAAATTTATTTAGTTACTCCCGAAATTCGTTTTTATCTATTTTGTTTCGTTAAAAAATGCATTAGTCCGAATCCGAAATAATTAAGGTCAAATCTGTCATTGAAGGCTTATGGTGTCTGTCGAATGTTCTAAGAAGATTTGACGGAGCAGCTAAACTGTATGACGCCGCAATAATACATTTCCGGTCGAATGTTTCGCCTACAAGCTATAGTAGAATTCTAATGTCACTAGTAATAATTATATTTATTAATTATTATTACTAGTCAACCAACATTAGAATTCTTCTATAGCCTATGGGCGGAGCATTTGACCATAAATGTCCGCTTGTGGTGACTGCTTCATCGAATCTTCATGTCAAATATTTTCTCTCTATGTCGAATAATCTTGGACTAATAGAGTTAGGTTAGGCACATTCAACCTTTTTTGCTATTGTCTCTATAATGTTGAATCTTTTCTCTCTATGTTGAATCTTTTCTCTCTATGTAGAATAATCTTGGACTAATAGAGCCAAGGTTAGGCACATTCGGCCACAGGTTCGTATTGGCGCATGCGCGGATGTGCATGGCCACGAACAGACACACGCGCACGCACGCGTGCATGCACTGGCACCAGCTGATCTATTTAAAAGGTGCAATGACACACATACATTGCTGAGTGGTCTTTCAGCTTGTTCCTGTTTACCTGTGTTTGATCTGTTCCAGTCTTCCTGTGCTTGACCCGGCTTGTACCTGAACCTTCCCTTGGACTTCTGCCTGCCTTCCTGTGATCCCAGATGGGGGTTTGACCTTGTTCCTGCTTCATGCTCCTGTACCTCACTCCTCAACTGTGTACCGAACCTGGCCTGTATCCTGTTCTTGCTTCTGCCTCACGTTCCGGTACCTGCTCTGCTCGGCTGTTGATGACCCCCGGCTTACATTCCAACCATGCTTCCGCCTGCTGATCCAGCAACACGGAGTTCCTGTTCTCGGTGTCTATCCGGTGATCCGTTACCATTGAGTTCCTGCCAAGACCCAACCAGAGCTACCTACATCAGCCCTCGTGCCACTCTTTGTCTATCACACCCTGTCATCTCTACCAGGGGTGCTGGACAGGAGGTGCAAGAAAAGCCCTCTCTACAGCTCAATCTCCAC
The DNA here is from genome assembly GCA_037952925.1 of Lithobates clamitans. Taxonomy (NCBI): domain Eukaryota; kingdom Metazoa; phylum Chordata; class Amphibia; order Anura; family Ranidae; genus Lithobates; species Lithobates clamitans. Next base: position 1,124,802 of record JBBGZY010000799.1, read on the forward strand.
CAGGTACGTGACAGTATCACTCAGCCAGATGTCGGAGATTGAGGGAGGGGCTTCACCTTTGGAATCGCTGTGTCTGCAACTTGCTTCCCTCACACAGGCAGTCAGCTCCCTGCAAAAGAATCACCTACAGCTGGAAGATCGCATCCAAACCTTTGCTTCAGCAACTCCTGCACCTGCTATCGCACCTGGCTACCCCACATCTGAACAGACTGTTTTCACATCCGCAAGCATCATGCCACCACCAGAACCCCGAGTCCTTGCACCAAAACGATTTACAGGCGATCGGCACAAGTTTCGTGCATTTAAGAACTCTTGTGAACTATACTTTGCTTTGCAGCCAAGAACCTTCTACTTGAAACCAACAAGGTGGGATTTGTCATATCCCTACTTATCGGAGAATCACAGTCTTGGGCCCACCAACTCTTAGAACAAAATAGCTCAGTCCTGGACTCACTCTTTTTTTGAAACAATGGCCCAGCTCTATGATGACCCCCAGCGCACTGCTACCTCAGGGTCTACCCTCCATACTCTATGACAGTGTCATCAACCTGCTGAGGACTATGTTGCAGAATTGCACTTATGGGCCTCTGATACTGAATGGAAAGATGCAGCTTTACGGCATCAATTCTGCCTTGGCTTGTATCAGAAATGTACTTACCGAGGCCGAAATGCCAAGAGCGGTTCACCCTTGCTACTCAGCGCAGTCCGCCCCCCTGGAGGTGAGACAGGGAGTGGATGGCACAAAGAGGCACAGGCTACCCAGAAGGCAGGAGGTAATTTGCGTGTAGACCTTGTAGGGAAGAGTAGCTGTGCAGAGACTGGCAGATGGTATAATTTGCTGGAGCAGGTACAAGAGAGATTCCAGAACCAGGCTGAGGGTCAAACACACAGGAACAGTGTTATTATATACGCGGAGGTGCGGAAGGATGATGTGAGACGTCAGACATCAGAGGGAAGGGAGGAGTAAGAGGTGTGCTGTCCCGCTGAAGCTCTGGCGGATCTCCTCTCCCCTTCACAGAGCGGGATGCCGGGACGGAGCGGTCAGAGTGGAGAGCGCTGGGAGTATTGAGAGGAGATCGGCGTGCTGAGAGCCGGCGCGCCTCTCCCGGAAGATAGTTAGAGGAAACACACAGGGCGGCAGATTCCGCGGTCCGCTCCGGGGTCTCTGCTCTCCCCCCCCCCGCCCCCCCTTCCTGCAGGTAATGTTAGCAAAGGAGCCAAATAGCGAGACAGAGACTGCAGTAAGCGTCTGAGGATAGATGCTTCATATCCTTAGAGTGACAAGGGAATTCAACAGCTGAGCCTCTCATACATAACACAGAGTGGAGACAGATATCCAATGTGTGGTGGTGGTAAGAGATATATAAAGCCTAACAAACGCTGAAGGTAAGAGTGTATCAGAAACAATGTGGAGAAGTTAAGCTGATGGATATTATGTAAGGAAATTTATGTGAGATCATTCTTATTATCCCTGTAACCGGATGGAGGGAAAGTGGGTCTGCTGGTAACAATTTGTATAATTTTTATGGGTACAAACTGTGCTAAATGAATGGAACATTACAGGAGTTCTGTTAATCAAGGTTGAAGTGGAATAACTGATATCCCTGGGTGGAACAACGGATTGCTTCTTCCCCCCCCCCCCTTTTTTTTTTTTTTTATCTTATTTTGATTGAAGCACACAAACTCCTATGACATACTTACCCCATCTATAAGCCCGCATACCAGCGCTGTAGCATCCATGAGGGAGGGAAAGCGGGGTTTTTGATAACAATTCCAGTCGTTTAAATATAAAACTGCTGTGCGCTACTCTCTCTCGGCTCCTTCATAAGGAGCGCATTTAAGAAGCGGGAAACCACGATACGGCGAACCTTGGGAATGCGGCAACAGAGTTGGTTCTTTTGTAAATATTGATCCAGGGAGGAAGCCCGGTAAGGATTTATATATCGGAAGAGGGTGGTAGGCGGCAAACAGCAGATATAAGGTTTAGAGACTGGTGTTGGATCAGAAAACCTTAAATACAGCACCGTAACGGGACTTTCCCTTTAATTTCTACTTAACGCAGGGGACGCTAGATATAGACCAGCGGAAAACGCATCTAGACTCCCTATATATCAGCACGGTATATAGGTACGATCTCAGCATAGTCACATAGGGGCTCATTCATCGAACTAATTTTGTACCACCACTGCACCAGTACCTGCATTTTGAATTTAATTCTATTTGTCATCCAAAAGAGGAAGCCTGGAGCTTGGCCTAATACGGCTAATTTTGATACACTAATTAAGACTAAGCAAGCCTAGACAGTGGGAAGAGAAGTATGAGTCGTAGCTCATCCAAAGCTGGGAAGGGGGGTCCACCGAAAACTCCAAAAGAGAATCTGTCTGGGAGTACTCCCGCTAGTACAATCAAGCAATATATGGTAAAAGGGGGGAGCCCGGGGAGTTCCCAGCAGGAGACTCAAAAATCTAATATAGCAGATAAAAAGAAGAAGGGACTCAACGAAAGAGAAAACTTGACCCCAGATCACTCGAGGGAGGAGCTATTAGCCGAAAATACGATGGAAGCATCCAGAATTGAGGAACATAGACAAGATCCGTAACTACCTTCGAAGGGGGAACTAGCAGAGATGCTGAAAGCGCTTGAAACATCAATTAAGGCGGAGTTCACCTCGCTGAGGTCTGATTTAGGCAACCTCCTGGTAAGAGTGGAAGAGGCCGAAGACAAGCTTGACAAGCAAGGGCGGGAGTGTTCTAGTCTAAAAGAACAACTTAAAATAACCCAACAAAATCAGATAAAAATATGCTACAGGCTGGAAGATCAGGAAAATAGAGACCGTAGACAAAATTTAAGACTCAGAGGGGTCCCTGAAAATAGGGGTGAAGACCTAAAGAAGACTGTGGCAACTATCTTCAGCCCACTTTTAGGGCTGGAAGGAGAGGACTTCCCCAAAATTGAACGCGTGCATCGGCTGGGCAGGCTAGATACCAGACGGTTCGAAGGAAGCCGGGACATAATTGTGAGGTTCAGATTTTATGAAGATAAGGAAAACATCTGGTCTAAGCTCAAGGGTCATACCCCACTACAGTTCAAAGAGGCAAGAATTCAAGTCTTTGCGGATCTAGCCAAAGGTACATTGGCGAGAAGGCGACATCTAAAACCCCTACTGGAGCAAATGGTGAATCAAGATATCACGTACACATGGGGATTCCCAGCCTGCCTAGTAGGCAAGAAAGATGGGAGATCTGCAAGTTTAAGATTTCCAGGAGAACTAGATGAGTTCTGTGAGAAACTGGGTATACAGGTACCCCCAACATTGGATTGGTCCATGGAACGCTGGATAGAACTGAGTGTGGGTTAGGAGGGGCTTGCGGGGGGGAGGTTGTGGGGGGGAAGAGGGAGCGAAAGGTCATTGCCTATGGAATTTAGGGAAGAGAGAGGATCCACGGAGTAGAGCCTGGTAGGCTAGGTCATTAAGGCAATATGAAATGTTGGGGGGGTACACCTCAGACTCCGCCTTTGGAGGAGGAGATCAATGGCGGGCCACAATGTTCGTGACCCCCAATGGTCTAAGGGTTCGGTAGGAACCAGGGAGGGGGGTGGGGGGAGGAGGGGAGGGGAGTGGGGGGCTGGGGGGGGAGGGGGGGAGGCTGGGGTGTGGAGGTGGGGATGGGGGGGGAGGGAGAGGGTGGGGGGAATTAGAGGGGAGGGAGGGAGGGGCAGTAGGAGTGAGGGGTCTGGTTCAACTTCATCCCGATGGAAAAGGGAAAACTCTCCAGGGTCTAAGGCAAAGGGAGATTTCAGGAGGATTAAATAAAGAGATATGGCAACAATAAAATTCACAACATATAATGTCAAAGGCTTAAATACACCCAGGAAAACATATAATATTTTTAATGAGTTGAAATCATTGGGACCAGACGTGGTGTTCCTACAAGAGACACACATATCACTTCAATCGCGACTAAGACTGTTCTCGAGGGAATACCCGGTCTGGTTTCAAGGAGACACTATTTCTAATAGGTCACGGGGAGTAGCTATTGGTTTTTCAAAGAAAACAAGGTTTGTGCTGGAGGAAAGATTAGTGGACCCAGAAGGAAGATATCTGTGCCTCAGAGGTAGTTTAAATGAAGAGAAAGTTACGCTAGTCAATATCTATGCCCCTAATAAAAATCCGACAAAGTACCTGGCAAACATCTTGAAGAAAATAGTGCAGTTCATGAGAGGACACCTGATTATGATGGGGGATTTTAATTTCTCCCTCAACCCAAGTATGGACAGTACGGCTCGTCCCCAGGGGAAGGAATGTAATCACCTAAAGAAGATAAAGCAAATACTTTCTAACTGGCAACTGGTAGACATCTGGAGAGTTCAACATCCAACTAAGAGAGATTACACGTTCTATTCCCCTGTGCACGGGACCTACTCTCGGATCGATTGGGCTATAATTGAGCATAAGGGGATAGACAGGGTAAAGGGATCCATGATAGGAAACATAACCTACTCTGACCATGCACCCATGTCCATCGAGATGAGATCCGGAAGAGACCAGGTTGAGAGGGGGCAGTGGAGGCTAAATGAAGAGCTGATAAGAGAAGTAGAGGGGTACAACAGAATTAGACAAGAACTAGAGAATTATTTCGAGGTAAACGACACAGGGGATATATCAGGGGCTACATTATGGGAGGCACATAAAGCCTATATTAGAGGAGTATTGATTGAAATGGGGGCTAGGAAGAAAAAAGAGAGGCAGGAAAAAATCCTAAAATTAACGGAGGAGCTCACGGGATTAGAACAAACCCACAAAAAATGCAAAGGCCAGTTACCCCAAGAGATACACCATCAGATGGTCATTAAAAGATCTGAGTTAAAAACGGTAATGGAACAGGAGTCCAGAGCATCACTGGATAAGATAGCCTGGGAGAGATACAGATGGGGTAATAAACCGAGCAAACAGCTTGCAAAGATAGTACAAAGGAAAAAAAAAGCTAGGAATTTCATAGAAAAAATCCAAACTAAAGAGGGCCAAATAGAATATTCAACTAAGAAGGTGGCAGAAACCTTCAGGGACTACTATGAGGAGATATACTCTGCCCCCAAGCAAGACACCTACTCAAAAAACAGGATAGTGAGAGGTAACAAGTATATTAAAAGGGCAGCGCTCCCCAAGATCCCTGAGGAAGACAGAGATTTATTGGAAAGACCAATCTCCGAAGAAGAAATTAGTAAAGCGTTAGCCGGAATGGCACTCGGGAAAAGCCCAGGACCAGATGGCCTAACAACACTTTATTATAAAACATTTAGAGAAGTTTTAGTACCTAGGTTGTGCCGGTATATGAATGGGTTGGGTGATAGCTTTGAGATGAGCAGAGATGCATTGAAAGCATCTATTACAATTATACCGAAAGAAGGCAAAGATAAAACAATATGCTCAAGCTATCGCCCAATCTCTCTACTGAACAACGATACAAAACTCTACGCTAAAGTGTTGGCAGAAAGATTAAAGGAACATATGAACCTATTAGTTAATTCAGACCAAGCAGGGTTTGTCCCAAATAGGGAGGGGAGGGACAACGGGATTAGGACCCTGCTTTTGACGGGAAAAATGAAGGAGAGTGGGCCCCCAGGACTACTTCTGTCAATTGATGCCGAAAAGGCTTTTGACAGGGTAGACTGGGGGTTCATGATCCAGACTCTGGAGGCTATGGGACTGGGCCCTAAAATGATTCGGAGGATAAAAACTTTGTACCATCATCCAACGGCCGTAATTAAAATTAATGGGATTTTTTCTCAACCTTTTGAGATGGAGAGAGGCACGAGACAGGGGTGCCCCCTGTCCCCGCTTCTCTTCGTTTTAGCCATGGAACCCTTCTTGGCTTCAATACGAAGGGACCCGCACATTCGGGGTGTTGTGGTTGGAGAGGAGGAACACAAAGTCGCAGCATATGCGGACGACGTGTTATTCTATGTAACGGATCCGGACACGACGATGCCCAACCTCATAAAGGCATTAAGGGAATACAGAGAGGTATCCAATTTTCAAATAAACATGAATAAATCAGAAATATTAAATATAAATGTAAGTAAGCCAGCGGTCGAGATTTTAAAAAAAGAATTTAGTTTTAAATGGACTAAGGAATTAAAATACCTGGGTATTAAACTAACCAGCTCAAGTAGGAAAATGTTTATTAGTAACTACATGCCCTTATTAGACCTGGTAAGATTAGAATGTAATAGACTCTACCATAAGGCTCTTTCCTGGATTGGACGTATCAATGTCTTTAAAATGGTATTATTACCCAAGATCATGTATGTCTTCCAGATGCTACCAGTTCCCCTCCCCCAAAACTATCTGAGGACGCTAAAAAAAAATAATTATGACCTTTATTTGGAAAAAAAAAAAACAGAGAGTGTCTTTCCAGACGCTAAAACAAAGGAAAGTAGACGGAGGTCTGGCAGTTCCTGATATACAGATGTATTACAAAGCTGTAGTTTTATCCAGGGTAGTGGAATGGGCGATGAAGGATAAACGGAAAAAATGGGCACAATTAGAAGAAGATTTAAGTGATTCACAATTAGGCACTATTATTTGGAATCCCACACACTTCAGACCACTTGCAAATAGTACACATAAAATAACAAGAAATGTTTTTAAAATATGGGATGGGATATATAAGAAAGTAAATGGGAAATATAATTCACCACTGATTTCACTGTTAGATAATACATTTTTTACACCAGGTATGGAGAGTATAGGAGGAAAAGAAGCACTTTGGGGAAAAACACAATTGAGAGAAATTATGAACGAAGGTAAAATTATGTCACTCCAGCAACTCACACACGGGAGGAACACACGGGGCTTAGATGGATGGCGATATCTTCAACTAAACCATTTTGTGAATAGGCTACCACAGCCAATCAGGTCCGGAAGACAACTGACAGACTTTGAAAAGCTGTGTGATAAGGAGGCCCCAAGAAATACAGTCTCTCAGATCTATAAAATCTTGCTGGCTTCAGAAAAGTTGGAGATGCCGCCATTCATACTCAAATGGGAGAGAGATTTAGGCACTAAAAAGGATATTGACACAATTAAAAGGATTTTTAAAATAAGCGCCAATTCAAAAATAGATACCCGAACGGCGGAAATGAACTACAAATGTATCAGTAGAAGCTACCTGACCCCCGAGATAACAAGTAGATATCAGAAAGGGCCAGCCACCTGTTGGAGAGGATGCCAAGAGATTGGAACAATGGGACACATGTGGTGGAGTTGCCCTATAATTAAACATTTCTGGCATAAAATATTTGTCCTCACAAAGGAAATCACGGGAATAGAGGTAGCAGATGACCCTTGGGAGGTCCTGTTCCTAGGGGGGATGGGGGATCTAAATAACGGTAAGCAGACTCTTGTTCCGCAACTTCTGAATGCGGCCAAAAGAACGATCCCAAGGAACTGGCAGAGGAGGGAGAGCCCGGAGATATGGGAGTGGTTTGATGCAATAGAGGAAAGCTATAACTTGGAGATGTTGGGGTGTAGAGTAGAAGACATAAGAAGTAAGAACTTGGGTAGTTGGGACCACTGGAAAAAATTAAAAAAAAAACATGGAGCTATGCCAAAGAAATCAAATCTCTAATTTAAGAAGGAGAGTGGAATGAATGTTAGACCCTGGAGAGGGGGGAAGGGAGGGATTGGGGAGGGGGGAGGAGTGGGTAGGAGCGGAGAAGGGTGAGGGTTGGGATAGACAGATAAGAATTTAACATGGTTAATCGGAGTCATATGACCCCAGGCAAGACTAAGTAATTCCCTTAGAGTGGATATATGTATGGTTGTAAGCATTCCTCTTTTTGTTTTATAATGGCAAAGTGTCACGATGATGAGACAATGAGAGAGGGCCGGTTGATTAAAGGAACTGCAAAGTTGATCTATAACCCTCAAATTGGTCGACTGATGTGACAAAAAAAAAATAAAAAATAAAAAAATATACGCGGAGGTAAGGTGTCAGGAGGACACAAGGAAAGTCCAGGATACAAGCAGAGGTTCTAGGGCAGTAGGCAAGTCCGGGTCACAGGCAGAGGGTAAAACACAGGAGAGGAGCGGAATCCGTAATCACAAGCCAAGGGTCAGGTCCAGGAGAAGAGCAGAAGAGTCAAGGTCAATCTGGGTCACAATAGGTAATCAAGTAACAAGCAACAGGAACAGGATTTCACAGGAAGCTGAAGACAAACCAGCAATTTGTGCGCCAGAGTCACTTTTATAGGCCAGCCCCAAGGGTCACATAAGGCATGCGCCAGTGCGCATGTGTGTGCGCCGGATTGCCGGGCCGCGAATGCGCATGCGTCGGAGCGCCGTTCAGCAACGCATGCGCGCAGGAACACGGCTGTAGCACCTGGAAGCAACATTCTCCTGACAGCTTGTCAAGGATGAGCTTGCTCTAATGGAAGTGCCCAGCTCCCTTAATAGCCTCATTAGTCTTGCTATCCAGCTTGATAGTAGATTCAGGGAAAGGAGAACTGAGAAGGCTGGCACCACCACAAAACCTATGCAACTAGGACTTTTCCCTTCTCCACTCACCAGCACGGAGAAGTTACGAAGACGTTGAATGGGCCTGTGTATATACTGTGGGGAAGCGGGACATTATCTCCAAAACTGCCCTGTGGGACCCACCAGGACCAGGTTCACTTCCTCTACCTACCTTGCCAAATGCTCTGGAAGGAAGGAATCTGCTCATGTCACCCTATCCTTGTCACTCCAGCTCCCCGGGAAAAACATTCAGGTACCAGCCATTGTTGACTCCGGAGCCTGCAGCGGTTTCATGGACAAGGACTTTACTCACCATTAGGGATGAGCTTCGAACATCGGCAGTTCGCCAGTTCGCTGAACAGTGAACAATTTGGGGTGTTCGCGGCAAATTCGAAAGCCGCTGAACACCCTTTAAAAGTCTATGGAAGAAATCAAAAGTGCTAATTTTAAAGGCTTATATGCATGGTATTGTCATAAAAAGTTTTTGGGGAACTGGGTCCTGCCCCAGGGAACAAGGATCAATGCAAAAAAAAGTTTTAAAAACGGCCGTTTTTTTTCGGGAGCAGTGATTTTAATAATGCTTAAAGTGAAACAATAAAAGTGTAATATTCCTTTAAATTTCGTACCTGGGGGGTGTGTATAATATGCCTGTAAAGGGGCGCATGTTTCCTGTGTTTAGAACAGTCTGACAGCAAAATGATATTTCAAAGGAAAAAAAGTCATTTAAAACTACTCGCTATTAATGAGTTGCTGGTCCGACAATACACATTAATTGATAAAAACGGCATGGGAATTCCCCACAGGGGAACCTCGAACCTAAATTTAAAAAAAAAAGACGTGGGGGTCCCCCTAAATTCCATACCAGGCCCTTCAGGTCTGGTATGGATTTTAAGGGGAACCCCGTGCCAAAATTTTAAAAAAATGGCGTGGGGTCCCCCCAAATATCCATACCAGACCCTTATCCGAGCACGCACCCTGGCAGGCCGCAGGAAAAGAAGGGGGGACGAGAGAGCGCCCCCCCTCCTGAACCGTACCAGGCCACATGCCCTCAACATTGGGAGGGTGCTTTGGGGTAAATAACGGGGGCGGAGCCACCCGGTGACCCCGCCCCCCCACTGACTCACAGGGACTTGACGGGGACTTCCCTGTGGCATTCCCCATGACGTCAGAAGGGGGCGGGGGTTACATAACGGGTGACTCCGCCCCCCTCTGATGTCACAGGGAATGCCACAGGGAAGTCCCCGTGCAAGTCACCAGGTGGCCCCGCCCCCCATTATTTAAGAACTGTCAGAAGAGGAGAAGCGTCACACAGTGGGAGCCTTCCTCCATGCCATCATGGATGCGGAGCGGCCCGAGGAGAAGAAGGGAAGAAGACGCCACAGAGGAAGATGCCGGACGAGAACACCAGAGGAAAAACCAGAAGAACCAAAACAAGAAGAAGATGGAGGAAGAAACCGAAGGAAGATAGAAGAAAGAAGAAGCATTTAACTACCTGCCATCCGCGCTATGGCCGAATGACGGCCACAGCGCGGACCTTAATTCCCGGGAGGCCGTCATATGACGGCCTCCCCTGTGCACGCTCCCTGTGCGTGCCCTGCAGGGCGCGCTGTGATCACCAAGTCACCGTGATCACCGAATCACTGGTCCCGGCCCCTTACCATGTGATCAGCTGTCAGCCAATGACAGCTGATCACATGATGTAAACAAAAGATCGGTAATGTTTTTTTTTTACTCACGCTGACAGCGTGAGTAGAAAAAAAAGCCGATCACTGGCTCAGATGTAAGGGACATCGGTCCCCAAGTGGAAGAGGCACATCTGCCTCATCAGTGCCACCATAATAGTGCTACCTAACAGTGCCCACAGTGACACCTAACAGTGCCAACAAGTGCCACCTATTAATGCCCACAAGTGCCACCTATCAATGCCCACCTGTAGTGCCAATCAGTGCCACCTGGCAGTGCTGCCCATCACTGTCACCCATCAGTGCCCATCACTGCCGCCTATCATTGCCCATCACTGCCGCCTCATCAGCGTACATCAATGAAGGAGAAAAATGACCCGTTTTAAATTTTTTACAACAAAATATAAAAAATATATATATTTTTTTTTTAATTCAGTTTTTTACATTTTTTTAACAAAAAGTAAAAACTGCAGAGGTGATCAAATACCACCAAAAGAAAGCTCTATTTGTTGGTACAGTGTTGTATGACCGCGCAATTGTCATTCAAAGTGCGTCAGCGCTGAAAGCTGAAAATTGGTCTGGATAGGAGGGGGGTTTAAGTGCCCTGTAAGCAAGTGGTTAAATAAAGGAATTGTCAAAAACTGTCTCTTGTCATTTTTAACATTTTTGACAGTTTTTTTGTGAAATGGTAGGGGTACTTTTGTACCCCCTTACCATTTCACACAGGGGGGAGGGCCGGGATCTGGGGGTCCCCTTGTTAAAGGGGCTTCCAGATTCCGATAAGCCCCCCACCTGCAGACCCCCACAACCACCGGGCAAGGGTTGTGGGGATGAGGCCCTTGTCCCCATCAATGGGGACAAGGTGTTTTGGGGGTCTACCCCAAAGCACCCTCCTAATGTTGAGGGCATGTGGCCTGGTACGGTTCAGGAGGGGGGGCGCTCTCTCGTCCCCCCTCTTTTCCTGCGGCCTGCCAGGTTGCGTGGTCGGATAAGGGTCTGGTATAGATTTTGAGGGGGACCCCACTCCATTTTTTTTAAAATTTTGGCGCGGGGTTCACCTTAATATCCATACCAGACCTGAAGGGCCTGGTATGGAATTTAGGGGGACCCCACACATCTTTTTTTTTTTTTTGGTTCGGGGTTCCCCTGTGGGGAATTCCCATGCCGTTTTTATCAATGAACTTTTATGTGTATTGTCGGACCGGCAATTCATTAATAGCTGCGAGTAGTTTTAAAAGACTTTTTTCCTTTGAAATGTCATTTTACTGTCAGACTGTTCTACATACGGGAAACATGCGCCCCTTTACAGGCATACTATAGACCCCCAGGTCCGAAATTTAAAGGAATATTACACTTTTATTGTTTCACTTTAAGCATTAGTAAAATCACTGCTCCCGAAAAAAACCCGACGTTTTTAAAACTTTTTTTTGCATTGATCCATGTCCCCTGGGGCAGGACCCAGGTCCCCAAACACTTTTATGACAATAACTTGCATATAAGCCTTTAACCACTTGCCAACCGCCCTATAGCCAAATGACGGCTGCAGGGCGGCTGGATAACTCTGGGATCACGTCATATGACGTGATTCCAGAAAACTGCTCCCGCGCGCCCCCTGGGGTGCGCACACGGGAACATCCGTGACCGATCACGGTAAACGGCCGCTGATCGCGGCCGTTTACCATGTGATCGCTCCGTCAAATGACGTAGACATGACGCCGGTTCCTCCCTCCCCTCTCTGTACCGATCGGTACAGAGGGGGAGAGATCGGATGTGAGCCGCGCTGTGGGCTGGATGTGTAGTGCCCACAGCGCAGCTCAGTGACATGTCTAGTCACATCCATCCATCCATGCTCAGCCATCCCCTCCCTATAACCCTGTGCAATACTCTGCAACCCTGTGCAAAACTCTGCAACCCTGTGAAATACTCTGCAACCCTGTGCAATACTCTGCAACCCTGTGCAATACTCTGCAACCCTGTGAAATACTCTGCAACCCTGTGAAATACTCTGCAATGATCCTGTGCAACCCTGTGCAATATTCTGCAACCCTGTGCAATACTCTGCAACCCTGTGAAATACTCTGCAACCCTGTGCAATACTCTGCAATGATCCTGTGCAACCCTGTGGAATACTCTGCAACCCTGTGAAATACTCTGCAACCCTGTGAGATACTCTGCAATGATCCTGTGCAATACTCTGCAACCCTGTGCAATACTCTGCAATGATCCTGTGCAATACTCTGCAACCCTGTGCAATACTCTGCAATGATCCTGTGCAACCCTGTGCACTACTCTGCAATGATCCTGTGCAATACTCCGCCATGCCCCGCCATACCCCGCCATACTCCGCCATACCCCGCCATACTCCGCCATGCCCCGCCATACTCCGCCATGCCCCGCCATACTCCGCCATACTCCGCCATGCCCCCATCGCGGCCGTTTACCATGTGATCGCTCCGTCAAATGATGTAGACATGATGCCGGTTCCTCCCTCCCCTCTCTGTACCGATCGGTACAGAGGGGGAGAGATCGGATGTGAGCCGCGCTGTGGGCTGGATGTGTAGTGCCCACAGCGCAGCTCAGTGACATGTCCAGTCACATCCATCCATCCATGCTCAGCCATCCCCTCCCTATAACCCTGTGCAATACTCTGCAACCCTGTGCAAAACTCTGCAACCCTGTGAAATACTCTGCAACCCTGTGAAATACTCTGCAACCCTGTGCAATACTCTGCAACCCTGTGAAATACTCTGCAACCCTGTGAAATACTCTGCAATGATCCTGTGCAACCCTGTGCAATATTCTGCAACCCTGTGCAATACTCTGCAACCCTGTGCAATACTCTGCAACCCTGTGAAATACTCTGCAACCCTGTGCAATACTCTGCAATGATCCTGTGCAACCCTGTGCAATACTCTGCAACCCTGTGCAATACTCTGCAACCCTGTGAGATACTCTGCAATGATCCTGTGCAATACTCTGCAACCCTGTGCAATACTCTGCAATGATCCTGTGCAATACTCTGCAACCCTGTGCAATACTCTGCAATGATCCTGTGCAACCCTGTGCACTACTCTGCAATGATCCTGTGCAATACTCCGCCATGCCCCGCCATACCCCGCCATACTCCGCCATACCCCGCCATACTCCGCCATGCCCCGCCATACTCCGCCATGCCCCGCCATACTCCGCCATACCCCGCCATGCCCCGCCATACTCCGCCATACTCCGCCATGCTCCTCCATGCCCCGCCATACTCCATCATACCCCGCCATGCCCCGCCATACTCCGCCATGCTCCGCCATGCCCCGCCATACTCCGCCATACCCCGCCATGCCCCGCCATACTCCGCCATGCTCCGCCATGCCCCGCCATACTCCACCATACCCGCCATGCTCCGCCATACCCGCCATGCTCCGCCATACCCCGCCATACTCCGCCATACCCCGCCATGCTCCGCCATACCCCGCCATGCTCCACCATGCCCCGCCATACTCCGCCATGCCCCGTCATACTTCGCCATACCCGCCATGCTCCGCCATACCCCGCCATACTCTGCCATACCCCGCCATACCCCGCCATACTCCGCCATGCTCCACCATGCCCCGCCATATCCCGCCATACTCCGCCATGCCCCGCCATATTCCGCCATACCCCGCCATGCTCCGCCATGCTCCACCATGCCCCGCCATACCCAGCCATGCTCCGCCATGTCCCACCATACCCCGCCATGCCCCGCCATGCCCCGCCATACCCCGCGATACCCAGCCATGCTCAGCCATACTCGGCCATGCTCGGCTGTACTCGGCCTCTGTATGTGGCCAGGCTGTGGAAGTCTCACACATGTGGTATCGCCGTACTCAGAAGGAGCAGGAGAATCTATTTTGGGGTGTCATTTTTGGTATGTCGTCATACGACGTCCTTGACTTTGTGTGGGGAAATCGGAATGATGGGTGCAGCTACAGGCATCATTCAGATATCATCTTTTTCAGCCGGCGATTCCCTACACCATAAGAATGATCATAGTGGCTGTTCCACTGCTTGATCATTCTTACGGGAGGCGAGAGGGGACGCCCCCCCCTCTCGCCGCCCTCAGGTGCTTCTACCGACTCACCGCTACGATCAAAGCCAGGATCTTTTTTTTTTTTTTTATTTCAGGCTTCCCAGCCTAGAGGTGAGATGTGGGGTCTTATTGACCTCATATCTCACTGTAAAGAGGACCTGTCATGCCATATTCCTATTACAGGGGATGTTTACATTCCTTGTAATAGAAATAAAAGTGATCAAAAAATTTATTTTGTGGAAAAAAGCCTCAAACTAAAATAAATAACGTAAAATGAACAATAAAAAAAAAAAAATAAAAAAAATAAAATTTCCCTGTGTCCCCGTGTGCTCGCAGTCAGAAGCGAACGCATACGTAAGTTGCGCCCACATATGAAAATGGTGTTCAAACCACACATGTGAGGTATTGCTGCGATCGGTAGAGCGAGAGCAATAATTTTGGCCCTAGACCTCCTCTGTAACTCACAACATGTAACCAGTAAAAATTTTTAAAGCATCTCCTATGGGGATTTTTAAGTAGTGAAGTTTGGCGCCATTCCACGAGCGTGTGCAATTTTGAAGGGTGACATGTTAGGTATCTATTTACTCGGCATAACTTCATTATTCACATTATGTAAAAACATTGGGCTAACTTTACTGTTTTGTTTTTTTTGAAAGCACAAAACTGTTTATTTTTCAAACAAAATGTGTTCGAAAAATTGCTGCGCAAATACAGTGCGAGATAAAAAGTTGCAACGACCGACATTGTATTCTCTAGGGTCTTTGCTAAAAAAATATATATAATGTTTTGGGGTTCTATGTAATTTTCTAGCAAATAAATGATGATTTTTACATGTAGGAGAGAAATGTCAGAATTGGCCTGGGTGCTCCAGAACGCCTGAAGGTGCTCCCCTGCATGTTGGGCCTCTGTATGTGGCCACGCTGTGTAAAAGTCTCACACATGTGGTATCACCGTACTCGGGAGTAATAGCAGAATATGTTTTGGGGTGTAATTTGTGGTATGCATATGCGGTGTGTGAGAAATAACCTGCTAATATGACAATTTTGTGAAAAAAAAAAAAGAAAAAAAAAATCTTGATTTTGCAAAGAATTGTGGGAAAAAATGACAACTTCAAAAAACTCATCATGCATCTTTCTAAATACCTTGGAATGTCTTCTTTCCAAAAAGGGGTCATTTGGGGGGTATTTGTACTTTTCTGGCATGTTAAAGTCTCAAGAAATGAGATAGGCCGTCAGTACTTCAGGTGTGATCAATTTTCAGAGATTGGCACCATAGCTTGTGGACTCTATAACTTTCACAAAGACCAAATAATATACACCGATTTGGGTTATTTTTACCAAAGATATGTAGCGGTATACATTTTGGCCAAAATATATGAGGAAAAATTACTAATTTGCAAAATTTTATAACAGAAACGAAGAAAAATGCATTTTTTTTACAGAATTTTCGGTCTTTTTTCTTTTATAGCGCAAAAAATAAAGAACCCAGCGGTGATTAAATACCACCAAAAGAAAGCTCTATTTGTGTGAAAAAAGGACACAAAATTCATTTGGGTACAGTGTTGCATGACTGAGTAATTGTCATTTAAAGTGTGAGAGCACCAAAAGCTGAAAATTGGTCTGGTTAGGAAGGGGGTTTAAGTGCCCAGTGGTCAAGTGGTTAAAATTAGCACTTTTGATTACTCATGTTCGGGTCCCATAGACTAACGATGTTTGTGTGTTCGAACAAATTTTTTGCCTGTTCGCAAGTTCTGGTGCGAACCGAACAGGGGGGTGTTCGGCTCATCCCTACTCACCATCATCAAATTCCTTTACAAGCAAAGGCCTACCAGTTGTCCATCCATCTGGCCGATGGATCCTACCTCAGGTCCGGGCCCATAACACATGAGACTTGCCCACTACTGGCTGGATCTGATACTGGTCATCAGGAATAGGCATGAGCTTTATGTTCAGGTCAAACATGAGTTTGACTCGAACATTGGCTGTTCACCCGTTCGTCGAAAACTGAACATTATGGGGCGTTTGCGCCAAATTTGAGCGCCGCGTAACGCCCCATAATGCACTGTGGGAGCGCAGTGCATTGCTGTATGATGATTGGCCAAAGCATGCACCATGACCTGCATGCTTTGGCCAATCCCAGTGCCCTCAGCTAAGAGAGCCATAATTGGCCAAAGGCAGGGTGCCTTTGGCCAATCATGGCTCAGGGGGACTAAGTCCACGCCCCACACTTTATAAGGCTGCCTGCACGTTGGCCCCGTGTAGTGTGTTGTTGGTGTGGACGGAGAGAGAGTGTCATTTAGATTGAGCAGGCAGGCAGGTTGTTCAGTTAGCTGCAGTGTATTTAATATATATATATATATATATATATCCATAGCACAGATTGGGTCTCACATCTGCCAAAAGTGCAAGCAGTCTTAGACTCCATCCGGGAAGCTGGGTTTACGGCCAATCCAAAGAAGTGTACCATTGGACAGGAGGAGGCCAAATATCTGGGGTACACTATTGGGAGGGAAGTGATAAAGCCTCAAGTCAATAAAGTCGAGGCCATACAGAGTTGGCCACGTCCCAACAGCAAGAAACAGGTACGAGCCTTTCTGGGAATCGCTGGCTATTATCGGCGATTCATCCCCCATTTTGCTTCTCAGGCTGTGCCCCTCACCAACCTGACAAAAGGGAAAGAGTCTGTCATGGTCAAATGGTCCCCAGAGGCTGAAGCAGCATTCCAGTCATTAAAAACTGCCTTATGTAGCCAGCCAGTGTTGTACTCACCAGACTTCTCTATGGACTTTGTTGTACAAACTGATGCATCAGACGTTGGGTTGGGAGCAGTGTTGTCCCAGGTCTGGAACGGGGAAGAGCACCCAGTCATTTACCTCAGCAGGAAATTGAAGTCCCATGAGGTAAATTACGCCACAATTGAGAAGGAGTGTTTAGCTGTGAAGTGGGCTCTAGATTCCCTTCGGTACTATCTATTAGGTAGGCACTTTGACCTGGTAACTGATCACGCTCCTTTAAAGTGCATGGCTCAAAACAAGGAGACCAATAGAAGGATAAATAGGTGGTTCCTGGCCCTACAGGAATTCAACTTTACAGTAAAGCATCGCCCTGGCGTTAAAATGGGGAATGTGGATGCTTTGTCTCGAGTACATGCGTGCCTGACTGCGTGTGTTCCAACCCCAAGGTTGAAACAAGAGGGGGGGTATGTGACAGCAGGCAGGTAAAAACACCTGGTTGCATCCAGGATGGAAAATATGTATGCCCTAGATCCAGGCTTTATGCTGACTTATACCACTAGGGGGAGAGCTGGGAGTCCTGCAGGGGAAGAGTTAATGAGCCCAGCTGAAGTAAGTGGGCTCATTAAGACCTATAGAAAACACCCCAGCGTGCTTAGGGAGATGCTCCATCCTGGAACCAGTTCTGTGATTGTGTAGACTGGGGAGTGTGGTATCTGAGCTTTGTGGTGAGTTAACGCCTGTGTGGCAAAACTTCTCAAAGAGAGATAGGGACTGGGGCAGCACAAGGCTGCACCCAGTTAGTTAGGGAATCTACGTGTGTAGTAAGCGGTCAAGCTGACCAGGATTTCTTTTCATGTTTCTTTTTGTTTTTCTGTTATTTTTCAATGCATCTAGTCTAAATAAACCGCACCTTTTGTTTTTGTTTATCCTACAAAGCTGTCTGCTGTGCCTGATTTTGTGTGGTGAACCCATCCAGGGGGTCACACACACCCGCTGCCGAGCTAACCCTCTCACAAATAAAAAAAAATATATATATATATATATATATATATATATATATATATATTAGTTAGGTCTATATATATTTGGACACAGGCATAATTTTATAATTTTCATACTTTTGGCTCTGTATGCCACCAGAATAAAATAAAAATTAAGCAATCCATGAATGAATTTGAAGTGCAGACGTTCAGCTTTAATTCAATGGGTTGAACATAAATGTCAAGCATACATTTTAGGAACTGCAAACATTTTTTTACACAGCCCCCCCATTTTCAGGGGCTCAAATGTAATTGGACACATGAATATAATCATAAATAAAATGTTCATTTTTAATATTTTGTTGAGAATCCTTTGCTGGTAATGACTGCCTGAAGTCTGGAACCCATGGACATTACCAAAGACTGGGTTTCCTCCTTTCTGATGCTTTGCCAGGCTCTAACTTCAGCTGCCTTCAGTTGTTCTTTGTTTGTGGGTCTTTCTGCCTTTAATTTTGCCTTCAGAAAGTGAAATGCATGCTCAATTGGGTTGAAATCAGATAAATGACTCGGCCATTACAGAATATTCCACTTATTTTCCTTCAAAAGCTCCTAGGTTGCTTTTGCAGTGTGTTTTGCATCATTGTCCATCTGTACTGTGAAGATTAGGGATGAGCCGAACACCCCCCGGTTCGGTTCGCACCAGAACCCGCGAACGGACCGCAAGTTCGCACGAACGTTAGAACCCCATTGACGTCTATGGGACTCGAACGTTCGAAATCAAAAGTGCTCATTTTAAAGGCTAATTTGCATGGTATTGTCCTAAAAAGGGTTTGGGGACCCGGGTCCTACCCCAGGGGACATGTATCAATGCAAAAAAAACTTTTAAAAACGGCCGTTTTTTCGGGAGCAGTGATTTTAATGATGCTTAAAGTAAAAAAAAAAAAGTGAAATATTCCTTTAAATATCGTACCTGGGGGGTGTCTATAGTATGCCTGTAAAGTGACGCGTGTTTCCCATGTTTAGAACAGTCCCTGCACCAAATGTCATTTTTAAAGGAAAAAATCTCATTTAAAACTGCTTGCGGGTTTAATGTCATGTCGGGTCATGGCAATATGGATGAAAATCAGTGAGACAAACGGCATGGGTACCCCCCAGTCCATTACCAGGCCCTTTGGGTCTTGTATGGATATTAAGGGGAACCCCGCACCCAAATTAAAATAAGGAAAGGTCCCTATATACTCTGAACAGCAGTATACAGGCGGTGCAAACAAGACAGGGACTGTAGGTTTGTTGTTAAGTAGAATCTGTTTGTAATTTTGAACATTTTTAATGTGTTTAGCTCCAGCCAAAAAATCTTTTCTAAGCTTTTTGGAAAACATAGGGAAGGGTTATCACCCCTGTGACATTTGTTTTGCGTCTTTCCTCCTCTTCAGAAGATTTCACCTCACTTTTTTGTCCCAATGAAAAATGTTTTTTGAAAATTTGGGTTTTTTTGTGGAACAAGGATTGGAAAGCATCAGTGGAAAGGAAAAATTGTTTTCCCATATTAACTCTTACAGGAGAGAATTTCCCTTCCTTAGGGGTAGATTTCATCTCACTTCCTGTTGTCTCCTTCCGTTTGCAAGTAGGAGTCGTTTGTAAGTTAGATGTTTGAAAGTAGGGTCCTGCCCTATATACTCAGCAGAAATTTGGGCCTTAGGTGTTGCTGTGGCCAAAACACTGTAAGCCCTCACAGGGCCCTGCTGTGAAATATTAGATCAAGAATTGTAATTACATGCCCCTGTTGAACAGGAGCTGAAAAATTAGGCCTTAGGCACTGGTGCTGGTGCCACAACACTGCAACCCCTCACAGACACTCTAGTTGAAACGCAGGAACAAGCCCTGCTGCAAAGTATTGCATCAAAAATTGTAATTACACGCCCCTGTTAGACAGGGGCAGAAAAATTGGGTCTTAGGCACTGGTGCTGGTGCCACAACACTGCAACCCCTCACAGACACTCTAGTTGGAATGCAGGAACAAGCCCTGCTGCAAAGTATTGCATCAAAAATTGTAATTACACGCCCCTGTTAGACAGGGGCAGAAAAATTGGGTCTTAGGCACTGGTGCTGGTGCCACAACACTGCAACCCCTCACAGACACTCTAGTTGGAATGCAGGAACGAGCCCTGCTGCAAAGTATTACATCAAAAATTGTAATTACACGCCCCTGTTAAACAGGGGCTGAAAAATTGTGCCTTAGGCACTGGTGGTGGCGCCCAGAACCAAAAATGTTCTTACAAGCTATCAGCGTGATGATTGAGGAGGAAGAGGATAATTACTCAGGGATAGTCACTCAGCATCAGCATAGGCAGTCTTTGAAGGGATCTGAGATTTCAAAAAAAATTATTCGGTTACATCTGCATCAGGTGCTTGGTAGCTGGTGGTGATCCAAGACTGATTCATTTTTATGAAGGTCAGCCGATCGACCGAGTCGGTGGACAGACGCACCCTGTGATCGGTTACCACGCCTCCAGCAGCACTGAATGTGCGTTCCGAAAGAACGCTGGATGCAGGACAGGCCAGTAGCTCAATTGCATACTGTGCAAGCTCTGGCCAGTGATCCATCCTCAAGACCCAGTAACCCAGAGGATTTTCGGTGGGAAAGGTGTCCAAGTCTGATCTTGCCCCTAGGTATTCCTGCACCATGTAAAACAGACGCTGGCGATGGTTGCTGGAACCGATCATACCTTGGGGCTGCGGACCAAAAAATTGTCTGAACGCATCGGTCAGACGGCCACCTTCTCCACCGCTCCTTCTTTGACTGACCGAAGCCTCAGCAACACGTTGTCCAGAAACAGGAGTTTGTAACCTCCCAGTCTCTGGGAACGCGTTGCACAGACCTTTCTGCAAGGCCTCCCGAAGATGTTTCATCCTCTGCTCCCTCTGCGATGGCAAGATAAGGTCCGCAACCTTACCCTTGTAACGTGGATCAAGGAGGGTTGCCAGCCAGTATTGGTCCTTCTCCTTGATACCACGAATACGAGGATCCTTACGCAGGCTTTGCAGGATCAGGGAGGCCATGCAGCGTAGGTTTGCTGAGGCATTCGGTCCGGAGTCCTCTGGGTCACTAAGGACAACAACGTCCGCAGCCACCTCCTCCCAGCCACGTACAAGTCCATGTGTTCCTTGGGACTGATCCCTTAAAGACTGCTGATGCTGAGTGCCAGGCTCCACCTCCATACTGACACAATCTTCCTCCTCCTCCTCCTCCTCCTCCTCGTCCTCTTCCTGTGTGATCGGCGGGCACGCAGGAACACTGTCTGGATAAAGGGGGCCTTGAGAGCTAAGGAAGTCCTCCTCTTCCTGCCTCTGTTCTGCCTCAAGTGCCCTGTCCATTATCCCACGCAGCGTGTGCTCCAACAGGTGGACAAGGGGGACAGTGTCACTGATGCATGCACTGTCAGTGCTCACCATCCTCGTGGCCTCCTCGAATGGTGACAGGACAGTGCATGCATCCCTGATCATGGCCCACTGGCGTGGGGAAAAAAAACCAAGGTCCCCTGACCCTGTCCTGGTGCCATAGTCGCACAGGTACTCATTGATGGCCCTCTGCTGCGTGTGCAGCCGCTGCAGCATGGCCAACGTCGAGTTCCACCTGGTGGGCATGTCACAGATTAGGCGGTTCTTGGGCAGGTTAAACTCCTTTTGGAGGTCCGTCAGCCGAGCACTGGCATTATATGACCGGCGGAAATGCACACAGACTTTCCTGGCCTGCCTCAGGACATCCTGTAAGCCCGGGTACCTGCCCAAGAACCGCTGCACCACCAAGTTAAGGACGTGAGCCAAACAGGGCACATGGGTCAGTTGTCCCTGTCGGAGGGCAGAGAGGAGGTTGGTGCCATTGTCGCAAACCACCATTCCTGCCTTAAGTTGGCGTGGCGTCAACCACCTCTGAACCTGCCCCTGCAGAGCTGACAGAACCTCTGCCCCAGTGTGGCTCCTGTCCCCCAAGCACACCAGCTCAAGCACCGCATGGCATCTTTTGGCCTGCGTACTTGCGTAGCCCCTTGAACGCCTACGGAGCACCGCTGGTTCCGAGGAAGAGGCCATGGAGGAAGAAGAAGAGGAGGGGGTGGAGGAGAGAGGTGTGTCACAATCAGCATTTTGGAGGCGTGGTGGCGGAACAACCTCCAACACTACTGCACCTTGTCCTGCATCCTTCCCAGCTGCCAGCAGAGTCACCCAATGCGCCGTGAAACTTAAGTAACGTCCCTGTCCATGCCTGCTGGACCATGAGTCAGCGGTAATATGCACCTTACCGCTGACCGCCCTGTCCAGCGAGGCATGGACATTGCCTTCCACATGCCGGTAGAGAGCCGGAATCGCCTTCCGTGAGAAAAAGTGGCGTTTGGGTACCTGCCACTGAGGAACCGCACATTCCACAAACTCACGGAAGGGGGCAGAGTCTACCAACTGA
Source organism: Lithobates clamitans (assembly GCA_037952925.1). Classification (NCBI taxonomy): domain Eukaryota; kingdom Metazoa; phylum Chordata; class Amphibia; order Anura; family Ranidae; genus Lithobates; species Lithobates clamitans. The sequence continues at coordinate 1,147,232 of JBBGZY010000799.1, forward strand.
AAAGGCAGCAGTTGAAGTGCTAGCAATTTTGCCAAGCTAGCATTCAACCGCTGGGCATGTGGATGGCTGGGAGCAAACTTCTTTCGGCGGTGCAGCAGCTGGGGCAGGGAAATTTGCCTGGTACAATCTGACGTCGGTGTACCAAAAGCAGATTGCCCATAAGTACTTGGCTGTGACACACCTAATTCTACACCTTCATTCCTCTCACTGCAGGTCGCAGAGAGGACTGAAGGTCTAGTGGGGTTGGAAATCTCAGCTGATGAGGAGCAAGGAGAGATCGTCTTTGTTCTTTGGTGTGGGTCTTTTAGATACGCTTGCCAACGAACTGCATGGCAGGTCAACATATGTCTGGTCAAGCATGTGGTACCCAAGCGGGAGATGTTTTGGCCACGCGAGATACGCTTGAGACATATATTGCAAATAGCAGCGGTGCGATCTGATGCACTCGTCTCAAAAAAGGCCCACACCAAAGAACTTTTTGAATAACGCGCAGAGACTGCAGCGCCCTGCACATGTGGAGCTTTGGGGTGTGATGCAGTCAATGTGCTGCCCTTAGGCTGGCCCCTGGAGGGCATCCTGCCTAGTTGGTGATGTGCCACCTCCTCCTCCTCCTCCTCCTCCTCCTCCTCCTCCTCCTCCTCTCTCCTATCAGGCACCCACGTTGAGTCAGTGACCTCATCATCCCCTCCCTCCTCATCACTGGAGCAAACCTGGCAGTATGCTGCAGCAGGGGGAGCATGACTGCCAGATTGCTGTCCTTCTTGGGCACCCCCTCTGTCCGTGCTCATGTTACTGCCTTCATTGAGCTCAGTATCATCATCAGAGCCTTCCAAACGCTGGGCATCCTCCTGGAGCATGTACCCAACACTGTGGTCAAACAGTTCGAGGGAATCCTCAGGAGGACATGGTGGGGCTAGGGAAGGAGTCACTGATGACATTGAGCTGAGGGAAGAGGCCGCTGCTTTGCCAGACAAAGCACCCTGGGCATGGGTGAGAGAGGATGAGGAGGATGAGGACGGCTTGGTCATCCACTCGACCAAGTCTTCCGCATGTTGCGGCTCAACACGGCCAGCTGCCGAAAAAAAGGCCAAGCGTGTCCCATGGCCACGTGCTGATGAGGATGCACCGTCTCCACGACCAGCACTAGACACAGAGCCTGCTTGCCCTCTCTTATTGGCTTGTGACTGTCTGCCTCTCCTTCTTGGCCTTCCAGACATACTAATGGCCTGTAGCTGCACTAAGCTGGGATAGAACACCTGTAATTTTCTTCAGGTAGCTTTATATACTGTAACCAGACAAGCCTGCCTGTCAGTAGGAAGATAACAGGAACGGATCTAGCTGAACACTGTGAGCAGGACGTACTGCACTAAATGTATATAGCAGGAACGGATCTAGCTGAACACTGTGAGCAGCACGCACTGCACTGAATGTAAATAGCAGGAACGGATCTAGCTGAACACTGTGAGCAGGACGCACTGTACTGAATGTAAATAGCAGGAACGGATCTAGCTGAACACTGTGAGCAGGACACACTGCACTGAATGTAAATAACAGGAACGGATCTAGCTGAACACTGTGAGCAGGACACACTGTACTAAATGTAAATAGTCTAGCTGCCTGACCGTGGTACTAATAGGATCAAAAAGAACACCTGTAATTTTCTTTAGGTAGCTTTATATACTGTAACCAGACAAGCCTGCCTGTCAGTAGAAAGATAACAGGAACGGATCTAGCTGAACACTGTGAGCAGGACGCACTGCACTGAATGTAAATAGCAGGAACGGATCTAGCTGAACACTGTGAGCAGCACGCACTGCACTGAATGTAAATAGCAGGAACGGATCTAGCTGAACACTGTGAGCAGGACGCACTGCACTGAATGTAAATAGCAGGAACGGATCTAGCTGAACACTGTGAGCAGGACGCACTGCACTGAATGTAAATAACAGGAACGGATCTAGCTGAACACTGTGAGCAGGACACACTGTACTAAATGTAAATAGTCTAGCTGCCTGACCGTGGTACTAATAGGATCAAAAAGAACACCTGTAATTTTCTTCAGGTAGCTTTATATACTGTAACCAGACAAGCCTGCCTGTCAGTAGGAAGATAACAGGAACGGATCTAGCTGAACACTGTGAGCAGGACGCACTGCACTGAATGTAAATAGCAGGAACGGATCTAGCTGAACACTGTGAGCAGGACACACTGTACTAAATGTAAATAGTCTAGCTGCCTGACCGTGGTACTAATAGGATCAAAAAGAACACCTGTAATTTTCTTCAGGTAGCTTTATATACTGTAACCAGACAAGCCTGCCTGTCAGTAGGAAGATAACAGGAACGGATCTAGCTGAACACTGTGAGCAGGACGCACTGCACTGAATGTAAATAGCAGGAACGGATCTAGCTGAACACTGTGAGCAGCACGCACTGCACTGAATGTAAATAGCAGGAACGGATCTAGCTGAACACTGTGAGCAGGACGCACTGCACTGAATGTAAATAGCAGGAACGGATCTAGCTGAACACTGTGAGCAGGACGCACTGCACTGAATGTAAATAACAGGAACGGATCTAGCTGAACACTGTGAGCAGGACACACTGTACTAAATGTAAATAGTCTAGCTGCCTGACCGTGGTACTAATAGGATCAAAAAGAACACCTGTAATTTTCTTCAGGTAGCTTTATATACTGTAACCAGACAAGCCTGCCTGTCAGTAGGAAGATAACAGGAACGGATCTAGCTGAACACTGTGAGCAGGACGTACTGCACTAAATGTATATAGCAGGAACGGATCTAGCTGAACACTGTGAGCAGCACGCACTGTACTGAATGTAAATAGCAGGAACGGATCTAGCTGAACACTGTGAGCAGGACACACTGCACTGAATGTAAATAACAGGAACGGATCTAGCTGAACACTGTGAGCAGGACACACTGTACTAAATGTAAATAGTCTAGCTGCCTGACCGTGGTACTAATAGGATCAAAAAGAACACCTGTAATTTTCTTCAGGTAGCTTTATATACTGTAACCAGACAAGCCAGCCTGTCAGTAGGAAGATAACAGGAACGGATCTAGCTGAACACTGTGAGCAGGACGCACTGCACTGAATGTAAATAGCAGGAACGGATCTAGCTGAACACTGTGAGCAGCACGCACTGCACTGAATGTAAATAGCAGGAACGGATCTAGCTGAACACTGTGAGCAGGACGCACTGCACTGAATGTAAATAGCAGGAACGGATCTAGCTGAACACTGTGAGCAGGACGCACTGCACTGAATGTAAATAGCAGGAACGGATCTAGCTGAACACTGTGAGCAGCACGCACTGCACTGAATGTAAATAGCAGGAACGGATCTAGCTGAACACTGTGAGCAGCACGCACTGCACTGAATGTAAATAGCAGGAACGGATCTAGCTGAACACTGTGAGCAGGAAGCACTGTACTGAATGTAAATAGCAGGAACGGATCTAGCTGAACACTGTGAGCAGGACACACTGCACTGAATGTAAATAGTCTAGATAGAAGATAACAGGAACGGATCTAGCTAAACTGAATACAGTGTATATATATATATGCAACACCTGGGATGCATATATATACACAATACACTGTAAGTGCAGCTAACTGACTGACTGTTCTGCCTAATCTATCTAACTCAAATCAAACACTGTCTCTCTGTCTATCTCTTTCAACGCCGGAACACACACTACACAGGGCCGCCGTGCAGGCGGCCTTATATAGTGTGGGGCGTGTACTAAATCCCCTGAGCCATAATTGGCCAAAGCCTCCTTGGCTTTGGCCAATTACGGCTCTCTGTTCAGGCGGCGCTGTGATTGGCCAAGCATGCGGGTCATAGTGCATGCTTGGCCAATCATCAGCCAGCAATGCACTGCGATGCCGCAGTGAATTATGGGCCGTGACGCGCCACACGAATTTGGCGCGAACGGCCCATATCGTTCGCAATTCGACGGACGGTCGAACAGCCGATGTTCGAGTCGAACATGGGTTCGACTCGAACACGAAGCTCATCCCTAGTGAAGATCCGTCAAATTAACTTTTCTGTATTTGGCTGAATCTGGGTTGACAGTACAGGTATATCTCTAAACACTGCAGAATTCATCTGGCTGCGTCTATCTTCTGTCACATCATCAATAAACACCAATGACCCAGTGCCACTGGAAGCCATGCATGCCCACACCATCACATTGCCTCCACTATGTTTTACAGATGACATTATGTGCTTTGGATCATGAGCTGTTCCAAGCCTTCTCCACACATTTTTCTTCCCATCATTCGGGTACAGATTAATCTTAGTTTCATCTGTCCAAAGAATACTTTTACAGAACTGTTCTGTCTTTTTTAGATGTTTCTTGGCAAAGTCTAATCTGGATTTTCTGTTTTTCAGGCTTATGAATGGTTTGTACCTTGTGGTGAACACACTGTATTTGCTCTCAAGTTTTTACTTGATTGTAGACTTTGACAATCATACGCCCACCTTCTGGATAGTGTCACTTGTCTGGATGTTGTGAATAGGTTTTTCTTTACTATAGAGAGGATCCTGCGATCATCCACCACTGAAGTGTTCTGTGGACATCCAGGCCTTTTTATGTTGCTGAGCTAACCAGTGCCTTCCTCTTTCCTCAGAATGTACCAAACTGTTGATTTGGCCACTCCTAATGTCGCAAGCCTTACAATTTTGAAGCCTTACAATGGCCTGTTTTACTTGCATGGATTGGTCCTTTGAACGCATGATATAGGTTCACAGCAATAGATTCCAAATGCAAATACCACACTTAAAATCAACTCCAGACCTTTTACCTGCTTAATTGAAGAAGAAATAATAAAGAAGTAGCCCCCACCTGGCCATGAAACAGCTTTTGATTCAATTGTCCAATTACTTATGGCCCCTTTAAAAAAGGGGGTTGGCTATTCTTTAGAGCTGTAATTCCTAAACCCCTCCTCCGATTTGGATGTACATACTCTCAAATTAAACCTGAGAGTGTGCACTTTCAGCCCATATCCATTATATAACTATAGCTTGAATATGTTTTGGTATATACCTGAAAAAAAACTAAAATTGTGCTTGTGTCCAAATATATATATATATATATATATGGACCTAACTGTATATCCACTGCATCCAGTTTAGCTATATCTGACTGCAGGCCATTCCTGGTGTACTTTTTCTATTATACTTCAGGCAGGCAGGTTATTCAGTTAGCTGTAGTGTATTTAATATATAGATACAGCCAGTCTCATATATACAGTGGAGACAGAAAGTATTTAGACCCCCTTAAATTTTTCACGCTTTGTTATATTGCAGCCATTTGCTAAAATTATTTAAATTCATTTTTTTCCTCATTAATGTACACACAGCACCCCATATTGACAGAAAAACACAGAATTGTTGACATTTTTGCAGATTTATTAAAAAAGAAAAACTGAAATATCATATGGTCCTAAGTATTCAGACCCTTTGCTGTGACACTCATATATTTAACTGCTGTATGTTTCTTCTGATCATCCTTGAGATGGTTCTACACCTTTATTTGAGTCCAGCTGTGTTTGATTATACTGACTGGACTTGATTAGGAAAGCGACACACCTGTCCATATAAGACCTTACAGCTCACAGTGCATGTCAGAGCAAATGAGAATCATGAGGTCAAAGGAACTGCCTGAAGAGCTCAGAGACAGGATTGTGGCAAGGCACAGATCTGGCCAAGGTTACAAAAAATTTCTGCTGCACTTAAGGTTCCTAAGAGCACAGTGGCCTCCATAATCCTTAAATGGAAGACGTTTGGGATGACCAGAACCCTTCCTAGAGCTGGCCGTCCAGCCAAACTGAGCTATCGGGGGAGAAGAGCCTTGGTGAGAGAGGTAAAGAAGAACCCAAAGATCACTGTGGCTGAGCTCCAGAGATGCAGTCAGGAGATGGGAGAAAGTTGTAGAAAGTCAACCATCACTGCAGCCCTCCACCAGTCGGGGTGGAGGCAGAGTGGCCCAATGGAAGCCTCTCCTCAGTGCAACGTAGTAGTACAGCAAGCAGGATCAGGAGCCAGAAGGGATGTCAGCCGAGCAAGTCTTCAACTGGAACGCAGGAGAAAGTCTGTGAGATGTGACCAAAGGCAAAGGCAGAGATAAAGTGAGCTGGCAGAACTGGCGAGCAGATCATCAACAGCTGAGTCACTGTGGAGAGAAAGGAGCTGGCAATTAGCCGACATCTGAGCGTCCAGCTTAGAGAAGGAAGGGCTGAGCCCAGCCCTGACAGTACTCCCTCCTCAAGGACCCTTCCCTCTCAGAGGACCACCGGGCTTAAGGGGAAAACGTCTATGGAAGTCACAGAGGTGGATAGGTGCATGTACGTCCGAGGATGAGACCCAAGAGCGTTCCTCCGGACCGTGCCTCTTCCAACACACCAGGTACTGTATGCACCCACGGGACCTATGGGAGTCAACAATTGATTGTACTTCATACTCCTCATGGTTCTCAACCTTTATAGGGTGAGGATGTGGCACAAGGTGGTAAAGCGGTTGCTGACCAAAGATTTCAATAAGGAGACATGAAACACATTAGAGATGCGCATACTAGGAGGAAGGTCCAATGCGTAAGCCACTGGCTTAATCCTGCTAAGGATACGGAAAGGCCCAATAAACCGAGGTGCGAACTTCAAAGAAAGAACATGAAGTCGGAGGTTGCGAGACGACAGCCAGACTGTCCCCAACCTGGTAGGAAGGCGCAGGCAGGCGTCTCTGGTCAGCATGGAGTCTGTACCTATCGTTAGCATGTCGCAAAGCCTCTTGGACTTGTGCCCAAGTGGAGCGAAGACCACACATATGTTCCTCTAATGCAGGAATACTCTGCGGAACAAACGAGGCAGGCAATACGGAAGGTTGGAAACCATAGTTCGCAATAAACGGGGACAAGCAGGAAGCCTAATTCAAGACACTATTGTGAGCAAACTCCGCCCACGGTAAGAGGTCTGACCAGTTGTTATGATGGTCAGAAATATAGCAACGTAGGAATTGCTCCAAGGACTGATTGGCTCGTTCTGCTGCCCCATTAGACTGCGGGTGATATGCAGAGGAGAAAGCAAGCTGAATACCCAACTGTGCAAAAACGGCTCGCCAGAACCAGGACACAAACTGACTACCCCTGTCTGAAACAATCACCTTGGGTAGCCCATGTAAGCAGAAGATTTCCTGTGCAAAAATAGAAGCCAGTTCTTTTAGAAGTAGGCAAGTTCTTGAGTGGAATACAATGCAACATTTTCGAGAACCGGTCAACCACCATAGGGATAACTGTGTTGCCCTGGGAGTTGGGTAACTCCACAATGAAATACATAGACAGGTGGGTCCAGGGCCTCTCTCCATTGGTTATGGGTTGTAGGAGGCCCACTGGAAGGTGTTGTGGAGTCTTACTCTGAGCACACATGGAACAGGCAGCTACGAAGGCAGTTACATCAGAACGTAGATTAGGCCACCAGAATTGTTGGGAAATGGCCCAAAAGAGTTGTTTCTTCCCAGGGTCGCCAGCAGCCTTGGGAGAATGGTAAGTCTGGGGTATGGCACCAGGTTGAAGGTCAATTGCGTAATCATACGACCGGTGTGCAGGCAAAGTACCGGCTTGACCTTTGTCAAAGACGTCGCTAAAATCGTGGTACTCCTCTGGCAGAGAGGAGAGTGAAGAGGTGCACAGGACCTTGGCTACCTTCTGGAAGCATGTATTACTGTACTGTGGCGACCAGGACAGAACCTCAGCACGGAGCAAATCAAAAGGAGGGTTTTGCCTCTGTAACCAAGGATAACCAATAACCAGCGGAAACTTAGGTGAGGAAATAACTTGGAATTGGATTATCTCATGGTGAAGGGCCCCTATGGCCATGGACAATGGAACAGTCTCATGAGTCACATGGGCAGGCTGGAGGTCTCCCGTCAGGAGCCTCAATGGCAAGTGGAGTGTCACGCAGCTGCAGCAGAATTAAGTGCTTTGATACAAAGGCAGCATCAATAAAAAGGCCTGCAGCCCCAGAGTCAATTAGAGCCTGTATCTCGATGGATGACTCAGACCAAGACAGGGTAACGGAAACCAGGGGCTTATCTTTCTGGGAAACTGGAGACTAAACAATGTCACCTACGGTCTGTCCGTGACAGGACCTCAAGGTTCGGGCGTTCCCTGGACGGGTAGGACAAGACTTCAAAAAGTGACCAGCCTGGCCACAATAAAGACACAATCTCTCACCCCCCCCCTCTTAAGGGCTCTCTCATCCTCAGAGAGACGTGTGAAGCCCAAGTGCATGGGTTCATCTTCACAGACCGACTCGGTACCAGGAGGCATGGGAGGTGAGGGAGGCAAGGGTGGGACTGCAAAGCTCAGAGACAAATGTACAGGAGGCTTGCACCAACGCCCCTTAAAAGAGAGTCTCTCTGAGTCTGGAGTCAATGAGGATGGCAAATGTGATCAACCTCTCCAGCTCAGTGGGTATATCTCGGGCTGCTATGTGATCCTTGATGTTATCCAAGAGACCATGAGAGAAGGCTGCCACGGGGGCCTCATTGTTCCAAGCAACCTCTGCTGCCAGTGTACGGAATTCAATGGCGAAATCAGCAACAGTTTTCATACTCTGATGGAGATGAGGCTCTTGGCAGCAGAAGCGGAGCGTGAGGGAACATCAAATACCCTTTTAAAGGAAGCCACAAATTCTGGGTAACTCAGGACCATGGGTTTTTGCGTCTCCCATAGAGGGTTTGCCCAGGCCAATTCTCTCTCAGAAAGCAAAGATATCATGAAACCTACTTTGCTTCTGTGCGTGGGAAACGCCTGGGGCAGCATCTCAAAGTATATCTCAACCTGGTGGAGAAACCCTCTGCATTGAACTGGATCACCCCCAAATAGCTGGGGAAGCGCAGTGGAACCAGACATGCCTCCTATAGAGATAATACTCAAGGTGGGTGCCTGCACAGAGACTGGAGCAGCAGCAGTGACGGCCTGCAACACAGGTTGTACCGGAGCAGCCATAGTGGAAGATTCCAGGTATGCCGTGTGAGGAGTGTTTGTAATGCCAAGGCAAACTGATCCATGCGGTGATCCTGGTCATCCAATCTGGAAATAATATTACCAACAAGTGGACTGACTGTATCTATTGAAATTCCTGGCCTTCGCCTACTGTCAGAAACCATGAATCAGATCGAGACAGAAGTACAGTTAATAACACTTGTTTAATAATAATAAAAAGGTAAACAGAGTAAGCGTAGTCAATACATAGCCAGAGTTAGTAACCAGATTGGGTAGTCAGCCAATGTCAGAGAGCCAGAGATCAACGTAGTAGTACAGCAAGGAGCCAGAAGGAATGTTAGCCGAGCAAATCTTCAACAGGAACGCAGGAGAAAGTCTCTGAGATGTGACCAAAGGTGAAGGCAGGGATGAAGTGAGCTGGATGGCTTTAAGTAGGCAGGACTGACAAGCAGATCATCAACAGCCGAGTCACTGTGAAGAGAAAGGAGCTGGCAATTATCCGACAGCTGAGCGGCCAGCTCAGAGAAGGAAGGGCTGAACCCAGCCCTGACATATATCCACTGCATCCAGTGTAGCCAAGCCTATATCTGACTGCAGGACAGTCCTCGTGTACTTTTTCTAATATACTTCAGGTGGTGTACACAGTACCGTGCACCCATAGTGCAGTTGCTTCTACTTTTCTGGTGGTGTACACAATACAGTACACCCATAGTTGTTATTACACTTCTGTTGGTGTACACAGTACTGTGCACCCATAGTGCAGTTGCTACTACTTTTCTGGTGGTGTACACAGTACACAATACATATAGTGCACCCATAGTTGCTGTTAGACTTCTGGTGGTTTACACAATACCATTCACCGTAGTGCAGTTGCTACTACTTTTCTGGTGATGTACACTGTACACAACACAGTGTAGTGTGGTTTTGCTAAACAAAATTTAGAGCATGCCCAGAAGGCCACCAAGGAAAGCAGACGCTCACAGGCCACTAAAAGAGGGCAAGCAGGCTCTGTGTCTACAGTCGACAGTGCTGGTCGTGGACACGGTGCATCCTCAGCATGTGGCCATGGGGCACACTTATCCTTATTTTCTGCAGCTGGCCGTGTTATTGAGCCACAACATACAAAAGAGTTTGTGGAATGGATAACAAAGCCGTCCTCATCCTCCTCATCCTCTGTCACCCAAGCTCAAAGTAGTTTGCCTGCCAATACAGCTGCCAAAGCAGCCTATTCCATCGGCTCCATGTCAACAGTCACTCCTTCCCTAGCCTCACCACCATGTCATGGAGGAGTCCCCCGAACTATTCGACCACAGTGTCTGGTACATGCTGTAGGAGGATGCGCAGCGGTTTGAAGGCTCCGATGATGGTATCCAGGTTGAGGAAGGGAGTAACGTGAGCCTAGAGAGAAGGGGTGCCCAAGGAAGAAGGTCAAGAAACTGGCAGTCATGTTCCCGAGCTGCAGCATACTGTCAAGTTTGCTCCAGTGACAAGGAGGGAGGGGATGATGAGGTCACTGAATCTACTTGGGTGCCTAAAAGAAGACAGAAGGAGGAGAAAGCACATTTCCAATGAGGCAGGATGCCCTCCAGGGGGCAGCTTAAGGGCAGCCACCCTATTGCATCACACCGCAGAGCTAAGCAGGTGCAGGGTGCTGCTGACTCCCCGCATATTTTGCAAAGTATATTGGTGTAGGCCTTTTTTTTTTTGACACGTGTGCAGCAGATCGCACCATTGCTGTTTGCAACATATGTCTGAAGCGTATCAAGCATGGCCAAAACAGCAGCCGCTTGGCACCACATGCTTGACCAGACATATGACGACCTCCCATGCAGTCCATTGGCAACAGCACTTAAAAGACCCACATCAAAGAACAAGGCAGACCTCTCCTTGCTCCTCATCAGCTGGGATTTCCAACCCCACTATACCTCCAGTTCTCTCAGAAACCTGCACTGAGAGGAATGAAGGTATAGAAATAGATGTCCCGAGTACTTGCGGTCAATCTTCTAGTGGTACACCAACATCCAATTTTAGCAGGCAAATTTCCCTACCCCAGTTGCTAAACCGTCAAAAGAAATTTGGTCCCAGCCATCCACACGCTCAGCATCTGAATGCTAGCCTGGCCAAATTGCTAGCACTGCAACTGCTGCCTTTTCATCTGGTAGACTCTGCCCCCTTTTGTGAATTTGTGGAATGTGTGGTACCTCAGTGGCAGGTTCCCAAACACCATTTCTTTTCACGGAAGGCCATTCCGGCTCTCTACCAGCATGTGGAAGGCAATGTCTTGGCCTCATTGGACAGGGCGGTCAGCAGTAAGGTGCATATTACCACTGACTCATGGTCCAGCAGGCATGGACAGGGACGTTACCTTTCTTTCATAGTGCACTGGGTAACTCTGCTGGCAGCTGGGAAGGATGCAGGACAAGGTTCAGTATTGTTGGAGCTTGTTCCGGCACCACGCCTCCAAAATGCTAGTAGTGGTGATTCTGCCACAGCTCTCTGCTCCACCCCCTCTTCTTCTTCCTCTATGGACTCTTCCTCTGCAGATTTGGACTGCTTAGGGGACAGGAGCAACACTGGGGCAGAGATTCTGGCAGCTCTGGAGGGGCAGGTTCAGAGGTGGTTGAGGCCACGCTACTTTCAGCCAGGAATAGTTGTATGTGACAATGACCTCCGACAGGGACACTTGACCCATGTTTCCTGTTTGGCTCACATCCCGAATTTGGTGGTGCAGTGGTTTTTGAGCAGGTACCCGAGCTTACAGGATCTCCTGAGGCAGGCCAGGAAAGTCTGTGGTCATTTCCGCCGGTCATATAATGCCAGTGCTCAGCTGGCTGACATTCAAAGAGAATACAACCTGCCCAAGAACCGCCTCCATTTGTGACATTCCCACCAGGTGGAACTCAACGTTGGCCATGCTGCAGCGGCTGCACACGCAACAGAGGTCCATAAATGAGTACCTGTGTGAGTATGGCACCAGGATAGGGTCAGGGGAGCTTGGCTTTTTTTCGCCATGCCAGTGGCTACTGATCAAGGATGCATGCACTGTCCTGTCCCCATTTGAGGAGGCCACGAGGATGGTGAGCAGTGACAGTGCCTGCATCAGTGATACTGTCCCTCATGTCTTCCTGTTGGAGCACACGCTTTGTGGAATAAATGACAGGGCACTTGAGGCAGAACAGCAGGAGGAAGAGGAGGACTTCCTTATCTCTCAAGGCCCCCTTAATCCAGATAGCATTCCTGCGGGCCTGCCGATCACACAGGAAAAAAAAGAGGAGGAGGATTGTGTCAGCATGGAAGTGGAGGATAACACTCAGTATCAGCAGCAGTCTTCAAGGGATCGTTTTCAGTCCCCAGAAACCCATGGAGTTGTACGTGGCTGGGAGGAGGTGGTAGAGGATTATGGCCCAGAGGACTCAGGATCAAATGCCTCTGCAAACTTACGCTGCATGGCCTCCCTGATCCTGCAAAGCCTGCGAAAGGACCCTAGGATTCATGGTATCAAGGAGAGGGCTCATTACTGGCTGGCAACCCTTCTTGATCCACGTTACAAGGGTAAGGTTGCGGAACTTATCCAGCCTGCTCAGAGGGAGCAGAGGATGAAACTTCTTCGGGAGGCCTTGCAGAAGGGTTTTTGCAATGCGTTTCCAGAGCCTGGGAGGTTCCAATTTCCTGGTGCTGGACAACGTGTTGCTGAGGCTTCGTTTAGTCACAGAAATGGCGGTGGAGAAGGTGGCCGGCTGACCGATGCCTTCAGACAATTCTTCAGTCCTCAGCACCAAGGTCTGATCCATTCCAGCAACCATCGCCAGCATCTGAATTACATGGTGCAGGAATATCTAGGGGCAAGATCAGACTTGTAGACCTTTCCAACAGAACATCCACTGGGTTACTGGGTCTTGAGGATGGACCACTGGCCAGAGCTTGCTCAATATGCAATTGAGCTACTGGCCTGTCCTGCATTCAGCGTTCTTTCTGAAAGCACATTTAGTGCTGCTGGAGGCTTTGTAACTGATCACAGAGGGCGTCTGTCCACAGACTCTGTTGATCGGCTCACATTCATAAAATTGAATCAGTCTTGGATCACCAGCTACCAAGCACTGGATGCTGATGTAACCAACTGATTTTTCTATGGATGTGGGATCCCTTGAAGACTGTATATGCTGAGTGACTATCCTATTCCTCCTCAATCTTCATGATGTTAGCTTCTAAGAATATTTTTGGTTCAGGGCACCACCACCACTGCCTAAGGCCCAGTTTTTCTGTCCCTGTTTAACGGGGCATGTAATTACAATTTTTGATCAAATATTTAACAGTAGGGCTCGTTCCTGCATTCAATAAGAGAATCTGTGAGGGGTTGCAGTGTTGTGGCACCACCACCACTGCCTAAGGCCCAATTTTTCTGCCCCTGCTTAACAGGGGCACGTAATTACAATTTTTGATCTAATATTTCACAGCAGGGCCCATTCCTACGCTCAACCAAGGTATCTGTGAGGCTTTACAGTGTTGTGCCACCACCACCTAAGGCCCAAATTTTCTGCCCCTGTTTAACAGGGGAGCATAATTACAATTTTTGATCTAATATTTAACAGCAGGGTGGGGGTGTGGTTTGGCGCTGGAAGAGAATGGCTGCCTGAACTCCCGGCTCCCGCTAACGGAGGACACAGCACACCCGGTAAGCTGAGACAGAGCCGGCCGAGATGGGTAAGGGAGACAGACACAACTCCGCAACTAGGTCCCGCTCACCACGGGACAGCGAGACCCAGCTGAGCCACAACATACCCACAATCTTTAGATCGCAACAGCGGGACATACAGGACTCCACACGGGCTTCTTCCCGCACCATGCATTCAGCCAGCTACAGCCCCGACCGTGACAGGGACAGTCACAATCTTTCTGCACAAGCTCCTACAACCAGCCAAGCACAACCTCTGTGCCTAGGGGATATGCAATCCAATGCATCAGACATTAAAAACACATTGTCAGCCGCTATAGCTGACCTCCGCTTCAACATTCAATCAGTTGCTGCACGGCTGGAGGGAGTAGAAGCCACCACAAACAGGCAAGAAGCCGTCATTGCACAAATACAACAGGTCTCTGACACGCACTCTCTCCAACTGAGGGAAATGCATAGGCACCTGGAAGACTTGGATAATAGGGGACGCAGGCATAATATAAGAGTGAGAGGGCTTACTGAAGCTGTAGAACCTGGTAACCTCCACCAATGTGTCCAGTCTGTTTTCAATAGCCTGCTTGACAGACCCCACGACTCCCCTATAGACATAGAACGTATACACAGAGCTTTACGCCCTAGGGGAAGAGATTCTGATCCCCCACGTGACGTCATCTGCTGCCTAGTAAACTTCCCGGTGAAAGAAGATATTCTCAAGCGTGCCAGAGACAGACGTCAGGTTCTTCATGAGGGAACAGAACTTAAACTCTTCCAAGATTTGTCCCCCATCACACTACAACACAGAAGGGATCTTCGCCCTCTTCTGGATCTCCTTCGCTCACGCAATATCTCCTACAGATGGAAATCTCCATTCGCCCTTTCAGCATCAGCAATGGGGCGCTCCGCTATACTACAAGTCCCAGAAGATCTGCCACAGTTCTGCGCCGCCATGGATATTCCACAACCTCCGTTGCCTGACTGGTACAGCGATCAACGCATCCTGACATCACGACACCCAGACCACTGAGAAGATCCCATGGAATGGAACTTGCAAAGACCCAGACGACAAAGATCTCCCTCAGCAACTCCTCCGCATCAAGCACGTCGCCAACCACCAGGAACCCCTTAGCCTCACCAGCCCATAGGAGACCTCGACAGGATTCCTAAGCCGCCTTCTGCACTCCAGACCAGCATCCTACAGAAGACCTCTTTCTACTGTTCCCACCAAGGTTATGTGAGTTCTTTACGAGTTATACGCAGTTTTCAAACTCTTTGTTTTCTTTTATAAGATACTTTTAAGATGCCATGTCTGACTAACCTGTTCTGCCAGCTGGACGTCCATATCCAGTAAGTTTTGACAGAGAATCTAAGTGGAGCCCCAAAAGCTCACCTCTCCCTATTTTATGCCTGACATTACTTACAGCTACCCATCTGGCAACATACAGTACCAACCCCTCACTGACTTGTTTGAAATCACACCACCTACTTCTCCGGAAGAAAGAGAAATAACCCCTCAAAAGATAGGTGGGACTTTGAAGGCAACGAAGTAGTAAAAAACAATTTTATTGATACAAATATACAAAAATACAAATAGAAAAGGTCTAATACAATTCACTAAATAAACAATAGAATAATAAGGAAATGAATACACTGATGTAGAATTCGAATGTATATTCGTGTAATTGTATTAGACCTTTTCTATTTGCATTTTTGTATATTTGTATCAATAAAATTGTTTTTTACTACTTCATTGCCTTCAAAGTCCCACCTATCTTTTGAGGGGTTATTTCTCTTTCTCCTTATACCAGGGATGGTGGCAACCCATATGACCTACTTGCATGGTATCCCCCTTTTTATACTTCTCCGGAAGGGACACCAGAAAAATACAACTCAGGGGTATCTCATACCCTGTGTCTGCTAACCCTCCACAGATTGTCCACAGCCACTCCCACACTCCCAACTTACAACTGCCATGTTCTCAAAGAGCACGAGGAACTATTCAGAGATAACGAGGAGGCAAAAGCAGCCCCAACAACAGTCTACCGGATTGTCATTCCACATCATTTTGGCAGAATTTATCCTCACCCCCAACCATGCCACGAACCACCTGACACAGACGCTACACGAATACCCTCTTTTCCCTTATATCAAATGCCAGGGCAATGACTCGGCCCCATACAGGGCCTTACGAACTAGGGTCCAAAATCCGCCCCTACCTAATCTCACCCTCGGCATGATCCAGTTGGGTTTCCATTCAATTGTCACACTGAGCTTAAACATCCGCAACCCCTATAGGTTTCTCAACCTGCCTACTACAAGTCCTCTGGATCAATATCGCCCTCAACCATAAGAAGGACACTTCCACCTCTCGGCGCACCGCAACTGCTCACCTGGATCAATCACCCGTGCCTCCCTAGAACTTTCCTCAACTGTGGGCCACCCTACGCTTCCATCCTACTCCCTGCCAGAGGGCGTACCTCGCCATATACAGCAATAAGGCGCCCCTCTTTTACCTAAACATCTAACACCACTGATGCCAACAGGAGCGAACCTAATTCTTGAAGGATCAAATTGACAACAGTACTAATAACATGCTAGTTCCCAGGGTTGAACAGATGTACCAACTTATATATAATTTTTTTTTTATATATATATATATATATATCTTGCATATGAGGAAAAAATATTGTTATTGAATTGCCCGAACAAGATGCGAGGGAGAATTCTCAGTCCAGCGACTGAATGAGCAAAAGAACCCAACAAATTTTGCCTAGTACCCATGACCCAGAAAATACTCCTACGTACTTCCATACAAGAATGTGATAGTGGAGTGCTTTTATTTCTATCAATATGTTTGATCCACTAATAAACGCCTAGGATTGTAAATTTATATTAATACAACATCTCTAGAACTACAGGCCCGAACACGACTCCCTCGTATCCTGTTCATCCTGCTTATCCTGTTCATAGTTACATAGTTACATAGTTAGTAAGGTTGAATAAAGACACCAGTCCATCCAGTTCAACCTGAGTGAGTGTGGGTCTACAACCCTGACCCTTGTCCCTAACCCTGATTATCGCACACTCACATCAATCCCTACCCTCAATCCAAGGTCCCCATTTATATACTAGGGGCAATTTTGGACAGAAACCAATTAACCTACCAGCATGTCTTTGGAGTGTGGGAGGAAACCGGAGTACCAGGAGGAAACCCACGCAGGCACAGGGAGAACATGCAAACTCCAGGCAGGTAGTGTCGTGGTTGGGATTCGAACCAGCGACAATTTTTTACTGCTAGGCGAGAGTGCTAACCACTGCACCACTGTGCCGCCCTGCCTATGTGTTCAACCTGCCTATTATGCTTATTCTGCTCATTTGTATATCATATCAGGTTGTCTGGTGCTATCCTACTTTACCTTATTGTATTCAGCATATCCCTCCTAACGCGTCCAGCCATATCAAACCTCCTTTCAATAAATATACTACAGCACTCCACCAGCAATTAGACTCAACACCCCTTTGATACACAACCATACATTCTCCCAAGCAAACGATACACCCATACACTCAAGGGCCCAACCAACTTATGGAACCACGCAACATTTACCTTGCCTATATCTCATACCTCATTGTTATTTACATAGGGACTCTACCTCCTAACGCTCCACACCCCCACGGGCTTAGAACAGTAATTTGCAGACATGAGGATCATATACTTGTTGAAAATTCTCTCGAGTTTTTTTTTTTTTGTGTTTTGAAGAGGTACATTGGTTGCTCTAAAACTCTTAGCTCTAAACTACATTCCTGTTTCAAGTATACTGATTGGGAACTATTCTGTCTCCTCCTGTCTGTCTGCCCTTCCCACAGCGACTTGTTCTTTTCCCTCTTGACACAAAAAAGTCCTCCATAGCGGGTCCATGCTAGTCTCAACTGGTCCTCCTATCCCCCCAACCAGCAGATTCCTTGAATCTCAGCTAACAACCGGATTCCATTTATTCCTTTAGGTAAGGTAGCTGGTCTATCCCCACCTCCGGTTTCACCCCCACAACCCCAACTAACATACTCTTATCCTCATCACGACACAATCCGCTTCCCTCTTACCTGACCCCCAACCCTTTTTTTTTTTTTTCTTTGCTTGTACCCCCACTTAAGGCCAGCGCTCCACCAAATCTCCCTCCTCTATTGGCCAGATAAAACTGCCCCAATTTACACCGAAAATGCCTCTAAAGACCCTGACAACCCCTCTTACGCTAAAACTTCTTTCCTTAAATACCAAGGGACTAAACGTTCCTGAAAAACGCTCACAGGTACTTGCCTCAATGAAAAGCCATAAAGCAGATATCGTCTATCTACAGGAAACACATTTCAAAACAAAATGCCAACCCAAATTAGACAATGCATATTATACGACTGCTTTCCACGCTTCAAACCCCAACTCAAAATCAAAAGGAGTCTCAATCCTAATAGCAAAACATTGCCCCATTGAAACAACCGACTCAATAGCAAACACTGATGGTCGTTATTTAATTCTTAAAGGTCACCTATGGAACAGACCAATCACCCTGGCCAACGTATACGCCCAGAATGTGAAACAAGTCCTTTTCTTCCGCAAAATTGCCTCTCTCCTCTCTTCCTTCCAATCAGGTATACTGATCCTAGGAGGTGACTTTAATGTCCCCCTCAACCCCATTCTAGATTCTTCCACATGTACTTCTTCTCTCACGTTCCGAGCTTTACGCCAGATACATCGCCAATTACACGATCTCCTACTCCATGACACGTGGAGCACCCTCCATCCAGGAGACAAAGATTACACGTATTTCTCAACCTCACACAATCGACTATTTCTTCCTTACCCAACAGGACTTATTTCTTCTAACCAAAGCCACTATTGAACCCATGTTTTTATCTGACCATCATCCCATCTCCATCACACTGACTTTCCCAGAGACAGTTGAAAGATCGAAAGTGTGGCGCCTAGACGCTTCCCTACTGACTGACAAAGCCAACCTAGACCACATACACTCCTGCATCGAATCGTTCTTCCAAACAAATAACACACCTGATGTACATCCCCTAACCCAATGGGAAGCGCACAAATGCACTATAAGAGGGGAACTCTTAACTCTCTCTTCCAAAAGAAAACGACAGAAGCAAGCACACATCAATGATCTGACCAATCAAATTAAAAAGCTGGAAGCATCTCACAAAAGGACCCAAGCCACCCAACCTTTACAAGAACTCACTCGGGTAAGATACCTACTATTAGATGAGCTACATGTAATAACAAACCGCAAACTTACCCTGACACGTAAACTGTTTTACGAACATGGCAACAAAAGCGGAGCACTCCTGGCTAGAGCCTTACGAGCCAAGAGAGCACTCAAAGTGGTAAGACAAATCCAAAAATCCGAAGGCACTCTCGCCACAAATAACGAAGAAATAACTACATGTTTTGAACGCTATTACACCGAACTATACAACTTGTCCGATACAAACCCACTCCAGGAACCCACCACGCCCAGACAGACTATCATGCATGACTTTCTGAAACAACACCCTCCCAAACCAATACCCCAGGATATAGCTCAATCCCTAGAAAACCCTATCTCTAAGGAGGAATTAGCCCTAGCTATCAATCAAATGAAAGCAGGGAAGAGTCCTGGCCCGGACGGCTATACGGCCGTTTATTATAAAACGCTCAAGGATATACTCACCACCCCCTTTCTCTCTACATTCAACTCTCTAACATCACCAACACATCCACCACACCGCCTTCTAGAAGCCCACATAACTGTGTTACCTAAAGAAGGGAAAGATCACACCAAAGTCTCCAATTATCATCCCATCTCCCTCCTCAATGTGGATGCCAAGCTCTTTGCCAAAATTCTTTCTAATCGCCTTCTCCCATTCATCCCCTCATTGGTGTCCACAGACCAAGTGGGTTTTGTTCCTGACCGTGAGGCCAGGGACAACACCATCAAAGCTATTGACCTTCATTCCTGGCTGACTTCCTCCAAACAAAACGGCTTCTTCCTCTCATTAGATGCAGAGAAGGCGTTTGACACGGTGGCCTGGGACTACATGGCTACAACCCTACAATCCCTTGGACTTGGTGATAACATGCTTAATATGATCCTAGCCCTCTACTCAAGTCCTACAGTGCAAGTGAAAGTCAATGGCTGTCTGTCAAACGCCTTCGCTATCCGCAACGGGACCCGCCAGGGCTGCCCCCTATCCCCCCTTATTTATATAATTACATTAGAACCATTTCTTAACCGCATCAGAAACAACCCAAATATCTGAGGAATTTTGTTTTTTGAACACAAATTTAAAATTACAGCCTTTGCAGAAGACATATTACTGACCCTCGCCGAACCACACGTCACCATTCCAAATGTATTAAAAGATTTCGCCCACCAACATATTTCCAACCTCAAAATTAATTTTGATAAGTCATATGCCCTAAACATCTCGCTGCCAGAAGATAAAGTATCGCTATGTCAAAACAATTTTCCCTTCACTTGGAAAACCAAAGCGATCACGTACCTAGGCATACAACTCCCAGCCCGATTGGATGAGCTATATTCCTTGAATTTCACCCCCCTATTAGCCTCGATTAAAAATGACCTACAAAAATGGGACACACCCTCCTTCTCATGGTTCGGAAGAGCTGCAATTTTAAGAATGAACATTCTACCTAGACTTTTATATGTAATGCAAGCCATCCTCATCCACCTACCTCCTACCTTTTTCTCCACCTACAAAGCCATCTGTACTAAATTTCTATGGCGCAATAAACGTCCACACATTAAATATGAACACCTCGTTCTCCCCAGATCCAAAGGAGGCATAGGTCTCCCAGATATCGGTAACTACCATAAAGCATGCCTCCTCACCAAAATAGTGGACTGGAATATTCATACATCCACAAAGCAATGGGTTACGCTAGAAGAATCCATATCCTTGCAACCCCTAGCCACCATGCCATGGCTTCTGTCTAGATATATTCCACCCACTACATCCAATCACTTACTCATAGGTCCTACACTACGCTGCTTTCATGAAACTAAGACCAAACACTCCCTTTCGTCTAGTCCAGGCCCCATGACACCACGCCTTCTTAATCCCGAGTTCCCCTCGGGAATGTCTAAACAATTCCTATCAACTTCATGGCCACATAAACACATTTTGGCCAAACAATTCTTCAATAAGGCCACACTGATAAGACACGAAGATCTAGCCTCCCAAATGAAAGACCTCAAGCTCCCACTATGGACATACCTTCAAATACAACATTTCCTCCTAGACCCAAACCACAAACCACTCTGGACCCGCCAACTTACCCCCCTGGAATCCCTATGCTCAGAAAACACACCACAGAGACATGTGGTCTCAACCATCTATTCATTACTTTTCACCAAATATCCCACGAAAAGCAAAACATGTCAATCCTGGGAGAAAGAATTATCCCTAAACCTCACAGACACACAGTGGGAGCAAATATTCGAAAACATACTCAAGGATTCAATAAATATATCAACACAGGAAAATGGCTATAAAGTACTCATGAAGTGGTACAGAGTGTCGACCATTATAAACAAGTTCGCTCCATCCATTTCCAACAAATGCTGGAGATGCAATTCTGAACCAGGATCTCTTCTTCACATTTGGTGGTCTTGCCCTATCATACAAAAATTTTGGCGCGAGGTCCACAAATTAATTTCCAGGATATCTACTTTCACATTAGAATTCTTACCTTCACAAGTTCTATTGCACCATACCTCTATACCCAGAGGCTCTTACTTCAAATCTCTCGCTATGCACATGCTGAACGCTGCTAAGCGATGTATTCCAATCTTATGGGGCAAAACCTATGCCCCATCAATCAAAGATTGGTTTCAGAGAATTGATACAATTGCCAAAATGGAAGAACTTATAGCCATCTCTCATGACAACATCTCCAAACACACCACTACCTGGTCTTGCTGGTCACAGTTCAGAACTACTCCTGAATATATCCAAACGTTAATGGAGAGGGAAACCTCCCAGAACACCTTTCCCTCAGCCTCCGGGAAACTTAAGGCAGGGTAGACAGCAAACCAGGGTTAGACAGGAGGCCTAGGCCCCCCCTGCACCGGTCTATCCTATCTATATCCTTCTACACCCTCACATGCATCTTTCTTCTCACCCCTCCCACCCACCTCTCCCCACCTATCCAATCCTCCCTTCTTCCCCAACAGTACCACCACCCCCCCTACCATGCTCCATCCCCACACACATATAGCTAATACACCTAAATCTGGTTGTCAGCTGGCCTGTCAACCATGGAAACCACACCAAACAATTATTATACTCTCCCAGAATAATCTATCACATCACGAACTATGTTCACCCATCCTTATTTAGAGACTCCCCTGACTTATGGAACTATCCTCCAAAAAATTAAGCGCCTCTGGGCCTACAAACTATATAGCTTGCTTGTATTCACTATGCAATATTTGCAACCTTGTTGACTATCCTTAAAGACACCATAAATCTTCTACTTAACTTCTTGTCGTTATAGCGAGATTGGATTTTACCACAAGGTTTTGGTTTACCTGTACTTACCCAGGCCAATGGGCCCATGTAAAATATGTTTTTGTACATACATCTGTATGTATACATTAAGCATTCTCAATAAAATTATGGAAATTAATATTTCACAGCACGGCCCGTTCCTGCGCTCAACAAAAGTATCTGTGAGGCTTTACAATGTTGTGCCACCACCACCGCCTAAGGCCCAATCTTTCTGCCCCTGTTTAACAGGGGCGCGTAATTATAATTTTTGATCTAATATTTCACAGCAGGGCCCATTTCTGCACTTAACAAGAGTATCTGTGAGGCTTTACAGTGTTGTACCATCACCACCACCACCTAAGGACAAATTTTTCTGCCCCTGTTTAACAGGGGCATGTAATTACAATTTTTGCTCTAATATTTCACAACAGGGCCCGTTCCTGCACTCAATAAGAGAATCTGTGAGGGGTTACAGTGTTGTGGCACCACGACCACCACTGCCTAAGGCCCAATTTTTCTGCCCCTGTTTAACAGGGGTGGGTAATTACAATTTTTGATCTAATATTTCACAACAGGGCCCATTCCTGCGCTCAACAAATGTATCTGTGAGGCTTTACAGTGTTGTGCCAGCCACCACCGCCTAAGGCCCAATTTTTCTGCCCCTGTTTAACAAGGGCATGTAATTACAATTCTTGATACAATATTTCACAGCAGGGCCCATTCCAGCGCCCACCAAGAGTAACTGAGGGCTTACAGTGTTCTGGTACCACCAACTCCTAAGGCCCAATTTTCTGCAGAGTGTATAGGGTAGGCCGTATAGTATATACAGGTGGTCCTCTATTTTCAAACATCCGACTTACAAACGACTCCTACTTACAAATGGAGGGAGACAACAGGAAGTGAGAGGAAATCTACCCCTAGGAAGTGAAAATTTTCTCCTGTAAGAGTTAATATAGAAAAAAGGTGTCTCCACTGAGGCTTTATCACCAATCCTAGTTTTCCTAATAACCCAAAATTTTCAAAATCCAATTGTCATTGGGACAGAAAGTGAGGTGAAATCTTCTGAACAGGGGCACAGACAGCAAAACAAATGTTACAGGAGTGATAACATTTGTTCTGGACATCATTCCATCACCTCTGTTCCCCATTGTCCTGGGCATTCCTTTTTTGCAAGCCCACAACCCACAGATAAACTGGGTCTCAGGGAAAATGACCCTTTCATCCTCCTACTGCCAGCAGTCCTGCCTTCACCCCATTTCCACGATACCTGCACCTCTTCTGGGCGTACATATTGACTCTCCTGTAGCACAGCTCATACCTGCAGTTTATCAAGAATTCCTGGAGGTCTTTGATAAACAAAGGGCAGATATTCTGCCGCCCCATTACGCGTATGACTGCACCATTGAACTGTTGCGTGGTTCTGAAATCCCTTTTGGGTGCATTTTCCCCTTTCTGAACTGGAACTTAAGGTGCTACGACAGTACATTGACGAGAACCTGGAGAAAGGATTCATCCGGCCTTCCACGTCCCCTGCGGGCGCTGAAAAGAAGGATCATGTCCTGCGCCCTTGTGTTGACTACCTGGAATTAAATAAAGTCACCATCAAGAACAGATACCCTTTGTCCTTGGTTCCGGAACTTTTTCAACATTTTAAAACATCTGCTGTGTTCACAAAACTTGACTTACAAGGGGCATATAACCTATTACAAATCCACGAAGGGGATGAATGGAAAACGGCCTTCCGCACTAGATTCGGACATTATGAGTACTTTGTTATGCCCTTCGGGCTGTGTAATGCCCCAGCAACATTTCCAGCATTTTGTCAATGACATTTTCAGAGACTTCCTTGATTTATTTCTTGTCGTATGCCTAGATGATATCCTCATCTTTTCTAATTCCCTCTTGGCACACCGTGACCATGTGAAAAAGGTTCTCGGTCTGATAAGAGACCATAAACTATACACAAAGGCCGAAGTGCGAATTTGAGAAAGCCGCTATCCAATTCTTGGGAATTATTATCTCTACTTCAGGCATCTCCATGGATCCCCAAAAAGTCAAATCCACCCTAGAATGGCCCACTCCTACAGACAGGAAGAGTACACAGAGGTTCATTGGATTTGGATTCTACCGCAAGTTCATTAAAAATTTCTCCGCCATTACCGCTCCTGTCACCTAAATGACAAAACAGAATACCTGCTTTCAGTGGACACCTGCAGCACAAGCCACCATCGATCAGCTGAAAGCTCTGTTTACCTCAGCTCCCATCCTACAACATCCAGACCCTGCATCACCATACGTTCTTGAGGTGGATGCTTCTGAGAATGCTTTGGGTGCCATTCTGTCACGGCGCCAGGGGATGAAGTCACTGCTACATCCTATTGCTTTCTTTTATAGGAAACTTAGCCCCTCAGAGAGAAATTATGACGTGGGTGACCGTAAATAATTAGCCATAAAGGCAGGCCTGGCAGAATGGCGTTATTTGTTGGAGGGAGCAGCCCACCCCATTTTGATCTTTACTGATCACAAAAACCTTGAATACCTTAGAACAGCCAAGCGGTTAAGACCTCGGCAGGCAGGTGGGCGCTATTCTTCTCTCAAGAAGAGTTAATAGTAACTGTAAGCGCAAATACGTGAGTGCACACAATAGTTGGGATGTTAACTGGATA
This sequence comes from Lithobates clamitans, assembly GCA_037952925.1. Lineage (NCBI taxonomy): Eukaryota > Metazoa > Chordata > Amphibia > Anura > Ranidae > Lithobates > Lithobates clamitans. Next base: position 1,172,153 of record JBBGZY010000799.1, read on the forward strand.
GGCAATTAGTCCATAAAAATATCTGGCAGTTCAGGGGTTAAACAAATATTGTGACTGATCAATGGCGGCTGCTATCCTCAGAGAGCTGGCTCTATAGTAGGCAAGAAGAAGGTAGAGCAGGAAGCGCTACCTGAGTGTAGTATTAAAGAAAGCTTTAATGACACAGTATAAGGTCACACTTACAGGAAACAGGAAATAAAGGGCTCATCTGTATGTTAATGGTCCATGGTGAGGTCCTCAGATCAGGATCTGTTTGTGTTGCAGAGGTGTAGGGCTGCAAGCCGTTGTAGCTCAGCCTAGAGCATATCCTGTGGCCGTCAGGAAACGGCTGGGGCCGGCGTGAAATGCATGTGACGTCACGGTTCACGCGATCACTTCCTGTATCACTTCCGGGGGAGGACTTCCACAAAAGAGAGAGGAGGCTGGATTGGCTACTCGCTCATTGCTACTGCTCCTTCAATTGGCCTGCAGTTGGGGTGTCAGCAATGTGCTATTTTCTTTTTTTTTTAATCAATAAAGAATTTTTATTGAAATTTCCATACAAATAACAGAAAAATTAAAGGCAGATGGTTTTGGTATATAACAATCAGGTACAGCAGTAAAACATTTACGTCCTAATCTCAATCAAAGCAATGAACAATAGTCATACAAATGATAAATTTAAGCATACATAAACAGTATAGTAACACTCCTGTTTACCCCATTGGGTTCTAACTGTAAACAGGCGCTAACTAATATAATGACAACATTATCATGGACAATTCAAGAAATTAGAAAAAGAGAGAACTGTGAAGCCTTGATATTACTCATGGAATAATACTGAAATATGGTTTAAGAACTGCAGCTCATGTTTTTGAGTGAGGTAGAAGCTCTAGGGTGACTGATACATATTTGCCACAATTTCTCAAACTTGACCGTGTTGTAATTTTTATATGCCAACATTAACTCATATTGAGCTTGTGTATTCAACCTTATGACAACATCAGATAAACTTGGTGCTTCGTTAGATTTCCATAGTTTAGTTATAGTCAGCCTTGCTGCTATTAATACATTTGCTACTACTGTTCTATATTCTACAGAGTAAAGATCCAGATTTATTCCTAAAAGGGCCATTGCGGGAGTAAGGGGAAGTAAATTACCAATAAGGTTAGCAATAAATGTCGAAACTGATTTCCAAAAACAAAGATTTTTGCAATTCCATAAAGTGTGATAAAGGGAACCAGTTTGTTCATTGCATTGCCAGCAAGTTGGGGAGAGTGATGGGTAGATTTTGGAAAGTTTATATGGTGTAAGGTACCATCTGTTTAATATCTTTTGGACATTATCCCAATGTTCAATGCAGGATGATACCTTAGTGCTCAGAATTATGGCCTTATTCCACTGTTGCCAAGAAATAGATAAGGAAAGATCCTTTTCCCATTTCAGCATATTATTGGTTTTAACAGATTTAGGGAATTCTGAGAAAAGTTTGTAAAATAAGGATATTCCTTTCTTATCACAAGCGTGCTTGTTCAGTAGGAACTTCCAGATTATTGATGGGATATTCATGCTCGATTCTGGGTCAAGTTTCTTTAATCTTTCCAAATGTCTAAGTTTTTTTTAACACCAACTCTTTATAGTCTAGGGGTAGGTTGACATAGTAATTAAACCCCTGTGAAATCCAATTATTCACTGAGATACGGGCTCTAAGCAATGTGCTATTTATATGCTGGTGCCGTGGAACAACAGGTCCCAGCGTCAGCCAAAAAGAGCACAGCGCTGACATTGGACTGAACGGTATACAGCAAATGGGTAACCAATTAATTCACATATACAGATATCTAAATTCATGTAAAAGAATGGCATTTAAAAGAATGGCATTTAAAATCATGGAAAGAATCAATCAATTAATAAGTGAATGATTAGATAATGAATAGTCAATAATTAACATTAAATAATTAGCAATGAATAATTAGCAACTACTAAAGACCATAATACATCTAAGCACTTAAAATAAGCCTATTTAAAAAGAGGTTTAGCATGCGTGTAGGGAAGACAAAAAGACATGTAGATGAAGACACATACAAACACGCATAGCTGTACCTGAAGGAGAAAAAATAGGGTGCCATCTAGCACATAGGAAATGCTTGATGAAATAATGATGATCTTATGCCGAGTACATGGATACCAAACACGACATGCTTTAAAATTGCGCACAAATGTGCAGCAGCGACAAACTACATACACTTTTAAAACCCTTTAAAATCCTTTACAGGTTACCACTTTAGATTTACAGAGGAGGTCAACTGCTAAAATTACTGCCCTGAACCTGACCTTCGTGGCGATACCTCACATGCTTGGTGCAATTGCAGTTTACATATGACACCAATATAAATTGTGAAAAAAAACAATCAGCGCCAAAATAAAACTACTTCCTCCTATAACAAGGTACTGTAATTATGTAAAATCACCAATATATGTGACTGCACAGCTGCTGAACACTTACAGTGATACACCACACCAAATTCAATATTGTTTTGCAGCGCTGTGTCTCATTAAACAATGTGCATACAAATTTTATGTTAAACATTTCATGATCAAAAAATATTTTAAATTAAAAAATGAAGAAATAAAAAAATAGGAATTAGAAAAAAACAGTTCATCTGTGTCAATGCTTCCAAAGCAATTACCGTTGTGTGTGTTCGTCCTCAAAAGGATAAATATCCAGTGCACACCTCCACCAGCTAAAGTGCCTGCTCACCTCAAAGATTAATGCAAAAGCATAAACAAATCACTCCTCATGTCCACCACAATGGATCAACCTTCATTCTCCAATGGTAATCCTACAGTCTCCAAACTGCTCCTCAGTGTGGGTAATCAGTGTCTGTGTTGCCGCCAGACAAATCTTCCTGGCGGCAACACAGACGCTGATTACCCACACTGAGGAGCAGTTTTGAGCAATTTAAGCAGGTTCTCAAATTTTCCGACAACAATAATTGTTGTCGGAAATTCTGACCGTGTGTACACGCACAAAAGTCCACGCATGCTCGGAATCAAGCAGAAGAGCTGCACTGGCTATTGAACTTAATTTTTCTTGGCTCATCGCACGTGTTGTACGTCACCATGTTCTTGACGTTCGTAATTTCCGACAACATTTGTGTGACCAAGTATATGCAAGACAAGTTTGAGCCTACATCTTTCGTGTGTACATAGCCGTACTCCTTTTTTGAAAAAATTGGGGTCTATGAGACCCTAGATCTCTCCTCTGCCCTCAAAGCATTTGACCACACCAAGATCGGTGTGATAAAATGCTTTCCCAATGGTGCTGTTTATATCCGGCGAAACCTAAGTCATGAAATGCTCGTAGCTTCCAGTTTCTTAAGGCCATAGAGATGATTGGAGCCATTCTGGTCTCTGATCAGCTCTATGGTCAGCTGGCAGAACCACCAGCTGCTTTCTCGGGTTCCCTGTTGGGACAGGAGTGCCCGAGAAACCATTGAAGATGGTGGGGGTGTGGGGGGGCGTTCCCTCCCACTGCTTATAAAAGCAGTCTAGAGGCTAATTAGACACTAGGATTGCTTTTACATGAAAGCCGACCGCTGGTTGAAAAGATAGATACCAAGATTATACCTAAACCTGTAGGCATCATTCTGGTCCTTGCTGGTCCTTCTTGGGCATATATTGTAATGTTCTTTTTTTCATGCAGCCTGTGGGCTGAACGAAAAAAAGAGATTGATCGGTGGGTATGCCCACCATTAGAATACTGCCCTTCATCCACCCACTTCTAATGATGGGCATACATGCACCATTTTTTTTTAACTGCGGTGGTGAAATCACCTCCTACAGCGCTGGAGTCACTGATTTACATATCGTGAGAGCAAACGCTGTTGCTGTCAAGATGGATAAATCAGCGCTGCAGCTGAATGACGTACCTGCTAAGAAAATGATGGTTAACAATAAAACAAAGTAACATTACAGTATGACAGTAAGACATACCATACCTGCAAAGCAAATACAATAAAACATAGTAAAAATAAAACATTACTACAGTTCTAAAATACAGTAACAATAGATACAGAACAATAGAGAGCGAACAATAGAGCCCAAACATAAGAGAGAACAATAGAGAGAAAAAAAATAAAACCACAACTATTTTTGGCTTTTTATTTTTTTCGTGTTTTTTTTTTTTAAATTTTTTTGCACTTTTATATAAATTGTAAACGTTCCAGATTAGGGTCTCTCAAAATGTGATCTCATCTTTTGTGACCCTGTGTAAGTGTGCCCTAGGACTGTGTAGTGCTGTACCCTATGCTAATACTCCACTAGTGTGTGGTAGCATTTGAAACAATCAACGATGCAGAGACCAGGTTGGTCAGGACAGGAGGGACAATAAAAGCGGGTGTCACGCCTAAATCCGCGTTTTCTGCAAGCACGACATCTTCTTTGGGGATTTCTTTGGGTAGGGGTACCAGAGAGGACATATGGAAAATGCCTCTCATGCACCCGGCTCACTGCATTTGCATTGGGAAGGTGGGCCACAGCACCGTCTGGAAACAGAAGGGCTGTGATGATCTCTTCCTGGAATTTAAGGAAGGATCCAGTTCATCCTGAAGCTTTGTATAGCACATAAGCATTCAGCAAAGCCAATTGGAATAAATATACAGACACTTTTATACCAGCGTCTGGCCTTACTGGCAATTAGGTACAGCGCCAACAACTGGTCTTTGAGGTCCACCCCTCCCATGTTAAAGTTGTATTAATGGACACGGAGGGGTTTCTCCACAACACCAGTCGCCATATGAATTTGGACTGCCGTGTCTGCGTGAAGCGAGGACAGAACGAAAACATTCCATGAATCCCTCCACTTCACTGCTAACAAATTATTACACTTCAAACAGGTTCTCTCCCCTCCCGTCTAAGTCGGGCTTCTACAAACCATTACGGAAAGTCCCGGCAATTAGATTGCACGGTGCCACATGCGCCAATTCCACAATCAAAAAGGTGACTACAAAGTGACACGTACAAGCGGTACCCCTTTCCGAATAAGGGTGACACCAAGTCCCACACTATCTTACCAGCGCTCCCAATGCAGTCTGGGCAGTTCTCCGGCTCTACGTGACTATCTTTTCCCTCATAAACCATAAAACTACATGTATAGCCTGTGGCCCTGTCACAGAGCTTATACATCTTGACTGCGTATTTGGCACGCTTGCTGGGAAGATACTGTTTGATGGAAAAGCGGCCAGAAAACCTAATCAGGGACTCATCAATGCAGACAACTTGATCAGGAGTAAAGAAGGCTGCAAAACATTGGTTAAAGTGGTTTACGAGGGGCCGAATTTTGTAGAGCCGATCAAATCCAGAGTCACCCCGAGGATGACAGAGTTCATTGTCATTGAAGTCCTGGTATCGTGTCCTGGTCATGGAGGCAGAGAACACGGGCGTATGGCGAATTGGGTCAGTGGACCAATATGACCTCAACTCACTCTTTTTAGTTACGCCCATGAGGTGGGATAGGCCCAGGAAGGAAATTCTGAGACCGTAATCTACAATCTCTGGAAAGGGTCAGCTGGGGATTAGCGGCGATGAATTGACCAGCATACAAATTGCTTTGGTCCACAATAGATCTATAGAGATCTTTGAAACACAGCGAATAAAAATCAAGTGACTTAAAATCAAATGTTTCCACCTGAATTCTGGGTTGCCCAGTGAATGGGGGAAGTACGGGTGCTGCAGAAGTGGTGGGTTCCCAATTAGAATTGGCGAATGCAGCAGGAAGGGCATTATGGGCTCGACGGCCTGTGTTTGTCTTCTTCTTGGTGGGAGCAGGACATTACTCGTGCTTGCCACCTCGCCAGCTTTAACTGCACTTATGGGACTCGCCACGTCACCAAGTGATACTGCAGTGCAGGATGTACAACCATGATGTACTAGGCCGCTGGTACTTGCCAGTTCACCAGAAGGAATAGCAGCGCTAGTACTGGCTCTCTGCTCCATACGAGAGCCCTGTGGTTCTTGTACCTCAACGACAGCAGAAGAAGATTGGGGTCTGGTATGCCTGACCTTGGCAGGGACCACAACTCCGCCGTCGGAGCTATCTGTCAGGGTGCCGCTGTCGTCTACAGGATCATATTCTGAGCCTCAATCTGACAGGTGAATGACTTCCTCTTCACTGTCTGTCATGCTCAGAAACATGTAGGCCTCTTCACTACTGTACCTTCGATTTGACATTTTGGTCTCTAAATTTACTGGTACAGTAGTGAGACTCACAGGTAAAAAAGCTCCTGACTGTTAGCGACTCATTCAAATGCTACTAAAAAACTGTTAGCATTCGCAGGGATCAGGTCTGACTCTGCGAATGCTGCATTTATGTGTTTTGTAAGTGACAGTGATCGATTGATACTGCACTTGGGTGGGCTGGGCTGGGCTGGGCTGGACGGAGGGGCTAAACGCAGGTGCTAGCTGGTATCTGGGCTGATCCCACTACGTTTTTGGGAACCCTAAACTGCTGGGGACACTAATATAGTTCTGATCAGATCAAAGATATTGATCCGTTCAGACACTATACTACTAAGGGAGGTGTATGGTGCATGCATGAGTGTTTAGCGATACTGGCACTAATCTGACACTGCCTGGGGCTAAACCTAACTTTGCTCACCCACCGGGTGATCAGGGGGTTAAACCTTTATTGGGTAAAATATGGCGGGTGCCCTGACACTATCAAAAAATAACTAGCTAAACTGCGTCACTTGTGACACTTATACTGTGATCACAGGTGACGGGGTAATCAAGGGGTTAAACCTTTTTTGGGTGGTTAGGGGGGTCCCTAGACCTATCTGGGCCTAAGACACTAGTACAGCAATCAAAAAAATCTGATTGCTGTACTGGGTGACACAGTGACAGGGGGTGAAGGGGTTAACTGGGGGGGTGATCGGGGGTGAATTGTGTGCCTACGTGACCTGGTGTCAGTGTAGTGTTGTGCAACTCACTGTTTGATGCTCTCTCCTCTCGGTCTGGAATGGAAAAGACCGACACGATGAGAGATGACATCACTTCCCCTGTCAGTGTTTACAGTTACTCAGACAGGGGAAGGATATCATTCGTCAGGACAATGATCGGTTATTGATCGAATCCGTATAACAGTATAACTGCGGCGGCTGGTCCGGAACTGGTTAAAGAGTGCCTTGACTGAAAAAAGGTTGAGAAATAATGTGTTAGAGTAAGGTCAGGCTGCTTACATTGGAGGTGTTGATGGTCTGATAAATGTTCAGTTGTGCCCTAGGTAAAGATATTTTTATTAACGAGATGAAAAGAACCCCACCGCTAAGGTAGATCCATAAACAAAAAGTCCTTTACCTCCAGAGAGGAAAGAGCCCCAGGTGCTGGCTAATGCAAGTTCAGATGAAGACAAGTGGAAAGGTTCTGGACAGCCGCACATGATAGAAGTTTCTTATGCCTTTTATTTGTAAACCGGGATCACAAAATATACAGGACACCAAAGCAGAGCGGTACAGAACAACCACTGACGCGTTTCACACTTATACCAAGTGCTTACTCATATCTGTATGATAGCAGCTATGAGTAAGCACTTGGTATAAGTGTGAAATGCGTCAGATGTTATTCTGCACCACTCTGCTTTGGTGTCCTGCATATTTTGTGATCCCGGTTTACAAATAAAGGCATAAGAAACTTCTATCTGTGTGCGGCTGTCCAGAACTTTTCCACTTGCCTTCATCCAAAGATTTTTATTAATGTATGGATCTTGTATTTCTCCCACTGTATTTCATGTTTTAAAGGATACTTAAGATCTACATCATTTAAATACAAAAATTGTGCATTTAAACTGACCAAGAAATTCAGCCTACTTTCTGGGACTAAGGTTGCATAGTTTGCTCATGCTTTAACTAAATCTCCATAGTTGTCATTTGCCTATGTATATGTAGCGGCTATATGACATCCTTACTGTACTGCCAGGCTAGCCAGGACTTTCTATGAAGAGATACAGTTTCTTTTCACTGTGAGATGAGTCATAGACTGTGAGATGAGTCACAGGCAAGACAGCCTGTCCTTTCCTCTACATCTTCATTGGCAGAGGAAAGACAGCCAATCAAAGGAAGACTGTAGGAGGAGAAAGGAACTGTGGGATATGAAGTCCCAGCACAAAGCAGCCTGACTGACTTTTAAAGTGACAGGACCGCAAATCCCAGGCTGTACTGCAGAGTCAAGAGAATTTTGGGAGAGACTATAAAAAGACAGGGCGGACTAGGCCCAGCTCTCTTTGTTTTCTGGATCACCTCATGTGAGCACCATCCTCTTGCTGTGAGAGGGGGATTGCAGCCTACCACATGGTGTACCATGTTCCAACCCGGATGAGAGGGGCCTGGCTCTACTTGCTGTTCGTCTGACATCCATACAGCACCACTCGGGTCACCTGTCAACCTGTGTACTGAGCTACACAGCGGGAGATCGATACGTGGATCCGTTGCACGAATGTCGCTACATGAGCTACTGTCTGGTAGATATCGAATCGACCCGGTTGTTGGTGAGAGAGCAGTCGCCCACCTTTACAAATCCTTTCTCATGGTTTCACTGGGACACTTTGCATAGAAATCTCTACCTTAGGAATACTTTACTGAAGCCTACTTTGAACACTGTGCAGAGACACCTTTAGCTCTCCTTATTTTGAGAAACATATCGCTTGCTACTACACCTTATTGGATAAAAGTTAATGAGCTCCTCCATGCCGGTGAAGACCATCAGATCTGCAACAGGGACATTACTGTCATTGCTGCTATAAGGGCCCTTATACCATTACGTTTAAGTCAGACCTCTCATTGGAGTTAATGGTTAATAGTTTGGCCTGGGATTACCCCTTAGTATTGGTAATATCTACAAGTATTTAATTGTTTTGAAGAAGATATTTACAGATTATCTGTCACTGACTGTATTAATGCTGTCTATTTGCATATTTGTTAGAGCACTATAAAAATCACTTCAACCAAATCCTGGTTGTTTGTCTGGAATCTGGCTGACCAATACCATTTGGAGTTCCTGCTGCCTAAGTAAATAGAAAGAAAACATTAATACTTGAACTGTGTCAGTGTGTCATTACTGTGGTATTCTATTAACCACATTGCCAGGTGTGCCAGAGGGGCTGAGGCAATTCTTGGGGTTGAGAGGCAGACTAATGGACTGAACCAATTCAAGCAGCTCCTTCAGAGGTGTCGCTACACGTGGGGGCTCGTCCGGGATTTTCCGCTACTCTGCAATCAACACCCCTAGACAGCATCCCTACAAGCACCAGGATGGACCCTGCTGCTGTAATCCAGTGGTGTGAGGAAGAAGGCACCCATTCAGAGTCGAGCATGGTGATCGAACTGCCTGAGAAGACCTGGACTGAAGAACAAATCAGCCAGGCAGTGAAGACGCTGTCCCCGGACAGGAAGGTGTGGGTGATTGCTGTCAAAACAGACCGTGGGTCCTCTAGCACCTATGCACTGTTAGAGTGGAGACAAGGAGTGCCTGAAAGCTTCAAAGGTGCCAGTGTGCAATTGGCTAACAAGACGAAGCTTTGTATAATCCATCTGAAGGCTCCAGATTAGGGTCCTACCAGCTCCAGTCAAAAAAAAAAAATTAGGACTTTAAAATGAGGCACATATGCGGTGTGCCTCCATCCCTGGTACAAAAACTGAGAAAACAGGGAGTTTGGGGACTTTAGTTGAGGCAGTAAACATTGTGAAGGTTGGTTGAATGGAGGTACAACTTTATTAATCATAAGTACATAGTACATCTAAAAAAACAGAAACCACATACAAGAAGGACATTGTAATAAATGTGACTCTATACATATTAACACGCACATAAATATGCGCGCATTCAATACAGGCATCAAGGGTACAACAGTGCATACCAACCAAGCACCACATAGTGGTCTGAATAAAGAGGTTATGACATAAAATTAGTTAATATGTGTACATGAATGCTCTGAACAACATTGCAGAAACAATAAAATGTATAAAACAAGACAGACCATGATGGATACAATTGATGCTAGGAAGTGGAAACTAATGCATGTATCTGCATCCCTGTTGTCCGACGCGTTTCGTGTATTGGGAACACTCATCAGGGGCAGATGCTTCTGGGATATCTACAGAATATAAGGAGGTGTAATTAATGGGTCTGATTGTAATACAATATATATTAAAGGTGGGACAAAAAAGCCCACCTTGAGTACTTACATGGAAATACTGCGATGAGATGTGGTGAGTGTGGAGCCAAAGCCATGAACCTTGCCCATCATGGGAGCTGAGGTGGACTAGGGCCGCACGCCAGCAGGGGGCACATACAAAGCCCCCCCCCATACAAGGACACAGGATGCTGGGTACTGAAGTTCTTAATGGGACCAGGTAGTAAGCCAGTTGGGGCAGCCAAGAGGAGTCTAGAAAAAGATATATAATAATGTCATTGTTTCATATTATTATACACCAAGAATGATTGATCCAGGCGGATAAAGGATACTGAGAGTAAAGAAATATATTAACCTGCAAGTGGCGTCCTTGGGTCCTAGAAGAGGTGTGGAGATAAAATGTGACCTCCGAGGGTATGGCGTCTGGACTGTGTCAGGAGAGGCTGTATATAGCCGCCCAAGGCACACGCACGCTGTCCGCCACCAGCGTCACGCTGGGTCTGGCAGAAATGGGGGAAGGCGTCCCAACGCAGACGGCATACACCGCCCACGGGGAACGCCCACATTCCCCCACTGCCAGACCGGAGATGGTAAAACACATGCTCCACATCCTGACATCAAGCATGACATCACGCGTGAAGCAGGAGGCGTGGCGCCAATGCACTGTGTGCGTCGTAAACTCCCCACACGCATCCGCCCGCCCAAAGGGGGCGGAGGGAAGAGCGGTAGGGAGAAGGCACGCAGAGCGCATCGCAGCTCCCATGAATTAACAAATGACGGCCATGGATGACAGCCAGACACAAATCAAATACAGAACCATGTCATGCTGCGAAACTGCTGAACAGAAACCTGAACACAGCATAGTTGTGTTCAGGGTTTTGAGCCAAGCCCAGACAAGATGCATGGTCAGTCCGGGACTGGGGACCTAGCACTGGGTAGCAAGGGAACATTGCTGACCCTGTAAAACATGCCTCCATCCCTATTGCAAGAAAAAAGAAGGGGGGAATTTGGGACTTTAAAATGAGGCACATATGCAGTGTGCCTCCATCCCTGGTACAAAGACTGAAAAAATAGGGAGTTTTGGGACTTTAGTTGAGGCAGTAAACATTGTGAAGGTTGGTTGAATGGAGGTACAACTTTATTAATCATAAGTACATAGTACATCTAAAAAACAGAAACCACATACAAGAAGGACATTGTAATAAATGTGATTCTATACATATTAACACACACATAAATATGCACGCATTCAATACAGGCATCAAGGGTACAACAGTGCATACCAACCAAGCGCCACATAGTGGTCTGAATAAAGAGGTTATGACATAAAATGAGTTAATATGTGTACATGAATGCTCTGAACATCATTGCAGAAACAATAAAATGTATAAAACCATAAAGACCATAATGGATAAAATTGATGCTAAGAAGTGGAAACTAATGCATGTATCTGCATCCCTGTTGCCCGATGCATTTCGTGTATTGGGAACACTCATCAGGGGCAGGTGCTTCTGGGATATCTACAGAATATAAGGAGGTGTAATTAATGGGACTGATTGTAATACAATATATATTAAAGGTGGGACAAAAAAGCCTACCTTGAGTACTTACATGGAAATACTGCGATGAGATGTGGTGAGTGTGGAGCCAAAGCTATGAACCTTGCCCATCATGGGAGCTGAGGTGGCCTAGGGCTGCACGCCAGCAGGGTGCACATACCAATCCCCCCCATACAAGGACACAGGGCGCCGGGTACTGAAGTTCTTAATGGGACCAGGTAGTAAGCCAGTGGGGGCAGCCAAGAGGAGTCTAAAAAAAAGATATATAATAATGTCATTGTATCATATTAATTATCTGCCAAGAATGATTGATCCAGGTGGATAAAGGATACTGAGAGTAAAGGTATATATTAACCTGCAAGTGGCGTCCTTGGGTCCTAGAAGAGGTGTGGAGATGAAATGTGACCTCCGACGGTATGGCGTCTGGACTGTGTCAGGGGAGGCTGTATATAGCCGCCCAAGGCACACACACGCTGTCCACCACCAGCGTCATGCTGGGTCTTACAGAGAAGGGGGAAGGCGTCCCAACACAGACGGTGTACACTGCCCCCGGGGAACGCCCACATTCCCCCACTGCCAGACCGGAGCAGTCAAGCTGCTTCAACTACGGAAGAATTTCCCTCCCCGTCGCCTCTGGCCATGATTGAACCAGAATTCTTTGCTGCCCTGGGAGATTTTGTGTCAAAATGTCAGAAAGATCCTCCAACATACTCTGGAACTGGGTATCAAAAGCTCAGGGTTTTCTCTGGAAGACAACCAGTGCCTACAGGGAAGGACAACTTTGAAGAGTGGCTGGACCAGGCTGCACAAGCCTTGGATGAATGGGACATTTCTGAGTCTCACAAAAAAACAGAGAATCACAGAATTTAAGAGGGCCTACCTCGGAAGCCATCTGCAATTTGAAGCTCTGTAAACAAGATAGTGTTACCGAGGACTACTTGAACATCCTGGTGGATGTGTTTGGGCACACCAAGAAGGTTTCTGATCTCATGTACCAGTTGGAGCACACTTACCAAAATGTGGGGGAGAAGCTGAGTACATGAGATGTTTGGACATGAGAGTACATGAGATGTTTGGACAAAATTATGCCACAGATCTTGCTGAAGAAGGGTCTAGACCGCCGGAAGGTGGACGAGGTCCGTGCCCAGAAAGTGTTGAGGGGTGCCCAGCCCTTGGACCCCATCACCCTTCTCTTGAAAACCCGGCAAGATGGTGGCATCTTGAAGTATCCAGATCTAATCCGGATTGTGCTGGAAGAGGCCATGCTGGAAAACAAAAAAAAGAGTCAGAGGTCAGAATCTGTTGTAGGGGTCAGGGTGGCCAGTGCAGCTGTTGATGACCCTGAGGTCGAGCTTGTTAGAGACTCAGGTGTAGCAGCTGATAGAGATGATGGCCCTGTTGACCGCCAAGCCCACTGTTATACCCAGCAATGAAGTTTCAGTGCCCAAGAAGTCCTCAAGCTCTACAGCTGCTCAAGTGGAGAAGCCAGCAAACCAAGGAATCTGCTTCAACTGCGGAGGAGTTGGACATTATCGACAAGTATGCCCAAGCCCAGTGAAGCCTGAAGCACAGCACCAAAAGCCGGCGGGAAACTCCAGAGGGCCCCGGTGAAGGAGTCAACCGGGTGCCCTTCTACATTAGCTAGCTCTAGAAAACACAACTATGCAAAGAGACCGCAGCAGAAGTCCAAACCCTTACAGAGGGCTACCGTTGTTGCCTTCAAGTGACCCAGTGTACCGCTCCCTTTGACACATGCTACCCGGCGTCGGAGAGTCAATGCACACCCGACTTCCAGAGCTCAACGAAGGCTCAGGCCGGATCAGAACTTCCGTAAGAAAGGAGTGCGGATACAAGCCACCGAACAAGCCAAGGTTACCACTTCTCATAATTTCCCTGCCAAGCTAGTGGGACCTTCACTGGTTGTCTCCATCCAAGTAGAGGGAATCTACACCAAGGCTCTCCTGGATACCGGAGCCCAAGTGACCCTCCTCTACAGAGACTTTTATGACAGGCACCTCAAACACCTGCCATTGCAGAGGTTGGAAGAGCTAGAGATATGGGGCATTGGGGCTCAGAACTTCCCCTATGATGGCTATCTACCTGTCAAGCTGACCTTCAATCCCTCCGTAGCTGGGAAAGCTGTAACCTTTGACACTTTGGCAGTGGTCTATCCTCGCCCACCAGGGGCCAGTAAGAGGTCTCTCATCATCGGGACTAATGCTAATCTTGTCAAAAGACTGTTGCCACCTTTTGTCCAAGAGCTGGACACTTCAACTACAAGTGTGCACCCCATGTTGAGACAAGCATATCAGTGCCTGGTACAAGAACAGAAGGCCCCAGCTGAAGGGGTGGGAAATATCTGGTGCTTGGACCAGAGTGAGAAGGTGTTACAGCCTGGTGAAGTGGCCTGTTTACTGGCATCTGTCAAGCTAAATTGGAAACAACCAGGCCTTTTCATTGTCCTTGAAGCAGATAGACAGAGAGAAGACATGGGAGTGGAGATGATTCCCGAAGTGGTTTCAATCAAAGCATTGCGAAGAAGTCACGGGAGGATCTCGGTCAGTAACTGCAACATAACAGCCTTGCCAGTGAAGATGCTGGCTCGAATGTTGCTGGGACAAGTGAATCCAGCTACCCTGGTCTTACCATCTGATTTGGTGAAGGGAGAAAAGGATGGGATGCCTGTCGAGGAGTTCTTTCCGAAGAACACTCCTCTTTCACCCGAATGGAAAGAAAGAGCCAAGACTCAGCTCCTGAGATGGCAGGCTGCATTCTCAAAAAGTGAATTTGATGTGGGATGTGCAAAGAGTGCTAACCACCGGATCCGTCTTCAGGAGGATAAGCCGTTCAGAGAAAGAGTCTGGCGGATTCCTTTAGGAGACTTGGAAGACATGCGTGAACAATTGGCAGGGTTCAAGAGAGCAGGTATCATCTGAGAACCCCAAAGTCCATACGCTTCTCCAATAGTGGTGGTACGGAAGAAGAATGGGTTCACTGAGGCTGTGTATCGACTACAGAACACTGAACAGAAGGATTATTCCCGACCAATACACCACCTCACGGATAAAAGAAGCCTCGCAGAGCCTGTCAGGGGCAAAATGGTTCAGCATTCTGGACCTGAAGAGTGGGTACTATCAAATCCCCATACATCCTAAGGATCGGTAGAAAACTGCCTTCATTACCCCGGTGGGGCTCTTTGAATTTGACCGTATGCCTCAGTGTTTGCCTGGCGCCCCAGCCACTTTCCAAAGGCTCATGGAGAAGACAGTGGGTGACATGAACCTGATAGAAGTGTTGGTATATCTAGACAACATCATTGTCTTTGGGAAGACCTTAGAGAAGTAGGAAGAGCGTCTGGAGAAGGTCCTCAAGAGACCCCATGACGAGGGGTTAAAGCTGTCTCTGGAGAAGTGCCAGTTTTATCAACACTACAGGTCACAGATGGTTGGCTGCCCTATCGTGGTTTACTTTCAGCTTGAAGTATCAACCACGAGAACGTCGAGAACAAAGACGCAGATGCACTGTCAAGAAGGACCCATTGCTCCACTGACCCTCCAGAAGAATGGGCCCGGCTGACACCGGAGGGGGTACGAGCCTCATGCCATGGAGCAGAACGCCAAGTTGGAGGAGGATCCAGGGCCAAAGACATTGGAGTTTCAGCTGCTGGTGTCCCCAAATGTTATTGCATGGTCACCCAAGTTGGGGATGAAGGTCTGCCAAAGCTTTCTAAGAAAGACTTGCAAAGGGACCAGTTGGAGGACCCTCTCTGTAGCTTGGCAATGAAGGCCTTGGAGAGCCAATGCCCTGATTTGCTCCTCACTGACTCTCTGAAGGAGGCCTGTCTGCTGCACCGAGCGTGGAATCGTCTGCAGCTGCATCAAGGGGTGGTCTACCAAAGGGGCCCCTCTGATGATCTGGAAGAAAGATAGCAGTTGATCCTAATAGAAATACATAGGTAAACAGTATTAACTGCCCTACACCACAACCATAGCAACCTAGAGCCCGAGAGGACTTTCCACCTGGTGAGGGACCGATTCTATTGGCCCTGCATATGGGCTGAAGTTGAGGGCTATATCCACTCCTGCATCTGATGTATCAAAAGAAAAACTTTGCCTCACCGAGCTGCCCCAATTCGCAATCTTCAGGGACCCATGGAGCTGGTGTGTATTGACTTTCTGTGCTTGGAGCCTGATCTGAGTGGATAGGGAAATATCCTGGTAGTGACTGACCACTTCACTCGGTATGCCCAGGCATTTACCACAAAGGATCAACAGGCATCCACGGTGGCCAAGATCTTAGTGGAGAAGTTCTTTGTACACTATGGCCTGCCCCAATGTATCCACTCTGATCAATCGAGAGACTTTCGAGAGCAGCCTCATCAAGAGACTTTTAGACCTGTTAGGCATAAAGAAGTCCAGAACCACCCTATACTATCCTCAAGGGAATCCTCAGCCAGAGAGGTTCAACTGAACCCTCCAAGATATGCTTGGGACTTTGAATTTAGAACAAAAGCAGCACTGGAGCAAGCATATAGCAGCTATCGTGCATGCTTATAACAGCACCGCAAATGATGCCACAGGATACTCTACCTATTGTCTGATGTTTGGACGTGAGGCCTGGCTGCCAGTAGGCTTGGCCTTTGGCACGTCCTTAGACCATACTTCAACAACCTCCCACAGAGGATATGTAGGTATGTAGGCCTCCTATGGAAAAGTCTGAAGACCGCCTATGACAAGGCCCGAGCTGCCTCAGGTGCCCGAGGACAGAGGAACAAAAGAAACTTTGACCTCAGGGTACGAGTGCAGGACTTGCAACCAGGTGACAGAGTACTGCTGAGAAACTTGGGTGTCCCTGCAAAGCACAAGTTGACTGACCGCTGGAAGTCTCAGCCTTATGTCATTTGCAAACAGCTCCCAGTACTGCCAGTGTATTAAATTTGGCCAGAAGGGAGCACAGGCCCGCTGAAGACTTGGCACCACAACCATCTGTTGCCTCTGTCAGAAGCAGTTCGTGTACCACCACAGCCAGATTTACAGTCCACATCCATAGTCTCTCATAGATCCAGACCAGTGACTAGGTCTCAGTCAGTGCCTCTTGCTGAAGAGGATGAGAATAGTGAGGATGAAGAGATGGGAATGGATTGACTGTGGCCATCCCAAATATAAATTCAGCTACCCCCCTTCTTCTCCTCCCAAGGCGACTGACACCGGGATGCTTAGGCCGGAAGCTCCTGAGTAGGGATGAGCTTCGGGTTCGAGTCGAACCCATGTTTGACTCGAACATCGGCTGTTCGCCCGTTCGCCGAATTGCGAACGATATGGGCCGTTCGCGCCAAATTCGTGTGGCGCGTCACGGCCCATAATTCACTGCGGCATCGCAGTGCATTGCTGGCTGATGATTGGCCAAGCATGCACTATGACCCGCATGCTTGGCCAATCACAGCGCCGTCAGTAGAGAGAGCTGTAATTGGCCAAAGCCAGGGTGGCTTTGGCCAATTATGGCTCAGGGGATTTGGTACACGCCACACACTATATAAGGCCGCCTGCAGAGACAGTGTCATTTGATTTGAGTTAGATAGATTAGGCAGAACAGTCAGTCAGTTAGCTGCACTTACAGTGTATTGTGTATATATATGCATCCCAGGTGTTGCATATATATATATATACACTGTATTCAGTTTAGCTAGATCCGTTCCTGTTATCTTCTATCTAGACTATTTACATTTAGTGCAGTGCGTCCTGCTCACAGTGTTCAGCTAGATTCGTTCCTGCTATTTACATTTAGTGCAGTGCGTCCTGCTCACAGTGTTCAGCTAGATCCGTTCCTGCTATTTACATTTAGTGCAGTGCGTCCTGCTCACAGTGTTCAGCTAGATCCGTTCCTGCTATTTACATTTAGTGCAGTGCGTCCTGCTCACAGTGTTCAGCTAGATCCGTTCCTGCTATTTACATTTAGTGCAGTGCGTCCTGCTCACAGTGTTCAGCTAGATCCGTTCCTGCTATTTACATTTAGTGCAGTGCGTCCTGCTCACAGTGTTCAGCTAGATCCGTTCCTGCTATTTACATTTAGTGCAGTGCGTCCTGCTCACAATGTTCAGCTAGATCCGTTCCTGCTATTTACATTTAGTGCAGTGCGTCCTGCTCACAGTGTTCAGCTAGATCCGTTCCTGTTATCTTCTAGACTATTTACATTTAGTGCAGTGCGTCCTGCTCACAGTGTTCAGCTAGATCCGTTCCTGCTATTTACATTTAGTGCAGTGCGTCCTGCTCACAGTGTTCAGCTAGATCCGTTCCTGCTATTTACATTTAGTGCAGTGCGTCCTGCTCACAGTGTTCAGCTAGATCCGTTCCTGCTATTTACATTTAGTGCAGTGCGTCCTGCTCACAGTGTTCAGCTAGATCCGTTCCTGTTATCTTCTAGACTATTTACATTTAGTGCAGTGCGTCCTGCTCACAGTGTTCAGCTAGATCCGTTCCTGCTATTTACATTTAGTGCAGTGCGTCCTGCTCACAGTGTTCAGCTAGATCCGTTCCTGCTATTTACATTTAGTGCAGTGCGTCCTGCTCACAGTGTTCAGCTAGATCCGTTCCTGTTATCTTCTAGACTATTTACAGTTAGTGCAGTGCGTCCTGCTCACAGTGTTCAGCTAGATCCGTTCCTGCAATTTACATTTAGTGCAGTGCGTCCTGCTCACAGTGTTCAGCTAGATCCGTTCCTGTTATCTTCTAGACTATTTACATTTAGTGCAGTGCGTCCTGCTCACAGTGTTCAGCTAGATCCGTTCCTGCTATTTACATTTAGTGCAGTGCGTCCTGCTCACAGTGTTCAGCTAGATCCGTTCCTGCTATTTACATTTAGTGCAGTGCGTCCTGCTCACAGTGTTCAGCTAGATCCGTTCCTGTTATCTTCTAGACTATTTACATTTAGTGCAGTGCGTCCTGCTCACAGTGTTCAGCTAGATCCGTTCCTGCTATTTACATTTAGTGCAGTGCGTCCTGCTCACAGTGTTCAGCTAGATCCATTCCTGCCATTTACATTTAGTGCAGTGCGTCCTGCTCACAGTGTTCAGCTAGATCCGTTCCTGCTATTTACATTTAGTGCAGTGCGTCCTGCTCACAGTGTTCAGCTAGATCCGTTCCTGCTATTTACATTTAGTGCAGTGCGTCCTGCTCACAGTGTTCAGCTAGATCCGTTCCTGCTATTTACATTTAGTGCAGTGCGTCCTGCTCACAGTGTTCAGCTAGATCCGTTCCTGTTATCTTCTAGACTATTTACATTTAGTGCAGTGCGTCCTGCTCACAGTGTTCAGCTAGATCCGTTCCTGCAATTTACATTTAGTGCAGTGCGTCCTGCTCACAGTGTTCAGCTAGATCCGTTCCTGTTATCTTCTAGACTATTTACATTTAGTGCAGTGCGTCCTGCTCACAGTGTTCAGCTAGATCCGTTCCTGCTATTTACATTTAGTGCAGTGCGTCCTGCTCACAGTGTTCAGCTAGATCCGTTCCTGTTATCTTCCTACTGACAGGCAGGCTTGTCTGGTTACAGTATATAAAGCTACCTGAAGAAAATTACAGGTGTTCTATTTGATCCTATTAGTACCACGGTCAGGCAGCTAGACTATTTACATTTAGTACAGTGCGTCCTGCTCACAGTGTTCAGCTAGATCCGTTCCTGTTATCTTCCTACTGACAGGCCGGCTTGTCTGGTTACAGTATATAAAGCTACCTGAAGAAAATTACAGGTGTTCTATTTGATCCTATTAGTACCACGGTCAGGCAGCTAGACTATTTACATTTAGTACAGTGCGTCCTGCTCACAGTGTTCAGCTAGATCCGTTCCTGTTATCTTCCTACTGACAGGCAGGCTTGTCTGGTTACAGTATATAAAGCTACCTGAAGAAAATTACCGGTGTTCTATCCCAGCTTAGTGCAGCTACAGGCCATTAGGATGTCTGGAAGGCCAAGAAGGAGAGGCAGACAGTCACAAGCCAATAAGAGAGGGCAAGCAGGCTCTGTGTCTAGTGCTGGTCGTGGAGACGGTGCATCCTCATCAGCACGTGGCCATGGGACACGCTTGGCCTTTTTTTCGGCCGCTGGCCGTGTTGAGCCGCAACATGCGGAAGACTTGGTCGAGTGGATGACCAAGCCGTCCTCATCCTCCTCATCCTCTCTCACCCATGCCCAGGGTCCTTTGTCTGGCAAAGCAGCGGCCTCTTCCCTCAGCTCAATGTCATCAGTGACTCCTTCCCTAGCTCCACCATGTCCTCATGAGGAGTCCCTCGAACTGTTTGACCACAATGTTGGGTACATGCTCCAGGAGGATGCCCAGCGTTTGGAAGGCTCTGATGATGATACTGAGCTCGATGAAGGCAGTAACATGAGCACGGACAGAGGGGGTGCCCAAGAAGGACAGCAATCTGGCAGTCATGCTCCCCCTGCTGCAGCATACTGCCAGGTTTGCTCCAGTGATGAGGAGGGAGGGGATGATGAGGTCACTGACTCAACGTGGGTGCCTGATAGGAGAGAGGAGGAGGAGGAGGAGGAGGAGGAGGCGGCACATCACCAACGAGGCAGGATGCCCTCCAGGGGCCAGCCTAAGGGCAGCACATTGACTGCATCACACCCCAAAGCTCCACATGTGCAGGGCGCTGCAGTCTCTGCGCGTTATTCAAAAAGTTCTTTGGTGTGGGCCTTTTTTGAGACGAGTGCATCAGATCGCACCGCTGCTATTTGCAACATATGTCTCAAGCGTATCTCGCGTGGCCAAAACATCTCCCGCTTGGGTACCACATGCTTGACCAGACATATGTTGACCTGCCATGCAGTTCGTTGGCAAGCGTATCTAAAAGACCCACACCAAAGAACAAAGAGGATCTCTCCTTGCTCCTCATCAGCTGAGATTTCCAACCCCACTAGACCTTCAGTCCTCTCTGAGACCTGCAGTGAGAGGAATGAAGGTGTAGAATTAGGTGTGTCACAGCCAAGTACTTGTGGGCAATCTGCTTTTGGTACACCGACGTCAGATTGTACCAGGCAAATTTCCCTGCCCCAGCTGCTGCACCGCCGAAAGAAGTTTGCTCCCAACCATCCACATGCCCAGCGGTTGAATGCTAGCTTGGCAAAATTGCTAGCACTTCAACTGCTGCCTTTTCAGTTGGTAGACTCTGCCCCCTTCCGTGAGTTTGTGGAATGTGCGGTTCCTCAGTGGCAGGTACCCAAACGCCACTTTTTCTCACGGAAGGCGATTCCGGCTCTCTACCGGCATGTGGAAGGCAATGTCCATGCCTCGCTGGACAGGGCGGTCAGCGGTAAGGTGCATATTACCGCTGACTCATGGTCCAGCAGGCATGGACAGGGACGTTACCTAAGTTTCACGGCTCATTGGGTGACTCTGCTGGCAGCTGGGAAGGATGCAGGACAAGGTGCAGTAGTGTTGGAGGTTGTTCCGCCACCACGCCTCCAAAATGCTGATTGTGACACACCTCTCTCCTCCACCCCCTCCTCTTCTTCTTCCTCCATGGCCTCTTCCTCGGAACCAGCGGTGCTCCGTAGGCGTTCAAGGGGCTACGCAAGTACGCAGGCCAAAAGATGCCATGCGGTGCTTGAGCTGGTGTGCTTGGGGGACAGGAGCCACACTGGGGCAGAGGTTCTGTCAGCTCTGCAGGGGCAGGTTCAGAGGTGGTTGACGCCACGCCAACTTAAGGCAGGAATGGTGGTTTGCGACAATGGCACCAACCTCCTCTCTGCCCTCCGACAGGGACAAATGACCCATGTGCCCTGTTTGGCTCACGTCCTTAACTTGGTGGTGCAGCGGTTCTTGGGCAGGTACCCGGGCTTACAGGATGTCCTGAGGCAGGCAAGGAAAGTCTGTGTGCATTTCCATCGGTCGTATAATGCCAGTGCTTGGCTGACGGACCTCCAAAAGGAGTTTAACCTGCCCAAGAACCGCCTAATCTGTGACATGCCCACCAGGTGGAACTCAACGTTGGCCATGCTGCAGCGGCTGCACACGCAGCAGAGGGCCATCAATGAGTACCTGTGCGACTATGGCACCAGGACAGGGTCAGGGGAGCTTGGTTTTTTTTCCCCATGCCAGTGGGCCATGATCAGGGATGCATGCACTGTCCTGTCACCATTCGAGGAGGCCACGAGGATGGTGAGCACTGACAGTGCATGCATCAGTGACACTGTCCCCCTTGTCCACCTGTTGGAGCACACGCTGCGTGGAATAATGGACAGGGCACTTGAGGCAGAACAGAGACAGGAAGAGGAGGAATTCCTTAGCTCTCAAGGCCCCCTTTATCCAGACAGTGTTCCTGCGTGCCCGCCGATCACACAGGAAGAGGACGAGGAGGAGGAGGAGGAGGAGGAAGATTGTGTCAGTATGGAGGTGGAGCCTGGCACTCAGCATCAGCAGCAGTCTTTAAGGGATCAGTCCCAAGGAACACATGGACTTGTACGTGGCTGGGAGGAGGTGGCTGCGGACGTTGTTGTCCTTAGTGACCCAGAGGACTCCGGACCGAATGCCTCAGCAAACCTACGCTGCATGGCCTCCCTGATCCTGCAAAGCCTGCGTAAGGATCCTCGTATTCGTGGTATCAAGAAGGACCAATACTGGCTGGCAACCCTCCTTGATCCACGTTACAAGGGTAAGGTTGCGGACCTTATCTTGCCATCGCAGAGGGAGCAGAGGATGAAACATCTTCGGGAGGCCTTGCAGAAAGGTCTGTGCAACGCGTTCCCAGAGACTGGGAGGTTACAAACTCCTGTTTCTGGACAACGTGTTGCTGAGGCTTCGGTCAGTCAAAGAAGGAGCGGTGGAGAAGGTGGCCGTCTGACCGATGCGTTCAGACAATTTTTTGGTCCGCAGCCCCAAGGTATGATCGGTTCCAGCAACCATTGCCAGCGTCTGTTTTACATGGTGCAGGAATACCTAGGGGCAAGATCAGACTTGGACACCTTTCCCACCGAAAATCCTCTGGGTTACTGGGTCTTGAGGATGGATCACTGGCCAGAGCTTGCACAGTATGCAATTGAGCTACTGGCCTGTCCTGCATCCAGCGTTCTTTCGGAACGCACATTCATTGCTGCTGGAGGCGTGGTAACCGATCACAGGGTGCGTCTGTCCACCGACTCGGTCGATCGGCTGACCTTCATAAAAATGAATCAGTCTTGGATCACCACCAGCTACCAAGCACCTGATGCTGATGTAACCGAATAATTTTTTTTGAAATCTCAGATCCCTTCAAAGACTGCCTATGCTGATGCTGAGTGACTATCCCTGAGTAATTATCCTCTTCCTCCTCAATCATCACGCTGATAGCTTGTAAGAACATTTTTGGTTCTGGGCGCCACCACCAGTGCCTAAGGCACAATTTTTCAGCCCCTGTTTAACAGGGGTGTGTAATTACAATTTTTGATGTAATACTTTGCAGCAGGGCTCGTTCCTGCATTCCAACTAGAGTGTCTGTGAGGGGTTGCAGTGTTGTGGCACCAGCACCAGTGCCTAAGGCACAATTTTTCTGCCCCTGTCTAACAGGGGCGTGTAATTACAATTTTTGATGCAATACTTTGCAGCAGGGCTCGTTCCTACGTTCCAACTAGAGTGTCTGTGAGGGGTTGCAGTGTTGTGGCACCAGCACCAGTGCCTAAGGCCCAATTTTTCTGCCCCTGTCTAACAGGGGCGTGTAATTACAATTTTTGATGCAATACTTTGCAGCAGGGCTCGTTCCTGCGTTCCAACTAGAGTGTCTGTGAAGGGTTGCAGTGTTGTGGCACCAGCACCAGTGCCTAAGGCCCAATTTTTCTGCCCCTGTCTAACAGGGGCGTGTAATTACAATTTTTGAAGCAATACTTTGCAGCAGGGCTCGTTCCTGCGTTCCAACTAGAGTGTCTGTGAGGGGTTGCAGTGTTGTGGCACCAGCACCAGTGCCTAAGGCCTAATTTTTCAGCTCCTGTTCAACAGGGGCATGTAATTACAATTCTTGATCTAATATTTCACAGCAGGGCCCTGCGAGGGCTTACAGTGTGGTGGCCACAGCAACACCTAAGGCCCAAATTTCTGCTGAGTATATAGGGCAGGACCCTACTTTCAAACATCTAACTTACAAACGACTCCTACTTGCAAACGGAAGGAGACAACAGGAAGTGAGATGAAATCTACCCCTAGGAAGGGAAATTCTCTCCTGTAAGAGTTAATATGGGAAAACAATTTCTCCTTTCCACTGATGCTTTCCAATCCTTGTTCCACAAAAAAACTCAAATTTTCAAAAAACATTTTTCATTGGGACAAAAAAGTGAGGTGAAATCTTCTGAAGAGGAGGAAAGACAGCAAAACAAATGTCACAGGGGTGATAACCCTTCCCTATGTTTTCCAAAAAGCTTAAAAAAGATTTTTTGGCTGGAGCTAAACACGTTAAAAATGTACCCGTTCAAAATTACAAACAGATTCTACTTAACAACAAACCTACAGTCCCTGTCTTGTTTGCACCGCCTGTATACTGCTGTTCAGAGTATATAGGGCCTGGTGGCCCCACACCTTTCCTTATTTTAATTTGGGTGCGGGTTCCCCTTAATTTCCATACAAGACTCAAAGGGCCTGGTAATGGACTGGGGGGTACCCATGCCGTTTGTCTCACTGATTTTCATCCATATTGCCATGACCCGACATGACATTAAACCCGCAAGCAGTTTTAAATGAGATTTTTTCCTTTAAAAATGACATTTGGTGCAGGGACTGTTCTAAACATGGGGAACACGCGTCACTTTACAGGCATACTATAGACACCCCCCAGGTACGATATTTAAAGGAATATTTCACTTTTTTTTTTTACTTTAAGCATCATTAAAATCACTGCTCCTGAAAAAACGGCCGTTTTTAAAAGTTTTTTTTGCATTGATACATGTCCCCTGGGGTAGGACCCGGGTCCCCAAACCCTTTTTAGGACAATACCATGCAAATTAGCCTTTAAAATGAGCACTTTTGATTTCGAACGTTCGAGTCCCATAGACGTCAATGGGGTTCTAACGTTCGTGCGAACTTTCGGTAAGTTCGCGGGTTCTGGTGCGAACCGAACCGGGGGGTGTTCGGCTCATCCCTACTCCTGAGTTTGTGCCTCTGAGTCCACCTCTTGAAGAGTTGGAAGACCTCCAATCTCCTCTGCCAACAATAGATCCCGGAGACTTCCCATCCTTTACTGAGGAGGAAGCTGAATCTGATTTACAGGAAGGAGAAGATAAAGCTGTTGATGAGGAAGAGACCAGCATGCTTGCAAACCCAGAGCCTAGAAAACAGCGATAGCGAAGGGTTATTCACACACCAAAAAGACTAACATACGACATTCTGGGTGAAAACTCTGAGGAGGTCATCCTCACCTCTCAAAAGACTCTTGAGACACCTGATTCTTCCACCACAGGTTACCCCAAAGCACCCTTCCAATGTTGAGGGCATGTGGGCTGGTATGGTTCAGGAGGGGGTGCTCTCTCGTCCCCCCTCTTTTCCTGTGGCCTGCCAGGTTGCGTGCTCTGATAAGGGTCTGGTATGGATTTTTGGGGGGACCCTACGCCATTTAAAAAAAAAAAATTGACGCGGGGTTCCCCTTAATATCCATACCAAACCTGAAGGGCCTGGTATGGAATTTAGGGGGACCCCCACGCATTTTTTTTTTTAATTTTGGTTCGGGGTTCCCCTGTGGGGGCATCCAATGCCGTTTTTATCAATGAACTTTTGTGTGTATTGCCGGACCGACAATTCATTATAGCCGGCGCTAGCGATAGTAGTTTTACAGTAGTTAGTAGTGATAGTAGTTTGACATGACTTTTTTCCTTTAGAAATGTCATTTTGCTGTCAGACTGTTCTGAACATGGGAAACATGCGCCCCTTTACAGGCATACTATAGATACCCCCCAGGTAGTAGTGATAGTAGCGATAGTAGTTTTAGGGAGTTTGAGAGCAGGCTATAAAATTTTCCGACTACAAAATCCGATCGCGTCAATTCCGACCGCGTGTGGCCAATTCCGACGCACAAAGTGCCACGCATGCTCAGAATAAATTCCGAAACAGAACTGCTCGGTCTGGTACAATTAGTGTGGATATAGCACTTTCGACACGCTGCAATGTTTTAAATTGTTTAATGCAGCGCACTCTCTTCTTCTTTATAATGCTAGAAGAATGAATTTGTTTTGCTGCTTATATTCATACAGACTTCTCACAAACTTCTTTCAGTATTATTTATTGTGATTTCATCAATATAATATTTTGATTTGTCACTTCTACCGAAATTTTTTTTTTTATGTTTTTAGATTACATTTTTTTCTTTAGGATTTCTTTAAATCCTGATCTTGTTTTTTTTTTTTTTGGTGTGTTTTGTGTGTCAAGCTACCACAACATGATTATTATCTTGTATTATTTAATCTCAAGGAGATTGTTTGGTGTTGGTGTCTCTTGTTAATTTCACATTGTATTTTTGAAATGTACCTGCCTCCTCACAAACAAACTGTCCTTTTTGAATGAAAACACACATAGGTGAGTATAATAGAAAAAAAATACCTTTATTAAGGGGTCATTACCAAACAAAGAGGGAGGCAACGCTGGATAAACAGCAGAAATTGGCGAAGCCTTTGGCCCCAGGGCACACATCCATTATTTTACTGCAAAATTGGTGGCCTGAGGAGTCCATATATAAGGGAGTACAATCTGGTCCAGAAGTCCAAGAGATCATGAACAGCTGCAGATGACATGTATGTCCCCACGCTGTGGTCATACAAGAGCCTGCATCTTTTGTCAGAACAGACTGAACCCAGGCCATCACTCTCTGGTCTTCCTTAGATGCTTCCTTCCAGGCTGTGGCTCTGGTGTTGAAGGTGTGGCAGGAGGAGGAGGAGGAGTACCTGGAGGAGGAGGACCATGGTTGAGCTCACAAACGTTGCTTTGGCTTGTGAGTAGGCCCCTCAACCCCTTATTTAGGGCTTGGAAGATGAGATTCTCACATATTAGGCGTTGGCCCTCCTCCATTTCCTGCATTTTGCAGGCTGTTATGTATGCAAAGTCCTCTTGAACACTGTGGGGGGTTCTGAGGGACTCAGTAGCCTTCCAAAATAGGCCAATTGCTGCCTCCTCCAGGTTACTCCTCTTCCTGCCACTTTTTTTTTGAAGGCGGAGGGGAGGGACCTGGGTATCTGGCAGGCTACTGGGCCCGGCCACCTCATGGTTGAGACTTTCCTGTGTATGAAAAAGGGACATCGTTTTAGTTTTTGGTTCAATCACAATCATAATTTAGTACTCCAAACTAACATAGATTTAACATCATTAATTTGACCAACAGAAATATTTAGAAGAATGCTATACCTGGCTCAAGCTGGGCTCCTCCACATGTTGCTGCCTGGAAGGGCCAGGTTGGGCGTCATAAGCCTCAGCTGAGGGGGAAGGAAGCGTTGAAGGAAGACAGGAGAGTGCTGGCCTGGGTTCAATCTGGCCTGCCAGAAAATGCAGTCTGTCATAGTACCACAGCCTGGGGACATAAATGTCATCTGCAGCTCCTGATCATGGACCTTCTTGTGCTCCCTTAGGTAAGTGCTCCTCATGCCACCAATTAGGGCCTTCAAATAGGTGATGTCTGCCGGCTTCACAAATTCCAGCAATTGATCCAACACTGCCTTCCTCTTTGTTTGATTCTTATAATGTGGGTGGTTTACCTGCCACAGACAGGGCAGCTCCCTGAACATATCAATGAATATGGTGATAAAGTCCTGATCCTTCAATATATCCATTTTCTCTGCAAGACACAACACAAGACAAACCCTAATGTCAGGATAAAGTCTCCTAATCTTGTCCCAATATAGGCCTCAATTTATAAGCAGTATAGGCCCAAGTTTAAATGTTACCTTTGTTATCAGGATCGGCGCTTCCTATACTCCTTCCTCCGCTCACAGATCGTACGTACTACGCACGCGTGTTACGCTTTATATACACTGCGCATGCATGAAACTCCTCCTGCCCCTGACATTCTTTCTAGTCTATTCCCCGCCCGTTCTTGTTCGGCGCAGTGGGGAAGAGCACATGGCGGAGACAGAGCAGGTACGTGCTAATTACAGCAATGAGGAGGAGGAAAGCCCGGAGCCAGAAACGTCACGATCCCGGAGGAGACGATTTAAGGCATCAAATATGTCCTTTGTAGAGATGGTGGAGATGGTCAACATACTGAAGAGGGCCAACTATGATGGGAAGTATGGACCTTACCCCAACTGCAATGTCAGAAAGGCCAAGATCATGACTAAAGTTGTGAAGAGTCTGCATTTTTGGGGTACGACGATCCAAGGATCAACTCAGGAAACTCAGGAGACCTGAAAATTAGGGAGCATGATCAGTATAGAAGGATCAGGAGAGTGCTGCAAAAAAGTAAGTAGTTGTCCTGTGTTTCTATTCTTTCTTTTTATTACGTTCCTGCTGCTCCATGTGCTTTTGTTTACTGTTGTACAGTTTAAAATGGCAACTTTCATATTCATGGACACATTATTCGTTCGTAGGAAACATTGATCGTTCGGCCAATAAAACACCATGTTTTGTCCAGATGCATTTCAATACATTTTTTCTGGCCTACTTCTCTTAAAATAATTTTGTTGTCTAGATGGGTTTGTAACTAGAATCAAATGCAAACTAGATTCTGTAGAAGGAGAGGACACTCAGCAGCTGTTTACACATCTGGACACTGGAGCACTAGTGTGGGACACCAGAACACCCTTTTTATTAGGGGGCCCCACTCAGGTGCTCCAGTGTATACTATAGGGATGACTCCATCGGTGAAGCTTGTCCAAAACAGGTAAATATTCAAGCTTGACAAAGGAAAAAAATATTTCTTCATCTTGTAACTTGTTTACCCCACTTCCAAGCAATGTTTCATATTCCTATTTCTGCCATCAAATATCTGTGTGCTAAGTATACCTTTTTTTTGTTTACATAGGGGTGAAAAGACTCGGAGGACACCACTCATCAGAGGAGACAACAGACCCCCCACCTCAGGAAGAAGGGGAAATCCCACAAACACAACAGGAGGAGGGGGAGGGAGACCTTATAGAAATTGTCACCACAACAGGTGAGTGTCTGTGACCACAGGCTCAGGTAAGAGATGGATGCCGGCATATTTATAATACATGGTGGTTTTTTTTTATATATTTTTAGGTGATCGCGATGTTGTGGATGAAGATCATTTCACCAGTGAAAGTGCCCAGATCCTGATCGGGGCGATCATGGGGTGTAATAGGGACTTGGAAAACATCAATGATGTTCAAAACAAAACGAAGAACATCACTGATGTTTTAGGGAGAGTTTAAAACCCCCTAGAAATCCCTAAATTATTTTTGCTTCGTTTTTCTGACATTTTTTGAACATTTTTTGACATATTCTAGAAAAGCCAAATTTTGAAGATGCACACAGTGTGTCAACATGTGCTATCTGCCATCACGGGAGATCAATGTACGCGTTTTGGGGGTGCAACCCCTTCCTCAATAATAAATTTGTTCAGTTTAAAATATAATTTTATTTAAAAAATGTCTCAGACATTGTCTGGCATATTGATGGCCCCCCTACCCGCAAAGTATTCCATGTATCTTAGACAGACCTCGCGGGCACTCTGGGGGGGCCAGGACGGCCAGCTTCAAGCGCCGTCAGGATTGCTTCATTTAGATTAATTCTGTCTTCAGGCCCAACTGAGCCAGCATAGTTCACAGAATTTCTTCTTAAAAAGTTGTGGAGAACACAGCAAGCCAGGATGATGTGATTGAGTTTATATTCCGCCATGTGTATCGGTGTAAGAAATAGGCAGAACCGGCTGGCCATTATTCCACATGTGTTCTCTACCATTCTTCTGGCTCTGGCCAGCCAGTAATTAAAAACCCTCTGGTCCAGGGTGAGGGTCCTCATAGGGAATGGCCGCATAAGATGGTCCCCCAGCGAAAACGCTTCATCTGCAATGAAGACGAATGGGAGTCCTTCCGCATTGTCTTCTGGAGATGGCAAGCCCTAGCTGCCATTCTGGAGACGCCTGTAGAACTCCGTGTGGGCGATGACTCCACCATCTGACATCCCGCCATTCTTCACCACGTCCACATACAGGAACTCATAAGTAGCCGACACCACCACCAACATCACAATACTATTGAACCCCTTGTAGTTGTAATAGTATGACCCTGAGTAGGGTGGTGGGACAATGTGGACGTGTTTCCCATCAATTACCCCTCCGCAGTTAGGAAAGTCCCACTACTGGGCAAAGTGGGAGGCCACAGTCTGCCATTCCTGTGGGTTGGAAGGAAACTGTGGAGTCAAACAAGAAAAATAAATTAATCATTTTGCACATAAACATGGAAAGCAGATTAGACACAAACATTCTTGGACAACATCAGTATAACATTTATTTTAGGGAGTATTTAAAGACTAAGGTATAAGGTCCACCTATCAGATTTCTCCCCCCTCTCATTGGCCATTTTATAAATTTTAGGGGGGGAGATGATTTGGCCAGGTAACCCTCTCCAGTTTATTGAGAGATGAATGCCTAAATAATGTGTATTACTTTGGCCAACCCCTCCTTACTTACACTATTGGCAGCCCACTGGACAGGTAAGAAGTGTCATAATATAAAGAGATAAATACACACTGTACACATTTTAGCACATTTTTACATTCTGCTGTTACCTATCAAAATAATAATAGGATACAAAAACTTTGAACATTACCATTTGAAAATATTCAGGCAGGCCCTTGCACTACATGCTTTGGGGAATTCATCCATAAATATGACCACAAAAGAGGTGGGTATAGTGTGTATGGGTTTGGCAAAGTCAGCAGATAGAGGGTTGAGGAAAGATAGAGGATTGGCATCAGCTGAGTTAGCAGTTGGGGGGAGGGAGGGTTTCAAATGATTTTGGGACTCCAAAAAAACCTCTGGCACTCTGCCAGAATTTCAAGCACAAATCACATTTTTACACATTTTAGAATACATTGTTAATTGAGTAGATAAGGTGGATATAGGCCCAGGAGAGCATGCTGGGGAGGTAAGTGAAGGCAAATATGTATGAAGGACCAAAAAAAAATTCCAAAAAAATCCAGCATGCATGTGGACAAAGGGGACATTCACAGCATATTACAATCATGGTAATTAGGGAATAAGGAAAGAAATACAATATATTAACAAACATTAAATACAATAACATGTGATGTTAAAGGATAAAAATCTTACCTTCATATACTCCTTCTGCAGGACCTGGATGATGGCAGAACAGGTCTCCGGTATAATGATCTCCAGAGCCTGGGGGGAGATGCCTGTCGAGAACTTGAGGTCCTGCAGGCTTCTCCCCGTTGCCAAGTACCACAGGGTGGCGACTAGCCTCTGCTCCAGAGTGATGGCTTGCCTCATGCAGGTATTCTGCCTGCTAATATAAGGGGTCAGCAAAGCCAACAAGCTGTGAAATACAGGGTCCGTCATCAGGAGAAAGTTCCTGAAATCGTCAGGATTATTCTCACGGATCTCACGGAGCAAAAGCATGTGACAGAACTGGTCACGCCCAAGCAACCAATTCTTGATCCATGAACTCCTCCTCGCCCTGTTCATGGACTGGGCTTGTGTCAAAGTAAGGACCCCAACACCAAGCCCCCGCACAGCAAGAACTCTATGATGAGTACGTACATGCAACATGGCTAGAAAACGGTCGGCTGCTCAGAACGAAGTAACAGAAGGCCCTGAAGAACAGCAAGGCCTGTGAAGAGCAACCTGAAAATCAGTAACGAACGGACAGGAACACAATGATAAATCAATAGTACTCGCTGCATGCACTGAAGACCAGATACAAATCCACAAGCACAAACTGAACAGCAGAAATACGATCTGAAAATATAGTATAATGCACTAATATAGCACAATGCCACAAAAGAATACTAGAAGTGCTTACATTAACACAATGCCAAAATATAAACATATAAAGATTTCCACTAATAATCCTAGTTGACTGGAGGAAAAATACATTTTAAAAATAAAGATCCTTTGCCTGCTCCCGAGCTTCTTTGTTCACCATATTGATGCTGTACACTGGGTGTACTTTGGTACTTTGGTTGTACTTTTGTCACTTTGGTAACAGTGGCTATACAGGTAAATGGGTCTATTTAATGAAAGCCACATACAGCACTTCTCTTCTCCCAGAGTGGCAGAAATATCTCACTCACTTGCCGCTTCAGCTCCTCAGAATCTGTGGCCTGGAATCAAAACCATGTCACTTTCTGGTTGGGCAATGTGTGAGTGAGATATTTCTGCATCGCTGGCAGACGAGGAACAGTGATGTATATGGCTCTCATTTGACAGGCCCATACAGCTGCTCTTAGTGCATAATGTTGTGCCTTGAGGAGATTCTAGGTAAGACTGGGTCAAATGAAAGGTGTTGGGAATGGAAGGTGAGACAGGTCAGAATGGGGTTCAGAATCCAGAATAGGGATCAGGTACAAGGGGAGTAGGTAGAGGCAGTTAGATCAGGATAACAGGTATAAGCGGCAGGAACAAGATAGGTGAAGGAAAGAGGTGGAAGGCACGGGATCTGACGCTTTGATCAAATTGATACAGTTTATTTATATACAGAAACAAATAAATGCTCATAAAAAGTAGCTACGTATTCATAAAAACAGGGTTACAGAATATACGCATTAAAATTTTAGAAATTTGACATGCCTATGCAAAGGCAAGTGCTAAAAGGTAGCTGACGCATTTCGAGGGGTTCCCTCTTCATCAGAGCCTTGAAGAACAACAGGAGCAGTCTATACAATATGGTAGACCAACATAAAAGAGAGTGGCTAGTTGGGAGGTATATCACATGGTAAGTGATGGATTCTTCTTAGCTTTAAAGCTGTCCACATCCCAGCCAGGGCCGAATTTCCCACAAGGCCACCGAGGCCAGGCCTCAGGGTGGCAGTGGTGCAGGGGCGGCGCTGCTCCTGCGGCAACTTCTCGGCTTTCGTGGCCGCCCCCCGTGAAAGTCCGTTATGGGCACCCGTGCCTGTAAAAAAGATGCCCGCAAGCCGTCCACGCAACTTTGCATGCGCCGTTCCGAAGCCGGCCGAGCTCGAGAAAGCTCGTACGCGCTCGGCCGGGCGGTGCATGCACAGTAACGTGATTGCGGCGCCCGGCGCCATTTTTGAAAACATCGAGAGTCCAGCCCATGGCAGCCGTCGACTGTGCAGTGAACTCATCATAGGCGAAGCCGGTGCAGGAGCCGAGCAGCCGGTGACGGTGAGGAGGACACTGAGGAGGAGGAGGAGAGTGAAGCTAGGGGGAATTCCATAGTAAAAAAGGGGACAGAGAGAGAGAGAAGAGGATGTTACTGGGAGCCCCAGGAGGCAGAAGCCATGCCATGCAGGGGACAGAGACTGATGTGCTCTGTCCACCATCCATCATATTACTTCTCCAGTCCACATCATTCATCAGTGTGCTGTGTCAGAACTTTTAAATACTTTGTCCTACAAGATATTATCGATGAGTTTGCCAAAAGAAAAGTTAGAACTAAAAAAATGTAGGGAGTTTCTTACTGCTATAATCTTTAAAAGGCATTTTCTGCATTACAGAGTATTTTCAGTCTGTACAATTAAAGCCAGTTATTTTCAGTGTTCTCATGTGTGGAGATAAGTTTTTAATCGATCTATTGTAGCAGTCATCGATAAAGGACGAGAATGGTGGTGTGTGTGTGTGTGTGTGTGTGTGTGTGTGGGGAGGGGGACTTTGCCTTGGGGTGGCAAAGGGAGTAAATCCCAGCGCTCTATATAATGTAGAGAAATGTGGTTCAAATGTTTTATCTATCTATCTATCTATCTATCTATCTATCTATCTATCTATCTATCTATCTATCTATCTATCTATCTATCTATCTATCTATCTATCTATAGATAGATATAGAGGGATTCCATATACAGTATGTCTGTTGGTTGTACCTGCATCCGAACGTGTAAAGATGTTGCAGCCTGCATGCATCAATTCAAGAACAGCTCAAGGTACGAACAAGATGACAGGTTCAAGGCACCTGGGTTAGGGTGGCAGGTACAAGAAAGCCCCACTTTTGAACTAATGAATTTAGTACCGCACAATACTTTATTTCAGAATCATTGTCTGCCAAGAAAGCTGTTATGGAGCTAGCTTTCCATACTATATGAAGTTATTCTGGAAGTAGGAGACATTTCATGTTTCCTATTGAGCTAAATAGCCACAACCTCTTTTTCCAACTCTTTTTTTTAAGCTGCCCTGTCATGGTACATACCAGGAGAATGTAAAGGAAGTGGTATTCCTGGGAGAGAACTCACTATCTGTACAAAACTGCAATACTGCAATTCCCAAAGGTTAAAAATTAATAGCCATGTATGTAGCCCATGCTGGTCTCCTACCTCACTGTTGGTCACAAAGGTACCTATGTTTTAAAAAATGAAACACAGTTAAGAAGCTGAAATGTTTTGCAGGCTAGCACAAGTGGAACCATTATGTGGCAGAGGTCCCTGAAGACAGGAAATGCATGTCTGCGGAAAACAAAGGCTTTAACAGAAACTGCAAGCAATAGGGGGCTGTTAACAGAGACAGCACAAGGATGAGAACATAAATTGTGCAAAGTGGGCCGGCAGTAAATTGGGGGAGGGGGGGGTAACCATGAGGGGTTTTCTGCAGTGTATGTCCATTATTGACCATTCCTGTTGATAGTTGATAGCAAGGAGAGATACCAATTTAAACATGTGCCTGCTCTCAGATCTAAATATATTTAACCTTCACATGTCCCTTCTACTACAATCAGTATTTTCCTTTAATAAGACCCTCTCCCTCTTCTGTCCATCTCCTAATTTCATGGTGCACTGCCCCTTCTTTCTACATTCTTACTTTTACTTTCTATAATTAGGTAAAAGAAAATATTCCAGTTATGTTTTATAGCTGATTTGCAGCCACAAATGCACATTACAATTATATTTGTGATGCCAGCTGTTTTGGAATACATTTAGTACTTATGAGTTTCAAGAATTGGGATATACGGTACTTTCCAAAATGATAGTATCTCACAAAAGTGAGTACACCCCTCACATTTTTGTAAATATTTTATTATATCTGTTCATGTGACAACACTGAAGAAATTACACTTTGCTACAATGTACAGTATACAGCTTGTATAACAGTGTAAATTTGCTGTCTCCTCAAAATAACTCAACACACAGCCATTAATGTCTAGACCAGTGGCAACAAAAGTGAGTACACCCCTAAGTTAAAATGTCCAAATTGGGCCCAGTTAGCCATTTACCCTCCCCAGTGTCATGTGACTCGTTAGTGTTGCAAGGTCTCAGGTGTGAATGGGGAGCAGGTGTGTTAAATTTGGTGTTATTCGCTCTCTTCTCTCTCTTACTGGTCACTGGAAGTTCAACATGGCACCTTATGGCAAAGAACTCTCTGAGGATCTGAAAAAAACGGTTACAGTTCTATCCCTCCCCCTCTATTCCCATGCACTTTTGTATTAGTACTAATAATTTTAATATTGAATTATAGAAATTTTCTTAGTCGATATCACTGATGTGACAGCAATTGTTGTAGAGTATAGATGGCAATACATATCTATATCTTAAGGCCCACATTCTGCGCCTAGCGTGTTCTTCAGGAGACAACTTGGTCCAGCCCAGCTGCATAGGTTCCTCAGCGGGCAGGGGGTGCTCCTCGGACCGAAGAGAAGGGACTGGGAGCCCAAGTTGCCTAAGGAACGGGGAGTGCTGGTGTCTTTTTTCCAGGGCCCTCTCCTGAAAGCGAATATCGATCTGGTTACACAAGGTGATGACACGTCCAGATCAGCAGGAAGGGATCTTCCTGCTAATTCATCCTTCACTCTATCAGAGAGGCCATGTAAAAAGGTTGCAACTAGGGCCTCATTATTCCAGCTCAATTCAGCTGTGAGGATACAGAACTGAAGAGCATACTGTCCCACAGAAGCAGAATTTTGACGGAGACGCAAAAGAGCACTAGCTGCTGAGGAGACACGACCTGGTTCCTCGAAGATATTCCGAAAAAGTTTCAAGAAATCAGACAGGCTAGAAACCACTGGATCATTCAGTTCCCACAGAGGGGCAGCCCAAGCTAGCGCCTCGCCGGACAGAAGGGATATAATATAGGCTACTTTCGCCCGATCGGACAGGAAGTTTTGGGGCTGAAGTTCAAAATGAATCATGCACTGGCTAAGGAACCCCCTGCAAGCCTTGGAGTCCCCAGAGAAACGGGCCGGAGCTAGCAGCTGTAATGAATTTGTGGCTGAGACTGGTGCGATAGGTGCAGCAGCAGATAGCAGTTGATGTTGTTGAACCCGGGGTCCTAATGAGGCCTGAACCTGTTCAAAACGGGATGCCAAATCCTGAAGCAATCGCATCACTTGGGTATGATGCGATTCCTGGGTGTCAAGTCTGCGAACTAAGCCCGGCAACAGATCATCTGTGGGTAGTGGCACATCAGCCGGATCCATGGCTGATCAAACTGTCAGGTCACCAAGAGGCTGGGTGACAGATGCACACCATTGGGATCAGGAGTGCACCGTAAGGTAGTGGACCCTACGGCTGACTGCTGCTGATTGAACCCTGGGAGGTTCAGCAAGCAGGTCTACTGGATCACTGACACAGATCCCACTGGGAGCTAGAGCATAGATTCCCCAGCGTGTGGAGTCAGCAGGTGTTCACCAGAGCCTTTAATGGTAAGGATGGACTGAGCTGCAGTCTGGCTCCAGGTCGCGGCCCCCAGGGTCTCACAGCTCACGCTCACGGTAGACTACAGAAGAAAAGGAAGGAGTCAGCAGACTGGAACAACAAGGAAAGTAAGGGACAAGCCAAGGTCGGGGCCACAAGCAGACAAGGACAACAGAGTACACGCCAAGGTTCAGGGTCACAGGCAAACAGGGATGGTCGGGAACACACCAAAGGTCAGGGTCACGAGCAGACAGGAATAGTAAGAACAGGCCAAAGTCGGTAACAGGAATCAGATGTAGGAAACACAGCAAGTACACACAGAGGCTAACACACAATGGTTGATCAGCACTGCTGGCTTGCAGTGCACAGGTTAATATAGGGTTCCCTGATAGGGCCTGGGGTGGGGCCATGCTTAGAGGAGAGGTTAAAAAAGCAGTCAGGTGAGGGTCAGCTGGTCCCTAGAGATGAACACATGGAGACAGGTGTGCTGATCGACAAACTCTATTGCATAACCATGACAGAGGGCCAGGGGACACAGCAGCCACGAACCAACCCAGACACCCTCAACACCTGTCCAATGGGTATTGAGTGTGCATGTATTGCCCAAATCTGTGAAAAAGCTAAACAAATAAATAAACAAGTTAATTAAATGAAAACATGCAAGAACAGTGAATGTCATAATGGTATTGAATGAATAAAACTGACTGCTAAAAAAATTATATATCTGTGTATTAAACACATGGGCTTTTGAATGTGTTAACCACTTGACTTGATGACCACCTCACGCCGATGTACGTCGGCAAGGTGGCACGTACAGGCAGAATCACGTACACACACGTGATCTGCCTTCCGCGGGCGGGGGGGGGTGCCCGAGGAGGTCGCCATTTGTTCCCAGGCGATCAGAGGTGAGGGGGAGGCCATCCATTCATGGCCACCCCCTCCCGATCGCTCCCGGCAAATGAAAACGCTTCCTCTCCCTCTGTAATGTAAACAGAGGGAGAGGAAGTGATGTCATCCCTCCTCGAGCCGGTCTTTTCGATCCAGCACCGAGGAGAGAAGACATCCAAGTAAGTGCACCAACACTACACTTCCAGTAGAACATGCCAGGCACACTTTTCACCCCTCATCACCCCCCGATCACCCCCCGATCACCCCCCTGTACCCCCGTCACACTGACACCAATAGCAGTTTTTTTTTTTTTTTGCATTTGTGTCAGTTTGTGACAGTTATAAGTGTTAGGGTAGTTAGGTTAGCCCCCTTTAGGTCTAGGGTACCTTCCTTAGGTCCAGGGTACCCCCGTAACCCCCCCCTAATAAAGGTTAACCCCTTGATCACCCCAGTCGCCAGTGTCACTAAGCGATCACTTTTCTGATCGCTGTATTAGTGACACAGGTGACGCTAGTTAGGGAGGTAAGTATATAGGTTCGCTGTCAGTGTTTTATAGCGACAGGGACCCCCATATACTACCTACTAAAGGTTTTAACCCCCTGATTGCCCCATAGTTAACCCTTTCACCGGCGATCACCGTATAAGTGTTACGGGTGACGCTGGTTAGTTAGTTTGTTTTTTATAGTTTATTATAATTTTAGGGCACCCGCCGTTTATTACCTTATAAAGGTTTAACCCCCTAATTGCCCGGCGGTGATATAAGTTAAGTTTTTAGGGTCAGATAAGGTTTGCGTCGCCCCAGGCAGCGCCAGGTTACCACCAGTACAGCTAACACCCACGCACGCAGCATACACCTCCCTTAGTGCTATAGTATCTGAGCGGATCGATATCTGATCCGATCAGATCTATACTAGCGTCCCCAGCAGTTTAGGGTTCCCATAAACACAGTGTTAGCGGGATCAGCTCAGATACCCGCTAGCACCTGCGTTTTGCCTCTCGGCCCAGCCCTGCCCAGCCCACCCAAGTACAGTATCGATCGATCACTGACACTTACAAAACACTAAGCACACATAACTGCAGCATTCGCAGAGTCAGGCCTGATCCCTGCAATCGCTAACAGTTTTTTGGTAGCGTTTTGATACAGTCGCTGACAGTCAGGAGCTTTTTTGCCTGTGAGTCTCACTAGTGTACCCCTAAATTTAGAGCCCAAAATGGCAAATCGAAGGTACACTAGTGAAGAGGCCTACACGTTTCTGAGCATGACAGATAGTGAAGAGGAAGTCACTCATCTGTCAGATTCAGGCTCAGAATACGATCCTGTAGAGGACAGCGGCTCCATGACAGATAGCTCTGACGACAGAGTTGTGGTCCCTGCCAAGGTCAGGCGTACCAGACCCAATCTTCTTCTTCTGTCCTTGAAGTGCAAGAACAGCAGGGCTCTCGTATGGAGCAGAGAAGTACTAGCGCCGCTATTCCTTCTGGTGAACTGGCAAGCACCAGTGGCCTAGTACACCCTGGTCGTACATCCAGCACTGCAGTATCACGTGGTGGCGTGGCGAGTCCCATAAGTGCAGTTCAAGCTGGCGAGGTGGCAAGCACAAGTAGTGTCCCGCTGCCACCAAGAAGACAAAGACAGGCCCGTCGTGCCGATAGTGCCCTTCCTGCTGCATTCGCCAATCCGAATTGGGAACCCACCACTTCTGCAGCACCCGAAACAGTTGATTTTACGCCACTGGATTTTTATTCGCTGTTTTTCACCGAAGATCTCTATAGATCTATTGTGAACCAAAGCAATTTATACGCTGGTCAACACATCGCCGCTAATCCCCAGTCCTCCCTTGCCAGAGATTGGAGACCAATTACGGTATCCGAATTTAAGATCTTTCTGGGCCTTTCCCTCAACATGGGCATAAATAAAAAGGGTAAGTTGCGGTCATATTGCTCCACTGACCCAATTTACCATATGCCCGTGTTCTCTGCTTCCATGGCCAGGGCACGATACGAGCAGATTTTGCGGTTCATGCACTTCAATGGCAATGAACTCTGTCGTCCTCGTGGAGACCCTGGATATGATCGGCCTTACAAAATTCAGCCCCTCGTAAACCACTTCAAACAACGTTTTGCAGACTTGCCTACTCCCCATCAAGTTGTCTGCGTTGCTGAGTCCCTGATTAAATTTTCTGCCCGCTTGTCATTCAAACAGTACCTTCCCAGCAAGCGTGCCAGATACGGGGTCAAGATGTATAAGCTCTGTGACAGGGCCACAGGCTATACATGTAGTTTTATGGTTTACGAGGGCAAAGATAGTCACGTAGAGCCGACAAACTGCCCTGACTACATAGGAAGTGCTGGCAAGATAGTGTGGGACTTGGTGTCACCCTTATTCGCAAAGGGGTACCACTTGTACGTGGACAATTATTACACGAGCGTGCCACTTTTTAGCCACCTTTTTGATCATCAGATTGGAGCATGTGGCACCGTGCAACCTAATCACCAGGGCTTTCCCCAGCAGCTTGTAGATTCCCGTCTTAGGCTGGGGGAGAGAGCCTGCTTGAAGTGTAATAACTTGCTCGCTATGAAGTGGAGGGATAAGAAGAATGTTTTCATTCTCACCTCCCTTCATGCAGACACGACGACCCAAATTACTACGGCGACTGGTGTTGTGGAGAAACCCCTCTGTGTCCACGAATATAACCAAAATATGGGAGGGGTGGACCTCAAGGACCAGTTGTTGGCGCCGTACCTAATTGCCCGTAAGGCCAGACGCTGGTACAAAAAAGTGTCTGTTTATTTATTTCAATTGGCTTTGCTGAGCGCTCATGTGCTATACAGAGCTTCAGGACGGACTGGATCCTTCCTTAAATTCCAGGAAGAGATCGTCAGAGCCCTTCTGTATCCAGACGGTGCTCCACCTCACCATCCCCAACCAAATGCAGTAGGCCGGCTGCATGAGAGGCATTTTCCTTATGCCCTCCCGAGTACCCCTACCCAACGAGCCCCCCAAAAAAGATGTCATGTCTGTAGCAAGCGCGGATTTAGGCGTGACACCCGCTGTTATTGTCCCTCCTGTCCTGGCAATCCTGGTCTTTGCATGGGTGAATGTTTTGAACGCTACCATACACTAGTTGAGTATTAGCGTAGGGTACAGCACTGCACAGACTAGGACACACTTTCACAAGGTCTCCCAAGATGCCATCGCATTTTGAGAGACCCAAACCTGGTACCAGTTACAAAAGTTAAAGTTACTAAAAAAAATAAATAAATAAAAAAAATAAAAAAAAATAAAAACACAAAAAAAATATAAAATAAAAAAAACAAAAATAGTTGTCGTTTTATTGTTCTCTCTCTCTCTATTCTCTATCTATTGTTCTGCTCTTTTTTACTGTATTCTATTCTGCAATGTTTTATTGTTATTATGTTTTACCATGTTTGCTTTTCAGATATGCAATTTAATATACTTTACTGTTTACTGTGTTTTGTTGGTAACCATTTTATTGTTTTCAGGTACGCCATTCAGCTGCAGAGCGGATTTATTTATCTTGACAGCAACAGCGTTTGCTCCCACCATATATAAAGCCGTGACTCCAGCGCTGTCGGAGGTGATTTCACCACCACAGTTACATACTTCAGCATATATGCCGAAGCGTGGGGGCAGCAGTGGGTGGAGGAGCGATTTGCTCCTGCCTTTTGCGGGAGGATGCCCCCATGCTTCGTCATATATATATTTTAGGTAGGCACAGGTTGCGTTAAATGTTTTATTTTTTACTATGTTTTTTTGTATTTGCTTAGCAGGTATGGTAAGTATTACTGTTATACTGTAATGTTACTTTGTTTTTTGTTAACCAGCATTTGCTTAGCAGGTACGCCATTCAGTTGCAGCGCGTATTTATTTATCTTGACAGCAACAGCGTTTGATCCCACGATATATAAAGGCGTGACTCCAGCACTGTCGGAGGTGATTTCACCAACACAGTTACATACTTCAGCATATATGCCGAAGCGTGGGGACAGCAGTGGGTGGAGTAGCGATTTGCTCCTGCCTTTTGCGGGAGGATGCCCCCATGCTTCGGCATATACATATTTTAGGTAGGCACAGGTTGCGTTAAATGTTTTATTTTT
Source organism: Lithobates clamitans (assembly GCA_037952925.1). Taxonomy (NCBI): domain Eukaryota; kingdom Metazoa; phylum Chordata; class Amphibia; order Anura; family Ranidae; genus Lithobates; species Lithobates clamitans. The sequence continues at coordinate 1,213,598 of JBBGZY010000799.1, forward strand.
TACTATTTTTTTTGTATTTGCTTAGCAGGTATGGTAAGTATTACTGTTATACTGTAATGTTACTTTGTTTTTTGTTAACCATCATTTGCTTAGCAGGTACGCCATTCAGTTGCAGCGCAGATTTATTTATCTTGACATCAACAGCGTTTGCTTCCACGATATATAAAGCCGTGACTCCAGCGCTGTCGGAGGTGATTTCACCACCAGAGTTACATACTTCAGCATATATGCCGAAGCGTGGGGGCAGCAGTGGGTGGAGGAGCGATTTGCTCCTGCCTTTTGCGGGAGGATGCCCCCATGCTTGGGCATATATAAATGGTGCATGTATGCCCATCATTGGAAGTGGGTGGATGAAGGGAGGTATTCTAATGGTGGGCATACCCACCGATCAATATCTTTTTTTCGTTCAGCCCACAGGCTGCATGAAAAAAAAGTTTACAATATATGCCCAACAAGGACCAGCAACGTACTGGTATGTTGCTGGACTTTGAGTGGTTATACCAGAATGATGCCTGCAGGTTTAGGTATCATCCTGGTATCATTCTTTTCAGCCAGCGGTCGGCTTTCATGTAAAAGCAATCCTAGTGGCTAATTAGCCTCTAGACTGCTTTTACAAGCAGTGGGAGGGAATGCCCCCCCCCCCACCGTCTTCCATTTTTTTCTCTGGCTCTCCTGTCTCAACAGGGAACCTGAAAATGCAGCCGGTGATTCAGCCAGCTGATCATAGAGCTGATCAGAGACCAGAATGGCTCCAAACATCTCTATGGCCTAAGAAACCGGAAGCTACGAGCACTTCATGACTTTGATTTCGCCGGATGTAAACAGCGCCATTGGGAAATTGGGAAAGCATTTTATCACACCGATCCTGGTGTGGTCAGATGCTTTGAGGGCAGAGGAGAGATCTAGGGTAATAGACCCCATTTTTTTTTAAAAAGAGTACCTATCACTACTTATTGCTATCATAGGGGATATTTACATTCCCTGAGATAACAATAAAAATGATTAAAAAACATAAAAATGAAAGGAACAGTTTAAAAAAAAGATAAAAAAATCAAAAAAATAATAAAGAAAAAAAAGAAAAGCACCCCTGTCCCCGCCTGCTCTCGCGCAAAGGCGAACGCAAGCGTCGGTCTGGCGTCAAATGTAATCAGCAATTGCACCATGCATGTGAGGTATCGCCGCGAAGGTCAGATCGAGGCCAGTAATTTTAGCAGTAGACCTCCTCTGTAAATCTAAAGTGGTAACCTGTAAAGGCTTTTAAAAATGTATTTAGTTTGTCGCCACTGCACGTTTGTGCGCAATTTTAAAGCATGTCATGTTTGGTATCCATGTACTCGGCCTAAGATCATCTTTTTTATTTCATCAAACATTTGGGCAATATAGTGTGTTTTTTCCCCAAAAAATGCGTTTGAAAAATCGCTGCACAATTACTGTGTGAAAGAAAAAATGAAACACCCACCATTTTATTCTGTAGGGCAATTGATTTAAAAAAAATGTATAATGTTTGGGGGTTCAAAGTAATTTTCTTGCAAAAAGAAAATTTTTTTTCATGTAAACAAAAAGTGTCAGAAAGGGCTTTGTCTTCAAGTGGTTAGAAGAGTGGGTGATGTGTGACATAAGCTTCTAAATGTTGTGCATAAAATTCCAGGACAGTTCAAAACCCCACCAAATGACCCCATTTTGGAAAGTAGACACCCAAAGCTATTTGCTGAGAGGCATGTCGAGTCCATGGAATATTGTATATTGTGACACAAGTTGCGGGAAAAAGACAATTTTTTTTTTTTTATGCACAAAGTTGTCACTAAATGATATATTGCACAAACATGCCATGGGTATATGTGAAATTACACCCCAAAATAAATTCTGTTGCTTCTCCTGAGTACGGGGATACCACATGTGTGAGACTTTTTGGGAACCTAGCTGAGTACGGGACCCCGAAAACCAAGCCCCGCCTTCAGGCTTTCTAAAGGCGTAAATTTTTGATTTCACTCTTCACTGCCTATCACAGTTTCGGAGGCCAAGAATGCCCAGATGGCACAACCCCCCCCCCCAAATGACCCCATTTTGGAAAATAGACACCCCAAGCTATTTGCTGAGAGGTATAGTGAGTATTTTGCAGACCTCACTTTTTGTCACAAACTTTTGAAAATTGAAAAAAGAAAAATACATTTTTCTTGTCTTTCTTCATTTTCAAAAACAAATGAGAGCTGCAAAATACTCACCATGCCTCTTAGCAAATAGCTTGGGGTGTCTACTTTCCAAAATGGGGTCATTTTGGGGGTTTTTGTGCTATCTTGGCATTTTATGGCCTTTGAAACTGTGATAGGTAGTGAGGAGTGAAATCACAACTTTACGCCCTTAGAAATCCTGAAGGCGGTGCTTGGTTTTCGGGGCCCCGTATGCAGCTAGGCTCCAAAAAAGTCCCACACATGTGGTATCCCCATACTCAGGAGAAGCAGCTAAATGTATTTTGGGGTGAAATTCCACATATGCCCATGACCTGTGTGAGAAATATATAATTTAGTGACAAGTTTGTGCAAAAAAAAAAATTGTCACTTTAGCGCAACTTGAAGACTAAATGTGTGTTTTTTATGTTGAAAAAAATTTTGTTAAAAAAAAGCCTAAACTTATCCATAGGAAAGTGTGAAGGTGTATGGGGAGTGCAGTAAAAAGTTAAGTGTATGTGCGCTGAATGTGTATGGAGACATAAATAGGTCTGCCATTACCCATGTATTGATGAAAACTACTGAAGTTGGTTCCTTCCTTGTGGAACGCAGTGGAGGAGTGAACTGTCAATCGGTCCCAGCTGAAGTACCCCCGGTCCTGGGCGGGTCCCCGCCAACGTCATGCATTGACGTCTGAGCAGCATAGGGGAGGTGAAAGAACACTCCACCTGAGGATGATCTATACCTCAGTGGGTGCCCGCCCATCTCCGCTGTGGAGGAAAAAACAAAACAAGCTCCCGCCTTGCGGCGTCCGATGATGCCACTCACGGGGCCGTTTGAGCATGACGCTGATGCGCTGAGATCTGACCCCACCCCTGTCCAGATATTGTGAAGGGAGGCGGGGAGCAAGCTAAGCGCATTGGTGTTCCTTCCCCTTAACCTGCTTCACTGCCGGGATTGTTATCTCTGAGAGTCTTGTTGCAAATAATACCCATCTGGATTCCTGGGTATGTGAACTTAGCCACATAAATTTATGCAGTCTTAAGCCCCTGATATGGGTAAAATTAATTCCATACAGTTATTAGTTAAATAGTTAAGTTATGATTGTGCCTAACCATATACTTTGGACAAGAGACTATGAAATGCTCATATGGTTATAAGGAAAGCTACTCATGTGTGCAAAGGTTTCTAAGTTTCTAAGTTTCCCTATAAACAAGGCTTATATCCTGCACTAGTTGGCATTAGAAATTTGTAACATTTGCAGTGAATGGATAATATTTTTGGCTATATGGGATATTTATGCTTGTGCCATCCTATGTTATATAGGATGGGAAATTCACATTGTTCAGTCTAAGGGAATGTTTGTTGATGTAAAGACGGGATACCTTTCCAATACAAGTTGCCCTTTTCAAGCTAATTTTGAATCATGATATATGGATAAACCAAATATCCTGATGACCAGAAATGTGCAGTCAGGGGAGGCAGGTGAGGCAAAGCCATGAATATAATAAAAAAAGTTTGAGGGTCATAGCTCGGCAACCTGGGGTCACAGAGACGCCAAATTTAGGGGGTAGGTTGCTGAAGTCCTACCCCACCACGGGTCAAAATTGGCGCTTCTGCCATCTATAGTTTTAGAGATACAGGGCTCCTTGCACAGCCTGTCAGAAGCTACATACAGAGAGGCCAGATAAAATACAAGCTGGCACACTCTGCAGCAGACTGAGAGGATGAGCTCACAGTGCCTCTCACTAAGCACTGAGCTTATTGGATAGCTTGGAGCCTTGGACCAATTGTAAAGCACTAGGAGGTCTAGTGCTAGAATTATTGCTCTCCCTCTAACGTTCGCCGTGTATGTAACCTGTGTGTATCTGGCTCTGATAGTAGCCAGTGCCTCACCAGCCAATGACCTCACCGCACGTCACTGCTGACAACACACAAATCTATCTCTTTACCCCTCAGCTCACTCCATCAGTATCCTCAAGCATCGCTAATCTACTAACACATCTCAGTCTGAATGTCAGACCACTTCCTCAAGCTCAATCTATCCAAAACTGAGCTCACAATAATTTCTTCCGACGTACCCCTTCCCCTGACTTCTTTGTCGAGATTAGTAGCCCAACTATCAACCCGTCACCACATGCCAGTGTTCTAGGTGTGATGCTGGGCTCTGGACTCCCCTTTCAGCCCCACATCCAATCACTGTTCAAAGCTTGCCACCTCTGAAACGTCTCCAAAATATGCCCTTTCCTAACCAATGACAAATGACACACATCCCCATTCTGTCCGGAGAGGGAAGAGACAAATTGTCTGTTCCTACTAATCAGGAACAGCGATATGCCTCCTCCTCTAGTCAGTCCCACCCCCATACAGTTAGAAACACACATAGAGAAACACATTTAACCCCTTGATCCCCCCTAGTGTTAACCCCTTCCTTACAGTGACATTTACACAGTAATCTGTGCATTTTTATAGCACTGATCCCTGTATAAATGTTAATGGTCCCAAAAATGTGTCAAAAGTGTCCGATCTGGCTGCTGCAATGTCGCAGTTCCACTAAAAACTGCAGATCGCCGCCATTACTAGTAAAAATAAATGATTAAATAAAAATGCAATAAAAATGCCTTAAATCCATTCCCTATTATGTAGATGCTATAACTTTTGCGCAAACCAATAAATATAAGCTTATTGCGATTTTTTTACCTGAAATATGTAGAAGAATATATATCGGCCTAAACTGATGAAGAAATTTAGTTTTTTACATTTTTTTGGAGATATTTATCATAGCAAAAAATATAAAATATTGTTGTTTTTTTTCAAAATTGACGCTCTTTTTTTGTTTATAGCGCAAAAAATAAAAACCCGAAAGTTGATCAAATACTACCAAAAGAAAGCTCTATTTGTGGGAAAAAAGTACATCAATTTTGTTTGGGTACAGCATCGCACGACCATGAAATTGTCAGTTAAACTGACGCAGTGCTGTATCGCAAAAATGGTCTGGTCATTAAGGGGGAAATTCTTCCAGTCCTTAAGTGATTACGTTGAATTTTGAAACAGGTCAATTTTTTAATTGTAATTCCAGCCAAATAAAATATTTTTACGTTTTTTGGATAGCATAGGGAAGGGTTGACACACCTGTAACATTTGTTTTGCTGTCTGTACCCCTGTTCAGAAGATTTCACCTCACTTTCTGTCCTGTGACAGTTGGATTTTAAAACTTTTGGGTTGTTGTGGAAACAAAGATTGGTGATAAAGCATCAGTGGAGACACCTTTTTCCCATGATAACTCTTAGGGTACTTTCATACTGGGGCAGCGGGTCTGTTAGCAGCAGTTTTAGTGTCGCTTTACTGTCGTTTTAGTGGCGCTTTTCGGGCCACTAGCAGGGGCGCTTTTAGCCCTCACAAGCAGCCGAAGAAGGGGTTAATAGTGCCTGCGTTGCGGCGCTTCGGAAGCGCTTTTCAGCCCTATTCATTCCAATGGGCAGGGGCGGTTTAGGAGGGCTGTACACAGCGCTCCCACACTGCCCCAAAAATGCTGCTTGCAGGGCTTTTTTTTCCTGTCCCGCAAGCGCACCGCCCCAGTGTGAAAGCACTCGGTCTTTTACACTGGTAAGTCACGAGAGGCAGTTTTCAGGCGCTTTATTGGCGCTATTTTTAATGCTAAAATGCCTGAAAACTGCCTCAGTGTGAAAGTAGCCTTACAGGAGTGAATTTCCCTTCCTAGGGGTAGATTTCTTCTCACTTCCTGTTTTCCTCTGTTTGTAAGTATGAATCGTATGTAAGTCATATGTTTGTAACTCGGGGACTGCCTGTATATCAGTTTCATTTGAATACAATTACTTTCCTGGTATAATAATGTTAATAACCTCACCAAGGGCCAGGTCATTTATTTGAGCTAGATACACACTTTTAAGATCTAGAGCAGGGGTATTTAAATGTCAAACCTCCAAAATCACCTTAAAAATTTAAAGGACCTTGTGTTGTATGTTTAGAAGGAAATTGCCATTTAGATTTTGATTTATGCCCCATTAAAAAAAATTATTGTATCCCACCTACCAGAATACCAGTGCACACAGGATTTTAGAGGTGTATATAAGTATTTAACCTCTTGACCACTGGGCACTTAAACCCCCTTAATAACCAGACCAATTTTCAGCTTTTGGTGCTCTCACATTTTGAATGACAATTACTCAGTCATGCAACACTGTATCTATATTCACACAAATAGAGCTTTCTTTTGTGGTATTTAATCACCACTGGGTTCTTTATTTTTTGCGCTATAAAAGAAAAAAGACCTGAAAAATCTGTAAAAAAAATGCATTTTTCTTCGTTTCTGTTATACAATTTTGCAAATTAGTAATTTTTCTTCATATATTTTGGGCAAAATTTATACCGCTATATATCTTTGGTAAAAATAACCCAAATCGATGGATATTATTTAGTCTTTGTGAAAGTTATAGAGTCCAAAAGCTATGGTGCCAATATCTGAAAATTGATCACACCTGAATCTAAATTCTTGAGACCCTAACATTCCAGGAAAGTACAAATACCCCCCAAATGACCCCTTTTTGGAAAGAAGACATTCCAAGGTATTTAGAAAGATGCATGGTGAGTTTTTTGAAGTTGTATTTTTTTCCCACAATTCTTTGCAATTCTTTCTTGCAAAATCAAGTTTTTTTTTTCTTGTTTTTTTTTCACAAAATTGTCATATTAGCAGGTTTTTTCTCACACACAGCAAATGCATACCACAAATTACACCCCAAAACACATTCTGCTATTACTCCAGAGTATGGCGATACCACATGTGTGAGACTTTTACACAGCGTGGCCACATACAGAGACCCAACATGAAGGGAGAAACTTCAGGCGTTCTGGAGCACCCAGGCCAATTCTGACATTTCTCTCCTACATGTAAAAATCATCATTTATTTGCTAGAAATATACATAGAACCCCAAAACATTATATATGTTTTTTTAGCAAAGACCCTAGAGAATACAATGGCAGTCATTGCAACTTTTTATCTTGCACTGTATTTGCGCAGCAATTTTTCGAACGCGTTTTTTTTGGAAGAAAAACAGTTTTGTGCTTTAAAAAAAACAAAACCGTAAAGTTAGCCCAATGTTTTTGCATAATGTCAAAGATGAAGTTACGCCGAGTAAATAGATTTCCAACATGTCACCTTTCAAAATTGCACACGCTTGTGGAATGGCGCCAAACTTTGCTACTTAAAAATCCCCATAGGTGACACTTTAAAATTTTTTACTGGCTACATGTTTTGAGTTACAAAGGAGGTCTAGGGCCAAAATTATTGCTCTCACTCTACCGATCGCAGCAATACCTCACATGTGTGGTTTGAACACCGTTTTCATATGTGGGTGGGACTTACATTTGCGTTCGCTTCTGCATGCGAGCACACGGGGATAGGGGGCACTTTAATTTTTTTTTTTTATATTGTTCATTTTACTTTATTTATTTTAGTTTGATGCTTTTTTTCCCCAAAAAATATTTTTGATCACTTTTATTCCTATTACAAGGAATGTAAACATCCCTTGTAATAGGAATATGGCATGACAGGTCCTCTTTACAGTGAGATATGGGGTCAATAAGACCCCACATCTCACCTCTAGGCTGGAAAGCCTGAAATAAAAAAAAATTAAAAAAATGATCCTGGCTTTGATCGCTGCAGTGAGTCGGTAGAAGCACCGGAGGGCGGCGGAGGGGAGGATGCCCCCTCTCGCCTCCCGTAAGAACGATCAAGCAGTGGAACAGCCGCTATGATCATTCTTATGGTGTAGGGAATCGCCGGCTGAAAAATCTGATATCTGAATGATGCCTGTAGCTGCAGGCATCATTTAAATATCCCCGCACAAAGTCAAGGACGTCATATGACGGCGGGCGGGAAGTGGTTAAAACGCATTTTTTTTTAACACAAAGTAGTCTATTTATACAGAGCGGAGTTAAGCAACCGTCCTGTAGCCTTCATTTGGCTATGGGCCGGTTGTTAAGTGGTTAAACTGATCAGTGAATTTACACAATTAAACTTAATACATACAAAAATTGCATATCTTTATTTTACATTAATTTAATTGTACTGTTTATATAAAAATGTGAGATACTTCTTTTTAAACAAATACATTCCCATATGTTTGTCACAAGAAGTGAAAATAAGGGTAATTATGCCTAGTGAAGATACACACAGCAATAAAAACCTAAAAGAGATTTTAGTTACATAGTTGGTAAGGTTGAATAAAGACACCAGTCCATCCAGTTCAACCTGTGTGTGTGTGTGCGCATGTGTATGTTTATGTCAAAACCATTTCCCATATTGCTGTATAGAAATAAAAGATGGAAAGTGCAGCGCTATATTAAAATGAAAACACATCTAGAAATGTGAGGGTGATTTGGAGGGGTCTATATATAGATCACCTCTACAAAAAGGTATGATTATAACCCAAAACATTTTTTTACTATAAGTAATATCAAAAGAAGGTCATTGTGAAGACACCTGTGAACTCTTATTCAACATAATCAATAAAGAAGTGCTATCTCACACAAACATCATGTTACTGCATCATGACAGTTCCAAAAAAGGCATAAACTTAAATCTTATTCAAAAAATAACATAAAAACTTAGTGATAAGGAAGTGACCAATGTGAATAAATGGACTCAAAAAGTCTCTGGGGGGTTGACAGTTCTTTTGAGTGTGGAAATAATCCCAGAACTCATATTCAAATCTCACACTGGTAAGTACATGCTAAATTGAAGACAAATCTTCATAAGACTTCTTGCTTTCAACTGGAGGAGATGTAAATAAAAATGCCCTTACCAGAAGCGGTGGACTCACTGGCCGTTGGCAGTGAGTCATACAGGCTTTTACCGTCTGGACGGTAGGGTTAAAGATGCCTCCAATCCTGGAATAAGAGCCGGGAGAAGCTTCACGACTTTAACCGCTCCTGGGTAGGACCTGCTCCTCCTGGATTAGGGGACGTTTTCAGTTGTCGGCTGGAATCTTCTGCCTGGATGTCACTCACTTGTTTTCCCTCATGTATAATCAAGGAAGATTAAAAGAAAAAAGCTTCCACATGGTGTAGATCCAAGTAAAAAGGGGAAGTTTTATTGATAAAAAATTCAAAAAAAAAAATTGAGCATAAAAGTTTGGTTCATATGAAGAAGAATCTAGAGCAGTAAAATATGATGGCTGTGGTAGCATCACACACGATAGATAGATAGATAGATAGATAGATAGATAGATAGATAGATAGATAGATAGATAGATAGATAGATAGATAGATAGATGTGGTTCTGGTCAGCTCAGTAGATTGCTTTAAGAAAGGCCTGGATTATTTCCTAAATGTACATAATATAACTGAGTACTTGGGTCTCTTTGTACACCACCTCATAATTGGTATTAACCACTGCCAGTTTTTTTTAATATGCAACTTGTGTATTTCTTTAGAAACCTAACACAGACACAGTGACAGATTCTAAAAGCTCTGCTATCAAGAACTAACAGAATCTTGTGCCCTGGTGGAGCTTAGAACATGACGTCATGCCCCCACATCGTGTGGCGATGTGTGATGTAAGTGTCAGCGGCTTTTAATAGATTCTTACCTGGATATTTGTATACATTTGATTTGTTTCTGCTGCTTTTCTTAATTTTAATAAATACTACACTATATAGCGGCTTTTTGTGTGTTACCTTATAGTGTTTTTTTAGCACAAACAGCAGAGTATTTCCCCCACTGGATGAAGGAAGGAGAGTAAGAAGTTATCCAGGATTGACATCTGCATCTGATACATGTGTGTAATACACTTCAATCATATAGTGTGGCACAAGTTTCATGGGTGGTTTTTCTAGCTATTAGTTTATAGCAATACTACACTATTTGGTTTTCTTTGGATGTTTATGAGTTCCAGCCACCAAGTGTGACATTTGAATCATGCAACCTACTAGAGGAATTGAAAGTTGTCCCAGTGATCGTTATCCTATAGTCACACTTTTGCTGCACCTTATAGGGCAGCCTGGAATTTCCGTGAGCGGGCAACTCATCTGAGTGGAACACATGAAGATTATTATATTTTATGCATTGAACTTTGCATCACTATGGACTCTGATTAATTATGTTTTCGACAAATTTTGGACTTTTTTTAGAGGGCTGTATTTTATTTATTTTTCACTGACATTTATCAATCACATAGTTGCAGAGCCAGTTGTGGTGAGCTTGTTCACCTCTATTAACATCATGAGAGAGGGCTACAGGTAGCAAAGTAATCACACAACATAAAATAATAGGACTTTCAATTTATAATTAAACTGGTTATGCTTGCAGTGAAGGAAATGTGATACAACAACAAACAACATTGTTATCCATGAGCCGTTGTAGTTTCTCTTTTATTATGTGACATGCTTTTAATCCTACTTCCAGTCCTAGCAAGATCTGCAACTAGATACACAGAAGAAAACTACTCTTAAATATTTTTTTTTCTCTTTCATTTAAGAATTGCCTTTATTATAGTTTGTTAGAATTATTTTCACTCATTTCTCCAGAGAAAAGAACAGTTTAAAATTGCTTACATCCTTCATAAAAGCTGAAGTAAGCTTCTTTTCCATCTTCTGTAATCTTCTTATTATAGAAAAGTTACCAAAACTGCTGACTTGGTACTACAAACATAATTATACAATTCTAGTGTTTTTCTTTCTGCTCTTTTTATTGTACAGTGTGCCTAATTGTTTCCTCATATTTTATTTATGGTCTGAGAAACGAACTACAGAATACAATTTTATGCACCTGTCTAATAAGTGTAATTAGGTTAACAGTGATTCACGTGCTAGAGAAGTAAGTAATACAAGCTGACATGCTGACATACAAGTTGGTTTACCTATTCTATCAACCTGCAAGTTGCTGATACTGCAGTTCAGACTCACGTTTGGTTTTCATGTTTGTTTCGGATTGTTCTGCTTCTTTTTAAATAACCAGTTGCTCACAAAACAGAAGCAGTAACTTGGGCTACTTTCACACTGAGGCGTGCGGGCACTGGCAATACAGCGGCGCTAAATATAGTGCCACTTTACCGTTGTTTTAGCGGCGTGGTTTTAACCCCCCACTAGCAGCCAAAAAAGGGATAAAACCGCCCACAAACCGCTGCTGCAGCAGCGCTTTGCGGGCGGGTTTGCAGCGCTGCCCCATTGTTTTCAATGGGAAGGGGCGCTTTAGGAGCGGTAAATACACCGATCCTACAGCGCCCCAAAGATGTGGCTTGCAGGACTTTTTTGACTGCCCTGCAAGCGCACTGCTACAGTGTGAAAGCCCTCGATGCTTTGATACTGGAGTGCATTGAGCGGCTCTTTCGGGGCACTTTGCAGGCGCTATTTTTAGCACTTTAGTGCCTGCAAAGCGCCTCAGTGTGAAAGGAGCCTTAAGAACAATGATTGCCATGGTAACATTATGTCAGTTCATGACACCTTGGCAAATTATGTTTTAAACAATATCAGAATAAGCCATTTAGACCTTTTTATTTTTTTGCATACTAAGAAAGGAAGAGGGGTGTGCCCGCTGCATTACAACCAAAGTCAATTACTAGCACCATTCCAATAAATTAGTGCCTGATACTTGTTTCTTAACATGTACATGGGCTTTGTATTTAATTGTTGCTGAATAGAAACATGTAAGGTTTATAACATACTCTATAACATATGGGGCTGATTCACTGCAGAGATTTACAAATATTAGCAGATTCCCCTCCTTATAATGGTATTATCACAACAAATTTGGCATTCAGGTTGAACGCTAAGCATTGTGCATTGTCCCTGCCATACTGATGCCAGTCAATTTATTCCCTAATCAGAATCTCATTGGAGTTATTTATCCTCTTCTTTTTACTGTGATTACACCAACAGTAATGTTTTAATATGTGTGTCATGCACTGAGAGTCAACATGGCATCCCACCTAGATAATCATTTTAAAGCCAAATTCTGGCCCAAACTTTGTATTTTATTTTTAATATAGAGGTGAGGGGTACAGCCCCTGCAATATTTGTATTGCTTTCTATGTGCCCATTTGGGAGATTGCTGTTTACTTTCTATCAGGGAAAAAATTGAGTGAAATTGTTAGCATTCCAAGTGTAGGTATCCAGCAATAGCAAGGCTAACCAAATAATTATGTTATACTTGCGAAAACTGGGACCAAACTGATTATGATTAAAGTAACATTTATTAGTAATAAAGCAAAAACCCATCCAACAACAGCAAACAGTATACTAGCAAAAGTGAAAATATAAACAATAATGAAGCAACTGGCTGAATACAAGCAACCTAACTATACAAAAATATATACAAATGGAGGGGAACACACATAAAGCGGGTAAGTCAGGATATGAGGGGTGCAACTAGGAAGTTGGATGAGGAAGAGGACCAGAACTGGGGTCAGGAACGAGGGGAGCAGAGGTAGGGTACCAGGGTTCAGAATACAGGTACTGGAACAGGAACAGAATCATGGCTGGAATCAGGACCAGAATCAGGATCAGGACCAGAACATCAGGTAAAACATGGAGGTACTGAAGGAAGCTAGGGGAGGGGTTATATACCTTCCCAGTAGCCAACATCAGGTGGAGACTAATTACACCTGCTAGTGGCCATCAGAACTACACCCTTCAGCTCTGGGAACGTTTCCTGATAAGGATACAGGCAAAAACACAGGCACATTTTTTGGTGGAGAAAGGAAGGGTTAGAACTTGTGAGAATGCATTATTGCTGTCTATGCCTTCCTGTTTGAGGGGCAAAAAAGTAAAGGAAAATCTTCCTAATAGGGTCACAGACAGAAATAAAAACCTGTAGAGGGAAAAGTGTAAACAAGACAGTATAGTACAACCAACTTAGTACATTAAAGTGGTTGTAAACCCTAAAAAAAAATCCAAAAGTAAGCCTAAGTATAGGCTTGCCTGTAGTAAAAAGTGGTTGTAAAGGGTTTACAACCACTTTAATAGATAATACTTTTTTTTACTAAAATTGAATTAATACGATTTTACAAAATACATTTAGTAAATACAAAGACTAATTTTCATCACAGCAAGCTGAGCCATATATGTTTGAAATAGCACTGAACTTGGGAGATGAATGATTCAATCCTCATAATATAGTTTTGCTTGTTGGGTCATTCTTTCATACATGTAAAACTTTTGCATTTCAATGTTTACATTTTGGAAAAACTGTAGCGGAGTTACTTCTAGAGAATTTAAGATATATCTGCTGTTGCTTTGGTATATTTCAGTTCATATTCCAAAAATGTTTGATCATGGGACAATACAATAAAAAAGATAAGTGTAGCGCAAATAAAAAATTATAATCAGCGTAAAGACAAGAGTCCTTATTAATTCATATATAGATTAAACTTCAATCCTTGATCATAGAAGGACGTATATATTCTTCTCCATAGCTCTTGCACACTAAATCTGTAGGAAATGCGCTTACCAGAACTGTTGGACCTCTAAATTATAGGAGGTCAAATGGGCATGATAATCAAACACCATCAGCACAACGACATCGATCACCTGGATAGTTGTCCTCGTCCACCATAGCCTATTGGCAAGCTGGAGATAGTGTAAATTGTATTGCAGTGATCCAATTATCCTCAGTCAGATCCTCAGTGTATTTAACAAAGCACCAAAGGTGAAAAAAGCCAAGGAGATAAAAAGAAACAAAGTCCTCTAAGTGTAGACTGATTGCTACTTTATTTCAAAACAAAACAAAGAAATGTAGATCCTTAAAAGCGCTGTGGAGCGCGGTATACAAACACATAGAGTTCAAAGACATACAGACAATCACACTGGCAGCAGTACCGCTGCGATGCAGGGTCAGAACAGTGACTTGTATGTCCAGGCTAAGAGAACGCTCAGCTGTTCGCGTCCGAACAGCTGAGAAGGCTGCGGGTGATGTCACAGGTAGACTCCACCCTGAGTTCTCTCTATTTTACACATGGGACAATACAACCTGATTTGTAATGGTGTTTATCATTTCTCTATAGATTCTTAACTAAATGGTCAAATCAAGTTCTCATTTCTTTTAGGTAATACAGAGGTTCAGTTGTTACATTAGAAAGGAGTATATTACATAGGGGAGATAATGAATAATTAGATTTGATACTAGCACAGATTGAAAAAAAGGCATTAAAGATTGTGTAATAAAAATGTAACAGCTTAAAATATTGATATCATACCCCTTTTGAGGGAGAGGGCAATGCAAAGTGTTTCACATTTTGGGAGTCCCAATAAAAGAAGTGGTGTGCCTTGTGCAGGAGGGAATTTGGGAACGTTATAGCTACCAAGGTATCCCAAGCTTCTCTCACTGTTGGGATAAAGAAAGTGACCTTTGCTGCTTTAATCACTTCCCATGTGCACTACAACCGAATGACAGCTACAGCGTGGACCTACTTTGCTGGGAGGCTGTCATATGATGTTCTCCCGTGCTTGAGCGGCCTATGCACCCCCTGAGGGGCATGCATGGTGAGCTCTGTGATTAGCGAGTCAATTAGATCCCGACCCCTTACCACATGATCAGCTGTCAGCCAATGACAGCTGATCATGTGATGTAAACAGAGCCGGTAATCAGCTATTTTTTCTCCTCACGCTGATAGCATGAGGAAAAAAAAAGCCTATCGCCAGCAGCTGTCAGAGGGACAATCAAGGAGAGCAGTCGCCGGCTCATCTGTGCCCACCTGTGCCACCTGCCAGTGCCACCTACCAGTGCCCACAGTGCTACCTATCAGTGCCCCGTATCAGTGTCCACAGTGCTACTTATCAATGCCCATCAGTGTCACCTATCAATGGCACCTATCAGTGCCAATCAGTGCCTCATCATCAGTGCTGCCTATCAGTGTTACCTATCAGTGCCACATATCCGTGCCCATCAGTGCCACCTATCAGTGCAAATCAATGCCATCTATCAGTGCTACCTATCAGTCACACCTATCAGTGCACTTCAGTGCCACCCATCAGTACCACCCATAAGTAGCACCCATCAGTGCCGCCTCATCAGTGCCGCCTTATCTGTGCCTATGAGTGCAGCCTATCAGTGCTCATTAGTGTAGCCCATCAGTGAAGCCTATCAGTGCCCATCAGTGCAACCTCATTTGCGCATATCAATGAAGAAGAAAAATTACCTGTTTGCAAAATTTTATAACAAATTATGAAAACGTTTGTTTTATTTTTTTAATTTTCCCTATTTTTCTTTTTCTCAGCAAAAAATAAAACCCATAGTAGTGATGAAATACAACCAAAAGAAAGCTCTATTTGTGTGAAAAATTATACAAATTTCATTTGGGTACAGTGTTACATGACCGCGCACTTGTCATACAAAGTGCGACAGCACTGAAAGCTGTAAATTGGTCTGGGCAGGAGGGGGTTTTTCTTTTTTTTTATAAATCTTTTTTATTGGTGTTATAAACACATACAACAGGTAACAAACAAAGGTTAAAAAGGTGATCCACACATGAGATAGCTATGGTTATGCAGTATAAAATCAGCTTTGATAAAGTGTGCGTCACCTTTTGAGTAGAGAAGGTGCGGAAACCTTGGTCAACTGACCTAAATATTGGTGGATGTGTTGTCATTGCTGCTCTCACATGAATCCTGACTTCCGGTAGACATCTCGGTAGGAAACGAAACACATACATTTTGAGGAAAAAAGTTGGGTTTTTTAAATCTCTAAATTAATGAGAGACTTGTGTGATGAGTAGTGTATTTCAGGAAGGGCTATCACACAATCTGTGGAGGTTTATATTAGGCTGTGGACGGATCTGCTAACCATTTAGACCACACTTTTTGGTATTTTTTGGGACATCCTCTGTGGAAGTATGTGTCTTTATATAGTGGTAGGTTCTTATTTACTAGTTGTTTCCTGAATATGCTTGTGGGTGGAGCTGATTTCTTCCAGTGAAGAGTGATGGCTTTTCTTGCATAAAACAGTAATAAACTCATTATAGTGCGCCCCGCTACAGTGGGGATGTACTGCTCAACTAGTCCCAACAGGCATACTGACATGGAGGGTTGTAGCGAGATGTTGCTGATCAACCGGATGCATGATAACACTTCCTCCCAAAACCCAGGCAGGAGGGGGGTTTAAGTACCCATTAAGCAAGTGGTTAAAATAAAAGTTGAGGATAATTCATAGGATTAGAGTTGCTGGAACTGAGAATAAGGTTTTCTGTTGTATTACATAGTTTCTGTTTAAAAGAGAAGTAAGGGTTTTCTTTTCTATATTCATACTTACCTAGGTGGATGCAGCATCAGACCAATGCTGCAGCTGTCCCCCGGCGTCTCTGCACTGAGAACCGAGCCACCAAGCATCGCTGATGGCTCGGTTCTCTCCCCTCCCCAAGCGGAGAAATGCTGCCTGTCAGTCGACATCTCTCCTGCTCTGATCCTCCACGCTCATTGGAGTGCTGAGCTGTGGAGGGGCGGGGAGCGGCCAACCCGCTGAGACTGCCATCAGTCAAGGCAGCTGGCAGATCCAGACTTTGGAAGTCGGGATGACGCAGTGTCTCGACTGATAGTAGTGACATCAGTGGAGAGTGGATCTCAGACCGCTCTCTGCTGAAAACGGGTCACAGGAGTGCAATACAAATTGCCTTTCTGTGACCCATAGGAGTAGCCCAGCCTAAAAAGCTCAAGCAGGACTTCTCCTTTAAATGGGAAGCAGCATAGTTTTATTTTTTTTTAAAGCTTGTTTCTCCCTCTTGTTCACCAAGGATTTTATACGAGTTAACATTTTAGTGAGTAATGGACAGTAGCTAAGCTCCAATGTTTAGCAGGATTTGTGTGCATTCTTATATCTGTATGTTTTATCATGTTAGTAATTTACTCATGAAACTGAGACCATTTCTAGGGTTAGAAAAATATAATAAGGGGAGCACGGTCTGGCCATAAGTATGTACAGCAAGTAAACTGGCAACAAACCTGCCAGCCGTGGACTTTTTGAACTGGAGCTTTGCACTGGATTTTCCACATCCTTCAGAAGGTTGGTAGGTGGTTTAAAATCAGCGTAGTCAGATATGGAATCTGGCAGCAGGTAGGCCTGCTGCCAGAGGGATACTAGGCTAGGAGGGTCAATGCCACTACTTGAGGTAAGAAAACTCTGTTGTGCCTCAGAGGAGCTTAGTTCACACAACTAAAGCTTATTTACTGTACAGGTTTTGGATTTATTTAAATAGTTTGTTGGCGTCAAACTGGCCAAAACAAGCTATTTTCATTAAAAAACTGAAAATCCCCCTAATGGGGCTTTAATGCAGCCAGTGGTATATGATAGACATAATACAAACAGAGTAGTAATGGCTATTTTGTTTTATTAATACAGCAAGTACTGACAACAAGAGTTGGGACGTAGGCTAAAATCCAAAGATGAACAAAATAAGAAAACAATGCCAATAACAAAGGGCAGTGTGCGATAGGGTTACATCATAGGCAACAGTAATACAATAACACAGAGATGTTGGTTGTGTGAGATGCTGACGCGTTTCAACCCCAATGGGTCTTCTTCGGAGGAAAAATATATGGAAAAACTGTAAAAGTGTAAACATGTGTCAAACGATTTAAAACCAAGAGAAAAAGAATATATAAACAGTTCCATATGGTGCATCTTTACCAGTCCCGATGTACTCAATGGTTACAGATGGCCATAATGTAAGGGAATTACCCTCTTATTGTATCCCCGATCTCTTAGCCGGTGGGCCAGTCACAAGGGGAGCGAGTGCCACCCACACATGTCTTGCAAGGAATCACACACTAAGTATCCCCAAAGGGTAGGGGGAGGGGAGGGTGTGTACACTGCACCTGCGATAAAATCACAATGTATATTGAGTAACAAATTCCAAAGTAGGGTTTATAAGGCAAAAAAGACAAAAGAAGAATATGTCTATGTGGCTGTTTAAGTTCTGGAGTTTGAAACTGAATGACGGACGTGATGGGATAACGGGTCCATACAAAGGGGAAGACGTCGAGGATAGCAAATTGTGAGGAAGAGGGTGGAGGAAGGGGGGTGAGGGAAAGATAAGAAGAGAAGATAAGTGATGAACAGGGATGGAATGGAGGGGGAGGAGGGAGAGAGGGAAAGGCGGGGAAGGGAAAGAGGGGGGTGGGTACAGGGGAGCGGGAGAAAAAAAAAAAAACTAAAATGAAGTATGGAAAGAACATATAAATTGTATGGGTCGACTCCCAAATCACGTCCATGTTTCTGGGTAAGGAGGCTGAGACACTGGGGTGTATGTGTGTAGAGACCAGAAAGTGTGGGGGAGGCCCCTCAAGGGGCCAAAAAGAGTGAATAGTGATTGGTGAAAAAACAAAGATGAACGTAAACAAAACAAAGCAAAAAGCCCCCATGCAGGTGTGGTGAGTGAGTGACATGTGAAGAAAGCATGTAAGGTGAAAGGGTGAGTGAAGGGGGCATTAATTCGGTGTCAAAATCGATTAGGTCACAGAGCAAATAATCAGAAATAATCTATAATGTCACAAAGTGTTGAACAGGTAAGTCAAAATTATTGGCAAGATAGAGGAAGGTATCACAGTCGTGGTGTGGGCCACACATCATGAATGCAGTGAAGGGGCATATGAATCAATAGAGAATGTGTACTTACCACCAAGTTGAGTGATAAGGCAGCACAGAAGCGTGCAGTGGCAACAATTAATCCCACTGGACCTTTCCTAATGCCAGCATAGTTTATAGAGAAACTAAATTACCTAAATGTCTTGCAGGTGCAGGTATCCCTCCCCCTCCATCCATTCCCCCATGAGGGGAGAGCTACGCAATGGTGGCGCTCTTGGTGTGACTCCCTCGGTGTTCCGGAAGAGAAGTTCTCCTGGAAGCACCCGTCACCTCCACCGCAACTGCGTAGGCGCCGTGACGTCACGCGCACGCACGTGGTGACGTGCGGGCGACCAAGGCGTCGGGAGGGGATCCGGAACGCTGCTGGCAGGGATATGGGTAGCGTCCACCTAGTGGGCGCATAGGGAGACGCAGGACCCTTGCGTCTCCCCACCCTGCCAGGAAGGCATGTGTGTAGCCTCTCCACCCCCCAGGCGACATGGCCCACCAAAGCCACTAGGTAGTGCCTATGACATGGAGAAGGGGGAAGAAGGAAAAGCCATGGAAGATAGTTGTAGGGCCATCAATGGATTATTCTATCGTGTGTTGGCAATGACATACGCATAATTAGTACTGCCCCTCATAAACATAGAAAAAATTTGGGTACAATGAACAAAATATAACAACCAAAACAAAACAAAACAATTTCCAAAGAAAGAAACTGTGAACTGGTTAGTGTGCCAAACAACATCCCTGTAAAATCGAAATGGTTTGTTAGTAACACAGAGTCCCATGGGTTGTACTGTGGAATACTGAGAAATGCAAAATATTGTTTACTATGGTTCAAGTGTCCAACTGGACATAATGAATAACAAAAAATTCCTGGATAATATGTCTGTACATTAGGAAAGCATTTCAATCAGCATGTACAATCCCATGGGGAAAGGTTTCAAAATTTAAGTAGCGTGCATCCTTCATAGGGATGAGTTTCAAGGTATTACTGCCGGGGAAGATCCTCGCAGAGAAGGGTGTAGCCTGCCAGAGATAACCCTCGCAGGACCAAGGCACAAAAAGCAGTTCACAGTTGGTGTCTGGACTCGAGTGTCAAAAGCAGCGGGGGGAGGGGTGTTTAAGCACCCAATTTAGACAAAAGAGAAGGGGACACTCTTGGGAGTACAGACAAGGAGGCTGCGCACCCCGAATATTAAATTAAAAAACGGAAAATCCCCCTAATGGGGCTTTAATGCAGCCAGTGGTATATGATAGACATAATACAAACAGAGAAGTAATTGTTTATTTTTAGTAGTTATTTTGTTTTATTAATACAGCAAGTACTGACAACAAGAGTTGGGACGTAGGCTAAAATCCAAAGATGAACAAAATAAGAAAACAATGCCAATAACAAAGGGCAGTGTGCGATAGGGTTACATCATAGGCAACATTAATACGATAACACAGAGATGTTGGTTGTGTGAGATCCTGACGCGTTTCGACCCCAATGGTTCTTCTTCAGAGGATAAATATATGGAAAAACTGTAAAAATGTAAACATGTGTCAAACGATTTAAAACCAAGAGAAAAAGAATGTATGGCACACTAACCAGTTCACAGTTTCTTTCTTTGGAAATTGTTTTGTTTTGTTTTGGTTGTTATATTTTGTTCATTGTACCCAAATTTTTTCTATGTTTATGAGGGGCAGTACAAATTATGCGTATGTCATTGCCAACACACGATAGAATAATCCATTGATGGCCCTACAACTATCTTCCATGGCTTTTCCTTCTTCCCCCTTCTCCATGTCATAGCCACTACCTAGTGGCTTTGGTGGGCCATGTCGCCTGGGTTGTGGAGAGGCTACACACATGCCTTCCTGGCAGGGTGGGGAGACGCAAGGGTCCTGCATCTCCCTACGCGCCCACTAGGTGGACGCTACCCATATCCCTGCCAGCGGCGTTCCAGATCCCCTCCGGATGCCTTGGGCGCCCGCGCACGCACGTCACCACGTGCATGCGCGTGACGTCATGGCGCCTACGCCGTTGCGGCGGAGGTGACGGGTGCTTCTGGGAGAACTTTTCTTCGGGAACGCCGAGGGAGTCACACCAAGAGCGCCGCCATTGCGTCGCTCTCCCCTCATGGGGAAATGGATGGAGGGGGAGGGATACCTGCACCTGCGAGACATTTAGGCAAATTAGTTTCTCTATAAACTATGCTGGCATTAGGAAAGGTCCAGTGGGATTAATTGTTGCCACTGGACGCTTCTGTGCTGCCTTATCACTCAACTTGGTGGTAAGTACACATTCTCTATTGATTCATATACCCATTCTCTACATTCATGATGCGTGGCCCACACCATGACTGTGATACCTTCCTCTATCTTGCCAATAATTTTGACTTACCCGTTCAACACTTTGTGACATTATAGATTATTTCTGATTATTTGCTCTGTGACCTAATCGATTTTGACACCGAATTAATGCCCCCTTCACTCACCCTTTCACCTTACATGCTTTTTTCACATGTCACTCACTCACCACACCTGCATGGGGGCTTTTTGCTTTGTTTTGTTTACGTTCATCTTTGTTTTTTTACCAATCACTATTCACTCTTTTTGGCCCCTTGAGGGGCCTCCCCCACACTTTCTGGTCTCTACACACATACACCCCAGTGTCTCAGCCTCCTCACCCAGAAACATGGACGTGATTTGGGAGTCGACCCATACAATTTATATGTTCTTTCCATACTTCAATTTAGTTGTTTTTTTTTTCTCCCGCTCCCCTGTACCCACCCCCCTCTTTCCCTTCCCCACCTTTCCCTCTCTTCCTCCTCCCCCTCCATTCCATCCCTGTTCATCACTTATCTTCTCTTCTAATCTTTCCCTCACCCCCCTTCCTCCATCCTCTTCCTCACAATTTGCTATCCTCGACGTCTTCCCCTTTGTATGGACCCGTTATCCCATCACGTCCGTCATTCAGTTTCAAACTCCAGAACTTAAACAGCCACATAGACATATTCTTCTTTTCTCTTGTTTGCCTTATAAACCCTACTTTGGAATTCGTTACTCAATATACATTGTGATTTTATCGCAGGTGCAGTGTACACCCCCTCCTCTCCCCCTACCCTTTGGGGATACTTAGTGTGTGATTCCTTGCAAGACATGTGTGGGTGGCACTCGCTCCCCTTGTGACTGGCCCACCGGCTAAGAGATCGGGGATACAATAAGAGGGAAACTCCCTTACATTATGACCACCTTTAACCATCGAGTACATCGTGACTGGTAAAGATGCACCATATGGAACTGTTTATATATTCTTTTTCTCTTGTTTTTAAATCGTTTGACACATGTGTACATTTTTACAGTTTTTCCATATATTTATCCTCTGAAGAAGACCCATTGGGGTTGAAACGCGTCAGCATCTCACACAACCAACATCTCTGTGTTATTGTATTACTGTTGCCTATGATGTAACCCTATTGCACACTGCCCTTTGTTATTGGCATTGTTTTCTTATTTTGTTCATCTTTGGATTTTAGCCTACGTCCCAACTCTTGTTGTCAGTACTTGCTGTATTAATAAAACAAAATAGCCATTACTACTCTGTTTGTATTATGTCTATCATATACCACTGGCTGCATTAAAGCCCCATTATGGGGATTTTCCATTTTTTAATTTAATATTCGGGGTGCGCAGCCTCCTTGTTTGTACTCCCAAGAGTGTCCCCTTCTCTTTTGTCAACAAGCTATTTTCATTAGAATGAAATGTGGTTTCTCTCAGAACTGTATAAACCATATGCATTAGCTAAATATAGTATATAGTGCTGTTTTCCAGCAGCAGTACAGAGACTTCCCATGCCATTCCTGCAACAAAATCATGTTGGTCTGAGTCTGCTCAGTCATTCACAGGAAGCATATATTCTTATGAATTAATGCAAGGCTTACTCTGACTGAGGTGGAGATAACATCTGCCTGCCTCTTTACCTTGTATTCTTCGTTATAAATATAAGGCTTCTTGTGAATGGCTGAACAGTGCTTAGCCCAACTTGATGTTGGACCAGGAATTGGACAAGAAGCCCCATACCGCTGCTGGAACCCAGCTGCATCTATTAGTAATACAAATTGTTTGTTCTGGCCAGCTTAAAACAAGGCCTCTTTCACATGGGCTGTCTGATCAGGTCCACCTGTAAGTTTTTCAGGCAGATCTGAATGCACCCTCCAGTCTCTTATATGGAGCAGCGGATGTCAGTGGACACATGTCCACTGACACCCGCCGCCATCCGATCCAATCCTGTTCTCCAAAAACAGATGGGTGGTGGTCCTATTCCCCATCCGTCCATCAGATCAGATGGAAACTGACGGGTGGTCCTTTTCCATCTGATTGCCCCATAGAGGAGAGTGGGACTGTGTCCCTGTCAGAGAGCTTACCTGATTGGGCGTCATCGCGCGCCGGGGCGCGTTGGTGCGCGCTTTCCTGCGGGTGCTCGGGCGCCTGCTTCTATGGGCACTGGTGCTGGCATGCCGGCTGACTGTGGCGGACGCGGTGGTTCACGTTAGCGCGCGTTCGCCTATGGGCGCTGCTATACGTTCGCCTGGTGGTGCTGGTGTGCATGCCGCTGTCCGGGGGTGCACTCGGGCACGTGCACGTGTGCGGGCGCCTGTGCATAACGGCGCACGCACGAACGCGGCGTTTGGCGCCAATCAGTCTATTTAGGCTTGCTTCTCCCTCTGATCAGTGCTGCCTGATCAACAGCTCCGTGCCTAGTTCCTGTTTCCTGTTTCCTGTTCCTAGTTCCTGTGATTCCTGTGATTCCTGTGTTCCTGATCTGTTGATGACCCGGCTTGCCTTTTGGACTCTCCTGACCTCCGCCTGCATTTCACCCCAGCCTGTTTTGACTTCGCTTCTGCCTGCTCCTTCTGTACCTCTGCTGCCCGCCTGTTGCCAAACCCAGCTTGTGCACTAACCTGTCTCCAGCTCCAGCTCAGCATCTGTTATCTGTGCCGCTGACTATCATCTCCTGCACAGGCTCTCATATCACTCCGCACTCGTGGGCCTCCTGTCTGCTCTACCAGGGGCTGCGAGTCGGATACGTAAGGGAGCCTACCCTCTGCCCAAGTGGACTCTCCGGTCTGGTAAGTGAGGGACCTGACAGTATCAGGCAGCCATGACCGAGTCCGGGCAGGGGGCCTCCCCCATGGATGAACTTTGTAGGCACCTCGCGGGCCTTACCCAAGCAGTCAAGAGCCTACAAGAAGGCTACACCAGATTAGAGGGTCAGGTCCAAGCCCTCTCAGCTGCTCCTCCCCCCCAAGGGGCACCATCTGCCGGACTCTCCTCAGCACCCTCCGTAGCAATGCTCCCTCTGGAACCCAGGGTACCCACACCTGAGAAATTTACTGGAGATCGTCGCAAATACTGGGCCTTCCGTAACACCTGCGAGCTCTACTTTGCACTACAGCCTTGCACGTTCTCTCTGGACGCCACTAAGGTGGGATTTGTCATTGCACTGCTGTCCGGCGAGCCCCAGACTTGGGCTCATCATTTACTGGAGCAGAAGTCCAGATCCTTAGATACCCTGGACGCTTTTTACCTGGCAATGTCCCAATTGTACGAGGACCCTCAACTTACTACTACTACTGAGGCAGCCCTGCATTCCCACAGAGCGGCCGAAGACTACGCAGTTGAGTTTCGTCATTGGAGCTCTGATACAGAGTGGAACGGCGCTGCCTGTCGTCATCAATTTCGGATGGGGTTATCTGATCCCCTTAAGGATGAACTGGCACGTGTTGGGATACTCCAGACTCTGGACGAACTTATAAACCTATCTATTCAATTTGACCGACGTCTGAGAGAAAGACGCTCTGAGAGGTCCTCTGGTCACCCTCGTCCTATTTGGATGCTCCCTAGAGTTCCCAGTTCCCCCAACCAATTGCCTCTCTCCTCTACTTCAGCCATGGAAGCACCCGAACCCATGCAGCTTGGTCTGCTCCGGCCATCCCTTACCCTGTAAGAGAAGATGCGCAGACGTACGCACAACCTATGCCTGTATTGCGGGGAACAAGGACATTTTGTGAGGACCTGCCCTAACAAGATACGTAAGTGTCTGACGTCTTCTTCATCTGTTTTGCCCAAACCTGGTAACCATTTGACTATCTCTGTTGTATTACAGCTCCCCGGAAAGAACATCCCGGTGTCGGTCATTATTGACTCTGGAGCATGCAGTGGCTTCATCGATCAAACGTTTGTCAATAATCATGGCATTCCTCTTTAACCTAAGACCCAGGGTCTTGCAGTATTCCTAGCTGATGGCTCTACCCTTAGTTCAGGTCCAGTCACCTGTGAGACTGTTCCACTACTGGCCACCATAGGCCCGGAACATCAGGAACTCTTACGTTTAGATGTCATCTCCTCCCCTCTATTCCCAATCATTCTCGGCATGCCCTGGCTAAAGGCACATAACCCCAGCATTGACTGGTCCACAGGAAGAATCCAATTCTTATCTGACTACTGCAGGCAACATTGCTTACGTGGGACCCCCGTCTCACCGACTCAATGTCTTTGTTTGGATTCGGATACCAAACTTTGCCCATCTCTTCCCGAGGCCTATCGGGACTTCCAGGATGTCTTCATTAAGGAGGGGGCAGAGACTCTTTCAGTTCACAGGCCTTATGACTGCCCAATAGAACTTTTACCTGGAACCAAAGTTCCCTTTGGAAGGATTTTTCCACTAACT
Organism: Lithobates clamitans; assembly: GCA_037952925.1. Taxonomy (NCBI): domain Eukaryota; kingdom Metazoa; phylum Chordata; class Amphibia; order Anura; family Ranidae; genus Lithobates; species Lithobates clamitans. Next base: position 1,239,057 of record JBBGZY010000799.1, read on the forward strand.
GAGGAGGAGCTGGGCACCTTAAAAAACTACATTGACGAGAACTTAAAGAAAGGGTTTATCCGCCCTTCCACGTCTCCAGCCAGTGCAGGCATTTTCTTCGTGGAGAAGAAGTACCACACCCTACGTCCCTGTATCGACTACCGGGAATTAAACAAAATTACTGTAAAGAACAGATACCCGTTACCCTTAGTACCCGAGTTATTCCAGAGACTGGGAACCGCAAGAGTTTTCACCAAGCTGGATCTCCGCGGGGCATACAACTTAATTCACATAAGAGAAGGGGATGAGTGGAAAACAGCTTTTCGTACTCGATTCGGGCACTATGAGTACCTTGTCATGCCCTTTGGCCTGTGCAACGCACCAGCCACCTTCCAGCACTTTGTCAACGACGTATTCTGTGACTTCCTAGACCTCTATGTCATAGTCTATCTGGACGATATTTTGATTTTCTCCGCCTCTCTGACCAACCACCGCAGGCATGTGCGAAATGTTCTCACCCGACTTAGGCAACATGTACTCTATGCAAAACTTGAGAAATGTGGGTTTGAGCTTCAATGTATTCAGATTCTGGGCCTGATCATCTCCCCTGAGGGCATCAAGATGGATCCCCAAAAGGTATCTGCTATCCTGGACTGGCCTGCACCTATCGATAAGAAAGGGGTACAACGTTTTATTGGCTTTGCCAACTTCTATAGAAAATTCATAAAAGGGTTCTCTTTGATAATTGCTCCTATTACTGAACTTACCAAACAAGGAAGTCGGTTTTGCTGGACTCCTAAGGCGCAGTCGGGCTTCGAGGAACTCAAGGCTCTATTTACCTCAGCCACCATTTTAAGACACCCCAACCCAGCTCTACCATTTGTGTTGGAAGTTGACGCTTCCGAAATTTCAGTAGGGGCCGTACACTCGCAACGACAAGGCACCAAAGCTCTTCTGTACCCTGTGGGGTTTTTCTCAGGAAAACTCTCACCTTCCGAGAGAAACTATGATGTGGGTGACCGTGAACTCCTAGCTATTAAGGCGGCCTTGGAGGAATGGCGTTACCTTCTGGAGGGTGCTGCTTATCCCATACTGGTCTACACGGACCATAAAAACCTGGAATACCTGAGAACGGCTAAGAGGTTAAGACCCCGGCAGGCCAGATGGGCACTTTTTTTTTTTTCTCAATTCCAGTTCCATGTCACCTTCAGACCCGGATCCAAAAATATTAAATCTGACGCACTCTCACGAATGTTCCATGATTCGGAAGAAACCGCACCTCCAGATACCATCCTTCCCCCTGGGAATTTCTTGCTTCTTCAGGAAGATCTAATCTCTCGAATTAGACGGGCTTCTATGGGGGCGACGCCGCCTGCTGGGGGCCTGTACCAAGGATGGCCTATTTTGGCATGAAAACAAGATTGTGGTCCCCGAACAACTAAGGGTACAGGTATTGGAACTGTGTCACGATCACAAATTAGCTGGACATTTTGGCTCACGAAAAACGAGTGATCTGGTACTACGTGACTTCTGGTGGCCTCATCTCATCAGGGATTGTAGAAGGTTCATTGATTCCTGCAATACTTGCGCTAGAAGCAAAACCAGCCGGGCCAGAGCTTGGGGACTGTTAAAACCTCTTCCAGTCCCAGAGAGACCATGGAGCATGATCTCAATGGATTTTGTCATTGAACTCCCCCCATCAGAAGGCTTCTCCTCCATCTTTGTCGTGGTAGACAGATTGTCTAAAATGGCTAATTTTCTCCCAATGAAGGGTACCCCATCGGCCACGGAGACGGCTGATATGTTTATTAAAGAAATTGTCAGGCTACGTGGAGTTCCGAAGAATATAGTTTCTGACCATGGTGTCCAATTCACCTGCAGATTCTGGAAGGCCCTTTGTGGCTCCTTGGAAATTGAGTTGGCATTCTCCTCGGCCTACCATCCCCAGTCCAATGGGCAAACTGAGAAGACGAATCAGACGCTGGAGCAGTATCTCCGCTGCTTCTCCGCATTCTCCCAGGATGATTGGGCCCCCCTACTCCCTATTGCGGAGTTCTCTTATAATAATTCCTTGCATTCAGCCACCAACCAGACTCCATTCTATGCCAACTATGGCTTTCATCCGACCTTTTTACCTGGATCAATACCTGAATGTTCTGTTCCTGCAGTATCTGAGACCCTGAATTTCTTCTCAGTGAACAATAAGCTGTTACAAGATACCATGGCCAAGGCCCAAGAAGGTTATAAGAAGGTGTTTGACAAAAAGAGGCGTGGAGAACTTGTGTTGGAACATGGTAACCCAGTATGGTTATCTACCGCCAGTCTGAAACTGGCATGTCCATCCAAAAAACTAGGCCCTAAGTTCCTGGGTCCCTTCCTGGTAAGGAGGAAAATTAAAGATGTTGCCTACGAGCTTGATCTGCCGAATTCCCTGAAAGTGCACCCGGTCTATCATGTATCTCTCTTAAAGCCGGTTATCCCCAATTCTTTTGTTGGCCGTACTGTCGGTCCACCCAAACCCATCCTTGTAGACAACGAGGAGGAATTTGAAGTAGAGGCAATATTAGACTGCAAAAAAAGACTAAATCAAACCCAATACCTCATAAAGTGGAAGGGATATGGCCCTGAGGACAATTCATGGGAACCAGAAGATAATTTGCATGCCGGGGAACTCCTGCAAGCTTTCAAGGACTCGCATGCCTCCAAGTTGGCCCAATTGGGCATCCGGTGTCTGCCCTTGAGGAGGGGGCACTGTCAGAGAGCTTACCTGATTGGGCGTTGTCGCGCGCCGGGGCGCGTTGGTACTCGCTTTCCTGTGGGTGCTCGGGCGCCTGCTTCTATGGGCACTGGTGTTGGCATGCCGGCTGGCCGTGGCGGACACGGTGGTGCCTGGGCACGTATGCGCGTTTGCGTTAGCGTGCATTCGCCTATGGGCGCTGCTATACGTTCGCCTGGTGGCGCTGGTGTGCATGTCGCTGTTCAGAGGCGCACTCGGGCGCGTGCGGGTGTGCGGGCACCTGTGCGTAACGGCACGTGCACGAACGCGGCGTTTGGCACCAATCAGCCTATTTAGGCTTGCTTCTCCCTCTGATCAGTGCTGCCTGATCAACAGCTCCGTGCCTAGTTCCTGTTTCCTGTTTCCTGTTCCTAGTTCCTGTGATTCCTGTGTTCCTGATCTGTTGACGACCCGGCTTGCCTTTTGGACTCTCCTGACCTCCGCCTGCATTTGACCCCGGCCTGTTTTGACTTCGCTTCTGCCTGCTCCTTCTGTACCTTTGCTGCCGCCTGTTGCCAAATCCAGCTTGTGCACTAACCTGTCTCCAGCTCCTGCTCAGCATCTGTTGTCTGTGCCGCTGACTATCATCTGCTGTTTGAAGACTGCTAACCTCCGGAACACGGACTCCTGCACAGGCTCCGCACTCGTGGGCCTCCTGTCTGCTCTACCAGGGACTGCGAGTCGGATACGTAAGGGAGCTTACCCTCTGCCCAAGTGGACTCTCCGGTCTGGTAAGTGAGGGACCTGACATTATCAGGCAGCCATGACCGAGTCCGGGCAGGAGGCCTCCCCCATGGATGAACTTTGTAGGCACCTCGCGGGCCTTACCCAAGCAGTCAAGAGCCTACAAGAAGGCTACACCAGATTAGAGGGTCAGGTCCAAGCCCTCTCAGCTGCTCCTCCCCCCCAAGGGGCACCATCTGCTGGACTCTCCTCAGCACCCTCCGTAGTAATGCTCCCTCAGGAACCCAGGGTACCCACAACCTGACAGTCCGTGTCTGCTCTGCATAGTGGAGTGGACATGGACCTGTCATCTGCCTGCTCCACATGGATCAGCGGAGAGATCCCCCGCTTAGCGGAGGCACCTGTGTAAAAGGGGGCTTGGCCTTTAACAAAAAGTTTCCTGGGACCATTATATATGGGCTGAGTGACCAGACTCTGGATATGATTAGGTCAATGAAACTGAACCGTTTATGTTATTTACACTTACTGTACCTTATTTAACCACTTTAATACTGGGCACTTTTAGCCCCTTCCTGCCCAGGCCAATTTTCATCTTTCATTGCTGTCGGACTTTAAATGACAATTGCGCAGTCATGCAACACTGTACCCAAAATAAATTTGTATCATTTTTACTTACACAAATACAGTTTTTCTTTGGTAGTATTTAAACATTTTTGTTTTTTTGATTAAAACTTTTTTTTGGGGAAAAAAAATGACTTTCTGTTTCTGTTAGACAATTTTGCAAATAAGTAATTTTTCTTCTTCACTGATGTGTACTGATAAGGCTGCTCTGATGTTCACTGATGAGGCTGCATTGATGGGCACTGATGGGGCTGCACTGATGGGCATTGGTGAGGCTGCACTGATGTGTACTGACAAGGCTGCACTGATGTGCACTGATGATCACTGATGAGGCTGCATTGATGAGGTGGCACTGATGGGCACCAATGAGGTGGCACTGATGGGCACTGATGAGGTGGCACTGAGGGGCACTGATGGACACTAATGGGAGGACACTGATGAGGCTGCACTAATGAGGCAGCACTGAAGTGCACTGATAAGCTGCTCCGATGTGCACTAATAAGTGGCACTGATGGCCACCAGTGGGCTGCACTAATGGGTACTGCTAAGCTGCACCTATGTGCACTAAAGATCGGCACTGATGGGCACTAATAAGCTGCACTGATGGCCACTAATAGGCTGCACTGATGGACACTGATTGGCACTGTTGGGGCTGCACTGATGATCAGTGCAAGGAATGTCGATAACCAGCAAGTTTGTTTACATGAGATCAGCTGTGATTGGACACAGCCAATCACATGTGAAAGGGTCGCTTTGATTGGTCCTTTACCTCGATCTGTGATCAGCTGTGAATGTGCATAGGTTGCTCACTTCAACTATTATTTAGTAAAAGTCCAGGCTGAGCATTTTCCCCATATACTGTAGGTATGCTGCCTTTGTTAGGAGTGTCTTATCCATATAGAGAGATTATCCCAAATGGGTCTTCAGCTTTTGAGCTTCTTGGAGGTACGGACTCATCTGAGACTGTGGACAGTATTGAATCACTTATACTAGGTCTCATTTAGGACAGGACTCCCACCAGCTATTTTAAAAGCAACACATTAATATTATAATGTAAGGTATTTACTGAAAGAAAGACCAAAACAAAATATTGTAGTATATTTGTGCCCAGTATTTAATAACTTGTAGTCTTATTTTCAACAGAAAGCCCACCAGTTGTTTTAAAATCAAGAAATCAACAGAGCAAAATTTATTTACTGAAAAAAAGCCCCCCAAATATTGTAGTGCTGACACATTCAACGCATTACTTCTGCTATGATCAATTTTAACCGCTTCAGCCCTGGAAGATTTGGCTGCTGAATGACCAGGCCATTTTTCGCGATTCGGCACTGCGTTGCTTTAACTGACAAGTGCGCGGCCGTACATCATTGCACCCAAACAAAATTGATGTCCTTTTTTTCCCCACAAATAGAGCTTTCTTTTGGCGGTATTTGATCATCTCTGCAGTTTTTATTTTTTGCGCTATAAACAAAAAAAGAGCAACAATTTTGAAAAAAACACAATATTTTGTACTTTTTGCTATAATAAATATCCCTAATTTTTTTTAAAAAAGCTATTTTTTTCTCAGTTTAGGCCGATAAGTATTCTTCTACATATTTTTGGTAATAAAAATTGCAATAAGTGTATATTGATTGGTTTGAGCAAAAGTTATAGCGTCTACAAAATAGGGGATAGATTTATAGCATTTTTATTTTATTTTTTTTTACTAGTAATGGCAGTGATCTGCGAATTTTATCGGGTCTTCGACATTATGGAGGACACATTGGACACTTTTGACACATTTTTGGGACCATTGGCATTTATACACTGCTATAAAAATGCACTGATTATTATAAAAATGTCACTGGCAGGGAAGGGGTTAACACTAGGGGGCGATCAAGGGGTTAACTGTGTTCCCTCTCTGTAGTCTAACTGAAGGGGGGATGGGAGTGTCTAGGGGAGATGACAGACCCCTGTATGAACAGACGATTGTATGAACAGACGATCAGTCTCTTCTCCCCTCAGAGAACTGGGAACTATGTGTTTACACACACAGATCCCGGTTCTCAGTGGGTCACCTGCGATCGCGGGAGCCCAGTGGTGATCGTGACCACCGGGCACTCGCATCGGCCCCAGGGGGTGAGCAGCAGGTGACACGCGCATGCCCCTAGTGGCCACAGGGATAAGCGACGTTACATAACGTTGTTTCGCCCAGCCGTGCCATTCTGCCGCAGTGAAAATGTGGCGGCTGATTGGCAAGTGGTTAAACAGGTCTCTCTTAGTCATTTTAAAATTAAGAAATAAACATTAAAGGTTAAATTTATTCATGGAAAAAAGCTCCAAAAATATTGTGTGCACAGTATTCAATCACTTTTAATAGGCCTCTATAAACGCTTCACATCCCCCCCCCCCCATGTTTTTTTTAGCAAGGAGCATACATTGCACAATGATAATTATGCTATCAAGATGTGAGTGTGGTGTAAATTACCTCTAAATTTGTTACTGATGCTTATTGCTGGAAGCTATCACTTTGAGCCCCGGAACAGCAGTAAATCTTTAGGCTGTCAGCAGGTTGGCCTCTAAAACTTTGGCAAAGTGCCTAATAATAGAGAGCAACTGAGCATGTCCAGAACAGGGTGAGACAGTTTATTACTGGTTTTTAAACAGCATAGGCAGTTATTTCTTTTTTTTTTTTTTGTTTCACAAAAGTTTTTATTGATTGAACATGTAATGACATAACACCATTGTAGTAGTACATTTGCATAAAAGTGGTACATATGACAATTGGTTTTATTACAGTTAAGTACAGTATATGGATATATTATGGTTGTATATAGTTACAAAAATAAACATTTTTTTTATGCTAATTATATTTTCAAGTAGCATCAAGGAAATCTTGAAATGAAGTAGTAATTATTAACTAACTCGAGTTATGACTTGAAGGTGAGAGAAGAGAGGGGGGGGGGAGAGGAAGGAAAAAAAAAAAAAAAGGAGGGGGGGGAGGGAGATGGGAGTGATTAAATGACATATTATTTCCGTATCATTTTCTTGAACCTTCTTATGAACCTTGTTTATTAAGTGTAGTTTTGTTATTAAATATTGATTGCTTTGTATGCCTGAGAGTTTTTGAATTCTATCCATTTGTACCATGTTGAAGCAAAATAAGTTATTTTCTCCTGAGATATGCTTATGAGTTCTTCTATTCTTTCTATATTGTTTATTCTGTGAAACCATTCTTTTTTTGATGGAATAGAATTTGAGCGCCAATGGCAGGGGATACAGTGTCTTTCAGCGTTTACCATAAACATGGTTAGAGATTTTAGGTATTGTCTTTTGGGTAATGAATTGTAATGTAGCAGGTATTGTGCTGGGTTAAAACTTAAGTTTTCTGAGGTGATTGACGTGACAGTTTCATGAACCATTTTCCAAAAATTTTGGATAAGCGGGCAAGCCCACCAGATGTGAATCATCGAGCCTTCCTCATGTTTGCATCTCCAACATCTGTCAGACGTCTGAGGGGAGAATTTGTGCAATAGGGTGGGGGTTCTATACCATCTAGTGATAATTTTATAGCCACACTCTTGAGTGGCGACATTAAGGGAACCTTTATGTGCGTACATAAAAATTCTTTCCCAATTTTCCTCTGTTAGATTTAGGTTGAGGTCTTGTTCCCAGGCTTGACATGATGAACTGGAGAATTCAGAATTACTCACAAAGAGCGAGTTGTATAGAATAGAGATGATATGTCTCTGTGGGGTTGTTTTTGTGCAAAGGTCTTCTAGTGTCGTAAGAGGTCTGGTCCAGTATTGGGTTGTCTCATTGCTAGTCAAGTAATGTCTAATTTGTATGTAATTCCATTGAGAGATCTGGGGAGGGTCACTGTCTTTGTTTATTTCGTCTCTTGATAAGAGTTTACCATTTTTAAAGAAGTGTTTGACCAGGATTTCTTTGTGTGGCCATGACTTAGAAAGAAAGTTTTTTTCTGTACCTGGGAGAAAATCTGGATTGTTTCTTAATGGTGTTAGAGGACTCATCCAAGGAAATGGGTTGTTTTTTTTATAGGTGTTAATAAATATTTCAAGTGTGGGACCAATAAGGGGGTGGGCTTTAATGTTTTTTGAGTGGTGCTTTGAGCAGATCCACAGAAAGGAGTTTATTTGGTGGGAGAAGAGTGTTTGTTCAAGAGTCACCCAGTCTTTAACTTTATTGTGAATGTTCCAATCTACTTTTCTTGTCAGAAGAGCAGCCTGGTGGTATTTTTGAAGGTCTGGCAGAGCTATCACCTCTTTATTTTTGGGTAGGTTTAGTCTCGTAAATTTGATTCTGGGAGTTTTGCTCCTCCAGATAAAGGTAGAGCATGCTTTGCGGAAGGAGTTAAAGAATGAAGATGGCAGCCTAATGTCAATTGTTTGCATCACGTACAAAAACCTAGGTAGAATTGTCATCTTGACCAGAGAAGCTCTACCAAACCAAGATATATTGAGAGAATTCCATCTTTTTAAGTCATCCTGTGTATCTGTTAGAATGGGTAAGTAATTGAGTTTGAAGAGATCATTTAAATTTGTAGGGATTTCAGTTCCAAGATATGTTATACTTTGATTGGCCCACGAGAAGGGAAAGTTTTTTTTACATAATTCTACTGAGTTTGGGGGTAGTGTAATATGCAAGGCGCTAGATTTTGAGTGGTTAATTTTTAGGTTTGAGAGTAGTTGGAAATATTCTAAATCTTGGATGACATTGAGTAAAGAGATATGGGGTTCTGAGAGGAATAGAAGCATGTCATCAGCAAAGGCTGCAACTTTATACGTGTGTTTGTGAATATCTATACCCTTGATGTCTGGGTTGGATCTAATTTTATTTAATAGTGGTTCTAATGTGAGGACAAACAATAGAGGTGAGAGGGGGCATCCCTGTCTTGTGCCATTGCGAAGGTTGAAGGCGTTTGACAGGTGGCCATTGACTCGAACTCTTGCTGTTGGATTTGAGTATAGTACTTTGATATATGATCTCATTTGGGGTAGGATCCCTATATGTTTTAACGTTGCATCAATGAAGTCCCAGGCCACTCTGTCAAACGCCTTTTCAGCATCAAGGGAGAGGAAGAAACCCTGTTTCTTTTGGGTTGATAACCAGTGATTTATGTTTATTGCTTTAATTGTGTTGTTACGACCTTCTCTTCCCGGGATAAAGCCTACTTGGTCTAAGGAAATGAGGGAAGATAGCAAGGGTAGGAGTCTATTTGCTAGTATTTTGGCATATATCTTGATATCAACATTAATTAGGGATATTGGTCTATAATTAGTAACCTGAGTTTTATCTTTGCCTTCTTTTGGTATAACCGTTATATGTGCTTCCAGTAGTTGCTTGGGGGGGTGTTGTTCAGAATACATTGATTGAAAGATTTTCAAGAATCTTGGTTTTAGTATGTTGGTAAATGTTTTGTAATATTGAAGGGGTAGTCCGTCTGGACCTGGTGCTTTGCCTATTTTCATATCTTTTAAGGCTTTATCAAATTCTAGGCCAGTTATAGGTGTCTCTAGGTCTTGTGCTGTGCTTTTTGTTATTTGGGGTGGGCAATATTTCTCTAGGAACTCTTGAATGAGCTTTGTTCTTTTGTCTGAGTTTTGTGGGCATTTGGGATTAGATGGAATGTTATATAGGGATTGGTAGTAAAGTTCGAACTGTTTGGCAATCTCCTCATTCGAAGAATGTGGTGTGCCTTGTTTGTCTCTTATTTGGTGAATTGTTAAAGCAACTTTCTTGTTTTGGACTGCTTTTGCGAGCAACCTTCCACTTTTGTTGCCTTGCTCATATTATATCTTGTGTCTTAAGATATATTGTCTCTGATAGTAGAGTTCTTGCTTTAGTTAAGTCTTCAAATGTAGAGAGTGCCACAGTTCTTTTATGGGTTATTTCTAGTTTATGAATTTGGTCTAATAATGATCTAATTTTGGATTGTTTTTCCTTCTTTAGTTTGGCTAATTTATTTATAAATTCACCTCTCATGACACATTTGTGTGCTTCCCACTGAGTAATCAAAGATGTCTCGTCATTTTCATTTAGTGCAAAGTATTCGTTTAGTTTGTCATTGAAATGTATTACATGTATAGGATTTTTCAAGACTGTGGTGTTGAGTCTCCACGTTTTAGTTATGGTAGATGTTTCTGGGAAAGTTAATGTTATGGTAATCGGATGATGATCGGATAAAGTCATGGTTTCAATTGTTGAGTCTGTCAGTAAGTCAAGGTCTGGTTGCAAGATAAAAAAGTAATCGATTCTAGAGTATTTTTGATGGATTGTAGAGAAATAGGTAAAGTCTTTAGTTTGAGGGTTTAGGGTTCTCCAGGTGTCATGTAGCATTAGCTCCTGTAGTTGGAGTTTGATTTGTTTCAACGCTTTGTAAGGAAGGCTCGATGTACCATTCGAGGTGTCTATGAGCGGATTTAATGGAGTATTGAAGTCTCCCCCTAAGATGATTATACCTGCTGCAAAGTTTGTTAATAAGTCCTTTATTTTACGAAAGAAGGTTACCTGTTTTGAGTTGGGGTTGTATATGTTAGCTATTGTGATGGGATGAGGTCCCAACTTTCCTTTTAAGAATATGTATCTTCCCCCTGGGTCAAGCTTTGTGTCATGAATCTGAAGGGGAGTCTGTTTGGAAATCAAAATAGAGACTCCTTTTGGATTTTCCTTCAGGATTGGTGGCATGAAATGCCGTTGGAAATCTTTTATCCTGCAATTTGGGAACTTTATTAGCTTTAAAGTGAGTTTCTTGTATGCAAATGATATTTGCTTTGAATTTATGAAATTCATTGAGGAATTTGGTTCTTTTTTCAGGGATGTTAAGTCCTTTAGCATTTACTGAAATTAGCTTAATTGATGTTGAGATGGTCTGCTGTTAATGGATAGGCATTTTGAATATATTCCTGTATCCAAAAGAAGGGATATTTGGACCCAGGAGTATAGAGAGGTTTACTTTATTTGTATTTCTTGTTTTAGGTCTGATAATCTTTCCCTGGGTTTCAAGGGGAGTAAGGAAAAAAAAAAAAAAAAAGAATAGGGTGGGGGAAGAGGTTTTCCTTTCTCAAGGAGAGGATGGAGATGTGTTCCGGAGGTAGGTTTAGACCAGCTAGTCTACCCTGTTAGAAAGGTCCGGTAGGTTCAAAGAGCGAAAATTATTTCACTCCTTGTGTGGGAGCAAGGTCTAAGTAGGAACAGTTGGATTTTTATTCAACTATTTATGTTCTCTTCTCTTTTTTCCTTACTTTGTGTACTAGGACTCTTAGCACTTCGGAGCAGCTATCTAATTGTATTGACCAAATATTACAGGATATATGCAAAACATTTTGAGCGTGGGAGATTGTGAAATATTAAATGCAATTTATGTGAGAGTTGAATATTTGGAGCAGTTGAATATCTGTGTACAGAAATGTGATTATATTGAACCCTGTTATATAAAGACACATCTTGAACTTTATATTGTGTTGGGATTAATAGGTGCAAACAAAATATAATAACCCAGATAATTATACTTAATAGCCACTAGGGGGAGTCCTTGTCATAGGAATTTAGAGCTTCTTGTATTTAAGGGGTTTGTTCTGTATATCCTATGGAAATTTTTTGTGTAAATTAAGTAGTCCCATATTGTTTACGTATTCTATTAGACTTTAAATGTAACAAACAAACTTGTAAAAAACTCTTGCTTCAAAAAAGTTTCTTCAAAGATAGGTAATGTAAGTATAAGGCATTATGGTATTCGAGATGACTCATATTAAATGTTTCTTTTCTTTTTTTTTTTTAAATGATCACGTATTGTCAAAAATTCGACTGTTGTTAGGAGTGTTATTTAACAGTGTTAATTTCCTCCCAATCAGTTAAATTTAGCAAAAGTATTGCATTTTTGTGAAGGAAAGTTACCTTATGTAGATTAAATTAAGGTAAGTCCAGAGTGGTCCACCATCATGCCTATTTCTTATTTTAAATATAAACATCCTCTGTATTAACCGTAACATGTATTGGTTGTAATTCAGCCTTTTTTAAGAAAATCAAAACGTTATTGAACCATATTTAACCTAAATGAATCTAAGATATTCATAACCACGATAACTTTTGCTCATTCTGTTATTTTAAAGTACAAGTGTGTCAAATATATATATGCACTAAAGATACTGTAGATCCTGAATGTTCAGGTATGGCTAATGGATGGTAGTAAGAGAAGTATAAGGCATAGCCATAACCTAATATACCTCTGGGTAACAAGATAAATGTGCTCTAAAAATCGTACTTGCAGTCATACATTTTTTAGTTCAGACACATCTAGCATACCCTTATGTTGATAGTTCTGACCAGGGAATCTGCATGTATTCAATTTGACTTGGGTGTATTAATTTGTTTCTGTTCTTGTGTAACACCATAACTATAAAAAAGAATAAAATGGAAAAGAGAAAAGGAAAAAAAGAAAGAGATGAATACATGGGGGGGGGGTAAAAATAGGAAGTCAGTTAGCTTTTAAGCTAAAACTTTTATCTCTGTGGTTTGATAATTTCTTGTTGGATGGTTTGAAGCTGTTCCAACTGAAAGAAAAAAGGATGTATAGATGACTGGTAGTTGATTGAAGATAGGCTTACGTAGATTGACATCTGTGTTCGTTGTGGATGTTTGAGTTTCAGGTGTCCATTTGGTCTGGTCTATCCATGCGATCTGGACTTCCTTGGTTTGCTCCTCTTCTGTTTTGATGAGATGAAGGTGATCTGCGGCGTCTATCTCTGTTTCTCTGAGCTCTGGGAGTGTAGTTGTTTGTTACTTCGATCCACGTATCATTTAGCATGAATGAATTATACCAATCTGGAACTTCAGTTGGGGGGATGTTTAGTGTTTCACAGAAAGATTGCAAGTCCTCTGGTGTGCATAATAGTGCTGTGTGACCTCTCCAGGTGGCTAAGAGACAAAAAGGAAACTTCCACCTGTATGGTATACCTCTGGTATGCAACTGGTCAAGAAACGGACGCAGAGCCCGGCGTTGCTGTAATGTGATGTTGGATAAGTCTTGGTATAGTTTTATCTCATTCCCATTAAAGAGCACTCTATTTTTCTCTCTCGCCTTTTTTAATATGGCTTCTTTCAGGGGGAAGTTTACCAAGCAACATATTATGTCCCTGGGGGGATCAGTATCCCTTCCTCTCGGTCTCTATGAATCCTTTCAAAGTCAATGGGGGAGTCTGGAGGTCTGTCAAGTAAATCGTTGAATATTGTTGTAGCAGTGTGTTCTACAGGGTTTTGGTCTGCTGCTTCTGGAACCCCCCTAATTCTTATATTATGCCTTCTTCCTCTATTATTGAGGTCTTCTAAGTGGCGGTGAATTGCAATTATATGGTTCAGGTGTATGTCAGAAGATTTTTGTACCTGTTTTATGGCCTCTGCATGACGTGTTGTGGCCTGCTCCACCGATCCCATTCTTGCTGCAATGCCCTGCATTTCTGTCTTTAGGTCTGTGATGGCTGCAGACAGCGTGGCTTTAATGTCCAGGGCCACTGCTTGAAGGTCTGCCAGGCATAGGGTTTGTGAGGTTGGAGGGTTGTAGGGTAGGGGAGATGTATGCTGTGATGCAGCCTGTGATGTGGAGCCTTGAGCGCCGATCGCGCCGTCTATCGCGAGGCCGGAGCCGCCGAGCGGGCCGGGTAGTTTAGGCAAGGCCGCGGCTTTGAGGCCTTCTCCCTGCAATGTCTGGAACATCGCGGGGATGTTGTTTTGAGAAATCTGGTTTGGATCAGGGGGTTCATGAGCTCCGGTCTCCCTTTCCCATGATTGGGATTGGTGTAGTGTCTCCTGTGCACGTTTTTAGCTGCTCCTGTGTGCTGGAGAGAGCGGATTAGGCATCCATTCTGGTCCGGAGTTAGGCCACGCCCCCAGTTATTTCTAACGTTTTACATAGCTATACCTGCAAAAGGGGTCAGTATGAAATGATCTAACAGGACTTCAGTTTCTAACTAAAGTTCCACTATAGGTTACCTCCCAACTTTATGAGAGGGGAACAAGGGACACCTATTGGCAAAAGTATGTAGCATAGGACACACCCCCTGCCACTCCCCCTTAAAGGAGAATTATACCAAAAAAAATGATTAGTTAAACCCACAAGTTCTTTTTTTACCACTATTTTTCCTTTATACTAGCTTTTGATATTTACAAATGCAGCCATTTAGAAATTGGTTGAAAGGTTTGGCACTGGGAAACACTTTTTGAAAGGTAAACAGTGCATTTTATATACAACTATATAAATCAGACCAAAATGAGGGACAACTTGGAGAAAAGAGGGACAGAGGGACTTTGTTCCAAATCAGGGACAATCCCTCAAAAACAGGGACAGTTGGAAGCTATACTATAACATTAGCGTGTAATTGAGTCACAGAAAAAAAAATTAAAAATAATGTTGTGCCTACCTGTGCAGTATTTGGGGGTATCCCAATGTTCTTTTTTTCAATGAGTTCTATCTATATTGCCGAAACCCGACAATTCATTACACCCACGATCAGTTTTAAATGACAATTTTTCCTTTAGAAAAGTCATTTTGCTGTGGTACTGTTATAAACACGGTAAAAATGCGCCACTTTACAGGCATACTATAGACACCCGCCAGGGCACAATATTTAAAGGAATATTTCATTTTTATTGTTTCACTTTAAGCATTAAAAAATCACTGTTCCTGAAAAAATGCGCGTTTCTTTTTAAATTTTGCATTAATACATGTCCCCTGGGGAAGGACCCAGGTCCTCAAACACTTTTTATGACAATAACTTGCATATAAGCCTTTAAAATTAGCACTTTTAATTTTTCATGTTAGTGTCCCATAGACTTTAACGGTGTTCCAGCAGCTTTCAATTTTGCCACGGATACCACATATTGTTCGCTGTTCAGCAAACAGGCGAACACCCGATGTTCGAGTTGAACTTACGTCGAACTCGGGCTAGTATTAAACCAGTGTTACAAACCCCTAACAAACAGTGTGCACATAAAAAAATCATTATTTCGTTTTATTCTTCTCCCAGCGCCAGAGATATTACCATAGGCATACTGTTAGACCCCTTCTGCATCTCTAATGGGACACATCAAGGATGTCTGCTTTCACCATTTATATTCGCCCTTATTATGGAACCCCTAGCTCAATCTATCCGTGACTACCCACTCATTTTGGGTATTACAGTCGGTGACAGAACACATAAAATTGGCCTCTATGCCGACAATTTCATCATATCCCTGACTGACATTATTAATTCACTCCCCAAACTCCATCACACTTTGCACTTATTTAGTAGGCCCTCACTGTAAAAAAAAAAAAAAAAATAACTATTCAAAATCTAGCATTGGTCTTGACCAACACATCAAAAATGACATTGCTGCCCACACATCTTTCTCGTGGACCCCTAACTCAATCCTCATGTATTTGGGTATTCAATTGATCACCACCTCCTCCAGATTATTAGCTCTCAACTTTAATAAGGTTGTATCTAAACTCCAGAAGGTTATTCATGATCTTCAGCACACTCACGTTTAATGGGCAAGAAAAATAGCCCTAACCAAAATGTACCTACTCCCACATACTCTATATATGTTGCAAACTATTCCAATACCCTTTCTTCAAAAGCAACTACTGAAAATCCAGTCCCTCGTAACCACTTCTTTTATCTGGAGCGGAAAACACTCTTGTCTCAAAAGCAACATTCTCTGCACACCTATTTCTTCTGGAGGTATTGGTGCACCACGGGCGCCCCCCCCCCCCCCCCCCCCTCCTGTAGTCACCAAAAAAAAAATTAAATAAACTTTTTTCTTTTTTTTTAACAGCCTCTTTAAGAAAAAAAATTGAAAAAAAATTCTTTAACCACTTCAATATAGGGCACTTATACACCTTCCTGCCCAGACCAATTTTCAGCTTTCAGTGCTGTCGCAGTTTGAATGACAATTGCGCGGTCATACAACACTGTACCCAAACTAAATTTTTATCATTTTGTTCCCACAAATAGAGATTTCTTTTGGGAGTATTTGATCACCTCTGCGTTTTTTATTTTTTGCTAAACAAATAAAAAAAGACCAAAAATTTTGAAAAAAATAAAAGTTTTGCTTTTGTTTCTGTTAAAATTTTTTGTAAATTAGTAAGTTTGCTCTTTCACTGATGGGCACTGATAAGGCGGCACTGACAGGCACTGATAAGGCGGCAACGATGAAGTGGCACCATTGAGCGGGCACTGACGGGCACTGACGATGGGCACTGATATGCGGCACTGATGGGCACTGGTAGGCGGCACTGATGGGTGGCACTGATATGCAGCACTGATGGGCATTGATAGGCGGCTCTGATGGGCACTCATGGGTGGCACTGGGTGGCACTGGTGGGCACTGATGGGCACTGATAGGCGGCGCTGCTGGGCACTGATACGCGGCACTGATATGAGGCACTGATAGGCATCCCTGGTGGCACTGGCAGTGGTAGGCATAGTGAGTGGGCATTGATTGGCAGCTGCCTGGGCACAGATTAGTATTTCCCTGGGGGTCTAGGGGCATACCTGGTGGTCCAGTGTGGATGGCCATCCTGGTGGTCCTGGGCGGCTTCCTTGGTGGTCCTGGGCGGCTTCCCTCATGGTCCTGGGGGTGATCTGAGGGGGGGCTATGCTGATAAACAATCAGCACAGACCCCCCTGTCAGGAGAGCAGCCGATTGGCTCTCCTCTACTCGCGTCTGTAAGCATTCAACATGAGGTATCATATTCAGTACAGCGTTAAATCAACGCATCTATCCAATAATGTATTTTCCCACTAGTCCATAACTACATAGTCCCTGTCTGTCTTATCCGGTGGGATCTAGGGATATTTCATCTGAAAGCTACCCGGAAAATCAGCAGGTCATATATCCGCCACCCCCTAGAGGGCCGTTATTTGCATAGCATGCTCGACAGATTTTTGATCAATCGTCTGCCAATGTGGCCCGAAGGTTCCCCCGTGTTCGAAGGGGGAACAATGTCCCTGACTGAGCAGAGGGGAGTCTGTCAATAGGTCCCCAATCACCGGCCCCTCAACCACGCACAGCCATCCAGGTCGACCAAACTTTGTCGAATTTGGCAGGGCACTGTCTGCTGTCCTATGTGAGTTTGTACAGTGGCAACACTGAATCTACCGCCTTCTTCCAGCAACTGAGGGTAGGGGGCTCGGCTGACTTCCAGTGTAGCATTATCTCCCTCCTAGCATAGAACAGGAGAAGTGTAATAGAGAGTTTAGTGTATCTATCTCCCTCCACATCACCCAAATAGTTCAGCAGAAGCAGCATGGGGTCAAGTGTCAACCTGGTTCCCCAAATGTCATTAAGCACCTCCGTTACTCCCTCCCAGTATGATCCTAGTTTTGGACAGGCCCATACCATGTGCCAGAATGTCCCTTCGCCGGTCCTGCACCGGGGACAGAGGGGGGTCAACATGAGGGTATATTCTGGCCATTCTGTGCGGCCTAAAATATACCCTGTGAAGAAACTTAAGCTGTAGGAACCTATCCTTAGCTGCTATCATAGTTGGGATGTAGGTCGAGATGCAGTCCTCCCCACTCGTCCTCCCCCAACTTCGGAATATCCTCCCTCCATTTGTCCAACGAGCGGGTGGGTTTGACGTCATGTGCTACCGTCAGATATAAGTACAGAGTGGATAGGGGCTTCCCCATCACGCTTGAAGTCAGAAGTCGCTCGATTGAGTCCAGTTCCAGAG
The DNA here is from genome assembly GCA_037952925.1 of Lithobates clamitans. Taxonomy (NCBI): domain Eukaryota; kingdom Metazoa; phylum Chordata; class Amphibia; order Anura; family Ranidae; genus Lithobates; species Lithobates clamitans. Next base: position 1,256,834 of record JBBGZY010000799.1, read on the forward strand.
TCAGCCTGTCTGGGAATTGCGCCCTCATCGCATGTCTCAATTGCCAGTATTTGAACTCGAAGGGCCGGGGGAGGGAATACTGCCTTTTTATGTGCTGGAAAGGCATAAGCTTACCATCAGCTATGATGTGTTTTAGGGTGGTTATTCCCTGTTTGGCCTATTGAGAGGAGTCTGGTATTTCGTATAGATGGGGGAGGGTAGGGTTACCCCAAAGCGGAGTGTGTGTGGGGATATGCAATTCGGCTCAGCATATATTGTCCTGGCCTCCCTCCATGCTCTAATGGTGGTTTTCATAGGGGTCGTCAGGGGACGGGGGGCCTTAGGACCCCTATACACTAAATTAGTCAGAGCTGCATACGAGCCCAAAATGGCAGCCTCCAGTCTCACTGCGGGATTTTGTCTGGGCTGGGAGAACCACCATCGTACCGTAACCAGTACGGCAGTCCAGTAGTATATCAAAAAGTTTGAAAGGGCAAGACCCCCTCTTGAAAGAGGAAGGTAAAGCACCCTCTTCGCCACTCTAGGGGGCCTCCCAGCCCAGATGTAAGAAGTCAAGATTCCCTCCAGACGCCTGAAAAAGGACTTGGGTATATGGGAGGGGGTGTTGCAGAAAAAGTATAAGAATTTAGGAAGGAACACCATTTTGAGCAAGTTAATTCTGCCCACGGGGGTGAGCGGTACAGTGCGCCAAGCTGTGCATTTTACTGTAAGCTGGGAGATGAGAGGCTGTACATTCTTCTCTAAAAACTCATGTGTGGTGTTGCTAATTTTGATGCCTAGATAGGTGAATTTGTCCACCCATTGGAGTGGGGTGGCAGTGTCCGGCCTGGGAAGCGAGGGGTGAAGCGGGAACAGGACGGACTTGTCCCAATTTATGCGGATACCTGAAAATCGGGCAAAGTCGTCAAATAGGTCCAGAGCCTTCTGCAGTGACTGGAAGGGGTCAGCGAGATAAAGTAGGGTGTCATCCGCATATAGGGACACTTTTTCTTCAATTGTACCTACTGATATGCCTTTCACCCCTACCTCCGCCCTCAGAGCAATGGCAAGGGGCTCTATCGCCAAGGCGAAAAGCCCCGGTGACAAGGGGCAACCCTGATGGGTGCCCCTGCCCAAGGGGAAGGTCTCAGAGAGGGTGCCATTCGTGTGAACCCTAGCTTTGGGGTCGGCATAAAGAATCCGCAACCATGTTAAGAATTTCGGTCCAAATCCAAATTTCAAGAAGACCCCCCATAGGAATTCCCATTCGACGGAGTCGAAGGCTTTTTCGGTGTCGAGTGAGACCACTACTCCCGCCGAGTCTGACTGCGCCCTATCCATATGAGTAAAAAGCCTTCTGATGTTGATATCCGTTCCCCTCCCCGGCATGAATCCTGTTTGGTCCGGGTGTACTAGGGTTGTTATGACTGTGTTGAGTCTCATGGCCAGCACTTTGGCCAGGAGCTTTGCATCTACATTGATTAGGGAAATGGGGCGGTAGGAGGAACATAGGGACGAATCTTTAGCCGGCTTGGGGATCACAACTACCACCGCCTCGCTCAAGGAGTTCGGGAGTGTCCCCAGCCTTTGCGCCGCCGTTAGCATAGTATGCATCTTGTCCGTCAGCTCCTCTGCATATTGCTTATAAAACTCGACGGGTATGCCGTCCGGACCCGGAGATTTGCCCGATTGGAGAGTCTTAATGGCTTTTAATAATTCATCTGCGGTGATAGGGTCATCAAGGTTGTCACGGTATTTTGCAGTCAGAACCGGGAAGTCAATGGGGTCCAAGTATGAGGTCAGTTCGTCCCTTGTGTACGTGGCCTTAGAGCTGTAGAGATTTCTATAGAAGGTAACAAACAGTCATTTATCTCATCTGGGGCGTATCTGAGATCCCCATCTGGTCCTCGAATGTGTGGTATGCACATTTCCCCCTGTTGTTCCCTAGACAGTCATGCCAGTAACTTCCCGGACCTTTCCCCCTGCTCGAATATGCAGTGCGCCTGGGCGAGTAGGCGTTTCTGAGTGAGAGAGGTGCGGATGCGAACAACCTCCCTGCTCAGAAGCTGAAGCGCGTCATAGTCTCTGGGGTCCCTAGATCTAAGAAATTGTGCTTCCTGCAAGTCAGCCTTTCTTTCTGCATTATCCAAGTCGGCTCTCCCCTACGGACCCTGGCTATAATAGTCTGGTATCTTCCCCTGGTGTATGCTTTGAAAGCGTCCCAAACTGTTATTGTACTGGCTGAGCCAGGATTAACATCCCAGTACTCCCGCAACGCCTCTCTGAAATGACCATCCACCATCTCGTCCGACACCCAGAATCTAGACAGTCTCCATAGCGAATTTCCTGAAATGGAGGAGAGTTCCAGCGTCAGGAGGAGCGGTGCGTGGTCAGATATACCCCTGGGGAGGATTCTGATGTCCCTTACCTTGGATAAGGCAGAGCCATCCACATAAGCCAAGTCGATCCTGGAAAAGGATATGTGGGAGGCGGAGTGGCAGGTGTAAGCCCTAAGGTGAGGGTTTCTCCATTGCCACATCTCCGCTCAGTCCGCCAAGCCGGGGTGGGAATGCCCAGAACAGGACATTCTATCCACGTCCGGGTTGGGGGCCATGTTAAAGTCGCCTAAAATGGCTATATTATCGCATTGAAACTCTGCTATCTTGGAGGCTATTTTATGTAGGAGAGGTACCGATGCTGGGGGGGGCAAATACACACCCGCAATAACCCATTTCATGGAACGTATCTGATCGTGGACCACTACATATCTTCACTCCGAGTCCAGCACCAGGTCTAGCAGCCTAAAGGGGAAAGATTTATGGACCAGGACACTAACGCCCTTTGCGAAATTAGAATGTGGGGATTACTACCCACTAGGTGAGTTTCCTGGAGAATGCAGATGTGTGGGCTACGGGCTATCAGTGATTTCTTGACCGGAGAGTTCAGACCCCTGGTATTCCAGGACAGTATGTTAAGGGATGCCATGATTGTGTTTTGGAAAGAGGGAAATCAGATTTGAGAGATGCTCTTCCCCCGAGGCTGCCAACTTAACCCAGTGGATACAACATGAGAAGCCATACAGTATTAACATTTGCAATGCATACATAAAACATAATAGCAAAATCAAACTTTTCAAAAACAAAAGGTTAACCACAAACGATAAACCTGCCCTTATGGGGCAACTAACCCCTCCCACCCCATCCAACCCCTTAAAAACTGAGGCAGGTATCCATCCCAACCAAAATCAGCACGCCGGCAGCAAAAGGGGGGTCCTGTGCAAAAGACGTTCCAACCCCTCAAGAGTCCTTGGGGGTCTTAGGTGAGCAGAGCCGCTCTCCTCCAGTTAGGGGCTCCGCCGGAGTGTCACTGAGTCTGTCGGGGGGCCCACAACGAGGAGGGCAAATAATTGAGCATAGAGCTGGGCCTATCCTTTCCATATGTAAATAATAAAAAAAAGAAGAAGAAAATAAGAAAAAGGGGACAAAATTGAAAAGGGAGGGGAAATACAGCCATCTATAAGTATGTGTGGCAATCCGGTTCCCTGTAGTCCCTATATGAGATGGAATAGCACTCATTTCAACTTCAGAAGTCTCCTGGTTCATCCGTCCAGGGGCACTTTCTTGGTGTTTGCGGGCCTCTCAGGGAGGCAGTCACATTAGAAACAGGAACAACCGGTGCAACTGAAACTGCCTCATGACGAGGACTGAGTCACGGGGTATAGTGGTAGTCATTACAGGAGATTGGTACTCAGGGCCCAGGGTGTTTCAATCATTAGTGAACAGTACTCACATGTCAGGCTCTCGGTTGTCGATCAGGGGGCAGTGTGTCCAGCCATGCAGATGCCTCCCTCGGGGAGGAGAAGAAGCGGGTAGATTCTCCATTCTGAACCCTCAAGCGCGCTGGAAAGAGAACACTGTAGCAAATGTTGCGCGCCCCCCCAGAGCTGCTTTCACATGGTCGAACAACTTCCTGAGTTTCTGTGTTTCTATCGAATAGTCAGGAAAGATCATCAGTTTATTGTTCTGGTGTCTTGAGTCGCCCACAATCCTGGAGGCGTGAAGAATTTTGTCTCTATCCCGGAAGTTAAGAAGTCTTAGAATGAATGTGCGAGGGGGTGCCCCAGGGGGACCGGGTTTGGGTGGGATTCTGTGTGCCCTCTCCACTGTATTGCTGACCCTCTGTTCTGTCTCTGTCACCCTGGATCTGAGCTTATCCATGTCCTGTCCTAAAAAGGCCCACATCCATTTGTACTGCATCTATTTTTGCAGTGAGTGTGGATTGACAAGTGGCGATGGCCGCCATGACCTCTGCTAACCAGGGGGGTCTTGCCTCGTCAGCCTCCATCAGTGCAGTCTGTGGGGCCCTGTGTACACTGCGGGTGGGTCTGGGGGGTTGTGGAGGCACTGGCTGTGAGGGGGGGATCTCTGGGGAGGGAGGAAATTTATATTTTTTCCCCTTACCAGCCGTCGTGCCCGATCGGCGGTGCCTCATGCAGGATCCTCTGCAGCTCAACTGGGGTCTCCCGAGCCTCAGGGTCCAGGCGATGTGCCTCTGGTGATGCTGGAGCAGGATGGGAGAGGGTACTCTGGGTCCTCCAGGTGGTGGTGTAGCGTCCGCAAGTGGCCTCGGGCCGTCTGTTCAGGCGAGGCCACGGCTTCACCTGGGGCCTAGTTGAGAGCGGTGTGTGTAGGACTCCAAGCCCCACAGTGAGGGGAAGCTGGATCGGGAGGAGAGGAGATGGCCAGCAGCTACTGTGGGAGGCAGGAGGGAGCCGAGCCGCACTGGCAATGTCCAGCGGGGATCCCGCTCAAGCGGTCAGGTTAGTCCCTTGGTCCCGCTATAGGCCCAGGAGACACCGGCGCGCCACACGTGGGGACCAGGCCTCGAAGGAACGGAGGGGTGCTCGTCCCTGGAGGGCTCTCCGGAGCCCGGCTAATAGTCCCTCAGGTAGGCGGCGTCCCAGACTACCTCAGTCCACGGTTTGCGGGGAAATTATTGACCAATGGCGCGAACAGCAGTGCGGACCCCGGCGGAGCTCAGAAGCAAGAGTCCGCTCACTCGGCCATCCTGGACACGCCCCCATATTGAAACCACTTTGCAGCCGTCATTTTGCTATATGGTGGGTGGCAAATGGTTAAAGCACTATGGGAAGTGCCAGGTCAATGCAATCACAAGATTGCAGACGCGGAGTTTCATTGGCGGGGTTTGGAGCTGCTTTGCGGCACAATCCATCGTGCCGAGCAGCACCCGCCCAGCGCCTGGCCGGGTGCTTTGTTCTCAGTATGAGAGCAAAGTCCCTTCCGGCAGGCTACAAAAAGATGGCTGCCTCCAAAAAGAGGTCCCTTCCCTCTCCACTTAACAATCAGAGAAAGCCAGGAACTAGCTACAGAAGCGGCTTGAAGGTGTGCTGTGCTGCCGGGGACACAGATGTGAGGAGGACCCTGCTGCTATGCTGGGGACACAGATGTAAGGAGGGGCTCCGCTGGGTACACAGATGTAGGGAGGAGCTCTGCTAGGTACACAGATGTAAGGAGGGGCTCCGCTGGGGACACAGATGTAAGGAGGGCCCCCACTGGACACATAGATGTAAGGATGGGCTCCGCTGGGGACACAGATGTAAGGAGGGTACTCCGCTGGGGACCCAGATGTATGGAGGGGCTCCGCTGGGAACACAGATGTAAGCAGGGGCTTCGCTGTGGACACAGATGTAAGGAGGGGCTCCGTTGGGGACACAGATGTAAGGAGGGGCTCCGCTGGGGACACAGATGTAAGGAGGGGCTCCGCTGGGGACACAGATTAAGGAGGGGCTCCTCTGGGGACACAGATGTAAGGCTGGGCTCCACTGGGGACAAAGATGTAAGGAGGGGCTCCGCTGGGGACACAGATGTAAGGAGGGTCTCCGCTAAAGGGGACACAGATGTAAGGAGGAACTTTGCTGATGGGGACACAGACGTAAGGAGGGACTCCACTGATGGGGACACAGATGTAAGGAGGGATTCCTCTGACGGGGACACAGATGTAAGGAGGGACTCCGCTGGGGACACCTGGTGTAAGGAGGGACTCCGCTGGGGGCACCTGATGTAAGGAGGGACTCCGCTGGGGCACCTGATGTAAGAAGGGGCTCCGCTGGGGGCACCTGATGTAAGGATGGACTCCGCTGGAGGCACCTGATGTAAGGACGGAGTCCGCTGGGGGCACCTGATGTAAAGACATACTCCGCTGGGGGCACCTGATGTAAGGACAGACTCCCGAGGGGGCACCTGATGTAAGGACGGACTCTGCTGGGGGCACCTGATGTAAGGATGCTGGGGACACCTGATGGCATCTGGTGGCAGGCGATATGGCAAGTGACACGTTTAGGGCTCCCACTGATTCTGTGAGTTGAACGATTTCATTTTATATTACAATGTAATCATAGAAATAATGCACTTCAATCATCCTGACACCATAACAACCATGGTACCAGCAGGTGTTTGGAGTATCTTTATCTGCTGATTGTTAAACTTTCTAGAATACACATATTTCTATTGTTGTGTAGGATCTGGGCCTGCTGTCCCTCCATCTCTCCCTCCCTCTCCCTCCATCCCTTGTTCATCTCAGACACTAACCACACCACCTTAGAGCCACGCCCACTATTTCACTGAAACCACGCCCATTTTCACCAAGTGGGACGGGTCAAAAAGGAAGGGCAGGATCTGGCGCCCCCCATCCTAAAACTTCACCAGCCGCCACTGGTGCACCAGACATTCCAGCGTATTACAAAGCAACTATTCTTGACCAAGCCAAGCTCTGGTGGAACCCCACACAACAAACCACGCGGCTCCAGATAGAAAGAGCAGTATTAGCTTCTCAACCAAACCTGATTCTCAGTGCCCTCCTACTACAACACCAAGGGATTCACACATACCTCGATACCATCAAAGCTACCATCAAAATATGGAAAGTCACTGTTCAACGCATTAAGGCATCCCGCACTGTCTGCTCTCAACTAGGGCTGCAACTAACGATTATTTTCATAATCGATTCAGTGGCCGATTATTGTTTCGAATCTCTAATCCACTCTGAGAATAACAGACAGAAGAGATATACTTTATATACTGTTAGAGGTTGAATATGGTAAATATTATCAGACTCAGAGATCTAATTTGTTATTTAAAGAAAAAATAATGAAAAAGACTGTCCTATGGATTTTCAGACAGAGCTGTAATATATTATGTATTCCAGACTCCCTTGTCATAGGAAGGTGATAAAAGCTCCCTGCCCCTGCTGTCACTTATGCTGGCCATACAAAAACAATGTCTTCCTTCAAAAAAAAAAAATTTTAAAACGTTCATTCGATTCTCTAATCGTTAGCGGGGTCAAATCAACATTCATTTTCGACCATAATGACAGGAAAATTCGAAGGAGCAGAATAGAAAACTTCTTGGTGAAAGGAATTTTCAGACAATGTACAGTAGGTTTTCATTCAGAAATTACATTCATTAAAAACTAAATGTTTAAATGAAGAGAAATTTTCAAATGACATTCTTTCATTCAGCGACTGTACAAAGGTTATTCATATCAATGTTCTCGTTTGAAAATCGATACATGTGTGGCCAGCATAAGGCTCGGTTCACACCTTTGCAGTTTGCTTTGGATCCATTTCTGCAGTGCTTTTTTGCGTTTTTGCACATGCAATTTTGCTGCGATTTGCATTTGGCATTTTTTTTGCTTTTTTTTTTGGCAAATATGATGTTGGGCAGATTAGAAAACGCAAATTGCGGCAAAAACCCAATACATGTGTTTCTGCAGCTTCTCCATTGAAGTCTATTGAACAAAACAAGCAAACAAAGTATCGTTTTGCATTGAAAAAAGTCCTTGACCCTTTCCAAATACGCAGTGGCTAAAAAAAAGCATAGATGTGAATGTGTCCCATAGGAAACCATGTTAAATGAACTGTAGTGCGTTTCTGCTAAAAGCACCAAAAATTCACATAGGTGTGAACCAGGCTTAAGATGTTTAGTAGCAGCAGCATGCTTTTTTTTTGTATCGCCTGTCATAATAGGGTTAAGAAAAAGCGAAAATTAGCCCATTATAGTACAAAAAGAGCAGATAATTTCTACTATAAGGGGTTCATTTATACTGTGAAACAGTGAAAGTAATAATATATATTACTTATATCATATATATAATAGTTAATACACTCAGAAGTAGGATATATGGGCATTATAACTAGGAGTCAGACATGAAGCTATATGAAGGGTGGAAGGGAGATATACATTTTTTATATTAAAGTAGTACTAAAAACTGAGACTTTTTTTCATGGATATGATCATTTTATATATAATGCACAATACTAGTAAACTTTTACTTTAAATATAATAGTAATACCTTCTATTACCTTCAGTCTATCAGCCTCCACCTTCTCTGGGTTCAGATGCTGATCCTCCCTGCACAGAGTCTTTAAAGTGATTTTTTTTTTTTAACAACAAACATGTTATACTTACCTCTCACCACTCACTTCCTGCACAGGACTACATGTCCCATGAGGCATTGATCCTCATACATTTGCAAGTTCTCAGGCACTTACTGACATGTGTGGACGGTGTACTGAGCTGTATGTGTGCTGCACTGTATTTCTGGATATGTAAATAAATAATTAACTCTGTATACACTCCAACTAATCGGCTGACCAATTAATCGATTATGAAAATAGTTGACAACTATTTTCATAATCGATTAGTTGTTTTAGCCCTACTCTCAATCATAGCTCTAACTGCGCTTTATACTGTCACACCATACATTTCCTTCTCTGAATGGACCACCGCAGGCATTTTCGTTGTCGGTTATTTATATAAGGAATCCACACTCATGTCCTTTCAACAGCTACAGTCAACTTGACATATTTCTTCTAAGGACTTTTTCATATACCTCAGGATATGCTCAGCCCTATCCAGGGTAAAATGGTCATAAAACCTGACACTCTGGCACATGCAGCAATAAAGTTCTTTACCCAAAACCCCCCCCCCCCAACGACATGGAATTTCTTATATCTACAAACTCCTCACCAATACTTGCCGCAATTCAAAGACCCGAACAATGTTACAATGGGAACAACTACTACAATGTTCCTACACCCCCCAACAATGGTACTGCTCGCTCTAAACACCCTTGAGAACCTCACGATGTGCAGTCATGCACAAAAGTTTGCATACCCTGGCAGAAATTGTAAAATTTTGGCATTAATATTGAAAATATGACTGATCATGCCAAAAAAGGACAGCAATCACACGAAGCCATTTATTATCACATCGTTTTTTGGATCCTTTTTAAATCATAATGATAACAGAAATCACCCAAATGTCCCTGATAAAAAGTTTACATACCCTGGAATAGTTGGCCTTGGTACAGACACAGAAGGTGGCACACACAGATTAGAATGGCAATTAAAGGTTCATTTCCCACATTTGTGGCTTTTTAAATCACAATTAGTGTCTGTGTATAAATAGTTAATGAGTTTGTTAGCTCTCATGTGGATGCACTAAGCAGGCAAGACACTGAGCCATGAGGCAAGGTAACAAGGCAATGAAACTTTACAAAGATGGAAAAGGATATAAAAAGATATCCAAAGCCTTGAATATGCCAGTCAGTACTGTTTATTCACTTATTAAGAAGTGAAAAATTAGGGGCTCTTTTGATACCAAGCCAAGGTCAGGTAGACCAAGAAAGATTGCAGCCACAACTGGTGGAAGAATTGCTCAGGATACAAAGAAAAACCCACAGGTAACCGCAGGAGAAATACAGGCTGCTCTCCAAAAAAGACGGTGTGGTTGTTTATAAGGAGCACAATTCAATGATACTTGGACAAAAAAGAGCTGCAGGGTTGACCTGTCAGAAAGAAGCCTTTACTGCACCAATGTCACAAAAAAGCCAACAAGGCATGTCAAGGTGATGTTGGATATATTGTAACCAGACTTTTTTGTGAAACTTGTACAGTAAAGGCTTCTTTCTGGCAACTTGACCATGCAGCTCTTTTTTGTTCAAGTAAAAAAACACACCATCTTTTTCCAGAGCAGCCTGTATTTTTCCTGAGGTTACCTATGGGTTTTCCTTTGTATCCCGAACAGTTCCTGTGGCAGTTGTGGCTGAAATCTTTCTTGATCTACCTGACCTTGGCTTGGTATTAAGAGATCCCCAAATTTCCCACTTCTTATTAAGTGATTGAACAGTACTGACTGGCATATTCAAGGCTTTGGATATCTACTTTTTATATCATTTTCCATCTTTGTAAAGTTTCATTACCTTGTTATGCAGGTCTTTTACCTGTTCTATTCTATCTCCTCATGGCTCAGTGTCTAGCCTGCTTAGTGCATCCATGTGAAAGCTAACAAACTCATTGACTATTTATACACAGACACTAATTGTTATTTAAAAAGCCACAAATGTGGGAAATTAGCCTTTAATTGCTATTTTAACCTGTGTGCCACCTTCTGTGTCTGTACCAAGGCCAAACATTCCAGGGTATGTAAACTTTTTATCAGGGCCATCTGGGTGATTTATGTTATTATTATGATTTAAAAGGGATCCAAAAATGTATGTGATAATAAATGGCTTCATGTGATTACTATCCTTAAATAAAGGACAGTTTTTTGGCATGATCGGTCATATTTTCAATATTAATGCCAAAATTTCACAATTTCTGCCAGGGTATGCAAACTTTTTAGCACAATTGTACTACTACACTGGGAAGCTGTTCAAAAACGATACCACAGCTTGTACCTCACCCCAACTAAACTCACTCACATTTACCCATCTTCCACCAATCTATGCTGGAGAAATTGTGGAAACCCAGGGACTTCATTGCATATCTAGTGGAACTGCCCATCCCTCACTAAATTCTGGACTATACTCTCTAAGCTCCTCTTTTCCAGCTCACCAACTCCTATATCCCTATCACCTCAAATGGTACTACTGGGTCTGGACATGGATACCTGACCCCAGTCCTCCCACACAGTCATCTTCCATGTATTTATAGCCACTCGCTTAGCCATTGTCAGAAATTGGAAAGCCCCCCACCCCCCTTCCAGATCGGAATTGATAGCTATTCTGAACAACTACTGTTTGATGGAGTATATGTATGCCAAAGCTCACCTACAAATTCCTAACTTTCAAAAGCGTTGGGACCTTGGGCTTAAGCACCCTAAATGCATATCTCATCCTTGAAATCCTAACGCCCTGACCATACCGAATCTGCCACCTCTTTGATAACGCTTTGCAACCCATAGCACATCACTTATGATTGACTGTATTTACTAAGCTCATTCTAGCCATGTATAAATGTATCTTAATGACCTATGTACTGTACACCCTTTGTTAGTACAGTATCTTGTTCTTTATGTGATTGCTCATCTGATGAGCTACTGTTCAACTTTGCACTTTGTACTTGAAAAACTTATAATAAAGCTGAGTTATAAATAAAAATAGTGTAAGTGATAAATCATCTCCACACGTGAAAGCTTCTCCTTGCAAGTTGTAACATACAGTGCTGATCTCCCTTCTTCACTGCACCATCCACCTCTGAGACAAACAGTGTTCAGGATCTAAAATATGACTCCCTATCTCTAAGTAGGTCATACAATGCCAAATCAGCAGATTGGAACACAGTTCTGCACATTTCAACTCTCATCTTCCTCCTTTATACTTCAATCTCACTGGTTCTTCCTCCATTAATCACCTCATATTATATATCAAACACAAAAATGTATGCCATAGTGTAGAATTGTAAAGCGCCATTATTAAAAAATCAAATAGTTTAAACAACATTTCAAAAGGCTTACAGTATAAGATGTAGTCAATATACACAGATTCCTTATGGGTGTCTGATGTCACACGCATGCCCTTCTTCAACGCTTTGATTCACAAGAACTTCCTCAGGAGATAGCAAGCCTCAGATATTCAATAATCCCTATATACTGTATGCTACTTCAAGTCAGAGAGCATGCCCTCCCTTTATTATCCACAATACCTCCTAATGGCATAAATAATAGACAAAATCTCTCAAATACACAGGAAGGTGTATATAAAAATTCAAAATAATTATTATAAATAATCAAAATCTTCTCCACATGTGAAAGCTTCTCCTCACAAGTTGTATTATACAGTGCCAATCCCCCTTCTTCACTGCAGCATCCACCTCAGTAACAAACAGTGTTCAGGATCTAAAACACTCACCACATATTTATGACTCCCTATCTCTAAGTAGGTCTTACAATGGCAAATCAGCAGAACAGAACACAGCTCTGCACATTTCCTAGATTGTAAGTACTAACAAACAGGGCCCTCTGATTCCTCCTGTATTGAATAGTATTGTAACTGTACTGTCTGCCCTCATGTTGTTAAGCACTGCGCAAACTGTTGGCGCTATATAAATCCTGTATAATAATAATAATAACAACAATGTTCAATCTCAACTTTCTCCTTTATACTTCAATCTCACTGTTCCTTCCTCCATTCATCACCACATGTTATATATCAAACACAAAAATGTTGCCATTTCCGCTTTTATTAAAAAATCAAATAGTTCAACTCACATTTCAAAGGGCTTACAATAAATGATGCTGTAAATATGCACAGATTTCTTATGAGTGTCACACACATGCCTGCCCTCAATGCATTTCTTCACAAGGACTTCCTCAGAAGATAGCAAGCATCAGATATTCAATGATTCCTATATATGCTACTTTCAGCTAGAGATCATGCACTACCTTTATTATCCACAATACCTCCTAATGGCATAGTTAATAGTCAAAAGTGCTCATATACACAGGTAGTTAATTATAACCATCTCAGATAATACAATATAAATTTGCAGTACAAAAAATTAAATAAATCACATTAATAAAAACTATACCAAATATAAATAAGCCTTCAGTCATATCAAAGAGCTCCCTCTGTGGTAACTCAACATTAGGTTTCACGCAATCAAGTTCATATGCCCATTTCATTTAACATGATAAAGGAAAATAGTTACAGAAAATGTGTTTATTTTTATCGGAACCTCTCCAATATCCACTAATTGTACCTATTCCACAAAATGTTTTGGGTCCCTACCAGGAAATAAACTGCATTTCTTGATAAACTGTGTTTTTTATATCCTTTTTTATATTATTAAAACAATCATCCAATCTAACATGAAGTTTACTAGTTATACAACCCACATATTTGGGACTGCAAGAGCACTCCAAAAATTAGATGACAAACAATGTATTAATCAATGTAATAAACTTAATTGCTACATACTCTCTCCCTGTAGAATGTGACCTAAAGTTATCAAATGTTTGATAACTGTTGTAAATCTCTTTGTTTGTAAATCTCCTTGATCGGATTTGTGACAATTTACATTTACAATCTGCTCAAACTTGAGCAGATATACACACTTGACATTGTTTTCAGGGATAAAACCCTGTGAGATTAAACATCATATTTTCCCTATTTAGAGGGGGGGGGGGGGGGTGCACTACATTATGCACCGTTTCTTTTGTTTGTTTTTTTTTTTTTTTGTAGGGACCCAAAACCCAATTTGTCTATAAAACAGGCCAATATTTTTAAATATATTCTCTATGTGTTTATATTGGCTATTAAAATCCATGATAAAGGTGAACTCATGTCCATTAGATTTATTTTTATTCTTTCCCTCAAATGTCCTGTTTGTCCCATTCCCGTAGTCCATCCCCATACCCTGTCTTCTTTTACAATAGTTTATTTTTAATTTTGTCATCTGTCCCCTAGTAATATTATTTATCCACTTTGGGTGGTGGCAACTGCAAATGGTATTTACTCATTTCTATCAGTTGGCTTGAAGTATATTTTAGTGTTTATTTTACCATCCTCAAAAAAAAAAATAATATCTAAAAAGTGTATAGTGTCCTTTTCCTCCATTTTTCTAAATTCAATCCTACACTCTTTTCTATCCCTTTCCCAACCATAAAAATATAATCAACAAATCTTTTCCATAGGATTTATTGGCCCCATTCCTTTGCAAAAATCTCCTCACTCTCCCACCTAGCCATAAAAAGATTGGTTAAGCTTGGAGCATATTTTGCACCCATAGCAACTCCTGTAGATTTTGTACAAACTACTTTTTGTACCAGAATAATTTTTTAACATAGAAAACTCCAATCATTCAAGAAAATTACGTATCTGTTCTGTTGGTTACTCTACTGTTGTCTCTTCCTTAATCATGCTGCTGCCATACCAGGTTCATGTTTAACATTAGTATATAAGGATACTACATCTATAGTGACAAAAAAACATATTTTCTCCTACTAACCCTTTCTAAAATGTTATTGATATCCTGAGCATCTTTCAAAAAAGCAGGTGTTTTGATTACAATGGGCTGGATAAAAAAAAAATCTAAATAATCAATGGGGCGCATGCGCGGCGTGCAGGATGGCGGACGTGTAAGAGGAGAGCTCCCGTCCACATCTCCTCATCCGCGGCTCCTACGCAGCTAACAGATCTTCCCTAACTCTAGTAGCGACACTGCAGACTACTAGAATTCCCCTGGCCTGGGTAAGATCGGCTTCCAAAAAGTGATCTATAGAGGTTTTATTCTGCCGCCGCCGTCGCGGGCTTCTCACAGCATGGTTCGCTCCCTGTACAGGCCGCAATCCCAGCACTCTCATCCACCCGAAAATCCCACAGATGTCGTGACAGTAGCTGTCCTCGATATGAAATTGAATTCATTACTGCACGATCTGACCCACAGCATTGCCAAAGAGGTGGGTAAAATAGCACACGAGTTGCGGGGAGAAATTGATCAGCTGGGGGAACGTACTGATACATTGGAGAATAAGTTTGATGAACTGACCCAGTATGTACATGTTCTCGAGGAGGATAATGCCTGCATGAAACATACAGTCTCCCAACTCCAGTTACAGCACGAAGATTTGGAGAACCATGAAAGACGTCAGAATCTGAGAATTAGAGGAATCCCTGAGGCGGTTAGTGATAAAGCGCTACGTCCCTATCTTTTGGGCCTGTTTGTTACTTTAGCTCCCCATATTCCTGATATAGACTGGTGCCTGGACAGGGCACACAGGTCCTTGGCCCCAAAACCCCCTCCCAATGCTAACACCAGAGTAGTTATTGTTCGTTTCCACTATTACGAGAGCAAAGAAGCTCTCACAGCTGCAACACGCAACAAGTCACATATTGACTTTAAGCAAAATAAGATCCAGATATTCAGTGACCTACCCCCGATTACTTTGGCCAAAAGGCACAGCTTCCGACCTGTCACTACACATCTACAAAATTATCAGGTCCCTTACCGCTGGGGGTTCTCTTTTCGCTTATCCGCTTCTAAAGATGGCGTCCAATACTCTCCGAGAGATCTCTATGAAAGTGAAGCTTTCAATCCACAACCTGGGTCTTCCACCTTTGTCTGAAGAAGATCTTCAACCCCAAGCTCCGAACCCTAAACCACTCACCACCCCAGCCAAGATCTGGACTCCAGTCCAACATAAATCGCAGAAGGCCTTGTCCACACTGCAACGAGCCAACTCCCACAGATTTCCGACCTGAAGAGACCTACTCTCCATTAATCTTTATTGTTTTCACCCCATGACCAGATAATATGTGTCATATTATCTCATATTACCTCAGTGACCTCTCTGGAGATAGGTCACCTTCTCTCATATAGAGAGATACACCCTTCAATGTTGAAAAAGAAATCCAAAAACCGGGTAGAAGCTGCGCTTGGATTGAAAAAATAAATAAGATAAGCTGCCAGCACCCTAAAAAGTCCTGTATCTGACTCCCAAAAATATATAATAAACAGCAAAGTGCAGCGCTATTATAATGTATGAAAGTAAGAATAAGTTTCACCAAGTGACATATAAAACAATCAGTGAGAAAACATATTTCAAATACAAATGATGAACAAAACCAAAATCACAAATGTATGTGAGAAATTATTTAAAAAAGTCCAAAAGTTCTTGATAAATCCACAAGAAAATAAAGAACACCCATCCAAGAAAGGTTGTGACGAAAGGTGCCTATATATGATCCACCAAGGCGTGTGTGAGTAAAATCTGCTTACCGGACGGCGATGACTGCTATTACGGCAGTCTCGCCCAGCATAGGGATTATGGTCTCCCAAAACCAAAGGTACAATGCAGGATCGGTGGTTCTAACAATCCATCAAACCGGAAATACAAAAGAGAACACTTCCATAGCGCAATATTGTATGATAAAAGATTTAATAGTAAAACGAAGTGATCACACTTACAATATTGCAGGAGGTATGCGGCATGTGAGAAATCAAGCAGAGCGGCGGCGTCTCCGTGTACCGCGATTCACTTCCTGTGTTCAGGCCCATCCAAGAACGTGATGACGTCACCGTCGTAGGCTCCTCGTAGGAAGGCTGACGCGCTGACGTCATCGTTTTTATCCTTATTCGTTCCGAACGGGTGCATGCTAGCTGGCCGGCTGTTTCACTTCCTATGTACCTACTACCGTGATTTTACATGTAAGTGTGATTATTCCTTTACTTTAAATAAATGGTTATACCAATTTACACTATGGAGAAAATTCTTTATCCTTCTGGGTCCTCCCGATATGTCGATTGAATCCACTACACGGAGAGATCCTGTCTGCCCCTTCCCTGCGAGGAGACTTAAGGAGCTGATTTCCCCTGAGTGGATGTCCATAAATAAGCTGACATACAGCTTACCTCTGGTAAGCGCACATCTTATTAGGTGGAGGATTCCTCACTGGGTGTTTGTCGTTTAACATCTACGATCACCAATTGTATCTGCCTTGGCTCCAAGGATTGTTTGCTTTTCGACCCTTCCTATCCCATCTTCAGTCACTTTTGTTATTCGGTGCGCAATACTTAATTTCATTTGGGACTTTTCTTATTTATTCACTTTTATTTTTATTTTTATTTATTTTCATTAGATTTTTTGTGTTTAATTTAATATTAATACTTGATAGATTGTATTCATTTATCCACTTATTCATGTTTGTATAGTTACAACACATGTCATTCCTTTTAGCGCAGTCTTTTTTGATTATTTTTTTCTTGGATGGGTATTCTTTATTTTCTTGTGGATTTATCAAGAACTTTTGGACTTTTTTAAATAATTTCTCACATACATTTGTGATTTTGGTTTTGTTCATCATTGTTTGTATTTGAAATATGTTTTCTCACTGATTGTTTTATATGTCACTTGGTGAAACTTATTCTTACTTTCATACATTATAATAGCGCTGCACTTTGCTGTCTATTATACCCTTCAATGTTGGTTAGATCTTACCACTCATTACTCTTTTGGAAGTCGTTTCTTCCCTTTTTTATGTTTATTTTACAGCTGATCGCAAGCCAGTTTTGTCTGCTTCCCAAGCAGAGACGGGGATCCCCCCCCAGCCAGTCCCTGCAGGCTACCATGCCCCTCACTACAGCCCATGGCTTTTGCCTGGGTAGCCTGAAATTTTTTCATCTTCAGGCTTTTCAAAACAAATATTTTCTTTTTTGTTTTGTTGTGTTTTTTTATTCATTTTTTACATTTCTCTTCTGTTATTTTTTGCCGTTCCAATTTGCAGGTCTTTTTTTTCCTTTTTGACCTTTATATGGTTTTCAATGCTATACCTACAATACTGTGTCAGTATCTGTACACCTTTATGTGTTATATTCTAGGGATGCTCATCTACCTGTTTACAGTATGTATAATGTTAGCATTATTTCTTCTGATTAGATATGGCTCTTGAGATTTACTCATGTAATGTTAAGGGACTGAACTCCATCGGGAAACGATGGCAAGCTTTGAAGTAATTTAGGTCCTTCAAAGCAGAGGTGATTGTGATTCAGGAGACTCATTTTAAATCTGGGGGCTCATTTAAATTTGCCTCCAGATATTTTCCGGGAGCTTATGTGGCCTCCGATCCTTCTGGAAAAGCAGGAGTGGCAATTCTTATTAAACGATCATGCCCAATCCGGATACTCTCCTCTTACTTGGACCCTCACGGCCGGTTCATACTCCTGAATTGTAGTCACCTAAATACTCATTTTTCTTTGGCTAACATATATGCCCCAAATGTGGGACAAATCGGTTTTCTTACAACAGTTTTTGAAAAGTTACAATCCTTTTCTCAGCCTTTTATGATTTTAGGAGGCGACTTCAATGTGTGCATGTCCCTGACCAGGGACAGAAGAACCTTATTCCAAGTTACCCCACAAACTGCTTCCCAGAAATTATCTGCCTCTTTTCGTAAACTAACCAGATCCCACAATCTTTTTGACACTTGGAGAGTAAAACATCCAACTCAAAAGAGTTACACATTCTATTCCCACTATCACGAGTTATATTCCAGATTAGACCATTTTCTGGTTACAGCTCCTTTACTTCCCTATGTAGTCTCTTGAGAGATAAATCCTATTACCTGGTCAGATCACGCACCCATTGAACTCGATATTGTGCTGATGTTGTCATACACTATAACATGTCACTGGCGTCTTAATGAATCTCTGCTCAAAAACCAAATATCCTATACCCACCTGCAACAGAAGCTAACTGAATTCTTCCAAATTAACGACGGTTCGGTTTCCACCTTGTGGGAGGTCCACAAGGCCTTTTTAGAGGCGAATGCATATCTGCAGGCTCTCGCCTGTAGAGAGATTCTGCAAAACTTAAAAACAATCTACTTGCTCAATTGCGGAATGCAGAAGGGCGCTTCTTGGTATCCCCCATGGTGGAAAAATTGAGAACTGTTACCTCAATCCGGGACCGAATCAAATCGTTCAACATGAACAAAATTTCTAAATCTATGCTATGGGCCAAACAAAAATTTGATGATTTTGCAAACAAACCACACAAAATGCTAGTTAACAAGTTAAAGCCACAGCCCTTTCTATCAATCCCTGACCATCTGATGCAGACTGATGGTACCCCCACATATTGCCCTAAAGCTATGTCAAAAGTATTTGTAGATTTTTATAGCCGATTGTATAACTGCTTAAGCCCCGATTCAAATCCTCAATTCTCACAATCTAAGTTTGATGAATTCATGTCTTCTGTAACATTACCCAAATTTTCCGCTAAACATATTTCCACTCTCAACTCCCTGATCACCATAGCGGAAATAGGAAAAGTGATTACAAATTTACCAGCTCACAAATCTCCAGGCTCTGACAGCCTTCCTTACATTTATTATAAGACATTTTCACAGACTCTAAT
Organism: Lithobates clamitans; assembly: GCA_037952925.1. Lineage (NCBI taxonomy): Eukaryota > Metazoa > Chordata > Amphibia > Anura > Ranidae > Lithobates > Lithobates clamitans. The sequence goes on from JBBGZY010000799.1 coordinate 1,276,027, forward strand.
TCCCTATCTACAATTCCTGTATTCCTCTCTTCTTAAAGGTACCATCCCACATTCACAGTTCCTGCATGCTAACATAACAGTTATCCCTAAACCGGGTAAAGACCTTGCATTACCAGATAATTACCGCCTCATTGCTTTGTTAAATTTGGATTATAAAACATTTTTACCAAAATATTAGCCAATAGATTATCACCCTTATTACCAGCCCTGATTCATAGAGACCAGGTGGGATTCGTCCCCACAAGACATGCTGGAGACAACACGAGAAGAACCATAGATTTGATTGACTTAATAACCAAAACCAAACGCCCCACCATAGTTTTAAGCTTGGATGCACAAAAAGCATTTGATCGTTTAAGCTGGCCATTTATGTTTGCAGTCTTCCTACACATCACAATGGTTTACCCTTAGTAACGGCACCAGACAAGGGTGTCCTTTATCACCCCTATTGTTCATATTGAGTCTCGAACCATTAGCAACAGCCATCAGATCCCACCCTGATATCAGGGGAGTTCCGTTGCGACAACAGGACTACAAACTGTCACTCTTTGGAGACGACATCTTACTAACTATCACCCATCCTGACACCTCCCTACCTTTTCTACATGACATCCTATCCACTTTTGGAATCTTATCAGGTTTTAAGATTAACCAGACCAAAACAGAAGCCCTCCCTATCAATATATCCCCAGACTTGCTCAGCTCTCTACAAAGCAGATTCAAATACAGATGGTGTCAGACCTTGTTGAAATATCTAGGAATTCATCTTACCCCCTCATATACCTCGCTCTATCAAGCCAACTTCCCTCGTTTGCAGAAATCTCTAGACTTCTACACCTCTGGACCCCCATCCCACTCTCTCTCCTTGGCAGAATCAACGTCCTCAAAATGTCGATATTGCCTAAACTGTTGTACTTATTTGAAACATTACCAATCCCGGTCCCAATCTCGCAGCTGAAAAATCTCCAGAGAAAATGCCTCAATTTTATTTGGAATAATGCCTCCCATAGAATTGCTCAATCAGTAGTCTTAACCCTCAGAACTAAAGGTGGGTTGGCTGCTCCTGATCTCATTAAATACTATTACGCTTCCCACCTCAGGGTATTGACCACCTGGACCTCAAGGAAAGCCCCAAGTAGATGGGCTGAAATTGAAATGGGGATCACTGCTCCAGTGCACCCCTGTTACATGTTATGGCCATCCTCAAACAAATTCATGCCCCAATTGAGGTTTCTTTGTTTGTCCCCGATGCTTTTCACCCTATCCATTTGGAAGAGATGTGCAGATAGGTTCTCTCTTTCCTCACTATGCTCCCCACTCCGGAATGTCCTTTTTAATCCAGACATCCCAGGTGGACTGTCTTATTCACGAACACTCCCATGGACTCAAGCGGGTATATTCAGCTGCGACATCTGGTACACCCAGTTACACGTAAATTCCTATCATTTTCAGATCTCCAAAAAAAACATGATCTCTCTGCCTCTATGGAATACTCTTATATACAAATTAAACACTTTTCCTGTCGCATCATGGCAGCATACACCTATGGGTTGTGGCTCTGCCCCCGCAACCTGATAGGACCGCGTAGCTATTAAAGTCTGAGAGAGCCCCTGCCCCAGCATTCTCCTTTTTTTCCTCACCTGTCAAGGACCGAAAACATGCATCCCTTACCTAAACATTCGCCCCAGCCAGGTTCTAGCCTCTCCTGGGTGGAAGTCCTATCCTGTACAGCCTCTAAATGAGCTCAATGGAAGGAACCCCACTCTGATGGTCTCAGGGGTATGTTACAATACATTACAAACCTTAAACAGGTTTATGGATCGCAGCGGTCTCCAGCTCCTTTCTGTGCACCTGTGGGTAACTTCCCCTCCTGTCTGTCTCCATAGCTCCAGCTTGTCAGGACATCCCACTTTCCAGCTTCCAAAATGGCGTCGGAGGCCTCAGAGTGCATCTGAGCATGCTCGAGCGTGACGTCATCACCCCGCGACGGCGGCAAGTTTAAAAATGCTGTAATGTCAGCATTTTCTTGTCTCTTCTCTCCTGAGCCTGTAAGGGGGAATTTTGACCGGATTTCTTTTGCTACTCTACCCAGCTGTTCTACTCTGTCTCTCTCTTGCTATCTCCACGCCCAGGTAAGATCTATGATGGTTTTTTTTCTTTGCTTGTTTACTATCTGCTATCCCATGCATGCTAAGCCACCTATATAATTATAGGTTGATTCATCACCTTTCATGGAGACCGTTGCCCAGGTAGACCATCGCCAGCCTACTAGGTAAGAGGGGATGATGGGTAAGTATGAAGAGAAGAAAAAAGAGAGCCCTCACTAATGCTGTTTAAATTGAACAGCCCCACCAGGTCTTCCAGATCGTCACATTCAAGACGAGGGGAGCCTTCAAGAAGGAGCCGCTCAAGCCACAGGCAGAGTCGCTCAGAGCGCGGCAGAAGTCGCTCAAGTCGCAGAAGCCGCTCAAGTCGCAGGAGGAGCAGATCAAGTCGCAGGAGAAGCCGATCAAGATCAAGGCATAGTCGCTCCCACCACAAAAAATCCCCTTTGCGCAGGAAATCTCCTGTCACCCAGCCTTCCCGTCCACCCGGGAACTCCTGCTGGATTTGCGGTGCTACAGCACTTCCAGACAAACTGGCCTGTCGCACATGCTTCATTGAGGCAACTAAGGACAGAGAAACAGAGGCAAGAGAACCAATTGATCCATCACCACAAGTCGCAGAGCCAGAAGCCAGCAGACCTATACAAAGTACCTCATCCACTGCCCCATCATCATCAAAGACGTCAGACCCTCTCTCTGACACTGATGATCTAGAGGCATCCACCGGCTTCGACTTCTCATTGATCGACCCATTCGTGAAGTCAGTAAAAGAGGCGATCGACTGGGTGGAAGAAAAAGAAACTCCTCAAAAAGTGAGGAAATACTTTCCAAATCTTAAAAAAGACCCAGAGAACTTCCCGTTCATTGAGGAACTTGAGGATCTAATTAAGGATGAGTGGCAAAAGCCAGAGAAAAAAACTGGCCTCAGCAACAGATTATCAAAACTCTATCCACTTAAAGAGCCTAACGTCAACCCACTAATATCTCCTCCAGTGGTCGACTCCTCCCTAATGCACCTCACCAGGCACGTAACACTTCCAATAGAGGATGCAGTCACATTCAAAGACGTCCTGGATAGAAAGATCGATCTGGATCTTAAGAGAACCTACCTCTCGGCAGGTGGCGCTTGCAGGCCAGCAATAGCATTGGCTGCCGTCGGTAAGGCTATCTCAAGCTGGTCCACGATGGCCGAGAAGCTGGTATCGGAAGGAATAGAGCAGGAGAAAGTTATCTCAGCACTCCAAGAACTTGGTCTTGCAGGCGACTTTGTCGCAGAAGCCTCTGTGGATATAATTAAAACCACTTCAAGAGCAATGTTAAGCTCAGTAATGGCCAGAAGGGCGCTCTGGTTAAAACCCTGGTCGGCAGATCCCTCCTCAAAATCCAATTGGTGCAAAATACCCTTTGATGGCATAAACCTTTTTGGAGAAAAACTGGACGTGGCTATTTCTAAAGTCACGGGGGGAAAATCGGGACTCATCCCTTCAGATAGGAGGCCCAGGCAGCAGAGACTACCGGTTTCTAGAAGAAATCTGCCAGATAAATACAGAGAGGCAAGATCCTACAGGCCCGGAAAAGAGTATAGGAGGAACTGGAAGAATCCCCAGTCATCATTCCTCAAGCTCCAAAAGTCTAAGACCCCTGCGTCAGGGGAACAAAAGTCTTTTTGAAGGTGCGTCCGCCCAACCAGCTTTAGTGGGGGCCAGACTCATGAGTTTCAAGCAGGTCTGGGCGGATACAATAAAGGACCCATGGACGATAGACACTGTCCAGTTCGGCCACAAATGGAAATTCAAGACACGGGCTCCAAGAGACCAATTCTCTGTAACCAGATTACCTGCATCTCGGGGAAAAAAGGATGCTACTGACAAAGTACGTCCAAGACCTGTTACAAAAGGAAGCCATAGTGGAAGTTCCAATATCCCAAAGGTCAACGGGATTCTACTCCCCGTTGTTTCTGGTGAAGAAGAAATCGGGGGATCTACGCCCTGTCTTAGATCTAAAGAATCTCAATCGCTCAATCTTAGTCGAGACATTCAAAATGGAGAGCCTCCAGTCAATTCTTCGGGCCATGAATATCGGGGATTGGATGCTTTCCGTCGATTTACAAGACGCCTATCTGCACGTCCCCATTCACATCTCATTCCAAAAATTTCTCCGCTTTGCGGTAGGTCTACATCATTTTCAATTCCAGAGCCTCCCGTTCGGGATCTCCACCGCTCCAAGGACATTCACAAAAATCTTACTGCCAGTAATAGCCTTACTAAGAGAACAAGGATTGAGGGTCCATCATTACCTGGACGACATCCTTTTGCTAGCAGACAATCAGGATTCCCTTCTACTGCATCGATCCATTCTGATTACCACCCTACAAAACTTCGGCTGGATCATAAACTGGGGGAAAAGCAATCTGCAGCCCACTCAGAGAATGATATTCTTGGGGGCGGAACTAGACACCCGCCTCAATACGGTGGAACTTCCGCAGGAAAAAATTCCCAGCCTCATTCAGAAGGCAAGAAAGTTATTAGCCTCTACCACACTACCAGCCCGGGAGTACCTCAGCATACTGGGGTCATTCTCAGCAACCATCCCAATGGTACAATGGGCCCAATGGAACACCAGACCTCTGCAAGCATCATTGTTAAAACAATGGAACGGGGTATCATTGTCTCAGCCGATCATAGTCCAGAAAGAAATAAAACAATCACTCTGGTGGTGGACCAGATTGAACAATCTGAAGAGATGCAGGCATATAGTCCCTCTTCCTCAGGAAATAATCACTTCAGACGCCAGCCTGAAGGGCTGGGGGGCACACTACCGCCATCACGCAGTCCAGGGCCTTTGGACATTCAGAACACAGAACGTGGTTTCAAATATATTGGAGATGAAAGCAGCTTTCCAAGCTCTGTTAGCCTTCAGCCCCCTCCTCAGGGAGAAAGAGGTCCTGCTAAAATTGGACAACAGAGTGGCAGTTGCCTATATCAACAGGCAGGGGGGCACCAGGAGTCGCTCCATGATGCGGGAAGTCCGTCCAGTCTTCGAGTGGGCACAGCTGAACCTGTCGGGATTAACGGCAGCGTATGTCCCAGGAGTCCAAAATCAACTAGCCGACTCTCTAAGTCGGACCTTTGTATCAAACAACGAGTGGGCCTTAAGTCACCAAGCCTTTACCCTCATAACCCAGACCTGGGGGATACCGGATATAGACCTGGCGGCAACACCGGTCAACACGAAATGCCAGAGATATCTAGCCAGAATTCCTTTCCCATCGGCAGAAGGCACGGATTGCCTACAACACGACTGGAACTTCCGTTTGGGGTACATATTTCCGCCAACACCACTCATTCCGAGATTCTTACTCAGACTCAAGAGGTCGAAAGCCACAGTGCTAGCAGTCCTCCCATTTTGGCCGAGACGACCATGGTTTACGACGCTCCTCCAATTGAGCACAGCAGAACCACTGACACTCCCAATGACAGCGGATATACTGTCGCAGGGGCAACTCCTTCACCCATTTCCGGAGAGGCTGCATCTAACAGCATGGAGATTGAAAGGACTAGGTTCTTAGTCCAAGGTTGCTCCCAGAAAGTGATAGACACTCTCCTCCAGGCCAGAAAATCCACGACCAATAAAACCTATAAAAGGGTCTGGGAGAGTTTTCTCTTAGTCGCACAACAGCAATCCTGGAACCCGGCATCTCCATCAGTTCCTCAGATCCTCGAGTTTCTCCAGTTAGGTCTAGATAAAGGTCTTAGGTCTAGTACCCTGAAGGTACATGTATCAGCCCTATACGCTATGACAGGAGTGAAATGGGCTCAAGAACCTCTCATCATCCAATTTCAGAAGGCTTGCCTAAAGCTGAGACCACCTAGGAAACCTTCCTTCCCGACATGGGATCTTTCAGTAGTGTTGGAAGCCTTATCCCATGAGCCATTTTTTCCGTTAGAGAATGTTTCCCTGTGGGACCTAACTCTCAAAGTCACTTTCCTAATAGCAATTACATCAACTAAAAGGGTATCGGAAATTCAGGCCTTACAGGCTAAGGAACCATACTTGATGTTCTATCCAGACAAAGTAGTCTTAAAACCATCGGATCGCTTCATCCCGAAAGTGTCATCATCTTTCCACTTTAACCAAGAACTATGTCTCCCCACCCTATCCACAGAACAGGGTGATCCACATCCGCTTGACATAAAGTCGAATATCCAGGCCTACCTCCTGGCAACCAGCAATTTAAGGAAGACAGAGGACCTACTGGTCATTCCTCATGGGTTTAGAAGAGGACAAGCAGCAACCTCTCGCACCATCGCAGCATGGTTGGTGAAGATCATTAAGAGAGCTTACGCATCTAACAATGCACGAGTACCTGAGGGCTTAAGGGCACACTCCACAAGGGCAATGGCGACCTCCTGGGCGGCCTACTGCAGGGTATCAGCCGAAACCATCTGCAAAGCAGCCACTTGGTCTTCGAAAACCACTTTTATCTCTCATTATAAAGTGGACTCCGCTAGATTGTCCACGGTAGAATTTGGGAGAGCAATTATTCAGGCTAACTCCTCAATACCTTCTAAATAAAAAACTTATCTTTTGCTCATACCCACCCAGTTTGCGAGTTATTCCCCATAGGTGTATGCTGCCATGATGCGACAGGAAAACGGAAAATTGTATACTCACCTTTCCGTAATTTTCCTTTCCTGTCGCATCTCATGGCAGCATACAAATGCCCACCCATCTGAGGTGAGGTATATATACACGGAGAATGCTGAGGCGGGGGCTCTCTCAGACTTTAATAGCTACGCGGCCCTATCAGGTTGCGGGGGCGGAGCCACAACCCATAGGTGTATGCTGCCATGAGATGCGACAGGAAAGGAAAATTACGGAAAGGTGAGTATACAATATTCCGTTTTTTCTTGCCAATTCACCTTCATTGTCCTTAAAAAAGCCTACAGACTTTGAAATACTATGTGCAAGTGGCCCATATGAAACAAAACTAATTTCATCTATATATAAAATGCTCCATGCAGTGCCTCCTCTAACTGACTCTACACGTAACTACATGGCAAAATGGTCCAGAATGTTAAACCGTCTGAACTCATTGTTGGCCTGGGGGAAAATTTGGAAATCATCTTCAAAAGTTTCAAGATGTGTAGCACAAAAAGAAACTGCCATTAAAATACTTTTTTTTGGTATAAAACTCCTGATTTGCTACATGCCCAGAACCCCTCTGTCTCTAACCTATGCTGGAGATGTGGAAAGTCCGTGGGTACTCACCTCCACATCATCTGGGAATGCCACATCTTAGGATCGAGGTTCAAAAATTATTACAATCACTTCTCTCTACAAGCATTCCATTGAACCCCATACATTTCCTTCTGGGTCTCCCTATCCCGGACATTCCTAAATCATTACAGAAACTTGGGTCATTCATACTATTAGCAGCGAAAAGAGCCATCCCTAGGCTTTGGCTCTCTACTTCCCCTTCCACTTTACACCATGTCCTTTCCATAGTCGCAGATGTACGCAGGATGGAACCTATGACTGCAAAGATTGAGGGTAATCTTCCCCTATTTGATAAAATCTGGAAAGCTTGGGATGATTCAGTATTTCTTTTGAATCTGATATTCACACGCCTTTTTGAAGCCCATTAGCAATATCCTTTGACCATCCTTTATACTCGATTATTTAGCTGACACATTTCATTTTTATTTTTGACCTAAATTTGGATACTGTATGGATATTTCTTGTTTAGATGATCCAATGATGGAAGCTGCTGACATTCGCCTATAATGGTATTGTCAGGGACATGACCGTCCTGATACTGGCAATGTTGCCCAGACCCACCATGGACGCCCATGGATGATAATAAGACGTGCATGAGCGTGTGCCGCGCATCAGTGTGCATTGGCGCACGCCGGCGCGCATCGGCGCATGAGCAATACGGCGCATGCTCAACGGCGCGCAAGTGGCGTGACTGATGCTGGCGCCAGTGGCCCTATTTAAACCAGCCTGTGACCACAGGACGTTGCTGGATTATCTTCTCAGCTTCCTTGTGTACTTGACCTTGCTTCCTGATCTGTGGATACCCGTTGTGACCCGGCTTGCCTTGACCTTGCTTCCTGATCTCCTGGTTTAACCCTTGGCCTGCTTCTGGACTCCGCTTCTGCATCCTGATCTCCCGGCTTGACCTTCGGTGTTGTACCTGGACCCTGCCTGTGCATGACCTCTGCTCACCCCTGTACTCTCTCTGGACTGATTTACCCATGTATGACCCCTGGCCTGTCTCCTGGTTTCTCCTTTTACCTGGACACTGCAAGTTCTGCTTTGCCAGCATTAACCATCCCTCCGTGGCTGAGCTTCTTGGACTGCAGACAAGCACCTGGCCAACCGTGCTTCTTTGGGCACCACGCTTCCTGTTCCCAAATCCAGGAACGCGTTGCACTTAGCCGCAAGGGGAGCCCTCTTAGCATCTCGATCTCCATACCCGCACCTGACCGTATAATCCAGCCATGTCACAGATCGACAGAGGCGCTTCCCCTATAGAGGCTATGTGCCTACAGTTCTTCGCACTTACCCAAGCAGTGCAGAAGCTGAAAGGCGCCTACCTTCAATTAGAGGGTCGTCTGCAACACTTACCTTCGGATCCTGTGTCTCCTGATCTAAGCTCCATCCCCACCTGTACCTCGTCTGATGTGCTGCCTCAGGAATCTCCTCTCACAGTGTTGGGTCCACCTCCTGAACCACGTGTGCCGATTCCTGAACGCTTCTCGGGGGACCGAAGGAAATTTAGGGCCTTTAAAAATGCCTGCCTGCTATACCTGGCCCTGCAACCAAGGACTTTTTCTCTTGAGAATATTAAAGTTATTTTCATTATATCCTTACTGTTGGCTGACCCTCAGGCTTGGGCCCATGGACTATTAGAGCAGAAAAGCCCCATTACTGAATCCGTTGATTCTTTCTTCAGGGCTATGGCCCAGTTATACGATGACCCCCAATGTACAGCTACGGCTGAAAATGCTCTGCACACCCTACAGCAGGGACAGCGTCCCGCAGAGGATTACACAGTGGACTTCCGTACCTGGGCTGCAGACACTTGCTGGAACCAAGCTGCTCTCCAATACCAATACCATTTAGGTTTGTCTGAATCCCTCAAGGATGAGCTAGCCAGGGTTGCAATCCCAGATACCCTAGAGGGCCTTATCCAGCTAACCATACAACTGGATAGGTGCCTATGTGAACGTCACACTGAAAGATCCCAGAATCTTCATGCCACCCAGGAACAGCCTGAAACTCCGTTTTTTCTGGCTTCCGGTCCTCCCGTTTTCCCTGAATCCAAAGCCAGGCCCAAACGGATTAGTATGTTCCGTCCTGCTTTGTCACCTGAAGAAAGACTCTACCGCCGACAGGCGAACTGTTGCTTTTACTGTGGAGACAGAGGCCATTTCTTGCAAGATTGCCACCTCAGGCCAAAGAGACCATCCTACCTGCCTCCTGCCCACTGTCAGGTATCAGGACTTACCTCATCTCACCCCGTTCTCCCTTTCTCCTTATCAGTGGCTAAAGAAGAGATCTGGCTTTCAGCCATCATCGACTCCGGGGCCTGTAGCTGCTTCTTAGACCTAACCCTGGCCAGGAGACTTGGAATTCCCCTTGTTACTAAGAAGCAACAGTTAACAGTTCATTTTGCTGGTGGATCTCTACCCAGTTCTGAACTGATTACTCATGAAACCCTGCCAATTTTCATGACAACCAAGTCCGACCATAAGGAACTGATATGCTTTAAATTGTGTGGTGCTCTTCCCTGTTTCCAGTCATTTTGGGTGTCCCATGGCTTCGAGCATACAACCCCCGCATTGACTGGCTCAAGAATGAAGTTCAGTTTTCATCTGCCTATTGTCAGCAGCACTGCTTTGTCCCTAGTCCCATGGACTTCACGAGCTGCCTATCCATACAACCAGTTTCTTGCCCCAATCCTCATGTACCCCTTGCCTATCAAGAATTTCTGGACGTGTTCGATAAGAAAGGGGCAGACTCCCTTCCACCACACCGTGATGAGTGGAAAGCAGCATTCCGAACTCGTTTCGGACATTTCGAGTACCTGGTAATGCCGTTCGGACTCTGCAATGCTCCAGCCACATTCCAGCACTTAGTGAATGATATTTTTCGAGACCATCTTGACAACTTCCTCATAGTATATCTTAGGGATGAGCTTCGAGTTCGAGTCGAACTCATGTTCTACTCGAACATTGGCTGTTCGCAAGTTCGCCGAACAGCGAACAATTTGGGGTGTTCGCGGCAAATTCGAATGCCGCGGAACACCCTTTAAAAGTCTATGGGAGAAATCAAAAGTGCTAATTTTAAAGGCTTATATGCAAGTTATTGTCATAAAAAGTGTTTGGGGACCCGGGTCCTGCCCCAGGGGACATGGATCAATGCAAAAAAAAGTTTTAAAAACGGACGTTTTTTCAGGAGCAGTGATTTTATTAATGCTTAAAGTCAAACAATAAAAGTGTAATATCCCTTTAAATTTCGTACCTGGGGGGTGTCTATAGTATGCCTGTAAAGGGGCGCATGTTTCCTGTGTTTAGAACAGTCTGACAGCAAAATGACATTTGGAAGGAAAAAACTCATTTAAAACTAGCCGCGGCTATTGCATTGCCGACAATACACATAGAAGTTCATTGATAAAAACGGCATGGGAATTCCCCACAGGGGAACCCCGAACCAAAATAAAAAAAAAAAAATGATGTGGGGGTCCCCCTAAATTCCATACAAGGCCCTTCAGGTCTGGTATGGATATTAAGGGGAACCCCAGCCAAAATTGAAAAAAAAAATTGACGTGGGGTTCCCCCTAAATTCCATACCAGACCCTTCAGGTCTGGTATGGATTTTAAGGGGAACCCCGCGCCAAAAAAAAAAAAAAAAACCGGCGTGGGGTCCCCCTAAAAATCCATACCAGACCCTTATCCGAGCACGCAACCTGGCAGGCCGCAGGAAAAGAGGGGGGGACGAGAGTGCGGCCCCCCCCCCTCCTGAACCGTACCAGGCCACATGCCCTCAACATTGGGAGGGTGCTTTGGGGTAGCCCCCCAAAACACCTTGTCCCCATGTTGATGAGGACAAGGGCCTCATCCTCACAACCCTGGCCGGTGGTTGTGAGGGTCTGCGGGCGGGGGGCTTATCGGAATCTGGAAGCCCCCTTTAACAAGGGGACCCCCAGATCCCGGCCCCCCCCCTGTGTGAAATGGTAAGGGGGTACTTACCCCTACCATTTCACTAAAAAACTATCAAAAATGTTAAAAATGACAAGAGACAGTTTTTGACAATTCCTTTATTTAAATGCTTCTTCTTTCTTCTTTCTTCCTTCATCTTCTTCTGGTTCTTCTGGCTCTTCTGGTTCTTCCTCCGGCGTTCTCGTCCAGCATCTTCTCCGCGGCGTCTTCTATCTTCTTCTCCTCGGGCCGCTCCGCACCCATGGCATGAGGGGGGAGGCTCCCGCTCTTCTCTTCATCTTCTTCTCTTCTTCATCTTCTTCTTCATCTTCTTCTTCTTCTTCTTCTTCCTTCTTCTCTTCTTCCTGTCTTCTCCGGGCCGCTCCGCAGCCATGCTGGCATGGTGGGAGGCTCCCGCTGTGTGACGGCGTCTCTTCGTCTGACGGTTCTTAAATAACGGGGGGCGGGGCCATCCGGTGACCCCGCCCCCCTCTGACGCACGGTGACTTGAGGGACTTCCCTGTGACGTCACGGGGAATGCCACAGGGAAGTCCCGTCATGTCACCGTGCGTCAGAGGGGGGCGGGGCCACCGGGTGGCCCCGCCCCCCGTTATTTAAGAACCGTCAGACGAAGAGACGCCGTCACACAGCGGGAGCCTCCCTCCATGCCACAGCATGGCTGCGGAGCGGCCCGCAGAAGACAGGAAGAAGAGAAGAAGAGAAGAAGAGAAGAAGGAAGAAGAAGAAGAAGATGAAGAAGAAGATGAAGAAGAGAAGAAGATGAAGAGAAGAGCGGGAGCCTCCCCTCATGCCATGGGTGCGGAGCGGCCCGAGGAGAAGAAGATAGAAGACGCCGCGGAGAAGATGCTGGACGAGAACGCCGGAGGAAGAACCAGAAGAGCCAGAAGAACCAGAAGAAGATGAAGGAAGAAAGAAGAAAGAAGAAGCATTTAAATAAAGGAATTGTCAAAAACTGTCTCTTGTCATTTTTAACATTTTTGACAGTTTTTTAGTGAAATGGTAGGGGTAAGTACCCCCTTACCATTTCACACAGGGGGGGGGCCGGGATCTGGGGGTCCCCTTGTTAAAGGGGGCTTCCAGATTCCGATAAGCCCCCCGCCCGCAGACCCTCACAACCACCGGCCAGGGTTGTGAGGATGAGGCCCTTGTCCTCATCAACATGGGGACAAGGTGTTTTGGGGGGCTACCCCAAAGCACCCTCCCAATGTTGAGGGCATGTGGCCTGGTACGGTTCAGGAGGGGGGGGGGGCTCACTCTCGTCCCCCCCTCTTTTCCTGCGGCCTGCCAGGTTGCGTGCTCGGATAAGGGTCTGGTATGGATTTTTAGGGGGACCCCACGCCGTTTTTTTTTTTTTTTTTTTGGCGCGGGGTTCCCCTTAAAATCCATACCAGACCTGAAGGGTCTGGTATGGAATTTAGGGGGAACCCCACGTCAATTTTTTTTTTCAATTTTGGCTGGGGTTCCCCTTAATATCCATACCAGACCTGAAGGGCCTTGTATGGAATTTAGGGGGACCCCCACATCATTTTTTTTTTTTTATTTTGGTTCGGGGTTCCCCTGTGGGGAATTCCCATGCCGTTTTTATCAATGAACTTCTATGTGTATTGTCGGCAATGCAATAGCCGCGGCTAGTTTTAAATGAGTTTTTTCCTTCCAAATGTCATTTTGCTGTCAGACTGTTCTAAACACAGGAAACATGCGCCCCTTTACAGGCATACTATAGACACCCCCCAGGTACGAAATTTAAAGGGATATTACACTTTTATTGTTTGACTTTAAGCATTAATAAAATCACTGCTCCTGAAAAAACGTCCGTTTTTAAAACTTTTTTTTGCATTGATCCATGTCCCCTGGGGCAGGACCCGGGTCCCCAAACACTTTTTATGACAATAACTTGCATATTAGCCTTTAAAATTAGCACTTTTGATTATTCATGTTCGTGTCCCATAGACTTTAACGGCGTTCGCGTGTTCGAACGAATTTTTTTCCTGTTCGCATGTTCTGGTGCGAACCGAACAGGGGGGTGTTCGGCTCATCCCTAGTATATCTGGATGACATCCTTGTTTTCTCAGCCACTCTGGAGATCCGTCGAGTGCACATGCAAAAGATACTAACTATTCTAAGAACGCATGGACTGTACGTGAAAGCTGAAAAATGCGACTTTGAAAAAGAAACTATCCACTTCTTGGGTCTGGTCATTTCTACTAAAGGAGTGGCCGTGGATCCCCAGAAAGTAAAAGCTATCTTGGATTGGCCTACTCCCTCAGACAAAAAGGGCTTTCAAAGATTTATCGTTTTTTTCAAACTTCTATAGAAGGTTTATTAAGAACTTTTCAGCCATAATATCTCCTATTACCCAACTAACCCCTTTGTATTCCAGGTTCCAGTGGACCCCAGAGGCTCAAGCAACCTTTGACAGACTTAACACAGTATTTGTCTCAGCACCCGTCCTGCAGCATCCTGATCCCACATTACTCTACGTACTAAAAGTCAATGCATCTGAAGTGGCCACGGGAGCTATCCTTTCTCAACGGCAAGGCCCTAAATCATTATTACATCCCGTAGCTTTTTCCTCTCAGAAAATGACGCAACCGGAGAGGAATTATGATGTTGGAGACCGGGAGCTTTTGGCCATTAAAACAGCCTTGGAGGAATGGAGGTATTTACTTGAAGGTGCAGCTCATCCCATCATGATTTTCACAGATCACAAAAACCTAGAATACCTTAGGACTGCCAGACGTTTAAGACCGCGCCAAGCGCGGTGGGCATTATTCTTTTCAAGGTTTAATTTTCATATCTCTTACCGTCCTGGATCTAAGAATGGAAAAGCGGATGCTCTGTCTCGGATGTTTCCAGATACCCCTGAAGAAATCACTCCCGGTAAAATTCTGTCTTCTCAGAACTTTCTTCTGATTCAGCCTGACCTAAGAGCATCTATTGTTCAAGCCTCTCTTCAGTGTACGGAACCAGGAAGCACAACTTTAAGGAGACACAAAGGATTCCTGTGGCATCGGGACAAAATCTTTGTTCCCCAGGAAGTCAGACTACAAGTCTTAAAAAGATTTCATGCCCATCAGCTGGCTGGGCATTTCGGGGTCCGGAAGACTATTGATCTCACCCAACATTACCTATGGTGGCCTTCGCTAAGTTCTGATTGTAAAAAATATGTTAATTCCTGTCTGGTATGCCAATGTAACAAGGGTCCCAAAACCCAGTCTTGGGGCCTGTTAAGACCCTTACCAGTCCCAGAGAAGCCTTGGAAGAATATCTCTATGGACTTCATAGTTAATCTCCCTCCATCAGAGAATTTCACTACAATCTTGGTAGTAGTGGACAGACTTTCAAAAATGGCCCACTTCTTACCCATGCTCAGTACACCTTCTGCCATGGATACTGCAAAGATCTTTATCAAGGAGATTGTTAGACTACATGGACTTCCTGACAATATAGTGTCCGATAGAGGGGTACAATTCACCTCCGGCTTATGGAAAAATCTCTGCAAAATTTTGTCAATTGAGTCATGCCTCTCCTCTGCTTATTATCCCCAGAGTAATGGCCAGACGGAGAGGAAAAAACCAAATTTTGGAACAGTATCTACGATGCTTTTGCGCCTTCTCCCAAGATGATTGGGCCTCTTTATTACCCTGTACCGAGTTTGCCTATAACAACACCATTCACACAGCCACCAAGCAGTCACCCTTTTGGGCCAACTACGGCTTCCACCCGTCCTTTCTACCCAACACCATTCCTGAATCTCCGGTACCAGCTGTCCAGGATAGAATAATTTTTCTCCAAGCTAACTACCAAGTTCTCCAAAGAACCATGAGAAAAGCTCAGGAAGACTTCAAAAGACACTATGATAGAAGGAAGAAGGAGAATCCCATCTACAAGGTGGGTGACAAGGTATGGCTGTCATCTGTTAATCTCAAACTTTCTTGTCCTTCTAGGAAGCTTGGTCCAAGGTTTGTGGGTCCATTTGAAATTAAGAGGGAAGTGAACCCTGTGGCCTTTGAACTCTCTTTGCCGGCATCCTACAAGATCCATCCGGTATTTCATGTCTCCCTACTGAAACCAGCGGTGCAAAGTCCATTTTCAGGAAGAGAAGAGTCGCCACCTCCTCCAGTCACCATAGGTAATGACACTGAATATGAAGTTGAAGCCATCCTGGGCTGCCGGAAAAGAGGTAGGCAGACTCAATTTCTTGTTAAATGGAAGGGGTATCCTTCAGAAGAAAATTCTTGGGATCATTGGCTAATATTCATGCTCCGAGACTTTTACAGAATTTCCGTAACAGGCACCCTGAAAGATGGTCTAGGTTGGGCATCCGGAGGCTGCTGCGTAAGTGGCGTGACTGACGCTGGCGCCAGTGGCCCTATTTAAACCAGCCTGTGACCACAGGACATTGCTGGATTATCTTCTCAGCTTCCTTGTGTACTTGACCTTGCTTCCTGATCTGTGGATACCCGTTGTGACCCGGCTTGCCTTGACCTTGCTTCCTGATCTCCTGGTTTGACCCTTGGCCTGCTTCTGGACTCCACTTCTGCATCCTGATCTCCCGGATTGACCTTTGGCTTGTACCTGGACCCTGCCTGTGCATTACCTCTGCTCTCCCCTGTACTTTCTCTGGACTGATTTACCAGTATATGACCCCTGGCCTGTCTCCTGGTTTCTCCTTTTACCTGGACACTGCAAGTTCTGCTTTGCCAGCATTAACCATCCCTCCGTGGCTGAGCTCCTTGGACTGCAGACAAGCACCTGGCCAACCGTGCTTCTTTGGGCACCGCGCTTCCTGTTCCCAAATCCAGAAACACGCTGCACTTAGCCGCAAGGGGAGCCCTCTTAGCATCTCGATCTCCATACCCGCACCTGACAGGTATCCCTGCCGAGTTCTATTAAATCGTTCTGTTTATTACTTTTGTATTTTCTAATGTGAAAATGTCATGATCTTTGTACCTTATGATATGATGTTTTACAATTGTTAAAATTAAGAAATAAAAAAAAAAAAAATATTTACCAAATCTTAAATGCATCGAGTCAATCCTATTAACACTGGGCCTATCAGGAGGGTTGGTTAAATTTGTATCAATATTTGGCAGGTAATACCAGTGGGAATTCTAAAAACTGATGGGACCAGATATCTTGTATTCTTTTTATCCAGTATGCCCTTATCACTTCCTTCTTCATCAGTACCCCACCTCCCAAGCCAGCTTTTAATCTAGAAATCAACACTAGTGTGTAATTATTTTGCAGAAAAACACTCCAAAATATTGTAGTGCCTATATGCATATTATTTAAATAGGTTGACTAGGCCCCTTTGTTAGTAGGACCAACAAATATTGATTCAAGAAATTAAATTAAGAGTAAATTTATTTCACTGTAAAATGTCCCACAAACAATGTAATGAGTATGTTTATAGTCTTTAATCACTTGTATTAGGCAGCATTTTGAACAGGACCCCCACTACCATTTTAAAATCAAGAAATCAATATCAGAGTGTAATTAATTCATATAAATAACCATTTAAAATAATGAAATTAATGCACAGTATTTAATCTCTTACTAGGTCCCATTTTGAACAGGGCCGCTACCAGCCATTTTAAAATCATGAAAGCAGCATTAGAGTTGAATTTATTCACTAAGAAAAGCCCCCAAATATTATAGATCCTACAAGGACAGTACTAAATCATTGGACTAGATCTTATTTTGAACAGGACCCCCACCAGCCATTTTAAAAGCAAATAATTTATTCTCAAAAAACAGCCCCTAAAATAATGTTGTGCCTATTTAATCAATTGTATTAGGCCCCAATACAATACCTACTCCAGCCATTTTAAATAGGCTCTAATTGTTACCCTGAAAAAGGCCCCAAAATAATGTAGTACTTACATTTACAGTATTTTAAAACTCAGACCAGGCTATTTTGTTAGCAGAACACACACACTAGCCATTTCTGAGTTAAAGCGGGAGTCCGGCGACCAATCTTTTTTTTTTTTTTTTTTTTTTAGGTCATTGAGACACTTTGCTAATCCCAAAATAATACTCACAGTTTGGGTGTAATATTTCCGCCTCTGTCTGTTTTCGTACTGAAGAATAACTTAAAAAATGTGATGCTGGCTGTTTCCATCTTGCTTCTGGGCATGTGAAGCCCACAAGCATTGATTTTCGGGATGTGGTGAATGCTGTTCATTCACAGCTTGTACACGCGCATGATCATTGTTTCCGCGCTGAATCTTGGGAAGTCTGACACTAAGCTCCCAGGAGACAGTGCGGTGCCGGGGAAAGGCAATAAACATGCCTACTCCCATGGGAGGAGAGACAGGAAGTGCCACAATAAGGTATAATATAAAGGTACTTACAGCGATAAAAAAATTTTTTGTGCGGAATTTGAACATCTATGCAATTAAATGAAGGGGGTAAGATTAAGTTAAAAATTTGAGTGGAACCCTGCTTTAAGAAATCTTCTGAATGTATATATTTCATTGTAAAAAGCCCCCAAAAAATTGGAGTAAGTAAATGCATGATGATTAAAATCTTTGACTAGACTGCATTGTCAATAGGCATGACATCATACAGCTTTAAAAAAATAACATTACAATGGGGCTATTTCACTGTAAAGCCCCCATAATATTCTATTGAGTATGTGCACAGTCTTTGAACACTAACCCCCCCCCCTTTTTTTCTTTTGCCTAACTGAAAGACAGATAATATGAACATGTGATATTAAAAAAGCACCTCCAGGTGGTCAGGGTTGCACGAAAATCCAGTTCCGACTTCTGGTTTTACCACAACACACATTTTCGCACCTGCCGAGCCTTTTGGCTAGGACCAGGGGAAATTTTTATTCCTGGCCAGAGGGCCGGCCATTTTATTACACAATGGTCACTTTTCACTCTCCCACTTCCTTCTCCCCACTTTCTTTTTATTTATCCCCGTGTTTGTCACTTTTTTTGTATTTTTTGGTTGATGGTGTCACGTTTGTCACAGCGTGATGAGTAGGGTGTGGGTCCTCGGGCCTATTCTGAAAGTCTTGGGAGGGGGTGTACATAGGCCTCTCTCATGGGGTCTCCCTTCAGGGGATTCCCACCTAGTACTTGGGTGGGTCTGTTTCGGCAGACCTTCCAGAGAACAGGGGTCCATCTGGTTTCAGCCAGATGGAAGCATGTGAAGTACCTGAGTCCCCATCTGGAGCGTAACTCCCTGGGGGATCAGGGGGATCCTTCTCTAGTGGAGGACAGTGTAACACCCGTTGCACATTTTTGTTTTTCATTCTTTATGCGTGTGCACTTTTTTTGGCACCAGGTGGAAGTTTTTGGGTGTGTTTTGCACGCCACTGGCTTTTCAAAAAAAAAAAAGCACCTCAAAAACATAAAGCCAGTGGTGAATGTGCCCCTGAAGTGGCAGTTCAGGGGTGCCGTACAGTCACAGTGTTCAGGCACTTGATTTATGGCACCATGGTCACTTCACCACAACACACGTTTTTTGCACCTGCCTTTAGGGCCGAGCCTTTTGGCTAGGACCAGGGTAAATTTTCTATTCCTAGCCAGAGGGCTGTCCATTGAATTACACAATGGTCACTTTTCACTCTTCCACTACCTTCTCCCCACTTTCTTTTTTTTTTATCCCCGTGTTTGTCACTTTTTTTGTATTTTTTGATGTTGTCACATTTGTCAGTGTGATGAGTAGGGTGTGGGTTCTCGGGCCTATTCTGAAAGCCTTTGGAGGGGTTGTACATAGGCCTTCTGGATTGGTTCACCCTCTCTCATGGGGTCTCCCTTCTTTGTAGTCCCGCCTAGTACTTGGGTGAGTCTGTTTCGGCAGACCTTCCAGAGAATGGGGGTCCATCTTGTTTCGGCCAGATGGACCCATGTGAAGTACCTCAGTCCCCATCTGGAGCCTAACGCCCCGGGGGATCAGGGGGATCCTTCTCTAGTGGAGGACAGTGTAACACCCGTTGCACGTTTTTGTGTTTCACTCTTTATGTGTGTGCACTTTTTTTGGCACCGGCTGGAAGTTTCTGGGTGTGTTTTGCACGCCACTGGCTTTTCAAAAAAAAAAAAAAAAGCACCTCCAAAACATAAAACAAGGGGGATACAGTAGTCAAATGGAAAATATTTTAGCAGACACACACTCAAAAGTATTTCTGTCTATAATGTAGTGCAGATAATAGCCACATATTGTATATGGTCTGGTCAGAAGCAGATCTGCACATTGGGCTGACTACCTCAAATAGGCATCTGTACAGATGCTTACCAGAGAAAGACTAATGCCCCGTACACACGGTCGGATTTTCCGATGGAAAATGTCCGATCGGAGCGTGTTGTCGGAAATTCCGACCGTGTGTGGGCTCCATCGGACATTTTCCATTGGATTTTCCGACACACAAAGTTGGAGAGCAGGAGATAAAATTTTCCGACAACAAAATCCGTTGTCGGAAATTCCGATCGTGTGTACACAAATCCGACGGACAAAGTGCCACGCATGCTCAGAATAAATAAAGAGATGAAAGCTATTGGCCACTGCCCCGTTTATAGTCCCGACGTATGTGTTTTACGTCACCGCGTTTAGAATGATCGGATTTTCCGACAACTTTGTGTGACCGTGTGTATGCAAGACAAGTTTGAGCCAACATCCGTTGGAAAAAGTCCTAGGATTTTGTTGTCGGAATGTCCGAACAAAGTCCGACCGTGTGTACACCCTATAAAGCAGGAGAAGTTGTCTCTTCCCTCCCTCTGCTTAGCTGAGCAGAGCGGAGGAAGCAGCCAGCAGGTCCCTTGTGATGGATGTGGGGAAGAGGCACTTCTCATGCAACATTGGGACGAGGTGCCTTGCAAGGGGGGAACTTGCTGCCCCCTTGCAAGGTATCCCCCCAATTTTAAAAGGTATGTGCCCTGGTATGGGTAAGGAAGAGCGGCTGCTTACTCACTGCCCTACCTCTCCTGGCCACCCAAACTTCATGCCTGAATAAGGGTCTAGTTTGAATTTGAAGGGAAACTCCATGCTGGTTTTTATGTCACTTTTTTTATATCTTTATTTTCACATTTGCAAAGAGAGGAAATAATACAAACATTCCCTATAGCAATTGTTAGGATGGCCTGCAAAGAGACACATCAGGGTTCTACAAACTAGATGGGAAAATTACACCAGCAATAAAGTAGCAGAAAAATACAGAAAGCACATAATAAAATACAGAGGGTTCTAAGGGGGAATGTGGAGGATAGGGGGGCGGGAACAACAAGAAGGGGTACAAAGGGAGGGGATATAACAAAGAACCAATAAAGGTATAACCAAATAAAGGAGGGGAGGGATCACAGCCTCCCATTCTTCTCCCAAGAAAAAGGGAGAGAAAAAAGAAAAAATATAATATATCAACACAATCCACGGACACAGTGTATTCATGTCATTTCCTGGTCTACAAGTCTCTGTATAAAGGATAAAAGTATAAAGGATAAAACACATCAAGGCAAATCTCCACAATTACTATGTTTGTAGAATCTATCTAGTAAGCCCATCCAATATTACCACTCCTCAGTCAGGTCTGCCAATCAAGACTGCATTCCAGCCTCCCCTCAAGTCTCTGCCTCAATATGGCTATTCAGTCAGGGTCTCATCAGGTACTCCTTAGTCAAAATCCCCTCAAGTCTCTCTCTAGTGTCAAATTTTTGGCTATTCTTTTACTAGTTCTCTCCATTCACCTTCATTGAGCCATCTCTCATTGGTCCAAATGGTACAATCATATAATTCTTAAGAAAGTGCTTGGATGGAACTCAAGTCTACTTTTCTATGATGTTTATCCCATAATAATTAGATCTCTGGTGACTCAATGTCTACAGCATGTATACATTCATTAAGTCTGCCACCCTGGACTTTTAGGG
Source organism: Lithobates clamitans (assembly GCA_037952925.1). NCBI lineage: Eukaryota > Metazoa > Chordata > Amphibia > Anura > Ranidae > Lithobates > Lithobates clamitans. The sequence continues at coordinate 1,297,234 of JBBGZY010000799.1, forward strand.
TAAACAGTCCCCAAATTAGTATGCAAAAGCCTTAAAACCAAACGGAGACACAGTGTCTGGTCATCAGCCCTGAAGACTAAAGGGGCAATCTAACAATGTATTTACCATGCCTAACATTTGGCTTTGACTAACTAATAAAGACAGGGAAGAATAGTTATTTTAAGAAACAGTATGCAATCTTGTCCTGTATGGTATAGATAGGCTTTAGATCAGCTATGTTCATAGCCATCTCACTTTGTATTCCCACATGTCATATTAACCCCATAAAAATATATTATATACATGATTTCCCTATAAATATATATTTTACTGGGCATAGTAATTTCTTACATTCCTCCTTTGAGGACAAAAAAAAAAAACATAAATTAGAGAGCCCTCATACTGATTCCCTTAAAGGCACTCTGCTCCTCCTTAAATGCATGCTGTTAGTTCAATACCTTTTATTCTGTGAGATCTTCCACAACTGCTTGTGAATAGGTTCCCCTCGAAATGCGTCAGTTGGCAGTTATCCTTGTGTTCTCCTCTGTGATCTTTGGAGGACTCTGCTCATCCTTGACTGCACGCTGTTAGCTGAGTACCTTTTATTCTGTGAGATCCTCCACAACTGCTTGTGAGTAGTTTCTTTTTATTATTGGTTTTAATAAACTTACATCCAAAGGATAATGCACATGGCTGGTGCACCCTTTTTTTCTTTTCTTGTTGTCTGCTAGGATTCCCCATCCTTGAGGGCAGTAAGGCCGTTGGCTACTCATTTACTACTTGTCTGGTTATCCACTTGTGCGCAGAAGCTTTATTTCTTTATTATCAGTTCCCTTAAAGGCACACTGATAAAGAAAAAAGAGTTTCGCCCAAGATATATGGAACAACTGGAAATCATTAAGATATGTTTAGGAAGCACAATAGAATCCATGCTTCCCAGATATAATCTTTGGTCTTCCTGAAGTCTTGCTTTCAATTTTAGGAGTCCGTAGGCATTTTTTGTACACCTAGAGATATGTTGTATTGTTGTGGTTTGCTAAGACATAAGTGCCTTTTCATAAATAATTTATCTATACTATTCTACCCCCATTATCTAAACCCTTCAGCCACTGAATGAAACCCTTGTCACTCTTTGATCTTCTCGTCCCAGGAAGTGCGTTTGTAGGAGAAATCACATGTCTTCATATAGTAGTCATTTTTCGCAGTCCTTCTTTACTTGTTTTTGTAAAGCAAAATATTTTTTGGGGTAAGACAAAGCCCCACAGACGGAACTTAGATCCAGGCTCTTACTCTCCACAATGTACTGATTGTACATAAAGGGAGCACCAGTCACTCATAATGTGTCAGTAGTTGATTGCCACTATAAGCACAGAAGGGCCATGGCAGTATCCTCTTCTTACACTGGATTGTGGTTGTAGTCTCGACGTAAGTAGTTTTGCGATGTCATCAGCTGGCAAAACAGATGGCAAGCCATAAATTCAGCAGTGCTAATGTTTGCTCAATGATGGGAAGGTTCTAGAGCATCTTTAGAGAAGGACGTGCAGGTTTGCAAAGCGAGATCATTGGCTTCCAGGTCCCCAACTATCTATTGCACAAATGTGCAATTTCTGGTCAAAAACAGTTATCTTTGTAACCTGTAGCTCAGCACTTCACACCACTTGCAAAACTGTTCAAACAAGCAAAATTAACATTAATACATAACTAAAAATAAAACATTAATACATAAAACCCCCAAGGAAAAAGGAAATCTTTAAAACTTCAACTTTCGCGTTACTTACCAAAAATAAGAACCAGACAGAATGCTGCTTTCACTCTTATGCCACGTACACACGACCGGTTTTGCCATCGGAATAAACTTCGAAGATTTCTCAGACGGAACTCCGACGGAATTCCATTCAAGCGGCCTTGCCTACACACGGTCAACCCAAAGTCCGATCAAAGTCCGACCGTCCAGAACGTGGTGACGTACAGCACGAGCGACGGGACTAGAGAAAGGAAGTTCAATAGCCAGTAGCCAATAGCTTCCGTCTCGTACTTGCTTCAGAGCAAGCGTTGTTTTTGGTCCGACGGAACAGCATACAGACGAACGGTTTTCCCGATAGGAATTGGTTCCGTCGGAAATATTTAGAACATGTTCTATTCCTAGGTCCGTCAGAATTTTCAGAAACTTTTTCTGTCAGGCATTCCATTCTTCTGTACGCGGCTTTATACATCTTTCTTCTACTTTGATCAGGAAGAGCAAGGAGCATGTAGTCTGTTAAACCAATTAAAATATGTTGCCATTTTGACATAATAATTAAAAGTATACAAAAAGTGCAACCCCAAACATTATATGAACTGCACACAATGTTGACAAACTTTGTTTTTCCTTTTCTTTTCTTTACACCTGTGGAAAGAGCTGCTAGCAATCCCCCTCCCTTCACATTATCATGTTGATGGCACCTCTAAGTAAAAACTAAAAATGTATGCAGCTGCTAATTTAGGCTTTACCCAGCAACTCTCTTTCAGGTGGGCTAAAACAATACACACAATACAAAAAGAATTTAGAATTTATTTTCCACCTGACTTAAAAAATATGCCAAATCATGAAGGTTATATTTTTGAAAATACAAAAATACATCAAGGTCCTCTTTATTGTCCCATATATTGAGGCCAAATCTCTGAGTACAGTAGCTAAATCTTAATTCATGCCAAAGAACTTAAACCAGAAAAACTTGTACCAAAAATTCAACTTACTGTTTTTAGCAAAAGAGTGGTTCACTCTATTGTGGTATCTTTGCGTAAATGAAGCCACTTCCATTTTCAGTTCTTTCAGTTGCTCCATAAACTGATGCCTTTCTTGCTTTGGATGACTATTCTCAGATTGTAACCTCGATTTTTTGGGGTTTTAAAAGAGAATTGACTTTAGCCTAAATGTCTCAGAGAATTTACCCATCTCACAGAGTTAACTTCTTTGCGTCTCGGTGCAGTTTTGGGGCAGTGAGAGTTCCTTTGCTTACTATGATTACCCACAAAATAATATTATGCAATGTGCCCCAACCTTTTACATGCAAAACATCTCAGAGCTGACTTCCCTGCATAAGCCCTTCTCTGAGCACATGAAGACTGAGATACAATATAATGGGCAGAATCTCGAGACCTTGCAGTCTCATTCCGAAGAACATTTACCACCAACAGACTCATCAGAGGTGCCCACTGCCACAGCATCATCATTTTCCACTAACCGATCAGAAACATTCTCAATTTCCACACCTGAGTCCATCTTCACATCTGCTACAAAACCATTATCTAAACATTAGACATGGGCAGAATGGATTATTTTCATTTCGGATATATTCGTTCTGTTACTAATTTCATTTAGTTTTGGAATTTGTTCAGTGTCATTTCAAAATGAACTTATTTTTGTTTAATTTTCATTATATTTAGTTTTGTTGTCACTTCCCCACTGACAGCTGAATAAAAAAAAAAAATAGAAAATTAAAAAAAAAAAAAAACAGTGTGGGGTCCCCCCCCAATCCAAACCAGGCCCTTTGGGTCTGGTATACAGTCTAAGCGGAACCCCACGCCAAAATGAAAAAAAAAAATAGTGTGAGCATCCCCCCGAACCATACCAGGCCACATGCCCTTAACATGGGGCATGATGGGTCAATGACGTCACAAAGGACTGGGTCACCCGCTGGTGTCATCGGATGACTTTGCCCCTTAGCTATTTAACAAATGTCAGATGGAGAAGCAGGCAGTCCACTGGGAGTGTTTGACAAGGCCGGAGGTTTTCTTTCTTATCTTTTTTCGGGTGCGGTAGGCAGCGTGAGATGGATCTACATTGGGGGATTTTGATTTTTTTTTTTAATAAAGGACTTATCAAAAACAGTTTTTCTTGTTTTTTGACACTTTTTTATTTATACATTATTTAAATGTGATTTGACTCTCTTTTTTTTCTTTAGAAATGTAATTTTTGCTGCAGCATGTTCTATACATGCTACAGATGCACCACTTTACCGGCAGACAAAGGGGACCTCCCAAGCACTATATTTAAAGGAATTTTTCATTTTTATTGTTTCACTTTAAGTGAGGATCCCACTGCTGCTTCTGCTGACATACATTATTTTATTGTGCTATATACTTTGCCTTACGCTCATTCAACCTTTTGCCGCTAATCATCTTATGCACAGATTTTTGTGCCTGCAGCCATGGATCAGTACATTCCTGCATGGCCTGAACAATAGCCTCAGTGTCCTTTACTTTTGCCACCTTTTTCAAGATTTCCACCATTATTCCAACAAACATAAGTATAATAACTATAAAATAAATATATAAATAAAAAGTCACTAATGCAAGCGTAACACCACCAGATGCTGCTGCTTGTTGCACAATACACTATAACACTGAGCTACAGAAAAAGGCTCCTACACTGCAACAAAGCAACAAGAATCCACAGAACAATTCATAAGCAAACAAAATATGGCAGCCACATATACATCTCCAAATGTGAAAAAATAAAACAAATATACTGCGCTGTCTACAATAGATAGTTTAAAAGCAGCCAGCATAGCAATAGATCAATTGCAAAAATTAGAAAACATATGGGAGGTAAGTGCAGCGCTAATGAATACTCTCAGAATGAACTGAGAAAAAATATATATTTAAATCACAATGTACATATAGAAATATTAATACATATATGTATAAAACACAGTGCACATATGTAATAAACCCTTAAAAGAAAAATGATAAACCAAATATAATAATAAAGGATGTGCAAATAATACAAACATTTTTTTGTAAGTAATGTCCAAAAATAATGTCTAAAGAAGATGAATCACTTATGCCCCGTACAAACGGTCGGATTTTCCGATGGAAAATGTCCGATCGGAGCGTGTTGTCGAAAATTTCCGACCGTGTGTGGGCTCCATCGGACATTTTCCATCGGATTTTCCGACACACAAAGTTGGAGAGCAGGAGATAAAATTTTCCGACAACAAAATCCGTTGTCGGAAATTCCGATCGTGTGTACACAAATCCGACGGACAAAGTGCCACGCATGCTCAGAATAAATAAAGAGATGAAAGCTATTGGCCACTGCCCCGTTTATAGTCCCGACGTACGCGTTTAGAACGATCGGATTTTCCGACAACTTTGTGCGACCGTGTGTAGACAAAACAAGTTCGAGCCAACATCCGTCGGAAAAAATCCTAGGATTTTGTTGTCGGAATGTCCGATCAATGTCCGACCGTGTGTACGGGGCATAATACTTAAAGCAAACTGTGAAGGTGAGCCAAACAATATAAGGATAGAAATATCCAAAACATGATTCAAAGTGGTTGAAAAAAAAAAAAAAGGAAAAAAAAAAAAAAAAAAGGAAGGGAGTTTGGGACTTTAAATGAGGCCCACGGACATCAGGAGGTAAAGAAAAAATGTTGTTTATTGATCATGAAGTCTGTATCAAAGCATATCACAATTATAGACTGCATGTAAAAGAAGAACATTGTAATAAATGTCATTCAGTATACCTACGCACATTTGTGTGAGCGCATGCAATAAGCATCAAGAATACATCAATATGTCAAACTAGAGGCCACATGATAGTCACAAGTGATCAATGGATACATACAATGATAAAAGATATATATACACATAAAAGCAGCATAGGACAATAGTCGTAAAAATATAAACCCGTAATTGATTGAAGAAGGATGTTCTGAGTTGATAGTGTGATGTGAGCATGTATCTGCGTAACAAAATGCCCGACGCGTTTCGTGTAAACCACTCATCAGGGGCACAGTGCTCAAACATATCTATGGGGTATAGTAGAGTAAACAATTAATCTATATGCAACCAATGGTAGCCGGGGGAAGCAAACGTGCACCCCAGAGTACTTACATAAAATCATTGCAGAGGAGGTGTGGTAATGATGGAGCTAAGGCCATATTAGTAGTCCGTACCGGGAGCTGAGGTGACCGAAACATGCACTGGCGGGGCGCATGCACAGAAACCCCCCCAACATACACAGAACCCGGAGCACTGGATCTTGGGATGAGACAGTGATCTGCCAGTAATGACTACCAAACGAGGTCTGAGAAAGAGGGAAGGTACATAATCAGTAAACCATATTGTACTGATGGGGTAATTAAGAAAGATCTATGTATCAGATGCGTAGAAACTGAATTTGGAGAAGTCAAAGCAACAAGGGGAAACCCAGCTGGGGATAAAAGAAACAGGGAAAAATGAGAAACAAAAGGAAAATTATATTAAAAGGATGAGAATTGGGAATAAAGTAAAAAATAATAAATAATAATAAATGAGTAGAAAATTATAAGTGACATAAGTGATAAATTAGACTAAAAATGAATAAAAGATGAAGGGGTGAAGAACATCCCCATGGGATATGGTATAAACAAAAAAGTAACAAACGCAGACCTAATTGGTAAGTGAAACCAAAAAGACAGTACAATATGGTTTACTGATTATGTACCTTCCCTCTTTCTCAGACCTCATTTGGTAGTCATTACTGGCAGATCACTGTCTCATCCCAAGATCCAGTGCTCCGGGTTCTGTGTATGTTTGGGGGGGTTTCTGTGCATGCGCCCCGCCAGTGCATGTTTCGGTCACCTCAGCTCCTGGTACGGACTACTAATATGGCCTTGGCTCCATCATTACCACACCTCCTCTGCAATGATTTTATGTAAGTACTCTGGGGTGCACGTTTGCTTCCCCCGGCTACCATTGGTTGCATATAGATTAATTGTTTACTCTACTATACCCCATAGATATGTTTGAGCACTGTGCCCCTGATGAGTGGTTTACACGAAACGCGTCGGGCATTTTGTTACGCAGATACATGCTCACATCACACTATCAACTCAGAACATCCTTCTTCAATCAATTACGGGTTTATATTTTTACGACTATTGTCCTATGCTGCTTTTATGTGTATATATATCTTTTATCATTGTATGTATCCATTGATCACTTGTGACTATCATGTGGCCTCTAGTTTGACATATTGATGTATTCTTGATGCTTATTGCATGCGCTCACACAAATGTGCGTAGGTATACTGAATGACATTTATTACAATGTTCTTCTTTTACATGCAGTCTATAATTGTGATATGCTTTGATACAGACTTCATGATCAATAAACAACATTTTTTCTTTACCTCCTGATGTCCGTGGGCCTCATTTAAAGTCCCAAACTCCCTTTTTTTTTTTTTCTGAATTAGGGATGGAGGCGCATTCCCCATGCACCTCATTTAAAGTCCCAAAAACTCCAATATTTTTCAAAGTGGTTGAAAGGTAAACTGAGCATCAATGTGGTATAGAACAACAAAACGTGCCCGAACTTGCTGATATGTGATCCACCACCAGAGAGTCAAAAGGCTTACCGGAGAGATTGAACTCAAGTAGGTATAAACCTAGTGGGCCAATCAAGCTTATGGGGCAACACACCCAGAAGAAACTGCCTCAGCAGACACGACCTCCAGCCAGAAGACCAACTCCGACAGTGAACCTCAATGAGGTAGATATTAGACGGGAAACCGGATGGATGGTTTCTCCAATGTAATATATTTGCAGAAAGGAAAAGAAGGAAGGCACATAGTGTAATTCCATTTTGAAATCGGAAGATGTTTATTTTTAAAAAAGGAAATACACTCACATTTTAGAGGATAGAAAAGTGCTTAGAGTAGAAACCAGTGACTTCAGCAGAGTGTCCCGATGTGTTTTGTCTCATAAGACATCATCTGGTGTGCTTATCTGCTGTAGGCACTGCACTTATATAGCAAAAGGATACCCCGGTAATAAGCTGCAGCTTCATGGTGTCAGTTGTGTGGATTAATATCCACTTCCAGGAACACGCAAAATGGTGCCGCCACGTGCGGTGCAAGCCTCGCTCCGAAGAGTCACCACGCATAATGAAACCATGGAACCGGAATGCGCGGTGACGCAGCCCCCGAAATTGAAAGTGGTGTCACCACGTATGACGCGGCCATATGCAGGACAAAAAACGGAGATGAGGCATACACATATAATAGGGCCGAATATAAAACTAATCTCACCTTTGAAAAAAATGACAAACAAGCAAAAGGTAACGTGAATTTAAGTGTAAAAAGGTCATCTGACTGAAACCTAGAGCGAAATAGCAGAGCTTCGCCGTCAGAGATTTGACAAAATGTCAAGCCTCAATATGAGGACAGGTGAGATAAAAATACCATCTATATGGGACGACACCATGGAGCAGAATCTTCAACACGGGGTCATCTTACAATGCAGTAATAAAAATTTAAGTGTATATTAAATACATATAGCCAGAAAAATGCATAAACCTCAAAAGAGTATAAAATAAGCAAAATGAGAAAAAGCATTATGAGGACAAAACCTAACTTGCACCCAGAATTCAAAATAACAAAAAAATGTACATGATAAACATTAACCCTTTTTGATGAAAGCGTTAATGTCCCACTCTACAGTACGTTCAACCCAAATGGAGAGTGGGACTGCAGTTCATATATACAATACATTTCAAGGCATGAGATGCCCCTAGTCATGGCCCCTCCTCTCCATGTGGGGATGTATTGATCAATAATAATAAACTCAGAACCTTGTGAGTCACAATTATGCTGTTCTCTATAATGTCTAGGTACATTATGCTTGGTATCGCCACTTTTTATTTTGGCGATATGTTCTCCGACCCTGGTGGTAAACGCATGTATTGTCCTGCCAACTTATTGCTTGCTGCAAGGGCATGTAATCATATACACAACATATTTAGTAGCACATGTACGGAATAGCTTAATCAGATAAACTCGGTTAGTGACATTTTATTTGAATTCCATAGTTTTACATCTCCTGCATGTCTTATAGTGACAGACTATACACTTCTTGCAAGGGTAATAACCCACCAGGTTATGAAAAAGAGAGGGAGGTACTGGGGGGTTGATGATATTGGGGGGGAAATTCACTTTTTAAAGAAGGGGCTCCCCTAAAAGTGACCCTAACATGTTACATAGTTACATAGTTACATAGTTAGTAAGGTTGAATAAAGACACCAGTCCATCCAGTTCAACCTGAGTGAGTGTGGGTCTACAACCCTGACCCTTGTCCCTAACCCTGAACATCGCACACTCACATCAACCCCTACTGGCAGTTCTGGCAGTATAGAGCCCAAAACACGAACATTCCTAAAAATATTCCAATGATGGTTAATAATGGCCTTGATCTCTCTATGTTGAACTGAGAATGTAGTGAGCATTGACCATTTAAAAGAATCGTCAAGCTCAAGTGGAGGTTTAACAGTTAATAGAGAACTTCTCTCAACTTGTACAATATTTTGTAGTTCCAAGTCGACTGCAGCTGGATTGTACCCCTTCTCTGTGAATCTATGTTTGAGAATTGAGGCCTGTGCTGTAAAACTATCAATATCTGAACAGTTTCTGCGTAGTCTTAAACATTGACCATGGGGAACTGAACAAAGCCAAGATCTGTGGTGGATCTGTGGTGGCAGCTATCGGTGGAAATAAAACTGTTACGGTCTATAGGTTTGAAATACATCTGAAATTTAAATTGACGTGAACTAATCTCAATCTCAAGATCCAAAAAATGAATTTTAGAGGAGCTGAATTTATAAGACAGAGATATGCATTGATCATTCACATTCAAAGAAGAAAAAAATTGTTGCAGGTATTCTGGGGTGCCATCCCATAGGAGGAGGTCTATATATCTGGCCCAAAGGATCAATGATGGTCTATCTTCAGAGTAGATGACATCCTCCTCCCATTTGGCCATTAACAGATTGGCGAGACTAGGGGCGAATTTAGCGCCCATAGCAACGCCTCTCTGCTGGAGAAAAAATTATTGGTCAAACCAGAAGTAATTATGTTTAGTAGCGAACTCTAATGCCCTGTACACATGATCGGACATTGATCAGACATTCCGACAACAAAATCCATGGATTTTTTCCGACGGATGTTGGCTCAAAGTTGTTTTGCGTACACAAGGTCGCACAAAGTTGTCGGAATTTCTGATTGCCAAGAACGCGGTGATGTACACCACGTACAACGAGACTAGAAAAGGCCAGTTCAGAACCAAGTGCGGCACCCTTTGGGCTCCTTTTGCTAATCTCGTGTTAGTAAAAGTTTGGTGAGAGACAATTCGCGCTTTTTCAGACTCGTGGTTTTCAGATCGTTTTCTGCTGTTCAGTTTGTGCTTGTGGGTTTGTGCGTGCAGTCAGTTCGTATTGTACTATTCAGTGCGATCTTGTCCGCTTGTTACTGTTTTTCAGGTCTCTCTTCACAGGCCTTGCTGTTCTTCAGTGCGTTCTGTTACTTCGTTCTGAGCAGCCGACCGTTTTCTAGCCATGTTGCCTATACGTACTCCTCGTAGAGTTCGTGCTGTGTGGGGGCTTGGTGTTGGGGTCCTTACCTTGACACAAGTCCAGTCCATGAACAGGGTGGGGAGGAGTTCATGGACCAAGAATAGGTTGCTTCAGCGTTTCCATTTCTGTCATATGCCTTTGCTCCGTGAGATCCGTGAGAATAATCCTGATGATTTCAGGAACTTTCTCTGGATGACGGACCCCGTATTTCACCATTTGTTGGCTTTGCTGACCCCTTATATTAGCAGGCAGGATACCTGCATGAGGCAAGCCATTACTCCGGAGCAGAGGCTCGTCGCCACCCTGCGGTACTTGGCGACGAGGAGAAGTCTGCAGGACTTGAAGTTCTCGACAGGCATCTCCCCCCAGGCTCTGGGGATCATTATCCCAGAGACCTGTTCTGCCATCATACAGGTCCTGTTTCAAGTATCTGTATACTATTATTATCTTGATAGGTAATAACAGAATGTCCAAATGTGCTCAAATGTGTACAATGTGTATTTATATCTTTGTATTATGACACTTCTTACCTGTCCAGTGGACTGCCAATAGTGTAACTAAGGAGGGGCTGTTCAAAGTAATACCCATTATTTAGGCATTCATCTCTCAATGAAGTGGAGAGGGTTATCTGTCCAAGAGTTCCCTCCCCCTATAATGTTAGAAATGGCCCATGGGGGGGAGAGGGGGAATCTGATAGGTGTACCTTTTACTTTGGTCTTAAAAACTCCCTCAATTATATGTTAGCTTGATGTTGGCCAAGAATGTTTGTGTCTAATCTGCTTTCCCTGTTTATGTGCAAAATGACTAAATTTTTTTTTGTTTGACGCCACAGTTTCCTTCCACGCCACAGGAATGGCAGACTGTGGCCTCCCACTTTGCCCGGTGGTGGGACTTTCCTAACTGCGGAGGGGCAATTGATGGGAAACATGTCCTCATCGTCCCACCACCCAACTCTGGGTCGTACTATTATAATTATAAGGGGTTCAATAGTATTGTGATGTTGGCGGTGGTGTCGGCTACTTATGAGTTCCTGTATGTGGACGTGGGGAAGAATGGTCGGATGTCCGATGGTGAAGTCATCGCCCAGACGGAGTTCTACAGGTGTCTCCAAAATGGCAGCTTGGACTTGCCACCTCCAGAAGACAATGTGGAAGGACTCCCATTCGTCTTCGTTGCGGATGAAGCGTTTGGGCTGGGGGACCATCTTATGCGGCCATTCCCGATGAGGACCCTCACCCTAGGACCAGAGGGTTTTTAATTACCGGCTGGCCAGAGACAGAAGAGTGGTGGAGAACACGTTTGGAATTATGGCCAGCCGGTTCCACCTATTTCTTACACCCATACATATGGCGGAGTATAAGCTGAATCATATAATCCTGGCATGCTGTGTTCTACACAACTTTTTACGGCAACATTCTGCCAACTATGCTGGCTCAGCTGGGCCTGAGGCTGGAATTCAAAATGAAACAACCCTGACGGCGCTTGAAAGTGGCCGTCCTGGCCCCCCCCCCGAGTGCCCGTGAAATCCGGCTAAGATACCTTGAATACTTTGCGGGTAGGGGGGCTATCAATATGCCAGACAATGTCTGAAACCTTTTTCTAAAAAAACAAAAACAAATAACTATTCAAATCTTTGGTGACATTTACTGCTTGTGTTTGTTTTAGCTGACCCTGACAGAAATGTGGTGAGTCCTGAAAATGGCATGATTGTGTAACCTTACAAAGCACTGTTGGGTGTTATTTACTAAAGGCAAAGACACTTTGCACTACAAGTGCACTTGAAACTGCACTTGTAGTGCAAAGTGGATTTGCCCTTAGGAAATAACACCCATTGTCACAGAAAACACCAATTAGACCACCACAAAAGTGTTGTAGCATTGAGACAATAATCCACACATTCTTGATTAACAATCTTTTTAATACCAGCATAATCACATGTGCATTTAGAAACAATTTTTGGTGTCACATTAGAAAAAGTAGAAATGTCCATTTAAGATAAAACAGACATGTTTAAAACCAACAGGAAAGACACAAATCTTGAACTTACAAAGTTCACATTTGGTAGAACTTGAAGGCAATATCAGACATGAGTATTTACAAACTGTGTTTGATATTGCGTTCAGATGGGGTGAAGTCACCCCAGGAAAAGACAAATTTTGAAGATGCACACACATTTACGAATGTCAACATGTGCTACCTGCCATCAAGGGGGATCAAGGGATGTGTTTTGGGTGTGCAACCCCTTCCTCACAGCTACTTTATTATTGAGGAAGGGGTTGCATCCCCAAAACGCCTACATTGATCTCCCGTGATGGCAGATAGCACATGTTGACACACTGTGTGCATCTTCAAAATTTGGCTTTTCTCAACTTTGTCAAAAAATGTCAAAAATTTTTAGCACACAAAAAACCAAAGGAATTAGGAGGGGTTTTAAACTCTCCCTAAAGCATCAATGATGTTCTTCATTTTTTGAAGAACATCATTGATGTTTTTCTTGATGTTTTCCAAGTCCCTATTACACCCCATGATCTCCCCGATCAGGATCTGTGCACTTTCCGAGGTGAAAGGATCTGGATCCACAACATCACGATCACCTAAAAAGATAGAAACCAAAAAACACCATGTATTATAAATATGCCACCATCCATCTCTTACCTGAGCCTGTGGTCGCAGACAAAATCACCTGTTGTGGTGCCAAATTCCACCACGTCTTCCTCCTCCCGCTCTGCTTGTCTTGGGTGGATTTCCCCTTCTTCCAGAGGTGGGGGGTCTCTGGTCTCCTCGGATGAGGGGTGTCCTCCGAGTCTTTTATCCCCTATGTTAAAAAAAATAGGTATACTTAGCACACAGATATTTGATGGCAGAACTATAAATATGAAACATTGCTTGGAAGTGGGGTACAATTGTCTGTTTTGGCAGAGTTCCACGATGTTGCATTTTTATTGTCCTTTGTCAAGCTTCAATACTTACCTGTTTTGTACAAGCTTCACAGATGGAGACACCCCTATAGTATACACTGGAGCACCTGTGTGGGACCCCTAATAAAAAGGGTGTTCTTGTGTCCCACACTAGTGCTCCAGTGTCCAGATGTGTAAACAGCTGCTGAGTGTCCTCTCCTTACACAGAATCTAGTTTGAATTTAATTCTAGTAACAAACCCATCTACACAACCAAATTAGTTTCAGACAAGTAGGCCCTAAAAAATGTGGGAAAATGCATATGGCCAAAACAATGGTGATTTATAGGCCGAACGAACAATGTTTTATACGAACAAATAATGTGCCCATGAACATGAAAGTTGCCTTTTGAAACTGGATAACAGTTAAGAAAAGCACATGGAGCAGCACGAACGTCATAAACATAAAGAATAGGAACACAGGACAACTACTTACTTTTTTGCAGCACTCTCCGGATCTTTCGGTACTGCTCATGCTCTCTTAATTTCAGGTCCGACCACCGCTTCCTGAGCTGATATTTCGATCATCGTACCCCAAAATTCCGGTGCAGACTCTTGACCACTTTCGCCATGATCTTGGCCTTTCTGACATTGGGGTTGGGGTAAGGTCCATACTTCCCATTAGGGATGAGCCGAACACCCCCCTGTTCGGTTCGCACCAGAACATGCGAACAGGAAAAAAATTCGTTCGAACACGCGAACGCCGTTAAAGTCTATGGGACACGAACATGAATAATCAAAAGTGCTAATTTTAAAGGCTAATATGCAAGTTATTGTCATAAAAAGTGTTTGGGGACCCGGGTCCTCCCCCAGGGGACATGAATCAATGCAAAAAAAAGTTTTAAAAACGGCCGTTTTTTCAGGAGCAGTGATTTTAATAATGCTTAAAGTCAAACAATAAAAGTGTAATATCCCTTTAAATTTCATACCTGGGGGGTGTCTATAGTATGCCTGTAAAGGGGCGCATGTTTCCCGTGTTTAGAACAGTCTGACAGCAAAGTGACATTTGGAAGGAAAAAACACATTTAAAACTACCGCGGCTATTGCATTGCCGACAATACACATAGAAGTTCATTGATAAAAACGGCATGGGAATTCCCCACAGGGGAACCCCGAACCAAAAAAAAAAAAAAAAAATGATGTGGGGGTCCCCCTAAATTCCATACAAGGCCCTTCAGGTCTGGTATGGATATTAAGGGGAACCCCAGCCAAAATTTAAAAAAAAAATTGACGTGGGGTTCCCCCTAAATTCCATACCAGACCCTTCAGGTCTGGTATGGATTTTAAGGGGAACCCCGCGCCAAAAAAAAAAAAAAAAAAAGGCGTGGGGTCCCCCTAAAAATCCATACCAGACCCTTATCCGAGCACGCAACCTGGCAGGCCGCAGGAAAAGAGGGGGGGACGAGAGTGCGGCCCCCCCCCCCTCCTGAACCGTACCAGGCCACATGCCCTCAACATTGGGAGGGTGCTTTGGGGTAGCCCCCCAAAACACCTTGTCCCCATGTTGATGAGGACAAGGGCCTCATCCTCACAACCGTGGCCGGTGGTTGTGAGGGTCTGCGGGCGGGGGGCTTATCGGAATCTGGAAGCCCCCTTTAACAAGGGGACCCCCAGATCCCGGCCCCCCCCCTGTGTGAAATGGTAAGGGGGTACTTACCCCTACCATTTCACTAAAAAACTGTCAAAAATGTTAAAAATGACAAGAGACAGTTTTTGACAATTCCTTTATTTAAATGCTTCTTCTTTCTTCTTTCTTCCTTCATCTTCTTCTGGTTCTTCTGGCTCTTCTGGTTCTTCCTCCGGCGTTCTCGTCCAGCATCTTCTCCGCGGCGTCTTCTATCTTCTTCTCCTCGGGCCGCTCCGCACCCATGGCATTGAGGGGAGGCTCCCGCTCTTCTCTTCATCTTCTTCTCTTCTTCATCTTCTTCTTCATCTTCTTCTTCTTCTTTTTCTTCTTCTTCCTTCTTCTCTTCTTCTCTTCTTCCTGTCTTCTCCGGGCCGCTCCGCAATCCATGCTGTGGCATGGAGGGAGGCTCCCGCTGTGTGACGGCGTCTCTTCGTCTGACGGTTCTTAAATAACGGGGGGCGGGGCCACCCGGTGACCCCGCCCCCCTCTGACGCACGGTGACATGACGGGACTTTCCTGTGGCATTCCCCGTGACGTCACAGGGAAGTCCCTCAAGTCACCGTGCGTCAGAGGGGGGCGGGGTCACCGGATGGCCCCGCCCCCCGTTATTTAAGAACCGTCAGACGAAGAGACGCCGTCACACAGCGGGAGCCTCCCTCCATGCCAGCATGGCTGCGGAGCGGCCCGGAGAAGACAGGAAGAAGAGAAGAAGGAAGAAGAAGAAGAAGAAGAAGATGAAGAAGAAGATGAAGAAGAGAAGAAGATGAAGAGAAGAGCGGGAGCCTCCCCTCATGCCATGGGTGCGGAGCGGCCCGAGGAGAAGAAGATAGAAGACGCCGCGGAGAAGATGCTGGACGAGAACGCCGGAGGAAGAACCAGAAGAGCCAGAAGAACCAGAAGAAGAAGAAGATGAAGGAAGAAAGAAGAAAGAAGAAGCATTTAAATAAAGGAATTGTCAAAAACTGTCTCTTGTCATTTTTAACATTTTTGACAGTTTTTTAGTGAAATGGTAGGGGTAAGTACCCCCTTACCATTTCACACAGGGGGGGGGCCGGGATCTGGGGGTCCCCTTGTTAAAGGGGGCTTCCAGATTCCGATAAGCCCCCCGCCCGCAGACCCTCACAACCACCGGCCACGGTTGTGAGGATGAGGCCCTTGTCCTCATCAACATGGGGACAAGGTGTTTTGGGGGGCTACCCCAAAGCACCCTCCCAATGTTGAGGGCATGTGGCCTGGTACGGTTCAGGAGGGGGGGGGGGCCGCACTCTCGTCCCCCCCTCTTTTCCTGCGGCCTGCCAGGTTGCGTGCTCGGATAAGGGTCTGGTATGGATTTTTAGGGGGACCCCACGCCTTTTTTTTTTTTTTTTTTTGGCGCGGGGTTCCCCTTAAAATCCATACCAGACCTGAAGGGTCTGGTATGGAATTTAGGGGGAACCCCACGTCAATTTTTTTTTTAAATTTTGGCTGGGGTTCCCCTTAATATCCATACCAGACCTGAAGGGCCTTGTATGGAATTTAGGGGGACCCCCACATCATTTTTTTTTTTTTTTTTTGGTTCGGGGTTCCCCTGTGGGGAATTACCATGCCGTTTTTATCAATGAACTTCTATGTGTATTGTCGGCAATGCAATAGCCGCGGGTAGTTTTAAATGAGTTTTTTCCTTCCAAATGTCATTTTGCTGTCAGACTGTTCTAAACACAGGAAACATGCGCCCCTTTACAGGCATACTATAGACACCCCCCAGGTACGAAATTTAAAGGGATATTACACTTTTATTGTTTGACTTTAAGCATTAATAAAATCACTGCTCCTGAAAAAACGGCCGTTTTTAAAACTTTTTTTTGCATTGATCCATGTCCCCTGGGGCAGGACCCGGGTCCCCAAACACTTTTTATGACAATAACTTGCATATAAGCCTTTAAAATTAGCACTTTTGATTTCTCCCATAGACTTTTAAAGGGTGTTCCGCGGCATTCGAATTTGCCGCGAACACCCCAAATTGTTCGCTGTTCGGCGAACTTGCGAACAGCCAATGTTCGAGTAGAACATGAGTTCGACTCGAACTCGAAGCTCATCCCTACTTCCCATCATAGTCAGCCTTCTTCAGGATGTCGACCATCTCCAACATCTCCCCAAAGGACATATTCGATGCCTTAAATCTTCTCCTTCTGGATCCAGACGTTTCAGGCTCCGGGCTTTCCTCCTCCTCGTTGCTATAATTAGCACGCACCTGCTGTGTCTCCGCCATGTGCTCTTCCCCCACTGCGCTGAACGAGAAGGGGCGGGGAATAGACTAGAAAGAATGTCAGGGGCGGGCGGAGTAACACGCATGCGCAGTGTCTATAAAGCTTAACACGCGTGCGTAGTACATACGATCTGTGAGCGAAGGAAGGAGTATCGGAGGCACCGATTGTGATAACGAAGGTAAGAGCAAAACTTGGGCCTATACTGCTTCTAGATTGAGGCCTATATTGTAACAAGATTAGGAGAGTTTTGCCCGACATTAGGGTTTGTCTTGTGTTGTGTCTTGCAGATAAAATGGATGGCTTCAATGACCACAACTTCCTCCCCCTGTTCATAGTACAGGGAGCTGCCCTGTCTGTGGCAGGTGAAACATCCACATTACAATAATAAACAAAAGAGGCAGACAGCACTGGAGAAACTGCTGGAGTTGGTGAAGCCGGTGGTCCCCACGGCAAACATCCCCTATTTAAAAGCCAAAATTGGTGGCCTGAGGAGCACTTATCTAAGGCAGCGCAAGAAGGTCACGGATTCCCAGAGATCAGGAGCTGCAGCAGATGACGTTTATGTCCCCAGGCTGTGGTACTATGAGAGACTGCGATTTCTGTCAGACCAGACTGGAGTCAGGGAATCCCTCTCAACCCTTCCTTCCACCCTTCCTTCCACCCCAGCTGAGGCTTCCGATATCCAACCTGGGACTTCCAGCCCGGAAGAAGTGGAGGAGCCCATATGGAGTCAGGTATAGCATTCTTCTACAGATTTCTGGTCAATAAATAAATGATGTTTACTAGATGCTATTATTGATCACTAATTGCTGATTTAATACAGTTTTTTTACATATCTATAGACAGTAGTGGGCAAAAATAATTGGGACAAGAATGAAAAATGCTGGGCTCAGAAGGATAGTCTGTTATATTTGTTAACATTCAATTTGCAACAGTCATGAGATAAAAATTGTGTGTGATTGATGCATAAAAAACTAAAAGTATGTCCCTTTTTCATACACAGGAAGACCTCAGCCAGGACGAGGCTCTGGAATGTGGCACACAGGAGGAGGCTGTGGAATGTGGCAGCCAGGAGGAGGCGGGGGTTAGTGGCAGCCAGGAGGAGGTGGGGCTAAATGGCAGCCAGGAGAAGCCTGGGCCCAGTAGAAGCCTGACAGAATCGCAGGTTCCTCCCCTCCACCTTCCAAACAAAAGACCCAGGAAGGGGAGTCACGTGCAGGATTCAGCTCTCAGGCTCATTCAGGAGGCTTCTGCATCCCTCAGAGCCTTACCCACTCCTGAAGAGGCCTTTGCCTGCATGGCTGCCACCAAACTGAAGGGCATGCAGGAGGGTCAACGCCTCATGTGTGAGAAACTTCTTTATAAAGTTCTAACTAAGGGGGTGAGTGGCGAAATCACACCCAATACCGACGTGATTGAGTTGGACCATCCTCCTCCTCCTCCTCCTGCCACAACTACACCACCACAGCCACAGCGTGGAAGGAAGCGTGGAAGGAAGACCAGAGAGTGATGGCCCTGGGTTCAGTCTGGTCTGACAAAAGATGCAGTCTCTTGTAGTACCACAACCTGGGGACACAGATATCATCTGCTGCTTTCATGATCTTTTGGACTTCTGGACTAGACTGCACTCCCTTAGATATGGACTCCTCAGGCCACCAATTTTGTAGTAAAATAATTGATGTGTGTCCTGGAGGCCAAAGGCTTCGCCAATTTCTGCTGTTTCTCCAGCATTGCCTCCCTCTTTGTTTGGTTCTGAGCCCTTAATAAAGGAATTTTTGGTTCTTCAACCAGTAGTGAGACCGAGGCATGATCCGACCAGGTTATGCTATTGATCTGAGAAGCTTTAATTTTGGTGAGTAACCATCTATCTATTAAGAAAAGATCTAGTCTGGAATACATCTTATGGCTAGCTGAAAAAAAGGAGTAGTCTCTTTCTGAGGCATGAAGACATCTCCATGCATCGTATACATCAAAAGTCCTCATGAGGTGTTGGAGTGATTGGGGTCTTCTTTTAGTACTTGAACTAGAGTCCATGGTAGGGTCTGGAGGTAGGTTAAAGTCCCCGCAAAGTAATAGGTGCCCCTTCTGTATTTGCTGTATTTTTTTCAGTAATTTGTGAAGAAAGCGGGATTGATGCGTATTGGGGGCATAGACGTTCACTACTGTATAGGTGATATTGTTGATGTCACAAATTAGGACAAGGTATCTACCTTGTGTATCACTTATCTCGGTGTGAAGGTGAAAGGTTACTGTGTCTTTTATTGCTGTGAGTACACCTCTTCTTTTGGTGTTAGAATTTGCAAAAAATATGTGCGGGAATTTAGGATGATAGCATGTAGGTTGGGCTTGTTTTTTAAAATGCGTCTCCTGTACACAGAATATGTCTCCTTTATGCTGAAGTGCTTCCTTCCACATGGATCTACGCTTGGCCGGATGATTTAGACCTCTAGCATTGACTGATAGAAACGTTATAGGCATTTTTGTGTTTTGGGTTTGATGCATTGTAAAGCATGTGTGCATAACACTTACATTTGGTAGTTAGCTTGTCAGAGTAGATTTCGGTAGAATTTTGTTTC
This sequence comes from Lithobates clamitans, assembly GCA_037952925.1. NCBI lineage: Eukaryota > Metazoa > Chordata > Amphibia > Anura > Ranidae > Lithobates > Lithobates clamitans. The sequence goes on from JBBGZY010000799.1 coordinate 1,316,988, forward strand.
GGGAGTATCCGATGGAAGTGGTCCTTCTGTACGGCTTGGTCATTTTCAAGAACTGTAGCAAAGTTCTGCGGCTGCTGAAATAACTTGTAAATAACTAAGAAGAAAAAAAAAATTATAATTGAACAAAGAACAACAACGAAAAGGTCTATGCGACCTGGGTGTGACGTTAAGTCACTCATCTTGTGATAGGGGGTTATAACAAAGTTCAGTCCAGCTTAGCAGACATTTCCTCTGTATCAGGGGACAGATATGTATAACCTGTATTGGTATTGCGTGGTTTAGGTGTGTTTACGGGCATTCTTAGAAGTTACCAGGTTCCAATTGTCAGCAATATGATCAGGGCCTTTGGCGTTACGTTCTTTAGGCATGTCTTCTGGGATAATATGCCAGTGTTGGAGCAAGAGCAAACCTTTGGCAAGGTTATCCACCACGTGGTCCTTACCATCTCGGGAGATGATCAGTTTCGTGGGGAATCCCCATTTATAGGTTATTTTGTGGTTTCTCAATGTTTTAGAAATTGTATTGAGGTTTCTCCTTTTTTGTAGGGTAAATTGGGAAAGGTCTGCAAAGAATTGTAAATCTTTGTATTGTGGTGGAAAGAGATCTTTGTTGCGTGCGGCCGACATTAGTCGCTCTTTCGTTTGAAAAAAATGTAATCTGAGTATAACATCTCTGGGTATGTTGTCTGGTAGGTGTGTTGGTTTTGGTAGGCGGTGGATCCTATCCACTGTTATCTCCAGTTCTGATAATTCAGGGATTATTGCCTGGAATAATTGTGCTGCGTATGTGCGTAGTTCTGTTTGTTGGATTGATTCGGGGACCCCTCTTATTTTCATATTGTTTCTCCTAGAGCGGTCTTCTATGTCCGCCATTTTAGCTTTGATAATGTCCAGCTCATCAGTATTATGATCATGGGCATCCACAAGATCATTGATGGTATCTGCAAATTCTCCCATTTTATTTTCTATGTGATCCACTCTAGCAGTAGTTTCTCTGAGTTCCACGCCGAATTTGTGTACACATGATAACATATCAGCATGTAGGGAGCTTCTCAGGGAGACCAACATGTCCCTTAGGGTGGTGTCCAGGACAGGCTGATTGTTAGTGGGGAATAAGTCGATAGAGTCTGGGAGGTCTCTGGTATCCTCCCCTGACTCTAGGCCTTGTGTTATGTCCTGGCTTGTATCAGAGGCATCCAACCTCACCCTCACCTTTTCTGGGCTCCCTGAAGTAGGGGTGTGGATCGGGGATTGTGAGCTTCTTTGTGGAGCTATCCTTTTGTGTGGATTGCTTTTTAAATGGTCATACTGAGGTGTACTGGACATACCTCGTTCCTTCGTTCCGCCGCCATCTTGCTTAGGCCCGAGCGGGTAATATTCTGTAAGTTTCTGCGGCTTACGGAGCTCCTTATTTCTCCGCGGCATGTTCGGTCGGATCTCTGGGGTGTGCTGAGGATCCGCTGGTACTTGTTGTGCCTGTTCTGACCGGGATTACAGGTGGTGTGTGCCGTTTTTCCTCTGAGTGCTGAGGAGCTCAGCTAGTGAGCGTCCATCTCCGTCGGCTGCAAGCTCCGCCCCCCCTGGAATTTTTGGTTCAATTATACTCGCCTATGTGTGTTTTCCTTAAAAAAGGACAGTTTGTTTGTGAGGAGGCAGGTACATTTCAAAACTACAATGTGAAATTAACAAGGGACACCAACACCAAGCAAACTCCTTGAGATTAAATAATACAAGATATCAATGGTGTTGTGGTAACTTGACACACAAAACACACACAAAAATATTATGGAGTAAAACCCCAAAAAATTAAAAAAATACATCAGCCTTGAAAAAAATACAACCCCCCCCAAAAAAAAATCAGCCTTGAAAAAAATACAAAACAAAAATAAAACAACAAAAAAGAAATTTGGTCAGATGTGACAAATCAAAATATATTGAGGTAATCATGATAAATAATAAAGAAAGAAGCTTGTGAGAAGTCTGTGTGAATATAAGCAGCAAAACTACTTCATTCTTCTCACATTATAAAGAAGAAGAGAGTGCGTTGTATTAAACAATTTAAACATTGCAGCATGACGAAAGTGCTATATCCATTCCGAACGTTAATTTTACCAGACCGAGCTGTTCCGTCTCGGAATTTCTTCTGAGCATGCGTGGCACTTTGTGCGTCGGAATTGGCCACACACGGGCGGAATTGACGCGATCTGATTTTTTTGTCGGAAAATTTTATAGCCTGCTCTCAAACTTTGTGTGTCAGAAAATCCGATGGAAAATGTCCGATGGAGCCCACACACGGTCGGAATTTCCGACAACACGCTCCGATCGCACATTTTCCATCGGAAAATCCGACCGTGTGCACGGGGCATAATAGTTCTATAACATAACCACCTTGTTTCTCCATAATGGATTCATCCTGATTTAAGAAATGTCTGACGGCTTCAACCCCTAGCATATGGGGATACAAGTATATAATAATGCTACATCAGCAGTCGCCAGTAAATAGTCCCCAGGAATCTCCAGATTTTCAAGAAGTGTAATGGTGTCCCCAGTGTCTTTAAGGTATGATGGAGTTCGTCTCACTAGGGGTTGAAGATAAAAATCGCCAATGCGAGAGGTGACTGAGTCTATACCACTCACTATTGGTCGTCCAGGAGAGTGGGTGGAATCCTTGTGGGTTTTAAGCAAATAATACATCGTAGGAATTCTGGGTGCAATTGGAACTAAAAATGCTCTTTCTTATTTAAAATATATTCATTATATTCCTTTGTAACAAGTTCCTCCAATTCTCTTTTAAAAGACATGGTAGGATTAGTAGGAAGTAATTTATATGTATGCTGATCTATACATTTCATTTACATAGTCTAATTTGTCCAGTACGACAATGCCACCGCCCTTGTCGGCAGGGCAAACAACCAGGTCTTTCCTATTACACAATGATTTGAAACCTGCTTTAGGACAGGAATGGCTATGGATTATTTTTGGTGGCAATTCAGCTAAGTCGTTAACCGCTTGCCGACCAGCCACCATCATTTTACTGCGCGAGTTCGGCAAGATTCCGCGAACCGTCGTAGCTATACGTCGGCTCGCAGGATCGGGATAGCAGGCGCGTGCACACACCCGCTGCACAAGAGGGTGCCGATGCTCATGGCCAACGGTCGCAATTACCACTGGCCACGAGTGATCACGAGCACGAGGGACAGAACACGGAACTGTGTGTAAACACACAAATCCCTGTTCTGTTCTGAGAGCAGTGACAGATCGTGTGTTCCTATTAGCTAGGAACCACGATCCGTCACTTCCTCTAGTCAGTCCCCTCCCCCTTCAGTTAGAATCACCTCCCAAGGAACACAGTTAACCCCTTGATCACCCCCTAGCATTAACCCCCTCACTGCCAGTGACATTTTTACAGCAATCAATGCATTTTTATAGCACTGATCGCTGTATAAATGCCAATGGTCCCAAAAATGTGTCAAAATTGTCTGATGTGTCCGCCATAATGTCGCAGTCACAATAAAAATCAGAGATCACCGCCATTACTTGTAAAAAATAGTAATAAAAATGCTATTAATCTATCCCCTATTTTGTAGACTAATCTACTAATAATAGATGATTTATTCAACAGAGTTTTTGTTTCATGGGGTGAAGTTCTAGTTTAGTAGAGTAGGTTTTGATTATGAACAAGAAAAAAAAAGTGTTTTGCTTTCACACGATTGAATGACTGAAGTCAATATAGCTGCACCTTATTCACTAAGCTAAAGGAAAATTCCCTTCTAAAGTCAAAAACATCAAAAGATTGGAGGTAGTTGTTGAATACTTGAATAAGCCAACATCCCTCTAGTATAAATGCATTTTTTTCCCTTAGGTGTGAGACTTTAAACAGCAATGATAAAAACCCAGCGCCAATGAGTGTACACCCGGGGGGAGGTCACCTGGGGCATATGAAAAATAACATATAATATGATTAGCATGCTCTGCGGTACATAACATGTATTATGTAAAATCACATTACATCACTTGAACTCAGGAAAGGGGGGGGGAGTGAGGGGGGTAGAGCAGGAAGGGAACCAGTGCAGCTAGACTAATCGTAACTGGTGGATACAGATTAGTATCAAAAAACAAACAAAAATTGTCCAGCGCTCTGGGTGTCACAATGACAATAGCAGCAGTCCAAGGTGAAACTTAATTAAAAAGTTTTAATAGATCCAGAATATAAAAAAAATAGTGAATAGTAAGACAATTGTCAAAATTAATACCATGATAACAAAGCATTGTACACTTGAATGAGAAATGTAAAAATATAAAACAGACAGAAAAGTCCAATCAGTAGCAGATAGCCTGAACCGAAGATCCATCCAACTGATCTAACCCCAGGCTGTGAGTGAAAGGGGATGAAGGGGAGGAAAAAGCCCAAAGCTTACAGCCTCTGGAGACTCACATACTCCCCACTGGCAGTGGGATACAGAGGGGATGGCTCACCAGTTCCTGAAGGCGGTTTCGTGCATGTAACCTGAGAACAGGCAGTGATTCCACAGTGAGGAGGGAAGTCCGGCTGGATCTCCGTGCCGAGGAGCGATGACGTCAGCCCAGCTGGAGGGGGAGGGCATGGCTGCACATGAGGGAGTCGCCGGAGAGACAGCTGATGGTGCTGGGCTGCTGACTCACGGTCTGTGTCCCCACTGGGTGAAAAAAGACTCAGTGGGAGATGGTGTCACTCGGGGAAGCCAGTATTAACATGGATAAAATCAGCCAAAAGTGGAATGATGTATAGAAGACTGCCATAGAGTCAGCTGATGACAATAAGCTGAAACCTCACATGTCTGTGCCTTCTCTGGAAAAGCCTCAATAAAAAGTGATGACACTTAGGGAATCCGATAGTAAGGGCATAAATAGCCAGCCAGGAGGGGAAGGATAGAGTCAGCCGTATGAATGGAAAGTCTTGCTGTGGGCAGATTAAAACTCCCAAAAATGGATGGATGGATGTTCATTGTGGCATGATTCGGAATGGGACCTCTGTCATAAGGTTGCCTTGACGACGCGTTTCGCCCGTAAGCGCTTTTTCATAGTCCATAGTTTCATAGTACTATGAAAAAGCGTTTATGCGCGAAACGCGTCGTCAAGGCAACCTTATGACAGAGGTCCCATTCAGAATCATGCCACAATGAACATCCATCCATCCATTTTTGGGAGTTTTAATCTACCCACAGAAAGAATTTCCATTCATACAGCTGACTCTATCCTTCCCCTCCTGGCTGGCTATTTATGCCCTTACTATCGGATTCCCTGAGTGTCATCACTTTTTATTGAGGCTTTTCCAGAGAAGGCACAGACATGTGAGGTTTCAGCTTATTGTATCAGCTGACTCTATGGCAGTCTTCTATACATCATTCCACTTTTGGCTGATTTTATTCATGTTAATACTGGCTTCCCCGAGTGACACCATCTCCCACTGAGTCTGTTTTCACCCAGTGGGGACACAGACCGGTGAGTCAGCAGCCCAGCACCATCAGCTGTCTCTCTGGCGACTCCCTCGTGTGCAGCCATGCCCTCCCTGTCCAGCTGGGCTGACGTCATCGCTCCTCGGCACGGAGCTCCGGCCGGACTTCCCTCCTCACAGTGGAATCACTGCCTGTTCTCAGGTTACATGCACGAAGCCGCCTTCAGGAACTGGTAAGCCATCCCCTCTGTATCCCACAGCCAGTGGGGAGTATGTGAGTCTCCAGAGGCTGTAAGCTTTGGGCTTTTTCCTCCCCTTCATCCCCTTTCACTCACAGCCTGGGGTTAGATCAGTTGGATGCATCTCCGGTTCAGATTGGACTTTTCTGTCTGTTTTATATTTTTACATTTCTCATTCAAGTCTACAATGCTTTGTTATCATGGTATTAATTTTGACAATTGTCTTACTATTCACTAATTTTTTATATTCTGGAGCTATTAAAACTTTTTAATTAAGTTTCACATTGGACTGCTGCTATTGTCATTGTGACACCCAGAGCGCTGGACAATTTTTGTTTGTTTTGTGAGACTTTAAAGGCACAGGTGTGTGACAAAACTTTGGAGTATTGGTCTGCATTCAGAGTTTTGTAACTGTGAATGCAGACCAATACCAGTTTATATGCATTATATCCATATACATGATTTTTTTTTTGCCATTTTTTTATGTATTATCGTAGTCATTTTAAGCATAAAATTGTGTTTTAATACTCTTTTGCTTTACTACATGCACTTTTTGATACTAATAAAATGTAATATTTTATAACAAAGTGTTGTCACACAATAATGGCATAAAACAAGTAAAAATTAGCGCTGAACTGAAAAAAGCAAGCGGCCAGTAAAGTTCGTAGATAACAAACAAAAAGTCACATGCATAAAAATTATTGCGGCGCTGAAAAGTTCAAAAATGAAATTGAAGAGTGGGAGGAATCCAATCACCAAATATATTGTGCAGATGTAGAAAGAGTCACTCGTCACCACGTGGTAATGTAGTCTGCTTACCAGAAGATGTTAAGGATTAGGCATAGATGATAAATTCTCAATAGCATCCAGCAAATCCAGCCCACTGGAACCCGCCATTGATCGTTTCACACCCCATTGGAGAGGTAGTTACACCAAGAGAGAAATCGCGAGGTTGGAAACGCGATGGATACACACCCTCAAATGCTATACGCCATATGGGTTAAACGTAGAGTGGGATGGTAATAGCTTCATTAATAACAGTTAGCATCAATACACTCCTTTATTCGTTTTATTTATTTATTTTGTTTTTTCTCCTTTATTTATTTGTAAATCTTGGGTCTAGGTCAGTTTTTTAAAACAATATTTTTTAAAAACAATATTTTTTATGATGTTTACAATCATCTGTATTGATTTTAACACATGTATTGATGTATATTGCTTGCATGTATTTTTATTGAATTGTGTGCGATTAATTGCATTCAAAATGTCTATTGCTTAGTTGCATGTGAGTCGCTGGTTTGTTATACATAGGTTAGTGTTTTTTTTCCCATGCAGGCACTGATTTGTTATACAAAGTCTAGCGTTTTATTCTATGCCTTTGATCTATACTGCATGACAGGCGTTAATCTCAAAGCTTATCTGTGCGGGTGTTAATTCTTTTTTATTTTTTTATTGTGTATATTGAGTTATATGATATCAGGTTTTTGTCTGATCAATCAAAAATACATTTTTAGCCCTTTTCATGTCCCTGAGCCGGACCGCACAGCCGGCGCTCTTCCTCGTCGCCTGTTCATGCTTATCTGGCATTTTTCAATTTTTATGTTCACTGAGAGATAGGTTAACCAATGAGGTGACACTGAGTCATCTGTTGCCATCCTCTTTTTGTTCCTATCCTCTCTTTTTTCTGATTGGCCGTGCGCTGTCGCGTCATCAGTTGCTAACCAGGTTTATCCTGTTAGCACCAGGGCGCTCTGCACAAGACACACATCCTACCCAGCTGTTAGTGATGAGTTTGATTATATCCCCTCTGATCCACCCACTAACCATACCATATATATATAGCGTGCGGATGTAGCTGTAGCTATGCCTCTGAAGACATCTGTTACGATGAAACATGTCAGGCAGGCTGACATCCGTACGCTGACTGCTGCAGCCGTTTGTTCCTATCATTGATGCATGCTGTTTTAAGCTTCAACTGTAAGTTACTACAATAAAAGTTTTTTTTATCTATCATTACGGGCTTCACTATGGGTGCTTAATTTTCTTTTCTCGGATATATGATGATTACATGCCTGAATGCCTAATTCTGAAGTGACCATTGGGAGATGTTTATATGTGAAGGAAATCCCACGGATGTTGTGGTCTGATGAGGGGTTCCAGTGGGCTGGATTTGCTGGATGCTATTGAGAATTTATCATCTATGCCTAATCCTTAACATCTTCTGGTAAGCAGACTACATTACCACGTGGTGACGAGTGACTCTTTCTACATCTGCACAATATATTTGGTGATTGGATTCCTCCCACTCTTCAATTTCATTTTTGAACTTTTCAGCGCCGCAATAATTTTTATGTGATTTTAAGTGTTGTCACACGTCTGTGTCTTTAAAGTACCAAACCTAGGGGAAAAAAAGGCATTTATACTAAAGTGAACAACATATTTGATTTTAGTAAATCAACCTCTGTAAATTCCCATGAAAGAGATTTTATTATTGTTTACTCATCTGACATGCTATATTAGTTATTCAGAGTTAAAGTGGTTGCAAAAACAGAATCCTTCTTAGAAATTAGTTTTACTCTAGCCATGCTAATCTCTGATAGCATAACTAACAATTTCTGTCTAAAATGTAATGTAATTTTGCTTTTACTTCTGTTAAAGCATGGGAAATACTATTATCTAATAATGCATGACTCCTTATGCATATATGTAAAATACCTTTTCCCACTGCAACTTCATTTTTTTTATTTTAAAGTGATTATAAATTGCTTAGGCTTAAGCATGTCAACATGCAATTGCAATACAGCAAGCGTTTTTTGTGCTGTAAATCTATTAGAGTCAAGTAGCACAATGTTATATTAATGACTCCATATCATAAAAATGAAAAACAAAATGCTGACTCATGTTCTTTTCTACTATTCAGTGATAAAACTGTTACTTGGAGATTCAGAAGGTTAAGTTGTAATGTGTATTTTGAATAGAGTGTGCTGAAATAATTGCCTCATAAAGCAATGCATTGACCAGCCTATTAATGGCTTAATAGTGCAAAACTCAGCAAACAGTGCTAAGCTTACTGTAAAAAGTGCTGCAGTGCAAGTTTTCAGGCTTGTCGTTGTCTATTTAAGTTTCCTTTTTTGCCTTAAATAGTGTGTTTGGAAAAAAAGTATTTTAGCATTGTTTACCTGCTAATCTCTTCAGTTAGGGGAGAAAAAGAGCACCACAGTCCCACCAACAGTTAGCAAACATTGGTCATGTACAGAACAAGATATCATAAAAATGTTACATTCTTTAAAGAGTAATAGGTTCCTTGCATACACTGAGGAAGAGTGCAAAGAGTGGCGGGTATGTCCGTATCAGATAAGGCACCTCATTCCAATCATTAAGAAAAAGGGAAAAACAGAGGGGAGGGGATAATTACAGTGCCAACATAATTCAATCAAAAAATTATTAAAATAGTAAATTTTATTATAAAAATATCAGATACATATAATGCACACATAAATTGCTAATCAAAATTAAACATTAAAAAGGAGCACAAAAAGTATCCTAATGGCCATGTTGGTAAAGGCCTGTGTATAATTGCGGGTCGGGTCTTTCCTACATGTTTCGCCAAGACATTGGCTTCCTCAGGGCAATAGGACATGACCAGTATAGGGAAATAGCTCTATAATGAAAAAAATATATAACACAACATAAGTACAGAATACAGCATACAAATGTAACACAATGGATACATGATGCGTGAAATTGAGAGTTAAAATAGCAAGGCATGACAAGACCACCCCTCTCACAACACAGGTGGGGAAAAACACCCCAATGCCCCAAAGGATCCAATACCTACCCCAATTTGCCCAGCTGGCAATGTTGGCAGGGGACCTGCCAGTGATGAGTGGAGAGTTCCCTCAGCATCTGCGTGAATTTGTAAATCAAGGAAATGAATACTTAATTGATTGCACTCCATTGTAAATTTAAAAACGTTAACAATTATAACTTTAAATTTACAAGGGAGTGTAGTGAATCAAGTATTATTTCCTTGAGTTACAAATTCATGCCGATGCTGAGGGAACTCTCATAGTCATCGCTCTATCATAAGCCCTCTGCCGGCAATCCGATTTTGCATGCCAGCAGTGCACACCCATGTCCACTGCTGGATAGCAACCCTTAAGGCCCGTACACACGATCTGACTTTTTGACAACAAACATGCAAATTAGCTGTTTTGGAGCAACATCCGACCGTGTGTATGCTCCATCGGACAAACTTTTTCTGTTTTCATCGGACTTTTGTTGGCTGTGTGAACGCACAAACTTTCCGGGCAACAAAAGTCCGATGGAGCAAAGTCCGATCGTATGAACACAAAACCATCGGACTTTTGTACAAACTACAGTACGCAGCTGCGAGAATGTTTGCAGCGTGATCCCATAGCACTGGTTCTCGGTGACAGGGTGACAAGGTGCTTTGGGGTGGGGGGCCGCAGGGCGCCCCCTCCCACAAAGCACCCACCCCCCAACATCTACATCCGCCCACTCCTCAAAATCATCAGAAAATCGGACCTCTGCTTCCACTCATACGCTGATGATACCCAACTCTACCTCCGCATCACCGGAGAAAAAGACCACCTTCAGCAACTAGAAAAATGCCTCACTTTGATAGACGACTGGAAGACTACTAGCTCTCTCAAACTCAATGGATCAAAAACAGAGCTTCTTCTCCTACACGGAAACCAAAATTCCAAAACTAAGACCCCATGGACACCTTCCACCATCTTTGGACAGACCATCTCTCCTAGCACCAAAGCCAAGAGTCTCGGAGTCATTTTTGACTCAGAAATGACAATGGATGCACAAATAGGACCAGTGGTCAGCGGATCTCACCATCTCCTCCGCCTGCTACGTAGACTCATCCCATTTGTGCCAGAAGAGGACAAAGCAGCAGTAGTTGGAACAATCATCAATTCCAGACTCGACTACGCAAACTCCCTCTACATAGGACTACCCCAATATCAGCTTGCACGCTTACAACTCATCCAAAACACAGCGGCAAGACTGTTAACAGGAAAAAAACCCTGGGAATCCATCTCCCCTTCCCTGAGGAGCCTACATTGGCTAACCGTAAAAGAATCGGATCACTTTCAAGACCCTCTGCCTCACCCACAAATGTATACAAGGAAACGCTCCTCAATACCTATGCGAGAAAATAAAACGCTACACACCCAATCGCAGTCTTCGATCTTCTAACCATAACCTCCTCCTTATTCCAAAAACTTGCTACAAAACAAAGGGAGAACGAAGATTCGCAGTCCAAGGACCACGGCTATGGAACACTCTATCTACTCACATTCGCATGGAAGAAAACTATCAGGCCTTCAGAAAGAAACTCAAGACCTACCTCTTCTAAGAAGCTTGACAACACAGGACGGATCCAGTGCCTTGAGGCGATTCAGTTCGCAACTGCAGCGCTATACAAATCATTCATTCATTCATGTTGAGGGCATGCAGCCTGGTACGGTTCAGGGGGGGGGCGCTCACTCGTCCCCACCCCCTTTCCTGACAGGTTAGGCTACGTGCTCTGATAAGGGTCTGGTATGGATTTTGGGGAGATCTCCATGCCGTTTTTTTGGCGTAAGGGGTTCCCCTTAAAATCCATACCAGACCTAAGAGCCTGGTACGCCCCTGGAGGGGAACCCATGCCGTTTTTTATTTAAAATTTGCCGTGGAGTTCCCCCTCATGATTCATATCAAATACAGTGCCTGGTATGGGCGGGGATCCAAGGCGGATCCCCGCACCAGTGTGAACCCGGCTCGCAAGGTGTCAATCTTGCAGATAAAAGCGGCGAGATTGACACAATATCAGACAATAGAGAAGTTGACCAAAGGGTGGTGGTAAAGAGCTAAAAAACCACGTGATTTGGTGAAAGTTGGCTGAAAATGTTCTGCCATGTGCTTGCAATACAAATTTATGGCCAACGCCCTTTGTACAAAAATCCACAGAAAAGTTTGTACAAAGTCCTATCGTGTGTATGAGGCTTTACAGTCAGTTTTTACAACTTAAAAGAAACTGAACATTAGATGCTGACTTTCATCATGCAGCCAATGATCTGTACTCTAGACTACATCAAAGAGGGTATAGCAGATCCCTTCTAAAAAAAGCATTCAACAAAGCAGCTAAATTAAATAGAAAAGACCTTATTCACTCTAAAAGATCGTCAGTTGTTGATGAACTAGTTCAAATCGTTACTCAATTCTCTCAACAACATGCCCAAATGAAAAACATCTTGACTAAATACTGGCCCCTACTTACTGCTGACAGCACCATCAAAAAATACATTAAACCCTACCAAGAGGTTACGTATTGACGGTCGCGCTCCATCAAGGACCGCCTGGTAACTAGCCACCATTCACCCAGAAATATTGATAAGTCCATATCTCGAAGTACATTCCCTTGCGGGCAATGTGATATATGTTCCTTTATCTCTAACTCTAGAGATGTCACCCTTCCTAACGTTCATTTTTTTCAGTTATGCCCTGTACACACAATAGGATTTTGCAATGGAAAATGTTTGATAGGAGCTTGTTGTCGGAAATTCCTACCGTGTGTAGGCTCCATCGGACATTTTCCATCGGAATTTTCGTCCCACAAAATTTGAGAGCTGGTTCTCAAACTTTCCGACAACAAAATCCGTTGTCGGAAATTCCGATCGTGTGTACACAATTCCGATGCACAAAGTTCCACGCATGCTCGGAATCCAGCAGAAGAGCAGCACTGGCTATTGAGCTTAATTTTTCTCAGCTCGTCGTACGTGTTGTACGTCACCGCGTTCTTGACGTTCGGAATTTCCAACCAACTTTGTCTGACTGTGTGTATGCAAGACAAGTTTAAGCCCACATCCGTCGGAAAAAAAACATGGATTTTGTTGTCGGAAAATCCTATCATGTGTACAGGGCATTAAACACAGAGTTACGTGCAAAACCGTGGGAGTTGTCTATCTGGCTTTTTGTCAATGCAGATGCTTTTACATTGGCAAGACGAAACGTCCCTTTTTCAAGAGAATTAGGGACCACATCAAGCCCCTATTTAAACGATTAACTACTACTGCTTTAAACAGACACATTGGCTGTCAACATAATTTTTACTCTAGTATCGTTCATTTTGCTACACTTGAACATCTACCGTTACATGTGCAGGGTGGAGGAATTGATACCACTCTGCTGCAGTTAGAAACTAAGCGGATACACACTCTAGACGCCATCAAGTACCCGGGTTTAAATGAATATATCAATTTTAAGTCCTTTTTATTGTCCTGTCTATGTCTATGAATTATTATATATAGTTACATAGTTACATAGTAGGTGAGGTTGAAAAAAGACACAAGTCCATCAAGTCCAACCTATGTGTGTGATTATGTGTCAGTATTACATTACATATCCCTGTATGTTGCGGTCATTCAGGTGATTATCTAATAGTTTCTTGAAGCTATCAATGCTCCCCGCTGAGACCACCGCCTGTGGAAGGGAATTCCACATCCTTGCCGCTCTTACAGCAAAGAACCCTCTACGTAGTTTAAGGTTAAACCTCTTTTCTTCTAATTGTAATGAGTGGCCACGAGTCTTATTAAACTCTCTTCTGCGAAAAAGTTTTATCCCTATTGTGGGGTCACCAGTACAGTATTTGTAAATTAAAATCATATCCCCTCTCAAGCGTCTCTTCTCCAGAGAGAATAAGTTCAGTGCTCGCAACCTTTCCTCATAACTAAGATCCTCCAGACCCTTTATTAGCTTTGTTGCCCTTCTTTGTACTCGCTCCATTTCCAGTACGTCCCTCCTGAGGACTGGTGCCCAGAACTGGACAGCATACTCCAGGTGCGGCCGGACCAGAGTCTTGTAGAGCGGGAGAATTATCGTTTTATCTCTGGAGTTGATCCCCCTTTTAATGCATGCCAATATTCTGTTTGCTTTATTAGCAGCAGCTTGGCATTGCATGCCATTGCTGAGCCTATCATCTACTAGGACCCCCAGGTCCTTTTCCATCCTAGATTCCCCCAGAGGTTCCCCCCCCCCAGTGTATAGATTGCATTCATATTTTTGCCACCCAAATGCATTATTTTACATTTTTCTACATTGAACCTCATTTGCCATGTAGTCGCCCACCCCATTAATTTGTTCAGGTCTTTTTGCAAGATTTCCACATCCTGCGGAGAAGTTATTGCCCTGCTTAGCTTAGTATCGTCTGCAAATACAGAGATTGAACTGTTTATCCCATCCTCCAGGTCGTTTATGAACAAATTAAATAGGATTGGTCCCAGCACAGAACCCTGGGGAACCCCACTACCCACCCCTGACCATTCTGAGTACTCCCTATTTATCGCCACCCTCTGAACACGCCCTTGTAGCCAGTTTTCAATCCATGTACTCACCCTATGGTCCATGCCAACGCACCTTATTTTGTACAGTAAACGTTTACGGGGAACTGTGTCAAATGCTTTTGCAAAATCCAGATACACCACGTCTACGGGCCTTCCTTTATCTAGATGGCAACTCACCTCCTCATAGAAGGTTAATAGATTGGTTTGGCAAGAACGATTCTTCATGAATCCATGCTGATTACTGCTAATGATATCATTCTTATTACTAAAATCTTGTATATAGTCCCTTATCATCCCCTCCAAGAGTTTACATACTATTGATGTTAGGCTAACTGGTCTGTAATTCCCGGGGATATTTTTTGGGCCCTTTTTAAATATTGGTGCTACATTGGCTTTTCTCCAATCAGCTGGTACCATTCCAGTCAATAGACTGTCTGTAAAAATTAGGAACAACGGTCTGGCAATCACCTGACTGAGTTCCCTAAGTACCTTCGGATGCAAGCCATCTGGTCCCGGTGATTTATTAATGTTAAGTTTCTCAAGTCTAATTTTAATAAATATATATATTAAATAATGCACATACTTGTATCTTGATATATGTCTTTGGATCCATTACTGTTCTTTGCTTCTGCTTGATGTGTACTGGTTTTAGTGATGGTACCTCATGCCTATAATCAATCCCATTGGCCCGAGTATCCCTATACCCTTTCCCTAACTCTCAATCTGGCTATTCACTGTTCTTAGTCTTTGATCCCCTTACCACCTTTAGGATCCACATATACAATTTTCAGGTCTACTGTCATTTATCAGATTGGTACTATTTAATGGTATTTCTACCTTTATCTTTCAAATAGTTGTGAATATATGTTTATTATAATCTACAATAATTGTGATTTCTTTATCATTTCTCGTTGTAGTCCCAAATCTCTTTATTACCACCGCTTATTTTTGCATTTTTGCTGTCTGCATATTTTCTTGTTAATTTTGTACGTGCTGCATGCTGCATGAATTGAGGGCCTTTACTCGGCATGGTGTGGGATGGGATCTGCTTACATTGGAGCTTTGTATGGTACTTTTCTGTCCCACATTCCTATCCCCCTTTATCCACTCCACTATCCACCTCCCTGTTCCTTCCCTTGCTGCCCTTGCTGCCTTTTGCTGTGTGTGGGGATCGCCTCACTGGGTGGTCAAAATTACCACCACCTGTGGCTGTATGGACATCCAAGGGCCGTTTTGTCTCTTGACATTTGGGCCCTCCCACCGACCATCGATCACCCCCTATCTCCTTCCCGGAACCATCTGGCTTTTATTTACATCTGACCCATCTGGTGTTTCTTTCCCGTCTTTCCTCTCATTGGAAAGCGCCCTTTTTCTCCACCCACGTCCCCTCGTGCCGTGTTGAGTGGGCTAGGTGACGCGTTTACATCTCGCACTGCCTTATGGGGATTGTAGGCCCTGGATTGTGGATATCGCGCAGTCGCGTTGGTTGCTCTCTGTCCGCTTCTGGTCAGTGACATCACACACCGACCGGGTGGGGGGTATAAAGGCAGGCTTAGCCATTAGCTTATCGCTGGTTCCAGGGGCGCTGTTACCTTAGTTTTTCTTATATCAGGTCAGTACTTAGACTGAGGCTTTTGTAGCTTTACATATCCCCTTTATTTCTCACTATGTTTTCTAAGTTACATTTTTTTGTCATATCCTTTTCCTGCTCCTTTCGTTGCAGGATTCTTTATCTGGATAGTTTGGGGTGGTTTGGCTTTCAGCCCAGGCACCCCTCTATACATACTGCGTACCATCTATTTGATTCCTTTTCTGAAGCCTAGATACACCTATTACCTTTGATTGGTAAGCCACAGTTTAATACTTTTCAAATATCCTCCTGTTTGGTTCCTCCGATTTATCTTTTTTGATTATTTTTGTATTAGTAGCTCATTTATTCATTATTTAATCCTTATTTTTCATTTTACATTACAGCTACTTTACCCTAGTTACATCGATTTGTTCCAAATCTATCTCTGACTGATTGGACTAACTTTGGCTCCTTTAGCGCCCCTGTTTAAATTTTTTCTAGATTTAATCTTGGTACGTATTGAGGCCATGTTGGCCCACCTATTTGGGACAAATATTGGCTCCGACTGAGCTATATTGTCACTATCTAACTATTTCTTTCTTTATTGTAGTTTTTATTGGCCACCTCCTACCCCCTGCAGCCACATGAGTTAGGTGGTAGGTCGCCACCCTTCTGGCGGATCCCCTGCCAACATTGTTAGCTGGGCAAATTGGGGTAGGTATGAGATCCTTTGGGGCATTGGGGTGTTTGTGTTGTGAGAGGGGTGGTCTTGTCATGCCTTGCTATTTTAACTCTCAATTTCACGCATCATGTATCCATTGTGTGACATTTGTATACCGTATTCTGTACACATGTTATATTTTTTTCATTATAGAGCTATTTCCCTATACTGGTCACGTCCTATTCCCCTGAGGAAGCCAATGTCTTGGCAAAACATGTAGGGAAGACATGACCCACAATTATACACAGGCCTTTACCAACATGGCCATTAAGATACTTTTTGTGCTCCCTTTTAATGTTTAATTTTGATTAGAAATTTATGTGTGCATTATATGTATCTGATATTTTTGTAATAAAATTTACTCTTTTAATAATTTTTTGATTGCGTTATGTTGGCACCGTAATAATCCCCTCCCCTCTGTTTTTTCCTTTTTCACACTGAAGAAGAATTCTTAGTGTTCATGCTATAAAGTTTATCATTAGTCCAATAAAATTGCAAATTGTTCATAGTAGCATGTACCCTCAATATTAACACACTATGTGTGATTCCGATTCTGATAATGATGTTTTTCTGTGATTACAGACATAAAGTAATGTACTTAAAGCGTAACTTCACCCTAAAGGGGAAGTTCTGCTTTTTCTAATCCTCCCCTTCTAATGTTTTTGACACTATTTCTGACAGGTACACACTCCCACTTCTGCTGGGATCACCTAGGCTGATCCAGTGAAAGTTTAGCCCCCTCCCTTGTTGCAATTTCCTCGGGCATGTCACTGGTCCCAGGAAGCTGCAGATAAAATAACAAAGTCCAATGCGACTTATGCAAGCATAGTGAGAAGCCGGCTGTTGCACAGCCACATTCCCACATACAAGATGGCTTTGCTGGAGAACCCAAGAACTGATGAGTAAGCAGCCTGGGTGAGGACAGCACTGGATCCCTGGACAGTAATGCGTCCTTTTATTAAAAGTCAGCCCGTACAGTATTTGTAGGGGCTGTTTTTTATTTTGCCAAAAATTACAAATAGAAAACTCCTAATAGTGAAGTCTGATGATGTCTCCTGAGGATGAAATGCGTTAGCCAGGACCTGGCACATGACACAAGCACGCTACTAGTGTGAGATCCCTGCCAGGAGTTTGAACAAAACAGTTCAAACTTCTGGAACTAAAGTGAAACTTTTGGCTCACTGCTTGTTAAATGTATCCCTTAACAGGGTAACATCCTTGCCTGCCTCATGGGTTCAAAAGCCAGTTCACCAGCCACTACGCAGGGTACCACCACGTTCTCCCAAGTGTGTCCTACCTTACGCTCCACCTTACAGACACTGTTTCCTCTTCCTTCTAAAGACTCCTGTGCAGGTGGGTTCACCCTTTCAGGACCAAAGTTTCTGTAATCAGAGTTGGAGGCTCTTTCTCACCCAAAGTCTCTCCAAGCCTCTGAATACTGGACCCCATATAAGGACTAACCAATCTTGGGCAATCCATACGTTAGTTTACCCCTTTCCAACCGGAACCTGCATGTCTGAGAACCCCTGAGCACTCCAAAACTGCTTTCAAATCATCCCTCTTAAAAGGATCACAACCCAAATATCAAGGAACATACGGTATCTCACAAAAGTGAGTACACCGCTCACATTTTTGTAAATATTTTATTATATCTTTTCATGTGACAACACTGAAGAAATGACACTTTGCTACAATGTAAACTAGTGAGTGTACAGCTTGCATAACAGTGTAAAGTTGCTGTCCCTCAAAATAACTCAACACACACCCCTGCTAGCAACAAAAGTGAGTACACCCTGTGGCAGTGGGACCCCGTGCTACCTGAAAGATTGCTGGTTTACGCCATATTTTGGAGAGACAGGCACACTGATTGCACAGCTGTGTGCTGGGCTATTTAGTTGTGACCTGACTATGGCTCAGGGCCCCACCCCACAGACAGGAAGCCTGTGGGGAGTGAGAGTCCAGGTGGACTCCCATTACTCTGCAGGAGTCAGAGGCTGCATGGGTGCAAGAGGCAGATCTACTTTGTGACTGAGCAGAAAGGCACTGATCAGGAGTAAGTAAGGAGAGAGCTTAACTATAGGAAACTCTTTTGTTCTAAGGAGCAGACCTAAGGCCTAGGCTACAGGCCTGAAGCAGCTGTGTGGCAATAACGTAAGCCCGAAGGCTGAAGCATTTGGAGTCTGTAAGATACAGTAATGGTGGAACCCCCTGTGTGGGCTACTGATGTCTTTGTGAACCTTTTTTTTGTTCTTTTAAATAAAAGTGGGCTCCCACACCCTTAAAATACAGTTTTGGACTGGCGTACTCACTGGAAACACACCTACCGCTTGAGTCTGATCACCCCAATCTTACACATGGTGGAGGTATGGATGCTGGGCAGAGTTGGAAGAGTTCCAGATCCTCACATACCAAAACCAGTGAGTAGCAAGAAAGTGTGTGTTTTGCAGCAATGCTGTGAGGAGCAGCTAATGTGAACCAGTGGAGTCTGCATGTGAAAGTGTGCTGCTTGCAAGTCTTAAAGAGACAGTACGCCAAATTTTCCTGTGTTAAAAGGAACTGTGTTAAAAAGTGTTGTGGGCCTGACTGCAGAGATGGGGCACTCAAAAAGGAAGCAATGTTTGCTGAGATGAGAGACAGAACCCTGTGGCTGGAGGGGTTGTTACCAACAGAACAAACCCCATACTGGTGCATGATGCATTGGAGCAAAGACAAAAGGAAAGCAAGCCATCACTTAGTGCAAAGAGTGAGCAGATGGGTGCGGTTGCCCATGGCAACAAAGCAGAAATCCTTACAGCTGACTTCATATGGCCTATGTTGCCTTCTGAACATGTTGAAGACTTTATGGATGAATTTGCGATGATTTCTTCCTACCAAAGGTGGCCCAGAAGCCGCTGGGCTGAATTGGTGCAACCTTTTCTGACGCAAAAGTACCAAGGGGTGTACCACTTGATGGATTATGAGCGAGGTGACTACAATAAATATCTGGAAGCCATCCAGTCTATGCAGCGCTGGAAAAGTTTTGTGGGGAGAATGTGGTCTCCCATAGCAACTGGAGAAAGTCCGTTTGCAGAAAGGAGGAGCTACAGCGGAGATGTGACTCAAATTCTGAGTGGAGAGGTTTATGCAAAAGTGTCTGTTGTCGCCCCTGGCAACCGTGGAGAAAATGTTGTTCAGCCTGCAGGGGGTGATGAAGAGCACAAGAAACCAGTGGTTTCAAGTTATGGCTGCTTGTGTGAAGTGGTCAGCCCAGAAAAGAGGGCACTGTATCCAGCATCCTGCAAGGGGTGGACCATGTGGGTGGGTGTGCTGTTATCACTGGCAACAGGAAACCTGTTTGGCCTGCAGGGGATGTTGGAAAATCCAAGAAGGATGCAATGTTGCCCCATGTCAATGTGGGGGCATTAGCTTGTGAGGGCACAGCAAAGCAAGGACAACGTCCTCAATTGAAGCTTTCCACACCTGCCAACTGGTATGATAAGACTGTTACAAATGTGAGAGAGACTGGTCATTGGACTTTTCCCTGTGAAGTGAGAGTAAGTCCAGTGAGAAAATCTGCTTTCAGAGACTTGCTGAAAATGAATACCCTGTGTAGTAGCAAAGCACAGTTTAAAGCTGAACCTGCAGCAAGCTTGAGGACTGTTAAGAACTTGTCTCCATGCAATGCTCTTTGTAGCAGAGAGGCAAGGGTTAAAGCTAAACCTAATGAAGTGGTGTGTACTAACAATTCTGAAAATGGTGATCCATTTCCTACTGTGTTGGTGTTTAAAACGGAAATTGGTTCTGTGCAAAGGACAGGATTGATTCAGCAGAGAGCTGAAGTATATATGTCAGGGGTGACCACTGAGAGATATGTACCATTGCCCCTAGCAACCATGACAGGTGCAACAGGGTTGTCCCTGAAGACCTCCCAGGAGCTCATGGTGTCTGAGCTTGAGGTTTCCCAGGATGACTGTGTAGCCATAAAGCAAAAAGTGATGTAATAAATATTCCACAGGCTCAAGTTGTTAATGAGCTGGGAAAGCCTATGACAGCCAGGAATGATAATGAGGAATGTATTTCTGACAATGTTGATGATGAAGGTTTTCCCATGGCAACCGCAGGCAGTGCCACAGGAGTTGTCCAGGAGTTGTCCCTGGAAATCTCACGAGGACTCCCTGTGTTGGAGCTGGCGGGGGTCCAGGACAGCTCTGATACTGCTCAGGTGGAACACAGCGGGAAAACAGCTCAAATGATGGAGCATGAATTATCACAATCTGATGTGGTTGACAGTGACCGGTGCAGGATGCCTGCTGCTAAACCACTCTGTCCACCTGTGTCTCCTTGGGCAGAGGGAGCAGTACTACAGAGTGCTGATGACTGGAGCACAGACAGGATAGACTGGGATAGTCTCGCCATAAAGGTGTGAGCGTGGATGAAAGAAATTTCTGAAAGTAATAATAAGGTGGACACTATTGCTGCTGTGACAAATGGAGAGGCCATGGAGAGGCAGTGCTAATAGACACAGGTGCATTGGCTTTTGCAGAAGTTAACCCTCTTCAGTTGGAAGGATCTCAAAAGGGCGCATCCATAGCAGAGGTTTTGTCCACAGCAAAACAGATGAGTAATGTTGAGTGTCAGGATGGTGGGATAATGGATAAAGACTTGGAAGAGCTCAGTGTTGCTAAAAATGAGAGGATGAGTGTGACACATGCATTTTGCAGAGCTCATGGGGAGCCGAAGTTTTGTCAGTTCTGTTAGGCTACAGGCCTGAAGCAGCCGTGTGGCAATAACGTAAGTCAGGAGGCTGAAGCATTTGGAGTCTGTAAGATACAGTAATGGTTGAACCCTCTGTGTGGGCTGCTGATGTCTTTGTGAACCTTTTTTTTTGTTCTTTTAAATAAAAGTGGGCTACCACGCCCTTAAAATACAGTTTTGGACTGGCGTACTCACTGGAAACGCACCTACCGCTTAAGTCTGATCACCCCAATCTTACAACTCCTAAGTGAAAATGTCCAAATTGGACTCAAAGTGTCAATATTTTGTGTGGTCACCATTATTTTCCAGCACTGCCTTAACCATCTTGGGCATGGAATTCACCAGAGCTTTACAGGTTGCCACTGGAGCCCTCTTTCACTCCTCCATGAGGACATCACAGAGCTGGTGGATGTTAGAGACCTTGCGCTCCTCCACCTTCCATTTTGAGGATGCCCCACAGATGCTCAATAGGGTTTAGGTCTGGAGACATCTTCTTTAGCAAGGCAGTGGTTGTCTTGCTATAATGTGTGTGTGTGTGTGTGTGTGTGTGTATATATATATATATATATATTTGCATTAGTGACCCTTTAATTTTAGAAAAGATGTACCAGTTTATCTAATAAATTTTCATATGACCTTATCCAATTTTTAACGATGCAAAGGATCTTAATGAACTTAGCATATATTGTTTAATTCTAAAGTAATCACCCTTAAAACTAATAGAAGCCCAACCCTTCATTTTCTGTTATTTCATCTGTTGCTTTGAAACTACCAGAAATATTTTTTAATTGTAACATCCTGCAATAAAATGTTTGGATTAACAGCATCAAATCATTGCTCAAAATTACAAAACATACACCTGTCACAAGAGAAATATAAGGACTTCAACTGTATTTTTCTGGGAAAATATCTCCCAAGATAGGCTTCCTTAAAAAAAAAAAGTTATTACATTTTACAAAGCCTGCTGGAATCAAAGCTTAACTTCAAAAAGTTAAAGTTGGCAATTTCAAATGTAGAAGTTCTGAGTTACTGTAGTTCTGTTGTATAACTATATGTGAAGGGCATACCTTGCTATGTCCTTTTTATTGTTGTATTACATCAATCACTGAGAGTATTTTCTTCTTTTTTAATGCCCAATATAAGTGGATTTTTTTTATTTTTGCTAAATATTGTAGCAGCTGTTTCATAAAACAAGTTTTACAAAAAAAACCCTGTGTTTAAAAGTTTGTATATGAATGTTTTAATTGTGTATATACTGTACAGGTGCATCCCAAAAAAATTGAATATCATCCAAAAGTTAATTTGTCTCAGTAATTCAAAAAGTGAAACTCGTATTATATAGAGTCATTACACACAGAGTGATTTCAATCATTTCTTTCTTTTAATTTTGATGATTATGGCTTACAGCTAGTGAAAACCCCAAATTTAGTATCTCAGAAAACTAGAATATTACATAAGACCAAAAAAAGAAAAAAAAAGGATTTTTAATACACAAATGTTGGCTTACTGGATAGTAAAGTTCATGTATAGTATAGTATGCACCTAATACTTGATCGGGGTGCCTTTTGCATGAATTACTGCATCAATGTGGCGTGGCATGGAGGCAATTAGCCTGTGGCACAGATGTGCGAATGGCTCTCGCTGCTGTGTTTGAGTCTATGAGGAGGGAGAGAACCGAGAGTGCCGCTGCCCCTGTGCACAGCACTGGTTTGAGATTGGGCTCAGGTACGTATAAAGGGTGGGGGGCTGCACTCATGTTTTTTACCTAAATTCAGAGAATCCTTTAAGGTAAAAAACCTTCAGCCTTTAGAACCACTTTAAATATAGCATAGATTGGCGCAAATAAACATAACACGATGATAAATAAGAATATAAACGTACATTGCAGTCAATTAAAACATACACCAAAAAACACACCACAAAGCACAATTAGCAACCTGCCATTACATACAAGATTGAAAAAATGTAGTTCCAGCATATGTAGTAGTAATGTAGTTTAACTTGACAAAGATTGATAAAAATGTAGTTCCAGCATATGTAGTAGTAATGTAGTTTAACTTGACAAAGAGGCAGAGACCTCAAAATGTTGTCACAGCAATAGGGGATGCTTTGCTCATCCCAGAAGCGATGTATGCAGACTAGGGATGAGCTTCGAGTTCGAGTCGAACTCATGTTCTACTCGAACATTGGCTGTTCGCAAGTTCGCCGAACAGCGAACAATTTGGGGTGTTCGCGGCAAATTCGAATGCCGCGGAACACCCTTTAAAAGTCTATGGGAGAAATCAAAAGTGCTAATTTTAAAGGCTTATATGCAAGTTATTGTCATAAAAAGTGTTTGGGGACCCGGGTCCTGCCCCAGGGGACATGGATCAATGCAAAAAAAAGTTTTAAAAACGGACGTTTTTTCAGGAGCAGTGATTTTATTAATGCTTAAAGTCAAACAATAAAAGTGTAATATCCCTTTAAATTTCGTACCTGGGGGGTGCCTATAGTATGCCTGTAAAGGGGCGCATGTTTCCTGTGTTTAGAACAGTCTGACAGCAAAATGACATTTGGAAGGAAAAAACTCATTTAAAACTACCCGCGGCTATTGCATTGCCGACAATACACATAGAAGTTCATTGATAAAAACGGCATGGGAATTCCCCACAGGGGAACCCCGAACCAAAATAAAAAAAAAATGATGTGTGGGTCCCCCTAAATTCCATACAAGGCCCTTCAGGTCTGGTATGGATATTAAGGGGAACCCCAGCCAAAATGTAAAAAAAAAATTGACGTGGGGTTCCCCCTAAATTCCATACCAGACCCTTCAGGTCTGGTATGGATTTTAAGGGGAACCCCGCGCCAAAAAAAAAAAAAAAACGGCGTGGGGTCCCCCTAAAAATCCATACCAGACCCTTATCCGAGCACGCAACCTGGCAGGCCGCAGGAAAAGAGGGGGGGACGAGAGTGCGGCCCCCCCCTCCTGAACCGTACCAGGCCACATGCCCTCAACATTGGGAGGGTGCTTTGGGGTAGCCCCCCAAAACACCTTGTCCCCATGTTGATGAGGACAAGGGCCTCATCCTCACAACCGTGGCCGGTGGTTGTGGGGGTCTGCGGGCGGGGGGCTTATCGGAATCTGGAAGCCCCCTTTAACAAGGGGACCCCCAGATCCCGGCCCCCCCCCTGTGTGAAATGGTAAGGGGGTACTTACCCCTACCATTTCACTAAAAAACTGTCAAAAATGTTAAAAATGACAAGAGACAGTTTTTGACAATTCCTTTATTTAAATGCTTCTTCTTTCTTCCTTCATCATCTTCTTCTTCTTCTGGTTCTTCTGGCTCTTCTGGTTCTTCCTCCGGCGTTCTCGTCCAGCATCTTCTCCGCGGCGTCTTCTATCTTCTTCTCCTCGGGCCGCTCCGCACCCATGGCATGAGGGGGGAGGCTCCCGCTCTTCTCTTCATCTTCTTCTCTTCTTCATCTTCTTCTTCATCTTCTTCTTCTTCTTCTTCTTCTTCTTCTTCCTTCTTCTCTTCTTCCTGTCTTCTCCGGGCCGCTCCGCAGCCATGCTGTGGCATGGAGGGAGGCTCCCGCTGTGTGACGGCGTCTCTTCGTCTGACGGTTCTTAAATAACGGGGGGTGGGGCCATCCGGTGACCCCGCCCCCCTCTGACGCACGGTGACTTGAGGGACTTCCCTGTGACGTCACGGGGAATGCCACAGGGAAGTCCCGTCATGTCACCGTGCGTCAGAGGGGGGCGGGGTCACCGGGTGGCCCCGCCCCCGTTATTTAAGAACCGTCAGACGAAGAGACGCCGTCACACAGCGGGAGCCTCCCTCCATGCCACAGCATGGCTGCGGAGCGGCCCGGAGAAGACAGGAAGAAGGAAGAAGGAAGAAGGAAGAAGGAAGAAGGAAGAAGGAAGAAGGAAGAAGGAAGAAGGAAGAAGGAAGAGGAGGAGGAAGAACCTCCCCCCTCATGCCATGGGTGCGGAGCGGCCCGAGGAGAAGAAGATAGAAGACGCCGCGGAGAAGATGCTGGACGAGAACGCCGGAGGAAGAACCAGAAGAAGAAGAAGATGAAGGAAGAAAGAAGAAAGAAGAAGCATTTAAATAAAGGAATTGTCAAAAACTGTCTCTTGTCATTTTTAACATTTTTGACAGTTTTTTAGTGAAATGGTAGGGGTAAGTACCCCCTTACCATTTCACACAGGGGGGGGGCCGGGATCTGGGGGTCCCCTTGTTAAAGGGGGCTTCCAGATTCCAATAAGCCCCCCGCCCGCAGACCCCCACTACCACCGGCCAGGGTTGTGGGGATGAGGCCCTTGTCTTCATCAACATGGGGACAAGGTGTTTTGGGGGGCTACCCCAAAGCACCCTCCCAATGTTGAGGGCATGTGGCCTGGTACGGTTCAGGAGGGGGGGGGGCCGCACTCTCGTCCCCCCCTCTTTTCCTGCGGCCTGCCAGGTTGCGTGCTCGGATAAGGGTCTGGTATGGATTTTTAGGGGGACCCCACGCCGTTTTTTTTTTTTTTTTTTGGAGCGGGGTTCCCCTTAAAATCCATACCAGACCTGAAGGGTCTGGTATGGAATTTAGGGGGAACCCCACGTCAATTTTTTTTTAAAATTTTGGCTGGGGTTCCCCTTAATATCCATACCAGACCTGAAGGGCCTTGTATGGAATTTAGGGGGACTCCCACATCTTTTTTTTTTTAATTTTGGTTCGGGGTTGCCCTGTGGGGAATTCCCATGCCGTTTTTATCAATGAACTTCTATGTGTATTGTCGGCAATGCAATAGCCGCGGTAGTTTTAAATGTGTTTTTTCCTTCAAAATGTCACTTTGCTGTCAGACTGTTCTAAACACGGGAAACATGCGCCCCTTTACAGGCATACTATAGACACCC
This sequence comes from Lithobates clamitans, assembly GCA_037952925.1. NCBI lineage: Eukaryota > Metazoa > Chordata > Amphibia > Anura > Ranidae > Lithobates > Lithobates clamitans. The sequence goes on from JBBGZY010000799.1 coordinate 1,342,928, forward strand.
CCCAGGTATGAAATTTAAAGGGATATTACACTTTTATTGTTTGACTTTAAGCATTATTAAAATCACTGCTCCTGAAAAAAATGGCCGTTTTTAAAACTTTTTTTTGCATTGATTCATGTCCCCTGGGGGAGGACCCGGGTCCCCAAACACTTTTTATGACAATAACTTGCATATTAGCCTTTAAAATTAGCACTTTTGATTATTCATGTTCGTGTCCCATAGACTTTAACGGCGTTCGCGTGTTCGAACGAATTTTGTTTCCTGTTCGCATGTTCTGGTGCGAACCGAACAGGGGGGTGTTCGGCTCATCCCTAATGCAGACATTATTGTTTCTCAGTTCACCTGCCTGCTTGTGAACACAGTGGCTTCTCATGATCCGCTCAATTGACATCTCTACTGCTGCCCAAAGGAGAGGAAAAGGGAAGCACTCAATGAGTCTTCAGAAGTGTCCTGGATGCACACAGTTACAGCTTGTCATGTGAGTAGACATTATTTTCATTCATGGTATCTTGAGTTATCATTTATGGTGCCTGTATTTATTTCCTTACCAAATGTACGGATATTGACGCTGATACTGGGAACTGAAATCCAGCGATCATTGTATGGCCTATATAGACATTTTTGGGACTTGTTATTTGGGACCTGATTTTAACCCCTTACATACTGCATGCGTGATGTTTTATATTGTTTTTTTTGCTATTAAAATGTACATCTCTTTAGACATACTTTACATATGTATTTGATTTTAGGTAGCTTATTGCGCTTTGTGATATGTTTTTTGGTATATGTAGACCACCTGTGTGGTATCCATAGCAGCAACTACAATGTAGTAAGATTTTTCCACTGGATGGTAATTGACATTTTGCAACCTTAAGATTGGAGTTCTTTTTATTCAATAAAAATATAGCACAATGCAGACAGATTTGAGCAGCACTGGGTATTAACAAAAGCATAAATACCAAACTTATATCATTATCAAATATAAGAGTGTGATCCGGAGGAAAATTAGACGGAGGGTCAGCATGACTATGGGAGGAACAGGTCTGTAAGGGTTAAAGTTTTACTGAGTTAGTTTTAGAGGAAGGGATAGCTTACCTTATTGGAGTATCAGGTCAGGTGTTCGGGGTGGAGCTGGAAAAGGGGCTTGGGTAGTTGCACAGGTTGATGGGTAATCATTCTGGAATATTCCTGGTTGGAAGAAGTTCCCTCCCTCCCGCCCTACATTTGGTCAAGGGGTATTATAAAAAAAAAAAAAAAAAAAAGAAAAAGAGGAAAAAACAGATAAGGGGGGGGACGTATCGTTGATGGAAAAAAAAAAAATGTAAAAAAATAAAAAAAAAAAGATGTAAAAAAAAAAAAAATATATAATATATATTTTCTTTTCAAATTTGTCGCAACAGCTGGCGGGTCAGGGGGTCTTTGGGGGGTCAAGAATTAAAACAGTTTATTAAATTTTGGGGGACCCATACAGGGTATGGGATCCCACCTTGGTTGGTTGTTGGTGGTTCTCCCAGGACTTAGGTCCCATGGGAAAGAAAATTGGAAAGTCGCAATGTCCTCGAGCCGGCTGGGGCACAGCTGAGGACACAGTTGTTATTGATCAAAAATGGGACCCCAAAGACTCCCTCCTGGTGTTAAAAGTTGTTCTGTTTATTGTTATTTAATTTGTTAATAAAGGGCTGTTGTGGCCATTAAAACCCATGTCACGCAGCGTTGTGTGGTTATTATAGGTTAAGTTAAGTATAAGACTGCAGTTGACGAATCCTATAGTCATGTAGGGTACACATATTCACACAGAAAACAATATCACCATAAAGGAACATAAGGGGAGAGACAGAAAAAGATGCATATGTTCATTCTATACCATATACCTGCTATCCCAGCAATGCTATATGTGTTGCAGAACTTCAGAATTAGGAATGATTAGTTCACCAGGCTTATCCCAAGAACAGGAGTCATGTACACCTCTGGGGCACCTATATGCCCATCCAATGCAAAAGCCTGCCACACATATACAAAAAAACTGTGGAAAATTGTATGGGAATGAATGAAGAAATATATATTTAAATTGAAATAATGACTACAAGGCTATAACTTAAAATTGTATGAATTGGCCGCAGCCCTTTTTTTATTGTTGGTATAAATTTATTTATATCGATAACTTTAATTGATAATGAATTGAACAGTATTTTTCCATAAAATAGTCCAGCTATCACAGCTCGAACTAAGCAACTATAATAACACCACAAACTGTCCCCTTCAAAAGAAGGGACATAACAAACCACACAATATCGGGCTGCTACAAAGGTGCAGGAGGGCGTGTCTTCTTAATCGTCACCGCCGCTCTGCTGCATAACTGACTCATCCACTCTTATTTATAGGTACTCCAGGATCCAACTGTCAGAGGGCTTGTGCATAAAGGTAAGTAACCAATCATCCTATATTTCTTTACTATTTCTTTACTATTATTTTAAATCTTTAATCCTCATCCCTCCTTCTGTCTTACTGACTAATTGTTCCCCCTCTCCTATGGGAATGAATACAGAAATATATAGCCATTTTTTATTGTTGGTATAAATTTATTCATATCCATAACTTTAATTGATAATATATTGAACAGTATTTTTCCATAAAATAGTCCAGCCATCACAACTCAAACTAAACAACTATAATAACACCACAAACTGTCCCCACCCGCCAGGCCTTACTCAAGAGCCTGGCACCCCACCATGGCTACGGCCAACTCAATAATATTTTGTAAGTCTAAATTAAACAAAACAAGGGCCACGTCAGATAAGTGAACGTTATCCGGACGGTAAAATCCAGAAAGCCCACCCTCCATATCAACATGTCGGAAGGACTGACCACTAACAGAGGGCATAAATTTAGCAACAGCCCTATTTAGCTTCTTTCTAATTTTTTCCAAAAATAGAAGTTCAGGAGACATTAACCATGCTAATCTCGGAATAATTTCAGGGAAAACTAAAACCGTATTTGAAAGAATTAAATGCAATTGAAATAGATCAATTTTTATTTGACTAAACAAATCTAGTTTTAGAATGACCAAAGTCATTACCCCCCAGGTGAAAAATAATAATATCAGGAGGGGGCCTGTAGGAATATAACTTATTTAGGGCAGGGCGCAAGTCAAACCATGGCATTCCACATCTGTCGTACCAACAAACAAAAATATTCTGAAACCCCAAATTACTACCATAAGAACGAACAGTTGCACAATGTTTAGCCCAAAATATATAAGAATGTCCTAATATCCAGACGGTATACTTTGATGAAACTGTAATTCAGAAAGAACAAAGATTAGGTCTAACATAGGTCTTAAAAGAATTAGACTTCCAACCACCCAGGCCCTGTATCGCAGTAGCAGAAAAACCAACTCCGAAAAAGCCTAAACGCTTCGGTAGCTGCACCAATCCTGAAGGAATGCATCGTGATATGCAAGTGGCCAAGCTATAACTTGACCAAACACTTTTTCAGCACTGCAGAAAACTGAAACTGAGTAAGCAGAAGTCCATTAACATGTAAAAACAAATGATATTCATGAATTAAGTGGTAAGCACAAATTAAACTATTGGAAATTTTAGAAATAAAAATCCATCTACCTTTACCCAACTGATCAGTTTTACTGTGCTTCAAAAGAAACTTAAGATAAGTATCTCCTAAAGACAAATCTGAGTAAAAAAGGCCATTAGAAGCAAAAGAATATTGAGGCACCAACTCCGAAACACGGAAAGCACCAAAAAACACACACTAAAAGAAACCTTAAAGAGAAGTACCTCAAAAGCTGAAGAACATACATCATCCATCACCTTAATTAAAGCCCTTAGCATATTAATAGTGACAGAAACCCTTGAATCAACAAAAGGGGTACTTCTCCGATATCCTTTGAGAACTTGTTGAACAGAAAAAAAAACTAGAGCAAGACGGCAAGTTACACCATTTAACAAAAAAAGGAATCTCCAGCCAGGACTTTAATAATGTGAGAATAAGAATATATCAAAGAATCAATAAATTAAAGAATCAAGTGTTCATTGTAATCAGATGGGTGATGACTCGCTGAACTCAAAAACGAGCGCCGGCATGCCCACGCGGCATTATAGTTTGCCCACCTGGCAGGAGCTAAAGAATTCTGGACTGCAGTTCGAACATTCACTAGATGAGAGACCAAAGCCAGACAGGGCACTGATGACCTTGAGGATCCGCATCTTGCACCAATGTTCTGAAATGATCTAGCTGTAATCGAGACAATGAGACAGCAATATCATTAAAATGACCCGGAACAAATTTGGATTCAATCCAAATATTCAAACTGAGACATTTGAAATCTAGTTATTGCAGAACAGCAATGACAAGTGGAAGACATAGAAGACATACAGTTAATGGCCAACACAACACCCTTATTATCAGAATGAAAAAGTCATCTGGAGTTAATTTATCATCCCATAATTTAAGGGCAACCAAAATAGGAAAAATTTCCAAAAAAACAATGTTCAAATGTAAACCTCTTTCTATCCAAGACGAAGGCCAAGGAGAAGCTGACCAATGCCTGTTCCAATAAACGTCATAACCACAGGATCCCGAAGCATCTGTAAAAAGAGAAATGGCTGAAGCATCGCATAAAGGAGACTGGTAAATGGAAAGAGGCCAAAAAACAGTCCCAAACTCTCAAATCTTCCCTCAAATCGGAAGAAATGCGAACAAAATGGTGAGGATTCTTCAAACTTGTCAAGGCATTATACAATCATTTAGAAAAAGCCCTACCAACAGAAATAACCCGAGTCGTGAAAGCCAACAATCCCAATAAGGATTGCAATGTGCGCAGTGTAACTTTTTGCTTACTAATAACAAAGGAGACTAAGAAACGCAAACGACTCACCTTTTCAGAAGGCAAACGGAATTCCATATTCACAGTAGCAGTGGTGATAACAAGGCATTCAAGAGAGGTAGTAGGCCAAACTGACTTCTCTTCAGCCAAAGGCACGCCAAACTTCCTACAAAACATCTAAAACAATGTAAACAAATAAATTAACTCATGCGATGATGCTGGACCAATAAAGAGAAAGTCTGGCTATTGACGTCCTCCCGTGCCCGAGAGGCCTGCGCACCTCCTGCAGGGCGCGCGCGGCACTCTCAGTGATCAGCGAGTTTATGAGACTCGCTGGATCACAGATCGGAGTAAGGGGTCCATCCCAACCCCTTAGCATGTGATCAGCTGTCAGCTAATGACAGCTGATCATGTGATGTAAGCAGAGCTGGTAATCGGCTATTTTTTCTCCTCGCGAAAAAAGCTGATCACCAGCGGCTGTGAGAAGGACATCAGTTCCAATCACAGAGAGCTGCCACCAGCAGCTTATGGGCAATTATTAAAAAAAAAAATATCTATCGATCTATCGATCTATCTATCTATAATATAATATAATATAATATAATATAATATGTGTGTATGTGTATATATATATATATATATATATATATATATATATTAAAATATTACATTTATTGGTACAAAAAATCTTTTAAAAAACAAACAAAATATTTTACAAAGACAATCACATAATTACCAGTGGTAATATATTCAAAAAATGACAGAAATGACAATAATCCCACTCCATAAATGAACATCATCCATGAGTGAGAGTCCAATAAATTCTTCATCAGGGACAACTTGCCACTTCTGGAATGTAAAATACAGTATAAATGTATAGAAAATACAAAAATATCATAGCATAGGAATACTTGGGTGTATATAGAACACCAATCAAAATATTCAAGAAACTTACATGTCAATAATACAATGATTTAAACAGAAAATTCCTCCATATCACTGATCGTCCATGCAGCCTGTATTAGCCTTTCAACATACAAAAGAACCCAAGGATAGGAGTATCCAACAGGGCCGTCAAAGTATGAAAAAACATGATAGAGCCTTTAGACCCATCGGCCAAGGAAGAAAGACAGGGAACCTATAAAAAAAAAATATATATATATATATATATATATGTAGGAAGGCCAGTATGGTGGCCTGAATTTATGGGAGGAGCCCGGGGGGGTACTTAAGCAGCCCGCTCACCTGTGGTGCTTGTCGGTTTCCTGTGCGCGATATACGTCACTAGGCCGACTATTCGATATACCAGCGTCCGCAAGTTCTTGCCTCGCAAAATTCCGTATTCGATACCGTTCTCAAAACTTTCGAAGTCCGCGTTTTTTCGTTCGTAGTTTGTACCACGCGGCTGGCTTGGCTGTCGCAGGTAAGGTCCCGTCGGACTTTTCGTTTTCATATCAGGTCACTAAACCGTAATTTCAAAATTTTTCGTTTCACTCGCTTTTCATAAACTGCAATGTATATCGCATTTTTCGTTTCATGTCATGTCACTAAACCGTACTTTCAAATTTCGTTACTCGCACTTCACTATTGTAATGTATATCGCTCGTACTTTCGATATGTTACCATTTCGACAGCACCGCGACGCAGACGTCGCTTCATTTCTAGCATGTCGGTGTTTAAAAATATGCATCAGTAAACAGCCACAGCAAGTCGCAATTTGCAAGTTATCGGATCAAGTCAGTTCGATACCAATCATTTCTCATTTCTGAAACATTCTAGAACTCATTTCTGACATTTCAAATCATTTCAAAACATTTCTCATTTCAGTCACCTACCGCGCTCCGATTCGAATCCAGTCGCATCAAAAAAGATGCACCGATTCGTTCCGGTGTGCCCCAGTTATTTGGCCTCATTTCTATACATGCTCCAGAGTTACGTTATTGTCTGTCATTAGTACCTCTGTCATGCTTATCATTTCATTTCCACGTATCACGTTCCGACACGAATCCAGTCGCATGCAAAAATGCACCGATTCGTCTCGGCGTGCCCCAGGATTGGCCTCATTTCTATACATGCTCCAGAGTTTTGTTTATCAGTCATTCATACCTCTGTCATGGTTATCATTTCATTCCCACGTATCACGTTCCGGCATGAATCCAGTCGCATGGTAATGCACCGATTCGTCTCGGCGTGCCCCAGGATTGGCCTCATTTCTATACATGCTCCAGAGTTACGTTTTCAGTCATTCATACCTCTGTCATGGTTATCATTTCATTTTCACCTATCGCGTTCCGACATGAATCCAGTCGCATGGCAATGCACCGATTCGTCTCGGCGTGCCCCAGGACTGGCCTCATTTCTATACATGCTCCAGAATTACGTTTATCAGTAATTCGTACCTTCTGTCATGGTTATCATTTCATTTCCACCTATCACGTTCCGACATGAATCCAGTCGCATGGCAATGCACCGATTCGTCTCGGCGTGCCCCAGGACTGGCCTCATTTCTATACATGCTCCAGAGTTACGTTTATCAGTAATTCGTACCTTCTGTCATGGTTATCATTTCATTTCCACGTATCACGTTCACACATGAATCCAGTCGCATGGAAATGCACCGATTCATTATGGCGTACCCCAGGGCTCGGCCTCATTTCTGATACATGCTTCAAAGTCCGGATCATAGCTAATCGCAGACATCGGGGGATGGATCCATGTCTCTGCCATGCAGCTTACTACCATTCCACTCCCACAACGCATCACCGTTCCGGAACCAGTCGCATCTGACATGCACCGATTCTTTACGGAATGCCTTGCTGGTTCCAAACAGCATTTCATACCTATACCAGAGCTCGGTTGGTTGCCAGTCGCAAACACGGCACAACCAATTCAAGCCTCGGTCTAATAATCATTTCTCTCATTTCATTTCATACGGTGCTCCGATTCGAATCCAGATGCATCAAACAGGCACCAGATCGTCCCGGGTGCACCAATGTTTTTCACTTGCCTCATTTCAATACATGCTCCAGAGCCCGGTTCTCGGTCGAATCAATGATGACGACCAGGCCGGACCTCTGTCATGGAGTCCATTCATAATCAAGGCAAACATTTCGAATCATTTCATTGTCATACAAATCGTTGCTTCAAAAAATCAGTTAGCAATCCCTTCACGAATTGTCACCTTTTCGTTTTTCTCAGGTCAGTCAAAGTTCAGTAGGTCCACCCTGCACCAGGTTGGACGATATCCCCCCAGGTAAAAAAAAAAAAAAAAAAAAAAGGGGAATGGGAGAATAAGTCGGGTAAGTATGACTCAGCGGATCAAAGAAAAAACTTGAAATTCATCTCACCCCTAATAGGTTACAGTCAACCAGGAAATAAAAGCTCAAGAGAATCCTCACCAGAGCAACCATGTCTCAGACCGGCAGCGAAGACCTCACGGCCCCTCTGTCACCTTCTCCGGTCTCAGAAAGCGGCAGCGTGCAATCCCTTAGGGGATGGACTATCCCCAAACTGACGGCAGAGCTCAGACGCAGAGGTGTCCCCTTCCCCGCCACAGCAAGGAAAGGCGAGCTTTTCAAACTCCTCTTTCCCCCACCAGCAGCAGGACCCAGTACCCAACAGGCATCCCTTCAGTCGATATCATCGGCCATTTCACAATTACACACGATGGTGTCATCTCTATCCACCTCAGTTGCAGACGTCCAAACCAGGGTTGCACTTCTGGAGGCCCGACCGGCCACGGCTGTCCCCGACCCAACGGCAACTCAAAGCTTGACACCTCTTCCTGCAGGTACCTCAGGCTCGAGCCACATTGTCTACCCCTCCCACCTGGTCCCAACCAGTATCAGGAAGGACATCTTGGACGGCAAGGACGTCAACCTGGCCTCTCTCCTCATTTCCGTGCATGATTTGGCAGAAAATAAAGCCTACTCCTGGGGTGACATATCAGTGGTCCTTAAAGCCAAAGACCCCAGATTGAACCGCAAGCTAACAGTCTCAGAGTTTACCCTGGCCTTTGGCATGCTCAGAGATGTCCTGTGCTCAGCCACGCCTAGCAGGCGGGAAGAGCTGGACTTGTATCTCCATACTGTGGTAGGCTTGGGCCACAAGTACGGAGGTTTTGCCTTTTACGACTACCATCGTTCCTTTTCAGCCAAGGCCGCGGCCAGACTCATACAGTTCCAGATCACGACAGATTGGAGTCTCATGGACACAGAGCTCTTCTGCCGCCACTTTGCCGGCTTACGCTCACCTCTGTGTGCGATTTGCCAGTCTTCCACCCACACTGCCACCTGGTGCGCCAATACGGCAATCAGACGGCCTTTCGAGTTTCCCTCTACCTCAGGTTCAGTACAGGGTCAGCCGATCCCTGAACCAACGCCTCAGGTGGACAAACTCGGACGCCCAGTCCGAACCGTGGGAGGGGCAGCCATCTGTAATAACTTTAATCAGGGGTCCTGCAACTTCAGCCAGTGCCGTCTACTTCACCTCTGCACCTTATGTCATAGAGCACACCCTAGGATTTTGTGTGAAGTCAAGCAACACAAGAAGGCGTGACTAAGCCGGATCAACCTCTTATGGTTAGGATGGTATCTCACTTCACATCCCACCCCTTCCCTGGCCACCTTCCTTATCCAAGGCTTCACAGCAGGCTTTCACACCGGCCTCATTTCACTACCCCACACTACCCACGAATGTGCCAATCTTCGTTCGGCAGCCATTGACGAACAAGCCATAGATCAGCTCTTACAGGCAGAGGTGGATCGAGGTTACGTGATAGGCCCTTTCAGTTGCCCCCCTTTCAACACATGGAGAGTCAGCCCTATTGGGCTTGTCAAGGGCAAGTTTTCAAATAAATTGCGTTTGGTGTACGACTTGTCTGCGCCTCATTCTTCCCACATACCCAGTCTCAATTCCCTGATCCCCTCCGAGGAGTTTTCCCTAAAATATTCTTCCGTGGACATGGCAATACAAGCGATCATCAAAGCAGGCACAGGCGCCTGGCTCTCCAAAGCCGACATCTCGGATGCCTTCAAGCTCCTGCCCATCCACCCATCCCTTTGGTGCTGGCATGGCATCAAGTGGAAGGAAGCATATTATTTTGCTACAAAGCTCACCTTCGGTTCGAAGAGTAGCCCGTGGCTCTTCGACACGTTCGCCCAGTCCCTCGGTTGGATACTATTACACAAGGGTCAATGCCATGAAGTCATCCATTATCTAGATGACTTCCTACTGATAGAACCACCCAGCAAGCCCCCAGGAGATCTTGACAAACTTAGGGTAATTTTTGGAAACCTCAATGTTCCTATTGCCGAGCACAAAGTCGATGGCCCAGCAAATAGCATCACTTTTCTCGGGGTCAGCTTGGATACCTGCGCAATGCAAGCCAGTCTCCCCCTCGACAAACTAACACGCATTAGGGCAGTCCTTCACGAGTTTACACACACCAAGGACTGTACCAAAAAACAGTTGCAGTCCCTCCTGGGTATGCTCAACTTCGCTATGCGAATTATTCCACAAGGCCGCACATTTGTATCACGCCTACTCAGATTTCTGTCGGAAACTCAAGACCCTGATCAGATTTTGAATTTAGACTCCGCAGCCATAGCGGACCTATCCATGTGGGAGGAATTCTTGTCCGCCTGGAATGGCATATCTCTATTCATACCTATAGTTTCGGTCCATTCACCCCAGGTGGTAACGGACGCCGCAGCCTCCACAGGTTTCGCGGCAATTTTTGGCCATCATTGGTTTTCAGGACCCTGGCCTCAACAGATACTATTGATACCCGGCTTTTCCCAAACATCTGCCCTCTTTGAGCTTTACCCCATAGTGGCAGCCGCACAACTCTGGGGCCACCACTGGACAGGACAAACTGTAGTCTTTAGCACCGACAACCAGGCCACGGCAGACATCATCAACAAAGGCAGGTCCAAGTCCCTAGCAGTCATGTCCTTCCTGCGCAGGTTGGTACAACTGTCTTTACAACATCAGTTCAATATACACTGTGCATTTATTCCCGGCAGATACAACTCAGCAGCTGACGCACTGTCACGTTTCAATTATTCCTCCTTTTTCAAACAGGTTCCCGATGCCGATCCAATGTCGGCCCCTATCCCTGTCTGGTCACAACTGACCCTGGACTAGTTCAACATTTACACGGAGCTACACAACTCATAAATCATTCCCTCTCCTACAACACACTTAAAGCCTACCAGACGGCTTGGAAGGCCTTTAACAAATTCCTCACGTCCTGCCGTAAAGGACCAACAGATATCAAGCAGGTACTGGCCTTCACTGCACACTGCCACACGCAGTTGGCCTTATCCTACAATACCATCCGGCTATACCTAGCCGGCATTCAACATTTTATGGCGCTTGAAGACCCCACGAAATCTTCACTATTCTCATCTCACGCTATACGAGCCGTTTTAAGGGGAATCCAGAAACAACAACCAGTCATCAGCACTAAGCGCTTGCCCATTACGGGACCCATCTTTAGGGACATGTCAACTATTCTGGCTACCTCGCCATTCGGTCTGCTCCGCAGCACGGTCTTACAAGCAGCGATATATCTAGCGTACTATGGGTTCTTGCGCCCTGGCGAATTCACCTCTAACAGACCCACAGACCGAGTACTATGCAGACGACACTTACTTAGATACCAAGACCACTTCATCCTGCACCTCGAGGTCTCTAAAACCCAGCAAACGGGCTCAGGAGCGAACATTCACCTCTACAAAACCGACAACAGCTGGTGTCCAGTCGCCGTACTCAACCGGCTCCTGTCACTCCTGCCTGAACAACCAGACAGCAGTCCCCTTCTACCATTCCCAGTTAAACCCTTAAACGCCTCTCAGTTTGTGGAACACATAAGAATACTTCTCCGCAATCTTCATCTCAACCCTAGTCAGTATTCCGGACACTCGTTTCGCATCGGAGCAGCCTCCGCGGCATCCCGCCACGGGGTTCCGGACCACATCATCAAAAGACTGGGCAGGTGGAAGTCAGCCTGCTTCGCCCGGTATATCCCCAACCCACAAACTGAGATGGCACAGGCATTCTCCAAATTGGCTCAATAAATAATTGAAAATTAATAAAATCATAACCCTACCTGAATGTTTTTGCCCCCTTATTTTGGCATACCGGCCATTAGACCAAGGCACACTTTCAGGTCCATTTCATATGGTAAGTCCACACTTTCAGGTCTATTTCCGATGGTAAGTCCTATCTTTACTGTAAGTGGTATCCATGTACATACCGGACATAGGGCTCCAACCATAAGTAGGAAGGCCAGTATGGTGGCCTGAATTTATGGGAGGAGCCCGGGGGGGTACTTAAGCAGCCCGCTCACCTGTGGTGCTTGTCGGTTTCCTGTGCGCGATACCCACCCTCCCATCCCCATTTCACAGCATTTCTCAAACTATTCATTTCATTCATTTCTCTTACAGAATAATCATTTCTTAAACCAGGGTATGCCCCCTTATTTTGGCATACCGGCCATTAGACCAAGGCACACTTTCAGGTCCATTTCATATGGTAAGTCCACACTTTCAGGTCTATTTCCGATGGTAAGTCCTATCTTTACTGTAAGTGGTATCCATGTACATACCGGACATAGGGCTCCAACCATAAATATATATATATATATATATATATATATATATATATATATATATATATATATATATAATGTGTGTACAATATATACATAATAGCCTATAGCGTACATAAAAGAGGGTAAATAATGGATGCGTGTCTCAAAAAAGGGCAAGCCAGAATCCAAGCCAGGGCAAAAAACAGGGAGACCTCCACCCACCCTTCAGATAACTAAGAGGGGGGAGGCCGGATCCCCACAGATGTCCAAAGCATAGGAAAACTTTGATGCCTCCTATACAAACAGAACACAGGGAAATCTGAATAATAGACAAATATAGATAACACTTACAGGTTGTTGGATCCAACAAATGACCTGAAAGAAAGGGGTGGCTCCAATGAGGATGGTCCACTCAAAATGTAGGGAGGCAGATGATAATCCCAACCCACAAAAATGAAAAAATGGAGGAGCAACCTAAAAATAACAAATTGATGTATATAATTAAATACATTCAAAAGTCCAGATTAAACAAAAATAATAATAATGGGTTTGCATCAAGTGGAACAATGTAGGCGAGGATGTTCAGTAGGCAGAGCAACCCTCCAAAGGAGGAGGCTGCAAAACCCAGGGCATCAATCACTATTGAAAAAAATATGCACGCCATCCCAAAATACCCAAATATGCTTTACTTACCAACTATGGGTTAGTAATCAAGGATCCCAACAAGGCAAATCCAAGAAGCCGTGGCATCTGCAGATGGAGATGAAAACATCCCCTCCTTTCCAAAATATAGATAAATAGATTAAATGGACATCCAGGCAGAAATAGCATGAATGGAGGATGGCGCCTCTAAGGTTCCCGGCGTCCTGCTTATAAAGCCCAAAAGATAAGCCTAATGAACTTCATGGGGACGCTGGGGGACGACATAACACGGTGCATAGGCAATGATGTCATCACCCAGGTGAGCCGCTCCAACAGAGAGTTCATCGGCAAAGAAAGACAACCAGCTCATAGTCGCCTGCGCCGATGGGACCATGGTGTGATGACATAGCCGCGTCACCCAATAGGCTGACTCGACATTGTCATCTCCGACGTCAAGGCGGGAGCCTCCTGGCGAGGAGTAGACGCCGCCGCATGTCACATAGGATGGAAAAAACCCGGAAGTGACCACAGACAATGGGAGCTCCGCGATGGAAATGCGGAGCTACCACCGATGACCGCATATCCCCAGATGGAATATTCCATCAAGACGGGAACAGCTGGGTGATTGTGTGATGGAAAACATAACATTGGTCGGATGCAGTGATGCCCGGGCGGAAAAAACATCCGGCCAATGTGAACAAATAGCCGAGGCATGGAGATCAGAGAATGAGACCACAGAGGAAAAGAACTTTCCTCCGCTGTCAAAATTCCCAGTCTGTAAAGGGAGATGGAGAAACCCAAGCCAGGGCTTGGACATGTGAGGGAAACCCTCAATCAAAAACTAAAGGGATGCACAAAAATAACCGTGCATCACTGATTGAGGAAAAAGAATTCCCAATAAGGAGGGACTAAAACCCCTAACACAGATATGCCCACCTGAAGATGTCGGACTGATGCTGAGAGCAACAGGATCCGAAAGTTCAGGAGGAAAGATGGCCCCCAAACCGAGTGGGGGCCTACGCGTGCCGGGTGTATGATGATGGCCACAAGCATTGCAGAAGGACGAAGGGTAGAAATGAGGATTCTCATCTCTTCACAAAGTAAAATGGACATACAAATACATAACAGAAACATATTATAAACAACATAACAATGAATAAATGAAATATCAAAGACTGCATTTAGACATGGAAATGTTATGGCCCGTACACACGGTCGGACTTTGTTTGGACATTCCGACAACAAACTCTTAGGATTTTTTCTGACGGATGTTGGCTCAAACTTGTCTTGCATCCACACGGTCACACAAAGTTGTCGGAAAATCCGATCGTTCTAAACGCGGTGACGTAAAACACGTACGTCGGGACTATAAACGGGGCAGTGGCCAATAGCTTTCATCTCTTTATTTATTCTGAGCATGCGTGGCACTTTGTCCGTCGGATTTGTGTACACACGATCGGAATTTCCGACAACGGATTTTGTTGTCGGAAAATTTTATATCCTGCTCTCAAACTTTGTGTGTTGGAAAATCCCATGGAAAATGTGTGATGGAGCCTACACACGGTCGGAATTTCCGACAACAAGGTCCTATCACACATTTTCCGTTGGCAAATCTGACCGTGTGTACGGGGCATAAGTGTTAAAAACTAGAACAGCAATCCGAAATAGATAGTGTCATCCTGACAACCCTACTGGTAGAAGAACAGAATAAGGAAGACAAAAAGGGAAGAAAAACGGAGATATACGTACACATTCGTCATAGATCACCAAGAAAACATGAAAGTGAATTCAATGCTTACAGTCTGCTATGATGTAAAATATAAGGATTTTTCAGTCTGTTTTGCCTGAGCTGAAGCCCTCCAAAAAGGGCCTAAAGCTTTCTGCCTCTTTGAGGCCAGGTGGGGTGGTAGCATCCAGATGCCTAATTCAGCGCATTTAGCGCTGTAATAGGATTTTATTCCAATCCCCCCCCTCTGGTTGGAATATGCACTCGGTCTAGAACTGTAAAATTGACAGATGGCATTGGGTACCGTGTAGCATGACCGCACAATTGTCATTGAAAGTGTGATAGCGCTTAAAGCTGAAAATTGGTCTGGGCAGGAGGGGGGTTTAATTGCCCAGTAAGCAAGTGGTTAACATTTTTAAAACCTATTTTCTTTACAGGTGCTCTTTTTCCTTTTATTAAGCAGGGAAGTAGCCTTCCTAACATCCTTACCCTTTTTACTAATTCCAGGCTGCGATGGAGATTCGAACCTGCGGCCCTTCTTCCATCTATTAGACACAGTCCGCTCCGATCGTACTGTGCTTGTGCCCGTAGCGATTACATCATCTTGAGCAAGAGCGTCATGAAGGGGGGGGGCTGATGACTCAGAAGGGTGGGCAGATGAAACAGCAGGAGGCAGAGGAATCTGCCGAGAATCCAACATCAGCGAGGGGAGAATATTCCCAGGAACCGGAGGCAGAGTCGTTGCAGGAAGGGACAGCATAGCAGAGGGCACAGTCATGTCAACATCCTGTCCAGCCACAGAAAATGGAGGCGAGAGAGACAGGCAGTGCTGCACCCACTCGCCTCCGCCGGGTGCCGCCGCTCGTTCCAACAGCTGACGCAGGCAAAAATCCATTCTGTGGAGTGCAGAGAGTTTGTCTTCTTAATCCTCACCACTGCTCTGCTGCATAACTGACTCATCCCTTTATATTTATAGGTACTACAGGATCCAGCTGTCAGAGGGCTCGTGCATAAAGGTAAGTAACCAATCATTTTAAAAACGAAGTCCTATTTTTTTTTAATTTATTATTTTAAATCATTAATCCTTATCCGTCCTTCTGTCTCATTCCCATTTGATGAGTAACTAATTGTTCCCCCACTCCCAATAACTGAGTAGTCGTAATCTACACAAGAAATCTAAAGCATAAAACCCACATCTCTGTGTGAGAGTATTCAGAATAAATTGAATCCACTACCTCCTACTAGTTCTCCATGCCCAATTACAGCAAACAAAAAAAACAAACAAACATCCAGAGCCAAATAAGTTTCCTATATAAGCAATGATCATTGCCAAATAGCTATGTTGATTCAGATCCAAATGATAAGCACGTTACCAGTCCGCTGTGCTCCCCCTGCTTCTGTATCTGTCAAACATCCACTAACAAAGGTGTTCACGTCCGTCTCCTCTTATAAAGCCCCCACACCGCCCCTCCATGATGCACGTGTGTGATGTCATCATTGGGATGGACGTGTAATTTCCACACATGCACAAATGGCAGCCATCCTAACACCACAATACATTTCTGCCCCATGCTTGTCCATACCACTGTTACACCCCGATTAGATCCAGATGGGACTGGACAATACATGGCTAAATAGCCAAAGGCAGACACTGCAGGGATTAACTCATGCAGTAGACAGACAAGAAAAAAACACCTGTACACCCCAACCTCATGCCAATCTTAAAAGAAAAGGCCCACCACACATACTGTACATATAGGGGGTCATTTACTATAGAGCTGCTGCACTAATTAGCGCTAATTACCGAAAATTAGCACTAATTAGCTCTAATTCACAGTAATTAGCGCTAATTAGTGATAAAACGGTATTCACTATAGCACTGGTGAGAAAAAATACTCCCAAAATCGAATTTATTATAGTTCCCTGAAACCAAATAGCGCCTAAATCCTTACTCTGCTAAAACCTGGAGAATTGCACATGGAAATAATGTTTAGAGCATGATATAATTGCCTAAATGGTACTGAAATATGCGGTATATTATTTAAAGATAATCTGCTTTTAAAATGTGTGAAAAAGTGATTTCTATGCTGAAATATCTTTAAAAGTCTGAGAAGTGAAAAATTCCCCGTTTTGAACAACTAGGTGCCAACACAACTGAGCATGCTCAGACCTGAAAATAACTCTCATTTTAACTCAAGTGTCTTTTTTAGCCGGCGCTATAGTAAATACCAAAATGAGAGCTAATTAGAGAGAATTTTTTTTAACGAAAATCTGCTCTATTCTAATCCAAATTAAGTATTAGCCATTGATTCTAATGGAACAATTGTAACTTTCACAAAAAAAACCTTTTAATGTTGAGATGAAATGTATCTTTCTGAAATAAAGATACATTTGTGAAATACATTTTCCTTTGTAACATTTTTGCTTCTACTTAAAATATTTTGATTTTAAGAATACTAGAATGTGGAATCTTTTGATGTTTTGGTAAAGTATATTTTTCTCTGTCACTTTCACTTGTTACTCTCCATCTCACAACAATCTTTACCCCAAACTCACACAGGTGTCTTTATAATCCACAAACAATACCATTGCTGATGCAAATTTAAAATGAATCACAATTTTTTGTGCTTTTTATTATTTCAAAATATTCATAATTTGAGCCCAAAAAAATGTGATATGTGTACCAACATTAGAAATCAAAATGTAATTCCCAAAAATTTGAGGGTAATATTCTACTCTCACCCACAAAAAAACACCAAATATCACAGAATAAATCAAGAAGAATAACTCTTGAGAAATGTAATTCCATCACTTGTATGTCCAAAGAAATGCAGTATTTATGTGTTTTTATGTGTATTTATGTGTAGGAAGTTCTCACATGTGACAGCTCCATGGCTTAGAGGTTAGAACTTTTGTTTAGCTTCCCTGAGTGTATGGGTTCAAATCCCAACCATGTTGCTTCATGTAGACAAGTTGTCTCATCTCCCAGGTCCTATAACTATGTCTAAATGTAGTATTTATGTGTAGGAGGGTTCCACCACCATTGTAAGTCTTTTCCAGATACACTATTTAGCCAAAAGTATTGGGACACCTGCCTTTACACACACATGAACTTTAATGGCAGCCCAGTCTAATGCCCCGTACACACGGTCGGATTTTCCGACGGAAAATGTGTGATAGGACCTTGTTGTCGGAAATTCCGACCATGTGTAGGCTCCATCACACATTTTCCATCGGATTTTCTGACACACAAAGTTTGAGAGCAGGATATAAATTTTCCGACAAAAAAATCCGTTGTCGGAAATTCCGCTCAAAATAAATAGAGATGAAAGCTATTGGCCACTGCCCCATTTATAGTCCCGATGTACGTGTTTTACGTCACCACGTTTAGAACGATCGGATTTTCCGACAACTTTGTGTGACCGTGTGTATGCAAGACAAGTTTGATCCAACATCCATCGGAAAAAATCCTAGGATTTTGTTGTCGGAATGTCCGAACAAAGTCCGACCGTGTGTACGGGGCATTAGTCTGTAGTGTTAAAATTTTATTTGGTCCACCCTTTGCAGCTAGAACAGCTTCTGGGAAGGCTGTCCACAAGGTTTAGTTTGCCTATGGGAATGTTTGATCATTTTTCCAGAAGTGCATTTGTGAGACCAGGCACTGATGTTGGATGAGAAGGACTGGCTTGCAGTCTCTACTCTAATTCAGCCAAAGGGTGCTCTATCGGGTTGAGGCCAGGACTCTGTGCAGGCCAGTCAAGTTTCTCCACCCCAAACTTGCTCATCCATGTCTTTATGGACTTTGCTTTGTGTACTGGTGTGCAGTCATGTTGGAACAGGAAGGGGCTTTCCCCAAACTGTTCCCACAAAGTTGGGAGCATGAAATTGTCCAAAATGTCTTGGTATGCTAACACCTTAAGAGTTCCCTTACCTGGAACTAGGAGGCCAAGCCCAACCCCTGAAAAACAACCCCACACCATCATCCCCCCTCCACCAAAACATTTGGACCAGTGCACAAAGCAAAGTCCATAAAGACGTGGATGAGTGATTTTGGGGTGGGGGAACTTGACTGGCCTGGACAGAGTCCTGACCTCAACACAACAGAACACCTTGGAGATGAATTAGAGAGGAGACTGTAGGCCTTCTCATCCAACATCAGTGCCTGACCTCACAAATGCACTTGGAAGAATGGTCAAACATTCCCATAGACACACTCCTAAACCTTGTGGACAAGAAGAGTTGAAGCTGTTATAGCTGCAAAGGGTGGGCCAAATGAGTTTTGTACCCAATACTAATACTGGGATGCCATTATAGTTCATGTGCGTTTAAAGGCAGGCGTCCCAATACTTAGGCCAATATATTGTATATTGCTTGTGACACTGAGCATGGCTATGGACTCAGGGCTGGTTCACACCACAGAGATGCAGAGAACATGTGTGGGGATGCCTGGTGACTAAGTGGGTAGCTGTTCTGTCTAGCAGCACCTGGGATGTTGGTTCAATTCCTTAACATGCTAATGCTTGTGTTGAAGTTTATATGTTCTCCCTGTGTTGGTTTCTCACCACAATCCAAAGACATGCTGGCATATTATTTGTCTCCTGTCGAAATAGGTTCTAATGTAAGAAAGTTAATTTTGGACTTTAGATTGGAAGCTCATTGCAGCCAGGGACTGATGTTAATGTTTTATTAGCACTAAACATGCCCAGGGACTTGGACATTTCAAATTTTAGGGTTTACACTGCACAGGTACATATGCTTAGAAAACTGTTGCTTTGTTTATGTGGATGCAAATGGACTTTGATCTTTGTCCTGTAGTTGGAGATTTGATGCACATAGCCAAGGGCTAACACAGTTGCAAATACTATTATGTGTTCCTGCTCATCAGGTGCAATCACTTTAGACATACATGAAGAGACAGATTGAAAGATACTGGTGGGCGTGTACTTCTATTGGGTGTGTCAGTGTGCTAACAATACAACCTCTCTTATATAAAGGCCTGCAGTAGGGGGGTTCGTTTTTTGCCTGTGATTTGTGGGGAGGAGGGCTAAAATCTTCCTTACGGAGTGCTGCTCGGCTTCCTAACTTAAGATCAGGTGTCATATTTGCCTAGGTTTTGAGTTGGGGGTGTTCTGGGGGCCCCTCTTCTGGGGGGGAACCCCGGATAAACGAGAGGCCAAAGAAAGGCAGAACCAAAAAAGGACGTTGCCATGTCGCGAGGTCCGATGCGTTTGCGAAATTCTATGAGAATCCAGGTAAAGCCTGAATATCGTGGTGAAGTGGGTCTGAAGGCGATCGCTGTGGATGTTTTACAGAAGTTGCTGAATTTACAGGTCAGTGATATATTTGCTCTCCAAGATTTTGTAGTCAGTGGTCAATACGATGTTTCTTTTCATACTGAGGATACCTGCCAAGCTGCATATGAGAATTGGGTGAAGGCGGATCTGGGAGGAAATTTGCTAACTAAGAAGATGGACGTCAGTTTATTGTTTGATCCTGTATTGAAGACCATGACTATACATTGTTATAATCCTTTTTTAGAGCCGGAATTGGTGAGACAATTTTTGTTGCGGTATTGTGTGGGGGCTGATCGAGGAGAGAAGCTTTATAACCAGTATGGCATGTATAGAGGTAAACTGTGTTTTAAAGTACGCATGAAGAGGGACGCATCAGGATTTGTGGAGTGTGTCACCCTCCCCTGGCATTTACCATTGCTGGGGAGCGGTGTACTGTTTTCTATTCTGAGCAACCCCGTTACTGCAGGGGGTGCTTTCAGTATGGACATATTCGTGAGGACTGCCTGTCATGAAGATCCTGCCAGTAACAGGCAGAGTAGACCCATCGGTGCACGATTGCGGGCGTCTATGCGCACGTGCACATGCACTCGTTAGTGTCTGGCGGGTTATTTAAACCTGTCTGGCACTTGCATCATTGCTGTTTGCTCTGCAGCTCTGTGTATGTGTTCCCTGAAAACCTGATATCTGCTTCTGTTTTGACCCGGCTTGCTTTGAGACTATTCCTGTTATCTGCCTGTACCTGATCCCTGGCTTGTTTGACGATCCCTCTGCCTGCTCCTTTTGTACCTCTGCTGCCAGCCTGCTTACCGACCCGGCCTGTCTGACGATCCTGGACTTCCATCCAATCTGCTGAGCCATCCAGGCTGTTCACCTGCCTGCTGATCATCCAGTCTGCTGGGCCTGTCTGCTGATCATCCAGTCTGCTGGGCCTGTCTGCTGAGCCATCCAGGCTGTACACCTGTCTGCTGATCATCCAGTCTGCTGGGCCTGTCTGCTGAGCCATCCAGGCTGTTCACCTGTCTGCTGATAATCCAGTCTGCTGGGCCTGTCTGCTGAGCCATCCAGGCTGTTCACCTGTCTGCTGATCATCCAGTCTGCTGGGCCTGTCTGCTGAGCCATCCAGGCTGCTCACCTGTCTGCCTGATCTATCCAGTCTGCTGTCCTGTCTGCTGAGTCGTCCAGTCTGCAGTTCCTGTCTACTGATCCATCCCATCAGCTGTGCCGGCCATCTGATCCTTCTGCTGTTGATCCTGCCAGGCACTCATACCACTCCGCACTCCTGCACCCCTGTCACCACTATCAGGGGCTCTCGAGTCGGAGGCATAGGAGAGGCCATCCTCTGCAATTCGGGCTCACCCTTTAGGTACGTAACAGTAGCAAACAGCCATGTCTGAGCCCGAGCAGGGAACCTCTCCTATGCAGGAACTTTGTTTGCACTTAGCAGGCCTGACCCAGGCTGTCAAAAGCCTTCAGGAAGAATACACCCGGTTGGAGGAACGGGTCCAAGTACTGTCTTCTCCCACTGGAATTCAAGGAACCCCTCAAGTCTCTACCTCTTCTACAGGCACCGCATCCTCTCCTACAGTGGTGATGCTTCCGCCCGAACCACGTGTCCCCACACCCGAAAAATTTGCTGGGGAGCGTAGCAAATTCAGGGCATTTCGCAATTCCTGTGAACTGTACTTTGCCCTCCAGCCACGTACCTTCTCCTTGGAAGCCACCAAGGTGGGCTTTGTCGTCTCTTTACTTTCGGGTGAACCTCAAACCTGGGCCCATCGCCTCCTGGAACAGAAAGCCGATGTGTTGACCAACCTTACCACCTTCTTTAATACCATGGCTCAACTGTATGAAGACCCTCAGCTTTCTGCAACTGCCAAAGCCGCACTGCACGCCCTTCAGCAAGGGCGCCGGGCGGCGGAAGATTATGTGGCTGAATTTCGGCGGTGGAGCGCAGACACTGACTGGAATGACGCTGCGCTCCGTTACCAGTTTCGCATGGGACTGTCTGACCACTTGAAGGACGAGCTAGCCCGAGTTGGTGTACCCCAGACCCTAGACGCATTAATCAATCTTGCCATACAGATTGACCGGCGGCTGAGGGAACGTAGGTCGGAAAATTTTTCCCGACCAACCTGGATGTTACCTAGAGTGGCCAGTCACCTGCATCCGGCCCCTACCTCTCAGTCCACTTCTACAACGGACACTTCGGAACCCATGCAGTTGGGGGTGCTTCGCCCTTCTCTTACTATGAAAGAGCGCCAACGTCACCGGGCAAATAATCTATGTCTCTACTGTGGGGAACCCGGTCACTATGTCAAGAATTGCCCTACTAAACTTCGTAAGTGTTTCCGAAAATCTCCTGAACATGTGCTTACTGGAATCCAGACCTCTTCTCATCTTGCCCTCTCTATCTCTTTGCAGCTTCCAGGAAAGACTCTGTCAGTGCCCGCCATTATTGATTCAGGAGCCTGCAGCTGCTTTATGGACTCATCTTTTGCAACAAGGCATCAGATTCCTCTGCTTCCTAGGACCCAAAGACTGTCCATTCACCTGGCTGATGGGTCCACTATTAAATCTGGGCCGGTTATCCAAGAGACTTCCCCTTTGCCAGTCACCATTGCCGGTGCCCACCACGAACTGCTTCGTATGGACATTATCTCCTCACCTCTGTTTCCTGTAATTCTTGGAATGCCTTGGCTTCAAGCCCACAATCCTGGTGTCAACTGGGCCACAGGGGAGGTCACCTTTTCCTCTCCTTATTGCCAGCAATTCTGTGCCTCAAAGGACCCCCATGGGCCCTTTCCTTTGCTATGTCTGGACACTGAAGCTGAGCTATGCCAAACTGTCCCGAAAGCCTACCATGACTTCATTGATGTGTTCAGCAAGAAAGGAGCAGAAACTCTACCTCCCCATCGGGCGTATGATTGCCCTATCGAGCTCCTTCCAGGGGCCGAAATTCCCTTCGGAAGAATCTTCCCGTTAACCGAGTTAGAACAGGCGGCCCTTAAGGACTATATCGATGAAAACTTAAAGAAGGGTTTCATTCGTCCATCCACTTCCCCGGCAGGTGCGGGTATCTTTTTTGTAGAGAAGAAGGATCACACACTTCGGCCTTGCATAGACTACCGTGAGCTAAATAAAATTACCGTCAAGAACAGGTACCCCCTTCCCTTGGTCCCCGAGTTATTCCAGAGACTGGGAACAGCTACTATCTTTACTAAACTTGATCTTCGAGGAGCCTATAACTTGGTCCGCATCAGGGAAGGAGATGAGTGGAAAACGGCGTTCCGCACCCGTTTTGGGCACTTTGAGTACCTAGTAATGCCCTTCGGGTTATGTAACGCTCCCGCCACGTTCCAGTATTTTATTAACAATGTTTTCCGGGATTATTTAGATCTGTTTGTCATCGTCTACTTAGACGATATTCTAATCTTTTCTTCCTCCCTAGATGCTCATCGCAGACACGTCAGGTGTGTTTTGACACGACTTCGACAGCATGGCCTGTACGCGAAGTCAGAAAAATGTGAATTCGAACAAGAGAGTATACCATTCCTGGGATTAATCATCTCCATAGAAGGTATCAAGATGGATCCGCAGAAGATCGCTGCAATACTTGACTGGCCAGTTCCTGTTGACAAAAAAGGAATCCAACGTTTCGTTGGATTCGCTAATTTCTACCTGAAATTCATTAAGGGGTTTTCTGTCATCATTGCCCCTATTACCTAATTAACCAAACTGGGGGTTCGCTTCCATTGGACCCCAGAAGCTCAAGTTGCCTTTGAATCTCTCAAAGAATTGTTTACATCTGCCTCCGTTCTAAAACACCCTGATTCCGCCCTGCCATTTGTACTTGAGGTAGATGCTTCTGAGATTGCTGTTGGAGCAGTACTCTCCCAACGCCAAGGAACCAAGGCACTGTTCCACCCAGTAGCCTTCTTCTCCCGCAAACTTTCGGCTGCCGAAAGGAATTACGATGTGGGGGATCGGGAACTGCTGGCAATCAAATCGGCACTTGAAGAATGGCGGTACTTACTTGAAGGAGCAACTCACCCAATCTTAATCTTCACTGATCATAAGAACTTAGAGTACTTGAGGTCGGCAAAGAGGTTGAAGCTACGGCAAGCCAGATGGGTGTTGTTTTTCTCCAGGTTCTCTTTTCATGTTACGTACAGGCCAGGCTCTAAGGATACAAAACCTGACGCCCTGTCCAGAATGTTTCACAAATCCAAAGAAATGACTTCCCCCGATACCATCCTCTCTCCAGGGAATTTTCTTCTGCTGCAGGAAGATTTGCTCTCCCGGATCAAACAGGCTACTCTGGGGTGGACGCCCCCCGCTAAATCGGAACTACGAGCAAAAGACGGGTTGTTCTGGTACAGGGACAAGATTTTTGCACCTGAAAGCGTACGAGTCCCTATATTAGAACTCTGTCACGATCACGCACTAGCTGGACATTTTGGCATAACTAAAACCACCGATTTGGTACAACGTACCTTCTGGTGGCCTCAGGTAGGCAGAGACTGCAAGAAGTTTGTGGAATCCTGTGTCACTTGCATTAGGAACAAGAGCAGTAGAACCAAGGCCTGGGGATTATTGAGACCACTGTCTGTTCCGGATAGACCCTGGAAGATGTTATCCATAGACTTCATTGTAGAGTTACCCCCAGCAGAGGACCATACCACCATCTTTGTGGTGGTAGACCGGTTGTCAAAAATGGCACACTTTATCCCTATGAAAGGCACTCCCTCTGCTTCTGAGACTGCACAGGTATTCATCAGAGAAATTATCAGACTCCATGGAGTACCGGCCAACATTGTCTCAGATCGGGGGGTACAATTTACTTCCCGATTCTGGAGGTCCTTATGCAAAGCTTTGAAGATCGAGCTATCTTTCTCTTCCGCTTATCACCCCCAGACAAATGGGCAAACAGAGAGGACCAACCAAACCCTCGAACAATACCTCCGCTGCTTTTCTTCATTTACTCAAGATGACTGGATCTCTTTGCTTCCGCTGGCTGAATTCGCCTACAACAATTCTACACACTCTGCTACAAAACAAACCCCATTTTTTGCCAATTATGGCTTCCATCCATCATTCCTGCCCAGCTCCATCCCAGAATGTCCTGTACCAGCAGTTCATAAAACAATTAATTTTTTTTCTCTCAACAATCAGCTCTTGCAAGAAACTATGGCCAAGACACAGGAACACAATAAAGAAGTTTTTGATAAAAAGAAACGTGGAGAACTGTTACTGGCACCCGGTAATCTAGTTTGGTTGTCTACACTGAACCTGAAGATGGCATGCCCTTCGAAAAAGCTGGGTCCTAAATTCATAGGCCCATTTCCTGTGAAGAGGAAAATCAATGAAGTGGCTTACGAGTTGGAACTTCCTGAGTCACTTAAAATTCATCCTGTTTTCCACGTAACACTATTAAAACCCTCTGTTGCTAATCCCTTTCCTGGCCAAAGCTCTGACCCTCCTGATCCTGTATTAGTGGATGGGGAAGAGGAGTTTGAGGTAGAAGCAATAGTGGATTGCAGGAGGAGAAACAATCAAACTCAATTCCTGATCAAATGGAAGGGCTATGGGCCCGAGGAGAATTCATGGGAACCTGAAGAAAACATCCACGCTGAGAGTCTGGTTCAATCCTTCAAAAGGTCCCATCCTGAAAAATTGGCTCGGATGGGCATCCGGAGGCTGCCCCTTGGGGGGGGGCAATGTCATGAAGATCCTGCCAGTAACAGGCAGAGTAGACCCATCGGTGCACGATTGCGGGAGTCTATGCGCACGTGCACATGCACTCGTTAGTGTCTGGCGGGTTATTTAAACCTGTCTGGCACTTGCATCATTGCTGTTTGCTCTGCAGCTCTGTGTATGTGTTCCCTGAAAACCTGATATCTGCTTCTGTTTTGACCCGGCTTGCTTTGAGACTATTCCTGTTATCTGCCTGTACCTGATCCCTGGCTTGTTTGACGATCCCTCTGCTCCTTTTGTACCTCTGCTGCCAGTCTGCTTACCGACCCGGCCTGTCTGACGATCCTGGACTTCCATCCAATCTGCTGAGCCATCCAGGCTGTTCACCTGTCTGCTGATCATCCAGTCTGCTGGGCCTGTCTGCTGATCATCCAGTCTGCTGGGCCTGTCTGCTGAGCCATCCAGGCTGTACACCTGTCTGCTGATCATCCAGTCTGCTGGGCCTGTCTGCTGAGCCATCCAGGCTGTTCACCTGTCTGCTGATCATCCAGTCTGCTGGGCCTGTCTGCTGAGCCATCCAGGCTGTTCACCTGTCTGCTGATCATCCAGTCTGCTGGGCCTGTCTGCTGAGCCATCCAGGCTGCTCACCTGTCTGCCTGATCTATCCAGTCTGCTGTCCTGTCTGCTGAGTCGTCCAGTCTGCAGTTCCTGTCTACTGATCCATCCCATCAGCTGTGCCGGCCATCTGATCCTTCTGCTGTTGATCCTGCCAGGCACTCATACCACTCCGCACTCCTGCACCCCTGTCACCACTATCAGGGGCTCTCGAGTCGGAGGCGTAGGAGAGGCCATCCTCTGCAATTCGGGCTCACCCTTTAGGTACGTAACACTGCCCTTCTAAGCTTTGCTGTAAAGTGTGCTTGAAGCTGGGACACAATGCAGCGGAGTGCAAGGAAAAGAAATGTGATCTGTGTGGTTCAGGGGAGCATATGGTCAGAAACTGTCCGAAAATAGTGGGGAGGAAGATGTTCTCGTATGCAGAGGCTGTGCAAAGATGGCGGTTTACAGGGCAGAATGTGAGCCGAGAACTGGAGGAGCAGGAGACTGAGCGGGCGGATGGCGGGGGTGAGCAGGTGGCCGGCACGGAAGGTGGAAAGGCGCCAACCCCCCCAGACGCTGAAAACCCCAGTAGTAGCTCCAAGGAAGGTGACGGACAGGAACTGCAAGGGAGTATGGGTAAAAGTGGAGTGAATATTAATCTGACAGAGGGGGATAATGAGATGCAGGTTGGTGAGGCGGAAGAAGCTGTGGCGGATGAAGGCATGGAGGGGGGAGGGAGGTAAGTGGAGTGTGTGAAGAACTGATCGCTTTGATAAAACAGGTGGAGGCAGAACAGGAGAGCCAATATGTAGATGAGGAGCTTGGTGAGTGGGCTGAGGATATGGAGGTGCTGGAGGTGAGGAGGAAGGAGGGGTCAGGATTAAAAGACCTTTTAATGGCTACTCAAAGACCAGGGCCTGAGGTGGAGCAGGAGAGTGAGGCACGGAGAAAGAAGCCTCTGGGTTCGAGCCCAGGTGGTGGTGGGTGTGTACTGCCAAGTTTAAGTATGGATTCACAAGTGTCAGATGATTCAAGTGGAGCAACATCACCATTGGGCTTGGTAGGTTCTCCTGCCATGCAATATTTGGAGAGTGAATCAGTTGATCCTCTTGTAAAAGGTACAGGGAACAGAAGTGGAAAACAGCTTCCTGATGGAGGGGTTTAGTGTGTTCTGCAGGATTTTTTTGATCCTTCTCATGGCTTTGTCTATATGTAGTGTTTATGTGCGTTCGATTGGATCTGTCTATCGTTGTGCAGCTGTTTTGTCTGAGTTGACTAAGATTGAGTGTGTTGTCTTGTGTTTGCAAGAGTGTGGTTTGTGGTATGCTCCAGGCCATGGGGACTGGTCTGCAGGATCAGCGATTTGGTCTTGTGCTGCAGAAAATAGAAGTTAAGGTGTGGGGGTGCTCTTTAAAAACCCAGAAATTAAAGTTGAATCATGGGAGGAAGTGGTTATAGGAAGAGTTCTCAGTGTAATGTTTACTTACCTGGAAGAATCCTTTAAGTTGGTATGTGTTTATGCACCGGTGCGAAAAAATGCCAGGATGGGTTTGTTGGAAATTTTGAGGCTTTACCTTGTGGCGAGAGGAAAGACCATTGTTGCTGGAGACTTTAATCTTATTAGGACTGCTGAAGAAAGAGTAGGCCACGGTGAAAGCCAGACCGATATCACCAGCACAGCTTTTAATGCAATTTTTCAGGATTTTTGTTTGCAGGATGGAGCGGTTTGTTACTATGGAAATGGTAAAGCCCCAGCAACATTTTTTTCAGATAAGGGAAGTGTGAAATCCCGAATTGACTTTATTTTAGGTTCCAGGGCACTGAAGGTCGCAGAGTGGAAGCAATGGGAGGTGCCTTTCTCCGACCACCAGGTTTTGGTGGGAAAGTTTATTTTTGATCAACATGTCAAGACTGGGAGAGGAATCTGGAAATTAAATAATCTGTTATTGGAAGACCAAGGGATTTTTGATAAGTTTGCTCTGCAATATAAAGTGTGGTTGGGAAGGAAGGGGGATTTTGAATCCTTTTTCGAGTGGTGGGACTGGCTGAAGGAGCGAATCAAGCTCTTCTTTCTTCAAGCAGGTGTAAAGAAGGCAAGGAAAGAGAAACAACAAGGGAGGGCTCTCCGGCATAGGTTGAGACTCCTGCTTAAATTAAGGCTGGGAGGCTGGGAGTTAGAAGAGGAGATTGGAAAGCTTCGGGGGGAGATAAAGAAAGCTTGGGTGATGAGAGGGAAGAAGCTAATCTTCCAAGCTAAAGTGAAGGACATGGAGGAAGGGAGAGACATGTTCGCGGTTCTTCTTCAAGAAACTCTTGAGGGGACGCAATGTGATGAAATCGGTGATGGTGCAGGGACAGGAAGTGAATGGTGAGGTGATGGAGGTGGTGAGTGAGTTTTATATGGATTTGTTTGTAGGCGGACGTGGAGTAAGTGCTGAGGAGATGCAAGAGTATTGCGAGAAAGTGGATGCAAGATTGTCTGAGGAGGATAGGTTTGGTATGTGTGTGGTTGTGTCTGAGGAGGAAGTGAGGCGAGTAGGGATGAGCTTCGTGTTCGAGTCGAACCCATGTTCAACTCGAACATCGGCTGTTCGCCCGTTCGCCGAATTGCGAACGATATGGGCCGTTCGCGCCAAATTCGTGTGGCGCGTCACGGCCCATAATTCACTGCGGCATCGCAGTGCATTGCTGGCTGATGATTGGCCAAGCATGCACTATGACCCGCATGCTTGGCCAATCACAGCGCCGTCAGTAGAGAGAGCTGTAATTGGCCAAAGCCAGGGTGGCTTTGGCCAATTATGGCTCAGGGGATTTAGTACACGCCCCACACTATATAAGGCCGCCTGCACGGCGGCCCTGTGTAGTGTGTGTTCCGGTGTGCTAAGAGAGAGAGAGAGAGAGAGACAGTGTCATTTGATTTGAGTTAGATAGATTAGGCAGAACAGTCAGTCAGTTAGCTGCACTTACAGTGTATTGTGTGTATATATATGCATCCCAGGTGTTGCATATATATATATACACTGTATTAAGTTTAGCTAGATCCGTTCCTGTTATCTTCTATCTAGACTATTTACATTTAGTGCAGTGCGTCCTGCTCACAGTGTTCAGCTAGATCCGTTCCTGTTATTTACATTTAGTGCAGTGCGTCCTGCTCACAGTGTTCAGCTAGATCCATTCCTGCTATTTATATTTAGTGCAGTGAGTCCTGCTCACAGTGTTCAGCTAGATCCGTTCCTGCTATTTACATTTAGTGCAGTGCGTCCTGCTCGGTGTTCAGCTAGATCCGTTCCTGCTATTTACATTTAGTGCAGTGCGTCCTGCTCACAGTGTTCAGCTAGATCCGTTCCTGCTATTTACATTTAGTGCAGTGCGTCCTGCTCACAGTGTTCAGCTAGATCCGTTCCTGCCATTTACATTTAGTGCAGTGCGTCCTGCTCACAGTGTTTAGCTAGATCCGTTCCTGCAATTTACATTTAGTGCAGTGCGTCCTGCTCACAGTGTTCAGCTAGATCCGTTCCTGTTATTTACATTTAGTGCAGTGCGTCCTGCTCACAGTGTTCAGCTAGATCCGTTCCTGCCATTTACATTTAGTGCAGTGCGTCCTGCTCACAGTGTTCAGCTAGATCCGTTCCTGCAATTTACATTTAGTGCAGTGCGTCCTGCTCACAGTGTTCAGCTAGATCCGTTCCTGCTATTTACATTTAGTGCAGTGCGTCCTGCTCACAGTGTTCAGCTAGATCCGTTCCTGCTATTTACATTTAGTGCAGTGCGTCCTGCTCACAGTGTTCAGCTAGATCCGTTCCTGTTATCTTCTAGACTATTTACATTTAGTGCAGTGCGTCCTGCTCACAGTGTTCAGCTAGATCCGTTCCTGTTATTTACATTTAGTGCAGTGCGTCCTGCTCACAGTGTTCAGCTAGATCCGTTCCTGCTATTTACATTTAGTGCAGTGCGTCCTGCTCACAGTGTTCAGCTAGATCCATTCCTGCTATTTACATTTAGTGCAGTGCGTCCTGCTCACAGTGTTCAGCTAGATCCGTTCCTGCTATTTACATTTAGTGCAGTGCGTCCTGCTCAGTGTTCAGCTAGATCCGTTCCTGCTATTTACATTTAGTGCAGTGCGTCCTGCTCACAGTGTTCAGCTAGATCCGTTCCTGCTATTTACATTTAGTGCAGTGCGTCCTGCTCACAGTGTTCAGCTAGATCCGTTCCTGCTATTTACATTTAGTGCAGTGCGTCCTGCTCACAGTGTTCAGCTAGATCCGTTCCTGTTATTTACATTTAGTGCAGTGCGTCCTGCTCACAGTGTTCAGCTAGATCCGTTCCTGTTATTTACATTTAGTGCGGTGCGTCCTGCTCACAGTGTTCAGCTAGATCCGTTCCTGCTATTTACATTTAGTGCAGTGCGTCCTGCTCACAGTGTTCAGCTAGATCCATTCCTGCTATTTACATTTAGTGCAGTGCGTCCTGCTCACAGTGTTCAGCTAGATCCGTTCCTGTTATTTACATTTAGTGCAGTGCGTCCTGCTCACAGTGTTCAGCTAGATCCGTTCCTGCTATTTACATTTAGTGCAGTGCGTCCTGCTCACAGTGTTCAGCTAGATCCGTTCCTGTTATTTACATTTAGTGCAGTGCGTCCTGCTCACAGTGTTCAGCTAGATCCGTTCCTGCTATTTACATTTAGTGCAGTGCGTCCTGCTCAGTGTTCAGCTAGATCCGTTCCTGCTATTTACATTTAGTGCAGTGCGTCCTGCTCACAGTGTTCAGCTAGATCCGTTCCTGCTATTTACATTTAGTGCAGTGCGTCCTGCTCACAGTGTTCAGCTAGATCCGTTCCTGCTATTTACATTTAGTGCAGTGCGTCCTGCTCACAGTGTTCAGCTAGATCCGTTCCTGCTATTTACATTTAGTGCAGTGCGTCCTGCTCACAGTGTTCAGCTAGATCCGTTCCTGCCATTTACATTTAGTGCAGTGCGTCCTGCTCACAGTGTTCAGCTAGATCCGTTCCTGCTATTTACATTTAGTGCAGTGCGTCCTGCTCACAGTGTTCAGCTAGATCCGTTCCTGCTATTTACATTTAGTGCAGTGCGTCCTGTTTACAGTGTTCAGCTAGATCCGTTCCTGCCATTTACATTTAGTGCAGTGCGTCCTGCTCACAGTGTTCAGCAAGATCCGTTCCTGCAATTTACATTTAGTGCAGTGCGTCCTGCTCACAGTGTTCAGCTAGATCCGTTCCTGCTATTTACATTTAGTGCAGTGCGTCCTGCTCAGTGTTCAGCTAGATCCGTTCCTGTTATTTACATTTAGTGCAGTGCGTCCTGCTCACAGTGTTCAGCTAGATCTGTTCCTGCTATTTACATTTAGTGCAGTGCGTCCTGCTCACAGTGTTCAGCTAGATCCGTTCCTGTTATCTTCTAGACTATTTACATTTAGTGCAGTGCGTCCTGCTCACAGTGTTCAGCTAGATCCGTTCCTGTTATTTACATTTAGTGCAGTGCGTCCTGCTCACAGTGTTCAGCTAGATCCATTCCTGCTATTTACATTTAGTGCAGTGCGTCCTGCTCACAGTGTTCAGCTAGATCCGTTCCTGCTATTTACATTTAGTGCAGTGCGTCCTGCTCACAGTGTTCAGCTAGATCCGTTCCTGCTATTTACATTTAGAGCAGTGCGTCCTGCTCACAGTGTTCAGCTAGATCCGTTCCTGCTATTTACATTTAGTGCAGTGCGTCCTGCTCACAGTGTTCAGCTAGATCCATTCCTGCTATTTACATTTAGTGCAGTGCGTCCTGCTCACAGTGTTCAGCTAGATCCGTTCCTGTTATTTACATTTAGTGCAGTGCGTCCTGCTCACAGTGTTCAGCTAGATCCGTTCCTGATATTTACGTTTAGTGCAGTGCGTCCTGCTCACAGTGTTCAGCTAGATCCGTTCCTGTTATTTACGTTTAGTGCAGTGCGTCCTGCTCACAGTGTTCAGCTAGATCCGTTCCTGCTATTTACATTTAGTGCAGTGCGTCCTGCTCAGTGTTCAGCTAGATCCGTTCCTGCTATTTACATTTAGTGCAGTGCGTCCTGCTCACAGTGTTCAGCTAGATCCGTTCCTGCTATTTACATTTAGTGCAGTGCGTCCTGCTCACAGTGTTCAGCTAGATCCATTCCTGCTATTTACATTTAGTGCAGTGCGTCCTGCTCACAGTGTTCAGCTAGATCCGTTCCTGCTATTTACATTTAGTGCAGTGCGTCCTGCTCACAGTGTTCAGCTAGATCCGTTCCTGCTATTTACATTTAGTGCAGTGCGTCCTGCTCACAGTGTTCAGCTAGATCCGTTCCTGCTATTTACATTTAGTGCAGTGCGTCCTACTCACAGTGTTCAGCTAGATCCGTTCCTGCCATTTACATTTAGTGCAGTGCGTCCTGCTCACAGTGTTCAGCTAGATCCGTTCCTGCTATTTACATTTAGTGCAGTGCGTCCTGCTCACAGTGTTCAGCTAGATCCATTCCTGCTATTTACATTTAGTGCAGTGCGTCCTGCTCACAGTGTTCAGCTAGATCCGTTCCTGCTATTTACATTTAGTGCAGTGCGTCCTGCTCACAGTGTTCAGCTAGATCCGTTCCTGCTATTTACATTTAGTGCAGTGCGTCCTGCTCACAGTGTTCAGCTAGATCCGTTCCTGCTATTTACATTTAGTGCAGTGCGTCCTGCTCACAGTATTCAGCTAGATCCGTTCCTGCTATTTACATTTAGTGCAGTGCGTCCTGCTCACAGTGTTCAGCTAGATCCGTTCCTGCCATTTACATTTAGTGCAGTGCGTCCTGCTCACAGTGTTCAGCTAGATCCGTTCCTGCTATTTACATTTAGTGCAGTGCGTCCTGCTCACAGTGTTCAGCTAGATCCGTTCCTGCTATTTACATTTAGTGCAGTGCGTCCTGCTCACAGTGTTCAGCTAGATCCGTTCCTGCCATTTACATTTAGTGCAGTGCGTCCTGCTCACAGTGTTCAGCTAGATCCGTTCCTGCAATTTACATTTAGTGCAGTGCGTCCTGCTCACAGTGTTCAGCTAGATCCGTTCCTGCTATTTACATTTAGTGCAGTGCGTCCTGCTCACAGTGTTCAGCTAGATCCGTTCCTGTTATCTTCTAGACTATTTACATTTAGTGCAGTGCGTCCTGCTCAGTGTTCAGCTAGATCCGTTCCTGTTATTTACATTTAGTGCAGTGCGTCCTGCTCACAGTGTTCAGCTAGATCCGTTCCTGCTATTTACATTTAGTGCAGTGCGTCCTGCTCACAGTGTTCAGCTAGATCCGTTCCTGCTATTTACATTTAGTGCAGTGCGTCCTGCTCACAGTGTTCAGCTAGATCCGTTCCTGCTATTTACATTTAGTGCAGTGCGTCCTGCTCACAGTGTTCAGCTAGATCCGTTCCTGCTATTTACATTTAGTGCAGTGCGTCCTGCTCAGTGTTCAGCTAGATCCGTTCCTGCTATTTACATTTAGTGCAGTGCGTCCTGCTCACAGTGTTCAGCTAGATCCGTTCCTGCTATTTACATTTAGTGCAGTGCGTCCTGCTCACAGTGTTCAGCTAGATCCGTTCCTGCTATTTACATTTAGTGCAGTGCGTCCTGCTCACAGTGTTCAGCTAGATCCGTTCCTGTTATTTACATTTAGTGCAGTGCGTCCTGCTCACAGTGTTCAGCTAGATCCGTTCCTGTTATTTACATTTAGTGCAGTGCGTCCTGCTCACAGTGTTCAGCTAGATCCGTTCCTGCTATTTACATTTAGTGCAGTGCGTCCTGCTCACAGTGTTCAGCTAGATCCTTTCCTGCTATTTACATTTAGTGCAGTGCGTCCTGCTCACAGTGTTCAGCTAGATCCGTTCCTGTTATTTACATTTAGTGCAGTGTGTCCTGCTCACAGTGTTCAGCTAGATCCGTTCCTGATATTTACATTTAGTGCAGTGCGTCCTGCTCACAGTGTTCAGCTAGATCCATTCCTGCTATTTACATTTAGTGCAGTGCGTCCTGCTCACAGTGTTCAGCTAGATCCGTTCCTGCTATTTACATTTAGTGCAGTGCGTCCATCTCAGTGTTCAGCTAGATCCGTTCCTGCTATTTACATTTAGTGCAGTGCGTCCTGCTCACAGTGTTCAGCTAGATCCGTTCCTGCTATTTACATTTAGTGCAGTGCGTCCTGCTCACAGTGTTCAGCTAGATCCGTTCCTGCTATTTACATTTAGTGCAGTGCGTCCTGCTCACAGTGTTCAGCTAGATCCGTTCCTGTTATTTACATTTAGTGCAGTGCGTCCTGCTCACAGTGTTCAGCTAGATCCGTTCCTGCTATTTACATTTAGTGCAGTGCGTCCTGCTCACAATGTTCAGCTAGATCCGTTCCTGCTATTTACATTTAGTGCAGTGCGTCCTACTCACAGTGTTCAGCTAGATCCGTTCCTGCCATTTACATTTAGTGCAGTGCGTCCTGCTCACAGTGTTCAGCTAGATCCGTTCCTGTTATCTTCTAGACTATTTACATTTAGTGCAGTGCGTCCTGCTCACAGTGTTCAGCTATATCCGTTCCTGTTATTTACATTTAGTGCAGTGCGTCCTGCTCACAGTGTTCAGCTAGATCCGTTCCTGCTATTTACATTTAGTGCAGTGCGTCCTGCTCACAGTGTTCAGCTAGATCCGTTCCTGCTATTTACATTTAGTGCAGTGCGTCCTGCTCACAGTGTTCAGCTATATCCGTTCCTGTTATTTACATTTAGTGCAGTGCGTCCTGCTCACAGTGTTCAGCTAGATCCGTTCCTGCTATTTACATTTAGTGCAGTGCGTCCTGCTCACAGTGTTCAGCTAGATCCGTTCCTGCTATTTACATTTAGTGCAGTGCGTCCTGCTCACAGTGTTCAGCTAGATCCGTTCCTGCTATTTACATTTAGTGCAGTGCGTCCTGCTCACAGTGTTCAGCTAGATCCGTTCCTGCTATTTACATTTAGTGCAGTGCGTCCTGCTCACAGTGTTCAGCTAGATCCGTTCCTGCTATTTACATTTAGTGCAGTGCGTCCTGCTCACAGTGTTCAGCTAGATCCATTCCTGCTATTTACATTTAGTGCAGTGCGTCCTGCTCACAGTGTTCAGCTAGATCCGTTCCTGCCATTTACATTTAGTGCAGTGTGTCCTGCTCACAGTGTTCAGCTAGATCCGTTCCTGTTATCTTCCTACTGACAGGCAGGCTTGTCTGGTTACAGTATATAAAGCTACCTGAAGAAAATTACAGGTGTTCTATCCCAGCTTAGTGCAGCTACAGGCCATTAGTATGTCTGGAAGGCCAAGAAGGAGAGGCAGACAGTCACAAGCCAATAAGAGAGGGCAAGCAGGCTCTGTGTCTAGTGCTGGTCGTGGAGACGGTGCATCCTCATCAGCACGTGGCCATGGGACACGCTTGGCCTTTTTTTCGGCAGCTGGCCGTGTTGAGCCGCAACATGCGGAAGACTTGGTCGAGTGGATGACCAAGCCGTCCTCATCCTCCTCATCCTCTCTCACCCATGCCCAGGGTGCTTTGTCTGGCAAAGCAGCGGCCTCTTCCCTCAGCTCAATGTCATCAGTGACTCCTTCCCTAGCTCCACCATGTCCTCATGAGGATTCCCTCGAACTGTTTGACCACAGTGTTGGGTACATGCTCCAGGAGGATGCCCAGCGTTTGGAAGGCTCTGATGATGATACTGAGCTCGATAAAGGCAGTAACATGAGCACGGAGAGAGGGGGTGCCCAAGAAGGACAGCAATCTGGCAGTCATGCTCCCCCTGCTGCAGCATACTGCCAGGTTTGCTCCAGTGATGAGGAGGGAGGGGATGATGAGGTCACTGACTCAACGTGGGTGCCTGATAGGAGAGAGGAGGAGGAGGAGGAGGAGGAGGCGGCACATCACCAACGAGGCAGGATGCCCTCCAGGGGCCAGCCTAAGGGCAGCACATTGACTGCATCACACCCCAAAGCTCCACATGTGCAGGGCGCTGCAGTCTCTGCGCGTTATTCAAAAAGTTCTTTGGTGTGGGCCTTTTTTGAGACGAGTGCATCAGATCGCACCGCTGCTATTTGCAACATATGTCTCAAGCGTATCTCGCGTGGCCAAAACATCTCCCGCTTGGGTACCACATGCTTGACCAGACATATGTTGACCTGCCATGCAGTTCGTTGGCAAGCGTATCTAAAAGACCCACACCAAAGAACAAAGAGGATCTCTCCTTGCTCCTCATCAGCTGAGATTTCCAACCCCACTAGACCTTCAGTCCTCTCTGAGACCTGCAGTGAGAGGAATGAAGGTGTAGAATTAGGTGTGTCACAGCCAAGTACTTGTGGGCAATCTGCTTTTGGTACACCGACGTCAGATTGTACCAGGCAAATTTCCCTGCCCCAGCTGCTGCACCGCCGAAAGAAGTTTGCTCCCAACCATCCACATGCCCAGCGGTTGAATGCTAGCTTGGCAAAATTGCTAGCACTTCAACTGCTGCCTTTTCAGTTGGTAGACTCTGCCCCCTTCCGTGAGTTTGTGGAATGTGCGGTTCCTCAGTGGCAGGTACCCAAACGCCACTTTTTCTCACGGAAGGCGATTCCGGCTCTCTACCGGCATGTGGAAGGCAATGTCCATGCCTCGCTGGACAGGGCGGTCAGCGGTAAGGTGCATATTACCGCTGACTCATGGTCCAGCAGGCATGGACAGGGACCTTACCTAAGTTTCACGGCGCATTGGGTGACTCTGCTGGCAGCTGGGAAGGATGCAGGACAAGGTGCGGTAGTGTTGGAGGTTGTTCCGCCACCACGCCTCCAAAATGCTGATTGTGACACACCTCTCTCCTTCACCCCCTCCTCTTCTTCTTCCTCCATGGCCTCTTCCTCGGAACCAGCGGTGCTCCGTAGGCGTTCAAGGGGCTACGCAAGTACGCAGGCCAAAAGATGCCATGCGGTGCTTGAGCTGGTGTGCTTGGGGGACAGGAGCCACACTGGGGCAGAGGTTCTGTCAGCTCTGCAGGGGCAGGTTCAGAGGTGGTTGACGCCACGCCAACTTAAGGCAGGAATGGTGGTTTGCGACAATGGCACCAACCTCCTCTCTGCCCTCCGACAGGGACAAATGACCCATGTGCCCTGTTTGGCTCACGTCCTTAACTTGGTGGTGAAGCGGTTCTTGGGCAGGTACCTGGGCTTACAGGATGTCCTGAGGCAGGCCAGGAAAGTCTGTGTGCATTTCCGCCGGTCATATAATGCCAGTGCTCGACTGACGGACCTCCAAAAGGAGTTTAACCTGCCCAAGAACCGCCTAATCTGTGACATGCCCACCAGGTGGAACTCAACGTTGGCCATGCTGCAGCGGCTGCACACGCAGCAGAGGGCCATCAATGAGTACCTGTGCGACTATGGCACCAGGACAGGGTCAGGGGAGCTTGGTTTTTTTTCCCCACGCCAGTGGGCCATGATCAGGGATGCATGCACTGTCCTGTCACCATTCGAGGAGGCCACGAGGATGGTGAGCACTGACAGTGCATGCATCAGTGACACTGTCCCCCTTGTCCACCTGTTGGAGCACACGCTGCGTGGAATAATGGACAGGGCACTTGAGGCAGAACAGAGGCAGGAAGAGGAGGAATTCCTTAGCTCTCAAGGCCCCCTTTATCCAGACAGTGTTCCTGCGTGCCCGCCGATCACACAGGAAGAGGACGAGGAGGAGGAGGAGGAGGAGGAGGAGGAAGATTGTGTCAGTATGGAGGTGGAGCCTGGCACTCAGCATCAGCAGCAGTCTTTAAGGGATCAGTCCCAAGGAACACATGGACTTGTACGTGGCTGGGAGGAGGTGGCTGCGGACGTTGCTGTCCTTAGTGACCCAGAGGACTCCGGACCGAATGCCTCAGCAAACCTACGCTGCATGGCCTCCCTGATCCTGCAAAGCCTGCGTAAGGATCCTCGTATTCGTGGTATCAAGGAGAAGGACCAATACTGGCTGGCAACCCTCCTTGATCCACGTTACAAGGGTAAGGTTGCGGACCTTATCTTGCCATCGCAGAGGGAGCAGAGGATGAAACATCTTCGGGAGGCCTTGCAGAAAGGTCTGTGCAACGCGTTCCCAGAGACTGGGAGGTTACAAACTCCTGTTTCTGGACAACGTGTTGCTGAGGCTTCGGTCAGTCAAAGAAGGAGCGGTGGAGAAGGTGGCCGTCTGACCGATGCGTTCAGACAATTTTTTGGTCCGCAGCCCCAAGGTATGATCGGTTCCAGCAACCATCGCCAGCGTCTGTTTTACATGGTGCAGGAATACCTAGGGGCAAGATCAGACTTGGACACCTTTCCCACCGAAAATCCTCTGGGTTACTGGGTCTTGAGGATGGATCACTGGCCAGAGCTTGCACAGTATGCAATTGAGCTACTGGCCTGTCCTGCATCCAGCGTTCTTTCGGAACGCACATTCAGTGCTGCTGGAGGCGTGGTAACCGATCACAGGGTGCGTCTGTCCACCGACTCGGTCGATCGGCTGACCTTCATAAAAATGAATCAGTCTTGGATCACCACCAGCTACCAAGCACCTGATGCTGATGTAACCGAATAATTTTTTTTGAAATCTCAGATCCCTTCAAAGACTGCCTATGCTGATGCTGAGTGACTATCCCTGAGTAATTATCCTCTTCCTCCTCAATCATCACGCTGATAGCTTGTAAGAACATTTTTGGTTCTGGGCGCCACCACCAGTGCCTAAGGCACAATTTTTCAGCCCCTGTTTAACAGGGGCGTGTAATTACAATTTTTGATGTAATACTTTGCAGCAGGGCTCGTTCCTGCATTCCAACTAGAGTGTCTGTGAGGGGTTGCAGTGTTGTGGCACCAGCACCAGTGCCTAAGGCCCAATTTTTCTGCCCCTGTCTAACAGGGGCGTGTAATTACAATTTTTGATGCAATACTTTGCAGCAGGGCTTGTTCCTGCGTTCCAACTAGAGTGTCTGTGAGGGGTTGCAGTGTTGTGGCACCAGCACCAGTGCCTAAGGCCCAATTTTTCTGCCCCTGTCTAACAGGGGCGTGTAATTACAATTCTTGATCTAATATTTCACAGCAGGGCCCTGTGAGGGCTTACAGTGTTGTGGCCACAGCAACACCTAAGGCCCAAATTTCTGCTGAGTATATAGGGCAGGACCCTACTTTCAAACATCTAACTTACAAACGACTCCTACTTGCAAACGGAAGGAGACAACAGGAAGTGAGATGAAATCTACCCCTAGGAAGGGAAATTCTCTCCTGTAAGAGTTAATATGGGAAAACAATTTCTCCTTTCCACTGATGCTTTCCAATCCTTGTTCCACAAAAAAACCCAAATTTTCAAAAAACATTTTTCATTGGGACAAAAAAGTGAGGTGAAATCTTCTGAAGAGGAGGAAAGACAGCAAAACAAATGTCACAGGGGTGATAACCCTTCCCTATGTTTTTCAAAAAGCTTAAAAAAGATTTTTTGGCTGGAGCTAAACGCGTTAAAAATGTACCCGTTCAAAATTACAAAGAGATTCTACTTAACAACAAACCTACAGTCCCTGTCTTGTTTGCACCGCCTGTATACTGCTGTTCAGAGTATATAGGGCCTGGTGGCCCCACACCTTTCCTTATTTTAATTTGGGTGCGGGGTTCCCCTTAATATCCATACAAGACCCAAAGGGCCTGGTAATGGACTGGGGGGTACCCATGCCGTTTGTCTCACTGATTTTCATCCATATTGCCATGACCCGACATGACATTAAACCCGCAAGCAGTTTTAAATGAGATTTTTTCCTTTAAAAATGACATTTGGTGCAGGGACTGTTCTAAACATGGGAAACACGCGTCACTTTACAGGCATACTATAGACACCCCCCAGGTACGATATTTAAAGGAATATTTCACTTTTTTTTTTTACTTTAAGCATCATTAAAATCACTGCTCCCGAAAAAACGGCCGTTTTTAAAAGTTTTTTTTGCATTGATACATGTCCCCTGGGGTAGGACCCGGGTCCCCAAACCCTTTTTAGGACAATACCATGCAAATTAGCCTTTAAAATGAGCACTTTTGATTTCGAACGTTCGAGTCCCATAGACGTCAATGGGGTTCTAACGTTCGTGCGAACTTTCGGTCCGTTCGCGGGTTCTGGTGCGAACCGAACCGGGGGGTGTTTGGCTCATCCCTAGAGGCGAGTGATAGATGGGATGAACCGGAATAAGACACCTGGGAAGGATGGGTTGACTGTTGAGTTCTTTTGTAAAGCGTGGGAGGTGATGAAGAATCAGGTGTGTGAGTTGGTGAGGCTGGTGTTTGAAGTGGGGGAGATGCCAAAGTCCTTAAGGGAGGGGGTGATTACCCTCATCTATAAAAATGGCGACGAGAGACATTCGGAATTGGCGGCCAATTACACTGTTGAAAGTTGACTACAAGATTGTGGCAAGATTGATTGCCGATCGAGTCAAGCTTGTGATTGGCAAAGTGATTGGGGAGCAGCAGGTGTGTGCGGTTCCTAGTCGAGGGATTTCCGACAAACTATCGTTACTGAGGGATGTCGTATACTACGCGCAATCTAACAACTTGCCGTGCCTTCTAGAGTCGATCGACCTTGAAAAGGCGTACGACAAAGTCTCCCATCAGTTTCTGTTTCAGATTCTGGAGGTCCTAGGGTTTCCGGACCAGCTGATGAAGGTTATCAGAGGACTATACAAAGGTGTCTCAAGTCAGGTTTTGTTCAACGGTACCCTAGGGGGGAGTATCCCTGTGATGTCTGGTGTTAGGCAGGGTTGCCCCCTATCGCCTTTGATGTTCATCTGCGTGATGGAGCCATTACTGAGTGCAGTGAAGGGCAAGGCATTCAAGGGTGTGTTTGTGCCTGGCAGTGGTGGAAGGAGTGTGAAAGTGTTGGGGTACATGGATGATGTTGTGTTGGTGGCTAATGGAATGGCTGATGTGCGGCGTGGAAGATTGCAGGTGAGTCTGTTCTGCAGTGTGTCGGGGATGAGTGTGAATTGGAGTAAGTGTCAGGTGTGTAGTGTGGGCCGTGAGGTGGAGGTGAATGAGGGAGGCAGTCAGAAGGTTGAGAGGATGCAAGTGCTGGGTGTGTGTTTTGACAGGGAGTTGAGGGGAAGTCGCAGTTTTCAGAAGGTGACTGAGCGAGTGGAGGAAAAGTTGTCTATGTGGCGGATGCGTGAATTGTCCTGCACCGGGAAAGTTCTTGTCACGAACGTACGTCCCGTTCCAGAAGGCGTGCGCCTATGCGCATGCGCGAGTCACGGACCGCTCGTACGAACGTACGCATGCGCGTTCATTAAGACGCGCTTTGGCGCCCAATAGCCTTTAAAAAGATGCTCAGTGGCGCTGCCTCTTGCGGTTTGATCTGCTTCCATTCCCTGTGTTCCTGATTGTACCAGTACTCTGTTCCTGTATTCTGACCCGGCTTCCTGACCCTGCTTATATCTCCAATCCTGACCTCGGCTAGTTTGACCCAGCTCTGTTACCTGCCTGATTGCCTGTTGCCAAAACCCAGCCTGGACATTGACTACTCTCTGCTTGCTGTTTCTGCTGTATTCCTTGATGTGTATGACCCGGCTCGTCTGACTCCGCTTCTGTCTGCAAACCTGCATCTGCTGATCTGCAAACCTGCATCTGCTAACCTGCATCCGCTGCTCTGCAAACCTGCATCTGCTGACCTGCATCCGCTGCTTTGCAAACCTGCACCTGCTGACCTGCATCCGCTGCTCTGCAAACCTGCACCTGCTGACCTGCATCCGCTGCTCTGCAAACCTGCACCTGCTGACCTGCATCCGCGACCACTTCAAGCAGTAAGGACTCAGGCACCTTTACCTCACTGTGCTCTTACCACCACTGTTCCCACTCCAGTGGTCTCCGAGCCAGGGTGGTACGGGAGGTCTCCCTCCACACTTCAGGCTCACATCCCAGGTACGTTACAGTATCAAACCGCCATGTCTGAGCCTGCAGGAGGGACCTCGCCTATGGACTTTGTCTGTCAGACTCTCACAGCCCTCACTCAGGTCATGGAGACCCTGCAAAGCAGTCTCGTCCGAATGGAGGAGCGGACACAAGAATTGACCATCTTGGCAGACCCATCTCCCGAGCCTAGGGTGCCTGTTCCTGAGAAATTCTCTGGAAATCGTAACCAATTCCGGGCGTTTCGTAATGCATGCAAACTTTATTTTTCATTGCTGCCACGGACTTTCTCATCCGAAATTACCAAAGTAGGCTTTGTTATTACCTTGCTGCAAGGGGAGCCCCAGGCCTGGGCCCACCACCTACTCGAAGTCCGCCATATGGATTTGAACTCTTTATCATCCTTCCTTAATGCCATGGCCCGACTTTATGACGACCCCCAGCTGACCTCCACCACCGAGGCTGCCCTCCACGCGCTCCAGCAAGGCCGCCGAGCGGCAGAGGACTATGTAACAGATTTTAGACGCTGGAGCGCGGACACTCAGTGGAATGAGGCTGCTCTCCGACACCAGTTTCGTCTCGGTCTATCTGAGAGTTTAAAGGACGAATTGGCCCGGGTTGATGTTCCCGATACTCTAGAGACTTTAATTACGCTATCCATCCAGATAGACCGACGACTTCGGGAACGCAGAGCAGAGAGGTCTTCTCAGCAGTTCCGCCCAGCTCAGATGCTATTCCGGATGCCAACTTCCATGCACTCCATCAACTCAAAGCAGCCTGAATTGATGAAACATTCCTTGTCCGCCCAAGAACGACTTTGTCGGCAGCAGAACTTTCTATGCTTATACTGTGGAGAAGCTGGTCACTACATCTCCTCTTGTCCTGCTAAGATGCGCAAGTTCCTGGCTTCCTCTTCTTCTAATCGTGCACCTTCTACTGCCAGCGCCACTCACCTGGCCATACCAATTTCATTTCAATTGCCGGAAAGAACTATACCAGTGACGGCAATAATAGACTCAGGGACATGCAGTTGTTTCATCGATTTAGACTTTGCAACCCAACAACGCATCCCCCTTCAGCCCAAGGCCCAGGGACTCTCCATCTTCCTGGCAGACGGGTCCCGCATTAAATCTGGAGTAGTGACCCAGGAGACCCCTCCTTTGCCTGTAATCACCCTTGTGGATCATAAGGAAC
This sequence comes from Lithobates clamitans, assembly GCA_037952925.1. Taxonomy (NCBI): domain Eukaryota; kingdom Metazoa; phylum Chordata; class Amphibia; order Anura; family Ranidae; genus Lithobates; species Lithobates clamitans. Next base: position 1,386,438 of record JBBGZY010000799.1, read on the forward strand.
TTCTAAACCTGAATGCTATTTCCTCTCCTTTGTTTCCAGTCATCCTTGGCTTCAGGCACACAATCCCCAGATCGATTGGGGAACCGGAAGTGTTAGATTCCAGTCACCTTACTGCCTGCACCATTGCGTGCCATCATGCCCCAGTACCTCTGGTCCGTTGTTATGCCTGGAACCAGATCCTGAAACTTGCTCTGCTGTGCCCAAACAATACCATGAGTTCTTGGACGTTTTCAGTAAACGTGGGGCCGAAGTTCTTCCATCTCATTGTCCATACGACTGTCCAATCGAGCTTCTTCCCGGTGCTGAGATCCCTTTCGGACGTATCTTTCCTTTATCTGAACGGGAACTAGGGGTACTGAAGGAATACGTTGATGAGAATCTTAAGAGGGGATTCATCCGCCCTTCCACCTCTCCAGCAGGAGCAGGAATCTTTTTTGTGGAAAAGAAAGACCACTCTCTCCGACCCTGTGTGGACTATCGGGAGCTGAACAAGATCACGGTTAAAAACCGTTACCCTTTGCCCCTGGTACCTGAACTCTTTCAAAGACTTAGAACCGCCTCTGTATTTACCAAATTAGACCTGCGGGGGGCTTACAACTTGGTACGCATCCGTGCAGGGGATGAGTGGAAGACTGCCTTTCGTACTAGGTTCGGCCATTACGAATATCTAGTAATGCCTTTTGGGTTATGTAACGCCCCAGCCACATTTCAGCACCTGATTAATGATGTTTTTAGAGACTGTCTGGACATTTATGTAGTTGTCTATCTAGACGATATTTTGATTTTTTTTCTTCTTCCCTCGAGCAGCATCGAGTACATGTCAAGAGTGTACTCTGTCGCCTTCGTCAACACGGACTATACGCAAAACAAGAAAAATGCGAGTTTGAGCAACAGAGTATCCAGTTCCTGGGTCTGGTGATATCAACAGAGGGATTCAAGATGGATCCTCAAAAAGTTTCAGCCGTTCTGGATTGGCCTGCACCTTCAGACAAGAAAGGGGTGCAGCGCTTTGTTGGTTTCGCAAACTTTTATCGGAGATTCATCAAGGGCTTCTCTGCTATTATCTCCCCAATCACGCAGCTGACCAAGCAGAATGCTCGGTTCCAGTGGACTCCCAAGGCACAGACCGCCTTCACAGACTTAAAGAGACTTTTCACATCGGCTCCTATTCTGAGTCATCCTGACCCTGCGCTCCCTTACCTACTTGAAGTAGATGCCTCCGAGACGGTGGTTGGAGCTGTCATCTCCCAACGCCAGGGTCTCAAGGACTTGATGCACCCCATAGCTTTCTTCTCCCAGAAGCTCACCCCATCCAAAAAGAACTATGACGTTGGGGACAGGGAACTACTGGCCATTAAATCGGCTCTTGAGGAGTGGAAGTATTTGTTGGAAGGAGCAGCGCACCCCATACTCATTTATACAGATCATAAGAACTTAGAGTATCTGAGAGCTGCCAAACGTCTGAGACCCCGCCAGGCACGATGGGCATTATTTTTCTCTAGGTTCTCATTTCATATAACTTACCGGCCTGGCTCCAAGAACACCAAACAGGACGCTCTTTCTCGCATGTTTGATGATCCGAAGGAAGTACCAGCTCCAGACACCATTCTATCGGAAGGTAACTTTCTACTTCTGCAAACTGATCTCATGTCCAGCTTGAAGCAAGCCTCTGCAGGTGTGTCTGGCCCTCCCGGAGTTACTCTTCTACTCAAGGATGGTCTCCTGTGGAGGAACAGCAAGATCTTTGTGCCTGAAGAGGTCCGAGTCACAGTGCTGAATTTGTGTCATGATCATCCTCTGGCAGGCCATTTCGGAATGCATAAGACTCTGGAGCTAGTCCAACATACGTTTTGGTGGCTGGATCTTGAGAAGAACTGCAGGGAATATATAAGCTCTTGTGCCACCTGCATCCGTAGCAAGACCACTAGAAGCAAGGCCTGGGGTCTACTCAGACCTTTACCAGTCCCCGACCGTCCTTGGAAAATGATTGCCATTGATTTCGTAGTGGAACTGCCTCCGTCAGAGGGTTATTCAGCGATCTTCGTCGTGGTTGACCGTTTATCCAAGATGGCCCACTTTGTTCCATTAAAAAGCACACCCTCTGCCATGGAAACTGCCCAAGTCTTCATTAGAGAGATAGTAAGGCTACACGGGGTTCCTGCGGACATTGTTTCAGACAGAGGGGTGCAGTTCACCTCTCGTTTCTGGAGGGCTTTATGCAGGGCTTTGAAGATTGAACTGTCTATGTCCTCGTCCTATCACCCTCAGACTAATGGGCAAACTGAGAGGACGAACCAAACGCTCGAGCAATATCTCCGATGCTTTACCTCCTTTGTTCAGGAAGACTGGGTATCATTACTACCTCTGGCAGAATTTGCCTTTAATAACGCCAGTCATTCGGCTACAGGTCAGTCGCCATTCTTTGCCAATTACGGGTACCATCCAACCTTCCTACCTGATCTCATCCCGGATTCAACAGTCCCGGCAGTCCAGAGTACTGTCGATTTCCTGACTCGTAATAGCAAGATATTACAGGAAGCCATGACCAGGGCACAGGCAACCAATAAGAAGATGTTTGACAGGAAGAGGAGGGGGGAGTTATGTCTGCAACAGGGCGATCAAGTATGGTTATCCACCACCAATCTTAAGATGGCCTGCCCTGCAAGGAAATTGGCACCCAAATTCATTGGTCCTTTTCCAGTAAAGCAGAAATTAAATGATGTTTCCTATGAACTTGTCTTACCGGAGTCTTTGAAAATCCATCCGGTATTTCATGTCTCATTATTGAAACCTACAGTGCCGGATCCCTTTCCTGACAGAGGATCCAGACCACCTGAACCTGTGATCATTGACGGAGATGAGGAGTTTGAAGTAGAGGCCGTCTTAGACTGTCGAAGAAGAAGGAATCAGCTACAGTTCCTGATCAAATGGAAAGGTTATGGTCTGGAAGAAAATTCCTGGGAACCCCAACGGAACAATCACGCTCAAGAATTAATCCAGGCCTTTTTCCATAATCATCCCCAGAAAAGAGTTCTCTTGGGCACCCGGAGGTTGCCCTTAAGGGGGGGGCACTGTCACGAACGTACGTCCCGTTCCAGAAGGCGTGCGCCAATGCGCATGCGTGAGTCACGGACCGCTCATGCGAACGTATGCATGCGCGTTCATTAAGACGCGCTTTGGCGCCCAATAGCCTTTAAAAAGATGCTCAGTGGCGCTGCCTCTTGCGGTTTGATCTGCTTCCATTCCCTGTGTTCCTGATTGTACCAGTACTCTGTTCCTGTATTCTGACCCAGCTTCCTGACCCTGCTTATGTCTCCAATCCTGACCTCGGCTAGTTTGACCCAGCTCTATTACCTGCCTGATTGCCTGTTGCCAAGACCCAGCCTGGACTTTGACTACTCTCTGCTTGCCGTTTCTGCTGTATTCCTTGATGTGTATGACCCGGCTCGTCTGACTCCGCTTCTGTCTGTAAACCTGCATCTGCTGATCTGCAAACCTGCATCTGCTAACCTGCATCCGCTGCTCTGCAAACCTGCATCTGCTGACCTGCATCTGCTGCTCTGCAAACCTGCACCTGCTGACCTGCATCTGCTGCTCTGCTAACCTGCATCCGCTGCTCTGCAAACCTGCACCTGCTGACCTGCATCCGCGACCACGTCAAGCAGTAAGGACTCAGGCACCTTTACCTCACTGTGCTCTTACCACCACTGTTGCCACTCCAGTGGTCTCCGAGCCAGGGTGGTACGGGAGGTCTCCCTCCACACGTCAGGCTCACATCCCAGGTACGTTACAGTTCTGATCATCAAATCAGTGATCCTTCCGATTATGTTGTATGTCTCTGTTATTTTCCCGCCTCCTGATGATTGGGTGAGGAAGATGATGAGGCTACTGTTCTTGTTCTTTTGGGGAGGGAGGATGGAGAAGTGTGCAAGGGAGAAGATTACTAAATCAAGGGCCAAAGGTGGCTTTGGACTTCCAAAGATCGGGGACTTTTTGATGCTGCATTACTGGGTGACGTTGATAAGGACCCTAAGAGGTAACGGAATCGGGAAGGAGATGATGCAGTACCTTGGAGGAAGATTGTTTACAAGATGGGGACTCTACAGGCGGGCCCTGGAAAAGCCACAGGCATGGGTCGTTCCTCAGTATTTTTTGGTCCTAACCAAGATCTGGGAAGGATGGAGGTTGGGGGGTCTAGGGAGGGAGGTTGGTGATAAAAAGAAACTTAAAGCTTGGATTGCTGGGGAAATTTTTCCTAATAGTATACAGTACTTAAGAGAGAAGGAAAGTATGCAAATCTGGAAGAGGATGAGCACAAGAGGAGTGACTAACCGCCAAAGGGACATATCCTGGATGACCTTTATGGGGTGTCTGACGACCATGAGTTTTCTGAAAAGTAGGGATTTGGTAAGATCAGAGTTGTGTCCAAGGGAGGGCTGTGGGGGAGTGGAGGACGTGTTCCACTTGTTTTAGAACTGTGTCTTCACTAAAGAAGTGCTGGGAAAGTTGAAGAGCTTCCTGAGGGAGGTGGTGGGGGTGGTTTTTGTAAGGGAGGAAATGGTGGTTCTGGGCTTGTGGAGATTGGAGAAAAATGCAGCCAGGAAGGCGTGGTGCTTTTCTGTTGTCTATAAGGAAGTAATGTGGGAAGTTAGGAATATATGGGTAGGAAGGAAGAGGTTAATTTCTGTAGAAGATGTGGTGAGGGGCACCGAAGATGGCTGCTTAAACTCACAGCTCCTCAGTGAGGGAGAACACCGGAGCTTGCAGCGCCTGTCAGAGACAGCGGATCGGAGTCATCTTTACCCCACAGCTCCAGAACAAACAGAGCTATGATGTCCCGTAAACAGAGGGGCGACCATCAGCCCAAAAAGCTCACTACCTTCCTGTTCCCTCCGGACTCCCAGGTCAGTGATCCGCAAGATGGCGGCGGCCACCTCGCGCCGTGGGAGGCTTACACAGATCTCCCAGATGATAATCAGGGCGAAATGGAGGCATTAGCACTTCCCCTGTCCCCCACACAAGCCGCAGAGTCCGATCCCCTCACTAACAGCTCAGCCAAAGCCAGGATGCGGATGGATGCACCGCTCCCACAGCAGCCCCAGGCAGCATCTCTTATACAGGCCTTTAATCCACTCCAATCTAATCAGGCCCTGCACAGCTCCAGGACCTCTTTCCCCACCTCAGGGCATCTAGTCATGGATACTACATTGAAAGATATGCTCATGTCCCTGCAAACAACCTTAATGACAGATCTCTCCTCTCTGTTTCAAAAAATCAATACAGATATGTGTGCGATCGATCAGAGGGTTACTACCATAGAAAAGGGCATGACAATGCACAACCACTGCGAACGACATGATTGACACTTATGCAGAAGTGAGAGATGAGCAAGAATGGGTAAGGGCCAAGCTAGCCGATTTGGAGGACTGCTCCAGACGCAACAACGTGAAATTGAGGGGGGTCCCTGAGAGTGTACCGCCTGACAGACCTGCCAAAGTACGCCAGGGACCTGCTGCACACCATTCTACCAGATGCTTCGCCTAGAGACATTATCATTGACAGGATACATAGAATAGCAAAGCCCTCACACTTGGCGGCAACAGTACCAAGAGATGTACTCATGCGGGTACACTTCTTTCACGTGAAAGAGAAACTGCTGTATGAGGCCAGGAATAAAACCCAGCTACCCCGCCCGTATGATGAAATTCAGATATTCCCAGATCTCTCCAAGTACACCCTTCAGCTCAGGAGAAATCTGAACCCCATTACAAAAGGGCTCTATAATTACAAAATCGTATACAAGTGGAGATATCCTGCGACTCTCCTCATAGGAAAAAATGGCACTACCCACATTGTCAATAACCTGCAAAAAGGGTTGAAGTTACTACATGAATGGGGCATAATCCTAGAACCTCCGGCTAACACTACACCGCCTCTACCGCAACGCAAATCACCACAACCTCGCCGCCACCAGGGAACCAAAGGCTATCAGTCCCGGAATAATACCTGAACATGACAGGCCGAAATCAACACTGATTACTCTCCCTCACTGCTCACTGTTTATTATTGAACACTAAGTTCTTGCTAATTACTAACTGTTTCCCCCAACAGCGGCTTAGCTGATTTCAGCTTGCTTATAGGTTTACCTTCGCCGCTTCTCTTCCTATATTGCCCGACTTACACATTCAGGAAAGTTATCAGTGACATACCTGTGTTCCTATTGTTTTCTTTTTTTTTGTTTGTAACTGCAGTTCTTCTGAAGTGTTATCTTTTCCTCGGTTCCTGCTCTGAGCTCCTGTCTTCAGAGACACCTCCACAGCGTGGACATCACATCTTTGTGCAAGTAACCTCTCTACACAACTCGACGGTAGCCACGGTACTGTAAGTGTTTACCATATAATTTCACATCTTACCATTCACTGCCATCTAGACATGCCACTTAACATTTTACCACTGAACGCAAAGGGCCTCAATCACTCTGCCAAAAGGCACTCCCTATGGCGCACTGCGGAAAAACTCCAAAGTGACATTATTGTCCAAGAGACCCATTTACTATCCCAATCGACATCCCTCTGCTCCCACAGGAAATTCCCCAATATCTATCACCAGTGGCGTCACTAGGGGGTGGCTTTTGGGGCTATAGCCCCGAATATGAGGCCCATAGCCCCGAGTCTCCTAACAGGTGCAGCGGTGTGCTAAAGTGCCCATGTGTCCCTGAAATAGAGGACACAGCCACCGTACTACATTGTCAGAACTGGTTGCTAGGGCTACCCCCGCCTAGCATCTAGCAACCAGTGATGTCACAGCCTCTGAGTGAGGGCTGGAGCAAGGAATAGTGCTACACTGCTGTCTCTAGTCTCCACCCACCTCCTACTTCTCTGGCGCCCAGCGGCATGCAACAGGGACTGGTGTGATCTTCTTTACTTTTCCAACATTGTCTCCACCTTCTCCTGCGCCTGTGGTCCGCCCGACCATCCCTGTAAATAGAGCTTTTTTTTTTTAGCCACATGTAATGGCGATTCTCTCCCGGCAGCTGCAGTAAATCTCCCCTGCCCTGCACATTCCGTGGAGAGCAGAGGAGGGGGCGGGGAAAGTACACAGCCGCTATGGTCTGGTGGTTCCTTGAAGCCCGCATGGCTGGTGGAGACATTAGGTAAGGTTTATACATAGATGTCAGAAGTTTAATAATGGAGGAATTGTGTGAAAGACAGGAGGGAAATATGGATAGGAGTTCTTTTTTTTTGGCTTCATATGCAGACCAAGTGTTTTCTGTAATTGTACAATACTGTGTATGGCAGGTCTGCCCTAATTCCAGCTACTTACTACTGAGAATTAGAGTATATATATATATATATAGATATAGATATAGATATAGATATAGATATAGATATAGATATAGATATATCTATCTATCTATGTGTGTAAGGGGGGGCTCTCTGGGGCCCCTGGTGTAAGTAGAGGCTCTTTGGGGACCCTGATGTAAGGAGGGGCTCTCTGGGAACCCTGATGTAAGGGGGGGCTTTCTGGGGCCATAAAGTAAGGGGGCTCTCTGGGGACCCTGATGTAAGGGGGGCCATAAAGTAAGGGGGCTCTCTGGGGACCCTGGTGTAAGGAGGGGCTCTCTGGGGACCCTGATGTAAGGGGGAGGCTCTCTGGGGACCCTGATGTATGTAGGGAGGCTCTCTGGGGACCCAGATCTTATTAGTAGAAATTTAAAATCTGAAGTAAGATATATATATATATATATATATATATATATATATATATATATATATATATATATATATATATATATATATATATATATATATATATATATATATATATATATATATATATATATATATATATATATATATATAACTTTACTTCACTGCTATGGGCTCTAGCCCCAGACCTAGCAACGCCCCTGTCTATCACTCTACTTTCACGTCAAAGAAAAGAGGAGTCCTCATTGCTATCAAACACAATATAGACTTCCGACTAACACAAGAAATTTCTGACCCTCAAGGAAGATTCTTAATTCTACTCTGCACCATCAACAATATCAAATATACCGACAGATGTCCTTTATAAGGAAGATCGTGCGTAAAGCACGAGAAAATAAACAAGGCCACCTACTTCTCTGCGGTGACCTTAACCTAGTGATTGATATACATATGGATACTACTTCTGCTGCGAAAAGGAGAGACTCCCCCCTGAAGCAATTCCTCACATCACAAGATCTATTTGATGTCTGGAGATGCCATCAGGGATCGGAAAGAGATTACACATACTTCTCTTCACACCACAGATCTTACTCAAGAATAGATATGTTTATTGTAGACAAATGGCTGCTACAAAAAATTAGTGCATCCGAGATCCACACCATGACGTGGTCTGACCACGCTCCAGTAACGATCTCCATTTCTGACACTGCCCACCAGAGGAATACTTTTAATACTAACAATTATGTATTACAACACCCAACCTACTCTCAGGAAATTTCAGAACATCTCAAATAATACTTTAAGCTTAACAACGGATCGGTGGGGGATCCCGCCATGGTGTGGAATGTGCATAAGGCTGTTATTAGAGGTATTATAATGAAGTTAAGCCATCTCTGTAAAAAAAAAGAGGACGCAGCGTGTTGACGACCTGACTTCCCAAATTGCCCAGATTGAAACCCTACACAAATCTGACCCACGTCCACAAATACTGGCCCAATTGTTGTCACTAAGACAGGAGTTGAGAACTCTTCTCCTCCACTCCTTTGAACAAGTTCAGAGGAAAATTAGAGCTACACATTATGCTACTTCCAACAAAGCAGGGAAATTATTAGCACAACGCTTGAAAGGGAGAAGGACCAAAACTAAGATACCCCACATGGTCCATGACAAGGCTCCAACATGCAAAGATGATTTGGCAACAACAATCAGAGAAGGCTGGAGCCAGATTGATGAAGAGTACTGTTTATCACTCATTAAGTCAATGCCTCAGAGACTGCAAGAAATTATAAAAACCAGAGGTGGTGCAACAAAGTACTAGTGATGTGTTGGAGTGTTATTTTGTTTGTTTGTTTTTCATGATTCCATAATTTTTTCCTCAGAATTGAGTGATTCCATAATTTATTCCCTGTGCTTGTTCTATAAATCTAACGGTTACTGGCCACCACAATTATTTTTCTTGATTTTTTTTAGTGTTTCTTAAAGCCAGAAAGTTGCCATTTGAAATGCCTGTAGTTTTTGGCCATGTCTGTGATCTGCTTTTTTTCTACAACAATAAACAACTGAAGGAACATCCTCAGGGACTGGTGATTCCATAATTTTTGCCAGGGGTTGTACTCCAGCCAATTACTCCCATACCTAACTCAATTCTGCAACAATGCTGCCTCCTCTTCTAAACTCCCTAAAGAAACGTTGAATGCTATTATTGTAACACTCCCGAAACCAGGGAAGGAGCCCACTTCCACCCAAAACTTCCGTCCCATATCACTTTTAAATTTGGATGTGAAATTATATGCAAAAACTATTGCGAGACGCCTTCTAGACATAATGCCAGCACTCATACATTTGGATCAGTCAGGTTTCACTAAAGGAAGACAGGCCCCTGATGCCACGAGACGCATGATCAACTTAATACATCATGCTGAATCCAGCGGAACGCCTTCTCTGCTGCTCTCTTTGGACGCAGAGAAGGCGTTCGACAGGGTTCACTGGCCATATCTACAAAAAGTACTTACCAAGTTTGGATTCAAAGATCATATCTATAAGGCCATTCTTGCACTCTATACCAATCCATCTGCACAAGTCTATTCCGCGGACATGTTGTCCCAATCGTTCAATATAACCAATGGTACACGCCAGGGATGCCCCCTGTCACCACTGATCTTCAACTTACTAATGGAACCCCTGTCAGAACACGTTCGTTCAAACCCCTTAATTACGGGACTGACAATAGGAACGACTTCACATAAAATAAGTCTTTTTGCGGACGATGTCATACTAATCCTGTCTAATCCGACAACCTCAATGCATCCAAATCCCATATTCTAGATCTCAAAATTGACGCCACAATGAAAATATTGCTACAGACGCAATATCCGTTCTCCTGGCCGGACAGGAGCATCCCTTATCTAGGGATCCAGCTTACTAGAACTGTCAAACACCTATTCTCAGACAATCACAAACGTCTCCCCGCCACACTGCACCTAGACACCCAATCCATAACTAAACAAGAACTATCTTGGTCCGGGAGACTTGCAGCTTTTAAAATGCTCCACCTGCCACAAATCCTCTATCTATTTAGAACAATCCCTATTCCCATTCCTAAATACTTTTTCAAATCTCTCCAAATCGTATTCAATAAATGCATATGGAACGGGTCTAAACCCTGGTGTGCACACTCTAGGCTTCTGAAACACAAATTAGCAGGGGGATCAGGAACAATAGACTTTGAGGACTACTACACTGCCTCACTCCTAGATCAACTTAATGAATGGTTCCGCCCTGATCCTTCCAAATTATGGAGTAAAATAGAAAATCTGTCGTTGGTACGACCAAATCTGAAAGAATGGCTGATGAGCATTCCCCTGGGCACTAAAATTCCTTCAGCACTACCCCCCACCATGATAGCTTCAGCTAAAGCTTGGACGGCTTTGATCCACGACAATGCTACAAGCTCCACCAACCCGGGATACCAATCCCCATACAATCTCTCCGACATCTCTCACCAGATCTACCTCTGCTTAGATGGTCCCAACTTGGCATAGTGCACATTCATGATCTTCTCAGAGAATCCCATGTAAAATCTTTTCAAATACTCCAAAATGAATTCAAGCTACCTTCTACTGAGCTCTTTACTTATATAAGAGTCAAACATTGCACACAAATACCATTGCCTCTATACACGGTACACCCAAAAGCCTGGGAACAACTAAACAACACCTTCCACAAATCTAAAGGTATATCCCTCTTTTATAACATTCTTCACCAGAAGCTCCAATTCGTCAAGTCATCTCCACACATACACTGGGAGCATGACTTGGGGAACACATACACACACCAACAATGGCAACAAGCGCTAAGATCTATTTACAAAGCCACTAAATGCTCTAAACTCTGGGTACTAACCCAAAAACTATCTTTGAGATGGTATCTCACTCCATCAAAACATCGTTCACTTCAACATCTAATAACAAATGTTGGAGATGCAACAAAGGGGATATTTTCCACATAATGTGGGCATGCAAATGTCTCACGAAATTTTGGGACACTATATTTCGTATCATATCGGACATTTCCAACCAACACATACCCCCTAAGCCTGACCTAGCGATTTTAAACCTAAACATAGAACAGCTACCCCAACCTAACAGACATGTGGTCACACATATACTACTGGTTGCCAGATTGAGCATAACTAGGTTATGGAAAACTACTACAGCTCCAAACATAGAGCAAACCTTAGACTTGGTAAACATACACTACGGTTATGAAATGATAATGGCATCCAGTGGTGATTACTTGCACAAACACAAGGCCCAGTAGTCTCCATGGGAGAACTGGGGGGAGCTGAAAAATTTCTTTAACAAATCTGCAAACTAATTGATCCAGTCATGATACGGTAACACATTAGAAGTGTGATGTATATTTAATGTTGGAGTACAGGTTATGTATATCCCTATACAATATAACCACAATATTGTCCCCAGGTAACAAAAGAGATCCCATTTGGGGTTCCTGGGGACAATAATAACGAACCCTACTTATATACAAACCCATATTTATTGATTGAATCTTGCTATAAACTTTCCTGTTAAACATTTTACTTATATATTTCTGTTTATTAATAAGATGCGATTTCTAATGAACATGTACAATGTGCACATTGTATGTATCTGTACCTGATTTAACTCAATAAAAAACTATTGATGAAGAAGATGCGGTGAGGATATTTTTGGCTAGGATGTATATTGTTTATCTTTTTGGTGTGAAAGGGATTGGGGAGGAAGAAGCTGGGAGATATTGGAAGAGGGATAAGTGGAATTTTTTTTAAAATATATTTGCATGAATATTAAAATGTGCTCTGTATTAATTTGTTTTGTCATATGATGTGAAGGACACAGTCACTAAGTACTGACAGTATATGTGTGTTGTTGTCCATTTACTGAATTGACAAGAAAAATTGTGGGGGAGAAGGAATGATATTGGGAGATTTGATGAAATTCTTGTGCATTTTTTCAATCAAAAGTGGGTTTATGTGGCCATGCTGTCAATGTTGTGAGTGTATTGTTCCTGTCTGATCATGCAAACATTGTTTGGAAGCATCTGCTGACCTACTCTTTTTGATCTTGTTTAATCGTGTACACCGAAATGCAACTTCCAGCAGAACATGGTCACCAATGTATGTATGTGTGGATTGTGGGCTGGTGGTGGGTGTATTGAATAAGTCTTTTAATATTATGTTGGAATGCTTTGTAAGAATGACTGTTAAGTATGTTTCTATAATCTTGCAGATAAAAATGCGATGTGTTGCCCATTATACACTGAAATTAAAGCTGTGTCCACTCTAATGCCCCGTACACATGGTCGGATTTTCCGATGGAAAATGTCCGATCGGAGCGTGTTGTCGGAAATTCCGACCGTGTGTGGGCTCCATCGGACATTTTCCATCGGATTTTCCGACACACAAAGTTTGAGAGCAGGATATAAAATTTTCCAACAACAAAATCCGTTGTCGGAAATTCCGATCGTGTGTACACAAATCCGACGGACAAAGTGCCACGCATGCTCAGAATAAATAAAGAGATGAAATCTATTGGCCACTGCCCCGTTTATAGTCCCGACGTACGTGTCTTACGTCACCGCGTTTAGAACGATCGGATTTTCCGACAACTTTGTGTGACCGTGTGTATGCAAGACAAGTTTGAGCCAACATCCGTCAGAAAAAATCCTAGGATTTTGTTGTCGGGATGTCCGAATAAAGTCCGACCATGTGTACGGGGCATAAGGTTTTGTCAAATTTTAGATTGTAAGCTCCTATGAGCAGGGCCCTTAAAATCCCATTGCTAAATGTAGCACCATATATCCTGTCCAAATTTTTTTTTAAGCTAGTAAATGAATGTAAATTTTTTGTTTGTGTTTTTTTTTTCTCTCTAGTTTTTGTGGGTGGTGGTTTTGGGAAAGTGCAATATCTCTTATATTTTATTTCAATATGTATTTGTGCACCAAAAAACGAATCTCTTTGCCCTGGTTCACATTGATGCTACTTTGAAATCGCGCTGCTTCACTTGAAGTAGCATGATTTCAAAGTAGCAAGGTCAGTGTGATTTCAGGTGCTACTTGATAGACATCCGTGTGGCTTCATACACAAATGTCTATTGAAGTCGCACATGAAATCGGCAAAAGTAGTGCGCTGCCACAAAAAAAATGTTGCATCGATTGGAACAGTGCCATTGCTGCCAATAGTCATGCGATTTGATCTCTCAAATCGCTCCAATGTAAACCTAAGCTTCTGCACACCTGTAAGTTAATGATAAAGGTGGAATCTTTATATATAACAGCTGTGAAGAATTGCAGGTAA